>LR990254.1:0-1327527 GCA_905147385.1 Limenitis camilla
ACGACACCACTCAAATTAGGATATCTTTAATAACGAGCGAAAAAAATTAGTATTCATTGAATTTCTCCATACCGAGTCTACCTTATAGATGATATAACAAACTTTGAACATATACGAAATCTTAAAAATTAGAGTAGATTCCTTCAAGTTATCGTTGTAAAATTTTTAATATAGCTTCAAATAGTCCTCCCCCATATTACAGAACAAAATTTATTTAAATTCAGTATATTGAAAATTTTTTATTCAGAAAATTATATGAAAATTTCGTAAAATCTTAACATTTTATGTTATAAATAGTCTATTTTTCTTCACAAACGCTATTTTCTCGATTTGTTTTTGTCTTATATTATACATAAACTATCCACCTATATTATATATCAATTTCAACCCCTGTTGTATAGTTAAAATTTTCGAAAATTTCAGTAAAACTGTTAAATTTTGGCAAAATTTCGTTCAAAAAACACGTTTTTTATAAATAATAGTTAGATTTTGTCGTCCGATTTTCCTCGTTTATATATCGTTGAATAGCGTTTTTAATCACCTATTCAACGACACCACTCAAATTAGGATATCTTTAATAACGAGCGAAAAAAATTAGTATTCATTGAATTTCTCCATACCGAGTCTACCTTATAGATGATATAACAAACTTTGAACATATACGAAATCTTAAAAATTAGAGTAGATTCCTTCAAGTTATCGTTGTAAAATTTTTAATATAGCTTCAAATAGTCCTCCCCCATATTACAGAACAAAATTTATTTAAATTCAGTATATTGAAAATTTTTTATTCAGAAAATTATATGAAAATTTCGTAAAATCTTAACATTTTATGTTATAAATAGTCTATTTTTCTTCACAAACGCTATTTTCTCGATTTGTTTTTGTCTTATATTATACATAAACTATCCACCTATATTATATATCAATTTCAACCCCTGTTGTATAGTTAAAATTTTCGAAAATTTCAGTAAAACTGTTAAATTTTGGCAAAATTTCGTTCAAAAAACACGTTTTTTATAAATAATAGTTAGATTTTGTCGTCCGATTTTCCTCGTTTATATATCGTTGAATAGCGTTTTTAATCACCTATTCAACGACACCACTCAAATTAGGATATCTTTAATAACGAGCGAAAAAAATTAGTATTCATTGAATTTCTCCATACCGAGTCTACCTTATAGATGATATAACAAACTTTGAACATATACGAAATCTTAAAAATTAGAGTAGATTCCTTCAAGTTATCGTTGTAAAATTTTTAATATAGCTTCAAATAGTCCTCCCCCATATTACAGAACAAAATTTATTTAAATTCAGTATATTGAAAATTTTTTATTCAGAAAATTATATGAAAATTTCGTAAAATCTTAACATTTTATGTTATAAATAGTCTATTTTTCTTCACAAACGCTATTTTCTCGATTTGTTTTTGTCTTATATTATACATAAACTATCCACCTATATTATATATCAATTTCAACCCCTGTTGTATAGTTAAAATTTTCGAAAATTTCAGTAAAACTGTTAAATTTTGGCAAAATTTCGTTCAAAAAACACGTTTTTTATAAATAATAGTTAGATTTTGTCGTCCGATTTTCCTCGTTTATATATCGTTGAATAGCGTTTTTAATCACCTATTCAACGACACCACTCAAATTAGGATATCTTTAATAACGAGCGAAAAAAATTAGTATTCATTGAATTTCTCCATACCGAGTCTACCTTATAGATGATATAACAAACTTTGAACATATACGAAATCTTAAAAATTAGAGTAGATTCCTTCAAGTTATCGTTGTAAAATTTTTAATATAGCTTCAAATAGTCCTCCCCCATATTACAGAACAAAATTTATTTAAATTCAGTATATTGAAAATTTTTTATTCAGAAAATTATATGAAAATTTCGTAAAATCTTAACATTTTATGTTATAAATAGTCTATTTTTCTTCACAAACGCTATTTTCTCGATTTGTTTTTGTCTTATATTATACATAAACTATCCACCTATATTATATATCAATTTCAACCCCTGTTGTATAAGTAAAATTTTCGAAAATTTCAGTAAAACTGTTAAATTTTGGCAAAATTTCGTTCAAAAAACACGTTTTTTATAAATAATAGTTAGATTTTGTCGTCCGATTTTCCTCGTTTATATATCGTTGAATAGCGTTTTTAATCACCTATTCAACGACACCACTCAAATTAGGATATCTTTAATAACGAGCGAAAAAAATTAGTATTCATTGAATTTCTCCATACCGAGTCTACCTTATAGATGATATAACAAACTTTGAACATATACGAAATCTTAAAAATTAGAGTAGATTCCTTCAAGTTATCGTTGTAAAATTTTTAATATAGCTTCAAATAGTCCTCCCCCATATTACAGAACAAAATTTATTTAAATTCAGTATATTGAAAATTTTTTATTCAGAAAATTATATGAAAATTTCGTAAAATCTTAACATTTTATGTTATAAATAGTCTATTTTTCTTCACAAACGCTATTTTCTCGATTTGTTTTTGTCTTATATTATACATAAACTATCCACCTATATTATATATCAATTTCAACCCCTGTTGTATAGTTAAAATTTTCGAAAATTTCAGTAAAACTGTTAAATTTTGGCAAAATTTCGTTCAAAAAACACGTTTTTTATAAATAATAGTTAGATTTTGTCGTCCGATTTTCCTCGTTTATATATCGTTGAATAGCGTTTTTAATCACCTATTCAACGACACCACTCAAATTAGGATATCTTTAATAACGAGCGAAAAAAATTAGTATTCATTGAATTTCTCCATACCGAGTCTACCTTATAGATGATATAACAAACTTTGAACATATACGAAATCTTAAAAATTAGAGTAGATTCCTTCAAGTTATCGTTGTAAAATTTTTAATATAGCTTCAAATAGTCCTCCCCCATATTACAGAACAAAATTTATTTAAATTCAGTATATTGAAAATTTTTTATTCAGAAAATTATATGAAAATTTCGTAAAATCTTAACATTTTATGTTATAAATAGTCTATTTTTCTTCACAAACGCTATTTTCTCGATTTGTTTTTGTCTTATATTATACATAAACTATCCACCTATATTATATATCAATTTCAACCCCTGTTGTATAGTTAAAATTTTCGAAAATTTCAGTAAAACTGTTAAATTTTGGCAAAATTTCGTTCAAAAAACACGTTTTTTATAAATAATAGTTAGATTTTGTCGTCCGATTTTCCTCGTTTATATATCGTTGAATAGCGTTTTTAATCACCTATTCAACGACACCACTCAAATTAGGATATCTTTAATAACGAGCGAAAAAAATTAGTATTCATTGAATTTCTCCATACCGAGTCTACCTTATAGATGATATAACAAACTTTGAACATATACGAAATCTTAAAAATTAGAGTAGATTCCTTCAAGTTATCGTTGTAAAATTTTTAATATAGCTTCAAATAGTCCTCCCCCATATTACAGAACAAAATTTATTTAAATTCAGTATATTGAAAATTTTTTATTCAGAAAATTATATGAAAATTTCGTAAAATCTTAACATTTTATGTTATAAATAGTCTATTTTTCTTCACAAACGCTATTTTCTCGATTTGTTTTTGTCTTATATTATACATAAACTATCCACCTATATTATATATCAATTTCAACCCCTGTTGTATAGTTAAAATTTTCGAAAATTTCAGTAAAACTGTTAAATTTTGGCAAAATTTCGTTCAAAAAACACGTTTTTTATAAATAATAGTTAGATTTTGTCGTCCGATTTTCCTCGTTTATATATCGTTGAATAGCGTTTTTAATCACCTATTCAACGACACCACTCAAATTAGGATATCTTTAATAACGAGCGAAAAAAATTAGTATTCATTGAATTTCTCCATACCGAGTCTACCTTATAGATGATATAACAAACTTTGAACATATACGAAATCTTAAAAATTAGAGTAGATTCCTTCAAGTTATCGTTGTAAAATTTTTAATATAGCTTCAAATAGTCCTCCCCCATATTACAGAACAAAATTTATTTAAATTCAGTATATTGAAAATTTTTTATTCAGAAAATTATATGAAAATTTCGTAAAATCTTAACATTTTATGTTATAAATAGTCTATTTTTCTTCACAAACGCTATTTTCTCGATTTGTTTTTGTCTTATATTATACATAAACTATCCACCTATATTATATATCAATTTCAACCCCTGTTGTATAGTTAAAATTTTCGAAAATTTCAGTAAAACTGTTAAATTTTGGCAAAATTTCGTTCAAAAAACACGTTTTTTATAAATAATAGTTAGATTTTGTCGTCCGATTTTCCTCGTTTATATATCGTTGAATAGCGTTTTTAATCACCTATTCAACGACACCACTCAAATTAGGATATCTTTAATAACGAGCGAAAAAAATTAGTATTCATTGAATTTCTCCATACCGAGTCTACCTTATAGATGATATAACAAACTTTGAACATATACGAAATCTTAAAAATTAGAGTAGATTCCTTCAAGTTATCGTTGTAAAATTTTTAATATAGCTTCAAATAGTCCTCCCCCATATTACAGAACAAAATTTATTTAAATTCAGTATATTGAAAATTTTTTATTCAGAAAATTATATGAAAATTTCGTAAAATCTTAACATTTTATGTTATAAATAGTCTATTTTTCTTCACAAACGCTATTTTCTCGATTTGTTTTTGTCTTATATTATACATAAACTATCCACCTATATTATATATCAATTTCAACCCCTGTTGTATAGTTAAAATTTTCGAAAATTTCAGTAAAACTGTTAAATTTTGGCAAAATTTCGTTCAAAAAACACGTTTTTTATAAATAATAGTTAGATTTTGTCGTCCGATTTTCCTCGTTTATATATCGTTGAATAGCGTTTTTAATCACCTATTCAACGACACCACTCAAATTAGGATATCTTTAATAACGAGCGAAAAAAATTAGTATTCATTGAATTTCTCCATACCGAGTCTACCTTATAGATGATATAACAAACTTTGAACATATACGAAATCTTAAAAATTAGAGTAGATTCCTTCAAGTTATCGTTGTAAAATTTTTAATATAGCTTCAAATAGTCCTCCCCCATATTACAGAACAAAATTTATTTAAATTCAGTATATTGAAAATTTTTTATTCAGAAAATTATATGAAAATTTCGTAAAATCTTAACATTTTATGTTATAAATAGTCTATTTTTCTTCACAAACGCTATTTTCTCGATTTGTTTTTGTCTTATATTATACATAAACTATCCACCTATATTATATATCAATTTCAACCCCTGTTGTATAAGTAAAATTTTCGAAAATTTCAGTAAAACTGTTAAATTTTGGCAAAATTTCGTTCAAAAAACACGTTTTTTATAAATAATAGTTAGATTTTGTCGTCCGATTTTCCTCGTTTATATATCGTTGAATAGCGTTTTTAATCACCTATTCAACGACACCACTCAAATTAGGATATCTTTAATAACGAGCGAAAAAAATTAGTATTCATTGAATTTCTCCATACCGAGTCTACCTTATAGATGATATAACAAACTTTGAACATATACGAAATCTTAAAAATTAGAGTAGATTCCTTCAAGTTATCGTTGTAAAATTTTTAATATAGCTTCAAATAGTCCTCCCCCATATTACAGAACAAAATTTATTTAAATTCAGTATATTGAAAATTTTTTATTCAGAAAATTATATGAAAATTTCGTAAAATCTTAACATTTTATGTTATAAATAGTCTATTTTTCTTCACAAACGCTATTTTCTCGATTTGTTTTTGTCTTATATTATACATAAACTATCCACCTATATTATATATCAATTTCAACCCCTGTTGTATAGTTAAAATTTTCGAAAATTTCAGTAAAACTGTTAAATTTTGGCAAAATTTCGTTCAAAAAACACGTTTTTTATAAATAATAGTTAGATTTTGTCGTCCGATTTTCCTCGTTTATATATCGTTGAATAGCGTTTTTAATCACCTATTCAACGACACCACTCAAATTAGGATATCTTTAATAACGAGCGAAAAAAATTAGTATTCATTGAATTTCTCCATACCGAGTCTACCTTATAGATGATATAACAAACTTTGAACATATACGAAATCTTAAAAATTAGAGTAGATTCCTTCAAGTTATCGTTGTAAAATTTTTAATATAGCTTCAAATAGTCCTCCCCCATATTACAGAACAAAATTTATTTAAATTCAGTATATTGAAAATTTTTTATTCAGAAAATTATATGAAAATTTCGTAAAATCTTAACATTTTATGTTATAAATAGTCTATTTTTCTTCACAAACGCTATTTTCTCGATTTGTTTTTGTCTTATATTATACATAAACTATCCACCTATATTATATATCAATTTCAACCCCTGTTGTATAGTTAAAATTTTCGAAAATTTCAGTAAAACTGTTAAATTTTGGCAAAATTTCGTTCAAAAAACACGTTTTTTATAAATAATAGTTAGATTTTGTCGTCCGATTTTCCTCGTTTATATATCGTTGAATAGCGTTTTTAATCACCTATTCAACGACACCACTCAAATTAGGATATCTTTAATAACGAGCGAAAAAAATTAGTATTCATTGAATTTCTCCATACCGAGTCTACCTTATAGATGATATAACAAACTTTGAACATATACGAAATCTTAAAAATTAGAGTAGATTCCTTCAAGTTATCGTTGTAAAATTTTTAATATAGCTTCAAATAGTCCTCCCCCATATTACAGAACAAAATTTATTTAAATTCAGTATATTGAAAATTTTTTATTCAGAAAATTATATGAAAATTTCGTAAAATCTTAACATTTTATGTTATAAATAGTCTATTTTTCTTCACAAACGCTATTTTCTCGATTTGTTTTTGTCTTATATTATACATAAACTATCCACCTATATTATATATCAATTTCAACCCCTGTTGTATAGTTAAAATTTTCGAAAATTTCAGTAAAACTGTTAAATTTTGGCAAAATTTCGTTCAAAAAACACGTTTTTTATAAATAATAGTTAGATTTTGTCGTCCGATTTTCCTCGTTTATATATCGTTGAATAGCGTTTTTAATCACCTATTCAACGACACCACTCAAATTAGGATATCTTTAATAACGAGCGAAAAAAATTAGTATTCATTGAATTTCTCCATACCGAGTCTACCTTATAGATGATATAACAAACTTTGAACATATACGAAATCTTAAAAATTAGAGTAGATTCCTTCAAGTTATCGTTGTAAAATTTTTAATATAGCTTCAAATAGTCCTCCCCCATATTACAGAACAAAATTTATTTAAATTCAGTATATTGAAAATTTTTTATTCAGAAAATTATATGAAAATTTCGTAAAATCTTAACATTTTATGTTATAAATAGTCTATTTTTCTTCACAAACGCTATTTTCTCGATTTGTTTTTGTCTTATATTATACATAAACTATCCACCTATATTATATATCAATTTCAACCCCTGTTGTATAGTTAAAATTTTCGAAAATTTCAGTAAAACTGTTAAATTTTGGCAAAATTTCGTTCAAAAAACACGTTTTTTATAAATAATAGTTAGATTTTGTCGTCCGATTTTCCTCGTTTATATATCGTTGAATAGCGTTTTTAATCACCTATTCAACGACACCACTCAAATTAGGATATCTTTAATAACGAGCGAAAAAAATTAGTATTCATTGAATTTCTCCATACCGAGTCTACCTTATAGATGATATAACAAACTTTGAACATATACGAAATCTTAAAAATTAGAGTAGATTCCTTCAAGTTATCGTTGTAAAATTTTTAATATAGCTTCAAATAGTCCTCCCCCATATTACAGAACAAAATTTATTTAAATTCAGTATATTGAAAATTTTTTATTCAGAAAATTATATGAAAATTTCGTAAAATCTTAACATTTTATGTTATAAATAGTCTATTTTTCTTCACAAACGCTATTTTCTCGATTTGTTTTTGTCTTATATTATACATAAACTATCCACCTATATTATATATCAATTTCAACCCCTGTTGTATAGTTAAAATTTTCGAAAATTTCAGTAAAACTGTTAAATTTTGGCAAAATTTCGTTCAAAAAACACGTTTTTTATAAATAATAGTTAGATTTTGTCGTCCGATTTTCCTCGTTTATATATCGTTGAATAGCGTTTTTAATCACCTATTCAACGACACCACTCAAATTAGGATATCTTTAATAACGAGCGAAAAAAATTAGTATTCATTGAATTTCTCCATACCGAGTCTACCTTATAGATGATATAACAAACTTTGAACATATACGAAATCTTAAAAATTAGAGTAGATTCCTTCAAGTTATCGTTGTAAAATTTTTAATATAGCTTCAAATAGTCCTCCCCCATATTACAGAACAAAATTTATTTAAATTCAGTATATTGAAAATTTTTTATTCAGAAAATTATATGAAAATTTCGTAAAATCTTAACATTTTATGTTATAAATAGTCTATTTTTCTTCACAAACGCTATTTTCTCGATTTGTTTTTGTCTTATATTATACATAAACTATCCACCTATATTATATATCAATTTCAACCCCTGTTGTATAGTTAAAATTTTCGAAAATTTCAGTAAAACTGTTAAATTTTGGCAAAATTTCGTTCAAAAAACACGTTTTTTATAAATAATAGTTAGATTTTGTCGTCCGATTTTCCTCGTTTATATATCGTTGAATAGCGTTTTTAATCACCTATTCAACGACACCACTCAAATTAGGATATCTTTAATAACGAGCGAAAAAAATTAGTATTCATTGAATTTCTCCATACCGAGTCTACCTTATAGATGATATAACAAACTTTGAACATATACGAAATCTTAAAAATTAGAGTAGATTCCTTCAAGTTATCGTTGTAAAATTTTTAATATAGCTTCAAATAGTCCTCCCCCATATTACAGAACAAAATTTATTTAAATTCAGTATATTGAAAATTTTTTATTCAGAAAATTATATGAAAATTTCGTAAAATCTTAACATTTTATGTTATAAATAGTCTATTTTTCTTCACAAACGCTATTTTCTCGATTTGTTTTTGTCTTATATTATACATAAACTATCCACCTATATTATATATCAATTTCAACCCCTGTTGTATAGTTAAAATTTTCGAAAATTTCAGTAAAACTGTTAAATTTTGGCAAAATTTCGTTCAAAAAACACGTTTTTTATAAATAATAGTTAGATTTTGTCGTCCGATTTTCCTCGTTTATATATCGTTGAATAGCGTTTTTAATCACCTATTCAACGACACCACTCAAATTAGGATATCTTTAATAACGAGCGAAAAAAATTAGTATTCATTGAATTTCTCCATACCGAGTCTACCTTATAGATGATATAACAAACTTTGAACATATACGAAATCTTAAAAATTAGAGTAGATTCCTTCAAGTTATCGTTGTAAAATTTTTAATATAGCTTCAAATAGTCCTCCCCCATATTACAGAACAAAATTTATTTAAATTCAGTATATTGAAAATTTTTTATTCAGAAAATTATATGAAAATTTCGTAAAATCTTAACATTTTATGTTATAAATAGTCTATTTTTCTTCACAAACGCTATTTTCTCGATTTGTTTTTGTCTTATATTATACATAAACTATCCACCTATATTATATATCAATTTCAACCCCTGTTGTATAGTTAAAATTTTCGAAAATTTCAGTAAAACTGTTAAATTTTGGCAAAATTTCGTTCAAAAAACACGTTTTTTATAAATAATAGTTAGATTTTGTCGTCCGATTTTCCTCGTTTATATATCGTTGAATAGCGTTTTTAATCACCTATTCAACGACACCACTCAAATTAGGATATCTTTAATAACGAGCGAAAAAAATTAGTATTCATTGAATTTCTCCATACCGAGTCTACCTTATAGATGATATAACAAACTTTGAACATATACGAAATCTTAAAAATTAGAGTAGATTCCTTCAAGTTATCGTTGTAAAATTTTTAATATAGCTTCAAATAGTCCTCCCCCATATTACAGAACAAAATTTATTTAAATTCAGTATATTGAAAATTTTTTATTCAGAAAATTATATGAAAATTTCGTAAAATCTTAACATTTTATGTTATAAATAGTCTATTTTTCTTCACAAACGCTATTTTCTCGATTTGTTTTTGTCTTATATTATACATAAACTATCCACCTATATTATATATCAATTTCAACCCCTGTTGTATAGTTAAAATTTTCGAAAATTTCAGTAAAACTGTTAAATTTTGGCAAAATTTCGTTCAAAAAACACGTTTTTTATAAATAATAGTTAGATTTTGTCGTCCGATTTTCCTCGTTTATATATCGTTGAATAGCGTTTTTAATCACCTATTCAACGACACCACTCAAATTAGGATATCTTTAATAACGAGCGAAAAAAATTAGTATTCATTGAATTTCTCCATACCGAGTCTACCTTATAGATGATATAACAAACTTTGAACATATACGAAATCTTAAAAATTAGAGTAGATTCCTTCAAGTTATCGTTGTAAAATTTTTAATATAGCTTCAAATAGTCCTCCCCCATATTACAGAACAAAATTTATTTAAATTCAGTATATTGAAAATTTTTTATTCAGAAAATTATATGAAAATTTCGTAAAATCTTAACATTTTATGTTATAAATAGTCTATTTTTCTTCACAAACGCTATTTTCTCGATTTGTTTTTGTCTTATATTATACATAAACTATCCACCTATATTATATATCAATTTCAACCCCTGTTGTATAGTTAAAATTTTCGAAAATTTCAGTAAAACTGTTAAATTTTGGCAAAATTTCGTTCAAAAAACACGTTTTTTATAAATAATAGTTAGATTTTGTCGTCCGATTTTCCTCGTTTATATATCGTTGAATAGCGTTTTTAATCACCTATTCAACGACACCACTCAAATTAGGATATCTTTAATAACGAGCGAAAAAAATTAGTATTCATTGAATTTCTCCATACCGAGTCTACCTTATAGATGATATAACAAACTTTGAACATATACGAAATCTTAAAAATTAGAGTAGATTCCTTCAAGTTATCGTTGTAAAATTTTTAATATAGCTTCAAATAGTCCTCCCCCATATTACAGAACAAAATTTATTTAAATTCAGTATATTGAAAATTTTTTATTCAGAAAATTATATGAAAATTTCGTAAAATCTTAACATTTTATGTTATAAATAGTCTATTTTTCTTCACAAACGCTATTTTCTCGATTTGTTTTTGTCTTATATTATACATAAACTATCCACCTATATTATATATCAATTTCAACCCCTGTTGTATAGTTAAAATTTTCGAAAATTTCAGTAAAACTGTTAAATTTTGGCAAAATTTCGTTCAAAAAACACGTTTTTTATAAATAATAGTTAGATTTTGTCGTCCGATTTTCCTCGTTTATATATCGTTGAATAGCGTTTTTAATCACCTATTCAACGACACCACTCAAATTAGGATATCTTTAATAACGAGCGAAAAAAATCGCCCTCCCCCCCGCCCATCATCGATTACTTAAGTAGATTTTATTGACCTTGGGAATATTTATAATATATTTTTATTGTTTTTTCGCTTAAATTATTTAGTTGTCGTTATAAGGTCAACGCCAAAAATATTTAAAAAATTCTTTAGTCAATTTGAACCAGTCCAATTTAAGTCTAATTGTTGTGTGTTAAAATGCCTCGAATTATGGAGAAACTGCCTCTTCCTGCTACGGCTTCTTCTGTAGTGGACACTTCATCATTTTTCGCATCAGTAAATACACTGGCCGCCGCAATAATAGCGGCGGTCCGTACTGGAACCAACCTGGCAAAAATTCAGAAGGATCTAATAGAGGATTGCAGCAGGGAAATGGGGAAATGTATAACCATCTACAGTGCTTTACTGAATGCCCCTGTGGTGCATATAGGCACACAGGCTTGCACAAACATCCCTCAAAAAGAGGCCGCTGTAGCGTCGGAGCAGTCAGAACAGACAAAGGTCCCGGAACCCGAACTTTGTTCGGGAACTGAGGCTCACGTAGGACCGACTGCAACGGTTGTGACCTCTTCTACAAGTGCTCTTCATCCTTCTATGGTCGTAGCGCCAGCAGATCTGCAAGAGATAATAAATGTATTAAAAATTCAAAGTGAAGAAATAAGAAACACACATAGGGAGGTGCTAGTAGTGCAAAAGAAAATAGACAAATTACAGGAAGAGACTATTAGCAGGAATAAGGTTGTGGAAGGAATCTCGTACGCGGAAAAAGTGGCTATACGCGAAAATAGGGAAAGAAAGAATTACACCGACGCAGTTGCTAGGCCTAGATATTCGATAGTGGTTGAGTCAGCTGATCCAAAGCATTGTAACGATGACATTGTGAAAGAGATTAAAGAGAAGGTGGATGTTGTGGATTTGGGAGTGGGTATAAGTAGTGTTAGAAAGTTGAAGAATCAGAGAGTAGTATTCACGTGTGAATCAAGGAAAGAAAGGACTGTGCTACATGAGGCGATTAAGAAGACAAATGACAAGCTGTCTGTGAGTGAACCTCCGCCTAGAAATCCGCTGCTCAAATTGATTGGAGTCGCCCATGACTTGACTGATAAGAAATTGGAAGAAGCGATATTGCGTCAAAACATGAACTTAATCGGAACTATGGAAAGAGAAGTTGAAAGGGAAGAAGTGAAAGTAAAGGTATTAAGGAGAGCGAAAGGAAGGAACAATTCGGTGAATAACATAATACTGGATGTGAGTCCGAAGGTCTGGAAGAGTTTAGTGAATCGTAGAATTAGAGTTGGTTACCAAATCGTAGACGCAATAGATCAATCGCCCATCTTGCAATGTTTCAATTGTATGGGCTTCGGACATAGGGCCAAAGACTGCACAGCGGAAACTAAATGCGGGTACTGTGCACAGGATCACGATTCGCGAGAATGCAACAACAAGAGTGAGGGACCGAGCTGTGTGAACTGTCAGGATAATAAAGGTCATCCGTCATTCTCATCGGTATGCCCGGAATGGAGGAGATGGGACAAGTTCGCGCGGAACTTGGTTTCGTATTCCTAAAGGGCACCTCGACGGATCAAATAATAGTTAAGAGTAATAAAAAGGTAAATGATAATTATATCGGTTTCGCTCAGTGCAACCTGGGCAGAGGACTTGCAGCAACACAGGAAGTGTTGCGGGAAGCTAGTGAAAGGAAGTATGTGGCACTTCTTCTTCAAGAACCATACGTGGGAGCGTCGGGATCAGTCGCTACTCCATACCGCACCATTCAGAAAACTGCAAACAGAAATAAAGTAGTAAAATCAGCAATAGTAATCATAAATCCAAATATACAGATAATAGACAGTCCAAGCTTTGTTACAGAAAATATTGTGGGAACGGTAATAATATTAGATAAAATGAGAATTGGTTTAATATCGATATATTGGGAAGATACGGAAGACATAAATGAATATATACAACAATTAGATAATATTATTTCTAAACTAAATACAAACTTAATAATAGTAGGAGGTGATTGCAATGCAAAGAGTGCGTGGTGGGGTTGTGACGACGAAGACGATCGGGGATCAGACTATGCATCATTCTTAGCACAAAGAGGTCTGGAAGTGTTAAACGAAGGAACGACTCCTACGTTTTACACTTTTAGGTGTAACAAACCGTGTACAAGTATAGTGGACGTGACAGTTTGCTCGCAAGAAATCCTGGACAAAATAGAAGAATGGGAGGTAGATACTGGAATGGTCACGACATCTGACCACAGGGCTATCACGTTTAAACTTAGAACAGGAGTAACGAATGTCAAAAATATTAAACGATCAACCACTAGAATATATAACGTAAAAAAAGTAGACTGGATGAAGTTTGAAGAAATTGTAATAAGTAAATTTAACGATTCAGAATTAAACGAATATAACATAAAACAAGCAAAAACACCGGAAGAGATAAACGTGATAGTCCAGAAGTATACAGAGTGTATAACTCAAGCGTGCGAAGAATCTATGCCTAAACTAAGTCCGTTTATAAATAAAAAGCTTAAATGGTGGAACGAAAATTTAACTAAACTCAAGAAGAATGTCATCAGGGTCAGAAATAAGATTAAAAAAGCTAATTACAGAAGAAAGAAGTATATTATAGAGGAATATCTTAAAAATCTAGAAGAATATAAAGCAGAAATTTTATTAAGCAGAACATCAAGTTGGAAAGAGTTTTGTACATCTCAAGGTATAGAATCAGTTTGGGACAAGGTGTACAGAATTATGAAATCCGCAGGGAAGAACACTGAGGAGTCGCTATTAAAGAAGAACGGTATTGAATTAAATGAACAACAATCGGCAGAATTTTTAGCAGACACATTCTACCCAAAGGACGACCCGAACACAGACATAGAATATCACCGAAAGATTAGAGAAAACGTACAGAAAGAGCTAACAGGGATAGACAAAAATCAGGTACAGATAATTCCTATAGAAACGAATGAAATAGAACAAGTAATTAAAGGTATGAGTCCATCTAAAGCGCCAGGAGATGACGGCTTCACAGCCGATATCTGTTGGAGTGCGTATAGGGCAAAACCAGAAGTGTTTAGCGCTATTTTAAATATATGCTATTCCTCTGGCTATTTCCCGAAAAGTTGGAAAACAGCCAATGTTAAAATATTAAGAAAACCGGGTAAGGAAGACTACTCAGTACCAAAGTCATATCGGCCAATCGGATTATTACCGGTGAATGGAAAAATTCTAGAAAAGATAGTTTGCAATAGACTGCTCTGGCATCTGGGGTCCACTAATCAACTCAGCGATAGGCAATACGGATTTATGCCCCAAAGGAGCACCGAGGATGCACTCTTCGATGCGCTAACGTTCGTAAGATCTGAGTTAACCAATCATAAATTAGTAGCAATGGTATCGTTGGACATCGAGGGTGCGTTCGACAATACATGGTGGCCCAAGATGCTAGAGCAGCTCATTGAAAAGAGGTGCGATCCCAGTGTCATAAGAATCATTAATAGCTATTTAAGTGAAAGGCAAATAAAACTGGAATATTTAGGGAGTAAAACGACCAGAGAAACAAACAAAGGGTGTATCCAGGGTTCTACTGGAGGACCATTATTGTGGAATCTCCAATTAGACCCTTTACTCAAATGTACGAAAGGGTTAACAGCAAGAGTGCAAGCATTTGCAGACGATATACTTGTAGTAGCCTCAGCACACAATACCGAAGTGCTTAACGATAGAGTAAATGAGGCATTAAAATACATTTCAGAATGGGGGACTCAAAATAAAATGCGGTTTGCTGAACATAAGACGCAAGTCATTCTAGTCACTAAAAAACTAAAATATGATCATCCGAAGTTCATTTTTAACAACACAATATTACAAATATCCCCATCATTAACTCTGTTAGGACTTACAATAGACTCTAATCTCAATTTCATTACTCATTTAGACAATATCAACGTAAAATCAATTAAAATTTACCAATCAGTAGCACGCGCCGCTAAAGTTACCTGGGGATTAAACCCGGACATAGTTCGAACGATTTATACAGCGGTTATCGAACCGATTGTATTATATGCTGCATGCGCGTGGGAACCAATTTTAGATAGGAAATACGCTATAAATAAATTAAATAAATTGACTAGGATGTTTGCGCTTAGGATTAGCAAATCGCATAAAACGGTCTCGTTAAATGCTGCTACTTTGATAGCAAGCATTCTTCCTCTGGAAATAAGAGTTAAAGAAGCCGCAGATACATATAAAATTAAAAGAAAAGGAAAATCAATCTCTATATATCCCGGAAGACCAATAGAAAAACCAATTAGTCCATTCGAATTGCCACACCCATCTGAAAGAAGACCTTTTACTCACGGTAATCTCACGTCTCAGGAGGAAGTAGAAGAGATAGATAATGGCTGGCCGTGTATATATACGGACGGCAGCAGAATAGAAGGCAGAGTAGGAGGAGCTTTTTCCATTTGGAAAGAAGATAGGGAGATAGGAAATAGCACATTTAGATTGGACGATTGCTGCTCAGTGTTTCAGGCGGAGTTGGTAGCCATATCTCGTGCCCTTAAATATACACAACAAAAACATATAGCTTTTAAAAATTCAAATATAATCTCAGATTCAAAATCAGCCCTACAATGTCTAGAAGATCCCAACCATCTCCATCCATTAATATATGAAATCAGAAAATCAGTTAAACATATCGAAGAGAAAGGAGGAAAAGTGAATTTCTATTGGATAAAGGCGCACGAGGGTATGGCTGGTAACGAGCGGGCGGACACTTTAGCAAAAAGGGCAGCCTTATCAAAGAAAACAGCACCGGTGTATGATGCAATACCCGTCTCGTCAGCTAAATACATTCTAAGACAGGAGAGTATTGAAAAGTGGCAGAATAAATATAGTAGTGCTGAGCAGGGCCAATTGACAAGGTTGTTTTTCCCTGACGTAAGAGAGGCAAGAAAAACCATAAAATCGATCAATTTAGAAAATATGTTGTCTCAAATATTGACCGGACACGGTGGAGTTGGCCAATATTTACACAGATTTAAACTGAAGGACAATCCTTATTGCGATTGCGATAACTCATCGGTCCAAAGTGTAATACATGTCCTTTGCGAATGTCCGAAATTCGGAAGTAAAAGAAATGATATAGAAATTAAACATAAAATAACAATAACAGAGGAAAATTTTAGATTTTTAATAAATGGTACTAACAAACGAAACGATTTTCTGACATTCGCAAAGGAGGCAATGCAAACTGTAAATAAAAATAATAATACAAAGATTAAATTTAAGAAATAAGGATATAAAAAAAAAAAAAAAAAAAAAAAAAAAAAAAACTGTAAATAGTAGAAATAAAAAAATAGATTTACGAAATAGCTTGTAATATGTAGAATAAGACTGTAAAATAGTAAAAAAAAAACCAATCGATAAAGAGAAATAGGTAATAAATATCGTTTAATATGTACATAGTTAACATAATCGTTTAAATGTAAATAGTAGAAATAAGATAATAGATTTAAAAAATAGCTTGTAATATGTAGAATAAGACTGTAAAATAGTAAAAACCCAATCGATAAAGAGAAATAGGTAATAAATATCGTTTAATATGTACATAGTTAACATAATCGTTTAAAAGTTGTTGCATAATACAAAGCAACAGTTGAAAATAGTGTAATTAAAAAAAAAAAAAAAAAAAAAAAAAAAAACCTAACCTAACCTAACCTAACCTAACCTAACCTAACCTAACCTTTTTTTTTTTTTTTGACGCTGGAAATGCATTTACGCATACCTCCCGTTGACTGCGGGAGGTTATGTGGGGCTCAGCCCTGCGCTGCCGCAACTACAGCTGCAGGGGAATACCCACTAAAACCAGCGGTACCCTCCTCCGCCTTAGTGAGGCGCCCCGGGAACGCTTTCGCAATCAACCGTGACGCCTCGGCGGTCGGCCCGATCCACGCGGGCCTGCACGCTCAGAGGGGCTCCCAGGGTACTGGGAGTTGCTCCCCTCCGTCTAGCGACTCCATCTACAGCGGAGGGAGGAGGTGGGCGTAGCGCCGCCGCCTCCTCCCCGTTCGAGCTCGGCGGCACGGGTCCGCAGAGGCGTCACCCTCGCGTTCCCGCTCCGCGGCCTCCTTTAGCGAGATGACATTCTCGCAAAAGGAGACCATAGCCGACCAGCACCTCTCACTATCGAGCATAGCTTTTAACACACTCGGCAGAGAGAGGTCTCCGCCTAGGACCATCGCTAGATCCAAGCGTTGGGGTCCCCACGCAGGACACTCTGCCAGAGTGTGATGCGACGTGTCCATCGCCGCACCACACCCATGGCAGGCCGGCGTCGCCTCCCTCCGGGCGACCCGGTGCAGGTACTTACCGAAGCATCCGTGTCCGGTAAGCACCTGCGTCAGCCGGTAGGTCAGCACACCGTGCTGCCTTTCGACCCAGCGATCGAGGTGCGGCCTCACCGCATCCACCGTCGCCAGGCCGGCAGTTGGGGACCCCAGCTCCTCCTCCCACCTCCGAATCAGGGCTCGTTGGGCTAGAGCCCTGATCCTGCTCACCTCTGCCGCGTCAAGCGCCTCGCCGTTCGCCCGAAGGCCCGCCCGGAAACGATACACTTCGGCATGCACCTCCGCCTGGAGATGCCAAGGCGGATCGCATGCCAGAAGTGTGGCCGCCGTCCACGACACTGTACGATACCCCCGTATCGCTCTCACCGAGATGACCCTCTGCGCCTTCCGCAGCAGGGCCACGTTGCGCTCCGTGAGAGCGTCCACCCACACTGGCGCACCGTACAGTGCCATGCTCCGCACAATGCCGGCGTATAGTCGCCGGCATGGCGAGGCCGGGCCACCGATGTTGGGCATGAGCGAACCCAGCGCGGCGGCCGCCTTGACGAGCCTAGGGGCGAGCGCAGCAAAGTGCGGCCCGAAGCTCCATCGTCCGTCCAGAATGAGGCCCAGATACTTCATCTGGGCCTTCACTGCCACCGCCGTATCCTGGACGACGATGGACGCACCTGGAGGGGGACCCCTCCGGGGACCGTGGAATAACAGGGCCTCCGTTTTGTCTATGGAGACCCTCAAGCCCAACATCCCGATCCGCTCCACGACGAGCGACGATCCGACCTCGGCTAGGCGCGCCGCCTGCCGGAAGTCCCGGCCCCTTGCCGTCACAAGGGTGTCGTCGGCGTAACAGATCACCCCTGTGCCAGCGGGGAGTGGCTCCCTCAGGAGCCAGTCGAACCCGATGTTCCACAGGACCGGACCCAGAACCGATCCCTGCGGAACACCGCAGCCCACCCGGTGTCGGACCATCCGCCTATCGCCCCCCTCCCAGAGGACGTCCCTTTCCTCGAGGTACGCCTCCAGCAGCCTCCCGAGATAGGCCGGCACCCCATGATAGCGGAGTGCCGCTTTCAACGTCTCAAAAGGGAGGCTGTTGAAGGCGTTGGCCACGTCTAGGGAGACGGCCATCACCACGTCTCCCTCGTCCACCGCCTCCTTGGCTGTCCTCTTCAGTTCGGTCAGGGCGTCCAGAGTGGAACGGCCCGCCCTGAACCCGAACTGGTACGGCGCCAGATCGGGACCTTCGTCCTCGAGGTGTCGAACGAGACGGGCAGCGAGAATCCTCTCCAGCAACTTCCCCGTCTCGTTCAACAGCACGATAGGCCTGTATGCCGATGGGGAATCAGGCGAACGCCCCTCCTTCGGCAATAAACAGAGCCTACCGTCCTTCCACTGCTTTGGGAACTGTCCAGTCCTCAAACACTCGTCGAACAGTTCCCGGAGCGTTGGCCCGAGGTGTTTTAGGGCGACGCACAGAGCTCGCCCAGGGACACCGTCGGGCCCCGGCGCCGTCTTCTTGGCCCTCAACTTGTCGAGGGCCACCTCCAGTTCCCCCTCGGTGACGGGGGGGAAACCCACCTCCTCCCTGGGTTCCAAAGAAAGGGCCATCCGTGGCGGCTCATGAGACGCAGGGTGCGGGAAGAGCTCCCCCACGAGCCGCAGGAGCGGTCCTGGTGCCATTGACTCCGTGACTGGGGCGCCGTGGGAGCGGATCTTGTTCCGCACCGCTCTGTATGGGCGCCCCCACGGGTCTCTGTCCAGTCCCACCAGGAGCTCCTCTCGAGCCAGCTCCTTTGCCTGGCTGATGGTGAGCTGCAGAACCTTCTTCGCCTGCTTGTAGGCATCCCGCAGCTCCTCCTCTAGCACCGGGTCGGAGTGGTTGCGCCTCCGACACCGGGTGTAGGCCCGCCGCGCCCTGATGCACGTCGCCCGAAGTCCTGCTATTTCGGGCGACCACCAGTAGACCTGGCGGCGCGGCGGCCTCCGCCTAACCCTCGGCATGGCTGCGTCGCACACCTCTTCGAGCGCCGTGCACATGCGGCTCGCCAGCTCCTCAACACTGGCGCCCT
Source organism: Limenitis camilla (assembly GCA_905147385.1). Lineage (NCBI taxonomy): Eukaryota > Metazoa > Arthropoda > Insecta > Lepidoptera > Nymphalidae > Limenitis > Limenitis camilla. The sequence goes on from LR990254.1 coordinate 19,982, forward strand.
CCCTTCGCCCCGCGTAACACCAGCGCTGGACTATGGCCGCTTCTTCGGCCAGTTCCTTGTTGAACTGGCCTAGGGCCCAGCGTGGGAGCTTGCTGGGGACCCTCTGGTGTTCCGCTGGCCCTGAGCGGGTAGAGACCTCAAACCGGATGTACTGATGGTCCGATAGGGTCTCCACCTCCTCCTCTACTCTCCAGCCCTGTACTCTGCGCGCGACATCGGGGGTGGCGAACGAAAGGTCCACCACGGACCCCCCCTGTTGTCTGACGCAGGTGTGAGCAGTCCCCCTGTTGAGGAGGGACAGGTTGGAGAGGAGCGCCCATATCTGCACGGCCTGCCCCCTCGTGTCGGTGGCGGGATTGCCCCACTCCCGGGCCTTCGCATTCAGGTCGCCGAGAACTAGGACGGGTCTCGGTGCCTGTCTGCACACCGCCGCCTTGACGGAGTCGAGGTATAGCTCGAACTCCGCCAAGGCGCGATTTGGTGAGAAATACGTCCCGACAATGACGTAATCTCCCCACCCCGCCACGACATATCCCGAACCCCTCTCTATGGGAATGAGGGGCGGGCCAATGCCGCTCCCGGCCAATATAGCGACCGTTCCCTCGAGATCCCCCACCCACAGCGGGTGGGGAGGGATGTAATAGGGCTCTGCAGCCACCACCACATCTATCGACCACTCCGCCATTTGCTGGAGCAGCAGGTCCTGCGCTCCGGCGGAGTGGTTCAAATTCCCCTGTAGGAAGCTGATGAGTCGTCCGGGCATTATTTCGAAACATCAGCCTCCGTGCGCTCTACGGGGCGCCCATCCTTCCTTACGGCCTTGGGTCCGTGGGCCGCTTCCCTTCCTTGGCGGGGGGGCTTGCAGTTCTTGCCCCCCATTTTATGGCCCGATGGCTTGCCTGCATCTGCACAGATAGCACAGCGCATTGCAGCTGTGCAGGAAGCCGCCTTGTGACCCTCCTGGCCGCACCGGTAACAAAGGTCTGCCCTGTTTGTCGGTGAGGGGCAGAGCGCTCTAGTGTGCCCTAGACCCATGCACTTGAAGCAGCGCATGGGTAGGTCGTCCAGTATTTGGACCCTGGCGGAGCTCCAACCGACCAGGATCCTCCCCACCTTTGACAACACTTTTGCTGCATCTATAGGGCACGAGATGCGTACCCCCTTCATTCCTCCGCGGCCGGTCCACATTTCGCCCACGCGCACTGTATCCGTGGCGCAACCACTCGCTCGCACAACCGCGGCAACCACCTTCTCTTTGGTTGCGGAGTCGTCGAGCCCGTCCACCCGGAGACTCGCCACCTTCGTTGGCCGTACAACCAGCGCCACGCCGTCCAGCACGGTGCGCAGTCTCTGCGCCAAGGTATCCGCCTGCTCGGGTGTCTGCCCCTTCGGCAGCTCCAACACCCGAGCCCCGGTCCTGGCTTGGCGGAACCTCATGCCGGCACCTATGCCCAGCTCAGCGAGGTCAATGCTACTCTCAGCTTTTTGCAAGATTTGGGCATAGGTGACGCCCTTCTCCACCGCCTCGGCTTGCAGCGTCACGACAACGGCCGACGTACGGGGAGCCACGAGCCTCTTCTTTGCCGACTTAGGTTTCGGCACCACGGCCGGCGCCACCTTCGAGGCCGGGGGCTTCTTCGTAGTTCTGCGACCACGCCGAACGACTGTCACCCAGCTGTCCTCTTCCTGCGTCGCAGGCGCGCTCGCCGGTACAGCCTGTGCCGGTAGCTCCGCGGTAACGGACGGAGCCACCACTGCAGGGACCGCCGCTTGCGGGGAGCCCTTCTTTTTCCCCTTCTTTTGGAGAAGGGCTGCTGAGGCAGTCTTGGGCTGGGGTGCTGCTGATGTGAGCGCGTCTGACAGCGCCAGCCCCGCCTGTGCTCTTCTATCGACCGCGGGTGGATTCGCCGTCGTGAGCAGCCGGTCCTCGAACCTCGACAGCCGCGTATCCAACATGTCGCCCACCATAGCGGCGATCGATGCTTTGAGCTCCTCCACCGAGTTTGCCTCTACGCCACATGACGGGAGTGCGGCTTGTGTCGTAGGGGAGCTCTTAGACCTCGCCTCTTCGTACTCCCTCCTATACGCTTTTGACTCTGCCTTCGCATTTTCGAGCTCCCTGCGAAGGCGAGCGTTGTCAGCTCGGAGTCGGCGCGCTTCCTCTGCCTCTGTTCTGTCCGCCAGCGCATCTACAATGTCTTTAAGATTGCTGGCGGACTCTTTCAGGATCTTTACATAAGTACCTTTGAGGTTGCCGGACTTCTGAGCGAGCTCAATAATTTTTGACACGCTCCGTCCGGCATCTGCTCTTAGTTCGTCTGCATTCCGCAACGTCGGTTCTCTCTCCGAGATTGCGTCCGAAGTAGATGCAATGTCGGAGTCGCTCGTGCCCTTTGCCGCAGTGAGAGCTGGCCTGCGGAAAGTCCTGGCCCGGAGCGAGCGCTCGAAATCTTCCTCTTGACCACCACGCCCTTTTGAAAGGGGTGTACAGCGGCGCACCGTGCCGCACCTGGACGCCACTTTCTCCTCAGTTTCGGTGTCCGAATCTGAAGATATAAGTGGCGCCTGTGGACGCTTCCGTCTTGTTCCAAGTCTGGCGTCAGACTCGCTAGTAGTGCCGTCCGCAGTCTTTGCGGACGCAACCGCCGCAGCCAATGCTGCTACGTTCTTTAACCTAACCTAACCTAACCTAACCTTTTTTTTTTTTTTTTTTTTGCGTTGGAAATGCGCCTTATGCATACCCCCCGCCGACGAGCGGGAGGTTATGTGGGGCTCTCCTTGATGCCGTCTGCCATTGGGCGAGCGGCGGTTCAAGGCATACCCACTAAAACCAACGGTACCATACCTCCGCTGTAGGGAGGCGCCACAGGAACGCTTACGCACACGACTGTGACGCCTCAGCGGGTCGGCCCGCTCTTATAGCGGGCCTGCACGCCAGGGGGCTCTCAGGGTACACCGAGAGTGGTTACCCCCTTGCCTGACGGCTCCATTCAGGGTGGTGGGAGGAGGTGGGCGAATTGTCGCCTACGCCTCCCCGATCGAGCTCGGCGGCGCGGGTCTGCAGAGGCGTCACCCTCGCGTTCCCGCTCCGCGGCCTCCTTCTGCGAGATTACAGCCTCGCAGAAGTCGACCATGGCCGACCAGCATCTCTCACTCTCGAGCATGGAATGAATCACGCTCGGGAGAGAGAGGTCTCCACCTAGGACCGCTGCCAGGCTGTGGCGTTGAGGTCCCCATCCAGGGCATTCTGCCAGAGTATGATGCGACGTGTCTTCCGCTGCACCACACTCGTGACAGGCCGGCGTCACCTCCCGTCTGGCAATTTGGCACAAATACTTACCGAAGCAACCGTGCCCGGTAAGCATTTGCGTCAGCCGATAGGACAGGACGCCGTGCTGCCTTTCGACCCAGCGCACGATGTGAGGGCGGATCGCCTCGATCGTCGCCAGGCCTGCACTGGGGGACCTCAAATCCTCCTTCCACCTTTGAATCAGGGCTCGTTGGGCTAGAGCCCTGATTCGTCCAACCTCCTCCTCTCTGGGCCGCACACCGGTCGTCCGTAGGCTCGCTCGGAACCGGTACACCTCCGCGTGAACCTCCGCCTGAAGAGCCCAAGGCGGATCGCTCGCGAGAAGTGTCGCCGCCGTCCATGACACTGTACGGTACCCCCGTATAGCTCTCACCGAGATGACCCTCTGCGCTCTCCGCAGCTGGGCCATGTTGCGCTCGGTGAGAGCGTCCACCCATATGGGAGCACCGTACAGCGCCATGCTTCGCACGATGCCGGCATAGAGGCGCCGGCACGGCGAGCCCGGTCCCCCGACGTTGGGTAGTAGCGTTCCCAACGCCGCGGCGGCCTTCACGAGCCTGGGAGCGAGCGCCTCGAAGTGTGGCCCAAAGCTCCATCTGCCGTCCAGGGTGAGGCCCAGGTAATTCATCTGGGCCCTCACTTCCACCACCGAACCTTGGACGGAGATGGACGCTCCCCGTGGGGGGCCTCTCCGTGGACCGTGGAACAAGAGGGCCTCCGTTTTGCCGATGGAGACCCTCAGACCCAACATTCCGATTCGGTCCACCACGAGCGTGGCTCCGACTTCGGCTAGGCGGGCTGCCTCGCGGAAGTCCTTCCCCCTCGCCGTCACCAGGGTGTCGTCAGCGTAACAGAGCACCCTCATGCCGGCGAGGAGGGGCGTTCGCAGCAGCCAGTCGAAGCCGACGTTCCACAGGGCGGGACCCAGAACCGAGCCCTGCGGAACCCCGCAGCCCACCCGATGCCGAGCCATTCGCCCGTCGGCCCCCTCCCAGAGGACGTCCCGATCGTCCAAGTATGCTTCCAACAGCCTCCTGAGGTAGAACGGCACTCCATGATAGCGGAGTGCCTCCCTCAAGGTGGTGTGTGGGAGGCTGTTGAAAGCGTTGGCCACATCGAGGGAGACGGCCAGGACAACGTCCCCCTCCTCCACCGCCTCTGTGGCCACCCTCTTCAGCTCGGACAGGGCGTCCAAGGTGGAACGGCCCGCCCTGAACCCGAACTGGCAGGGAGCTAGATCGGGACCCTCCGTCTCCAGGTGCTGAGCGAGACGTGCTGCGAGAATTTTCTCCAGCAACTTCCCCGTCTCACTCAGCAGCACAATTGGCCTGTATGCCGAAGGCGACCCCGGTGAACGGCCCCTCTTCGGCAACAGACACAATTTGCCTTCCTTCCATTGCTTCGGGAACTGCCCAGTCCTGAGACACGCGTTGAACAGTTCCCGGAGCATCGGCCCGAGGTGTTTTAGGGCGATCAGCAACACTCGCCCAGGCACACCATCGGGCCCCGGTGCCGTTCTCCTCCCCCGGAGACGGTCGACGGCCACTTCCATTTCCTCCTCTGTGATTAGGGGAGCGGCTGACGACTCTTCATCTCCCGAAGGAGGTGCCATCCAGGGGGGCACGAAATCCGCCACAGCCGGAGGGAACAGCTCCCCCACGAGCCGGTGGAGTGGCCCAGGCGGCATCGTTTCCGTGACGGGTGTGCTGTATGCGCGAATTTTGTCGCGCGCACCGCGATACGGACGCCCCCATGGGTCACGATCCAGACCCGCAAGTAGCTCCATGCGGGCCAACCTAACCTAACCTTTTTTTTTTTTTTTTTTTTTTTTGCGTTGGAAATGCGCCTTATGCATACCCCCCGCCGACGAGCGGGAGGTTATGTGGGGCTCTCTTTGATGCCGTCCGCCATTGGACGAGCGGCGGTTCAAGGCATACCCACTAAAACCAACGGTACCATACCTCCGCTGTAGGGAGGCGCCACAGGAACGCTTACGCACACGACTGTGACGCCTCAGCGGGTCGGCCCGCTCTTATAGCGGGCCTGCACGCCAGGGGGCTCTCAGGGTACACCGAGAGTGGTTACCCCCTTGCCTGACGGCTCCATTCAGGGTGGTGGGAGGAGGTGGGCGAATTGTCGCCTACGCCTCCCCGATCGAGCTCGGCGGCGCGGGTCTGCAGAGGCGTCACCCTCGCGTTCCCGCTCCGCGGCCTCCTTCTGCGAGATTACAGCCTCGCAGAAGTCGACCATGGCCGACCAGCATCTCTCACTCTCGAGCATGGAATGAATCACGCTCGGGAGAGAGAGGTCTCCACCTAGGACCGCCGCCAGGCTGTGGCGTTGAGGTCCCCATCCAGGGCATTCTGCCAGAGTATGATGCGACGTATCTTCCGCCGCACCACACTCGTGACAGGCCAGCGTCACCTCCCGTCTGGCAATTTGGCACAAATACTTACCGAAGCAACCGTGCCCGGTAAGCATTTGCGTCAGCCGATAGGACAGGACGCCGTGCTGCCTTTCGACCCAGCGCACGATGTGAGGGCGGATCGCCTCCACCGTGGCCAGGCCTGCACTGGGGGACCTCAAATCCTCCTTCCACCTTTGAATCAGGGCTCGTTGGGCTAGAGCCCTGATTCGTCCAACCTCCTCCTCTCTGGGCCGCACACCGGTCGTCCGTAGACTCGCTCGGAACCGGTACACTTCCGCGTGAACCTCCGCCTGAAGAGCCCAAGGCGGATCGCCCGCGAGAAGTGTCGCCGCCGTCCACGACACTGTACGGTACCCCCGTATAGCTCTCACCGAGATGACCCTCTGCGCTCTCCGCAGCTGGGCCATGTTGCGCTCGGTGAGAGCGTCCACCCATATGGGAGCACCGTACAGCGCCATGCTTCGCACGATGCCGGCATAGAGGCGCCGGCACGGCGAGCCCGGTCCCCCGACGTTGGGTAGTAGCGTTCCCAACGCCGCGGCGGCCTTCACGAGCCTTGGAGCGAGCGCCTCGAAGTGCGGCCCGAAGCTCCATCTGCCGTCCAGGGTGAGGCCCAGGTATTTCATCTGGGCCCTCACTTCCACCACCGAACCTTGGACGGAGATGGACGCTCCCCGCGGGGGGCCTCTCCGTGGACCGTGGAACAAGAGGGCCTCCGTTTTGCTGATGGAGACCCTCAGACCCAACATTCCGATTCGGTCCACCACGAGCGTGGCTCCGACTTCGGCTAGGCGGGCTGCCTCGCGGAAGTCCTTTCCCCTCGCCGTCACCAGGGTATCGTCAGCGTAACAGAGCACCCTCATGCCGGCGAGGAGGGGAACCTAACCTAACCTAACCTAACCTAACCTAACCTAACCTAACCTAACCTATTGAATTAATAAAATGAGTGAACACTTTTTTTGCTACTAACACAATCTAAACTTGTTGTCTTTGGTTATCTTCTATTTCCTTATTTTTTTATTCTAAGAGTATATATTGTTATTGTGTCAAAAAAAATAAAAAATGTACTTGTTAATACCTAACTAGTATCTACTAACATATATTGCATTATGTATAACATATTACTATACATGGAACGACGATTTAGTTTTTCAGTTATGTATCTATTGTTCTCAAGTAAGTGACTGTACTGTCTTATTGAGAAATAAACTTCTTTAAACCTAGATGTCTTTGCCGCCCATTATGAGACCTAGAAATAAATTATCCATACGTTATTAACTACTTGTAGAAAAAAATATAAAAACGGTCTAAGTTTATGAAATTTAAATTTTAAACAAGATGTTTTCCAAATAAGAAAAATATAATTTAATATTCAAAAATATATTTAAAAACCTTATTTAATAACGTATAAATTAGATTTATTTATTCATTATATTTTTACTTATTACAACTAGTTAATAAGGTTTGAAGTAAGGCACCTCTTCCAATTTCTCCAATTATAGTCCTCAAACTCGTTAACCAGAGTTTAAACTATAAAAATATTTTGTCTTTCATTCCTGTCGGCTTGACGTGGAATGCCCCATATATAATATTTATTATTAACACCTATAAATAGTATTCTTAAGCAAAATAAATTCAAAACTACCCCCGTAATTCTATAGTAAATAAGGCCATTACAACAGCGGAACAGAACCCCGTTGATGGATTACATCGCATCAACTAGAGGTGGTTAGCCGTTGTTAGTTATAGGCACGTCTTGTTTGCGTTGCGGCGTCTTTACTATATCACACAGTATCTTGACATTACTATCAACATGTCAAGCTATTTCCACACTTATTGTTATATATATAAATACTAAAACAGCGTAGTGGTATATTCAAGTTATTACGAGAAACGTGGAGGTGGTAGTTTGTATGTCATGTTCGATTACCAAGATGGACGACACTGTTCTAAGATAAGCTACGTAATGTACTAATCGCGTTAATTGATTTGGATAATATTCTCATGTGTTTGTCTTGATAAGATAAGTTAATGTTATATTATGTTAAATACCAGGATTATTCATACAGATTTCATAATTTTAACAATTTGATCTGAATACTACTATATCAGAAGTAAGACGTATGTTGTACTGATTGTTAAGGAACAACAAAATTATATCGTGGTTTAAGGATATTTATTATGTACCGATAATGCTCGTATTTTTTTTCTTTGAAGCTACTATAAATCATCAAAACATATCTAAAATTCAAGTTAATCAATTTGGGAGTTTCCAAGGAAATATATTTTTAAATGACTTTCAGCTTTATTTCGCTTTTATAAAAGTAATGCCTTTCCCAAAATAACTGAGTCACTACTATGTTTTTAGATATATTCTTATTCTATATATTAGGCATATTCTAATGGAATTAAAAATCTTCTTTAATGCTTCTCAAGACTGGAAACTAGATGAATATATTTTTTCCCAATTATTTGGTCAAGTGAAAGAACAAAAAGAAAATTACCTATAGCTATATAACTTTTAAAACGACTAATAAAATATTTCAATATAATCTTTAAATAGTCTAGATCTTTAAGGAATCGTCTCAATTTTTCTGATAAGCAGCTTATTATTTAACCCTCGTATCGAAAGCCATCAAAGATTCTTAACCTCCCAAAATTCGGGTGAAAACACAGAAATTTTATAACCAGAGATGTGTCATGTTTATACATAAGAAACCGATAGGGGACGATAAAAACGTGACTTGATATCGTAACTTATTCATGAAATAAAGCAATAAAAATTGGCATAGTTTCACTTTTATTACCAGTGTGTATAACATTTTTATATCTCCTATTGGATGGGGTTTATAGCAAGACTTACTTGAGTATCAAATGTTTTGGTCATCAAGCCAATATAAATCTTTCATAAACGTGAGATGAATATAAATTATTAATAAAATCTTAAGTAAGTAAGTAAGTATTGCTTACTTTTATCTCTAATCCCTCACCTACCCCTTACGTAAACATTGATGCATGTATTTTCTCCCTCCTAATTCTGAGCAGGGATATTCCCGTTTCGATGTGGGTGTTTAATTTTTATCGCTCATGTAATCAAATGCAGACCTACCTCCTTGATGCCATCAAAAATAAGCAAAGCACGGAACCCCTTGCCCCCTTTAATGCTTACGTAAAGCTTGAAAAGCTTTAAAAAGCTATTTTATCTAATATAAACTTAAACCCAACAGAATTTTTATTATACAAACCTCATAAAGCAATAGTTTTTACAATATCTTATACTTAAAAAAAAAATCAAAGATTTTCACATTTTATTGTAATCAGTCAGAGCATAGATTAAAAATATGAGTTTGTTACCAACACTGTTAATTGATTTAATAATAAAAGTCCTAGTAAACCTGGAAATGGTTCAATAACTCCAAGTAGGTACTAAAAGACAGAAACAGGTAGGTAAGAAAAGACTCTTCACTGATATTTAGATAGAAAAAAAACAGTCGAAGCTCACTAGTACATGTAGCACCCGTGTGCAATCACCATCGTAAGTGGCCTTAGTAACGAAAAAGTCTTCATCTTAGTGGGCGCAAACATATATGTCGCTTTACCTTGCTGTAAGGCTTCATTAGCGATGATGACCTTTTTTTATAAGTTGAAAAATCGATCTTTCCCAATAATAATCGCAATCCCTTGCCGGTGTTCCTCGCTATTGGCGCTCGCCGCCTCTAAGACCGCGGAGCCCGTGTGCACCTATGATCCTATGATCACAGAGTCCTTTATAGCCTTTGTTAAAGCATATTCAAAGTTATTTAAAAAAGTATGTTCCATGGCAAAGTCGTTACATATTAAACAAAAAATTTATAATGCACAAGACAAAATAAAAATGACATGGAATATTATCAATTGGGAAACTGGAAGAGTCAGAGATCGTAACTTCAAGTATAATCTCATTTATAATAACATTAATATCAAAACTGATCAGGAAGTTGCATCCACGTTTGAAAAATATTTCTCTGACATTCCAATCTCAACAACTTGTTCTCTCATTTCATCTGCCAGCGTTGCTGAATCATTATTGCTAGAAAATGTTAAAAAATGTGATGTACTGTTCGAATTTAGTACTGTCAACAGTAAAGATATAATTAAAACATTTAAAACCCTAGATATGAAGAAAACAGCTGATATTTGGGGTATTTCTGTTAAAATAATTAACTCCATAATTGATGCCATTGCACCATATCTAGCTACTATTTTCAATACTTGTATTAAACGTGGCGTGTTTCCTGACCTGATGAAGCATAGTAAAGTAACGCCTATATTTAAATCTGGATGTATAACTGATCCAAATAATTTTCGACCCATCTCAGTATTGCCAACGCTTAGTAAAATTTTTGAAAAACTAATTTTAAACCAAATGTTGATTCATTTTAATTCACAGAGACTTCTCCATGTGAAACAATTTGGTTTTACTAAGGGTTGTTCAACAACGGATGCCGGTGTCGAATTAATTAAGAATATCTTCGAGGCCTGGGAGGAATCACAGAATGCACTTGGAATATTCTGTGACTTATCTAAGGCCTTCGATTGTGTACAACATGCGACTCTGGTCAGAAAGCTGCGCCACTATGGCATCAAAGGAACTGCGCTCGACCTTATGAACTCCTATCTAAACAATAGGGTTCAAAGGGTTGACGTGAATGGCAAGAGATCTCCTGGGGCTCGTCTGGATATGGGGGTCCCCCAGGGTTCTATTCTTGGACCATTTCTCTTCCTCATTTATATAAACGACCTGCCAAACCTTGTAGAAAAAAAGAACAAGATAGTATTGTTTGCTGATGACACTTCACTAATATTTAAAGTGAAACGCTATCAAACTGAATATGACGATGTAAACAATGCTCTCTCTGATATTGTACATTGGTTCAGTGCTAATAATCTAATGTTAAATAGTAAGAAAACTAAATATATAAAATTTACGACACCCAATGTTAAGAAAATAGAGAGTGATGTATTTATAAATGGAGAGGAGTTGGAACCGGTGGAATCTACCGTATTTTTGGGCATCACTGTCGACTCTAAATTGCAATGGGGCCCCCATATTGAGAGGTTGGCCAATAGACTCAGCTCTGCAGCATACGCGGTTAAAAAAATACGCCAATTAACTGATATAGACACGGCTCGTTTAGTTTACTTTAGCTACTTCCATAGTATAATGTCTTACGGCATTCTACTTTGGGGTAACGCAGCCGACATAAACACGATTTTCATACTGCAGAAGAGGGCTATTCGCGCAATCTATGGTCTCGGCCCTAAAATATCTTTAAGAGATAAATTCAAAGAAATTAATATATTGACTGTTGCTTCACAATATATTTTTGAAAATGTTATGTATGTGCGTAAAAATATTAATGATTTTATTAGAAATAGTGACTTGCATGACATCAATACTAGGAACAAACACAAACTTGTTACTCCTACTACTCGATTGAGTAGAATTAGTAATTCTTTTGTTGGGCGATGTGTATGCTTTTACAACAGGATCCCAGAAAACGTTCAAAATTGTTCTATAGGAAAATTTAAAAAGTTAGTTAAAAAACGTTTGTGTGACAAAGGCTATTATAACATTAAAGATTTTTTGGAAGATGTCACGCCTTGGGAATGATGCGTTCGCTCCAGGCTTTCTCAATGTATAAATATACTTGTTATAAAAATTGGCGTTTAAAAAATCAAAGATAAAAAATATCCAAAAGAAACAGTCCCGCTGAGTTTCTTGCGCCCATTCTTCTCAGGTCTGGGTTAGGTCGTTTCCGAAAGGGTGGTAGATTCCGACGTTCAATAAGAGAATGTAAATTCCAACATTGAATAAAAAATTTTGACTTTGACTTTGACTTTGACACAATTTGTTAAAAAAATAAGGTCTTGAACGTAAAGAGTAAAATGCGTAAATCATAATTTTTTACCTAATAAGAAAACATATTTTCTAACTGACCTTAACATATGCCGCTGTTGAGACAATAGTTTTCCAACAGCAAAATTAAGTTTGCCCCTAATCAAATTTTTACGACGCTGATTTACGTTTGGCAAACCTTTTTGTTTGTTTGTTTATCTAAGTGTATATAATAACTGATTGTCAATCACTCAAACAGATTCTGTATTTGTTCATACACTTTTTATACCACAAACCTCTTTATTCTAGTCACGTTTTTCTACCTTTTATCGACAAACCGTCGTTCATGAATGTGCTGATGGCTCCACTTTTTTCTGTTAAGGATAAAATAAAATGGATTTAAATTATTTAATTTTTTTGGTTAAAAAAATCAATTAATTGAAAAATTGTGTAGTGTAACTTGACAGAATGTAATCGATGATTTAAATACATTTTTTTTTCAAAGATTTATATTGTACCCGTCCTGGCATCGTCTGTGTGTAATCATTACATCGCTATATTCACGCGCACGCGCACTACTAACCAATATTAAACACTTACTAGAAACTTTAGCTTGGAGACCCACACCACTGCACAGCCGTAATGGTCACCAGGTGAGCTCCTGGTGGTTCGAGTCTATTAGAACAGAGGTTTATAATATATTTTGTTGAAATAAAATAAAAGGTATTGAAAAAAAATTTAATATAAAAATTAAAAAAGTTATTAACGCTGTTGCTAACTCTACGTTGATATTTGGTGAGAACCGCATTTAAATCTGTCCAATAATTTTTAAGTTTATAGCAAACACAGACAAACGCGGTACTGAATTTTTTTTATAATATGTAGTCTTTAGTGTTATTTATTATGTTAACAACATTAACATTGATGACATGGGGGATGGGGGTCTGCATAGTGATTACGTCAACGATATATAAGTAAACACGCACATCGAAACGTGATTACGTTATGATGAGAATGAGGGGGGAAAAAATGCATGCATCAATGTTTACCAAAGCATAAGAGGAGGGTTAGGGCTTGGCTTACTTTAACTGACATGGGAGCGGGGAGGTTAATAATTGCAAAAAATCTGCTTAAGTATCTAATACTTGAACGGTTTACAAATAATTTATCTGTTCGTTTATCTTTAAACTACGCAACGGATTTTAATGCGGTTTTCACCAATAGACAGAGTGATACAAGAAGGTTTATTTGTAAAATACATGCATATTATAGTAGAGAAAGAATCAGCGCGAAGCCGAAGCGGGTCGCTAGTGTACAATATTTTATATTACACGTAAGAGTGAAATTGCAGCCGGTGCGACGTTTCGAGAGCGAAAACATTTCTCAACCAACATGTGCTTCAGCTAATGCTCGCTCACACATAAATCTACAAATCAAAATTTAATATTCAACTGAACCACAGCTTATTTTACCATATAGAAGCTTAATCATACTAACTTCTTTATACTACTACCTATTACCAATATGAGTGCTATTCTGCATAGCAATTACTCACAAAATCCTTTTCTATAGAGTACTAGCATCACCATATATTTGTGCAACCGCTAAGGTCACTAGATAAGATCCCTTTCATAACTGGCTTAAGTCTAAGGACTATCACAGTTGTGGTACTTGAAATATATCAATAAATAAATTTGCTTAATAAAGTAATACTCAAAAGCAGCTGGAACATTTTTTTCTATGGGATTTATGAATAGAATAGAGGTTTTTTTTGTCACACATTTTTTACGCTTGCATTGCAAACACTGGCTGAACCCTACGAGATAGATCAAAATAATGTACTACAGTATTGTACACCTTAAAACGGTCTACAAAAAAGTCCACGATGGTATATGTCTATCTCTTAGGGATAACCCACGACAACCATTTTTAATATGAGAAATGGTGGCTTATTTACGAAGTGATTTTAAACAATACAGCATTAATCTTTATCCAATTAGGTACCTTAAATACATTGTGCATTTTATATAGATCAATATGGTCCTTTACAGAATAAAATTGAAACAAATATTTTTGAAGATATTACAGATTTAAAATGCAGGGACGTAGCGGTTCAATTGCACCCGGGCGAAGCCGGGACCGGTCGACTAGTTGATAATAAAATAAAATACCTTATAATCAAAGGTCAAATTTAAACTCAAATAAATATTATGAGATCTAGTTTTTTCTCGAGATATAATATAGTCAATAAATGTCATTACAATCAGCTGAGTAGCTCCAATTATATAGTGATATGTGTTAAATTTGTCTTTATTATTTTTGTAAAAGTATTCAAAGTGATGTAGCTGAAATAAGTTATGTCCAAACCCACATTTCGTACTTTATGAATATGAACTGTGTTTGCTAATAGAGGAAAAGCAATAAATTATACGAAATATTATGAAACTTGTCCATCATCATAATATGTAATAACCAGCTGACCCTGCAAACGTTGTTATGTCTATAAATTATTTCTAGTAGGCCCTTATCATCTAGAGTATTAAAAACTAATCTACAACCTATTCTCAGACCTACCAAATATACACAAAAAATTTCATAAAAATCGGCCAAGCCGTTTCGGTAAGGAAAGGAAAAGGTCGAAAACAAACATTGTGACACGATATTTTACGAGGCTCTACGTTGTCGAAGAAAAATTGTGATTACTACTTCCCCAATGTCTCATTCGCAGATTTGTTAACTCACTCACCTTCTCACTCAATGGGAGAGCCCATTAAGTCATACAACCATACCCATTCTCTCACCCATTTATTTTTCTATATGTTTAATTTACAGGTGACTCATTTAAGAAGGTCCACCTGATGGTAAGTGGCCACTGTCACATGTCGATGCATTGCCACCTCGAACAAGGGAGAGTGAAGAAAAGAATGCTGCGGTTTCAGTGGACAAGAGCAAAAACCCAGAATTCTTGCTCAGGGTAGCAAACCGCAGCATTAATAGGATGGAAAAGGGATAAGGACAGACCCTTGGCAAGCTAATGTGGGAACAGATTCCCTACTACAAAGGAGTGCTGGAATAATTGCCTCTTACGAGATGCTCTTCCACCAGTAGAGGGGAATAATATTCTAACCCGTCGCCTCACGGATAAATGTTACAAAATCTATAATAAAAAATTTATTATGGTTATTTCTTTCAACTCACACTTGACGTGTTTTCTTAAGAAGGTGAAACGTTAATTATAAATTCAAAGTAAATTATTAAAGCTTAATTGTTTTGCTGTAATATAATTCTTCCTTTCATAACGACGTTATTAAAAATATAAAGCCATTTCATATTGCTGAACAAAATTTAGGTTATGAAGATTGGATGATATTATAATAATAAAATTATTGAAAATATTACAAATGAAATCTATTTTAAATGTCATGATATCCCTATATGGAAATCTAGCACTGACTAAGACGTGTGGTCCATATGCGGGTTAACTAGCAATACTGGTTTATTTTAAAGTTATTTAGAAATATTTTCATAAAAAATCAGTGATGAGGACTTGAATGTCTTACTCGGAAGAACCGAGTTCAATCCTGGGCGCCCACGAGTTCGAGTTATATGTGTTTTAAGCAATTAAGTATCACTTGCTATAACGTTAAAGGAATACATCGTGAGGGGACCTGCACTCCTGAGAGTCCCCAAAAGTTCTCAAAGGTGTGCGAAGTTCAGAGCTTAGTCAGTTTCACTTGTCCTTCTTCACAATATACATGGAAGTAGTGAAACTGACATTGTAGTGTCGTGGTTAATGTCACTGTTCTTGAGATTTACGTAACTAAACTTTTTTAATTATCGTGATTAGTATCGTATATTAGGATAGCGGAGGGGACAGTTGTAATTAATGAAAAGACCTTTATCCCTACATCTTAGTCACAATCCAAGGCGCTGCTCGGCTTTTTGTCTAAATTGCATGTGTGTACGTATTGTACAATATATTTCACTTATTCTACAAACACTTTCGAAAGAGTAAAAATCTAAATGACAATCATTTTATCTACGATGCGTATTTTACTCTAAAAACCAAATGAAATTGAATGTAAACGCCATCTATTTGAAGTGTCCTGAATGCTGGTCTAGGTTCTAGCTACACTGCAGGAATTCAACTTTCTGTTTATAAAAATAGAAATATACAATTTAACAAGTGTAAAAAAAAACAAATAGTGCAAAATATGTATCTATTTTTTTACCCGTCATTTAACCCTTTAAGAGTTAGAATACAATTCCCTTCTACCGTTAGGAGATCATCTAGTAAGAGGCGAGTAACATTTGGTTGTAAGGGATGTGTCCCTCGGCTGGCTTGGGACCACCAGCATGTGAATCCGACCGTCAAGGATTTTGCCGTAGCATTCTTATCTCTATTAACCTCTCTCTTCACTCTCTCTCTATTTCTCACTCTCTCTTTAAGGTGGCAACGCATAGACAAAACGGGAGTCACTTTCATGTAATGCCGATGTCCATGGGCGACGGCAGCCACTTGTTATTTTTATCTACTTGGTTAGGAACTTTGCCTAAAATTTTTTTTTGTAATTATTTGTTACAATTTTTTTTCTTCTCTGTAGCGGTTAATTACAGATCAAAGTATTAATTACAGGAGCTAAAATATGGCCCGGGCATTGCGACATGTTTCGTTTTGTTTCTTTTCTGAGTTTAGTGGAGAAAAAACATTAAGTTTCTCCACAAGACTAGATTACCCGGAAAAACATTACTTATCCCGTTGAAATATACCGTAGCATCATTCATTCTCTTTAAAACAACGGGGGAATTCAATCTGGAGGCTTTCCCGCACATCGTTTTCCTCCGCGTGAGCTTATATAAAAACGTATACGCATACCGTGTATAGATACGTATTGAAACCATCAGTTACTACTCAGCTCCGCCGGCAGCAGAGCATGATATGTTTACATTTATCTCACCAGATAATTTTTTTTAGTATATCTTAAAAAAGGTAATTCTCTAGTGATATAACAAGAAATTTACAGTTTTAAATTTTTTCCTTTACCTGTACTATGAAGGTCTCCTAGTTCTTGCTAAATTACTTAATTCTAGGTCATCGGTAGTACCCTATAATTTTGTAAGTAGCCGTTACTTACAAAATTATAGGTTATATATATTAACAGTCAAATCTTTTGAATTCGTGGACATAGAATTTTGATTTTTTGCCAGCCGCAAGGAACCGTTGGCATGATATTAATTTCAACTTACCTCGCGTTCCTGAGAAAGGGGCCTTGAAAAACAGACAAAAGACGAACAATGAAGAGATCCTATACGTTCGAAAAATACGTTATAGTGAACGTTAAAGAAAGTTTATAGTAAACAAACACACAGATGCGGGGTAAATTTCGTTATAATAATGTTTGCATTAAATTTTGATATAGGTATAGATCACTTAGCTAGTTGGGATCTTTGGATATAGCTAACACCCTGCTGTAAAAGTAAATTGATTTTCATATCATTGCATGCTTTTGATAGGCTTTTGTTAAATTCAGAAATAGTATAAATAAAAAATACAAGCAGTGTCGTTAAAACCTTAGCAGCTTAGTTGAGTTTTCTAGGTAAAGATGATAAATGGGAATTCTATAGTTAAATCTTATTAAAATTAGACAAAATATTTAGATTTCATTTTTAATTTTCGGTTGTAGTAGTTAATAGATAATATAAACTATATTTAAGTTTATTCACATGTAATTAACATCCAATATCACTTGTTATCTCCAATATTCAAATTAATTAATTAATATTTGTTATTTTTAAAGTCTACAAACTCACAGAATCCAAAGCTTAAACTCTCGTAGCATAGTTCTCGTAGCACATTCTTCGTAGCCTCAATACCATACGATACTATTTCTGTACTCTACGCCAGTAATACCCAACCTAATTGACTCGAAGACCACTTGCCATATTATTCGGTTGTAGATGGATATACCTTGGCTGATTTTCACATAAGTCATATTACCAAAACATAAACGAGATTTTGAAGATAAATAAAAAGCAACAAAAGTAAAAACTCTATTACAGACATCTTTTTAAATTTCTTTGTGACTAAATCCCTTTTTACATGTACTCCTTATAACTTGCCAGATATCTCTAGTATTTGACATAGACCAGAAGGCCCCAAATATTTGAGCTATAGACCACATATGATGTCGTTTTAATTAAGCTTTGTTTGCAGATGAACACCGGTCTTATATTCGCTATTTGGAAGAGCAAAAAATAACACAGACCGATTCTACAAGAAATGAAAGAAGTTGAGATGAAATTTTGATATTTATGAACCCCTTGTTACAGCTCATCGGCCGTCAATCCTTTTTTCTTTTACATATACAGATTCAGGGAGTCTCCTGTAACTCATCATCGTTCCTTGGGGATATAGAGCACTTTGAGGATCACTGATATATACTATACTATCGTTTGTTAACTATTAAAGCACGAGCCTGGTCGCGTTTCAAACGAACCCGCAGTGAGCACACAACCTCGACTCAAACGCTAATTCGTTTGAAACTAACGTAGGAAAACAATTTGGATCAGGTTGTGCCTAATACGATTGATTCACTTTAGGTGAAAATTGTTTTGTCTATTCAGAGAAATTGAGGATAATTTATCCACGTAATCCCAAAATCACTTTTTCAAATAACTAGGAGTTAAACATTTAAACTTCATTAAGACTCGATTTTGTAATCAACGCCAACATTGATGTAAATTGTAGTCAATGTAATTATATTTCTATTATTCCTCAATGCTATATTGTGACATAATTTTTAATTCAAAAACATAGAATCTTGGACATAGAATCTAGTAAATAAATAAAAAATGTATTATGATTGAAATATTGATATGTCTACGACAATTGTACTAAAGACTGTGAAATCCGAAGATAAAGTGAATATTCAAGACAATATTGTCTTGATTAAGAAATTCAGTTTTAATTTAAAAAATTTAATATGAACTGAAAACGAATACCTAAAGCTCATAAAAAGTTCTAAATAAACATTTATCCCAATTTAATATTATTATAAATGCGGAAGTAACTCTGTCTGTTAAACTTTCACGATTAAACCAAAGAACCGATTTTGATGAAATTTGGTAAAGAGAGAGAATAGAGCTTGGGAAAGGACATAGGTTACATTTTATCGCGAATAAAGGCTTGACGGGGTTGAAATGGGGAATAAAGTGCATGTCGATCTGTGAGAGAATTTAGTCTTTGGGAATTAGTCATATGTAAAATCTATACATGGTAAATAACATCCGGGCAAAGCCAGGATGTTTAGTTAAGTTAAGAATATAAAAATAGAAAACAAATAAATATTTTTTCCAGTACATACTAACCATCACAATTTATTAACTCTCAAAACATTCCTCATAACATTTTATCTGAGAAATATTAAAGTTATTCAGTTTTGTACAGAAATTAATATCTTTTACCTTTGCGAATCTTCATAAAAATCGCGTAATAAAATCTACAGTAATTTATTTTTCCTTTGAACTTTGAAGCCGGTGAAAATTCAGACCAAATAAAAATTTACTTTTCGACAATTCTCATATCTAAGCGAGTTTAAGCAATAACCATAATATAGAGAATATTCTTTGTTTTCTTATTCTTTTGTGGAATTGTAACTAAGTTGGTCTATAGACTATATCTTGTATAAATTCGTTGAGGTTTTTTATTTATTATGTATTATACTAGTCGATCCACTCCAGCTTCGCTGAGTTGAGTTTACCACATGTTTTATAGACTAAATAAATATATTATCATGCTAAATAATAATATTCAGGCATTTCACCTTTATGTTAATTGTATCTTTTAGCTAAATTTCAATGAAGTGTAATGGAGTAAAAAACCACCAAACATCCAAATATACAAACATGCAAACTTTTCATTTATGATATTAATGATTCGTAAGATTCTTCTATTAAAATTATCTAAAAAATTTTAACTTATTTTTTTTCTCCAGTAATTTTTTTAGTATCGAAGACATAGGAATTAAATGTCTCTTCATAAACTGAATGATGTTTTTCTAAGTTCTCTTCTTCTCTCTAGCAAGTATTATTGTAAATATTGTTTCTTCAGATAGCAAAACTCTTTTTCAATAGATCCGCAGCAGTTTGAATTGTAGTTAAGGACATGAAATAGACATTTACAGTTTATAGTTACGAGTGACTAGAGGATCGAGTCTTTGATAATTTTGATGACTAAGTAACATGGTGAATAACGAGATCAAACAGTAGACATGAGTTTTAAACAACATTATGTAATCTGCTGATACTGATAAAACAACGCCAAAATCATAATTATCAGTAACATTTACAAAGCATCAAAATGAATATCTAATACCTTTGTCTTTATTATTTCAACCTTATATCCTTGGTCAGTGTCAGAACAGTTTTAATATAAGAGGATTTATGGTCCCGAAGGCGACATTCATTTCGGGTTATAAGTACAATTCTGCCATATTCAGGTATGCAGACTATGTACTATATTAAATTTACAAGAATTCGTTATATGTCTAGTTTTAATTTAATATTGTTATCTTATCTTACTGATATTATAAATGTAAAAGTATCTATAAATTTGAAAATTTATAGAAACGGATATGTTAACATTGAGATGTGTATAGTGGATAAGTATAGATACAACATATCCGAATATTACTAGAATTGAAATCATTAACATTTTTTATTTCACGTGGACTGCCGAAGGTATTAATTTTTTTTTTCAAATTTAGTCGACTATCTTATTATTTTATGTAACCAACATATTTTAAACTTCTTGCGATCTATAATCTTAGAAAGTACATTATTTAAGTTTTCTTGAAGAGAAGAAGAGAGGTTCAGAATTGCTGACACAGTTCCCCTGCCTCTACAAATAAAGAGGCAGTCGATGAAGCCGAAGTGTGTATACTTATTTAGTGTAACAGTACACAAACTCGTACTGTACCTGGGACAGTGTCCAAGTAGAATCCTCTGAGGGTGATACGGCGCGGCGTTGGACAGTATATTAATATTACAATAACCTCTTCTAACCCTGAAAGATGTTTTGCTTCAGATTAATCACTTGTTTTTAAATGTAGTAAAACAATAATAATGACGTTATTTTTAATCAAAGAGACTTAAGTACATACATACATATGTATATGACGTCGCGTACATACAGACATATGTAAATTTAATGCCACTTGGTCTGTCACATTGTAACTAAACGACTTTTGATGGCATGCGATTGGTGATATCTATTAGTGGAAGCTGCTCCTACCACTTTTTCATTTTATTTCTTCTCGGTTATTCAAAGATTAGTCCAACGAATAATGTTGGAGTGAACATTATCTAAAATAATACTAGTGAAAGTGTAATAATAGTGTTATGTTGCTATATATATAATGACTGTTTATTAAAAAAATATAAAATTCCTAAATCGATGGCACGCTACCTAGTTGAGTATGAATCTAAGCTTATTTTTTTTTAAATTTTCATTTTTTACTGTAACATATTGTTATGTGCTTGAGTTCTGGATTATAACAAAGTGATAGATGCGCGCACTACCCACGAAACACTAATTCCACCGCTGTTCGTCGCTATACACTTCACAAAATCCACTAATACTACTAGGCATCACTTTCTCTGCATTTCGATATCTCTTCGAACTCACTTCTTCACTCTCGAGTAATAGACTGCCTGTAATCATCCGTACAGCCCTTTATATAGGTTTTCATATAGGAACTTCTAGCAATTTAAAAGAAGATTATTCTGATAACCCCTGGAAAGATCTAGAGTCATAGCCATCTCATTTCTGGCGAACGACATCTTGCCGTCTTATTCTATTTTGACTTTTTTTAGCAAGTTGGAACTAAAACTTGGTCAAGACATGCGAATTGTTTTGATGTTGATTCGCAAAAATATGTGAAGGTACCACAAGAATGTTCCTTGTGGTACCTTCACTTATTTTAACATATTTTTGTCTTGATAGTATAATACTTTCATATTATTATTAACTCTGAAACAACAAAAAAAGTTACTTATAAATTCTAAGTATAGCATAGCAAGTTTTGTATTCCACGAATTTAGTCCCCTCACGAAGGGAAAGGTCTAGGGTGTGCTTCACTAATTTTTGCATGCTTTATTAGATTCGTCATGCTGATATTAACTACAAATGAGTCACATCCCCAATATGGGCTGTTCCCTACTTTATGAATCACTGTCAATCATCGCACTTTAACTTTACAGTTAATTAGTTAACTAAAGGCTGATATTTTGATAAAAATAATCGACTTTAATTGGAATGGCGAAAAAAATATCAAGTCATTCCAAAAGCTTCAAGTTATTGTTGTTTTTCTAATTATTAGAAATTTCAGAAAAAATATAACGTAGTTAAAAATGTATTTATATAATAACAAATTGGAAAGTTAAAAATGGAATTGTTGATAAAAAATTTAGCTTTGTTACGTTATAGAGGACAATCAATTATAATTTTTAGAGGAAAAATATTTTTCTCAACTAATTATTTAAATAATAGAAATATTAAAAAAACGATTATAAACAATTAAAAATTGTCAAAAAGATTTTTTTTAAATCATAATGTAATAAGGAAGTAAGCGAGATTTGGTGCGATGCCGATGATGATGGTAGGGGGGGAGGCTCTATGAGAGGGCACGATAACTGAGCAGTGGGGCGCAAGTCTATCACTGGCTGCACGGAGATGATCAGAGGCTCGAAAAAAACGGGATTGAAAACAGAGGCTGAAAACGCAGCCTAAATATTTAATATGTAAATACTTTTCCCATATTTAATGTACATTTGCCTAACGATAAAGATATACTACGTTGAGACATGACTTGCTATAGAAAGGGATAGAACTTTGCATAATTAGTTACCGGTCAAACATTAAGGTTGTAACGTGAACATAGTTTATAGATTAAGCCTAGTCATGTATAAATTATTATTAATTAAATCAATGTATAATAATACGTATTGTTACGGGTTTTAGTATATTTTTGAATTGGCGGCGAATTTTTTCGCTACCTCCGATCATTTCGAAGTTTATCAGTCATGCAACCTTTGATATTCAACATGCTACTCAAATCAGTGTTGCCAACATCATAAATAACAGAATGAAGGTGAGTGAGATAGCAAATAGTAATAAGATGGTGGTGTATGCTGCAAATGAGTCACATACTACGCATTATAGAATAGACATTGCAGAGTATGAGTGAATAAATGTGTGAGTGTGTGAGTGAGTGAGTGAGTGAACGGTACACCTCAGCGATACGAGCCCGGATCGGCTTGTAGTTAAAGATTGTTCATATATTTTCAGAGGTAATGTTATTCTATATTTGAAGTAAAAGCTTTAAAATACAAAAAAAAACATAAAATACCGGTAGAAGAGAAATATTTTTTGCTCAATTTATACGAGAAGAATATTTAATATTTGCAAATAGCCGGTAGCAATTTTATAATATTTCCACGGAACCGATCGTTATGGACAGTAATATAACGTATAATAAAAAAACCAACACAACAATGAAATTACTGTACAGCAATATTTATCATAGATATAAACTATGGATAGAAAGTCAAGCAGCGCATGCACTTTTTATATTGAAACTTTGGGCCTAACTCAGAAGTTTTGGCGTAGAATTATGGGAGCACAGCAACACGAAGAAGACTATTATATTATATTAGCATTTACCCGCAACTTCGTTTAGGATATTGAGGTAGTTATATTAGCCTCATCTGTAGACATATTTAATAATTTTATGAGGTAACTTTGCACGCCCCATTTACCCCCGTAAGGGATGATTTCTAAAAAAATATGTTTCATGACATTCAATGAAGAACCTACATACTGAATTTCATTTGAATAACGTTTCATTTGAAAATTGTGCGTTCGGTCGTGTTTATTTGTATCAGAACTATATCTGATAACATAAATATAAATAAAATGAAACGAGAACTCCTGAAGCGCCTATAGAGGACGAAAAAGAGGATGACGAAAACATTTTGTTCTTACTTTCATCAAAAAGGAATAACGTAGATTCATTATATACATCCAGATTTGAAGAAGGTAGCATCAAATCTTAAACTAAAAACTGGTAATTTTCACGAAAAACCGAGCAGCGATTTTTTTTATATAGTATTTAAAAAAAAATAAAAAAACAAACAATAAATACCGGTAATTAAGTATAGGTTTGACCTTGAATGCGCTGAAATTACTATTAGGGCCTTTTTAGCGAGGAGCGCGGCGCGAGAGCATCGCGTCACACGCGATTGGTTCTTCTGCGACGTGCAGTTCCCGCGCGTCTGCTACGTTACTGATAGAACTGTCAATACAGGCACGCAGCACGCTCACAAAGCGCAACTTTCTCCCACTTTTTTTTCTCAGACCTAAAGTTAGCTTCCGGCTACTATACAGACGAAACATTCAAAAATGAACTTTGATCAAAATTGAAGTGACACAGATAACCAGCCCATAAATCATCCAGCGACAGAGCTACCTACTACCTCGGATCAATCATTTCATAGCCTTTAATATCTCTCGGAATGATAACGAAAAATCCACATTTACATAGAAGAAGGCAACTCGGCCCCTATTATGTAAATCGGATCACGTCGGTACCCAAGATATGGTTTCTCTTACAGAGATTTCGAGTCCCCGATCAAACATTATGACGACCTAGTAAATCCTGCTTATACCTTTTGCGCATTATTTCTATTTTTGTTTAACTATATACAAACATATTTGGATATGATTTCGGAAGAATTCTTACACGTGTTGTTTTATGAATTTGATACATGTATAGTAGCCAGCAGCTAACTTTAGGTCTGAGCAAAAATAGTGGGGGAGTCACGCATTGCGAGTCAGCCTGTATAGGCAGTTGAATCCCTGACGTACCAGACGCGTCGCATAAGAACCAATCGCGTGTGACGCGCTGCTCTCGTTACTGAAAACCTATACTTACATGCCGGTAGCTATACCTACTTCGATTTAACAAATAATAATATAAACTCTGCTCCGACAGACTTGAGTCAGTTGTCAAACCTCACCTGGTGAGGGGTTATGGCTGTGCAGTGTGGTGTCGTGATGCTGAGTCTCAATTGCGAAGTTTTATCTAAACGTTACCAAAAGTAATCAGTCTTATTATTACCAGCTAATGAAGAGTCAGACTGAACTCAACTAATTTATTAAAAAAGTTTTACGAAAATTGAACGTTAAATGACTTTTAGATTAAACGTTGTCTTTTAAAATCTCCATTAATCATTCCTATTTGTTTCTCATTATGGCGGAAACAATTATTCTTGCTATTTACAATTTGTATTATGAATATAATTGTTTGTTTTAATTTTGAGGAAGTCATTTTGAATTTGTGACAAAAATGGTAATTGAAGAGACAATGGAATATGAAATGTTATTAATGATTGTTATTAGACAATTTGTTTCAATTTTTTTGTTTGAAAATGTAACATAAAATTTGATATTTTTTGCGTTCTTAGTCTTGGTAAAAATCTAAAATATTTGCCAGAAATATTTTGTCCCGGAAACAGATATTAGGCTGCGTTTCCACGAGCGATTTGCGAGGATGTCTGGCAAGGGATGAGTTTATTGAGAAGCCATAAATCGCTTCATTTGACACACTCTGAGCGAGGCTAGGTAAACGTTCATCTGTTAATAAAAAATTGAAGGTTTTCTCACAATGTTTTCCTTAATCTTCACCGTTAAATCAAGAGATATTTAATTGCTTAAATACTGGACCTGTCTGGTAGAAACGCAGGTGTATTAAATAATTTATACTCACTTTAAATAACTTCCTTTAAAAACTGATACAATCACATAAAAACAGTCCACTAATATCGTGACCATTACACTGTTTCTGGTAAATATATCATTTTAATTTGCGATCGAAGTGTGATAGTATCATGAATAATTAGACCTCGAGGAACCGTTCTCGATAACAGCGGACGATTAATCAAGTTCATTATGTGCTCACTTTTGCTCTTACTTTTATTAAATTTATGTTTATTTATATATGTCAGAAGAGAGCCAATTTGAATGAATGAAGTAACCAAATTTCATGATTGTTTAGTATCTGAACAGGAACCCACGCAGTGCGTTGGACTTGTGACCAAGGTGTAGGCTTAAGGAGCTCTTTTAAGTGATCAGAACACCCGCCTC
Organism: Limenitis camilla; assembly: GCA_905147385.1. NCBI lineage: Eukaryota > Metazoa > Arthropoda > Insecta > Lepidoptera > Nymphalidae > Limenitis > Limenitis camilla. Next base: position 45,801 of record LR990254.1, read on the forward strand.
CACTGTCTAGGCTCTCTGTTCCAACCCAAGATCATTCTCACATAAACCTAACCTAACGTTGTGTTAACTCACCTAAATACAATGTAAAGACTCACAATAAATAAGACGTAAGAACTCATATGAACCTTCCTCCAGTAGCACACCAGTTGTTCACTCGAAAGAAACTTCTCGTGAGAGAAACTATAGAGCGGCAGTCCGGGAATATAAAGGGACCCGACAGTAAAGGTAGTAATTCCCCGCCACTGGTGGGGAGAAGTAAATCAACAAAACGGAAATATGGCGCTGGCATCCCGATTAATCGATCGAGAAGAATGATACGGTTTCAGTGGGCCCTGAACGAAAACCCAGAGTTAACTAGAACCGCGGTCTGCCAGACTGCACGTAGATGGTTGTGTGATTTTTTTAGGTATTAATTTATATTTATTATTTAGTGTTAAAAAAATCAATTCGTTGTAAAATTTTTCAGCAAGCGATGTTAGACAGATGAGGACTGTAGTGACGTGGAACTTGATATTATTGAGATTTTTACAGGACGAGTACTGTAAATCTGATTGTGATGTAGAGATGACAAAATTGCAAATACGTTAGACAAGAGACGGTCTCAACTTGAACCAACAAGCAAAGCCTGTATAAGGTCACTTCCTTTATTTAGGCAGTCATACGAGACCTCTTCGTACATATTCTACGTTTCTAATGCTACAGATCTGATATATTTTAAAGAATTTTAATGTGATTCCGATTATATATAATGATGTATGTAGTTGGTTAATTGACTAAAATAAGTAGGTGGTTAAGGGTTAATTATGGTAATTTATTTTTTAGAATAGCAACACTGTTGGTTGTGGTTTATTGTCGAGGGCCAGTAAGTGGCTGGCGATTCTTATTGGTCTATTTTAGCACTACCATATAAGTGGGTTCTTTTTTTGTTACGTCCCACAGTTGTAAAACACTAAATATTGATATTATAGAACATCTCTTAAGTTTTAGTTGCCTTTTAAAGAAGTTTATTCCCTCAATCTAGAATAAAAATGGTAAGACTAAAATTGGACGTTTAATTTTATTAAAATGTTTGCGAAATCTGATTTAATGGAACTAAAGAACTATATTTAATCTAGCCAAACTCTGCAGTTAGGTCTTAATAAAATTAATATTTACAGACTATAATAATGCACACATTGAACGGAAACCGAGAAAATAGTGTCGCACGCAAAATATCCCTCACAATGGAATCCCAGCATCAAGACATCACACCAATTATTCATCATCATCACAACCCATTAATGGCCCACTGCTGAGCCGGGTTTCCCGGGTGGCCGGGTCCGCCACGCTGGCCCAGAGCGGGTTGGTAGATTTCACACACCTTTCAGAACCCTTTTAGGGAACTCTCAGGAGTGCAGGTTTTCTCACAATGTTTTCCTTCACCGTAACAGCAATTGACATTCGTAATGGTCACAAAGCGAGTTCCGTTCGAAAACTGACACAAATTTATCAGAACAGAGGTTATATATTTATTTATTTTTTTGATTGAACTATATACAAAATTCGTAGATATGAGAACTAGTGTATAAAGGATTGTATTATGAGGTTATATATTGTATTTATTATAAATTGTTATATGGGTATAATTGAAATAAAATGAGTAATAAACGTCCCTGCTAACTTATTTAATATTATAATTGTGGAAGTGGTCTTAGATACAAATGAGGTTTGGTGCTATACTTCTAATATCATATATTAGAAGTATTCCACCAAGTCTCTCTTCCGTACATAATTTCCCCCACATACATATCACAGACACACTCATCTACATTTATATTGTAAATAGGAAGTCCTGATTATTTCCTACACTCTATATTAACCGCAGAATTTAATTTCTATAACATTCACAGCAGAAAATACACGCTGGAATATCTTGTCTTACATTGTTTTCATTCACCGTACCGCATAAAATTAAACCATAATTTCAAGACAAAACCGCCTCTATATTAGGACACACTAGGTATCCCGGATAGAACATAATTCTGTGGAAATGGTACATATGAGTAAAACTTGAAAATTATTAGTGATATATAGCTGCTTTAATAGTAAACACATCTAGTCACAGTTCTCGTGTAAAAATCCTAAAAATTCATTTAAAAAAGTGTTAAAATAATCGTTAAAGCTTTGTAAAATGTAGTGTCTTATCAACAACGGAAAACATCTGATTCGTTGTCATTCAAATTGAAAAAAATAAATGCATTATTGAAATTTGACATAAATGTGTAAAATACTATTTAAAAAAAAGTTTATGTTATTATGAAGGGTTTAGTAGTTAATCAAAAACAAAGAAAAATATTTGTTTTTGATATTTCTAAAATATAAGGATAAAACTGAAAGGATTTTAGGACTTCAGGAGTCGTTAATTTTTCTGTGTTATAAGAGTATGATGTACTGCGCAGTTACACTCAAGACATAATAATATGCAATTTAGAGCCGAGCAGTGCCTTTGGCTTCAGACCTAGGAGCAGGTTTAAAGAGCTCTTTCATAACCAAATACAATAGATAATAAAGTAAACTTACGTGGACCTGAAGAAGGGTAAGGGTTAACCACGACACTATAATACTAACTTCCATGTACACTGCGCGAAAACATCAGAGAGACTGACTTTTAATCTATCACACTAAACACAGGTGGATATACTTGAAATAAAATAAAAAGAACTACCCGGGAATACTAATTTATAAACAGTGTTACTAACGTGTGCTTGAAAGTTGTCCTTAAAATCGATTTTTTTATTAATTAGTTAACATATTTGTATATGAATAAAAATTAATAAATATAATAAAATAATCCAATTCACAAGCATATCTTTTTGCGTAGGTAAAGACCTATGATTGGGCTCTATCACACGCAAATCATGGTTGGGCTTCTGGGGTTAATACTGATACATATCCTTAGTCTTCGTAGATAACATTTCTAAGTCCCTTTCTGGGTTATACTTGTTAGGTTCTGCTAGGAAATTTATGCTACATCACAACATTAGTGTCTGAATATTCATTACGCTTCGTAATATTTACAACGGTACTCAGATTATGCGAGATCTACTAAATTTTTAAATACTTTCATGTGACAACCGACGTTAATGGACGCTGTTAGCTTTATCTCAAATATGTTATTGCTTTGTAAATTAATATGGTAAAGATAATAAGAAAGAAAAATAATTTATATTAAATTTTATATTTTTATTTTCAACATATTTTTCTATTTGTCGACCGTATACAAAGTATTATCTCCTATTTCGACCCCTTCAAGCTTTTTTCGCGATAAAGCGTAGCCTACGTCATTCCCCAAAAGCTCTAGTCTATCTCTGAATTAAATTTCATCAAAGTCAGTCCAACAGTTCTTGACTTCATAAGTTGGAGAAAAAGCCTAATATACTCTATATTGAAAAACAATAAGAGGGTGATATTAAATAGGCTATTGGGTAATCAATTTTTTTTTAAATTTAAGTATGTTTAGGAAATATGTTTATTGTGAAATAATTAATACTTGTATACTCCAGAAATTGTAGATGCTTTAGCGCATTATACATTGAAATATATATTATACATAAAATATATTTTTATTTATTATAATACTAAGTTATCTTTTGTGAATTTACTTAGTTAGGATACTGAATAATATTAAACATATTGTTAGGTTTCATTAAAATATTAATACTGCAAGGCATCGATAGAAATTACAATTTGACTTAACTCTATCAATATCTCGATTAACGGATAGAGAACTGACTTCGTAAATGCACTAAAGGAGTTGGCCGATCGTATCCCCACTCTGTGGTGGTGTGGTGGGATTGAGCAATAAGTTTCGGAACGATACACAGTTTTGATTGAGCTTGAAGAGGAAGTGTGTTAAGAGTAAGAATGAGTACCTAAATTGCAAATAATGAACAGTGAACATTTCGATTTCTTCTGGATTAAACCGCTTTTATTATATACAGACTATACATACAAAATATTTTCCTTAATAGTGGGTTGAGAATTAAAGATATATCCTACAAAGTTCTTATAAAAGGTTCATGAGTATTAAGAAAAAGTTTTAGGGAAGCAATTCCTAAAGGAGATACAGGTAGAAACAAAGACCTTTTGCCGAGTATCACTTAAAATCTAAGATTTATTTCAGTTAAATAGATTTTTAAATATATTTATATCAATTTATCCAGCCGTAGTGGGGTTGAGATGCTAGTATATTAATATATACAAACTTGTAACGAGGCGTATAAGATTAAATCGAGTGAATTATCCAAGCTGAAGCGAAATGCTAAAGCGGAAACGTTGTACTGTAAACATGAAAGAGTATTGAGGATATTGAAGCAACGTTATTGATTTATCGATGAGTTACATTGGCGTGTAGGAAATAATTTATTTCGGTGTTTATTTAGCTTATTAATAGTGTCTGGGTTCAGTAAATTTACGCATTAATTTCAATTTTATAAAACGCTAGCCGAATGATTGCAACCTTGTACTTAAATTAGGTTCGTTTCCACTAGAGATGAGCGAGGGTGTTGCGATTCTATTGGTACTTAAATATATCCCTCGCTAGTAACACATCCTCGCACATCTCATAGTGAATCCACACCGTAGTAGTTTTTGTAGAGTTTGATAATAATAATATTTTCACAATTAGAGTGTCAGAGATTATTAATTGTAACAATGAAAAAAATACTCTTAAAAAATAGAAATAAATTCTATTTTTTATACCTTTTCAAATGTGATGTAAAAAAATTAATTATTTCATTAACTTTTAATTTTTCGTATAAACAGGAGGAAACAAATATTTTTTATTAAACTTGAATATACATATAGTTCACGCAGGTTTTTTAAAAAACCTTAGTACATTCTTAAAATTGAGTCATTGACTTTACCAACTGTAATAGAGACTATAATGGTATACAAAAGATTTTAGTAATTGCCTTACTTTTTTGTTGTCACAATAGTGGACAGAATTGCATCTACAATAATACACCTTTATACTCGTTTCTCAGTCCATTGTATCTATCTTATGTAAGTTTGTAGTCAAATAATGTGTTAGGACTGAAACTACTGTACAAACTAAAAACCTTACAAAAATGTACGAAATATATCAGAGGAACATTAACACATGTAGAGAGTAGTTCTAACCACTATTTCCTATCCATGAATCAGCTGAAAAGACCACGAAATTACCTTTATTCGCGTATTCTGTTCAAAAGTAAAAGCTTACTTGTATTCCACGGTTTATTTGTAGTCAGCAAGCATTACTGTGATCTACAATGCATAACATCTATTTTGTTAAATGATAAATAGGAATGTAGGGCAATTACCTCACTTTTTTGTTATCTTCATAGTATACAACGACTCTTTTGTATAATTATTTTAAGTTTGTAGTCACATTAACAGGCAATAAATAGGCCACAACGTGCTTAAGACTAAAGCAGCTGTACAAAACAACTAAAAACCTTATAAAACTACGAAATGGATACGAAAAACAATAACCCGAAGTTCTAAGCACCATTTCCTATCCAAGAAGCAGCTGAAAAGACCACGAAATTACTTTCATTCGCGTATATTGTTCAAAAGTAAAAGCTTACTTTAATTCCGCGGTTTATTTGTAGTCTGCAAGCATTACAGTGATCTACAATGCAAAACGTCTGTCATTTCAAATGAGAAACAAAAGAAATGAGTACATGCTGCCTCAGCTCAGAATTCAGTGACATACTCGTTTTGAATTACTTTTATTTGTTTGAATATCATGTGGAATATTGTTAATTACAAATAGCTAATCTACATATTATATTAGGACAATACGCAGATGTTTATCATATTTGTTCTCGATGAACTCTAAAACCACTCAACCTTTTGAACTACTATTCTTCTAACTTCATCCGGGTGCAGGTTTATTTTCAACATCAACTTCATCCCCTATTTAAATACCTTCAAGCCTTTTTTTTCACGATAGAATGTAGCCTATGGCCTTTCCCGAGCTTCAGTCTATCCCAGTACAAAATTTCATCAAAATGGGTTAATGGTTTTAGTGTGAAAGCGTAGGCAATAGAGTTAATTTAATAACATTTATAATACTAAAAGTTGGGATTTTTGAACATGAAGAAATATTGACTTGTCTATAACTAGCAGTTAACCTGATTCCCAACCAGGCTAAGTCAAGCAAGTGTACAATTGTACCCCAAAACAGCAATTTAGGGTCAACGCATCTCATTCGTCGTCGTCGTCATAATTCGAGGATTAAAAATGTCTTCCTATAAATTTCAATATAATCATTTTTAAAAAAACATGGGATATCGGTTATCTTGTGTGTATGTGTATGTTATTAAGCAAAATAAACAATTATTTACTATAGTTATAATTTTAACAGATTACAACGGTCTTTGACAAGCTGTCACTGTACGCGAAGTTAAACATTTTTTTTAAATTCTTTAATAACACAGTTTGTACGAGTTCTGGCAGATATTGCTACTATTTGATTTTATGTAAATATTATTATCAAACTCCTTTAAAAATATAGGTATCTGTAAGGCTTTCTATCTTGAAATCGTAACTCAAACAGAAATATCAAACTGATATTTAGTTCTATTCTGTTCGAACAATATTGAGTATCTGTTTTGAAAGACGCCAAACGGAGCTAATAGAATAATTCAATATTCCAAGAATAATATAGCAACTGCTCTGTATTTTCGTCTGATCGAATATAAACAGAGATATAAGGAATAACTGACTTATCTAAGTGTATCTATTACCTGTCCTATAAAAATAACCTTGCAGGTATTAAGTGTTTATACAACCTTTCATTCCTCAAGAATATCCACAGAATATGTTGTGTAATAAAATAGCTTCATTTGACACACTCCGAGAGAGGCTAGGTAAAACAAACGATTCTATTGGTTATAAACAAACACATCAACTGTACTTACTTATAAACAACGTATTATCACTTTCTTATCAAATTAAAAATATAGAGTTTGGCTTGGAAAATAAATTAATTAACTAAGATCAAGTCTTTAGAATATAAAATTGTTATTTAAGATAGGTTCCAATAGATCAGAGGCACTTTGCCAAGTAATTTTATAGACTGAACATTCTCTTTTACTGTGTTATTTAATTTCGTTAGATATTACATAGCAAGGTCGCATTGTGGAGTGATATTACAATCAATGAAAAAGTTATTATAAAACAGCACGTGGGTCACAAATCCCAGGTGTTTCAAAGTTTGCTGTGTAACATCCATGAAATTAGGCCAAGTGCGAGTCCAACTCGACGGTTTCGGTAATAAGAAAAATATCAATGATATCTTTCACAGATCCTTGCAGACAGACTTATAGGATCTGGAGATAGAAGAGCAATGAAGTGATCTATTAAGGCTGCATTTCCACCAGAGATATGTAAGAGTGTGCAGCTTTTGCATGTGTTTGTAAAGAATCAATCAAATCACATCATTTGACACACTCTGAGAGAGACTAATTAAATGCTAAAACAAATACAGCTTAAATGCTTGTTTTATTGATATTCAGCTACAGATCCCTAAAATAGCTTCTTCACTTGTACAAATACAGAATAAACAAACAATTATCCCCTAACAGATCCAACGTTAGATAGAAATATTAAGCAAATATTTGAAACCGACGTTTTGTCTGATGTTATCGGAAAAGTTCTGATTACAACAGAAGGACAGATGTTTTGTTCACTAATGCCAGTATTTACTAAAGCCAGTTTATTGAAAAGCGTAACTTTTCGTATACTCGTGATGAGAAAACTTGGAGACAATGTTGTCACTGTATATTGTAGTCTGTTCAATATTAATTTCTATTATTTGATATATTTAATATATTTAATATTTGAAGTATCCTGTAACACATAAAGCGGTTAAATTGGTTTCTGTCGTTTGTAACCCAGATGCAGGTTAAAAGATCTTCTTCATATTGCAATAACTCTCAGTCTCCATTGCTCGAGCTCGGTACTTAATGTTGCACTAACCAAATATGCAACTGAATCATTTTTTGAAATCACTCGAAAAACTATAGTTAATATATTGGAACAGAATTTATGAGTAGTCAATTTAGTAGGATATTTAAAAAAAATCGAAGGGGACTACTGTGCTGCGCTGCTTACCTTTTTTCTAAATGGCAAGATATTTTTTACTTGTTAGGTAGTTAGGTACTGTAAAATATAGGTTAGATTTGACTAACAAATCCGCGTGACTTCATATCCGTCTCATAAGAGAGAAGGAGCGAGAGTAGTGTATATGTCGCAGTCATCTGGTTAAATCTGCTATTTGATTGAATGACTAGGCCGAACGTTGATTGAACAAGCGTCACTCAACTTCCAACTAGTTAGCGGATTGTTCCTTGAATTAGTTGGTAAAAATAGTCAGTATTGCCTATCTTAAGACATAAAATCATAATAAGGTGTGTCATGTCCTCATTTTTGTAATCTAAAGTAAGTTACCTTTTAAGTTGCGAACTTATGGTCACCCTAACCAAACATTACAAAGTCGGCTATATCCCATTCAACGATTATGCTAAATGACGTTCATTCAAGACGTAGAACGTTATATTAAACAACATGACGAGTTGTACTTTAGTCATTCAATTGAATGTTGTCATTCAATAAACGCGCCAGTCATTCAATCAAATAGCAGATTCAACCAGATGACTGCGACATATACACATTTACCTACATTTCCAAAGGCGTTTACGCAGCGCACGCAACGCACCTATGGATCGTCTTCGATAAATAGGCTATCTAACACTAAAATAATTTTTCAATTAGAACCACTAGTTTCTAAGTTTAGCACCAAACCAAACAAACAAACTCTTCAGCTTCATAATATTAGTATTTATAATACACGAGATTTATTTACTTAATAAAATTAATCGAATTTCTTTGTAACTTTGCTATAGTGAAAGAGAGTAAAGATAATAAAATAACCAGTTTATTTATTAATAACTTTAATAATTTAGTTTATAAACAAACAACACAAGCACGCCCGGGGCGATGTTTCGATGTGTCTAAAATATTCAAGACTTCACAAACTTCGGTCAGAGTAAAACCAAAATGAAGTAAACGTATAGTTTTACAAATATAGTAGCTTGATTAATATTTGGATAGGAACTCCAAATATTAATCAAGCTACACTAAAGTTAAAATACACATAATTATATCATTACTGCTTAACAGATTTTCATAAGATTTAACACACTGTGTGCAATTTGGTTCAACGTGGATAGTTTTAATGTCGATTTTGATTTCTTATATTCATTATAAGACGAAGGATTATAATTATTTGTAATGTCACTAAGTTTCTTCTCTTATATTTAGATGTTTGGTACTTAATCATACAAAACCGGCTGAACAATTTTTAATGACATTTGATATAGATGCTGTATTATCTGGATTAACATATAGGCTACTTTTTATCCCAGAAATGTTCATATTTCCTGCGGTGTAATTATAAAATATTTATTGAACCCCTGAATATTGTAAAGTGGCTTGAGTAGTCTTAATGAAAATTAATGTTTTGACACTACACAATAGATGGCGCTTTCTTTGCACTTTCCTTCTTTTCTACTTCCATTTTATAATGGCTATTTTTAAAATTAAATTAATCGTGCTTGACCGTTTTATACTCAGTGTTAAAAACAAAATGCAAACAGTATATATATGAGCCGATACTAAATTAAAAAATTGATTAGAAAGCGGGAATGGCTGTCATAACTTTCGCGACATGATTGCTATTGTGAAACCTTTTTGTGGGGTATATTGAATTTTTTTATATGTTTATTTATATTATTTGAATTACTGATAATAAATAAAAAAAGTACATAGGGTTTTATATTAATTTAATGGAAATGAAAAAGTTCTATTACGATTAACTCTCATTGTTAAACTCTAGTTTTCAAATACCTCCGGCAGCTATCTGTACGCCTGAGCAATGTGCGTGTGCTGTGTGTTCAATCCACGACGTTTACTATTTTGACAAACAACAGGCGCGTGGTCAGAACAGAATCCACGTGAGAAATCACGTGTGGCGTGCTCCTCTCGCCCCACGCTTCCCGCTAAATAGAGATGCCGACAGCTAAATCCTAATAAACTTCGTATTCTTTTAAAACAGACTACTAGTGAGTTGAGAGTGGAGGGGAGACGGTTAATATATTATAGGAAATAATATTATATATCATATTAAGCACAAGACAAAACAAATATGTTATGGAAATATTTTTTGAAATCTTTAATATACGATTGGACTGTGTAGCCGTTACATAGCCTCTGATTGGCTGACGATTCCCATTGATTGATATTTCCCAATGATTTTACTTCTGCCCCTTGGTCTTGTCCCTTTATGTACCCAGTACCAGTAGAGTAGAGGTTTTATTCTCACGAGTAATCTCTGAACATTACCTGGAGTGGTGTTAGTGGCAGTAATAGTGTTTTGCGGATATTAATTGAGGAAAATAAAGAAGGTAAGGAAAGTCTGGTAGGGGTAATACACGTCAAAAATCCTCTACCACCAAGCAAACGATTACTCTTTTTTATACGTATCCATAATAGTATTTTTAACTACAAGCTCTACAAAAACTAAGTTATAATTACACTAACATTTAGTAGCAGATTTCTGAAATGAACTTTATTGTTTATCGGATGGAAGGAGTTCGTAAAGTCTTTTTGTACTTCCGTGAAAGCTTGGAAATTAAATTCTGAGTCAGCACTAGATAATTACTAGCTGGAATTAAGAATAGCTTTTGTTATGACTTTAACTAAATAATAATATTATGTATTACAATACGGAAAACTTACCATGATTACTAATTTTAGGAGTTTTTTAAATGTAAATGATCCCATTAAAAGCCAAATATTAATAAACAGGTAAAGATAGGTAAATATTCATACCTTTTTTTATGGTATATAAGGTGCAAACGAGCAGATGGTCCACCTGATGGTAAGTGGCCATCATCGCCAATTGACATCGGCAAAACAAGAGGAGACAACGGCAAAACATGAGATATCCGTTTTGGCGTTTTGGCAAAGAAAGTGAAGAAAAAAGCTGCGGTTTCAGCGGACCCTGAGCAAGAGCCCAGAGTACACTAGATCCGCAGCATTAATGGGATGGGAGAGGGAGGGGGTAAGTCTGGCCCGCATGCAGCTCGATCGGTACGTGTCTATGACACTTGACGATCGGATTCACATGCTGGTAGTCGCAACCCAGTCGGAGAACAAATCCCCTACCACCAAGGAGGTGCTAGGTTACTCGGCTCTTACGAGATGCTCTCCCAGCGGCAGAAGGAAATAGTATTCTAGTCCTCACGGGTAACCTTGTCCCTTCATCAGTCCTCAAGTCCCAAATCACCAGTGCCTCCGAGTTCCATAAAATAGAAATTTTCTACCCCAATTTTGAGTAATAAAAAGAAATATCAACAATTTTTATACCTCCACTGAAGAATTTTCCTGGTAGGAAGAAAGGTAAAAAGGTTGTATTCAAAATTAAAAACAAGAACTTGAAATTCTTCATTATAATGTGATTCTTTACCCTACTTTATTGTGGTCCAGAGGAATGCAGAATTTTTCATTTAATTTAAAATTACATTCATACTACGAGTGTAGGACATAATCTGATGTAAATTAAATTAAAAATTATAGCAAAAATGTTTTATAAACTACCCGCATTCATTTGTTTAAGCTTTTTATGTTGGTTATCCTTTCAGGCTTAAGTTTTGACGCTCAGAGGTTCAAAAGTTTATTTAAGTTTGCGCAGTGTTTATTCTGGTAACTTTCTTGTCGGATTTTGTAACAGTTTTATATGGCATATAAACGACGTGCCCTCACTTCGCTGAAGTGTTAACGTGAACATTCACTAGATTTGTCTTTTCTTGTTATTTATAGTAATGTTATATAGCTAAAGAGACTGTTTCTTTCACGAGGTACTTTCAGGAACTATTGGTTAAAATAAAAAAAAATGTGATAAATAGTCCATTTATCGGGGAAGGCTATAGGCTATATATATCATCACGCTATGACCGATATATATATATATATATATAGGAGCGGAACATCAATAAAAAATGTTGCAAAATTGGGAGAAATTCTAAGAGAATTTGTTGTGTGCTCTGCGTAAACGGCAACAATACAAAGAAAGTTTTAGCTTTTCATGAGTAATAAAAAATATATAGGTAATAAAAATATTTTTTTGAAAATAAATTAAATCGTTATTAAAAAGATTTTGTAGCTCCAAGAACGTCCTTAGACTGGGTTTCCATTAGATATGAGTATGAATGTGTAGCGAGGAATGTAACCAATACAATCGCTTCATTTTATACACTGAGCGAGGCTAGGTAAATGAAGCGCTTCTACTGGTTACTAACAAACACATCCCTTGCACACCCTCGCTTATCTCTGGTAGAAACTAATCCTTAAACTTTTAAATTATATAATATAGTATAGGAATAAGCACAAACTCAACCAAAAAAATGTTGACTTAGTCTGCTCAGTTATGTTAGTTAATAGTCATTATCTCTAACATTTTGTAGTAAAATACAAATTATTATAAAAACATATTTAAAAATAAAAGCAGAAGCTCATATTGTTTTTCAATTAACCTGCAAAATAAACATCTGAAGCAAAACAAAGTGAAATGAGCACGTGAGTTTTCCTTCCAACTGAATTACGAGTATTTAAAATTTAATTCTCCCAATGCTGGTATAATTTTATTAGCAGACTGTTTCACGAGACTATAAAGATGACAAATGTACTGGGGTGCGGGTCGAAGCGATAATCTGGATATTTTCATATAAAACTGGTTCTGAATGGCACTAAAACTATCACATCTATACAAGTTATCACCTTACGTTATATATTGCTAATCAATGACTATCGAATATACCACAAAATCAATATCTGTATAGGTTCGAAAGGAGTCAATATAATATAGTCAAGACCCTGATTATGTGACTAATTTAGATTGAGGCAATTACCTTTCTTTTGGGTCACCTTCATTGCTCACTTCCAAGCTTGTTTTATATCAAAATTGTATAATTAATTTTTGAGCTTCTATCTAAATTTGACAATATTTTTCATTCGTCGCGCATGGACATCTTGTCCTACCTTATTACTAGTAATTTTATAATAAGTAGGATATTATATATGAGACCAGATTATGAGCTTTTTCTACTTTTCCTGACGCGTAGGAAATAATTCTGCAAAACATTCAAGTTTGAAGGCAATCGGTGTTCTATCACTAAGCAATCACACTCCTCGACAGTTTATTCAACAGTAGTCTTTATGTGTATGTACATAGATGTTACATACGTGTTTTATATATGTGGTCCCGTTTGATTGCAATCCAGCTTATATCTTTTTTATTGTATACGCAATCACTGTTTTGCTCTGTGAACAGGCGTCTCGTCTCGATTCTGATTGCCTTTGATCCTCATAGATTGGTTGAACAAAGGTTGAAATAGTTCATAGATATTTTGGTATGAGGGTATAAAATAGTCGTAAATTAGAGCAAAGCTATATTTTTGTATATTAGTATTCTTTCTACGCAGTAGATCAAACCACATGGTCAAAAACAAAAATATTTTGAATAACACTGAAATCTGTATTTAGAAATAAAAAGTTTCCTTAACCTAAAATATAACTTAAAAAATATTTTTAGATAAATTAATTTTCTGTATTTAAATTAGAATTTTTGTAATTCTACCTACATTTGTAACAATTATTTTGTTATAATTACGAACGGACGACGTTTCACTAGGTCATTCTTGTTTGAAATGTCCATGTTAATTCAATACATAAATTGGAGTGTCTGTTTGTAATATTAAAATAACTGCTTTTTAACTAAGTGCATATGGATGTATCAAAACAACATTTTTTACAATTTTTGTCTATCTGTCTGTCTGTTTGTACCGGCGAATCTCTAAAATGGCAGAACCAATTTTGACGGGACTTCCACTGACAGATAGCTGATGTAACAAGGAGTAACTTAGGCTACTTAACATTTCACTACGACCCATAGGAGCCGAGCAACACGCGAATCTAATCGCTCGGGCCGGCTACTTAATAATAAATCTCAACCCAAAATCTTTGGATAACGCTTGAAAATAGTAATCTATTTTTAATACATAATCTAAAGATTTTGGCTTGAGATTGAGTATTTATTTCGGCGTTATTAAATAAAGTGTTAATGGAAACGCTGGTTATATTTTAAGCTATGTGGATAATTATGACTTCCGTACTACTGACACGTCTTTTAAAAAATAAGATGGAGGATTACACTCTGTCATAATATAGTATTGTACGGATAAAAGTAATTGATACCACTTATTATTATAAGCAACGACGTTTATAATTTAGTATTCGCGGGTAGTTAATTTTATCTTATTTCCAGTAGACATATGTAACTTTCATTCTGATAGGATTGTGTTAGTCGTCAAGCGATATCGCGCAGTACATATTAGTGAGTCTAATGGTGTAGATTATTGAGGAGCACGTGAGTAATATACTTTATTATTTTAATATTTGGTTAGGTTTACGGTTATAAATGATGTCTCTAAACACTGGCACAGGCAATGCTCGGCTTACATCTAGATAATATTGTCTTTTGAGTGTCACTGCTTAGTATAGCTCCCATACTCTTAATATTTTCAACACACAAACGACTATTACCGCGAATCGCGCATTTATACCCATAATACAATAATGTAGAAATGAAATCCCGCATATTATATTGTAAGGATCCAATAACGGGAAACATCTGCGGAAAGAAATTGATTACATCACCGTTTACGCGTTCAGCTTTTAACATGAGAAGCCACTTAGTGACAATGTAAAGCGGGAACGCATTATTTATAATATCATCTTTTCTTTTTAAAGTATTTGAGAAAAGGTAAAAATAAAGGTTTTAAAGAAATCAGGCAGGCAGAAATCGATTTATAGTAATTGTTAACTAACTTTATAGCAACTTCAATATTATAAAGAGATAAAATGTGTGAGGTTGTAAGTAATCTCTGGATCTACTGAACCGATTTTGAAAATTCTTTCACCAATAGAAAGAGTCACATTATTTATGAGTACCATAGGCTATATATTAACCCAAGAAATGTAAACTTTATCGTGATAGTCGGATTTTAAAGCGTGTGAGTTAAATGTTTGAATTCACCTCAGGGTAGCGAGAGCGTGTCGGCTAGTACCTACCTTCTACGAACTTCAAAGACGTCTTACTTTTCTGAGGACGCTGTGCTCTTCTGGGTTGTGCCGTACGAGTCTTGTTGTTCGATTGTCTTGCGACTTTCTTGAGTGGTTTTTCCTGGATCGGGTTTGCGCGTCTCACTTAGATGTGGGCGGTGTGCTCTTCTGGGTTGTGCCGATAGAGACGGGTTGTTTAGAATTTCGCGAATTACAGCAAGGTAACCTTTTTGATTCCTTTTTAATCATTAATTTCCGCAAAGTAACGCCTTATTCAATTCAATATTTTAAGACGAACTGTTTATAAAATATATCTTTATATTGAAAATTGGTTTAATAGTTTATAGGATCAACATTTTGCAGCTACCAGAACTTAGTTTATTAAGTTTGTTTCATTCATGGCTATTTCTAACTTTTTAGGATCCTGGTTTTAATAAAAATGTTTTTTGGACATAGTCTAGGGCTAATGCGTCTCATTTGTCCCTCAGATACTGCAGTAAATATCGAATTTTTATACGGCTAGTTGCATCGTAAAAGACAGAAAAACTAAGGATACTAAACTTAAAAAATACGTATTATTAGTTAACAATCAAATTAACTAATTTTTATTAAAGCGATAATTTTCAGTTAACACGCTACCCTGTTACCGTTGAAAAAGATTTTTTTGAACTTTTAATTTTGATACATTTTTTTTGTGATATTACAAGAAGAAATACAAAATTAAAATTTCTCATTCCACCAAATTAAAATCATAAAATATTCACACAGTAAATTAGGCAATCATTTAATTCGTTACAGAGTTGTGACAAAGAGTGTGGAACAGACAAAACCTCCAGAGGATCAATTAATATAACGAGGCTGTCAACGCATCAGAACAAAGGCTAGTACAAAGCACGTTGGAAATTAAACAATCCTAATTAGTCTCACGATACGATAAGCTTAATCTGTGGAAGGCTGTTAAAAAGATTAATGGTGGAAGGTCGAGTGTCCTAGAATGATACTGCACTTAATGAATTATCTCTAGATAAGGCTCTTTATGTACTTGACAAGACTATCTCAAAATCTAACTAATATATTAGTCACTATAATATGCCTTTAATTAAGAGGAATTCACTGATATATTTTTTATGATAGATGAGGGACAAACAAGCATACTGCCTACCTGATAGAAAGTGGCCAGCATCACCCATCGTTGCCGCTTTGAAGACAGAGTGAGGAGGGTACCGAAGAGAAGAATGCTGTGGTTTCAGTGGACCCTGAGCTAGAGTTCACTGGAACCGCTGCATTAATGGGATGGGAGAGGGAGGAGGTAGATCTGGCCCACATCTGACCAAAATGCGTCAAAAACACTCGGCGGTCGGATTATCATGCTGGTGGTCAATACCATATTCTGAGCAAATAAGGAATCATTATCATAAAAAAGGACGCGATATAGTCAGGATTTTTAAGTAAAAAAAAAATGTTACCGAAGGATTGGAAAAAAATGTTTTGACCACGGAAAAATTTGTTCATAAACAAAATTTCTCCCATCATTTTTGGATTGTAGATGGGCTTCTGTTACGAAAATTTTATCTCTTGCTTAAATTGTGGTTGCAGAAGTTTTCTAAGAACTTTGTAAGGTTTTTAGAGCAACCAATTTTTAAATTCTCAAGTGGAGTGGATTGTAATGAAATCATGGCTACAATATATATTTTTGGATGTTTAAAAAAACGCGCGAAAGCGGTCGGCTAGTTCAAGATAAACAGTTCGAGATATACAGTTCCTGTGGAATCGACATAAAATATATAAACTACGTTATCTATAACGCTGCTTATTCTTATCTAATTTTACCGAATTAAAGCAGGATTGTAGCTTAGTAAATATTCATTTTTGGAAGCATCTACTTTTCCCCGTTTCCTTTTAAATACAGCACACACGACTGCCAGTGAGTTAGAACAGCAAACCGAGTAGAGTAACCGATTTCCTCGCTGCACGGTAAATGCAAAACGAGATGCATCTGACAGCTGAGTGGCTTTTAAAAGATGGGCTTCGGTGTGGCACAAACATACTAGAGAATAGATAGAATTTATCTACATTTACATGTAAAGAAAATACTTAGGCGTATGTCGTTCTATTAACTAAACGTTTTTTAACATTTACGATCTTTAATAAAATCCGTCTCTAATTACAAATATGTATGAATGCAAAGTATGTGTATGTCGCAGGTATCTAAAAAAGACGAGAGCATGTCGAGCAACTGCAACAATATAGTTGTAGAGACAAGAAATCTTAAATGTAAGTTCAAAATCGTGATACAGTCAAGAGATTCCCGCTCGATAAATCTAACAAGAACGTGTTAGCAACACTGTTTATAAAGAAGTCGTAGCGGGTAGATCATTTTATATTATTTCAAGTATACCGACGTGAAGACAATATATAACATTTAGTGCGATAGATTAGTCTCAGTCTCTCTGGTGTTTTCGTGCAGTGAACATGGAAGTTAGTGTTATAGTGTCGTGATTAAGGTTACCCTTCTCGAGGTCCATGTAAGTTTACTTAATTATCTATTGTCGTTAGCGAGGTCGAGTGGTGAAGGTGAGAGTTAATATATTATGAAAGAACTCTTTAAACCTGCTTCTGGGTCTCAAGCCCCAGGCACTGCTCGTCTTAGTCTCAATTGCATGTACAGTTATGGGTATCATATCTCTCTCACATACTTAGCAAACGTATATTATAAATATGAAAGTTTATATGTTTGAATATATGAATGGTTGTAACTCAATCACGTAAAAACTGCTGAACGGATTTTAATAAAATTATCACACAAATACTTTTTTGCCTTCATTAATACATAGACTACTTTTTATCACTGAAAAATTCATAGTTCCTGTGGGATAAAAAATTAAATGTATTTTTGTTATATCTAAGTACACATGGTAAAATACACCCGCGCGAATCTGGGGCAGGTCGATCAGTTATTACAATTTTACTGATATAACAATGGCTAGCCACAGGTATATTATTTCCATGGACACAATACCTTAAGCCAGCTCAAGATATTTTTGGGAAATATGCATATAAATTTGATATTAAATAATTTTTCATCATCATCATCACAACCTTTTAATGGCCCACTGCTGAGCCGGGTCCCTCCTCAGAATAAGGAGGATATTAGGCCATAGTCCACCACGCTGGCCCAGTGCGGGTTGGCAGACTTCACACACTTTTGAGAACTTTATTGGGAACTCTCAGGAGTGCAGGTTTCCTCACGATGTTTTCCTTTACCGTTAAAGCAAGTGATATTTAATTGCTTAAAACACACATAACTCAGAGTCAGAGGTGTATGCCCAGGATCGAATTTCGGACCTCCCGAGTAAGACTTGAAGTCTCAACCACTGGGCCATCACTGCTTTTTTAAAATAATTTTTACTCGGATTGTATTGATAGAATAATCCTTAAATCACTTTAACATGTTCTGTGTGTAGTAAGTTTTAGTATTTTGTAGTTTATTTTTTCAATTAATTTAATATTTTATTTATTTAGCATACATATTTGCATGCTCCTTAATGTTAGAATATTATGCATGAAGAAAATTGTTATGTAATCACAATATTCTGAGCAAATAAAGAATCATTATCATATAATAAGACGTGATACAGTCAGGTTTAAACACTCGGTTCAGCAATCAAGTTTAAACGACTGTCCGAAATATAAGCACCATTTCCGTGGGATACAATTTTACTTAATAATTATACTTAATTTAACATATTCGGAATGTCACTCGGATCGTTTAGTAGACAATATAACAAATAGTTGCTTATGATTAATTATTATATACTCTTTTCACAAAACTTATCATTATTAGGCTGTCAAACTTTATCGTAAAACATCAAATATATAAAAATAATGTTATTTTGTTTATTTATTTGTTTGTTTATAATGTTAGAAAGAAAGTTTTCTTAGTTCACTCAACTATGTTTATAGAGATAACTTCTTACTTAACTTCTATAGAGATTTTTAAATTTAAATAAATAACATTTAATATAAAAGTGTTTCATCTAATCACTACATAGTGTAAAACAGTCGCTTTCTCTGTCCCTATATCCCTATGTATGCTTAAATCTTTAAAACTACGCAACGGATTTTGATGCGGTTTTTCTTAAATAGAGATAGAGTGATACAAGAGGAAGGTTTATATGTATAATACATACATATTATAGTAGAGAAACACTGATAATTTCAGAGGTTTCTAATGTGATGTCGTAAATAAACACATTTTTTGCGCTTACATTGCCAACGCTGGCTGAACCCTACGAGATAGATTGAAATAATGTACTACAGTATTGTACACCTTAAAAAGGTCTACAAAAAAGTCCGCGATGGTATATGTCTATCTCTTAGTGATAACCCACAAGAACCATTTTTTATCCTTTACTATTTAGGAGAAATAATGGCTTATTTAAGAAGCAATTTTAAGCAATTACAGCATTAATCCTTATCCAATTAAGTACCTTGAATACATTTTGCATTTAATATAGATCAATATGGCTCTTAACAGCATTAAATTTAAATTAATATTTTCGAAGATATTACAGATTTAAAATGCAGGGACATAGCGGTTACGGCTAAATACACGTGTTAAATTGCACCCGGGAGAAGCCGGGACGGGTCGACTAGTAGAAAATATAATAATTTGTTATTTACACATTTTATATTGAAAATGACAATTTTTTTTTTTATAATAGATAAGGGTCAAACGAGCAGACGGTCCACCTGATGGTAAGTGGCAACCATCGCCCTTGGACATCGGAAAAACAAGCAACACTCTCTCGTTTTGTCGATGCGTTGCATTCCCGAAGATAGAGTGGGAAGGGGGAATGAAGAAGAAAAATGATGCGGATTCAGCGGACCCTGGGCAAGAGCCCAGAGTCCACTAGACCCACAGCATTAATTTAATGGGAGAGGGAGGGGGTAAGTCTGGCCCACATGCGGCTCAACCGAAACGCGTCTATGACACTTGGCGATCGGATTCGCATACTGGTGGTCGCAAGCCAGTCGGGAACAGATCCCCTACCACCAAGGGGGTGCTGGGTTACTCGGCCTTTAGGAACCGTTAATATTCTAACCCGTCCACTCACGGGTGAACAATGAGCTATACTCAGAGTTTGAGACTCGCAAGCAAGTATGTAAAACACTCGTTCTATACGTAAACTCTTGCTTTCACTGCTCGACCGTAATACCCAATATGTAAATAAATTAGTAATGAAGTTAATGACTTATTTACACTTAACAATGAAAGTCAATATTCACTTCATCCAAGGAATAGTTAATACTAATATTGTAAATGAAGAATCTTTTTTCTTTCTCATTGTCTGTTATGTATTTTATATGACGGAGACTATGAAGGGAACCTAAATGTACAATCGGGTGTACGCGTCCAATATTCGCATCGGATGACCGATAGCGCGATACAGTCAGGAAATAACTAAACATTACAACCTCTTACAATTCCAACAGCGCCTTGAACTTACAACCAGTGTAAACATACACCTAACCTAACATTATGATTGCTACACTGTAATTGTAACCACGTTGCTATTACAGTGTACTATCACACTTTCACAACACTACTCCAGATAATGTTCACTCCATGAGACCACGGTATAGAGTATAGACTAAGCTCGAGTGTCTCAATAAAATCTGCGGTTATAAAGCCCTCCACGAATGGGGTATAAGTAAAATCAACCAATAGATAACGCTAGCCAATCATAGTCAAAACGAGGGAAATTACCTTTATTATTTTTTTACACTAGTGCCGTAGATGGCGCTGATGTTTCGAATATTCAATAATCGTTTACTCGACATATATAATATACTAAACTGCAGAAGCAATTTTAATGGTTTTTATTACAAGTGGTAAGTTCATAAGTTTGATATACAAAAATTCAAATTGTGATAAGGAATATTGTACGTGGGTAGTACTATATAATTCTTCGTTGGTATGAGTGTATAAATAACATTCTATTACTCCAAAACTTTTACTTCGCATTACATAATAGAAATTTATAGAAAAATAATTGTAGATGAGAGAATATAATATATATAAATGAAAGATTAAGAGAAAAAGTGTGCGAGTGAGTGAGTATGTGATTGATATACTTCAAGGAAGCGAGGGCGGGTCGACTAGCTAATAATAAATACTAAAACATAACCTAACATCTGGTACGTTAGGTATTGCTTAGTGTATGATTACTTGAATGTGGGGTACCTTTATAAACATTTTAGGTAGTGATACTACATGGTTTTGTACATTTTCCCTCGAACAACGTTACACTCGTTTTTACAGGTAGTTTAGGCTAAAACGTTATGACGCAGAGAGGCCATAACAATTACTCTACAACGGTAAAACCACAAAACAACCATTAGTGTTACCTGAATATGGTGTGAAAGCGTTTTGGCTTGGATATCAAAGGTAGAATTAAGTTCTAGATCCGATTGTGCTCCATAAATGTAGAATGATATAATTGATATACTGAAAGGTATGTACGCGCAAAGTGATAATTATATTTCACTAGTTGACCCGCCCCGGCTTTGCACGGGTGCAATTTAATATGTGTCTCTATTTTAACAAAAAAAGCATTTAATTTTGAATTAAAATAATGCTGTATAAAATTGTTCAGGCATTCAATAAATATGTTTTTATTATTCCGCGGGAACGCTGAATCTTTCCGGGATAAAAAGTAGTCTATGTGTTAATATAGATATAATATATCTCCGTGCCAAATTTTATTGAAATCCATCAGCCGTTCTTGCGTGATTAAGTATCAAACATCCGAACATACAACCATTTATATTTATAATGTTTTTGTAATATTTCAGTATTCGGCGCCTAAAACGCGATTGCGATGCATAAAGTATCCAAAACGCAAAGGGAGGTCCAATTGCACTTTAGGCGCTTCATAACGATTCGAAGGTTTATAAGGTGAAAAATGCTAAAACGATATTGATAAAACTTTTTCCTGTAGTATATTTCAGCGAAGCGAGGATGGATCAGCTAGTACTAAATATTAATAAAATATCAATAAAATATCATTTTTTTGGGTGTGATCTTCGGACACTTTTATCGTGATATTAGTATGGAGACCTGGCGAGCATATTATTAGTTATAATAAATGGCTTTGTTGCTTTATCTGCTTAGTATCTAAGTAGCTTTGAAGTCATAACTAATAATTAAATCGTTAGTATATTCGATATCTCCCAGGGCACTGTCTGTTATAACAATATTTATAAAAGTCAAATATTACAAACTTTATTATTATCTAAGAAACTTACCCGTTAAAAACATATTTAAATATTCATTAAGTTATAATAACTAACTTACGTTAACAGCCATTATCTGTAGTAAAATGAGAAAATAATTAGCTAATGATACTAAGAGTAACTTTAACTCTAATATTCTTACTTATTTACAAACAAGTAAAACCGGTTAAATTTCAGTTTTTGCAAAAACCTATTTATTTAAATAGAAATTTTAAATAATCGCCGTTTTAATTCTTGCTTAATTTTAAATACTAGCAGCTCTCGAAATTAAAAAAAAAAAGGTAAACACTGGTCAAACGTAATTAATCAAACAATTTCAAACGGATCGTCGATAGATGGCGTATAATTGACACATTCATTTATTTTATTTTTTCGCAATAAAACATAGCCTATTTCCTTTTCCAAGCTCTATTCTGTCTCTGCTCTAAATTTCATCAGTATCGGTAAAGTGATTTAAGCGTGATTTCGTAACAGACAGATAGATCCGTCAATAGATGGCGTGAATAGTATATTAAGACCATCCATCAATAGATGGCGTGATTAGTATATTAAATCGTTAAATTATTTTTTTCGCCAAAAATATAGTTTACATCCTTCCTCAAACTCTACTGTCTCTGAACCAAATTTGATTAAAATCAGTTGATTTAAATATGATTGCGTAACAGACAATACAGACCATCTTTCTGTCAATAGATGGCATACGTAGTATATTAAATTGCACTTTCGTTTGTTTACTTTGTTTAAGTATTACCTACGTTTCTTAAGAGTTACTTTTGAAATTATAATATTATATAGGAAGATAGGATCAAATCCTTGGATCAAAATTAACTTTAACATAATATGTATATCGTATATTATGTTAGAGTTAGTTGTGATATATATAATATATATCATATAATTATATAATGTATATCGTATACAAATAATATACATCATTTCCACAAAAAATATTGAAGATGGAAACTTTGACGTTCGTGCCAGTGACAGTTGTTTCTCAAATTGACTTCATTTCACTTTCACTCTCGTATTGCGGTATAATTTGAATTCGGCTCATAACTTCTTGTCATATTCTGATTATTTAGACATTTTCTCTTTTTAGAACCATATTTTCTCCAATTTTTTATTGATAAGCTATAGTTTTGGCTTTGATTTTGATGTCAGCAAAAGTAATCACATCCCTAACCCCCCGTCTATCTTTAAATACGCAACACTGAAATTACACGAGTTTCGAGAGCAACGAAACTTTATTGCGTAAAAGTCATCCTTTTCAGAATAGACAATACCCCATCTCATCTATACCCACTAAAATGATAGATGGGGTCGTAGGCTTGTGTTAACAAGTTAATATTTTAAACCTCAACCTAATCAAACTATTCTAATTATATTTAATATCGATATTTTGAAACTTGTATTGAAAAACAAATTGCTTGCTTGATGAGTTAACTCCATTAAAAACTTCTAGATTTAAATTTGTTCGTATTTTTTATACATGTCGTATTTTCTTGTAATCTTATTTATATTTACTAGCTGACCAGTCGGTGTGCGAGGGTGGTGGTATCTCAGCCCTGGGGTGACAACCGTGCCGGAAGGTAGTCAACGGAAGTACCAGGAAAAGCCGCTTTGCGCTAGCAGGGGAGCGAGGCCCTGTCTAGGCGCCCACCATCAAGTGCTACATAGAATGTCCCCGTCGTGCATGCTGGTAACGGCTGTCGCCAAACGAGTCCTCACTGTAACATCTGCCTTGCGGCGACAGGCGGCGAATCTATGTAGGGCGAAGGCGAACCGCTGGCGCCTTAAAACCGGCTCCCCGGCACCTCCTGCACCTAGGCCTTAGGCTAGCCACCTAGGGTCAATCGACTGCGACATCCCGTAAGAGGGCTGTCAGGCTAGGGTCCCGAACTGGTTATAATCAGCCCGATGGTGGGCCCAGCGTGAAATTGTAAGGTACTCTTACCTATAAGGAGCGTTGTGTCCAGAAGTCGGTAATCGGTTGCCAACTGCCAGGGCTGGGATCCTATATCTCCAGAGTAGTTCTGACGGTCATGTGCCTTAAGCCGTGGCGTCCCCGCTTGAGAGCTCCAAGGAGGGTGGAACGCTACTGGAGACGAAGTTAAATAGAAAAACAATTATGGCCAACAAGAGTTTAAACATTACAAACAGCCTGGCTGCATCTGACGAGGAGCCAAGGCAAACACCACAGGCTGTACCGCAAGGTACGTCAAACCTCAACAAGGATGCATCATTGAGAGCAACCAGTAACAAAGTACCGAAAAGTACTAGACTAGACCTAAGTACACTGAGAGACACAATCCTGTCGACCTCCTCTGAACAAGAGACGGTTTGGAGGGTCGTCTCAAAGCCGAAAAGGGATAAAAATCCGCCCAAAAAAGATAAGGGAGGAAAACGTAGACCGCCGAGTAGGCAGGCTCGTTTGCATGCCAGGGCCGAGGCTCGTAGGGTGCGGAATCTGGAGGAAAAAGAGAGCAAGCACTCTAGTGGTGCTGAAGCTGCCTCTAAGGCGCACGTTGCCTTGTTAAGCGAAACGCAAACTCCAATATTGGTACAAGAGAAGCGCGAGCTGCACAGGACTCTAGACCCTCCTCTAGAATTCAGCCAGTAATTCGGCAACACAACGAGTCACACGGCCCCGGGGCAAGCGTGCTGGGAGATTGGCTAAGTTGAAAGACAAGGCCAAACCTACTAAAAGGGGTCGCCAAAACGACACTATGTCGCCTAGGGGGGAGGTAAAGCGCATCAAGCCTTCATCACCTCGAAAACCCGGCTCTGTTAACTACGCCAACGCACTTAAGGCTAATGACCTCTGCGTGGCGATCATGACAGATCATGAAAGGTCATCACCCAAATCAAATCACCCTGCCCGGGCACCCAACTCATCGTTAAGCGGCATTCGGAGATCCCGAA
The DNA here is from genome assembly GCA_905147385.1 of Limenitis camilla. Taxonomy (NCBI): domain Eukaryota; kingdom Metazoa; phylum Arthropoda; class Insecta; order Lepidoptera; family Nymphalidae; genus Limenitis; species Limenitis camilla. The sequence continues at coordinate 71,232 of LR990254.1, forward strand.
AAGGGTGAAAGCAACATTGTTTGTACCACGGTATAGAGGAGAGGATATTGATTATCTAAGAAAGAGATTCCAATCCCAAAATCCGTGGAACAACATAAACCAATGGGTGGTCTACCACGCTGATAGACAAGAAACCAAGGAGTCCATCTTCTTGGTACTTGGCATACCAGAGGAGGACGTGCCCAAACTACAAGCACGAGAGCGCAGGCTAGCGTATCGGCTGGGCTCGGTCTACGTCTCACTGAAGGAGACCGCTGAGGTAGAACCCTCGGGTGAACCCTCTGGCGCGTCGACTGCGGCTGTTGCGGCGCCGAAACCCATCTCTATGGACACTGCGCAAGCAGATGTAGGCGCTGCAAAAGACGCGGTTCTTGGAGAGCCTCAATCACACCCGAAGCCGTCTTCGGGCAAGGAGAAGAAAAAGGTTAACCCGCCAGTGGCAGCTGCTGAAACCTTAGGGGAACAGCGAGTAGCGCCACAAAACTGGTGGGATCTGGAGGATCCGTGGGTGGACGTGGAGCTGAGCTCGGTTAGCGATGGCCTGCCTAGCTCATCACCCACGATTAAATGCCTACAGGCAAACCTCCAGCATAGTCAGACTGCAACGGCTTCCCTACGCAGAATGCTGGAGGTAACACCAGAGACCATAGTACTGATCCAGGAGCCGTGGATCAGGAAGGATCGTATCTGTGGTCTATCCAACATAGGAGGCAAAATCCTACTTAACACTACTGTAAGTAAACCAAGAACATGTATCTTAGCTCCGAAACATGTAAATACTTTTATAATGACTGAGTTCTGTTCCAGAGACCTGACGGCAATCAAGGTCCTAAGCAGTCACCTCCCTAGCCTGTCTGGAGTAGTACTCGCGTCTGTCTACATGCCAAGTGACGCTGAGGTACCCCCACCGGAGCTGACAGCGCTAGTCACACACTGTGAGGAGGAGGCACTCGAACTGGTCGTCTCTGCCGACTCCAACGTACATCATACGCTATGGGGAAGTGCGAAGACAAATACCAGAGGTGAGGAACTACGAACTACTAACTTATCTTTTTTCTACAAACCTACGGGTAATGAACATTGGTGCTGAACCAACATTTGTAACGGCTCAAACCCAAAACATAATAGATCTAACCCTAGCAACTGAGCACATCTCACACTACCTAACCGACTGGCATGTGTCGGAAGAACTGTCCTGCTCAGATTATAGGTGGATCCGATACAAATCAAATATCAACATACCTCCCGTAGAACCCAGACGCAACACCAGGAAAACTGATCGCCAAAGGTACACAACCTTGGTGACAAATAAACTGAGAGAGTTGCATCTACCCACAAGTTACAATGGAACACTTATCACCAGCTATGAACAGACATGCCCTCTCAGTACACCTAAACCCGAACCCAACCCAGGGCAAGGATGGTGGAGCCCCGTCCTAGAAAAACTAAGACGCAAATTGAGGCAACTGTTCAACAGAGCAAACAACACATATGATGAAGAAGACTGGGATTGATACTTGGAAGCCCGACGTCTATACAAAAAACAAATCCGTTTAAGGAAGCAAGAATGCTGGAGACGGTTCTGTACCAACATTGACAATGTAAATCAATCAATGAAAAATATTATAGCCAGTGAACCCGAACACAACCTTGGTAGTTTGAAAAAACCAGACGGCACCTTCACAAGAACTGAAGTAGAAACATGTGTGCTCTTGATAGAAACTTACTTTCCAGGATGCCGGATTTCGGGATCTCAAATTTGGGTGCCGACCCTGGATCTTACAGTTACGCACACAGACGAGAACACAGCTTATAAAATCGTCAATAGCGACAAAATCAAATGGGCGATCAACAGCTTCCTTCCCTTCAAAAGTGCAGGCCTTGACGGAATTTTCCCAGGGCTAATGCAATGGTGTGGAAAGGAAATAGTTGTACACCTTGTTCATATCTACAGGGGATGCCTAAAATACCGCATTGTCCCCTCTCAATGGAGAGTGGTCAAGGTAATATTCATACCTAAGCCCGGCAAAAGTGATTACACGCAACCAAAATCCTTCAGGTCGATAAGTCTCACATCTTTCCTGCTCAAAACGCTGGAGAGATTGTGTGACTGGGAGATAAGGAACAACACGTTGCAAAGTAACCACTTCACGCTAATCAACATGCTTATAGTATTGGCAAATTAACAGAATCTGCACTACATAACGTTGTAACAAATATTAAGTGTGGATTACAACCAGGACAATCAACTCTAGGCGCCTTTATTGACGTTGAAGGAGCCTTTGATAAAACAAACTTTACCAGCATAAGCCTAGCCCTTGAGAAGTATGATGTAGATCCCATGGTTGCCGGATGGATAGACAGCATGCTTCGATACAGGGCGATACAGTTTACTGTCAACACCACTATACTAGGTGTAGTATGCAGAGGCTGTCCACAAGGAGGTGTGCTATCACCTCTTCTGTGGAACATTGTGGTGGATGAGCTAATAACCCGCCTCAATGAACTTCGGCTGTACACAGTGGGCTATGCAGACGACCTAGCTATACTAATCAGTGGACCATTTGAAAATATACTCTGCGATCGAATGAAAGCGGCTTTCAAGGTTGTAGAGGAATGGTGCACCAAATATGAACTCACAGTCAACCCGACTAAGACGGAACTAGTGCTGTTCACTAACAAGAGGAGTATAAATAATCTTAGACTACCGAAACTCTTCAACACAGAACTCACATTAACAAATGAAGTCAAGTACCTGGGCGTAATACTTGACAGCAAATTGTTATGGAGCAAACACCTAGAACGCAAGCTTGAGAAAGCATGTATTACCTTTTGGCAGTGCAAAAGACTCCTAGGAAAGACCTGGGGGCTATCACCCAGAATTACACTCTGGCCGTACACTGCCGTCATTAGACCCATTATCACCTTCGGTGCTGTGGTTTGGTGGCCCAGGACCAGATTAAGCACCGCTATCACTAGACTGCGAAGGTTTCAGCGCCTGGCTTGTTCTGCTGTATCAAGCTGCATGCGCACGACCCCAACTGCAGCCATTGATATGTTCGCTCGATTTGTTTGTTCAACAGGAGGCGGCTATGGCATCAACACGATTATATCACTTAGGCCTATGGCAAAACAGGGGGGGTCCACATACTAAACTGTGGTCGGAAAGGATAGTGTCACAACCACTATTAGCCGCACCCAGTAATAGGATCCCTAGACGACATATATTTGACAGAAACTACCAAACATAATTAATTGAACCACAAAGCCATACAAAGACACTGGAGTATTATATTTACACTGATGGCTCCAAAATGGGGTCAGGTACAGGAGCCGGTGTCTTCTCTATGGAACTAAACATCAATGTATCTCTAGCATTGGGTATCTAGGTAATGACGCAGCAGATGAGCTAGCGAGGAAAGGGTCAATGACCTTTCTAATACCTTTCTAATACTCATGGCTGCGTCAGCTTACCATAGACACGCACAATGCGAGATGGAGGAACACAGCAGACTGTAGGCAGTCTAAACAAGCTCTCCCTGCTCTGTCGAAGAGCTTATCCCGTAAACTGCTCAGTCTAAATCGCATGGATCTTCGTTTAATAGTGAGAGTAATGTCGGGACATTGCCCACTTAATAAACACTTATTTACCATAGGCATGACAGACAGTCCTATCTGCAGGGGATGCCTCCAAGCAGACGAGACGACTGCCGACTGACGACTGTGGGCGTCGCCACACAACGGGCACAAATCTTCAAGGACATGAGGTCGCTCCAAGAAGCCTGTGAAGCTTCCAGGATACTTCTGCGCTTCTGGAAGGAGCTGGGCTGGCTAGTATAGCCAGTCATCCCTGCACGCACAATGGACCGAACTAGAGTCTAAGTGCGGAAACAGGAGCCTACATACAATACAATACAATAGCTGACCAGTCCTCGCTTCGCTGAGTTGAAAGCTTTATCAAATACGTTTTTGTATTTTTCAAAGTTTAAACCTTCTCTAGCAATATACAGCAGTGATAGCCCAAGTCCAAGCTATGTGTATTTTAAGAAATTAAATATCACCTGCTTTAATAGTGAAGGAAAACATCGTGAGGAAACCTACCTGAGAGTTCCCTAAAGTTCTCAAAAGTGTGTGAAGTCTGCCAATCTGCACTGGGCCAGCGTGGTGGACTAAGGCCTATCCCGCTATCCACTCAGAGAAGGAGACCCTGCAGTGGGCCATTAATGGGTTGTGATGATGATGAAACCTTTCCTGGACTCCCACAAATATTAGGGGTTAAAGTATGAAATTGCCATTTTATTGTAACGGGTATTCATGGTTTGAGTTTTTTGACTGAAACTTTTTTCGCATGGTACACATGTAGTTCTTCTTTGTGCAACGTTCAACATTCGATTATCGACTTTCAGTTGCATTTTTCTTATTCAGCTTAGACAAGAAAAAATGGATACTTCGAAAATTTGAGTGGTTTTTGAATACGAGTTCCAACGCGAAACTAACGCGGGAGAAACAGCTCGCAATGTTTTGGTTTAAAAGCTTTCGTAATGGAAACTTTGATTTGAAAAACGAACCACGTAGAAGAACACAGTTGAATAACAATGAATTGAAAGAGATGGTGGAAGCCGATCAGAGCCAAACTACCCAGGAATTAGCGGCATGGTTTAACGTTACCTTACCAAAAATTTTGACTCTTTAGCGTCAAATCAATAAAATAAAAAAATATGAAAAATAGGTGCCCCGTGATTTGACTGATTTGCAGAAAGAAACGCGTGTTGCAACTTGTGTTACCTTGTTGAATCGATCCAGAAATGTAGGAATATTAGCCCGAATTGTGACATGTGATGAAAATTGGATTCTATACGATAACCGTAAGCGAAAAATGCAATGGTTGACCACAGGTCAAACGCCGCAATAGTGTCCTAAAGCAAAGCTTACCAATAAAAATGTAATGGTAACTGTTTGGTGGTCTCGGGATGGTGTTATTTACTAAAACTTTCTCCGATCTGGTCAAGCAATAATGGCAGAAGTCTACTGTGCCGAACTCCAAACAATGACACCAAAATTAGCAGTGAAACAGTCCCGACTCATGAATCGATCTTCACCATTATTTCTTCATGATAACGCGAGATCTCATACAGCACAAGAAACCATTTTGACTCTACAGGAACTGCAGTTAGAAACGATTCGTCACCCTCCGTATTCGCCAGACCTTGCTCCAACGGACTACTATTTTTTCGTGATTTGAACTATTTTCAACGTGATAAAAAGTTTTCTTCTCAGACAGTACAAAATGCTTTCACACAGTTTGTCGAATATAGATCACCTGAGTTCTATCCTTGAATTGACCTTCCTATTAGATGGCAGCAATGTATAGATAATAATGGTAATTATTAACCAACTTCAAAAAGGAGGAGATTTGATTGGTATATTTTTTTTGTGCATGTATACCGATTACACTGAGATTTATGATCCGATTTACAAGATTTGTCTTTTGTTTGATGTGGAATAATTGCCATTTGGTCCAATAAAAATTTAAAATAGTTTGGCACAGTAATTTTTATTTTATGAACATTTTTTTCGTACCCGTGTCTTGAGATCTGTATTGTTTAGTTATGTATGTACACCGATTACTCTGAGATTTATGATCCGATTTAAGTGATTCTTATTTATTTAGATGTGGAATAGTTGCTATTTGGTCCGTAAAAATTTAACATAGATTTGCCGAGTAGTTTTCATTTTATGAACATTCTTTCTGTTTCAGTTTTTTGGGATCTATATAGTTTAAGGCGCGCGGTACCTTTCGTAGGCCTACCCATAGCTACTTTAAATAAATTACTATTTAACATATGAAAATAAAAAGCAACGAAATGTTATAGTCTACCTGATGTAATCAAGATTTATCCTACTGTAGTTTACAGAACAACCTATTACAGACACTAAAAAATAAAAAATAAATAAAATTGCATTAAAAAGTAAGAAATAATTCCGTTATTTATTAATCTCTCTTTATTAATACAATAATATACAATAATTGTTATTGTAGTCGGTGCTATATTTTTGTGTTCAAGTAAATAAAAAGGTTTTACATAATGACTTCCTTTGACCTATTTCTCGGGGCGCAGCCACGGAAATTCGATTTGAAACTTTCTTCAAGATCTTTGATGAAGCAAAGCGGTACATTTTCCTTGGAATTGTCTGGGAACTGGTGTCTGACGAGGAGCTAATCTTATTCGCAGTTGTGGCTTGTTAGTCTAAAAGTAATGTTCCTTGAAAATAATTTAACTGACTTACGAATATTCTCTCAGCTCGGTTTGAGAAGTTATGCACTGAGATGACAAACTACATTTGTTAAAATCTTTGTCGTAGTTCTGTTTGAACTTTTGTTTATATAGATTACTAATCGACAGTGTAATTCACATTTTAATTATCAACATAACTTATATATGACATGAACTTCTTCCTCCATTTCAACCCTATAAAAATAGCTCCATAAATTTATTCGTGGTTGAAATGTAGCATGTCCTTTCGTAAACTTTATTCTATCTCTGTACCAACTTTAATACAACAACGACAGACATATACTTTTCATTTATTTATAATATTAATAAAAATATAAGTTGAGAAAATAACAGAAGCAAAAATAATATAACAAATAGAGTAATTCGGTAAATATAATAATACAATTAGCTTGAGAAGAAAACTCAGCAGTGCCTGGGCCTTGTTACCAAGGCGCAGATTTAAAATTAGCACAACGGTTTCGAATTTACTTTGCCATAAGTATAAGTGATCTAGCACCAGTACCACTACTATACTTTATCGGATATTTGCATTACGATGAACAATATTTACTCTACAAAATTATCACAAAAGTTATCAACAGTGTTGCTACTATTCATGATAATTAAAATAACGTGATTTCCAGTATTAGTTATAGATACCATCTGTCGTAGATATCAATACAATTTATTATCTATATACTTATAATAAAATCGTATACATGCCGTGTTTGTACATTGGAGACTTTTGCAGAAATCACGTTTAAACGTCAGGACGAATTTCAATGAAATTTTACATACAGATATTTTATAATCTGGATTAACAAATAGGATACTTTTTATATCGAAAAAAAAAGCACCTGAGGGGTTTAAAGGTATTGTACATTAAAAAACAGCTTAAGAGATTCAAGTAAAATTCTCAACACAAGTAGCGTGTAACTTGTTTAATTATATAGATTATTTTTAATCCCGGCACAAACTAAAGGTTTTGTGGTAACGATAGTTTGTATTCATGCAACAGAAACATATACGAAGAAAATTTGGTACAGATCAAATTTAATACCGAAAAAAAAAGTTCCTGTGGGATAAGTGTTATTCTTACAAGAATCAACTGATGGAACATGAATGAAATTTTATACTCATATATTTTGTAACATGAATCGACACTTCGAATACTTTTACATAAGAACGAATTTAGCTCTACGTGGACCAAGTCACTCGAGTCGACTAGTATATTATATGTAGTGGATGATTTGTCACTATCACTAGTTATAAGTGCATAATAACACCATTAGCTTAGATTAAAAAGCAAAATAATAAATAATTTATGAATGGCAATTATATTGAACATTTTACTTTCATTACTTAGATTCAACAACAACGATGTCGAGTGAACAAGTGTGTGATATAAACTGGGTGTTAAAACTCAGAATATTATGTGGATATTACAATAATAACTTCAAAACTGTCTATGGAAGAATTATTTCATTCATTATAACGATTTCCAGTATTACCATTATATTATGGTCAAGTCTTATTTGCACGCTTGATATTGTAACGACGCTGAAAGTGCTGGAATACTTGATTTTTGTGATCACTTCGTTTTGCACCGGCGATAACTATTTGATACAATACTTCAAGTTTGATCTCTTGATTGATGACAAAAAAACAGACTTATATAAAAAATTAAAAAACATTATTTTACTGTATATTCTCAACGGATCTACCTTTTATGTTACATTCATGACTTTTATAAGTTTCAATAAGTTTGATAAAATTTGCTCTGAATCTGAATTGTATTACTTCTCTGGTCTGGCTTGGTTTGTAAACGAGATGGGTCGTCTGCCAATTATAATGGTACTTGGTCTTCTTTACTGTCGTATTAAAATATTTCGCATAAGAATCTCTAATCCACTGTTCAACACTGAAAGAATTGATAAAAATAATGCGATAAAAATGTATATAAATATTTTGAATTCGCTGAAGAGAACAGATTTTCAATTGAAATTTTTGGTAATATTGTTTTTTTTTTTCAAAACATTTTATTGATTTTAATATAATGTTATTATAATTTATAAATATATTTTAGGTGGTTATAAGCCTGGTTCTACTGTCGGCAAATATAATACTAATTATGTATTTTACTTTGGTATGAATACGGTTTTTTTAATCTTAATTTATTTGTGTATATTGAAAGTCTATCTTTAACTAAACTTTTTTAAAATTCATAGATTGCAGAAAAATCAACAATAATAAAAAGTTGTTTTATTATTTTCTTTTTACTATGGCGATATACAGTTCTATTATCACCTTCAATAATAATGGAGCTGGTAAACGAAGAATTGGAACAATTGAAAATTTATATTGCAGATAAAGTGATCTGTTGGAATGGTTAGTGTTTAATACAAAATATTTAAGAAGTGCCTTGACTATTTTACTCCGATCTGATTTCGTGCCCCATCTCCGACTTTACCGAGTTAAGCCATTAAATATCACTTGATTTAACGTTGAAGGAAAGCATCGTGATCAAACCTGTACTCCTGAGAGTTTTCTAAAGTTCTCAAAGGTATGTGAAGTCTGCCAATCCGCACTGGGCTAGATTAATGAACAATGACCTAATCCCTCCCTGCTCTCTTTTCTATATAATTATTTTTTTGGTTATTTGATTGTATTGGTTGATGGAATCTACTATACTATATTTAATATATTTTTTTTCAATGTTTCTTTCAGATAACAGACAACAATATGAACAACGAAAACTGCTGCAATTTCTTTTACAAAATCCAATAAAATATTATCTGTTTCGTGCTATTCCGATAGATTCACGCCTACCTCTCGGATACTTGTCTCTTGTTGTCACGTATTTGGTGTGCATTTTGCAATTTACACAAGAATTTTAAAAAATAATCTTAGCCATAATACTTGTAAATTAATAGTCAAATGTTTTTTTAGTATAATATTTTTTTTTAAACTGCCGAATACCTTCGTTGCTATTCTTAGCAAAATCAGCACACTGGACTTGTGGTAGTACTGAACTGATTTTGAACACTTATTATAATTATTAGTAGTTTTATTGAAAGCTATTACTATTTATTTCGTGATATTCAGATCCAATTTCGCCTTCCTCTCAGTTAGTTGTCTCTTATTGTCACATATTTAGTGTGCATTTTGCAATTTTTATAAGCCTTAAAAAGATTCTCTTTAAAAATAGTTAAAATTAATAGTAATCATAATTATTAAGAGTGTTCAAGTATTACTATTATAGTAGATCACCTGATATGGTCTACCTGATGGTAAGTAGCCACCATCGCCCATGGACATCATGCGTTGCCTCCTCGGATATAGAGTGGGGAGGGGGGGTGAAGAAGGCAAGAGCCAACGCGTCTGTTGGTAGCAATTTACGGGTTTTAGGCGCTAATATAAATAATTATTTGTAATTCTCAGTAAAAATGTAGATGTAGCAATAAAATTATGCTTAAAATATTTGCAGTTTTTATTTCTTACCAATATTACACTAAAGAGGCCTCAGTTAATAACCAACCTCATTTCAAAATCTTAGAATTATGGACTGAAAATTGATTACAACTTTAAATTTGGAATCTATTTAAAATCTGTAATACAAGTTGTGATTTTAAATTTTAATTTTCTTAGAAAAAAATTTTAGTAAAGCATTTTTATCTGAATGTAGTAAAAATATATTGCGACGAAGAGTTGTGTAGCTTTTTATTATTTGGAATAAGAGAGAGTAAGAAAGGGTGCTAAAAGAGAAAATACGAAAAAAAGAGAAAAGCAATAGATAATAAAATAGTTTGAAAGACAGAGCAAAGATAAAAATGTAAGAGAGATAGATAAAGGAGAGAGAGAGAGGGAGAGCAAGGCGATAGAGAGATAATAGAGAAAAAGGAAGTGAAAAGAGACAGAATGAACAAAGATAAAGATAAAAATTGAAGATAGAAAGAGAAAGTGGATGAGAGATAATGAAAGTATAAAAGTGGGAGAGAGTCGGGAATACTAAAGATTTCTCTCAGTAAAAAAAAAATTAATCAAATCAGTAGCATCAAAATATATAAATTCTATTATTTAAAAAGTGTATATGGCAACACTAAATCACCTATGTCACTCAAGAATAGTGTAGTTGTCTATCAGTGAAAATCGGATCTGTATTTCCAGAGAAAACATTCACTTTACAAAATGACCACGTTATGGCACATAAATGACCATACCTTTTAAATTATAATATTTATGGCAACACCACATAGCCTATGTTACTCGGAAAGGATGTAGCTTTCTATCAGTAACAGACATACAAATATACAAACAATCAAATCTTTCCTCTTTATATAATAAAAGATGCCATGTAATGCATGTTTTCTTCATCTTAAAGGAAAACTTCCACTAAATCATTATGTTCTTTAACCCGTAAGGGGACGGGTTAGAATACTATTACCCTCTGCCGTTAGGAGAGCATCTCGTAAGAGCCGAGAAACGCAGCACCTCCTTGGTGTTAGGGTATTTGTGCCCCGACTGGCTTGCAATCACCAGCATGCGAATCCGCTCGCCAAATATCATAGACGCGTTCCGATCAACCCGCATGTGGGCCAGACTTACTCCTTCTCTCGCCCATCCCGCTAATGCTGAGGATTTAGTGGACTCTGGGATCTTACTCAGGGTCTGTTGAAACCGCAGATGTTTTCTTCAATCCCCCTTCCCTCTCTATCTTTAAGGATGCAACGTAACGACCATGGGTGATTTCACCTTAACTATCATAAAAAACATCTTATTTTGAATAATGTTTCTGGCTAATTGTGTAAAAACACAAATATTTAAACAGTTAATCTATCACATTTCATATATTAAGTCATTCGCTGCCTGCTAGATCGGTTGTAATGAAATTTAGTACAGTAAAACACTAGAGTTTTGGAAATTAAATGGTTTATTTCTATCTTATCAAACCGTCTATCCTGAAAAAAAAGCCAAAGCCAAAAAAGCTTTGAAACCAAGGATAAAAGTTATATAAAAGTTGTAAATGGTCACGGAGTCTTTTGATCCCCATAGTAGGATCGATAGGTATAAAAAATATTTTTTTTATTTTAGCACATTTTTTGCTAACCGTACATTTTCTCAAAAATCTGTGAATGCAGTTCAGAATATCTTAATAAGTTATGGATGGTCTCCTAGGAACGATTTCTTGTAACTAATACAGTTAAGGTAGCTGCCCTTACTGACCCGTCTCAAAAATCCGTCCTAAATATTGAAAATGTAAAATTAAAACTTTTATGAAATTATGACGGAAAAATACTTTTATAAACATATTTTATTAACAAATAAATTTATTTCAAAAAATTTGGCAATGCTTTTTTAAATAACTGTACGAAGAAATAAATTTATATTCAGATAGATTAAACTCCAAGGCTAATTCAAAATCTACAAAACATAAATAATGTACGTAGCTGAATCACATTATGATATTAATATTTTTACTTTGTCGTAAAGTAATTATTATAAAACAATATAGTTTTACTTCTATATTATAAAAAATATTTGAATTGTACTTAATCAGCTTAGATAAGCTGATTAGAGTAGATACACACAATGTAGCATACACAAAAAGCTCATTGTCACTCCGTAGGTTCAGTACCTTACGATCTTGATTTTACATGACTATTTTTTTATTTTTTCTGCTTGGACTACTGAAGTGGCCACCTCTTAATACAAGCTTTTAGCTTAGTTGGAGGAGTTAAAGAATACTAGTATTTGATTCATGTAGTTTTCAATTATAAAAAATAACCTAATACCAACCACCTAATTTGCTATAATCCGTGGAAAATGTTTTAAATATATAGACGTATCTTTCGCTGCGTAATCGAAGCGTCTTCAGAAGTTAACTATACAATTGTCACTTGCACTTACATTTTCTGCGGATTGAAGCAAAGTAACCTTTTCATTACTTTTAAATCATGAATTTTGGTAAAGTACCGCCTGTTTCAATTCAATAGTATGAAAGACATTTTCATTTCAAAGCTAGGTTTTAAATTTTATATTTTTTATTACTAACTAGAATATTAATAGATTTATTAATTTTCTTTTTCATTTCTTACATGGAACCCTAGAAACGGTAGACAATCACCAACACGCATTAAACTAAATTACTTTTGGTATTTTTATAAGTCATATTGTTTAGAAGTTTTCACGATGTCGGATGTACAAGTGATTAACATCAGTTGGATATTAAAATTAAGACTACTTTGTGGATACTATAATAATAATTTTGAAACTCTACAGAGGAAATGTTTAATTGGAATTTTATGTTTTATTATCAATATCATTGTGTTGCCCTCTGTATTTACTACAAAAATATCTATGTTTTTCATGATTCCAAAATCTCTGCAATATTTTGTTTTCGCAATGAGCTCATTTTATACTGGAGAAAAATATTTGTTTCAATATATAAAATTTGATACTTTAATTGACGATGTCAAGGAGACAAAAATTTATAAAAAGCTAGAAATGTTTACAAAAGCTTATATATTTGTGTCTTTCATATTCCAATTCTTGTTTTGTATCACAAGTATGTCATTTGACGGTAGTTCCGATATTACTATTCTTTGGAAATATATTGTGGTTAGCCTTATTCGATTTATTAATGAGATTGGTCATATATCTATTCCAATAATATTTGGCCTATACTACTGTCGCGTTAAAATATTTTGCAATCGAATTTATCAGGAAATACAGCATGGTATATTTAACAAGAATAAAACTCTGGATTTATACAATTATATTATGACTTCGTTAGCCATAACTGACTATACATTACAAATTTTGGTAAAAAATATTCTAATGTATATTATTTTGTAACGTATTATTGCGTATTAAATATTATAATTATTTCATTAAAATATTTTTAGATCGTCGTTAATGTGATGATTATATTTGTGGATAACTTATTAATGAAGTACTTCTTGGTATGAAATTATATAGTTATTTTATTAGTACATCATAGCTCATATTTTTTTCTATGAAACTTGTATTTATAAAAGCACATAATAATATAGTTATAATATCTTTAATGCTATAAGACAATTTTACAAATGACATGGCCAGCTATTGTATAGCCCTCTACCTAGTTACAAAAAGTTCGTGTACATCGATGAATTATAGTTTATATTAAAGTATTTTAGTCAACAACTAAGATGCTGTAAAATATATAATGATAGAACTATCAGGGTTTTAGTTATTTACTCACAAAATTATACAACAAAATCCAAAACGTAAGCAAAATGAAGTCAGTAATGAACGCAAAGTTAAATATTTTGGCAATGTAATCAGTCCGTTTGGAATAGCAGTTCAAGTTGGTTATAAAAAAGGAGAAACCACAAAATACTAATCGAAAAGAAATAAAAACATTCTCATATGTTTGACAGCGTCTAGTTATGCATGTCTAATAGAATGCGTACGCGTACGCGTTCCGTTACTATATTTATAATATTTGAGGATAATAGATATTATTTTACAAGTATTATGAACATAAAGTTAAAATAATTTTAACAAATAAAATAATGACTATGTAGCATTAGTTTAATATTTACGTACTTACGTTTATTTTTATTAATGAATTTGTTTAAAAATATTTTTGTAATCATCTAACATATTAGTTCTTTACATAAAAACCTGAGTGAAATGAAACAATAAAAGATAAAATACTATTTTCTGTTCATATAGAAATCGTTAAAGTAATCCTTAAACTCGCATAAATACTAAATACATGAACAAGTATAAATATTTTTAATCAATTATTGATATAAAAGATGTTATTGTACATTCAAAATATGAACTAGGCAGAAAAGGGCCATGTCCTTTAAAGAAAATAACTTGCACAGTATTAATGAAATAATTTTATTTAATATTATGGTACTAATAACAATGTGTAAACTTCTTAATATTATTATCTCTAGTGGAAGATTTATTTACAAACAAAATAACTTTCCGCAGGTATTGAACATACCATTGTATTACAAATGTGGCATGATTTTCATTATAATTTGCCAATACATTGTTATATTTTCACCTGCAATAGCTATGGAGCTAATTACTAAAGAAGTAGAAAAACTAAGAATTTTTATTGCTGACAAAATGATATCTGAGTTTGGTATGTTTACTAACATCATTTTCATAAATTTCAATTACGAAAATATTTGTTCAATTTAAGTCAGGATTTAAGGTTTTAAAATACCTAAATATTTTTTCCTTAAGCTTTTTCCATCATAAAGTACTAGTTTACATAATTTTATTCCTTCTAATTTTTTATATGTTTGCAGACGATCAAAGGAGCGACGAATATCGACAAGTATTGCAATTTATTCGTGAAAATCCCATAACATACTGTCTTTGTCGCGCAGTACTAATTGACTCGCGCCTACCACTCGGCTGTCTGTCTCTTTCTATCACATATTTGGTGTGCATTTTGCAGTTTACACATGTGTTAGCTAAATAATGTAATATAAAATAATTCAAGTTGTTTTCTAATCATAATAATCAATGTAAAATAGTAGTGTCAACCTAAGATTAGACTAACATAAACATAAACATAACCTAACCTAAACCTAACCCTATTTGGTATGAAAATCAATTCTTTATCTAATAGATATATTAAATAAATTTTCGTTAAAAAGTCAAATTAACTTAAATCACTAAATACTTATTATATAATCAGATTGCGCCAATTTATGATGATATAATATTTATAGTACCGTTTATTACATAATTTAACTTTATGACTTGTAGATTATATATAGAAGGATCAATTTTACACTAATTGTTTTTGATTTACTTTTTGATTTTTCTATATGTAGTTACATTTTCTCCTTCAATAAAAATAGGAATTAATAAACAGTGATCAACTGAAAATTTATATCGTAGTATAGCATTTTAATTAAAAGAGTTATGATTATATAATAGGGAACCCTAAAAAACTTAAGTAATCATCATATGCATTTTACTAAATTAATTCGAGTAATATTATTATAAGCTGTATTCTGACGAAGGCATAACGATGCCGAGTGTACAAGTATTTAACGTAAACTGGGTACTAAAATTCCGATTATTATGTGGTTATTATAATGACAGTAATGAATCTCCCTCCCAAAAAATTATTCATAAAATTTTTATGTTTGTTTATCAATATTTTACTTATTATTATACACCAAAGTTTATACATTTGTCGTAGTACCAAAAGCGATAGAATATTTTCTCTTCGTCATATGTTCGTTGTATACCGGGAAAAAATATTTTATCGATTACATTCAGTTTGATGCTTTGATTGACAATATAAAGGAGGTGAAAATATATAAAAAGTTAGAAAAATTAATCGTAGTTTATACATGTATGGCTTCATCATTCCATATATCGACTGTTATTGCTAATTTTGCTTTGAACATCCAAAATGTAACCAATATTGTGACTTATTGCATGATGAGTGCGATTCAGTTTATTAATGAAATTGGACATTTTCATATTAATATAATTTTCGGCTTATTCTATTGTCGTATTAAAATATTCTGTAACCGTGTATATTCACAAACGCAACTAGGCAGAGAAAATTGCAAGAATAAAACACTGGATTTGTATACTTATGTTATGGCTTTATTAAGTAAAATGGACTATCCAATGCAAATTTTGGTAAGGGCTTTTTCTTTAAAAAAATGTTAACACTTTTTTTAAATTTGGTAATTTTTTTTTTTAAATTTTTTTTAGATCATCATGAACATGATAGTCGTATTTGTGGACACCCTAAGCATGAAGTACTTATTGGTATGATTACTTATAATAAAAAGTATTTTTTCTTTCAATTATCTGGAAGGTTTCATTTGACTCAATGTTATTAAATCACTTTCACAGGTAATAAATACACCATTGAACTATAAATGTGGTATACTTATCCATATGATTGAAAAATACGTCGTTGTATTTTTTCCTGTAATAATAATGGAATTAATTAGTGAAGAATTAGCAAAGTTGAGAATTCATATTGCGAACCGAATGATCTCCGAAAATGGTAATTTAGAATAATTAACAGAAACATACATATTTGTAAAAATAAGAATGAAATATGGCACTTTTTTATCTGCTTTTCTGAAGTTATAACCCTATTCTTTAAAAAATTCAACGGGCATAAATCAATATTACTTAGGCCTTAGTTGCTTATAAAAGTAAAAGTGGAAGTTTACTTTATTATCTATTGTCGTAAGCGAGGTCGATTGGTGGATGTGAGAGTTAATATATTATGAAAGAGCTCTTTAAACAATAGAATATGAGTTATTTAAATTTACTTAACAATAATTACAGATGTGAAGAAAACAGAGGTACATCAACAAATATTGCGATATCTCCTGAAGAATCCCATAACTTACCGTCTCGTTCGCGCTGTGAAATTTGACTCACAGTTACCACTCGGTTGTCTGTCTCTTTCTATCACGTATTTGGTGTGCATTTTGCAATTTACACATGTGTTTGAAAAGTAATGAAGTAACATAAAATATTACTTTAGTCTTTGTTTTTAAAAAATTTTGAAATATTTTATTGTTTAAAATTAAAATTATACGTAGTAGAGTATAGAGTAACGTGCGTTTGTAAAATTAACTTTTTATCAATAAGATTTAGCTTATTCATATACCACAGTGTTACTTACCTGGAGTGTTATCTTTTTATTGTGATGTGCATAATAAATATAATATTAAAAACAGCTGTTTTATTCAGTGACTACGTTTAAACCAACCAACTTGTTGACTAGAATATTACTCCTGAGAATTCGCGATTTAATAATAATAATCCAACATTCAAGAATGTAAAAATACTACTCAAATGAATGATAGCAACATCTCTAATTATCATTATAGAACTAAACAAAAAAGTTTGTATACATCATAATAATTATAATTTTTTTTATTGTGATACAGATCTATTTGAAGGCCGATTTTCTATAAAAATACCATATTTAATAGATACCTTAAATAGATAGGGGAAATATAGTATTAATGTACATGATAACAACAAATCATATACCTTTATCCGAATTGAATAGTAATCGCCAGGTCTGATATAAATAATGATACTTTTCATGTAAATTAAAAACGAAAATAACTAAAATATTTTACTTTTTAGTATACATTTCGTATAATTAAATTATTTCTAGTCATTTCTTCATTTATATTTTTTACGCTACAACGATGTAACGTGAACCAGTAGTGTTAGTAGTGGGTGTCGTGACTATAGTAAAATATTCGCGAATAGTGTTTATCGATGCCAAGAATCGATTTTAGAATAATAAATTTGAGACAGCGGTATTGAAGGTAGAAAAGTATATAAGAGAAATTTATTTCAATATTAGCTCACTCGTTATTCGGACCTTGTGCTGAGCGGTCGGTCGCTATGCGTTTCTGAGTTATTAGTGTTGGTAGGATTAGTGTTTTGAGATTATTTTGTTCCAAAATACTCACGAGCGCCTATATTTTTTAACCCTGACTTTAAGAAGACCAAAAAAGACAATAAAAAAAATACACAATTGCTATCCTAACCCGCTTAAAATAATCAGATTATGCTCTCTCCAGTAGTCACAAATGTATAATGAGGTGAGAGCAATAAAAAAATAAGATTACGACTTAATCTTCGCCGACGCGTTTTTAGCGAACTTTTTAAAATTCAAATCATATGAAGTATATTATAATTTTGGCACTCCCTGAAAACTTCACAGCCCCTTTTACGCTCTGGCGCTGTCGTGCGCCGCACGAAATGGCACATGAGGACGGCGCGTCCCTGCATGCGAGTTAGTCCATTCTACCAGTATGTGAATCAGTATAAGTTTAACAGTTTTCAATTAGTCATTTACTCGGGCACCAATTACATCAAAAGCATTGTCCGTGTTAATAATATCAGTAGCGGGAATCAGGCCCAGCATTACTACTTGGATGGCTGAATGGAATGAATATATTATTAAAATAGTAAATGAGCTAGTTTGTATGAGTGAGTTAATAAGTAAGTGTTGAATGAATAGTTAAGTAGGTACGTAAGGTAACACTTTATAGGACAAACATAGTATTTTAAACAGTAAAAAAGTTGCGAAAATTTTCTTGGAGCTAAGTCTAAGGCTTTATTCTATTAAAACAGACAGATCAACATTCCTTGCTGAACCCATCTCAAAACTGTTAAAGATCCCTCAATGAATTAACTGTAGTGAAAGCTAACAATACAGCACAAAACATGAATGAAGATAAATTAATTTAATGCCAAACCCTTATTATGTAAGGGATTATTAAACTGAAACTTAGTCTTATCGTTGCCCTTGATATTAACTTTCATATGTTACAATTGTAATTTACATGGGACCGATACCGTAGAATAACACGCACAAGACAATAATAATATGCACTTAAACCGAGTAATCAATATAAAAAACTTACTACAAACCATAGTAATTGAGACCCAACATCACGACTCCATACTACTACACAGTCACCAGATGAGCTACGTTTAACTTACTGGCTGAAGTCTATCGGAACACATGTTACATACAGTCTTGGAATAAAATAAAAAGTACTACCTGCGAATATAAAGTTATCAACGATGTTGCTAACTAAATGCAGTAATATTTTAAGTTCAAAGGTTTTTTTTATTGCTGATTGAAAAAGACTTGCAATGAGGATCTCTATTTATGACTGTTTTTTTTTATGGTAGATAAGGTGCAAACGAGCAAATGGTCCACCTGATGGAAAGTGGTCACCATCGCCCATGCCGATGCGTTGCATCCTCGAAGATAGAGTGGGGAGGAGGAGTGAAGAAAAAATCCTGCGGTTTCAGCTGACTCTGAGGGAGAGCCTACATACTACTAGATCCACAGCATTAATGGTATGGGAGAGGGAGAGGGCAAGTCTGGTCCACATTTTTGAACTTTTTAACCATTGGAGATACATGGAAATTACCTAGGAACTATCAGGTACTTTTTTAATGCCGATCGACTCAGTTAAATGTCAGGATCATATCATTGTATTGGAAGAAAAATCTGAGGAGCAGACGTTAGTCAAATTTGATCAAATGTTTAATACAAAGAGTAGCTCGTTTCTATGTTATTCAAATTTAAATAAGGTAAACTTAATTTATACAATATTTAATCCATGAAAATCCTTGTTAAACTGCCTCTAAAGTATATATATGAATAGAAACTACTAGACAAGCTACAATGTTGCAAGCATATATCTTTCTATAATATTATAAATAAGTTAAGGTGTTTGGAAGTTAATAACACAAAAACAGCTGATTAGATTTCCATGAAATAAGGCAGAAAGATTTTGGAAGAATTTGGCAGAAGACAGAAGTTACTTTGCATGCCGGAAAAAAATATAGTTCCCACGGGATAATAATAAAATGGTTTTTATTGAATATTTTTATATACCAAAAATATATTGAAAATGAAAAGTTTTTTTGTTAAATCTGTAGGTGGTAAATTTTACCCGTGCCAGGCCAGGGCAGGTCGACTAGTATTTTATTAAATCCAATAACATTAAAAGAAGTTTAAGATTTCATATATATTAATAATATGCATATTATAATACCTCTCTCACCTCGAAACAGAGTTAAGGTTAAACACGCGTGAAGGCCTTTCGTGTTGCATGCTGGGACGCATCGTTGCGCTCTATGCTTCAGTTACTGTTTACAAATCCGAATTGTACTGTAAAACATTAATTACTAGCTGACCCACTAGACATTGTCACAGTTATGTCAAACGCCATTAAAGCTTATATTGCCAAAAGCGATAAGGTTACATTAGAAATGTTAATATATGGTCGTCAAGTTTTCTTAAATTTTTAAGTTCATATTTTTTACAGAAGAACCGTCTCCTACTAATTACAAACATAACAAAAATAGGATTTCATTTAAGGGAAAAGAAAGATTGATAGATAGACTACCTGACCTACCATAGATATTGTTAATTAATAAAAAGAAAAGAAGAGAGAAGAGAAGAGTCGTAGTAATCTATACGCAGACATTATGACGGCTTGACTAGAATATCCGCCTAGGGTTATACTTTAGACTAAGAGCTACAGCGTTACTCCTAGAATATTCGCGGCGTAATCCATGATTATTCTGTCGTGATGGCATATTTATTTTGCAATCCCCACTTCCTTGATTTGTGTTTATCAGTTGGCCAACATCCAAGTAACAGGACGCTACTCATATCAGTCGTACCAACATCAAGATCAAGAAATAGGATGCTACTCATATCAGTCGTACCAACATCAAGATCAAGAAACAGGTGCTACTCAAATTATAAGTGTTGCCAACATCATAATTAACACTATGCTTAGATAAAATAGTCATTTCGTCCTCTTACTTACTCACTCGGTCACCCACTTACTGACATATACACGCACTCGTCAGCCATCAGCTTAACCATTAAATTAAATATAAATTTTATGTTTTAAATTTTATATTGCAGTTTCGATTGAAAGAACAAAATTACGCAGCGAGCACAAAAATAAATGGCTTATGATACATTCAAAAAAATCTAACTTACAGATTAAGTCTCTGTTACGATCAGAGATGTGCGATGATGTGCAGCGAGGAGTGAATTTGTTAAAAGCCAATAGAACTGCTCATTTGTCACACTCTGAGCGAGGGATAAGTAAATGAAGCGATTTTTTTGGTTGTTAACAAATACATCTCTCGCATCCTCGGATACCTCTGGTGGATTTTTTAAAATTTTTTGCACAATATGGCCATTATTTTTAAGCCAACTACTTACAAAGAATTTTTAAAGAATCTCTCCGTATACGAAAACAAATATGCATACATAGTTTCGAACTGATTTTACAAATATAAATAAATATATCAAGGGAATTAAGTAATTTAATTAGAATTCTTGATCAAAATATCAGAGACAACGGAAAGCGAACTTTCAATCATAGAGAAGCAACTTTGAATTTCAACGTAATGCACCCGGGCGTAATCCATCGGCTTAACGCCTCTCTCTGTCCGTCCGTCACCTGAAATAATAAATAGGAGGCTACGGAATAGAAACATAAAGCATTCTTACTCATAACGCTGACATAGACACATTAATTGTTATGGGATTTTGAACTTTAATTATCATATGCATTTGAGTCATATTCGCTGGTATGTTTTGTTCAGTGCTGAATTGGCTGCCATATACATTGCTATTTTTGACTTAAACCATCATATCAGGTCCGCCCTTTTTGACAAGTTTAGCTAAATCATGATCTTCACTAACTGTATGGATAATTAACTAATGTTATATAACATACTAAATTCAGCATCTGTAGAAAGAAATAAAAATTAAAAAAAAACTGAATTGCTTTGTTATGTAGACCAATGTGATTAATGATAATTCATTAGTTCTCTAAAACATACAATTTAATAATTATTATTATGCAGAAGCAGATTATTAGAGCAGATATGTACTTCCCAGCATCACGATGCCATACCATTGTACAGCCATAATGGTCACAAGACGAGATCCTCTGAACAACCTCTGTTACGATACACTTGAGCCAATTGTCAAACTAAGCTTGCCTGGTGACCATCATGGCTGTGCAGTGATGTTATGTCGTGATCCTGACTCTCCATTACTAAGGTTTGGAGTAAGTTTTTAATATTGGTTACTTTTCGTTTTAACTACATGTTATTGTAATCTTGGGCGTGTTACTATGCAATATCGGATCCGTATGGATAACAATACCTAGAAGAAACCAGTTAACTCTTGATTATAAAGCACTAATGAGGAAATACAGACTCTGGCATATATTTTTTCAGCTTCGAAGTACAAAAATGTAAATTTGAAGAAGCGGTTCATAAAATGTAGAAGAATGTGTACCATGTACCAATAACTATTATTTTGGCTAAACTGTGCTGTTCAGAATGTCATCATCACAACCCTTTAATGGTCCACTGCTGAGCCGAATTTCCTCCTTATAATGAGGAGGGTATTGGCCATAGTCCACCACGTTGGCCCAGTGCGGGTTGGCAGAATTAACACACCTTTGAGAATAGTAGGGAACTCTCAGGAGTGTAAGTTTTCTCACGATGTTTTCATTCACCATTAAAGCAACACTAGTACACTATACTAGAACATATCCAATTATCCTAAATTCTTGAAGATGCGATCATCATCAAAAATAATTATTTTAAGAAATAATATTATACATATTATGGATATGGCAACAACTCGAGTACTTCTCTATGAATCTTTATGTATTGATTTGCTTTCAATTCAGTGTACCAATCCATTTAGTCTTAGTTATTTCTAGCTTTGACATGCTCTAGCCGCCTTTTAGTCAGTTACGCAGAAATCTTAATACAGATATTTAAATGAATATTGTCTATTTACCATAAAATGTAGTCAAGTTATTTCAAGAATTCATGTCTTATTGCTAAAAATTATACAAAGAATTAGCTGTTGATGCAAGAGAGTCTTCGAAAGCCAAAGAATAACACTTCGTAAGTGCTACCTGGATATAATTATAACTTCTTCTTGTAGTGCTTTTGCCTATTGCAAACTAGGAATTATTGGTACCAGTAATACTTTGAAAGCTACCGTTGGCATATTTTTTTTAGCCAGATGGTCCTGTGCTAACTATCTTTCCTTGACCTTAATCTGAAGGACATACTTATGACATGAAACCAATGTGTATTGCAAAACCCAGGATTTTATCTCCACCAGGATTTCAAAACGCATGACGCAGGCCGGTAAGCTCCACGTCGACTTACAAAGGGTGTACGTGGTCGACCTGTACGATGACTGAACAGAAAGAAAACAGCAACAAACTGACAAGACAGATAAAACTAAATCCTAAGTCTAGTAAACATGATTAGCAAAATAAAAACTGCATCCCAATAATGTTGAACATTAACCGAATGCAATTTTCGAGTGGCAAAAACCTGTGTTTACATTTTTATAGGATAGCCTCATAAACGAAAATGGTGTTTACGAATAGAATAAGATATAATATTCTATTTTGTTATGACCTGGTTTCATAAACCTGGTTCATCGCACCCTCCGCCGCCAGGACAAATTCCACCCTCACCATTTGGATGCCTGGCGTCCTAGTAATGTACGTGCGTCAAGATCCTTTCTCCCATGCACGTGCAAACTATGGAATGACCTTCACCCAGAGGTAATCCCAGAGGACTACAACATGAGGGTCTTCAAATGGCATGTGTACAGGTTTCTGAGAGGTTGGTAACGCATCGGCAGCTCCTCGCGTGTTGTAGATGTCCATGGGCGACGGTGACCACTTACCATCAGGTGGACCCTCTGCTCGTTTGCCCCTTATTAATTATTAAAAAAAAAATTAGACACTACAAGTCAGACCAATTTAGAAGTAATATAGCATTGAGTACTAAATTTAAGATAAATTATAAGTTGTAAAGAACCATTGTCACATCAAACCCGTAGTATATACTTAATCATTAATTGTACGAAATATTAGCCGTACATCAGTATTAGTAAAAATCACCCAATGATAAATAACACTTGTATAGAAACATAAGTCATACTAAAAGCCAGTTTTTATTTTATTGCCTAATAATAAAATACACCCTCTGAAAAAATTATTTCTCGCCTGCCAACGTCTCCTTTAACTGGATCTTCCCGTAGCCTCCCAAAGGTCGGAGGCTACAGTTAAAAAAAAAAACAGAATTTTAAAGATACCGTCAATCTGGGTAAAAGATCTGGGCCTCAGAGCCCTGTTTACGTTTCATAGAGCTACGAAACTTTTTCTTCACCTGGTTACAATAGCATTAATATATTGATTATTATTGATTGCCATATTTTGGTATTTATTTATAATGGTACCTACATAAGGCGAAAAAGCAGAATGGTAGATGGCCACCGTCGCCTTATTTGCCTCAAATCCACTTTGAAGGTAGGGTGGAGAAGGGTCCCCAAACTGTTTTGAGTGGTACCTAAGCGAGACGAAACCAAGAGTCCACTGGAACAATAACATAGTATATATATAGTATATATATACAGGAATAGTAGGGAGGGAGTCTCTTCCAGGGGGAGAGTAGATCAGTAACCCGTGCCCTCACGGATAAAAAAGTCCCATCATATTTGCCTTACCTCCTCCTAACCTCAATCATAATGGATTATTTTATGTGTTTTTCTCATTATATAGTATGTTATTTATAAAATTAATTCAATTGCAATGCAATACGATATCTCATCACGCTGGTTGTGGTTAACGCCACGTGGTCTTACAATTCGTAAATAAATATATCGTAATACTTATTTGTATATAATATCCGCATGATGATCTGTGATGTACGTCATTAAATAGATAAACTCATGAGAATAATAAACTTAGAAAGAGAGGATCAAAGAGTTACGTACCTAGTATACAAGCTCAATAAAGTTGCAGAATGCAAACTGCACTAGCCGCCCTCGCCCTGCCTACTCGCAAGATATCTCTTCACGCCTCGTTTGAAGGACCCCAGGTTATAGGAAGGAGAGACACGTGTGCCGGTAGAATAGATTTTCTAAGTAAAAAAACCATTTTGGAGTTCAAGAGAAAAAAAATATAAACTGTGTTACCTGTATAGGTAATAAAAACTATACAGGTAACATCCAAAATAATGTTACTTTACAACTTTTATTTACATACATATAAACGTTTGATTTTTTTTACGGTTCTTAGGGAGTGAAAAATTAAGTGTTTGTTCAATTTTGATCCCCTTGTGAGAGTCGAAATATCAATATATACAGTAAACCGGTATCTTTTTTTGATTGTGTTTACTTGAAATTATTTTTTCGAGAATTCAAAGGCTCTAACAAACTAGTCTCAAATGATATCTATACTAATATTATAAAGAAGTAAGATTTGTATTTTTGTATGTAACGAATAAACATAAAAACTACTGGACCGATTTCAAAAATTCTTTCACCATTAGAAAGCTACATTATCCCTGAGTAACATAGGCTATATTTATTACAAGAAAAAATTAGAGATCCCCAGAAATTCTCACTAAAACCAACACAAGGTGCAAAAAATTTAGCCATAAAATATCTTTCATCGCATGCGCTACGAAATATTATAGAACGTATCAATATCTACAAAAAACTCCGCGAGACCATATGTCCAACTATTGTAGTTAAGTCACTATAACTACTTTTTTACATTTTAAAAGTTGATAAAAATGCCTATCAAAATCAGACCATGTTTTCCACAACTTTGTATTAATTCTTATCCAAATAAATTATTTCGTAATGAAGACTGTTTCAATACCTGTTAATTACTTTTTGAATTATTGAAATCGGACATTCCAGTCAAAAGATATTACGAAATAAAAATATCAAGATAAATAAAAAATAATCCCAGACGGGCCGCCGGCGCGGTGTGCAGTGCCTCGCAGCGCAGCGAGTAACGCGGCGATAGAGGGAGCAACAGAATGCGGGAGCCAAAATGTT
This sequence comes from Limenitis camilla, assembly GCA_905147385.1. NCBI lineage: Eukaryota > Metazoa > Arthropoda > Insecta > Lepidoptera > Nymphalidae > Limenitis > Limenitis camilla. Next base: position 96,978 of record LR990254.1, read on the forward strand.
AAAAATAAATTACACCCGTGCGAAGCCGGGACGGGCCACTAGTATAGTATAAATACATTATGTTGTCAATATCAATAAATCTGACAAATTTAGCTTAGTGTCTCTCCCTGGAGAAGGAAGATTATTTAGACAGCAATCCTCTGTGGGATTCTCCGGAACATGAAAGTAAAACGTATCCAGACGTTTTTATTGCTTATAAATTATTAATAAGATTTTAACAAGTTTTGTGAAAGTATTCAGTTTTAATCAAAGCATAAGAAGGTATTATAATAATGTAATATATTTCGCACTAAGTACAAAATATCGCGGTTTCATACCTAGGGAAGGAAGCTAAGCTATTCCAACGATAAGTAAAGCTACTCATTGTATACGTTTAGTATATAAAATTACCCTCTGCTTTTAATAAAAAGCGTAGTCGTACAAAGATGGCGAGCGAGCGTCGCTGACACGTGTGCGTTATATAATATTTACGTGCGTTATATAAATATTAGTAATTCCCTGTTTTGTGTGTCCTTTCTCCCGAATTTCACTCTTCATATATATGAACTGATTGTGGTGATATAATAAGACTAAAAGTGATGAACTATTGTGACTGTGACCCTTAGTGAATGGGTCGTGGTGAACAGGAACAGTGAAGGGGTGATCCAGCAAATCTGTAAGTACAGTTTTTTTTATCACCAACTGAAGTTAAAAAAGAAGTTTAAACGGGACCCAGCAAGCTTCCAGTTATGCGCGGTTTTGTCCCTATAGTACGATTTTTTAGCATATAAAAATAAAAAATAAATAGAAATATTCAGGGTCAACTTTTGAAAATTTCGTCATATTCTGTCATGTTTTAATTTCAAATTAATGTGTAATTAGTGTGAAATAGTTGATATTATTGAATATTTGAACAATTACAGCTTAAAAAGCTCACCGAGTATGAAATTAAATTTCATACATTATTACGAACCGACCTGATAATAATTTTAGTAACAAAATTATTTATAACATCTCACAAATTATTGACAAACATTCACAGATATAAATTGTATGAAAACTTGACCTTACATGTTACTCTTAACATATTTAGTAAAGTAAAGTAAAGTAATCTTTATATGGGATAAACACAGCATAGTTCAGACGTCAAAATTAAACTTAAGAAAAGAAATTAATACTAACAAAATTAATATTAAACTTAAGTAATAAAATAAAAATTAAGTGAGAAACTGTTAGCCAGCTGAGATTTAATCGTTATTCGTTTCGTATTTCACGAATGATGAAGTTAACCATTCAAGAGCAACCGCTAGCGAATGAATTACAAACTGAATACTAAAGAAATGCGTTTAAATTAAATAATCATTTACAAACTGAATAGTTTATCAACTTTAAAATAATTACATACATTAACTCACGATGAACTGCAGTTATTTATAAGTAGCTGTAGTTTTTCTCGTATATTTTCTCATAAATGTAGTGTATGTACCTGTTAATTCATTATAATGTTCATAAAATTGTTTATTGAACCACAGAGTAGAGTGGACATATGTTGATAGTCTGTTCGTTAAATACTTGAGCGAATAGACTAGTAAACGTAACTTAAACACCTATATTAGAACTACCACAAAAATGTGAATAGAAATAATGTTTTATATGTAAAAAATCAATAAAGTATATGTAAATTTTGAAGCTACAATACGAATTGCATTTCAATACAATGCGATCTGTAGCACACTACTACTGAAGCAAACCTCAGAACATAGTGTAAGGAGAATAGAGGTGATATACATGATAAAAAATATACGTTTACAATCCAGATGTTAATTGTTTCTGAAAGATATATTTTAAAATAACGAAAGAACCTAGGAAATTAAGATTTAAATGAATCTGATAGCATCGAGATATATGTGTATACTATTATCTCCTCCTTTTTGATAGTGAATGGACTTATGGGTTTTGATGAAACTCATATATCTAAATGAAAGTTAGTTAAATGGGATGCGATCCATATAGTCTAACCAAAGTAAATTAAACTAAATGCATATACCGTACAATCAACACACGTTTTCTGCTATCACACACTCACTCACATATACACAATACCCTACATACTATATAATCTTGGTAAACCATGCTAAAGATAAGTAATTAATTAGAAAATAAGTTTGTAGCCACTTCTCTATATTCCATATTCTAACACAAACGCTCGAGACAGAAGAATTTCTCGTAAACTCAATATCGCTCGTGTGTTTTCCAACTGCAATATAAGTGATGACTTTCAGGATTTAACTTTTCTAACTCAGCTCGGGGATTCTCTCTAGTGACAAACATTTATTCTTTGTAGGCAACTATCATTATCATTAGATATTAAACTGCGCTGATGTAATTGCAATAGTATATTAAAACGTTCCAATACAATTGATATTTTTGTGAAACGGCTTTATAATTCTGCTTTTGGACCTCAAGCCCCGAGCACTCATCTGACGCTGAAAAATTTGATTCATCTCTTGAATAATTAAAACGTAATTTTTGTACTACCTTGAATGAAAAGTTGTACTTAGAACATAAAAGTTTGGCATTTTTAGGTTCGAAATTTTTTTTTTAAAGATTACCCTTTACCCCTCCAACTGAGCTAAATGCTTGTGTTAGGAGTGGGCTACGCCAGTAGTCCAATGAGCTACTGACGCTTCAAACCTCAGTTTAGGTCGAAATATTGTATTGAATTTCTTTTCGCACCGGGTTAGTTTTTTTCTAAGGTCAACATTTTATACAAATTGACATTCGATTATACATTGTTCAGACATTTCAATGTAATTGACAAATTTATACTGTCACAGACATTACATAATCCGATGCCTAGCAAAACTAGCATGTGTCATGATATTTATGATTAATGAAGGTATATTCTTTTAACCACCATTTTATTTACCAACCTAGTGGTAGCTGAATTTCTAAACAAGTTATTCCGACAGAATACAATAAACAGTGCCTTGACTTCAGACAATATGTGGCATCTAGTCACAGCAAATACGAACTCGTCAGCTACGTCAATACTGATTTAACTGAATAAGGTGAACTAATTAATAGCGTGCTTTGATCGCAATTGGCGAGTAATTTCTAGTAAAACTGTTAATTATATAAATAGATACATTGGTTAGTAGTTCCTTGGTTGGTTGATGGTTTATTATAAAAATACGCCCACTTGATCGATAATTGCATAATAATTTCATGTATCGACTATCATAGTAGAGTGTGAGTGCATAGCAGTTTTATTCGTAAACGTAATTAATTATTGTTAAGTATATTGAATTGAATCAGGCGTTACTTTGCGGAAATTCATGATTTAAAAAAAATCAAAAAGTTTACCTTGCTATAATCCGCGGAAATCTAAACAACCAAACTCTTCCGGCACAACCCAGAAGAGCACACCGCCCACATAAAAGTGAGAAGCGCGAACCCGAACCAGGACACACCACACAAGTAGGAAGCTCGACAATCAAACAACCAGACTCGCACGGCACAATCCATAAGAGCACACCGTCCACAGAAAAGTGAGACGCCACACAAGTAGATCGCCATCGACAATCGACGTACGTTTCGCTCCGTACTCAAAGCATCTTCAGGAGTTGTTGACTAGTGTGAATTTTTTGCAAGTGACGCTTGTAGAGTATTTAGTATTCGGGTCGTACCATACGAGTTCCTTTAATAGTTAAGGTACAAACCTAATACAAAATAAAGCTTTTTCTTACCCTCTAATGGAATTTAATCTCAACGTGAGCTCAAAGTTGACGCTTTAATTACCACGATACAATATTTTGACAATAGTTTTAATTCACTTTAACGTCGAACAAATCATGACAATGTGATAAATCCAGTTAATTAAATTTATCATTCGATTTAGGATTATCTATAATAATATTTTGATATAGCTGTACACTAGCTATGATCAACCGTGGAGGTCAAAGTTCACACACAATACCCTAGTTTGTCATCGGAGTGTTAAAAGGAGGCCGACACATTTTACGAAACATGACAATTTAGTATAGAACCAGGTCACGTCACTATAACACACATTGGATTTTCCAAAATGCTCAAAAATTTGATTGGAATATTAATTCAATGACAAATAAATTATTTTGATGAATATTATCTAATAATATGAAGTTATTAACAGCTAAACCGCAAAGCAACATAATATAAGCTCCACGGTAGCTCAACTGCACAGTAACACTCAAAAGACTACAATAATACACAATCTAGACGGAAGTCGAGCAGTGCCTGGGGCTTGCGACCCAAGTGCAGGATTAAAAGGCCTTTCTGCTACCAGTAACCACTTTCCTTCACCGCTCGAACTACTTTTAGCAAGCAAAACAGCAATTACACTATTTATTTATGCATTCTGCAAAATATCTGTAAATACACAACACTAAAGTCACATCAGTTCCGAAATTAACTAAATCTTATTGCGTAAACTCTTTTTTTTTTAAGTCGGTTGTAATCAATTCGGTTATATATATTTTTTTTTATGTTTGTTACCTCAGAATTCCGTCATTTATGAACCGAAATGAAAATTTCTTTTTGTATTTCGTAGTATATGCTTACAGATTGGTCCCATTTTTTTCAAAATCAAGTTCTGATGATGACATCTTTGAGGAATTGAGAGAACTCCCCAAAAGTTATAGGCACACATATAGTAATTTTGATATTTTGAGAAAGGTTACAAGCATTTGCATTCAGAAATTATCATTTGATTAAGTGGAACTGATGAGGAAGACCACAGATAGCCATTATATGGTTAATAATGTAAAGCAACTGTTATTATGAGGATATTTAAAAAATACTTATCATGTTGATGTTACCAGCAGATTCTTAGACCTTTCGGCTTCGTCTACTATTAATTTCAAGTTTACCATGATTATTTTTCCGATCATCAAAATTACTAGTCAACCTCCGTGCACCCCATGTCAGCAAAAGTAAGCGAAACCCCAACCACTCCCCCGTGCGTACGTAAACAGTGATGCAAGCATATTTGTCACATTCACATTTAAATATGTATACTTTTTTCGATGACGTGATCACTATGGGGGTCTCCCCATACCACATGTCATCAAAAATAAGCAAAAACAAGGACTTCCCAGCCCTCCTTTAATGTTTACTTGAATATAAGAAAGATTATTCTACAACTATTAGAAATAACGGTTTAGTAGTCATTTAATCATTTAATCTATAGAAAGTTAAAATTTAATAAAGCTATAATGTATTGAAAGAGAAGTAATGAAATTGAAAATTTAAGTGAAATTATATTAAAGTAATAAAGAGCGGACAAAGTCTAGACTCGGTTAGAAATGACTGATGAGCTATTAATATGTACGAGAACGTCCATTACGCATGCTGTTTACTGCATTAAGTGATCACTATCGATTAACTAAGCAATATAATGTTCCGACATATGTGTGGAAGTTACGCTGAAATAGTATATTATGTGTCAAGTACAAAACAATATTATTTCGCACCTTAAAAAAGTTATGGGTCGTGGTGTGAAGTAACAGGTAAGTGAAAAATATTGTATGAAATTTCATTTCGCGCTCGACTAGACTATATAAAATCTCGTCAATGCCGCCATTTTTGTGGGTTTTAGGAAAGAAAGTAAATTATTATCTAATTAAACATTTAAAAATGAAATCGCAAGGCTATGAATCACGTAATATCTATATGACAAAACATTAACAACACTGAAGAAATTATAATGCAGTGTTGTAATTTCAAAAAAAGATGGGAATCTCTGTAGAAAAAATATCTTTCGTACAGAGTACAAATTGGTTTTTCTTAGCTTCGGAATAAAAGCCTTCAATTTTTGTAGCTTCCCTCTTGTAAAAATAAGCCACTTTTTCTACATCAGATATAATAACAGAATAACAATGCGAAATATTGTAAAAAATGTCATGGTTTTAAATATACTATTCATAATATAAATTCGTATTCAATATTCAAATATTATGTTTTCTTATTTTTTAAATTTTTTTTTTTTTCTAAGATACGGTACTTATCCGCGCTCCTTTTAATTTACTCTTTTCTGAGGAAAAAATAGAAAGTTCTAGTAGATATTAAATGAAATGTCAAATATTACTAATACGCTCAGCTTGGTTTAAAGTAGACTTGAAGCAGTAATACTGTTAAAACCTAATCCCTTCCTTTTTCAGGATATAAAGTATCCTATTTTGCAATCTCGGTTAAAAAGTATCTAAATGGCAAATTTTATTGCAATCGGCGCGATGCAGGTATAAACATACAAATAGATAAAAATTATAAAAATAATAGTTTAAAAAAACTATAAACACGCTTTTTATTATAGAAAATCAAACTAAAAAATAGAAAATAAATTTTAATAAATTTAAATTAAGAATACTTAGTGTTAAAAATTTCAATAAATATAAATTAATAATAGTGTAAATAAAAAAAATGTATTTTATTTTAAAAAAAGCGTGGGGTGCTTTTTAAGATATTATCAAAATGATAATCACTCTACTCATATCTGTCAATAAAATATTTATAACTATTGACACCATGCACCCCACGCTTTTTTTAAAATAAAATACATTTTTTTTATTTACACTATTATTAATTTATATTTATTGAAATTTTTAACACTAAGTATTCTTAATTTAAATTTATTAAAATTTATTTTCTATTTTTTAGTTTGATTTTCTATAATAAAAAGCGTGTTTTTAGTTTTTTTAAACTATTATTTATTTTTTACTTTTTAGTTTGATTTATTTATAAAAGCGTGATTTTTTTTAGTTTTTTTTTTTAAACTAAAAAAAATCACGCTTGAGAAACGGCTACCAGAACCAAGGAAGGCCGCAGGCGCGCGAATTACCCACGGAGAGTTACATACTGACATACTAACATACAAGTGAAGCTAATAAAAAGCGTGTAAAAATGATAACCTTGGATTATATTTTGTTATAAAATTTTCTTAAATATCTTCCATGTATAGACAGTTTATACATTTTGTAGAATGACACATTAAAGATGACATTGACGTCAAACATGTCGGAACTCGCAAGTGTTCAACAAGTTCCGTCTCGTCGTGGTATATTGTTGTTAACTACTTTAATTAGAGGATGTAACCGACACACTATTAGTATTACTCACCTACTTGACTATCTTACTTATGGGATATAACACGTAATTCCTTTGGGGGCGAGTTTAACGTAAATAGTGAAAATGTATGATGTATAATTTTTCAGAGCACATTTTGAGTTGAATGTACGTAAACCCTACACAGCTAACGTTCCCAAAATTTCCACCTTACTAGCCGACCTGCTCTCGCTTCTCTGAGGTATATTCAAACTGTTCACTCAGTCACACACTTACTCATTTTTTCATTCGTATTCTACCCACAACTATGAATCATATTTTTTTCGATTTCATTCAACCGTTTTTTTTCCCGAATTACTTTGCAAATCCGAATACCACGAAAAAGTATTTTCATTTTTCTCAGACAGACAGATTTCATTGAAATTTAATTCATAATACTTACTTGATACTTTTTAACCTGGATTAACACATAGGCTACTTTTAACAATAAAATATGTTTATTGTCGTAAGCGTCTGAATATTTTTATGTAGCAAATGTTTTTTATAAAACCTAAATATATGTGCTAAATAGAACCGTACGTTGCCTGGGCGGGTCGACTAGTCCATACATACAAATAAATAAAATTGGAGTGTCGGTTTGTAATATTAAAATAACCGCTTTATACAAAGTGCATAGTGCATATATGCATGTCTGTCGGTCTGTCTGTTTGTTCCGGCTAATCTCTGAAATGCCTGGACCGATTTGGACAGGACTTTCATTGGCAGATAGCTGATGTAACAAGGAGTAACTTAGGCTATTTAACATCTCGCTTCGACCCATAGGAGCGGAGCAACACGCGAACGAAGTCGCGCTGGTCCGCTAGTATAAAATAAAATGTTAGCATTTAATTTTAATAGCTCGTATGTTTCTGATGTCCTTTGATTGTAGCTCTTTGTGGTATAATAAAATGAGATTTAAATCTGAATACTAATTATTTTGAAGAGAACAATTACTGCAGTATTAATGTTGTGTAGTTGTGACTGTTTGTGGACAAAACTGTGACAGATATATATGGTGGATTTTTACTATAAAATAATTAAGATTAAGTAAAGAATTGAATTTTTAATATGGTTTGTGTGAAGGTAAGTTAGTTTAAAATATTGGAGAGAAAATAATGATCGGGCTATTTGCGTTTATATGGACGAAACCTTGAACTTAATGTTTTCTTTTAAATTTTATTTTTGAAAATGAAAGATGCCTTCACTACTGAATTGAGAAAAGGCTATCAATTCTTAGCGTCTTAATTTTTCTGGTCAAGAAAGGATTTAAATTAATTTTCTAAACTATTATGGAAGCTGATATTCTTATACAATCTTTTTTGGTTCGTCTTTGGTTAAGTTATTCATAAATGATTTTTGTAATAACAATACCTATATCTTAATAGTACCTCACATGACTGACTATAATAACACTGCTCAGCATCCTATATTAATATGTTTTATGCAATATACTTAAAAATTCATTTTCAGAATAGCAAACTTATTTTTAAAGTAAAAGTATTTAAAAATTCAGCGTATACCCAACGCTGAAGAAAAACATTGAGTCAAGTCTCAAGAGAAGCTCTAAAACAAATAATACTCATTAAACCTAACATTTTGTATTAAACTATGTGGAGTACAGCGTAGGATGGATAAGTTAATTATATTTGTTATTAACTGTTTCGCTGAAGAAAAATAAAGTCTATGTTGACAGTAAAAATAATGAGTTTCCATTTTGTATTAATATTTTCTCATATACCCATAATTCACTCACACACTTCCACATTAAACCTTCGCGTGCTTAATAGTTAGTGCATATACAATTTCATCTCACAGGGGAGAAAGGAGGTGGATTAGTGAGTGAGTGAACAAGCAAGAGTGCGAGTGAGAGAGTGAGTAGTTGAGTGCGTGTATAGGTAAATTAGTGTATGAACAAATGAATGCGTAGGAGAATCAGTAAATTTACACTGGCCTGCAAAAGAAGGCATGTATAACACTCATATAGGTTACAATAACTTCTGTACTATTTAAGTTAGAAACTTGAAATAGAACTGTACACGTATGGGTTGGCATCTCTTCGGAAGGTCGAACAGAGTTAGTGGCCATAGAAAATGGCACTCTGACGGGATGAGATATGCTTAAGAGATCTTTAATGAGTACGCAGGACCATATCTGGTAAATATGGGTGATGGATCAATTCTAATGCAAGATAATGCCCGGCCACACACTGTTTAGGTTGTACAAGTGTACACTTAGGAGGTTGGTATCAACTTGATGGCCTGGCCACCAAGGAGTCCTGACCTGAACCCGATAGAACACCCTTGGGATGAGCTCGGAAGGCTGGTCAGACGACGCTGACGACCTCCTGTCACCCTCAATGATCTTAAACAGGCTCTGATGGAAGAATGGGAGAATATCCACCAACATCGTCTCTGAAACCTCGCCTTCAATATGCCAAACAGAATTGAAGCTGTGATTAGAGCCAGTGGAGGCAACACCAGTTATTAAAAATGTGATTTTAAGTTTTTGCCATTCAGTGAAAATGGTTACTATTTGTTTTTATGTTTCATTTATGTTAAGAACATTAAGTCAAGTAAAATAAGCTTATATTCAAAAAAAATTTTTAAGTAAGTATTGTTTTTTATTTGAAATTTAATTATTTAGGAGAAAATTGAATTTAAAAACTTTTTTGCCTTTTTTGTCTTTTGCAGGCCAGTATATAATATATGTTAGAGTTATAGATTAGTGAATGAATGTGGGCTAGTGAGTACGTGAGTGACTGAGCAAGCTTAAGGGTGAGATGTGCGAAATAGTAAATGAACACATTTCATTATTATCCCTTAACTATGAATGTTCCAGGATAAAAAGTAGTTAATTCAGGTTATAAAGTACCTGTGTACAAAGTTTCATCGAAATCTGATAAGCCATTTTCGCGTGATTGATTAAAAAACATCCAAACATACAGACTTTTACATTCAAGACAAGTCGGCAGCGTGTCAAAACCAAGTCAAGCGGCGTAGCTGCCGTAGGAACGAACCATTTTGAGCTGTTTTTGACTCTCTTATATCTCGGAGCCTAATAATTTGGCACATTAATTAAAGTCCCATAGTTTATCTAGAATCCAAAATTTTATTATTGCAGTTCAAACCGTTATTAACGTTTCAAAACCGGTGAGATCTTGAGTCAACCAGTCAGATATGAAGTCAAATTTTGAGCTTAAATTATAACTCGAAGTAAAAGTTACATGGTAACTTAACTACACAATTGCATTTAAAAAACTACAATAATACACAATCCAGACGAAAACTGGGCTTGACACCCAAGTACAGGAATAAAATGACTTTCTACTACCAGTAAACACTCTCCTCTGACGCTAATATTTAACACTTCAGCAAAATAGCAATTACCCAAATTTTTAGCAAACTATCTTTAAATACACAACACTAAGGTCACACAAGTTCCGAGTGCAACAAAACTTTATTGCCTAAAAGTCATCATTTTTATAATACAAAATACCCCCATCTTTTCCACTATAATGACAGGTGGGGACTTAGGCCTGTGTTACAAGTTAATATTTAAAACCTTCCTTTAAATATTTAATGGCGCTTACTTGGTCAAATTATTCTAATTATGTTTAATATCGATATTTTGTAGTATTAATATTTTTATAAAACCTAACACAAGTGAAATAATTTCATATTGCATATTATTGAAACTAGGATGTTAAAATTTTTTTTCTACAGAACTTCGTACACATATTGATATCAATTCTTTTGTCGGCGAAAATGATGCATATTCTTTGTACTGAACTTGGCTCTAAGAAATCATTAAGAATCCAGTAATACTGAATACAGGAACACCAAAATAATGGCACGTAATACAATGGAATGGAATTAACAATTCCAATTTGTCTGACGAATACCGAGCTTGTTCAACAAAGGTAGGGAACGCAAAATAGTTTAAGTTTACTAATTTAAATTAACTTCGCGTCTATCCTGTGCACTTTGTTTAGGATAACTAGTATTAAATATTGATTTTATGTACTTTTAAAGGTTTGACTTATTTCATATGATGCTGCATTTCCAGGATGTGTAGCCTAGTTTGACTAGCCTTTTAATGTGGGAAATGCATTTACGCATACCCCTTAAAGGGATTATGTGGGACTCCTAGCGATAAGCGCTGGACTACTGCACTAAAACCCACCACCGTCCACGCCGTATGTTAGGCGCCGCAGGAACGGGTTTGCATACTACTGCGGACCGCAGCACCGCCGTCTGCGACACCCTGGGTACGAACGTTGGAGTTTAAGGCCCACGTCCGTCACGCCGGCGCTCCGCGACCTCCGTGCCCAACCTTGGCACAATCCTCTGCGCCTTCCGCTCGACCACTCCCCCATCCCGGGTCGCGCTACACCGACATAGGAGTTGAAGCCGAAGCTACCAGCGTAAACGTCGTGCCCCACTATGACGCCTTCGCATCCCTCGGCATTAGATGTGTTCGACTTCTCCCCCGATAATGGAACATGGCTGTGCCACTGAGTGGCCGGCCACACTGATTTGCACACTAGTTGCAGCAAATCTCCGCTGCAACGCAGCCAACTTCCATTGCGTCTACGCGCCCCTCATCTGCGGATGTCTTTAAGATCATATTGACCTCCGGATAGTAATAATTTACTAACCGTAGTTGCCCAGGGTGCCCCAGCCCACGACATGGTGGGCTTTCGAGGAGGTTTCCGCAGCTAGTACCCCATATTTGACTACGGCGAAGCCAAAAGGAAGGGTCATGTGTGTTTGTATGTTCCATCCAAGCGCCTAAACTACTGAACCTATTTTCATGAACGAGGTGTCAATGGATACGTAATAATGGCGCGGGTGATATAGGCTATAAAAAAATTTATGATTTTTTTATGGCGGAATTTAAAGCTCAGATTCTACCCTCGAAAAAAATTAAACTGAGATAATTATCACGTGTTTGGTATCAAAAAAAAGGTCTTGCACGACTCGCGAGCACATTAAAAATATGTATAAATATCTTATTGTTTAAGTCAACATATATAAAAGCGGTCGTATAGTTCGCGCGGCCATTCGTTGCAGTAATTTACTCGTTTAACCAATTAAAAACTAACATTACGTTACATCACGAGATTATAAAGCTTCTCTCGATCGGGAAACGGAAAACGACGAAAAAAAGTTTAAAAAAACGATCTAAAAAGGGCGAAACAAGAAAATAATTCAGATGGAAACCGGAGATGCGACCACTGCTCTACCTTGACCATTTTTATATCCGTGAGGGGACGGGTTAGATTATTATTCCCCTCTGCCGCTGGTGACCCACCCCCATTGGTGGCTGGGGATCTGTTTCCCGACTGGCTTGCGACCACCAGCATGCGAATCCGCATGGGGGCCAGTGGGACCCTTTCCCTCCCCCATTCCATTAATGCTATGTATCTAGTGGACTCAGGTCTCTTGCTCAGGGTCCGCTGAGATCGCAGTATTTTTTTCTTCTCTCCCCCTCCCCACTCTATCTTCGAGGATGCAACGCACCGACAAAACAAGAGGATATCTCTTGTTTTGCCGATATCTATGGGTGCCGCGTACCATCAGGTGGACCATCTGCTCATTGGTACCTTATCTCCCATAAAAAAAAAGAAAAAATATACTTAATAGCTGATTCGACGTCAAAAAGAAAAGTTATACCACCCGTCATAGGTTATATATTAACCGAAAAATAAAAAGACTTTTTCGTGGTAGTCAAAAAGTAAGTCGGAGAAAAAAACGATCGAACGAAAACGTTTCTTACGAACGCTGCCTTAGAGACGAGAGATATGTGATTCATAGTTGGGGGTAGAGTATGAATGAATAAATAAGAGAGTGTGTTAGTGAGTGAATGAACAGTCTTAATACACCTCAGCGAAGTGAGTGTATATATAAATTTATTAATTCTACATTTATGCTACAGTAAAGTGTTAGCAGGTCGCTAAACGTTTTCTTCTATTCATTTTAACCATTATAAAGCAATTTAAACAACATTTTGTAGTATTAACAGTGTTTATAATTTAATAGCATTAAAAATAAGCATGTAAACCCGCAGCGGAGGTGTAAAGTGTGCGGCTGCCTTAATACTCCTTTCACGATTCCATACATTTTATATGAACGAGGTTGCATTCAGTTGCAATGCATGAAGGTGTTATGATTCTATTAATATACTTTTCCTTTATAAAACTTTTAAGCACGTAATATACGTTTTCCATTACTTTATTATTTTTAATGCTTTATATAGCATTAAAAATAATAATATTCATAATGTTAGCAACATCGTTTATAAAGTACTAATGGCGGGTAGGTAATTTTATATTATGTCAAGTATACCGAAGTGTAGACAACATATAACATTAAGTGCAATAGATTAGACTCAGTCTCTCTGGCGTTGTCACGCAGTGTACATGGATGTTAGAGTTACAGTGTCGTGGTTAAGGTCACCCTTCTTAAGGTCCATTTAAGTTTACTTTAATATCTATTGAAGTTGGTGAAGTCGAGTGGTGGAGGTGAGAGTTAATATATTATAAAAATCCGTCTAAATAACATGTGTATACGTATTGCTGTACAGTAATGGGTGTCATTTCTCTCTCATTCCATGACATCAGAAGTGGGATAAAGAACTCGCCCCACAAGCCCACAAGTTCACGTTTGCTAAGTATACGGGAGCGCGCAGTAACACTCAAACTACAATATTAAAATATAATCTAGATGGAAACCACGCAGTGCCTAGGGCTTGAGACCCAGGAGCGGGTTTAAAGATATCTTTTATAACCATAAACTCTCACTTTCACCGCTCGACCTCGCTACCAAATATTAAAATAATAAAGTACATTACTCACGTGTTCCTCGATAATCGGTGGCCTAGCGCCACACCACTAAAGAGTACTATACTATAATACTAACTTCCACGCACACTGCGAGAAAACACCAGAAAGACTAATTCTATTGCACTAAACGTTATATAATATCTTCACGTCGGTATACCTGACATAGTATAAAATGATCTACCCGCTAATACTACTACTTTATAAACGTTGTTGCTAAGACAAATTATTTATTATCTTCACATCTCGATAAAATACTCTTCAAGAAATTATTCATAGAATCGTATTTGTGAGTATGCCTGTCGGGTGAGAGAATGAATGAATGATTTGGATAGGCGTGTAAGTGAGTCAATAAATTAATCAAATGAATATGATCATTGTAAAGTATCGTTTATCCACGTTTATTTACTAAATATCCGCGGACGAAGTCACGGGAAGATAAAAAATTACTACATACTATAATTTAAATATGTATTTATTATATACTAATATACATATACTACTTGTTTGAATAATAGTTACATACTCAAAATATGTTTGGTAAATTAATTCTTAGAACTCATTCAACTTTCATGTAACTCAATTCACGTAAAGTTAGTAATTTATGGTTTCCGATGCTGGTGACATAATTACTTATAACTATGTTGAGATATATACGTCGGAGAAGAGTCATCGGTATCTATGGCGTTGGAGTAGTCACTTCCGTTGTTTTGACAGTCTCGACCGTCGACCCTTTATATGCCATCGACAGTCTGACTGAAGTCTTAGTCGTGCGCGGTCTTTCAAGAAGTGAAGTAGTCTCTGAATAGTGTTGTGTTGTGCAGTGTAGTGTTAGTGCTAGGAGTGCAGTCCGATCAAGGTCACGTGAGTACCTTACAATCTAGTTGACACGTCTTGTGTTAGGTTAGGTATATGTGAGATTGACCTTAGGTTTAAACAGAGAGCCTGAGCAGTGGAAGCGAGTGTCGTGATCACTTAAAGGAATTCCTTAAGCCTGCACCATAAGTCACAAGTCCAAGGCACTGCTTAGGTTTCTCTCGTAATTGTTAGAGATTATATTTGATTATTTAATGGTTGTATAAATGGTTTAGTAGCAGTATCTACGTTGCGTTTATCCAATAGTCTATTCAACATCATCCTCCCCTTTTAGCGTTCTCCAATATTCCCCTCTCTTCTTTCCTTCTCATCATTAAAATTCCCGACATATACTATTAAGTAATAAAAAAAAATACAAAATAAAATAAGTACAAACATTAGAAACACTTAAGGATTTCAGACCTTAGACCGCATTTTTGAATAAAAGTCATGATATATAAATAGAATAAAATTATGGATAGTAGAGGTCACTCTAACTCTGAACGGGATTGAACTTGGATCTTGTGATGTAAAATCCATTATACTGCCATTAAGCCAAGTTATCAGCAACAAGTATAATTAGTTTAAAAGGTATTCTACTAGAGCATCTGCCGCAAGCAATTACAGTACCCTCTGGTCTCGTACCGTTACACTAATTGCTGTGTCAAATGATTTCAACTTCAATTGACCGAGGCAATGACTGAGAGTGAATCATCTCTCCAATATATGTAACATGCTTAAAATATCATCTTTGTCATCTTATTTCATATCATCCTTATTTCAGTAAAAGAAGAAAAGATTATTCGATACATTTACTATGGAAGGTTTAATAATAATAACAACAGTCGTAAGGAATGGACAACACCATCACCCCGTAAAGGCATAACTTGCATGGACCTAGCACCAACAAGTTATATGTCTACTGCAGTGAATCACCCTCAGGGTGGCTTGACGCGTGCTGTTGGGAAGTAGCGACCCACGGACCTGAGTGCTCCAAGGGAAGGTCTTGTTCCTCATCTCCAGCTTGCCTTTGGCTGGTTGGAAATAACACTGACAAAGAACAGATCCCCTACCTCAAAAGGTAGGAAGGCTTGCCTTAACCGAATAATCAGGGTAAAACCGCGCGAACTTTAGGTCCTAAGGGTACATGTTCCCTTAGGGAGGACCAATGATTGAGTAGAATGCCAGGCGCACATCCCATCAAAAGGTCCGTAACACTATTAACCCGAGATTGAAATAAATAACAATTACTATTATATAATTTTTGGTACGTTAGTACGATCCAATTACTTTATAATTAACTCAAGTAGGATTATCTGGTATCCTAGTACTTTTTATCACACCCTTTTATTTCCCTTTACTCTACTCCCTTTATTCGAATGCAGTTAGTTTAAGCTAAACTAGAATAAACTGAGTAGAATAGTGATTGAGTGAACGAGAGTAGGTTCATTGCGGGAGTATGTGAACGCATGAATGAATTCTGACAATGAGAAGCGGATTATTCTTCGGCAAACACGAATCTGCTCTACAAAATATAAATGTAAAAAATAATAATTGATGTTTGTTAGTCAATCACGCAAATATGGCTTAACGGATTTCAATGAAATTTGGGAAATATCTACTTTATAACCTGGATTAACGCATAAGCTACTTTTTACCCCTAAAATACATTCAGAGTTTCGCGTAATAACTATAAAAATATATTTACTGTGTCTGCCAACCCGCACTGGGCCGGCGTGGTGGACTATGGCCTATTCCCTCCTCATCCTAAGGAGGAGACCCGGCTCAGAAGTGGCCCATTGAAAACGTCTAAATAAAATTCATTAAATAAAAAAATATAGTGTTTCTGTTATAAACGTGAGTGTGAGTGTTATTTAGTCTGTTAGTAGGAGGTTATTTGAGTGAGTGAGTTGGTGCGTGAGTAAGCATCTCACAAATATTTCAAATCACTTAAAATGCATTAGAAGTTCTATATTATATCGTTAAGTAGTAATAAAACTATGTACGCTTGTTTCAATTCAATTACAATAACTAGCAGCTCACTGCATATAGCTAAATATCCGCTTTAATATTCTATCTCTATCTTATCTATCCACCTTTGTCTAGGAATCCAATACTAATTGATCCATAATAGATTGCAACGTGCAGTTAATTATTCGCAGTTATCTTGATACTGACGTACATACTAATTTTGCTGGAAGTCATTGAAGCAATTCTCTTACATTTGAAACAATAGATTGAATTTCTATTGTAGTGCTGGCAACACTGTTGATAGCTTTTAATTGGCTGATGGTTTCTATTAGTTTACTAGGCGACCAAATTAATCAAACATTACTAAAATCGGAAATATTAACTTTTTACTATAGTAGCTAGAGGAGGAAGGGAGATTGAAGTAGAGGACGTGAAAGATTTTATAATTGAAATAGACCTGTTTCTCGATCTTCTCTCAGGGTCCACTATAAAAAAAGCAAATTAAATTGAAAACAAACCCCATCTTGAAAATCTATTAAGATCAGTTAACTAAAAATTATCTAGAAAAAAAATAGAGCAAGAAAAAAAAAAATCATGTCAGGCTTCCATTTTTTGACTTTTTTTATTCCTTTTTTAATTTCGACATATTAGAAAAAAAAATTTTACATAACTTTAAAAAAAAATTGTTTTCTCAGTCAGAACTCCATTGTATGTATGATAAAAGAAAAGTCCTGACCAAAATTCATAGATTTGACTTGGATTGACCATCTGTTATACATTAATTTGCTTTTTTTTAACATGATATTAAATCTGTTTATAATCCTATTAACTTCAATTGATGGTACAAAAATTTTTATTACACAAAATTTAAATAATGTTTATAATAATTAGAAGAAGACAAAAAGGTTTTTTTAGTAGAGGAACTCATTTAAACCAATTTTATTATAATTGAATAAATCGTTTATTATCATAATTTGAGAGACAATATCAAGGATCTCAAACTAAATCACATAATCGGGTCACTTTACAGTAATTTTTCAATCAAATTCAATGAAAATAAAACTATACAAGAAGTTTGGATATAATTTTTCATTGAGCTAGAAACACTGGTGGTAACTTTATATAGGATACTTTAAAAAATCCCCTCTCTTAACATTATATTATAACCTTTGTCGTAAAAGCTTTGAGGAAGTATGTCGAGTGATTTCACCCTGTAAACATTGTTACAGTGTGAAATCACTCGACATACTTCCTTCCTTGCCTGCTCCTGGGTCTCAAGCCCCAGGCACTACTCTCCGCCTGTAGATATTTATATTATTATACATTCTTGACCCTACTGCACTGTACCCTAAAAATAAAAAAAATAAAATAACCATTCAAGCATTACGTAAGCACTAATATGGGGGGTAGCTTCGCTTATCTTTAAAGACCCCATGATGGAGGTTTCTGCATTGTGATTAAACTCATACACGGAAACGAAAGTAAGAATTTTAGAGTAGCTTCATAACAGATTGATAAATTCATGTACCTACCAATAATGGGTGACTGGGGGGTTGATAATTGTAAAAAATCTGCTTACGTAATACTTGAACGGCCCCTTAAAACTTAACATTTATAACTATAAAACTGAAACTTTGTAACTATTGCGGTTGAATTATTTCAAGAAGTTAGTTTTATTTGAAATCCCATCTCAATGAAGGAATATCCAGGCTCCCGGCGATGTATGTAAATCAGTTAGCAACTCCAGCCGGAACTCTACCAGCGCTTATTCAACGTGTTGTTATTTAATATAATATTCCATTACTCAAAATGTAGAGAGAATTAAGATTGGTTTAATTTAGTTACTCTATTTTATTATGTTTTATTTATTCAACAATTAAGCATCTATTACTAATTTCAGGCAATTGTAACAACAATATATATGCAACTGTAAAATTGTAAATAGCCTTAGATTAATATATCTCAAGATATTGCAAACCGTCGAAAGATTGTAAACCGTAACACTGCTTACAATTTATATGTATGTTTTCGCACTGTGTAGGATGCAAGTACGAGTAGCTACTCTTCCCAAAGCCTTGAAGTCCTTAAGATAATATTTTTGTTCTGTCCATTCTAATTTTTTTTACTATTTTCATTATGCCCACTGTAATGATAAATTTATCCTTACATTTTGACGGTTTCAAATCAACATTTGTAAATTAATGCGTTAAATTGTATGCAGTATCTTACTGTTTACAATGTTTCGACAGTTTACAATATCGCGAGATAGAATAATCTAACGATATTTACAATTTTACGTTTTTTTATGGTAGAAAGAGCGCAAACGAGCAGACATTCCACCTGATGGTAAGTGGCCAACGTAGCCAATGAACATCGGCAATACAAGAGATAGAGTGGGTAAAGGGAGTAAAGAGAAAAAGTGCTGCGGTTTCAGCAAACTCTGAACAAGAGCACAAAACCGACTAGATCTGCAGTATTAATGGGATGGGTCATAAACACTTGTGGGTCAAATTCGCTTGCTGGTGGTCACCAGCCAGTCGGGGAACTGATCCCCTACCACCTAGGGGTACTCGCCTCATACGAGATGCTCTCCCAACGGTAGAGGGGAATTGTATTCTAAACCGTCCCCTCACAGGTTAGTGCGTAAGTTAGGTTTAGGTAAACCTAACCTTAGGCTTAAACAGATAAACGTGGTAGTAAAGATGAGTGTCGCAACTGCTTGAAGGATGTCCTTAAACTACACCTTGGTCACAAGTCCAAGGCATTGCTTAGATTTCTGTCGTAATTGTAAGAGATCATAATGTTTAGTTGTTTAGTTAAGTTTCATATCATGTTATATCTATATGACAAAAATTTTAACATTTAATTAACAACATGGCGAATTTTCCGAAAGTCATTCTGATGATTTATTGTAATCAATATTATTCCAACAAAGTAAAAATCTTCTGTAGGTAAGCTTTTAAGTTACTAGATTCCACATTCTTAAAAGTGTTATTTTTTACTCAGTATTTATAAAATATGTAATGAATGTACTTTCTAGAAAATGGTTAAAAAACAAGCTTTCTTAACATTTGTATTTTGTATCAAATATCTCATAATCTTATCTGAATACGTGAGTACTATCTTGACTGGGAATATATGTAAATGAGTCTGTAACTTCTACCGTCTACATTGAGACTGAACGGTCAGCGCTTATTTAACGTGCTTCTATTATACGAATAGTATTCCCTGTACCCCTATTGTGTTATAAAGATATCGTAGAATGTGCTGCTAAATTAAATAGAATATATGAATTAATTAGAATCTACTTGTTAAAATAACAAAAACTTCATCACAATCTTAGACGAGGTAAAAGAAAGGAGTCTCTTGAAAGAATCTGCCTACGAACAAAACTTTGCTTTTGTATTTCAATTATTTCTGTATATACTGACATCATAACAGAAACCTAAATAGCGCCTGGGCTTTGTGACCCATGTGCAGTTTTTCCTCTTTTACTAGTTCAGTAACCTACTTGAGTTATCAAATAATAATATGATAACTAGTACTATTTACTATAGTATCTGAGGTGGGATACGATCCTTTTTATACTTTTAAGCGTTGACTGTGAGCCCTTATCATCATTATCGTCACAACCATTTAATGGCCTACTGCTCCTCCTCTCCTCCTTAGAGTGAGGATGGGGATAGACCATAGTCCATGCTGGCCCAGTGCGGGTTGGCAAACTTCACACACTGACAGAGAACATGGAGAACTCACAAAAGTGCAGGTTTCTTCATAAAATCTGAATAAAATACAATTATTCAAACCACCAGGATCACTGGTTTTTTTAAGTTTTCTTAATTTTTTTTTATTTTCGGTACTCATATGCAATTAGATAATAAGAACATATAAAGGATGGCAAAATAAAATGTAGGAAATCAAATCAAATACACAAAATATTCAGAATTAGATTCAGAGCGAAATGAAAAATATATCTTCCATATATTTTTCATTTCTTATTAAATAAACTTAAGTCAGTTAAAAAAATAATATTGTTAATATACAAAAGAATTACTGGAATTTCAAATCGAGATAATTTCTACAATTGTATACACTTAAAGGAATAGACAACATCTTAATAGAAAAAGCGTATTTATACTTACTTTTATATTTTTTTCTGTTTTACAATTGAAGAAGTTTAACTAAACACCCTCACGCTGGGAATTGAATTTATTTAAATCGTATAGCTATTTTGTACAATTGATATTTAATTCTTTAAGAAGTTAGAAGAAAGTTTGTGATGGTAATAAAATAAATAGAAACTTCACGATGTTTATAAAATAACTAGTCGACCCGTCTCGGCATCGCCCGGGTGCAATTTACCACCTATATTTATATTAAATCGCACATTTATTCGTTCAGTTTGAATTCTTTCTTGTGCTAACTGTAGAACTATTAACACAGATATTTCGTAAGAAAAACATTTATAACACATTAATAGCACCTATCACATCAAAAATCAAAGAAATACTGCACTCTGTCATATTGAATCATGTTTTAATATCCTACCTTAGCCTAAAAAAATAACGGAAACAGTATCAATGCTGACAATTCATCACTAATATGACCTAACTCATAGACAATTCATTATTAACATTAAACATTTTTTTTTATATACATTAATCATCTTAGCTTTATTAAAATTCATTATTATATTTGTTATAATTTCCCAAGTTCTAAAATATATTTCCTGCACAATAAACAATATATCATAAACATAACACGAATAGATACCATAGATAATATTCAAGCATTTTACGGACATATAACTACCATTTATATAAAATTAAAACGGATGCTAACACTTGTAATACGAAACTAGTTCGAAGTACGAAAGGAGTACGAAACTAGTACGGAACGAGTACTAAAGGAATACGAAACTAGAACGAAACTAGTACGGAACGAGTACGAAAGGAATACGAAACTAGAACGAAACTAGTACGAAAGGAGTACGAAACTAGTACAGAACTAGTACGAAATCATATTTGCTCAAATATGGGGCGGCCCGACGGGGGTAGTACCTCGACCTTACAGAAGATCACAGCTAAATAACACTACTCTAAAGCAGTGTTGTGTTCCTGTTGGTGAGTAAGGTGACCAGAGCTCCTGGGGGGAATTGGGGATAGGGTCGGCAACGCGCTTGCGATGCTTCTGGTGTTGCAGACGTCTATAAGCTCCGGTAATCGCTTACCATCAGGTGAGCCGTACGCTTGTTTGCCGACCTAGTTACATAAAAAAAAATTATTATTTTGGATATTTGACTTAATTTATGTGAACAAACTAACGCTTTTTAAACTGTTTATTAGTCTAAATTGTACATGCATTTAAAAATAAAAAAATGAAGGAATATTTAATACTGTATCCAAATTGATAAGATTTGGCTAGGTGAATATTGGATAAAAAAATGTTTATCAAGATAATATAACACTTGTTTGGTAATGCTTAATTAAAAAAAATATAATTTCTACTTCGAAGATCTAATAATTTCTGTGTATCATAGAGTAAATGGAAATATGATAGTGTAGTACAGTTTGACTGATGCTAACCCTTATTGAGATCACATGAATCGTGAGAGAAGTCGAGCAGTGTAGGCGTTTAATGCGATAAGTAGAACCCACAATTCAAAATTATTCTTTTACGTACTGCTGTGCAGTGTTAAGTTATATTGATATCATTAATTTATTTTAATGTTATTTAATAATATTTAAAGACTACCCTAGCTTGATGCTTTGCTATTTCACAATTTGAATTTCATCTCACGCTCGCGCTGTAGGTAGGGAAGAAAAACATTCCAAGAAATCTGGCATTTGCGAAATACCAAGACGTGGAGTTAATTCTTGCCAATCGGGTAACAAAACATCGAATATCGTATTAAGCTTAACTTTGAAAATATTCAACTTATAAAACATAGAGGCCTACACTTATACAAAATAAAGCTTTTCATTATCAGAGGAAGCTAGTCGAAAGCTTTCATTGATAAAAACCCATTTTGTATTTGGTGCGAATGATATTTATAAAGTAGTATTAGCGGGTAGGTCATTTTATATTATTCCAAGTATACTCACGGGTATTCAATATATAACCTTTAGTGAGATAGATTATGCTCAGTCTCTCTAGGGTTTTCGCGCAATATACATGGAAGTTAGTATTATAGTGACGTGATTAAGGTCTGCTATTGTAGTTGGCGAGGTCGAGTGGTGGAGGTGAGAGTTAATATATTATGAAAGAGTTCTGTAAACCTGCTGCTGGGTCTCAAACTGGGTATCATTCCTCTCTCATTCTATGACAATAATATATTTAATTTAAAATTTAGTAACACCGTTGATATTTGCGAATAGTTCTTTTTATTTTATTTAAAATATACCCACGTGTTTACATTATATAACTACTATTCTGACAGTTTGAGCCAGTTGTCAAAATGATCTCGCCTAATAACCATAAAAGTTTGGTCACATAAGGACTCTAGAACTAAATTATCAAGGTGTCATACATACATAATATAGTAGAGAAACACTGATAATTTTAGAGGTTTCTAATGTGATGTCGTAAATAAACACATTTTTACGCTTACATTGCAAACGCTGGCTGAACCCTACGAGATAGATCAAAATAATGTACTACAGTATTGTACACCTTAAAACGGTCTACAAAAAAGTCCGCGATGGTATATGTCTATCTCTTAGGGATAACTCACAATAACCATTTTTTATCCTTTACTTTTTACGAGAAATAATGGTTTATTTACGAAGCGATTATAAACAATACAGTATTAATCCTTATCCAATTAGATACCTTAAATACATTATGGGTTTAATATAGATCAATATGGCCCTTTACAGCATGAAATTTAAATTAATATTTTCGAAGATATTACAGATTTAAAATGCAGGGACATAGCGGTTACGGATAAATACACTTGTTGAATTGCACCCGGGCGAAGCCGGGACGGGTCGTCTATTAGATAATATAAGGTATTTAATAAAAAATAATTTCAGCTGTACACCGAACATTAAAGTAGCGTATACTAATAAGACACCGTGTGCATCATACGACAGAATTAGAGCGGGTTCGCGTAGGTCAATACAATTACTTGTAATTGGAAGGGCGGTTAAAGCTTTTGCTTTAATGTGTTATCATAGTGTTTAGTGCTGTTGTGAAGTGACATGTGCTCTCTTAACTGGTATGTAATTTTTTTTTTTCATTTCATATATAACACACAAAAAATAGTATTAAAGCTTTGGTTTGAATTAATTTTTTTGGTGCTGCTTACATTTAAATTTTAATAAATATTACTTGATTCTTTTTGAAAATAATTTAAATTAACACAGGATATGCTTTAACATTTTTTACAATTTTAAAGTTGTTTGTGTGATGTTATGAAATTTTTTGTGTATATTTGTAAGGTCTAAGATTAGGTTGTAGGATATTTTTTATCCTAGAAAATAATGTAACTAAAAAAAATTGATATTGAATTACCTAAACATTAAGTTTAAATTGAAAAAATTGGTATAGAAATCACAAAAGCTCGAGCATATTTTTGTTTAAAAAAAAATTGTTTTTATTTATCTTTGCTAAAGTTAACCTTTAAGGTCGTGTATAATAATATCAGCGTTTTTTGTGCGATTTTATTCCAATAAACATTACAAAGCTCTTCAGCGTTATCGTCAACTAGTCGACCTGCGCGACTTCGTCCGCGTGTAGCTCCGCTCCTATTGGTTTTAGCATGATGACATATAGCTTATAGCATTCCTCGATAAATGGGCTATCTAACATTGAAAGAATTTTTCAAATCGGACCAGTAGTTCCTGAGATTAGCGCGTTCAAGCAAACAAAATCTACAGCTTTATATATAAGTATAGTTTTGCCAGCTACGAATCCATAGGAATTAAAATAAAATATAAATATAATTAATAAAAAAAAATTAAATATATTTTTTTATAGTATTAAAAATTCAGGACTCATTGCTTCTAACAAAACTACTCTTCGCTTTATATAAACAATCGGATAGACCGACGAACAAACAAAATTATAAACACCGTTAGATTATAATCTATCTTACAATATTGTAAACTGTCGAAATATTGTAAATCGTAAGATACTGCTTACAATTAATTTTCGTAATATCTATCAAAGTGAATCCGTCAAATTGTGAAACAGTATGAATTTACCATAGAGTTAAAAAACTTTTAATTATATTCTTATGTAAGATAAAATATTAAAAGATATCAGCGGCCGGCCGGATGTTTAGTTTCCGCTTGTATTTATATAAATTAAGCTTGTTAAGCTCAGCTGGCCGACGTGGTCATGAAATATATGGTATTCTATATTGTCATCGGTAGAAATGTTATTCATACGGAATATATATTATATATTGACTGATGAATCAATGATGATAATTAAACAATGTTATAAGACTCTCCTCATTCTGAAGAGGAGAGTCGACTCAGCAGTGGGCCATTAACGGGTTGTTATAAATAAACAATACTGACATTTTTAAAAACATTTATTATTTTTTTTAAATGTCACCACCTCCAATTGAACCATACCGACACTTTTTTCAATGTCATTACAAAAATAGGTACATTTTATTGACTCGAAATTTATAAATTATTTTTCGATGAATTCGCGGCAGTTTGACGAGTATTTTCATAGATTAAATATTGAGATCTTGTTAAGGATCATATGAGTAATTAATTGGAGTACCTAGGGTATATAATGTGCAGTCCCAAATATGAACTGTTACAGCTCATAATCCAGGAAGAACAAGAACATCTTGGCTTAAAAATCTGCGCCAATGGTACAAAAAGAGCACACGTTCCGTGTTTAGAGCTGCTGTGTCCAAATTGCCATGATGGTCGCCAAACTTTAGTAACACTGTTGATTATTTTATATTCGTAGTACATTATATTTTATTCCAAGTTTGTATATAACCTCTGTTCCGATAGACTTGAGCCACTTTTCAAACGTTGGTGACTATTATTGCCGTGTGTGTCATGAGGTCTCCATTACCAAGGTTTGGAGTAAGTGTTTAATATTGGTTACTCAGTTACCGGTTTAGGTGCATATTATTATTGTCTTGTGCGTGTTACTGATATCGGTCCATGTAGATAACAGAACATCCATCCAAAGAAGAAGAAGAGTCGTAGATATTGCGGTATGCTTACGAGATCGAGAAGTGTAATAGAAAGTTTACGTGTTGTGAAAAGGACTTGCAAACTTGGTTTTCAATTTGATTAATATACGTCTTATATTATAACGATATATTCATCTTCTAAATTAAATTCTTTACAAGTAATATGTGATGTATTATAACGAAACCACTTTGCCATTTTTTCGCGCATGAACAATTTATAAAAGAAAAATGTCTCGAAATAATTGGGCATCCATCTCATCTTTGACATGTCAGGTGACTGACAGAAGGAAAATTTCAATCGCATTAGATAGAACATTTGCGCGTGTGCTGTGGAAACACGTCTAATCAAGTAAGTAATATACGTTTTTATGTCGTATACACGATTTGTCCTATATATGACTTTAGACACTGCTGATTTACAGCTGAAAATAAAATATTTCAATGATGGGTGACAATACTTTTAGCTCATGTGTAGAGAAAGGTTTTATGATCCAGGATTTTCCTATATCTCGTGTACGATATAACTTATGTAACTGATGTAGACCTTTTTTTGATTATACATTATTGGAACTTGACCTTTGAAAGTAAGTATAAAAAATTCGAACACTTCAAAATTAAATTTTTTTTTTTTTTTTATAAATAGAATAAAAGGATAATATCACATATAAATGTATACACACAATGCTCAGTAGGTTCAATCTTTGCAAAAAATATCGTATGACTTCTTGATCTTGTCGTCACGGTATAAACCGATCTTCACATTTCTTAATAAAATTTACAATTTAGACACAAAGCAGTGATGGCCCAGTTGTTGAGACTTCAAGTCCTACTCGGGAGGTCCGAGGTTCGATCCTGGGCACACACCTCTGACTCTGAGTTATGTGTGTTTTAAGCAATTAAATATCACTTGCTTTAACGGTGAAGGAAAACATCGTGAGGAAACCTGCACTCCTGAGAGTTCCCAAAAAGTTCTCAAAGGTGTGTGAAGTCTGCCAACCCCCACTGGGCCAGCGTGGTGGACTATGGCCTAATACCCTCCTCATTCTGAGGAGGAGACCCGGCTCAGCAGTGGGCCATTGAAGGGTCGTGATGATGAGACACAAAGATCCAGAATTATTGCTTGAATACTCGAGATCTAATAGTACGGTCGTATTTATTTTGCTATCCCCTACTTCTCCAATTATGGGTCAATGCTACTAACATCAGAACAAACAGGATGCTTTAAATAAGTGATGCCAACCTACATTATTTATGAAATTCAAAACTATAGCAATATTTTTGATTACTTTTGATTGGATGGTTCGACAATTTATAAGCTCTGTTCCGATAGCTCTGCAATACTTTGATGAATTTGAATTATCAAAGTGAGAAAGTCTGGTCATGTTGATCTTGTCGTAACAGTGTAAACGGTGCCTCACATTTCTTAATAGAATTTAATTTTTGCTTTCCCCAACGTTGATTGATGTGACGTTACTCTGTAATCCCATTGTGGATTGCTCCGTTGAATAAGATTCGCTCCAAAGTTCCTTATAAGTTAATTTAACTCAGTCTTTTTATTCCTTCCAAAGCAAAATTGGTTATTTTACTTTGTTTGAAGTTAAATGTGACTTGTCATATAAAATATTAAGGTTAATTGTCTGAATGGAAAAGTGGGATTGAAGTATCAATATAAACTCTTGTTTTGACGACAGGGATAACTTTGTGAATAACTTTGAAGAAATTTTGTTTATAAGACACTGTTGCTCGTGATTTGAATTGAATAAAATCTAAGAAGTTGAAGGTTTGAGTTGTAGCTTTTATCTTAATTTTCCATTTTAATCTAACTTATTATAAACTAAAAACACTTGAAGGTAGGATTGATTTGAACCTGCTTAAGGTTTATTTAAAACAAACCATCTCATATAATAGAGCTCATGTCGAAACTTGATAAAATTAAAACTAGATTACTGTATATTGTACTAAAAGTATTACTGTCATATTTATATTACAGGATGTTTTATGGATGGATTATGTTTAGCCATTAACCTAACCGAGGTCGAAATAAAATTTCATACAATATTTCACACTGACTATTTGCACAGGGGATTGCAGAAAAATGTAAAACGTGTGTCAAAAAATGTAGTGTATGTAGTACCTAAGTGTTGCCAGCTATTTAACATCACATTTATTGCAAAAGAATTTTATTCTAAAGTCAGATAATTAATGTAATTTCTTAAAAAACTTTGAGTAATATTAAATATATTTTATTGCGTAAATCCTATTTCATTTAATATATTGTAGAATCATTTATGAATTATTTATCATTCATCCTCGCGTCTTTGGTTCGCCATCTCTACATTCAGTCTGTTACCTAATGAGGTTGAAATGTCGATATGATACAATGAGTAACTTTTGCTTCGAAGACTTGTATTCACTCATTTTATAATTTATTTTATACTTCGTTATTTTGAATAAAATTAAACTGGATGGAGTTATAAGAAAAACGTAAACCAAATCAGCTACGAAACCGCGAGATATTATCGAAAATTAATTTTGAAAACTACCAAACCCGGAGCGAAATGAAATTTCATATAATATTTTGCAGTAACCTATGGGTTGGTAAAAGAAAATATGGTTCGTACAGAAGGAAATGTAGTTTATTTACGTATGTACAGCGATTAAGCTGATATTTATGATCCGATTTACGTGATTCTTCTTTAGTTTGATGCGGAATAGTTGCCATTTAGTCACATAAAGAGTTAAAATAATTTGGCCTAGTAGTTTTTATTTTATGAACTATTTTTCGGTTCCCGTTTCTTGGGATCTATAATGTTTAAGGCGCGCCGCACCTTTTTTATGTATGTACACCGATTACACTGAGATTTATGATCCGATTCAAGTGATTCTTCTGAATGAAATAATTAATATACAATATATACAATAATTGTAATTTTTGTAGTCGGTGCCAGCAATAGTATAGTAATAGTTTATAGTCAAATAGTTGTACCTATTATTATTCTCTCTCACTAAGCGTCTGTTCGCCTGGCTGGGACCGACTTCAAAAATAACAATTATTGTCCTAATAAAGGGAGATTAATAAATAACGGAATTATTTCTTACTTTTTACTGCATTTTTTAGTTTGAAGTCGGTTATTTAAACGTAGTTTATTTTACGTATTTTAAATTCTGATACTACATGACAATCATCTTTGCCATAGCTACACTAATTATTTTCCTGACATATTCTAAGTTACGGTGCAAAGTTAAAGTACAACGCAAAATGACCAGCATAATTGCCGCGATGTTATAATATAGTGTCTAAATTCAACGAGTTCGTAATATTTCAATTTTACCTGTGAGTTATTTTGTACAAAAACCAGAAAAAAACTTTCTAGAGCGAAATACTATAGTAAATTTCATTTCAAAATTGGTCAGTTATATATGTATGACAGTTCTTTATATTATTAATACTTACGTGGTAGAGATGGTGATATAAATATTTCTTTCAAACCGAGTATAAAATGGTTTTTATTACTCTCAGAATTACATGAGAGCTTTTGTTTATATAAAGCTTTGTGTGTATCTATTCGCTTCAAAACTATGTATAAATGATTGTAATGTCTCTTAATATAAGTAAAATAACTATTTTCGTTATGATAACGTCATAATTATGTTTTACATGCGGGTTACCAGTCACCGGCTACCAGTTACCGCTTTGTTCGTATTGGAGGCAATGCCTAATGAGCTCGAAATGATAGGATACAATGCCAATGCCGTTATCTTCGAATTGTATGGAGTTTTGATGATTCCATTTTCTATACATGGTTGATTTTATGTTCAATGGTATTAATCGATGTCCCAATAAATACAAATAGTAATTTTTACCTTCAGTTCTTGGCAGATAACTTCATAAATCTAGTTATCAATGGCGGCGCTAGACATAATATATACATAATATTTCATTTCTCAGTCTGAAAAAAAAATTAACAATACTGACAGACGATTCTATAATTTTGGCAGCATTCATTGGAGCACAATATTAATTTAGTAAATCACACAATTGTATCACTTCTGAAAGGAAACCCTAATAATATTGTTTCTCAAATAAATAAACAGCAAATTTTTTTGTATATTAAAAATCTTTTATTTAGACGAGAGGCGCAAGTCCTTCAGCTGTCACCGATTTCGCCGATGCCACTGATAGTCATAAATCTATATATATAAAAGGAGAAGCTGACTGACTGACTGACATATCAAGGGGGTTAAATAGGAGTGCAAAGTTAGTATGAAACTTTGCCGTTTTAGAAGTTAATCAAATGAAATTCAGGATGAAGGTTCTTCAATGGAAGTCATGAAACAGGAGTAAAATATTTTTTCGAAAGTAATCCCTTAAGGGGGTAAAACGGGAGTGCAAAGTTAGTATGAAACTTTGCCGTTTTTGAAGTTATTCAAATGAAATTCAGTATGTAGGTTGTTCATTGAAAGTCATGAAACAGAGGCAAAATATTTTTTCGAAAATAATCCCTTAAGGGGCTAAAAGGGGAGTGCAATGTTAGTATGACTACATCATGAAATTATTAAATATGTCTACAGACGATCTCCTGTAGGCTAATATAACTACCCTAATATCGCAAACGAAGTTGCGGGTAAAAGCTAGTGTGTTATATATTTCCGTAATACTCGTATATTTATTTTTCAAAAAGATGTCAGTGATGCTTTTGATTTAATCTTTTATTGCCCAGCAGTGGGATTAAATTGTTTTAAAACAAAGTAATTTCTCTCGATATCTTCCAGCTGGGTATGCAAAGTTTAAAGGAGCACAGAATAATGAACGGTTATCTTAAACTTTACAACAGTAATCAGCATAGAGCATTCGGAACTCTGAATTTATTACTCTGTGTACATTGTTTTTGGTGTGTTCCAATTGAAACTTGTTGAATGACTCATTGTACTGGAAATTAATTAATTCTATGTTAGAATAATATTGGCTATACACAAGCTTATAAATTACTGTTCAAAAAATATCAATAGGCTTCGTTGTGTTTACGTAAATATATTAATTCTTTTAAAAATAATTAGGTTAGGTTATTTTCAAACCCAAGGAAAGAAGTCACGTGAGCAAACGTCAAAAGCTTTTATACTGATAACAAAAAAGCCATTTTATACTCGGTATGTACGATATTATTTTCTAATAAAGCTGTATTAAAAATACATTGTTTTAATTTCTTTTTTTAAATTTTAAAATGAACTTAACCGAGTATAAAATATCGTACCATTTTTAACTATGTATGATTCATTTCGTACCGGGGCTTACAAGGTTTGTTTCTTGCGAAATCCGCAAGTGTAGTGACGTGTATTATATCTTTGAATCTCAGTCAAGTCAAGTCTAACCCTACCAGAGATTAATTAAGATATATTTTATGAGCGTTGTATTAAATTTCCAAAAAATTTAATATATAACAAATTCTGGCTAACCGTTACAAATATTATCGTTATTAAAAACACATTCCATTATACCCACACAATATAATAACATTGTGAAATTAATATCTGTGCACTCATGTTATTGTATGATGTTGATACACAAAACCTTAATTAGTACCAACATTAGGGAATTTAAAACAGCGATTCCCAAAGTCTACAGATATACAGTAAGTAATTTTTTTCAAGGGGATTGGTGTTCGCGTGAGATTTGACAAAAAAAAGTCTCATTGAAATAAAAATAAAATTGGTTAAGTGACGCGAATTGATCGATGACAAATTACACGATGTTCACCTTTTGTGTGCTTGAATTTTGGCATTTTTATACTGAAAACAAAGTTCCTGTGAATAAGTCTCAAAAATAATTCTATGAATTTACTATAATATATTTCTATGAAATATTTCATTTACCTATATGTCGGAGAAGAGTAAACGATTATCGAGTAATCGAATCATCATCGCCATCTATGGCGCTGGAGTAGGGTAGTAGTCACTTCCATTGTTTTGACAGTTTCTACTCTTTATATGCCATCGACCGTCTCACTGTAGTCTTAGTTTTGCGTGGTCTCTCAAGGAGTGAACTAGTCTAGATAGTGTCAGTGAAAGTGTTAAGTGCAGTATTGTGTTAGTGCTGGGAGTACATTACAATGTAATTGCCACGTCTTGTGTTAGGTTAGGTTTATGTGAATTTAACCTTTGGTTTGAACAGAGAGCCTGAGCAGTGGAGGCGAGTATAGAAATTCTATTAAAAGAGCTCTTTAAGCCTACATCTTGGTCACAAGTCCTGGGCTTGTGAACTGCTTAGGTTTCTATCCTAATTTTAAGAGATCATATTTGATTATTTATCGGTTCAGTAGCAGTGTCTACGTTGCGTTTATCCAATAGTCCATTCAATATCTTCACCCCTTGCAGTTTTTCAATATACCGCCTCCTCCTTTCTCATCATTAAAATCTCTGGGATATATATGTCTATAATTTATTCCATAAAAATATTACCTGTGCTATAGAAGTGTTGATCAAATTTACGATGTAGATAAAAGTATTTGATTGAGCGAGAGTGAGTACTTTGTATTGCAAACTATTAGTATTCTTAACCCCTCCAACTAAAATAAAGTACTCGTGTTAGGAGTGGTCTACATCAGTAGTCCAATGACTGTTATTTGAACCCACGACTTATCGATTGTAACTCCAACTGAGTTACTGACGCAACAATTCTAAAGATTTCGTCGGTGCAATAGCGGTTATGATACAGGGGATCTATCTAAGCTTCACAGGTTTGGAAACCACTGGCATAAAACAAACTTTGAATATAAATGTATAATTTTCACGCTGTTCCTACCCGGGGGAACGCGAAGGTGCTTTCAATTTGCATTCAACTTTCAAAGCCTTTTGATGAAGACAGTACATTCATTAAATTAAAAGTGTTGTTAAATGAGACTTGCGATATCGCTTGTATGATTGCTGTTTACTTTACTCGTATTATTTTTAATTCTTTTTTTTATGGTAGATAAGGTCAAAACAAGAGATACTCTCCTGCCTTGTTTGATAACTATATTATAATTATACATAATCATTACATTTACTAAATTTATACATAATTTTTTATTAATAAGAGCAATTTATTAAGACACTACATAGTATAAAATAAAGTCTCTTTCACGCTGTCTGTCTGTCTGTCCCTATGTATGCTTAGATCTTTAAAACTACGCAACGAATTTTGATGCATTTTTTTTAATAGATAGAGTGATTCAAGATGATTTTGAAGAATTGTTTGTATGATGTTTTTATTTCAACTGTGTATTTAAACTGTTCACTCACTCACTCACACACTCCCTTATTTATTCATTCATACTCTAATATATCTCTCATTGTTAAGGCAGCGTTTGTAAGAAACAATATCGTTCGTCCGTTTTTTCTCAGACTTACTTTGCAATTCCAACTACCATGAAATATTCTTTCCATTTTTTAGATTAGGATATAGCCTATAACACTCACAAATAATGTGGCTTTCTATTGGTAAAAGAATTTTCAAAATCGGTTCAGTAGATCCAGAGATTACCCCCTACAACCTCATAAACTCTACCTCTTTATATAAATAAGTTTGAATTAAATCGTGATCAAATTAAAACTAGGGCGAGATACTTATACAAAATAACAATGATAAAAGACAGATTTAATATGCAATATAAAATAAAATAAAAGAACAAAGTAGAATACATCTCAGGCCTAAGTTTCTTAAAAGAGAGGAGGTAATGTATGCAAATGATTGTAACTTTATTCCCCTAGAGCTGTTAGCGAGACTTTGACCGTTTGATAAGTTCGCTCATTGAGTTATGGTTCCGAATATGCAGATCTTCTGATATAATAAACATTTCGACATTTACAACTTCAAGGATAACGGTTATGTTTTCGTTTATTTTGAGAGTTATGGTAACATCGACTTTTAGTACAATGGACTCACAATCAGAGCGTAAAATGCAAAAGGAGTCCAAATCAAGCATTGTTACATTGCAACCTAAATAAATGCCGGAAGTTAGGATGCGAGAAGAGGTAGAATACCACATATATGAAGAATAATCTTCACTGTCTAGGTTTTCTGTTTCAGCTTAAGGTTAGGTTTTGAACTCACGATCTCACAATCGTGAATACAACGTCCTAACTAAACACTGACTTATCCGCTATCCGCTACAAATGTATGCAGTATATTATATTTTATTCCTATTCTAGTAGAGGCATCATTATTTTAAAATATTTTTATGCACGGGAACGTAACCCTTGATTTTTAATTATATTAAATTTTTCGAAAATAAAAAAACAGTAAATACAAAAGTGAGAGTTACAGATAATACCTACATATTTATTAGAGTAGTACTACTCGGATACAAAAAAAAATCGTTATATTTTACTTGATACAAAATTAAATTTACGTTCTGAATGAAGTCTACAAAATTATTAATTTCGTCTTTCGTATACCTTTGTTTTAATTTAAAACTTGTAATTAAAACATCACTAATTGTATGGGAAATATCAGTTGTAGACAAAAATATTTATTTAGAGAATGTTAGAAACTTCATATAGTAGGACAGTTCAAAACATTAAAGAGACAATAATAATTAAGCCATTAATATTGATTTACTGTATCAGCCTTTGTAATACTATACTATTTAGTAAAAGACTGTGTAGTATCCCTGTGGATGCCCTCTAGAAGATATTACTTGCTCTAGCACAGGCTCGTGAGACTCTATCTTACTGTTATGTTTCCAACATGTTACTCTCGGCCCACAGCTCTCACTAGACGAACATAGTGTGCATGAGATTGTATTTGTATATTGCTACCCTCAAATATGTCATCATTATCATCACAACCCATTAATGGCCCACTGCTGAGCCGGGTCTCCTCACGCAGGCCCAGTGCGGGTTGGTAGACTTCACACACCTTTGAGAACTTTTAGAGAACTCTCAGGAGTGCAGGTTTCCTCACCGTTAAAGCAAGTGATATTTAATTACCTAAAACACACATAACTCAGAAAAGTTAGAGGTGTGTGCCTGTGGGAGATCGAAACCGGACCTCCCGAGTAAGACACCGATGTCTTAACCACTGGGATATCACTACTTTTTGTCAAAATCAAATATGTAAATGCAAATATTTAGTTTTAGCTGTGTTTTATGTATCAGACATACATAAAATATAGCTAAAACTAGTCTTGGCTAGTTATATCTATAATAATTATTTAAATTCATCCACATGAGTCTCAGCGTAGCAAAATTAATATTTTTGGTTAGGATATTGTAGTCAAATATTGAGTAACAATGTCGACTTGTGTAGGCGATAGTTTGTACGTCGTAAAAAGGCCTTTTAAACCATCTATTCTGAAGTCCCGAGTACATATTAATATTGTATTAGCACAATACAGACCTACATAATATTCGTGAATTTAAATTTTATTTGCGAACCAATCTACTATGTTTACAAACTTTATCCTTACGTAGTTTTTATCCTACGGGACAGGTGTTCTTTTGGGGATAAAAAGTACTCTGTGTTAAGTCACCTTCTAAAGTATTCGAGTACCAAATTTCATTCAAATCGATTTAGCCGTTTTAACGTGATGCGTGACATAGTCACGACAATTCGTCGACTTATATGTATAGATTTAATGGTTTCTGTTAAGAGTCTACCAAAATTTGACTCCATTTATTTAAACGTACATAATCTATATACCTATATAATAATATAATTTAATATAAGAAGGTAAATAGTAAATATATAAAGCATTACCGTCGTCGTCACTTACTGTCATCCGAAACAAAACCACACCTGAGACCCGTCGAGATATACGAGTTACATGGATCATTTGACGTTTCCTCTTGAATATCCCATCTTATATAGAATGTATTTTTTTAATATATATACCAAAAAAACAGATAATAGTTTTTAATCATATTTATCAAAAAATATATGACGAATTTTGGTTTAAACAGTTATTTGGTAATCCTAATTAGTAAAGTAGGTTCAAATATAACAAATTTTTTTTCGTCATTTATTCGCTCACTCATTAAGAGAGTACTAGCTGAGGAAGACCGCCGAATGCGGTTGAAACTATAGTACCAAGTTACCATAACAATACGGTGCCGCCGTTTTACTAAACACTAAGAGAATACCCATCAAACAACAAAGAGTATCAATATATTCTACGGGAATATAGCTATATTCAAAAATAATAAGTTTTATGATTTTCTATTTAGATTATAAATAATCATATAATTATATATATTATGTCATATTCATTAAAATCTACTTTTTATCGTGTGAATAAATACCCTTCTATCCCACTGAAAGATACTTTTTTCGGGATAAATATGAGTTTATATTTTAATCTATACCATACGCTATTTTAATGCCAAATTTCATTTCAATCTGTTCAGCCGATTTAACAGGATGATCAAATAAACATCGAAACATCTAATAGCTACACTGTATAAAACGGAGTCGTTTCCGTCTGTACGCTTAGAGCTTTTAAGCTACGCAACGGATTTTAATGCGCGATTTAAGATTAAGATTTATATGTATAATTCATGGATATTGTAGTAGAGAAACTATGAGAAGCCAAACAGAATATCTAGTGTTATTTATGTCGGGGATTTTAAATGGTGAGAAGGAAATGGAAGGAGGAAGGTGGGGAATATTGGAGAACAATAACAGGGGGGGATGGTATCGAATGGAATATTGGGTAAACGCAACGCAGATACTTCTACTGAACCGATAAATGATCAAATATTATAATCTCTAACAATTACGAGAGAAACCTAAGCAGTGCCTTGTGACCAAGGTGTAGGCTTAAGGAACTCTTTTAAGTGATCACGATACTCGCCTCCACTGCTAGGCTCTCCGTTTAAAGCCAAGGTTAAACGCACATAAACCTAACCTAACACAAGACGAGGTAATTACATTGTAAGGTACTCACGTGACCTTGATCGGACAGCACTCCTAGCACTAACACAACACTGCACAACACTATCACTATTTAGACACTACTTCACTTCTTGAGAGACTGCGCACGACTAAGACTTCAGTCAGACTGTCAATGGCATATAAAGGGTCAAGGGTCGAGCCTGTCAAAACAACGGAAGTGACTACTGCCCTACTCCAACGCCATAGATAGCGATGACGATTCGATTACTCGATAATCATTTACTATTCTCCGACATTTATATAAACGACAACGGCTTATATTAAAAGGCGGCAGAAAACAAGTTCATGGAAAACAATTTTTCCAATATTCCTCATATTAAAGTAATCTGACAATAAACGCGAACAGTTGAGTTCATTCCTGGAAACTTGTCCTAATTGTTTGTAAATCACGCCACAAACAGTATTACTATTTCATTTTTATTATTGTGCGATATCATCTACATGATATGAAAAATTATATTATACTTTGCAAACTCACATTCTAGTATAAATATATTTTCTTTAATTCTTGTTTTATTATTTTATTCTATAGGTTTTAGTAGATATATGTTTGTTAGCAACACCGTTTATAAAGTAGTATTAGCAGCTAGGTCATTTTATATTATGTCAAGTATACCGACGTGTAGACAATATATAACCTTTAGTGCTATAGATTAGTGTCAGTCTCTGATGTTTCCGCGCAGTGTACATGAAAGTTAGTATTATAGTGTCGCGTCCAAGTAAGTTACCTTTATTATCTATTGTAGTTGGCGAGGTCGAGTGGTGTAGGTGAGAGTTAATGTGTTATGGAAGAGCTCTTTAAACCTGCTCCTGGATCTCAAGCCTCAGGTACTACTCGGCTCCGTTTAAATTGCATGTGAATACGTATTGCTACACAGTAATAGGTATCATTCCTCTCTCTCATTCTGTGACATGTTTTTTTATATGTCGGCTAGTGGGTTAGTTATATTTAATACCACTTGTGTTGCCAGATTGTAACTTAACAACTTTTGGTGGCTTGTGATCGGCCGGTGATTCCTTTCACTAGTATTCCCATCAGTGGAGGATTGCTCCAACTACTGTTTCATCACTATATTTTCAGCGTCACAAAGTTTATTCCAACGAGTAATCTCTTTGAGAGAACATTGTCTAAAGTGGTGGTAGTGAAAGTTGTTTTGCTGGTGCTAGGCTTCTCCTTTTAAAGAGTAAAGACACATTAGTACTTTACAGTAGTTCCAACGTGGATATGTCAACGTTGGGTTAGGTTTGTGTTAGGTTGGGGTACCTCCTTCAGAGATAGTTGGTAATCCAACTCCGCATAACCTTCCCAAGTCTTCGCTTGGAGAGGTATCTGTAAACAGATTCCTCCTCGTAGACAAAATTGTGACAAATTACACCCGTACAAAGCCAGGGCGGTCCGCTAGTATAAACATAAGCTTGACCCATCGAAACAACCGACATTAACAAAACAAAATTATTTATTAAGGAGCGAACATACTCCCCTCGGACTACCCGGTCGCGCCCGTTTGATAAATTACCTATAATTAATTGTGCCATTCATTACTAAAAATGTACATTTGTCAAAATTTATGTTGTACAATGAAGGATATTATTTTTTGTATCGTATTGGAAAATATGCTGCGTTTAATATATAACTCAACATTATTATATTAAGCGTCAGTAGGTAGGTTGTTGATTCAAATCCCAGTCATTGGACTACTGTCGTACTCCTAAAACAAACATTAAAGTACTTGTTTTAGGAGTGTAGTTGTTGTTTCTTAACCCATGTTTTGTTGTTGTTATTTTCTGTTGTGATGTATTTGTTTGCTTTCAAATTTCAAATGTTTTCTTAACCCATCCAGCAGCAAGATTAATTTTAGGTAAATCTTAGCTGGATGACTTGTAGTTTGCCCTCCAAACTAGTTGTAATCTTTTTTTTTTAAATTAAAAAACACTTAACATAGTCTTACCAACTACATCTATAGCTCATGTATATTGTAAAGAGTTTTAATTTTTTTTGTAAACAAAATTTTTTTGTAGACTTTTTTTGTATAGAAAATATCAAAGGACCAAATGAAATAGGACAAAGTTGATATGGTAATCTAATTATAAATTCAACAGCGAGTAAAATCAATAAAACAATACACTTTAGGTTATGTATAATAGTGTGACCAATTCATAAATAAAATAATGGCTTAGTCTACTAACGTAGTTACAACCGAATTTAACTCAATTACTAGGGTTGAATACGCAAAGGATTGTTTTCCAACGAACACATTTCTAGTATCAAACCATTTCATAGTTTAACGTGTGTGGTAGATTCACTAATAGCAACACCGGAGTCGTTTTAAAGTGAGATAAGCGCTAAACCTGGTAGAACTTATCGAATAACATTAACACCGAACTCATTTATTCTAATATGGCGGACGGTTCAAGATGGCGGACTAGTCTTTATTTGTTCACGCCTATGACATGGGTAACAATAGAAATAGTTTATTGTGAAGAATACAAAAAATATTATGACTTTAAATCCAATATGGCGGAGCAACCAAGATGACAGATATGGGTATCAAATTAAAGAGTTTGCTGAGAAGAAAGCAAACTTAACATAACAGTCAAATTTGGGTGTTTAGATTTTTGGTTGTTTCACTCAAACACGCAAAAACGGCTTAGCCGATTTCAATGAAATTTAGCACACCGATACATTGCAATCTGAATTAACACATAGGCTACTTTTTATCCCAGAAAATTCCGGTAGGATAATAATAAAATATGTTTACTCCCGTGCGAAACCGAAGCGGGTCAACTAGTTTAGGTTATATTTATGCAGTTATTATAAGTAGCATTACATTAAAAATTAAACTGCTGTCATTTACGTGTTTATAATTTCATCATGTCCTTCCGTTTATGAATCCCACTGTCTGTCACACCCTCGTTCCTACAGTTTAAGGCATGTTTGTAAATGTTTTTGTTACGACTTACCAGCGTGATTAATAATGTCAAATCGAATTAAAAGAAAACAGACACATCTGCCATATTTAAATTGATTTTAAAGTAAAATAAATTTAACTCATGACTATCCAAAACTGGTACACTGGAATCTTATTTTATATTTGTATGTTTGTTACTCAATAACACAGAAACACCTCTACAGATTTGAATTAAATTTGGTATGTCGATTCTTTATAGTCTGGATTAACATATTAGATACATTTTATCCCGAAAAAAAAACATGATCTTCGAGAAAAAAATCATAGTCCCTATGGTATAGGAGTCTGATAGCGACAAGTTAATTTAACGAGTGAATTTGTGGGTTTGTTTCTTTCAACTGGAAAAGCTATGTGCGTACATACATACAGACAATTTATGTATGTACGCACATAGCCTTAGAACGACTGCACCAGATTTAATCATTTCTTTTTGTGACAGGAAGACAGTTTGTTAGATAATGATTTCCGTTGATTAATGAATGAGTAAAGGAATGAGTGAGTGAACGATAGAAATATATGTACCTCTATCAATCTTAAGTGGTTATCTAAGTATTATCTTAGATACTGTGTGTGTCTGTGTATTAAGTGTAAATACAATAAACATTTTATTCTCTACCCTCAAGACACCAAAAATCTGAAATAACAAACTATGAGAAATAAAGCTCCAATTCACAAAGACTTTGCTCAGAATTAAAATAAAGTAGCTTAGTCGACTATTAGCGTCTTATGGCAAGGCAAAGGCCTCCACTTTAATCCTCTTTTCTATCAGAAGTAAGGTTTTTTCGTAATAATATTATTTGGTTTGTCTATTCAAGAGAAACATTGTAACTTTTGTACTAGAATAGATAATTGAAAGTAAAATTAGAATCAGGCTGCGTTTTCACCAGAGACATCTCTGGAGCAAGGATATAAGGCGAGCGATTGAAGAACCTATAGGATTGCTTTATTTGACTATTTTCACAACTAACTTCGATGTTTTATCTTTAAATTAATCGAAATAATAAAGTTTTCAAAAAGTATAAGTGTTTGTGTTTAGAAAAATATTTCTCACAATTTCAATGGAAAATCTTGATCTTACATTTCAATGTTTATCTACATTTTAAAGTAATTTACAGTAAAATAAAAAGTATCAGGAATTATGAGTTAAGTCAAGTGAATTATGACTAAGTAAACTCCGAAATTGCTTAACCCTTTTGGATGAATTTTTTACTGTGTGAACCAACTTAAGAAGACCTCAATATCTTGCAAATATTTATTACGAAAGATCTATAAGTTTCTAACACTCATTTAATCGTACGTACGTAACAATTAAACATTTTATATAGTCTGCGGTTTCAGAATTTTCTTTAATATTTCTATAAATCATTAGTATAATTAA
Source organism: Limenitis camilla (assembly GCA_905147385.1). Classification (NCBI taxonomy): domain Eukaryota; kingdom Metazoa; phylum Arthropoda; class Insecta; order Lepidoptera; family Nymphalidae; genus Limenitis; species Limenitis camilla. Next base: position 138,213 of record LR990254.1, read on the forward strand.
TAAAATGGTTTCATTAAAGTAGTATCCTTTGAACATAATATTTTGTTTTATTTTTTGTTCGCGGTTTCTTACGCCTACACTCACAGAGATATTTTTCATAAATGCACGACGTTATAAAATTAATAAATAATAAATAATTTTATCATATTTCATTAAAATAGATATTACTCAAATTAATATTTTGCTTTTTGATCTTAATTAATTCTAAAAAAGGATATTAACAAAAATATTATTTTGTGAGATGTCTCTCTGACCAGAGCGAAATATTGTATGGAATTCCAATTCGTACTTGTTACATGGTCAGTTATTCTAGACACTCAATGCTATCACGCGGTCTACTAGCAGAACCTTGCGGTATTACGCGACATTGTAAAATACCTTATTTGAAGGAAAAAAACATTGAAAACACTTCACCCATGAGGCGACAGGTTAGAATACAAATCTCCTTTGCCGCTGGGAGAGCATCTCGTAAGAGCCGAGTAACCTAGCACCCCTATTGGTGGTAGGGGATCTGTTCCCCGACTGGCTTGCGACCACTAGCATGCGAATCCGACCGCCAAGTGTCTTTGACGCATTCCGGTCGAGCCGCAAGTGGGCCAAGTCTACCCCCTCCCTCTCCCATCCCATTAATGCTGCTGTTTCAGTGAACACCAGGTTCTTGGTTAAGGTCCACTGAAACTGATGCATTCTTCTTCTCGCTTTCCTTCGTAACTCTATCTTCGAGGCGGCAACGCCTCGGCAAAACAAGAGATACTCTCTAGTTTTGCCGATGTCCATAAGCGACGGTGACCACTTGCCATCAGGTGGGTGGCTCGTTTGTCCATTATCTGTCACATAAAAAATAGAATTTCATGTAGTAGAAAAATATCCTATAATTAAATAAAAGATTACTAGCAGTGGATCGCATCCTACTAGTATTCTTAACCCTTCCAAGTAAGCTAAAATGCTTGTGTTAAGAGTAGGCTACGACAGTAGTCCAATGACTGGGATTTGAACTTACGACATATCGATCGTGAATCCAATGCCTGAAGCTGCGCTGAGCTACTGATGTTTAAATGATATTTGCCGTTTCTCTTCGACTTGAGTCAAAAATTCCTTCTTTGGATGACAAAAAACAATTATTTTGTATTCTGGCTATGTCTTTGAAAGATAGAACATGAAAATTGGTTAATATTAGATATTCCTAGCTTAGCATTCAGTGGATTTGTCAATTCGTCACACCACTCTACTTATATAAACTAAATTAATTCAAATAGCTCATTCGAATATAAACATAGTAATGAAATTATTCTCTTTGTAGTATCGCAAACTTAATGACATTAGCGTCTGATATTTGCTCGGGAGAAACAGACAGAAATAACAAGAGTTTATAATATCAGAGAACTATGTTAGCTGTGACAATTTAGTTGCTGTTGATATAAGAATGTACTCAGTATGAAAAAGTATATTTCGGTACTAACGGTTTTCAATGCAAGCTCCCAACTTGTTGATTTTTACGACATGTTTAACAATTATCTTAACAAATTATACATCTTAGCCCTCCCCATGAGTTATATGTTTATTTAATTTTGTAAAATCTGGTGACTAATATATAGTATACTAGCTGACCCAGCAAACGTTGTTTTGTCATATAAATTTAAAAAATTTGGGGTGGGCCACCCTAGTCACTTAGGGGTATGAAAAATAGATAGTAGCCGATTCTCAGACCTGCTGAATATGCATATAAAATTTCATAAAAATCGGTCGAGCCGTTTCGGAGGATTATGGTAACTAACATTGTGACACGAGAATTTTATATATAAGATTAATCTATATAGAAGGGCGGAAGCTATTTTAAACTTGTATGTTTTTCTGTAAAATTGTTAATTCTCTTGAATTTATAATTATGGAGCCGCAAGATACGCTAAAGTGGCCTTTAAAATAACTGAACCAGTACGAAATGAATTTTCATACAATATTTCGTTCTGACCTTTGAATCTAAAGACACTATTTCGAGTACATAATGGAAGTTTAAAATTGATGTATGCCTACAAAGAAGAAACATCAAATATCTACCAGCATGCGAATCCGACCTTCAAGCGTCATTGACGCGTTCTGATCGAGCCGCATGAGGACCAGACTTTACCTTCCTCTCCCATCCCGTTAATGCTGCGGTTCTTGTGGTTAAGGATCCACTGAAACCGTCATATTCTTCTCATTTCCCTTCCTCACTCTATCATCATCAGAACGAGAGCCACTCTCTTGTATTGCCGTTGTCCATGGGCGACGGTGGCTAAGTTTGCTCCTTATCTGTCATAAAATAAAAACATCTAAACAGCGCAATCAAATGCATGGAGGAGGAGTGTTTGAAAGATAGTTTTTAAATATTGTAGTGGACATTTTGAAAATGAATAATATAAGTTAAACGAAACTTTTCTTAATATTAAATTAGTAACAGATAATATAAATTAAAAGGCCAACCTTTTGATAAATTGTTTCGTTAACCAATTTACAGGCGCGATCGTTGTCAGAAACGAAGAGACGAAGCCAAATATTTTATTAAGAGAGTCGTTTAATACAGGAGGGTAGAAAAGTTGATATATTAATTAACTAGTGAATAAGTCCAGGACAGAGTTACTGGCTACACGCATGCGCAGTAACTCTATGACTATACGCCCTTAGGTAGTGTGTACGCGGCACTCGAGTGTATCGCACGCCGGACAGTGCTTCCAAATCGCGATGTTTTACAACCCCTCAAAACCGGACTTCAATGGATACGGTGTTAATAGTGACTTCTAAGTTTTTAAATCCAAAAATTTCTAGTGTTCTCAAACTTTTTGTTTGTCTGTGTGTGATGTGTTGGATGATGGATGAAAAAAGTTTATCTCAGTTTACGGTGAGTGGAGTTTTTTTTAATTCGTACGATTTTTGATTTATGATCTCCTTAACGATCGGTTTTAATATTTTATTTGCGGTTCGGAATTAAAGGCTCGTTATCGGACATATTTGTTTTGGTCGTGTATCCAATTCTGTAGCAACACCAAAGTATTTGCAATATTTATATTTCTAACTAAGTATACTAGTTTCAGTATAATATAATAAACTATATAATAATCGTTTATGTATTTAATATAAACTTTTCTCATATAAAGAATTCCCTTATTTTATATATTCGCTTACGAAAGGAAGGCGAAGAAAACATAAATAAAGCAACAAAAATTCCTAAAACTTTTATTAAATTATTCTTTTCGGAAGTTTGGGAACTGCTTTCATTATATTTTATAAACGATTCATGAAAGTAAATAATAATATTTATAAAAATATATATTGTCTCTGGTGGAAATTTTAAACTTATTGATGTTTATATTTGTATAAATAAATTGTTCTTCGTTTATATAAGTAAATATAAAAAAAAATGAGGTTTTAAAGGGTTTTATCATAGGTTTTTTTTTTAACTATACGACTCGTTCTCGCTTCGCTGAGGTGTAATCAAATTTTTCTCTCAACACACACCTTTGAATTTCTATTTTTTAATGCCTATATTTTATAGTACCTACGTAACTGATTTACTGTAAATACACCATCTTACTGTATCATGTCTCCCTCACTTTTTCCTTCATACAAACTTTATCTTTAATTAAAAAAAGAATAATAAAATTTTGGATCTTTTTCTAATTGAGATATTGATAGAATAATTATTGAATTATTCAATGAGTAAGAGTGAGATTGTTTTTCTCATTTTGAAGAGTAGTTTATGAATGAGAAAGTAATATTAAAGTAACTAAAACACTATCAATTATTGCAGTTCTTTTTCAAATTAATAAAACAGCTTTAAATAAGTATTATTTTAAAATGTTTCAATTATATTTGTAGCATTATTAATGCGAAAGTAACTTTGTCTGTCTGTAATACGCTCTAGCCACTGAACTGATTTTGATGAAATTTTGTAAAAAGATAGAATAGAGCTGGGGAAAGGACATGTTTACTCATTTATTCCGAAAAAAAGGCTTGAAGAGTCCCGTTGAAGTCTACTAGTAAATCGTCTGTCCGTTTTTTTAATCAGTTTTTACTGTTATTGTAAAATTTAAAATTGATTTTGTATTCAAATTATATTAATTGAAAACATGCTTATTGATGTTAAAGGTCTTTTTTTTGTCTCCTTAAAATTAAAATATTGTCGACTAAAAAGAAATATAAAACAAAAGTATGACAGAAACCTTTTTAGAGGAATGAGATTTAAATGGGTAAGCTTGTACGACTTGTAATTCTTTACTTTAATGTAATTTTTGTAGGTTTTTTACAGACAGAAACGTTGTAGTTATATTAAAAATTATGTTTTGTAACTATTAAATACATTAGTATTGGCCTATGATACTATGGAATCACAGTCAGTGCATAAATCATGTTATCCGCAGGACGCAGATCTTTTTTTATCTCAACCTCATCTAATCGTCATCGGCCTTAGGGGGCTGATTTTTCATGACAAAAAAGGCAAACGAGCTGACGGTCCACCTGATGGTAAGTGGCCACCGTCACCCATGGACATCGGTAATACAAGAAAACGTCTCTTAAATACTCGTAAATCACTTTTGAGATCTTTATCCTAAACGCTTAAGGTGATCCAATTCTTTTTCAATCATTTCGTCTTCGTAGTGGAACTCCCATAATGTCATAAATTCTAAATATTTTTTAAATTATATTGTTAATATATGTCGGGGATTTTAAAACGATGTGAAAGGAGATGGAAGGAGGAAGGTGGGGAATATTGGGGAACACTACAAGGGGGTGATGGTATTAAATGGAATATTGGGTAAACGCAACGCAGATACTTCTATTGAACCGACAAATTATCAAATATGATCTCTAACAATTACGAGAGAAACCTAAGCAGTGCCTTGGACTTGTGACCAAGGTGTAGGCTTAAGGATATCCTTTAAGTGATCACGACACTCGCCTCCACTGCTCAGGCTCTCTGTTTAAACCCAAGGTTAAACGCACATAAACCGAATCTAACACAAGGCTAACCTAACCTAACATTGTGTTTACTTAACCACGTGGCAATTACATTGTAAGGACTTACGTGACCTTAGTTGGACAGAACTTCCACACTACACTGCACTTGACACTACCACTATCACTAGCACTACTTAGATTATGTTCACTTCTTGAGAGACCGCGCACGACTAAGACTTCAGTTAGACTGTCGATCGCATATAAAGGGTCGAGGGTAGATACTGTCAAAACAACGGAAGTGACTACTACCCCACTCCAACGCCATAGACAACGATAATTATTCGATTAATCGATAATCTTTTACTATGCTCCGACATATATATTATATCTCTTATATATAAAAATTAATCCCTAATTTCCTTGGTCACGCCTTCACGCGCAAACGGCTGGACCAATTTTGGTGATTTCTTATTTGTTGTGTTTGTTATTGTCAGTAGAAGGTTCTTATAAAAGAAAAATTTTAAAAAGTTGCGCGGAAAATTAGACAATTTAAAAAAACTTAACGGCCATATTAACTTTTTTAATATTGGCTTTTAAATAAAATATTCAATATTCTTAGTTAAGACAGGACAACATCTGTCGGGCCAGCTAGTTTTATATATAAAAATGAATCCCTATTTCCCTTGGTCACGGCATCACGCGTAAACGGCTGGACCGATTTTGGTAATTCTTTTTTTGTTGTGTTTGTTATTGTCAGGAGATGGTTTTTATAAAAGAAAAAATTTAAAAAATTGCGCGGAAAATTAGAAAATTTAAGAAAAGTTTACGACTAATTTAACTTTTCTAATGTAAAGGCGTTTAACATAATTGTCAGTCATTTGAACAATATTCATAGTCAAGACAGGACGACGTCTGTCGGGTCAGCTAGTTTTAAAATATATTTCTGTCACAAAACTCGAGAACTGCTGGACCGATTTGGGGAATTGATATGGGGGTGTCAAGAAAGGTTTACCAGTAGTCTAATACTTCATCGAAGCCAGGATAGGTCAGTTAGTTTGACAGTCAGAACAAAATATTTATTAATGAATGCGGGCTTTGGACACTTTAGTGATATTCGTATAAAAACCCGCCGACCATTGCTATAGATCAATAATTGAAGCAAAAGTTCAATTGCCAATCAATATTAGTTGTTTTCCTGTTACCAAAACTAAATCAATTTGTTTAGTTTGTCTAAAGTTAAAGTTAACTTAGAAACTTGGCTTCTTTGTTAAATAACAATAATATTGTTAAAACATAGAAATATATACTATACTAGTCGAACCGCCCCGGTTCCGCTCGGGTGTAATTTACCACGTGTTTAATTAAATTTTCAATGTTAACATCTTTATCTTTTAAACTACTCAACGGATTTTAATGCAGTTTTCCCCAATAGATAGACTGATGTAAACGGTCACGTAACTTCAGATGCACTTCATTCGTTATTTCAACCCCTTCAAGCCTTTTTCGCGACAAAACGTAGCCTATGTCTTTTGCCAAGTTCTAATTAAAATATCTGTACCAAATTTCATTAAGATCAGTTCAGCAGTTTAAGCGTGAAAGCGTAACAAACAGAGTTGCTTTCGCATTTATAATCTTATTATAAATATACGAGAAATAAAAATAAAAACTAAATTACTTTTTTTGGGGTTTTTCAAATTTTTAAATTATTTTAAAATATCTACCGTAGTTAAAATACTTATAACTTCTATCGTGATATCTATGATAATAAATCTATGATAATTAATTTCATAAAGTGAATGTCTATTCTATAGATGGATTGTACTAAATTATATACTAAATAAACCTGTGGCTAGATCTCATTTAATGAGGATATTGGGTGGAGAGATTTACTATTAGAACCTAGTTTTAAAAGATCCTGTTAACCTACACCAGGGTCACAAGACTTTTTTATTTTATTTATTTATCTAGTGTATGCAAAACCGGTTTGGATCGCTAGTTTTATTTATATAACATACATCCACTTAAACCAATACCACGTAAAAATATTGAAATACATATTTCAATATCGTACTATCAGATGATGAAATCGTATATTGTAGGTAGTCTCAATTTATTTCATTTAGCTGATTCCCACTTGGATATTAATTGAGTCTACATGTATATAAAAGTGTTTAAATGTATACAAAAATTAATAATATAATTATCAAGTTGTTTGTATTGTTTAAATCGCGTCTTAATATTTGAATTTTTCAAGCCTGTTGTGATTTTTGGATCAAAAAAAAATAAAAAATAAATGTTTACTTTAAACAGCTAACCTCCCCAAGATCATCATATAAACTAACTTTTTTTAATGTGAACTTTGGTTACTAAGCCTAAATGAGTGTGACCGGAATGAAGCAGCAAGATTTGATATTTACAATACATATAAAATCTTGAAGGAGCCAGGTGGTATATATATAACAGCATCCTATCCATGTCCTATTGCTGATGCTGTCCTGATCTCCAGCTCAAATCAACCAACAATTTTTTGTGAGCTTATAGAGCGGCATAGTCGCGTCTTTTTAGTGAAAAAGCTCTATAAATTAAGATTTTTTTTTTTTTAAGTAGTACCTATATGTCAATAAAATCAATGTATTGTATCAATCTTAGGTATACAACTTTTTTTGAGATGTAAAGTAGTTTAGAGGAAGCTAATCTATAAAAATCACATACTAGTTTATCTACGAAAGATTTGATTATAATTACTACATTAACAGAACTATCAGAGAAGAACTATTGATTTCCGGATCAGTAGTAAGCCCCTTTTTTATATTAGGGGTTAAAGCATCTAAAAGATCCCAAGAAATAAAAGAACATAGTTCAATAAAAGTAGCTATACAATGTAATATAAACTAGCACAAACTGTTCAATAAAAATTCCTTTGTCGTGACAACATCTTAACAAACGCAATCTTATCAAGCGTCCTCCAAGAATTTGTTAGCGTTTTCTGTTGGTTCACTGATTTTCAAAGACGTTAGGGTCAAATTAATATTTTATGGGGACATCTTAATAAATATTTTGGTTTTATGGTTCATATACTGGTCGGTAGCTATCTAAATTCTTATGCCTGTATTGGTAATTCAATCGTTTTAGTTATTTAGTTTATTACGTTTACTATTTTGACAAATAGCAGGCGCGCGGGGACAGAACTGTCGCATAAGATCAAATCAGGATGCTGCTGATTTGGTAGTATAGAGTTGGGGTAGTCCTGTTTTTTATTTTTATCGGAATTTTTATTTATTACTAGCTGCACCCCGCGGTTTCACCCGTTATATCTTGGATAATTCACACTATTCTCACACGTTCATTATAAATTATAGCCTATGTGTTATTCTGATATATAAGCTATATTATTGTAAAGTTTCATCAAAATCCATTAAGTAGTTTTTGCGTCAAAGAGTAACAAACATCCATACATTCTTACAAACTTTCGCGTTTATAATATTAGTAGGATATATCATCCTCACAACCCATTAATGACCCACGACTGGGTGGATCCGGGTGTTAGGCCATAGTCCACCACACTGGCCCAGTGCAGTTTAGCAGAATTCACACACCTTTGAGAACTTTTAAGGGAACTCTCAGGAGTGCAGGTTTCCTAACGATGTTTTCCTTCACCGTTATAGTACCGTTACACACATAACTAAAAGTCAAGTGTGACCCAGGATCGTACCGGACCTCCCGAGTAAGACATCCATTTTATTATCTATACTAATATTATAAAGAAGTAAGATTTGTATTTTTGTATTTTTGTATGTAACGAATAAACATAAAAACTACTGGACCGATTTCAAAAATTCTTTCACCATTAGAAAGCTACATTATCCCTGAGTAACATAGGCTATATTTATTACAAGAAAAAATTAGAGATCCTTAGGAAATCTCACGAAAACCAACCCAAGGTGCCAAAAAATTTGCCATAAAATATCTTTCATCGCATGCGCTGCAAAAAGTATTGATGATAAAACAAAACAATGTTCTACAATATTATAGAACGTATCAATATCTACAAAAAAGTCCGCGAGACCATATGTTCAACTATTATAGTTACGTCACTATAACTACTTTTTTACATTTTAAAAGTTGATAAAAATGCCTATCAAAATCAGACCATGTTTTCTATAACTTTGTATTAATCCTTATCCAAATAAATTATTTCGTATTCAAGACTATTTCAATACCTGTAAATTACTTTTTGAATTATTAAAATCGGACTTTCCATTCAAAAGATATTACGAAATTAAAAATATCAATATAAACAAAAAATACACGAGGACGCGACGGGCCAGTATAGCGACGCAGCGCAGCGAGTAAAGCGGCAAGAGAGTGGGCACCGAAATGCGGGAGGGCCAATATATTTTTAAAAATAATATTCCACCCGCGCGAAGCCGGGATGGGCCGCTAGTTTAAAATAAAGAAATTGGTGTGTGATTTTGTAGTGATATTGTTCAGAATACAAAATTAAAGGAGCCCCGAGTTCATACAACGCACTTGACCCGCATTCCCGTAGATTGGTGATCATATGCACTGAATTAAGCAATTAGTGCTGGCTGTTGGAGCTGAGTGTTCGTTTAATGTCTTTAAAATGTAAGATAATATCATGTAAATTAACTGTACAACGCATTAATATATAAAAGACAATATAAGAATTTATTTTAGATACCACTGTTTGGGATCTGTTAACCAAAATTACATTTAAAGACGCAAGACGCAGTAACCCGCCGTGCCATGTTTGGAATACGACAAAATTTTGAAGAAAAAAAAATAACTTTATAGATAATAAACCTAAGACAAAAAAACGAGTAGTACTTCGAGCTTGAGACCCAGAAACAAGTTTAAGGAGCTCTTTTACTTCTCGTCTACTATCTCGACTACGTCACCGATTTTTAAACTAAGCTAGTAACTATAAAGAAGACTCACATGACACAATAGAAACTATTAATCAATTAAACGCTAATAACAATATTGATTGCGCTAAGTATATTTTATCATAACGCAAAGTATGGGCAGTTAGCTAGTGTATAAATAAATCATCGCCTCACGCCTCTAGAATTATGTAATTTAGCCTAGAGTTGACCTAGAAAGGATATCATTTATGATATTGCGTGACTTTGAAATATTATACCTGGTGACATTGTGCAGGCATTAGAGGAGTCGTGTGCGTGTAATGTTTAGTTATTTTAATTATTAAACACTTTGTGAGGGGTGGAATGCTTTATAATTTCTTTTTTCACAGTTTTAATCATATAAGTGATCCACAAATTGAATAAAAATGCAATATGGTGCACACTAAGCCCCCTAAGTAAGACGATGTGTATGACTCTCAGGTCAGTGCGTAATGTTTATTGCATGAAATTTCATTTCGCATAGTTGGTGACATTATTCAGGTACTTGACTCCATGTGCGTGAAATGTTCAATTATTAAACACTTTGTGGTGGAATACTTTATCGTTTTTTTTCTCAGTTTTCATCATAACATCGTGATCATACGGCGGATTGAAAACCCCCTATTGTGAAAAATAAAAATTTAAGTCTACAAACAAGATAAATCTTTTAAGTCGCTTTTTCTACTACTTTCAATAAGATGCTGCAATAGTTTAAAAAACTTAAATCTCTAGGTCATAACTCTCAGGTCAGTGCGTAGTAATATATAAAATTTAATTTTGCACAGTTGGTGACATTGTGAAGACATTATAGGAGACGTGTATTGTGTAACGTTCAGTTAATATAATTATTAAACAGTTTGTAAGGGCTGGAATGCTTTATAGTTTCTTTCTTCTCAGTCTCTAACATATGAGAGTAATAAAAATTCTATATTATAGTGGATACAAAACAATATATTGTGAAAAATTAAAGTCTATTAATAGATATTTGGTATTTTTTAGCACTTTTCTTACCTCTTATAAAAAGTTTCATTGGTTTCTAAAAACGAACCGTCTAGGCCCCAATGTGAAACTAATTCCAGGTCAGTGTATATATGAATATTGTATGAAAATTCATTTAGCACAGTTGGTGACATTGTTAAGATAACTACATGACTCCATGTGCGTGTAATGTTCTATTATTTTAATGATAAAATACTTTGTTTTCTTAGTTTAACATGTGAAAGTCGCTAAAGATATGAGACTAATGAAAATTCAATATAAAATTGTTATTATTATATGTCGGAGCATAGTAAAAAATTATCGATTAATCGAATCGTTATCGTTGTCTATGGCGTTGGAGTGGGGTAGTAGTCACTTCCGTTGTTTTGACAGTCTCTACCCTCGACCCTTTATATGCGATCGACAGTCTAACTAAAGTCTTAGTCGTGCGCGGTCTCTCAAGAAGTGAACATCATCTAAGTAGTGCTAGTGATAGTGATAGTGTCAAGTGCAGTGTAGTGTGGAAGTGCTGTCCAACTAAGGTCACGTAAGTCCTTACAATGTAATTGCCACGTGGTTAAGTAAACACAATGTTAGGTTAGGTTAGCCTTAGGTTACGTTAGCCTTAGGTTAGGTTAGCCTTAGGTTAGGTTAGCCTTGTGTTAGATTCGGTTTATGTGCGTTTAACCTTGGGTTTAAACAGAGAGCCTGAGCAGTGGAGGTGAGTGTCGTTATTACTTAAAGGAATTCCTTAAGCCTACACCTTGGTCACAAGTCCAAGGCACTGCTTAGGTTTCTCTCGTAATTGTTAGAGATCATATTTGATCATTTATCGGTTCAATAGCAGTATCTACGTTGCGTTTACCCAATATTCCATTAATTACCATCACCCCCTCTTAGTGTTCCCCAATATTCCCCACCTTCCTCCTTCCATTTCCTTTCTCATCATCATTAAAATCCCCGACATCAGAAGTGGGATCACAAGCCCAATAGTTCACCTCTACGATTTTTTTGCGTATCATCTTGACGGTTATCTTAGTGTCAATGTTAGAGAAATAGTGCTTGAAAAAGTTAAAGTGGGTAGTACAAAATAAAAATTCAGAAATAGCTAATATCACATTACATAGTTGCGAAGGTAGTTTACAATCTTAAAATCGTGATTATTATTTGAAGTAGGTAGACTTTCGCTTTACATGAGGCACATCAGCCCTTACGGTAGTAAATTATGGTGTTGACAGTTTTTACGCATTGTGTTTGGAAATTACTGATCATATTAACGTTTTATTAGTGCGACAGAGAGCTTTTACGCTTTGTCGGAAAGATGTACTGGAAGCGTTGTCGCTTTGTTGTTATTGAGCCGTTGTAAGGTGGCTTTGTAGGCCCCGACGGTTGGGACTGAAAGCTGTTACGCTTTGCTACGAATTTGAGACGTTTTCTGTAAAGAGTGTTGAGAGCTCTTTGTTTCTTTGTGTGTTAAAGATTAAAATTCTTATGTCTAGTGGAAAATATTGCTGAAAGCTGTCACGCTGTAACAAAGTTATTGCGTTATGAAACTAGTGTTACGATTTACGTTTTTTGAAACTGTTTAAAGGCAACGCGAGAGCGCGTTGATTATCAGAATGGCCGTGTCGGAGCATAGTAAAAGATTATCGATTAATCGAATCGTTATCGTTGTCTATGGCGTTGGAGTGGGGTTGTAGTCACTTCCGTTGTTTTGACAGTCTCTACCCTCGACCCTTTATATGCGATCGACAGTCTAACTGAAGTCTTAGTCGTGCGCGGTCTCTCAAGAAGTGAACATCATCTAAGTAGTGCTAGTGATAGTGATAGTGTCAAGTGCAGTGTAGTGTGGAAGTGCTGTCCAACTAAGGTCACGTAAGTCCTTACAATGTAATTGCCACGTGGTTAAGTAAACACAATGTTAGGTTAGGTTAGCCTTAGGTTAGGTTAGCCTTGTGTTAGATTCGGTTTATGTGCATTTAACCTTGGGTTTAAACAGAGAGCCTGAGCAGTGGAGGTGAGTGTCGTAATTACTTAAAGGAATTCCTTAAGCCTACACCTTGGTCACAAGTCCAAGGCACTGCTTAGGTTTCTCTCGTAATTGTTAGAGATCATATTTGATCATTTATCGGTTCAATAGCAGTATCTACGTTGCGTTTACCCAATATTCCATTCATTACCATCACCCCCTCTTAGTGTTCCGCAATATTCCCCATCTTCCTCCTTCCATTTCCTTTCTCATCATCATTAAAATCCCCGACATATATAAAAAAATATAACTTAACTAAAATTAAGTATCGTTGGATCATTCAAATCACCTTTAGGGAAAAGTTCGATGACCTGCTCAATATTAATTTCGAAACACGATCTTTCTATGCCCCGATGCTAAATATCATATGGAATTACATTTCGCGAAGTTGTAGGTTCTTTCCAAGGTCTTTATTAAATTTGACATTAGATAATATTTGGCAAAATTATACTGACAAGTGCCGCACAATGCCACTTTTAAAAACTCTATAATTTCATTTTAATAGTAGATTTAGTTAAGTATGCATGAAAGAGATAATGGATTTGAAAGACAGTAAGGTGTACATAAAGACAATTTGTTTAAACCATATTTTGTCCAGAAGAAAAAATATATGTTACATGATCCGTAAGAAATAAACTATTTCGTAAGCTAGTATGTTTAAGATTTACATTTACCTAAGCTGAAAAATTTTGTAATAAAATAGCAAAAAGTCAATCCTGGACTACTGTCTGTTAAAAAAATCTATAAATTCTGTTACTATGTACTTTAGTATAGATGCCCATTTAAATGAAGCCTACAGGCACAATTTAATTATGGCTGAAACAAAGCTAGGGCGGATCGCTAGTATTAAAAGTAAAGATGGAATATAAGAATTCATTTTCGCAAAAATCCTTATAGTAACTAAATTAAAAAGCTTTAGATGGTTTACTTTTTTTAGAGTTCAAAGCTTGTTCAGATGCCGATATAATTGCATTAAGTGCTTAATGATTTAACTGAGATCAAAGTTGCTTTAGTTTTATAACGCTTTTTCCATTACTTACGAAATTGGTTTTGAAATCTTACTTTCTGGCTTAGACCAATATTACCCTCAGGTCGGTATGAAATAATATATGAAATTTGACTAATGGCAGCATATTTTTTTCTTTATTGACTAATACTGACAATTGTTTTTCGTTTTAAATTATAAAAGAAAAAAAAACTGTACTCATAAATATTTTTTTAAATAATTGATCTCACGTGATTACAGGTAACATCATTATGAACAATCTTCACTCTATGAATTCGAAACAGAGTTAATGTTTTTGAGCCAGTAAGGGGGATTATTAAAATAAACATTATTATTAATAGTGAATTGTTACTATCCATAACAATATCCTTACAAAGGATTTTCTAAGGATAGGAAGAATTTGGCCGTGTGCTTTCATGCTATTAAAGATAACACATGTAAAAGATAATTCCATTCCTTTTAAAATACGACCTGGTTTCTACGATAGTACTCAGAAGCCTTAAATCCTTAAAAAGATAAATGCGAGGGAGTCAAAGTTATCTGGATGGACCATTTATAATCCGTTTTAGTGCAGCTGTTAGTTTGCAGCGTTGAGGGCACCCGTTAATCTTGATGAGCCCGACTGTTGACTTTGTGGAATTAACTTCTTGTCTAAATGAAAAAACGAGGAATTTTTAAACTTTAATATAACTTTACTATGAAGTTTTCAATTAGTGATTATATGCTATTTAAATATTTACATTTACATTTTTATTCTGGTAATCTTTTAAGGGTACAATACAAAATACTAGACGTCAGTTATACAAGAGCCACCGTCGAAAGCGGACGTGCTAGTGGTCTGATCAATGAGATAAGTGTGTGATTGAGACTCTAAATAGACAAGCGATAAGTGTTAATGTGTGTCTACAAATCTACGATACTGATGATGACGATGTATGTATTTGTTTGCGATTTAATCCTCCAACAGAATTGTTAAGAATAATCAAAATATTGTAATAAAATGTTGTATATGCGCTAGCTTGAATTGACATTGCTTATTTAGCCAAGTGATCTCCCTAAATCCAATATGGCGGACGGTCATGGTGGCAAACGAGTTATTCTGTACACGTCCATCAAATGGTCATTAATTTAGAGATTTTTTCTAACCTTACCATCTTGAAAAATAAAAAAAAATTCTATGGACCTAATTAGCGTTTATTATCGAAGCGAAAACTAATAGTAAGCAGATTTAAAACGAAGTACTGAAAATAAACCTATATGTTAAATAATCCATTAATACCTCATTAAGAAAATTGAATTTCAATGACTATTTAATACGAGTATATTTAGGGTGAGCTGCATTATTATTTTAAGCTATAATCACCAGCTATCACATTAATGATGATACTATTTGTATTGACTTGTTTATTCAACAACGATTTGGGAATAATTAAATTATACAAGCTTATACTGGCAACACCTCATTTGGAAGCTAAAATTGTTAGGTGTCATGACATAATCGGGCGCACAAGATCTTATAGTAATTTTAGTAGTAGTCTATAGGCAGACCAACAATATCACGGTTTGTTGAGTAAAATATGGCAATAATAATGATTTCTGTCATGGCGGCGTATTTATATTGTTACCTCTTATCTTTTGTTGGCAGAACTGCTTAATTCAGTTTGTACCATCTTTGAATATCAAACGAATATTGCCAATCGTCAGTAGCTCAGTGGTTCGCGCGTTGGATTCACGATCGACGAGTCGTGGGTTCAAAACCCGGACATTGGACTACTGGCGTGGCCCACTCCTGACACAAGCATGCAAGCTTAATAGGAGGAGTAAAGGAAATACTAGTAGTATGTGACCCATACTGCTAGTAATATTAAAAAAAAAGAAGAGTTAAAAAAAAAAACAAAATCAGTTTATCACTTCTGTAAGTACAATGAATTGTCTTAATGTGTGTAGGGTCATATCGACCCCTCGGTGTCCATGCAGTGTTAGTGATCTGACATGTAGTATCTAGCTAGCTAATCTTGTAATTACTTAGAATTACACATAATATAATTACTAATTTTAGAATTACTTATTGCATAGTTTATAAATAAGTTAAATAGAGCACTTGATAATGGATGACGAGAGTTTTGATCATTATAAAATGATCATGGGATCAGCATTTGCTTCACAAGACCCACGTACTGCTCGGGTTTTAAAGTACGTAATAGGTATCTTATACATTTGACATACAATATTTAAAAGGAAATATGTAAAATGTATATTTTTTAACAAAGATATTATTTAGTCCGTTTTAGGGTTTCGTACCCAAAGGGTAAAAACGGGACCCTATTACTAAGTCATCAGACTGTATCTTATTAACCATGAAAGCTAGACAGTTAAAATTTTAATAAATGATGTATTTCTGTTGCCCCTATAACAACAAATACTAAAAATAGAATAAATTAAATTTTTAAGGGGGGTTACCATACAAACGTGAATTTTTTGCTCGATATTAATATTTAGTTGTACATTAACTTCGAAAATAAAAATTATTAAAATAGGAACCCTTCGTGCGCGAGTCCGCCTAGCACTTGGCCGGTTTTTTAAGTTATAACCTGACTTTAAATTTTTATTAAAATTAAAAAAATAATACTGTCTAATCGTAGGCTAAATATATTATACATCCCTTTTATGATAAAACTTGATATTATAAGGTCAATATTATTCGGTTCCATAGACTATAAGCTACTTCATTAATCTGTCAAACATTAACAAGGCACCCGCATTGTAAGGGTTACCATCAAAATTTCAATTTCCTTTCCTTTGGTTCTCGCACGTTTGATCTTTCAATAATTTTATGTAACAAATTGAAACTTTATCGGACCTTTGAAATTTAATATAGTCTTTCTTACAATAGTTATTTTCATAAATTTTCTTTTGTTCTTTTTCCGCTATAAGTTATTCTTATTTATTTATTTATTTTTGAGTTTATAAATTAGTACTCAAACGATAAATATTGAAAAAAAAAGCATTTTTTTTTTCAAATAAATCAAGTCAACTGAATTTTTAAATTCTCCGCCCCGGCGTCGCACGGGAAAGTATTATACACGTATAAACCTTTCTTTTGAATCCCTCTATCTATTTAAAAAAACGACAGATGGGAAGCGACTTTGTTGTATGATAGTATAAAGAGATATTCTTATTTGGATACTTGTAGTTTCTTGCACAGTTACGAACAAACGCTTGAACAGATTTTTATGTATACCAATGAAATTTGGTATACATAATATAGAAAATTACAATATTCCTGCGGGTTAATGATAAAACATGTATACAGTCGTAGGCGCCTAAATATTCTTATTCAACAACATTATATTGAGAATTACAAATTTTTTGATATATCAAAGTGTAGTAATTTATTATATCAACGAATTTAATTAAATAATTATTTATTTGCTGATATAATTACGTCGCATAGTCTTCTACAATGGTATAGTATAAGTTTTTCTGTTTAATAAAAATTGTCATATTTGAAATCCAAAATGAGATCCTAAGTAAATTTGTACAGGATCTTTCTCGTATAACATACGGGATCAATTTGGGACAATCCTTTTCAACAAAACAAAAATCATTGAATTCCTTTCAAAGAATAAAAGGATAATTTGAACAACAAAGTATATAAGAGAGTAGAATATCAAAATTCTTTTTTGTGTTCATCAAAATAGCCAAATATCGCAGTACATAACATTTTGTACTCTGTAAGGTTCTTTTCAAGGTCAGTTTACAGAATTTAACATTATATAAAATTACCGTAGTTGGCATTTCACTTCGAACCACGTAAACCTCATATAATGACAATATTACCGTCGTATAGGATATAGAATATCCTATAAATTTTTATTATGGCATTTAAGGGGCAAACGAGCGGACAGCTTACCCATGATGGTAAGTGGCCACTGTTGTCAACCCATGGACATCGTCAATACAGAGAGTGACTCTTGTTTTTCGATGCGGAGCTCGGAGATAGAGTGAGGAAGGGGAACGAAGAATGCAACGGTTTCAGTGAACCCTGAATTTCTCGTTAAGGGCCCAGAGTCCACTAGATTCGAAGCTTTAACGGGATGACAGAGGGAGAGATATGTTTGACCCACATGCGGTTCGACCGGAACGCGAAAATGACACTAGATGGCCGGATTCGCAGTCAGAGACCAGATCCACCAAGGGGTCCTAATTATATATAACCTCTTTCGTTAAGACTGAGGTAGTCCGTAAAGAGAGCTTTACATTTAGTATTGAGTAAAGTAGTGTGTTTAGTTTAATTTGCAGCTTGATTTGTTAAATGTTAGGGAATGAGTGAAATAGCATAGTGAAAAAAACTTGTAAAACAGTACCTGGATCACTAGGAAAGATAAGTTTTTTGGCGTTAAGACTTCGTTGCAGGCATATTCCATTAAATAAGTTCGCATACATGATGGGTAAGGCTGAATCTCCCGATTGCTCTCTATGTAACGTGGTTGAGGATGTGTACCATATATTGATGGAATGTCGCCGCAATGAATGTCGTCAAATATATTTAAGTTCTAATAGCAGTAATATAGGCTGGTGCAACAGTCTTTTGGCGTCTCCCTTGTCGGAAGATACGGTGGGGCTCTATAGGGCTGTTCGTTTAGCTTTATTAAAAAGATGTATGTGAATAATGTCTGTGAGTGTAATTATGAGGGTGATATAATCAGTCATGATTAAACCCTCTTTAAAATAATAAATTAAAAAAAAAAGCCCTATGCCATTTTCAGCTTCGAGTTTAAAGTGCGTGTGATTATAATATTATTGTTATTACCCCAACAATAATATTATAATCACAACTCATGCACAGGTGAGCCTATTTTAATTTTGTAAAATAAAATGTTTGTTTTTTCATAAAAAACAACAAAAATCTTCTATTTTTTAAAGATAGTCAATACATTCAGAGACGTGTCAGATTAGAGTTGTACGTATTTGATAAGGGATGTTAAAGTGTCATACAATAAATAAGGGTTACTAGTTCCGGGTCATCGAATACTCCAAACTTTACGAATACATGTCATTCTGTTTGTTTCGTTTCGTTTATACATTATTTGTTTCTAAAATGAATTATCTGGACCTGATTGCAAATCTCTATAATATTATTATTATTGATAAGAGTCTTTATTTAATGATAATAAAAAATCTGAGCAAGTGTTACAATTTGACTGACAAACTAAATTTTGCAGTTAGAAACTTTTCTCCCTCTACAGTGACATAGGTTGTGATCTTTTTACTAACTGCAAAAAAAGATTATCAATGGCCTGTGATGCCTGCCAACACCAATAAATTCAAGGATATAAAATATTAAGTTCTATTTTAAGATCTTTTATAAAGACTTCATCAAAGTGTTTCCTTAACATTATCCTACTTTATATATAAAAATGTTCTTATACTTTATCACATCGAGTAATATTTATATACTACCGGTTCTATCTTCATGAGTGGGGCGAAAACAATTTATTCTTCAATATCAATCTTATACATACTGATGGGGAAACATAATTCAATTTGGCTGCTTTTTCTCGTACCCAGGTTTCGGTGAGAGCGCTATTGATATAAAACACGAATTTTATTTTGTGCCCAAAGAATCGTATCAGTGTGGCAGTAACTTTCATGTTTAAAGAAAAAGAAAGAAAGCTAGAAATGCTTTATTGACAGACCAAAATTCTAAAGGCGTCTGTAAATGGGATAACCAGTCACTATTGTAGAGGGAAGGAGTGTATCCCCCAACTGATTTTCAGTGGTTTCCTTGTACCTACCAGTTCTTAACACGACGATTATGCATTAATTTTGTACGTATCTATCAGTTAATAATTTAATAACAGGTTGTGCTATACTGCACAGTAACACTCAAACAACAATATTAACAACATGTGATCTAGATGAAAGCCATGACCCAGGAGCAGGTGCTTCTCGATAACGGAGGCGTGGTGCTACCAAACAACATTACACTTTTAGCTAGAAAAGGATATTTTTTTCGATTATTTGAACCAGAAAATTAATCGGTTATCAATATTGACAGTGGCAATAAAACGATTTCCTCAGGAAAAAATACTTTCCAACCGTTTTAGGCAATAGGACAGATAATTAGATCATCCCGAATTCGTTGGCGGAATCACGTTGTATGAAATTTGAATAATTCACATCGCTTTACGCGGACACCGGAATAGAGTGTCTATTGGTAACATTTTTTTTGGAAACAAATTGTATTCGTCATCAACTATAATAGTAGGGATGTCTGTTTTCATGTAAATATTACGAACTAGCGACGAGTAGTCGAGCGAGAGAGAACGTTATATTCATATCGAGAAGAAGAATTGTTTTTTTTTTCTATACTTCATTTTTCACCAAAATAATGACTTAAACAATAAATAAATACTGAAAAAATAATAACTAAATGATTGATAATTTTAAATATTAATTTACGATGTTTTATGTTTTTGAAGCATTATATCGTGATAAAATAATCCTTTAATAATTTTTTAAACGAGTTGACCTAGCGAAACAATATATTTACTTTTTTTAAAGATCGTTCAATTTCCTACAAGAATAAGAGTTGATATTTACAACACGAAAAAAATAAATATTCGGAAATCAAAAATTGTGATTAATATTAAGAGATCAAAACTTAATATTTTTTATCTTTTTGAACATCATTTTTGTGGTGACTCAAGAAAAATGAATGGTTTTTTATTATTATTAAAATTCCGTAAAACTTTGACAGCTGTCACATTTTGACACTTTACATTTAATAAGCCTTTCTTTAAATGGTATAATTTTTTTTAAATAGTATATAATATGTAATTAGATATTCGATAAATGAACCAATAATCATATGATGGCATAGTTCAAAGTCTAGTAACACTTACGAACTATCAGAATTCTACGGAATTATGAAACCGTGTATGAACATTCCTGCGCTGTATTTTGTATTTAAATTGAATACCTATGTTACCAGCGTAAAAATATCAAGGAAATAATAATAAATACATCTTTCAACAAGTAATTCGTTAACGTTGAAATGTTCGGTGACTGGCAAGTTTGTCGTGAGTCGTGAGCGCGTATGTAATAAATTGTGGCTCAGGTGCTTAAGTCTACTCAGCGACTTTCGGAGTTGCTTAATATACGAGTATACACGTTCATATGGAATTTATTAAAACTTTTCATTTGTTTTTATAAAATACGAGTAGTGTAGTTTTCAAACAGTGAAAGAATTTTCAAAATCGGATTAGTAACAACAAAATGGCCATATTCTATTAATTAAAAAATGTATATGGCAACACTAAATCATCTTTGTACCTCACGAATAGTGTATTTTTCTATCAGTGAAAATTTTTTTTAAATCGAATTTGTATTTCCTGAGAAACTCTTCAATTTACAAAATGACCACCTTATGGCACTTAAATGGCCATATATTTTTAATAAGAGTATTTATGGCAACACCACATAGACTATATTACCCGGAAAGGATGTAGCTTCCTATCGGTGAAAGAATTTTCAAAATCGATTCAACAAAACTATCAAACATACAAATATACAAACAATCAAATCTTTCCTCTTTATATAATAGTGTACCTCCCGAGTAAAACATTCTAGTCTCAACCACTGGGCTGCATAGATTAAACAGAATTTAGCTAGTCGCTTGAAGTAAAATTAATATAAAAAAAATTCGTCTCAATTAAGTGAAAGTCTATAGTTGACATTGCTGGTGGTACTAATATGTTTTTAATAGTGCCCAACCTAAAAAAAACTACAGAAAGTATAACGTAAGAGCCAAAAATAATAAAACTATCAATCAAATAATTTACCTCCCAGCTTGTTAACCTAAAAATGATACCATCAATCTATCATAAATATTAATTAGTACTCTATTAGCCTTTACGGATCTAAGGGTCAGTTCGAAGTGACCTACAAGAATACTAGCTCAATCTAGAATATCAGCCAACTAATTGGACCTTTGTGTAGCTAAGAAAATAGGTTCTACTAATACAAGCCGTATTATTAGTAGAACCTTTTAGTTAATTATGTATTTAAATCATTATTCATAAGTTGGAATATGGTAATTTTCCATTGTAAGTGTTAAATTGTAGTTTTTTGAACTTTCTATTTAATTGACAGAACATTCATAATTGTTACTGAATGTGATTGTGTAGGATTATTGTTATTCAATCACGCAAAAACGGCTAAATGAATTTAAATGAAATCTGGCACTCATGTACTTTATAAACTGGATTAAACTATAGTCTACTTTTTTCCCCGGAAAAATTAAAAATTTCTATGGTATGATAATAAAATATGTTTACTGTCGTAGGAGTCTAAATATTTTTATATTGCATCAGTATATTGAAGATTAAACGATCTTTTGAAAAATTTAAGTATTATACGTGATGAATATTTTTTATCATATCTTAGTCACCTATATCTTTAATACTAAAAATATAACTGTCATCTTTTCTTTCTCTCGAGTCAATCATTAGAACCTTGACATCTCTTGAAATATATTAATAGTTATTTAATAGTACTACCATCAAATTCTCTCCAACCAAATAAAACTCCAAACAAAAAGAGTGCTAAATCGCAAAAGGACATCCAAATCTGATTAAGTTACTTCGCGACCGTTTTATTGAAAGAATCCCGGTTTTTTTCACTGAATTGTTTTATACTGTACGAAGTAGATAGTCTAATCCATGATAGCACATGGTGTGTCTATTATATTTTAGAATAAAATCTAAATCAATCCAAAAAGCAGCTCAGAGTGAGTCGAATAATGCGATTCTGTTGGTTCTTAACAAAACACAGCTCTGGCAGAAACGCAGCCTTAGGTGCAGGAGAAAATTGCGACTGTATCAAAAGTCTTTAATATTTTTTTTTTTTGTTTCAGATCTGGACGATCACAAAGTCGGGACGGTTTAGATTCCCTCGAAGTTCAAGTTTATTTATTGAGTGAAATTAAAATCAATGTTTATAACAAAATAACGCGATGTGCCCCGTGTGGTGTACTCAACGGACTCTACTGGCGTTTACTTTGATCGCAGTGTCCACGTCGCCGTCTGCAACACAAAATTCTGTCATTTCAGGTAATATTAATATTATTTTTAATTAGAGTGAACTGTAAACGAACGCCCAAAATAGTAAGAGTATTTCATACCCAGTACTAAATACGACTTTTTATATACCCTAAAGAGGAAGCTAGCTACAAAGTGAGTCGAAGTCGAAGGGCAAAATATTTCATTCCAACTTGTCTCAATTCAACGACATTTTGACATCGAATCATGAGTTGAAGGACTTCATTACGAAAATAAATTAAAATAATCAAAAAATTCCTTTTTTTGATTCACTGTTCTAATACATTAATTCTGGTACTTTTTTTAAATGATGATGAGTTTGTATTGCAAACTAATAGTATTCTTAAACCCTCCAATTAAGGTCAAACGCTTGTGTTAGGATTTGAATTTGAACCCACAACATATCAATCATGAATCTATAGCCTGAACCACTGAGCTACTGATAAATAGTAATAATAAAATAGCACAAAGTAACCAATATTTGCCGTTACGAGATTAAAATATCAAGTCACGATAAACCGACCTTAAAAAGAATCTAACGAAGTACGAAATGAAACTTCAGACAATATCGCTGTTACCTGAGAGCTATTTGGCACCGAAGGCAGAAAGTTCGTTTTTCGACTAAATTAGGGTATAAATAGTGAATTAATCACCTATTAAGCGTTTGATGTTTTCTAGGCAACATTGTTATTATTATCACATGCATTTTCACCAGAGATATGCGAGGATTCGTAGCTAGGGATTTGTTTCTTAAGAACCTAATAAGGTCTATCTAATAAGGTTATCAAAAATATTGCTAGCATATAGCTGAATATTTGTATCACATTTTTTAAATCACCAGAATTCATATGAAAATTTTAATGACATCTCTTCGTAACAATAATACCAACCATTAGTAAGGTAAGTGGAGCCGCAATCTTCAGCTTCCGAATGTTGGCTCTGTGACTCCGTAGCTCTGGCTGTAATCCAAACACGAGTGTCGTTAAACGTGTCAATGTCAAAACGCAAATAATGATCATTAAAAAGATTTTATTATACATTCCTTCACTTGGTAAAACGTTTGAAATTCTATAATGTTGTAACAATCGATTCTACCCTCGTTTCATGGAAATTGTTCTATTCCGAACAATTTCAGTGACATTTCGTAACTTTTAGATTCACTTTTATCTTTTAAGTGTTGGTAGTTCCTAAATATTTCCCGTTAATATTATATAACTACTGTCGCGACTATGCTGAGGTAGTCGTCTTATATTCAGTGCAAATCAGAATTGTTTAAAGTAGTACAAGTGATTATTATTGAGGTGTATTCAAACTGTTCACTCCTTTACTGTATTATTTATACTCTACCCGAAACCATGAATCATAATATATCTCTCATCGCTAAAGCAGCGTTCGTTAGAAACGTTTTCGTTCGACCATTTTTCTCCGACTTATTTTGAAAATTTGACTACCAAGAAAAAGTATTTTAATTTTTCTGGTTAATATGTGTTAATATAATAATGTGGTTTTCTAATGGTAAAAGAATTTTTAAAATCGGTTCATTAGATCCAGACATTACCCCCTACAACCTCACAAACTTCACCTCTTTACAATATAAGTATAGATTAGTAAGAAGTAAGCACTGAATAACGGTGTTGCTAATTATAATAATGTAGATCAAGTCGTACTCAGAAATGAAAGTAGAAAAGAGGTTGATGATGTAAAGGTGAAAAGGTAGATTTAAAGGCTATCTAGTAAATCTAGCTCTAACTTTAGTCATAAACATTTTTCTTGAATTCATAATCCATATATTACACAACGGTGGGTCGCGCACAACATGCTCTGAATTCCAGATGAATTGAAACAAAGCGGCGAGTTCTCCCTTTGCCACGGTCTCAAAAGTTTTTATTAATGCGCTTGTCGGTATGGACTTGTATGATTTGGACTAAAAAATGTGCTCATTTAAAACTACACACAAATTCTAACCTTATTCCCTTGATATAAGAAATTATAGAAGCTACAATTGTCCAGTTTATTTTATTATTAAACTCACAGAACTTTTAACATTTTCAATCGTACATTTTAGATGTTTAATTCTGATAAGTTCAAGTGCAGTTTGGACGTTAAGTATTTAATATTTATTCTGTTACTAAATCTAAATTACTATTATAAATGCGAAAGTGTCTTTGTTGGTTTGTTAGTTTGTCTATCTATCACATTACAGCGTATTTAAATAGTCTTACTATCTTACTAATATTATAAAGGTAAAAGTTTGGATGTTTGCATGTTGGTGACTAAATCAAGCAAAAACGGCTGAACCGATTTCATTAAAATTTTGCACACATATATTTTACAAGACGACATTGACTAGTTTTTTTTATATACTATTTGATTAGGAGCTTGAAAGCAAGGCTTTTTTTAGTTCAAGTGTATTTTTGAGGTAAAACTTTTAATCTTTCTTACATTACCAAATACTGTATGTATAATTTGAATCTATTTAATTACGAAATTATTATATTTTAGTTTATATTTATATATATCTATAGTCATAGTAGTTAATATTTTTATTGCCCGTAAAAAGGTGATTAGAAATGAAGGCAAGAAATAGGTAGCCATGAAAAAAGTTAGACATGGCGAAATTGCTTCTTATTTCATTTGATGAACTACTTACTCAAAAAATTGATTTTAAAAAAGTTCTATTTATAATTATTATTATACACTTTTGACTTTGCCTTTGAAAAAAAAATTTTTTTATGAAGATTACTAGCAGTATGGACCACAAACTACTAGTGAATCAACACCTGAACCATTGAGCTACTGACGTTTAATATTCATGTTAAAAAAGGATATAAAATTAAATCATATTTCTTAATCAAATAAACTGTAAGCAAAACAATCGCTGTGGTTGCATCATTCAATTGACTTGTTTATTTAAATGTTGCAATGAATAAACAAACAGTACCACTAATATATGCTTAGTTTATTTACTTAAT
This sequence comes from Limenitis camilla, assembly GCA_905147385.1. Lineage (NCBI taxonomy): Eukaryota > Metazoa > Arthropoda > Insecta > Lepidoptera > Nymphalidae > Limenitis > Limenitis camilla. Next base: position 164,159 of record LR990254.1, read on the forward strand.
TAAATACTACGATTCAATATTCCGATAAGCTAAGTTTCATTTGCATAAGTCTGTTTATAAAAAAAACTACTCTATTTAAATAATACTTAGATAATAAAAAGCAATCGTAATTTCTTGCTATTTGAATAGAAAGATTTTTTTTATTTGTAATATATTTTGCTCGATTCTTGATTCAGTTTAATTCATTCTATTCGACAGTTTATTAGAAAATTCTTAATACAGAAATGCGCTTTAAAATACTGAAAATTCTATCAGTCGGCATATAAGAAAATTCATAATATTAATATGCAATCGATATGCGATTAATACTAATAGGCAAAGTGAGTCTACATACATACCAATATACATTTCGAAAGAAATATTGAAAACTAAACAATAAACCAAAATGGACTGATTTCTGCAGATCCTCAACGCCAAGTTGATTTATCGACGTGTCGAATTGACGTAGATTTTCCGTTACATTTCTTAATGTTTTACCTCCTTTGGGGATAATTAACTTTTGTATGAAGGCGAATTTCATAAAGGGCTAGTTTTATTATAATTACTGGATACATATTGTCATAGACGTCTACCAATGCATCCACTGACCTGTACCTCTCGAGTAACTGACATAATCTTTGGCTAGTCAAAAAATATTAATTCACAAGCAATATTTAATTTTCATGTGGGCCAGACGTCTTCCCTTCCTCTCCCATCCCTTTCATTGCGGTTCCAATGGAAGTTCTGACTTCGGGTCCGATGAAGCCACTGCATTCTTCTCTTCACCCACATTTTTCAAGGCGGCAACAGCGTTGCCGCGTTGATGAACATCTGCAACGAGGGTGGCAAGTTTCCATCAGGTTGACCGTCTTTCCGTTTGTCTGCTTATCTGTCATAAAAAAAAATCTAAATATATTCTTTTACAGTCGATATGTCAACTATTGTAATGGTAGAGTTGGGAGAATTTTCTTTTTGGCTAATTCGCCATCTAAATCACAAGATAGATGGAAAACCAAACTTCAGTGATACTTCATTGAATTCACTTATATTCCGATGCATGATGCACACAGCGATCCAAATATGTGGTAATATTTCTCGCAAGCTCAAATCTATTATTCTCTAGCAATTTGTACTGAAAAATGTATTTGTGGTTTTTATTATTTAAAACATCTGTTTTAACCATCGCTTATAATAATAAAATCGTATAATAGCTGTTAATGTTAGTTTGTTATATAAATGATTCTAAACCGCTTTGTTTTTTTCTAGTGTATTGAATTCTCCTCATTTTATTTAAAGACTAATACTATCCGTTTTCCTCCAGATGCAATTTGACAATGCACTAAGTTAGATTTAATTACTGTTGTTAATATTAATTTTCAACATATTTTATACGATTAACTATCCAAATCTAAAATAAAACTATACAAAGACTTAAACGGTGACACAGCTCGAAATGCATTTCATCTCCTAATTCAACTCCTTCAAGCCCTTTTTCGTGAGAAAACGTAGCCTATGTTCCTTTTCAAAACTCTAGTTTATTTGTGTACCGAAAACCATCCAAAATATTTTAATATTTTAAACATCAAAGATATGATAATGTTTGTATAGATAATGACTGATGTGTTCGTCTATAAATCCCTTTATAGTGGATAGTGGTTAATAAAATGAGGTCAAAGTTGTAAATTATAGTCAGTCAGTCACTTGCGTTGTCACCTTGGGTGGCCTGATTGGGCGGTGATTGCTATTATCTATTATCTCCACAAGTGTTGGTATACCACTATTTCGTCTGTATCACTTTTCGGTGTATCAAAGTTTAGTCCATCTCATAATTTGTTTGGGTTAACATAGTCTGAAGTGGTGCTATTGGAAGTGTAAAAATCGTGTTGTGTTTCTAGTCTTTAACCTCTCTGATTAAGGTTACGTAAGACCATTCAATTGTAAACAATGGTATCAGGGCTAGGGCGCTGTATGGGTTTCTGTTATAATTGTAAAAGATCGTAATGTTTTAGTAGCAGTATCTACGATATAATAGCTTTGATACTTATTTGTGTGGTAGATTACACCTTCGAAGCCAATATTATTTCCATAGTAAGGTAATAAAATGCATTCCGCATCTCAAACAAAATCGATTAGAGGCGTGTTGGTTTTGTATTAAATATACATATTTTATCTGCAGTGAATGCAAAGCGTTTGAAATGACGCAAGCAGGATTCATTCGCTCGATTTATTGCCTGTACTCTATTACATCTAAAGGTAAGACAATCTTTTATTTTGTGTTGTGCGATACCCATAACATGAAATTTATGTAGGAACTCCAGCAGTGCCTGGTGCTTGTAACGCAGATGCAATTTACAAGGCATTTCCACATAATTAATTGATTGCTCAAAAAGGAAGGCTTATCACTATATTTGACTACTTATAACAAAGTCTACTTTATGAAATCACTTGTCAAACTGCCTTAGTTCTGTTGATAGATTACAGTATATTGATGAAATAGTGGGATATTCTTAAAATATTTTTTTAGGCCGACTAGCTGCGTATTAGAAAACAAATTCTGTCTGTTGGCGATAAATTCAAAAACTACTGAACGAATTTTCATGTAGTTTTCACCAATAGACGGTGTAATTCATTTGGAAGGTTTGGGTGTATAATTTGTTAAGAAAGCCGTTTGGGTGCATTCATAGAAAACTCTACCCTGCTATGATATAACAAAACAGTGTATGATAGGATATATGTAGTACAAGCCGGGACAGGTCGCTAGTTTATACTAAAACCAAAATATTCTATGATAAAATCTCACATAAATATTCATAAAAATAGGTAATAAGTTAGTAACGATATTCGAAGTCGAAGTGGAGTAATTCTCTTTTTGCAATCCCCCAATTTGAGTGAACTAGCGTTAACTAGAGCTGGCAAGCTTCCCGTTTTTATGCAGAGGCTGACCTCAGCGCCCTCTAATGAGGAAATCAGAACCAATTAGTTTACTATAATATTTTTTCTTATTTTCAAGCACTGCACTTGCTTTAGTTTTAATGGACTTTACGCTATGCTCGAATGAAAAGATTTTCTAGTTTTAATAGTAAATTAATTTCAAAATAATATTTTACTCTCTGTATTTTAAATTACTAATATCCAATATAATATAATAATGTCAAAAAATTTACAGTCAACGCAGTTGTAGGCTAGGACCGTAAAGCCTATATACCTACCTCCAATTGCAAGTACCTTTGAGATTTAGGAAAATAGGGAGACTTGATACCCCCTTTTGTTTTTGAGATTTAATTAAGTACAGAAATTATCTAGATTATACATAATTTATCTAGAGTAATATTACTATTAATCACTTAAGTAAAAAAACTTTAATCTAAAAATGTTGTAGTGTATGAGTAAAAATTGTAAGGTCTGAAAATATGTCATGTGTTCGATATTCTTGTTGTACGGGAGACTTGATCCAAAACCTGAAAATTAACCATTAGACTAAAAACTAGCCGCAATGTGGCCAATTTATTTAGTAGCTATTTCGTAATCTTAGATTTCTATTTATTTCATTTAAATCTTTGGTGCTAACTTAAACTTAATTATATCTGAATTACTTTCATTAAATTATTAGCGAAATAGGCAACGAAGTCTCGTTATGAACAGTAAAAAGTATCTATTCAATATGAAATCAATAACAATATGAAAATTTCAATACTAATCCTCATTATTCCTCTTTAAAGATGATTTTACTACGAGTCAGAAATTTGACAATTTGGCGCCTATTTAGGAGATTTCATCTGGGGATGACGTCTCCCACAAAATAAATTACTTAGTATGCCCACATAAAGATTAGAGTTCAATTCGTACATACTATTATGAAATTTTTCCAACTTAATATTATCTATCAATGTTGCCAGTTTTAAATAATGCTTGGTTCATAATAGCTTTATAAAATTCTGACTGAAAGACTGTTTTAAATCCTCGGAAAAACAAATATTCCGTTTATCCGCTATAGATGTCCATATTGAGGACGAAAATACAAAAAAATTCATTGTTGGATCAGATATCTTACAGATCAGATCGATAATAATTGATTTGGTACCAAAGAGAAACTATCGCCAGCTTTAGTCAACGATATTCCAGTGAAAAATTTGAAGTCCGATGCGCCGAAATTTAAAAGACCAAAGCGAATTCTAAAAGAACTCGACCCCATTTATAAGTCAACTTCATTTGTCAGCGAGATTATCTTTTCAGCCTCCCTTTTTCGCAATCACTACACACAGAATATTCTAAAAATCGATATTAAACTTTGTGCTAGAAATACTGTTAATATACTAAAAGTTGGGTTGGTGACAGTTCGACGAGAATTTTCATGGAATATATACTGTAAGAAATTTGTTGATTCATTATCATAGTATAAATAGACCTTTATTGAGGACCATGTAAGTGATGACTTGTTAAGTTAAGTTAGTTGAATAGTTGCAGTTGAGTTTACGCAACACACTCAACGGAGGCTCTTAAAAGAAATACATTTTCTCCGTTTTTGCTACATTTTTCATTGATACTCCGCTTCTGTGGGACGACCCAACGCTACGAAGCGTTATCACAACATAGTATAAAACAAAGTCGCTTCCTCTGTCTCTCTGTCCCTATGTATGCTTAGATCTTTAAAACTACGCAACAGATTTTGATGCGGTTTTTTTTTAATAGATAGAGTGGTTCAAGAGGAAGGTTTATATGTATAATACATGCATATTATATTGGAGCAAGTAACTGTGCGAAGCCGGAGCGGGTCGCTAGTTTTTATATAAGTTATAGCCTTCCTTGATAAATAGAGTAACAAATTTTTGAAAAAAAAAAATAAACCATTCAACATAGCAAACAAACTCTTTAGCTTTATAATATTAGTATAGATGTATCTTAATTTATGCTGAAGCCATTTAGTTTCTATAGTTTTATAATTCTTGTTTTAAAAGCACCTATTACTACTAGTATATGAAGTTCCGTTCATAATACAACTTTCATGCTACACTACGCTCATGTATGTTTATTATTTTTAAGACTGCAAAAAGCGTATCGAGCTTTTCCATAAACTGTATTGTATTGGACTCAATATCAAAGAAACTTGAGGAACTGTAAAATATGTTTTAGGCAGTCCAATAAAATATTGCGAACATCAATAAAAACCCGAGGCGCTGCGAAAAAATACCAATAGCCCATTCAGTATTTAACCGCAGAGAGAATAATCCAATTTGGGTAGAAAAAAGGTGGATTTATTTGAAGCAAAAAACCTCGAGTACGAAAAATTTGTATTAGGTAAGATTGGGTCATATTTTGTGGAACCTACAAGGGATTAGACGGATTTTGAAGGCACGCATAATGCTCGAGAAATGAACTTTGGGAATAACTATCGGAGGTCACGAATCGGAAGTCCAATACCCTCGAGAGTAATCTGGACCCGTCCGATTACATTTCTATATTTGTAAATGTATGTAGTAATATTTCGTTTATTTTATATAGACGTTTTCTTCATGGTACGGGAGCCAGATTCAAATTCGGTTAATGATTTCCTCTCGAGTGAAAATTCGTATACTGCATAAGTGGTTAATATGCCACTGTTCAGTCTACCCACGAAATAGCAGCTGACGGTCACGACTAATCATAATATTAACCCCTTATGCATTTCACGTATTTTCGCGTGGGAGGAACTTGGTCATAAAAATCTGACACTGGCTGGCTTGGGCAACTTACCCAATCACCCTCCCACTAACAAAGACCATATAGGTTGATTTGACCTTGAATGCGCAGAAGTCATTATATAGCGGGGAGCGTGGGGCGAGAGCAGCGCGTCACACGCGATTGGTTCTTACGCGACGTTTCAGTTCTCGCGCGTCTGCTATTTGTCAAAATCACATCACGGATGGAACCGCCAATACAGGTACGCAGTACGCTCACAATGCGTAACTTTCCCGCACTATTTTTTCTCAGACCTAAAGTTAGCTGCCGGCTACCATACCTAAGAATGTCATATGTAAAAAAAATACTAGCTCTAACCCGACAAGGAAAAACATATTTTCACTTAGTTTATAGTAAATATATATAAATATTTTCCGGGAAGTACTCGTAGTAAATCGGTACATTAGAACTAAAAATAGATACTATTTGCTCAACAGGCTTACGCTCGAATATTTCTGTAGATAGAAGATCACTTGATTTTTCATACGTTTCATGCTTCAATAATAAACTCTTGTATATAAATAGATTTCCTTATAACTTTGTAACGTTGTTAGTAACAAGTTCGGAATCTTATACATGTATATGTATTAATTTATATAATATATATAAATAAAAATGGATCGCCACTATAAATATAGAGGACAATGAAAGACATTTTCTGACAAAATTCCATGTGTTACAACTTTTCAAAAAGTATTTTAAAAACTTTATTTCTACCACCAATAATCGCCTTTTTTTAAATAATCATAGCAAAAACTATTTAGTGTCCTTTTGTACTCCTGATAATTAGGGAAAGAATTAAAATTCAGTAATATTGGATTTTTCCATGAAAAAAATGAATTAAAAAAAAAAGGTGAAAAAAACTAAAAACCTGTTTTATATAAATGGCAGAAATTTGTCAAAATTATTTTTATTTATAACCTAAATGAACCCCTATCATTCATAATCGACCCTTCAATGGCCCACTGCTGAGCCGGTTCTCCTCCTCAGAATGAGGAGGGTATTAGGCCATAGTCCACCGCGGTGGCCCAGTGCGGGTTGGCAGACTTCACACAACTTTGAGAACTTTTAGGGAACTCTCAGGAGTGCAGGTTTCCTCACGATGTTTTCCTTCACCGTTAAAGCAAGTGATATTTAATTGCTTAAAACACACATAACTCAGAGTCAGAGGTACAAATAGAAAAGGTCCCAAGGGCATATAACCCATAAAAACCCGGATATGCCCAGTAGTTCGTCGTATTTTTAGATTTTAACTTTTAACCGTTAGTTAACAAAATACATAAACAATAATTCCTCAATTTATTGATTCATTTTAAAACATTAAATCTATATATATAAAAGGAGAAGCTGACTGACTGACATATCAACGCAGAGCCTAATTTATAAGTGTTAGAAACTTGAAATTTTGCACACATTTTATAACGTAGGGGAGCACTAAGAAAGGATTTATGAAAATTTATCCTCTAAGGGGGTAAAACGTTAGTATGAAACTTTGCCGTTTTTGAAGCTGAAGCTGAAGCTCTTCAGATGAAATTCAGTATGAAGGTACTTTGTTGTAAGTCATGAAACAGGGGTAAAATATTTTTTCGAAAATAATCCCTTAAGGGGGTAAAACGGGAGTGCAAAGTTAGTATGAAACTTTGCCGTTTTTGAAGTTATTCAAATGAAATTCAGTATGAAGGTTCTTTATTGTAAGTCATAAAACAGGGGTAAAATATTTTTTTGAAAATAATCCTTTTAAGGGGGGGGGGGGGGGGGGGTAAATCGGGAGTGCAAATTTAGTACGAAACGTTTTTGAAGTTATTCAAATAAAATTCAGTATGAAGGTTCTTCATTGGATGTCACGAATCAGGGGTAAAGTATTGGGGTGTAAATCAATAAATTTCGATTACCTGAAAAGTATCTATAATAGATTATAGTTGATCCGAATTATATAATATAGTCTGAATCTCCAGGAATCCCGCTAAGTATAATACACCTTAATTAAAAATAGTGCTTTAGACAGAAATAACAGATTCAAAGTAAGAATTTCCGCGTTATTTTTAAATGGCTGCACATTTTGTGTTTTAAACGCGATCCTTTTTCCTCAGCTCTCAGTGAACTTATTTTTCGAAACAAAAGTGTTGTACATTGTAAAATACGTAGCGAGGGTTGCCAGTCGTAGCCTATATTAAAACCTAATAAAAAGGTTAAATCTGTTTACTGATAGATAAAAACTTTAGATTGGAGAGTAGTTACTACTGGTTGACTTTAAAAACTATTAAATTACTCGACAACTTACGATGTCAATCCCGATAGATAAGCGGCAGTTTGACAAGTAATTCCATAAAATGATAAAATTTTTGTAATGTCTTAAACCGACATTTGAGTCATAAGCCTCAGTTTTCTGTCTAAAGTTCACGTTATTATCGTATTGCAGGTGTCGCTGTTTAGTAAAAAAAATATGTCGCAATAAATTAATACTGCCATACTTTTTTCGAGATGAAAGGAAGCCTTTGTCATTTCCCAAGCTATAGTCTATCTCTGTACCAAATTTCATTAAAATCGGTCTAGCAGTTCTTGAATTATAAGTGGTGTAACTATCCCAACCTTGTTTTATATATAGATAAATAGAGTATAGATTTATTAGAATTAAAAGTTCAAATTCAGACGAGTATTGAAAGTAGTATATAAAAAAAACTCATTTAGACAGACAGAGTTAGTGAGTTTCAGGGAGACTTTTTGTCGCTGAAAAATCGTAGCTGAAACATAATAAAATAATACTAAATTATTCTTATCTTTGTTGTTGGTATAGATGAAGCAAAATTTACTGGTTTAGCAATCTTTAAACTTGCACCTGGGTTACACTTCTCAGGCACTAATACTCAATGTTAAAGAGTTCCAATTCAATATTGATTACCTGTATACTAAATATTTTCGCTCGTCTGAGACTGTCTGAGATATCTGGACAAAAGTGGTGTCGTTGGATAGGTGATAAAAAAAGCTATCCAACGATATATGAATTAAGAAAATCGGATGAAAAAATTTAACTATGATATACAAAAAATGTGTTTTTTGACCAAAATTTTGCCGAAATTGAAGAATTTTATTGAAAATTTCGTTAATTTTCACTATAAAAGAAGGCTGAAAACTATTTTAGAATATGGGGGGATAGTGTACGTATCAGAAAATATAAGAATAAAACGAAATAAGATAGGTTAAGATAGAAAATAGAGTGTAGATTAGATAAAATGTTAAAATTTTACAAAACTGTGACATATATTTCAGACTAAAAAATGTTTAAACAATTCAATTTAGATAAATCTTTTTTAGTATAATGCGGGAGGACATTTTGAATCTATATAAAAAAACTTGAGGCGATAACTTGAAGGGTTTTATGTTAATTTTTTAAATGTAGTATTATAAATCCAATTCAATATTGATTACCCTAGATGGTTATATTGGCAACCCTAACCACAACAGATAAATCTTTTAAGAGATAAGGGCTAGATTTAAGAAACCGTGTGAAATAGAAATAAAAGCAACATTTTTATATTATTGTATTCCCACTTCCTCATTCCGTAACGCAATAAAACATTGTGGGGTATTAAATTCCGTTGTTATTATTGGAGGTGTAATGGAGGTGTTACTTTTGATAATAGATATACATTATATTTTGTGAGACAGTGATTATTATAAATAGGGAAAATAATTGAGAAATCCTACTGTTAGGATTCATTAAAATAATAATAGTTTTGTAGTATTAATCGTAATTACAATTAGACTTAATTCAACCAATATCTTGATTAACGGATAGTCAGTCAACTCACTTCGTAAATGCACTAAAAGGAGTTAGCCGATCGTGCCCACAATGTGGTGGTGGTAATAGTGGTATTGAGCAATAAATTTCGGGACTATAAACAGTATTGATCAAACCCCTTTTGCTCCTGTCCTGTTTGTAATATGATAAATGTGATAGTATATTTGATGCACACATTATCTGCCTCCCTCTCCCATACTAATAATGCGGGGATTCCAGTGGACTTGCTCAGGGTTCATCGTAACCGTAGCATTTTTCTCTTCTATCCCTCCCCACACTCTATCTTTAAGGCGGCTACGCATTGGCAACAAATGAGGCACTCTCTTGTATGTGCGATGTCCATGGGTGATAGTGGAACGTTTACGCCTTACTTATCATAAAAAAACAGATACTTTATAACCTAAATATACATATAATGATGTTATGATCTCGGGTAATATTATTACGAATATATCCTACATTGAACAAAATAAATTAATTGTTAACAGTTCACTCACCTGTATAAATAGGAAAAAATAAAGTTTAAAAAACTATAACCCGACTACGTTAAAAAGTGATCTAAAAAGAACGAACAAGAAAATAATTCAGATAGAAACCCAGAAATTCATAGGTTTAAAAAAGCGCAGTCGGGTTATAGTTTTTTAAACTTTATTTTTTTATTTAATAGTTTTCCGTTTCCCGATCGAGATTTATAATATCATGTTGTCAAACTGCTACGACGGGCTGCGCGGACTATACGACCGCATTTTAAACATATATGTTGACTTAATCAATAATATATATATACATATTTGTAATGTGCTCGCCAAGACCTTTTTTTTGATACTAAACACGTGATAATTATCTCAGTGTAATTTTTTTCGAGGTTTAGAATCTGAGGTATAAATTCCGTTATAAAAAAATCATAAAATTTTTATAGCCTATGTCACCCGCGCCATTATTACGAATCCATTGACACCTCATTTCTGAAAATTGGTTCAGTAGTTCAGGCACTAGGGTGGAACATACATATATAGATAGACTACCAAAATCATAACCCTTCCTTTTGGCTTCACCGTAGTCGGGTAAAAACAACATTTATAGCCTCTATTTCTGACTACTCGATGCTGCATTATTATCTTAATGTTAGCATGCCCTAGAAATATCACCAAAGGAGCAATTCATTTAATTTTAAATCAAACAAACTTGTCAACATTGATAACATCTCTGTCTCGAGTTAGAAACGAGAAGACTTCACAAGTCACAAGTTAGCTAACGTATCAAAATCAGTCCATTATCTTGGGCGATACGAAGCCACAGATAGACATACGTTAAACTTGTAACACTCCGTCCATATATTGTCGGGGATTAAATAGTCCTATGAAAATTCAATTAAAGTCTTTTTTGTCTTTAGTTTTTCCTTTTATTTCAACATTTATCAACGATACAAATAGCAAAAATTGATTTCCAATCCAATTTTTATTTCGTGTCAAACTTGACTAATTTCCTGCAACGTTTGAACAACGCTACGTGATTGTGCAACAAAATACAAATTATTCAATATGCAAACACTCGAACTTTTGCATTTTTAACGTATGCTAGTGCTGCCGACAGTGCACTTAACTGTCATTTTTTCAGTTTTTATATACGGTAACCAACTCTTTTGTTGTTTATATTAAAAATGCAGTTTTACTCATAACTTAGCTTTTAACCATTTAAATATTATCGCCTCTAACTTTAAAAAAAATATTTAGATGTTTTTTGTGTGTTAAAGTTATTGCACAATACTTGTTAACAGACCCCAACTTCACACGGGTGCTATTTACCCTGTATATTTAGATTTTAAAATTAAATAGAAGCTTATTTTTAAACAAGTTATTTTTACTTTTAATTTAGTTTTTACTTACCTCAGGGCAGGCAAATTCTTTCATTTGAATATTATTTTCTCGCTCCGTATCTTTTCCCAGTTCATTTGGGGTCGGTCCTCTGAATATGTTGGCGTCCTTTAGCTCTATCATGTATGTCAGCTATGATTAGATTTGCAACTTTTTCTAGGTTTCTCCACCAAGATTTGGTTATGGGCGTCCTCGGGGTTGTTTTCCTACGTCAATTTTTAGAGCGATTTTAACCGGGTAGTCTTCGTCACGACCCATGACGTGTCCATACCACCAGTGCTTGCTTTCCTGGAGTTCTTCTGTTATAGCTCTGACTTTAAAACTACCTCTAATGTGTTCATTTCTGACCCTACTGTTTGACCCTCTGTTATTCTTAGCAAGCTTTTGATACCTATGTTGCAGAAGTTCATTAAAATCTTGGGTGTTCCGCTATGTTGGATTTACAATGACGTTACACTGGGGCTAACCATGCATTGTCATCATCAAACACGCAGGCAGTTACGAAAATAAAAACATTTTATTATCATCCCCCGGGAACTATTAATTTTTCCGGCATAAGCAAGGCAAAGTATCTGTGTGTCAAATTTCATAGAAATCCGTTCAGCCGTTTATATGTGATTGAGCAACAAATTCTAAATGTCTAAACATACAGAGGATCATCAATAGGAGGAAATAGCACCTTTATACTAAACTATACTACTACCTATCCATTTACCATTTTGAATTTTGATGTATAAAATCATTTATTCATGCTTCAGGGTTTGAGACTCAAGAACAGGTTTAAAGATGTCTTCAGCTATATTCAAACTCTCACCTCAACCGATCCACCTTGCTACCGAATATTAAAATGAAAGTAAATTTCTCACGTGCTCCTCTATAACGGAAACCTAGCAAAACCTAATAACACTACAATATTAGACTCACTACTTTGATATGTACTGTGCGATAACACTTGCTAAACTAGCTTAATTCTATTGGAACGAATGTTATATATTGTAAACTTGAAGTAAGATAAAGTTTCTGTGTAACATCTTAATATATGCATGGACGTCAAATGATTGAAAAAAATGTTTTCTGATAAAATAACACAGTGGGTGGTTCTGACGAACCATAACAGCGTGACATTTATAAATTAACATTTTTTATATAAAATATAATATTTCATAATAATGCTATAAAGGTCAGTTATCTTTTTAAAAGTATATAATAAATACAAAAATGTCATGTTATATTTTAGCTTACTTATTATGCGTAGGCGGTAGGAGAGAGTTAGGAACACTGTTGATAATTTTTTGATTGGCTAGTAGTGTCATGGTTTGTTCCAAAAATACCCTCACGGTTTGGGCAATTTATCAGCTTTGTTACGTTAGATACGTGGCAGTCTGACTAATAATTTCATGGAATAAATATTTAATTATCTTAAATATTTATTATCTTACATAAATCTTACGTTAGTTAAATGGTATAATAAAATAACTTTAAACCTGCCCCTGGAACTCAAGTTCGAGTATAAAATCTAGTAGGTAAGTATGAAAAAAGTCAATTCCCACTGTATGCTTAGATCTTTTGTACTACGCAGCGGATTTTAATGAGGTTTCCAAATTTGTAAATCGGAGATTAATGATGAGAAGGAGATGGGAGGGAGCATATTGAAAAACGTTTCAATATCTACTGCTACTGACCCGATATACAATCAAACATTATGATCTCTTACAATTACGAGAGAACCTAAACAGTGCCTTGGACTTGAGACCAAGGTGTAGGCTTATTAAATACGTCTTTTCCGTAATTACAACACTCGCCGCCATTGCCCAAGCTTTCTGTTTAATCCTTAGGTTAGGTTAACCTAAGCCTAACTTACACGCCGTCATCTATAATTTGCCGACCCGTCCCGACTTCACCCGGGTGCGATTTACCATTTATATTTAGGTTTAAATTCACATTTTAATCGCTATATTTTGCATTTTGATGTTCAACGCCGACATAGTTTATAAATTACAGATCGCCATGAACTTCATCCCCACGTCGATAAATGGCGTATTGGCAAACTTATTTGTTTAGTTTGTATTCTTAAGTAATCATAGCCTATGTCTTTAAACAAGCTAGAATCTATCACTGGACCAAATTTCATAAAAATCGGTTCTGTGATTTAAGCGTGATTACGTAAAAGATAAGAGAAACCATCTATCCGTCAATAGATGGCGTGAGTAGTATATTAAATCGCATTTTTGTTGGTTTAATCTTGAGAGTTATTTTCGAAATAATAATAGATATAAGGATATTTACATAATAGGTAATAGTACAGAAACTGAGCGAAGCCGGGCGGGTCGCTGTGTTTGGAAGTTCACTTTATTCATTAATAAAAGGAACTGCTCTCAACACAAAATAACATGATGATTTATGTTTGCAATGCAAATAATAAAATGTACCTTTCAAATAAAGTATAGAAATTCAAATACAGCCATAAATTTTGTAAATCAGCGAAATCAGTTGGAGTTTGCGGTAAAGTTAAGTTGGTAAAGTTAACGAATTCGGTTGTAGTTACAACATGGCCACAATACGTAGCATTTGCATTTGTTGCGATTAAAATCAGACGCTTTGCTCTACTTTAGTGAATTCTGATGTATAGATGTTTTAGAACTAAGTTGTTTAGACTCAGGAGGAACACAGAGTAGACCTAGATATTACTTTTTTATTTGTTTATATTCTCTATAGCTATCTGATGTAAAGATCGATATATGTAACTTAATATAGGTAAAGGTTTAATATATAACTAAGCATGATAATAGCAATAAAAAAGAGAGGCAATTGCCCGACATTTACTTTATCGCACACTAGCCACTATATGTTAGTCGGAAAAACGAAGGAGTATAGAAAACACTATAATGAACTTTAGTGTAAATGCATCCTAGATACTGCTACTGAACCGATAAATAACTAAACATTATGATGTCTTACAACTACGACAGCAGTGCCTTGGACTTGGGACCAAAGTGTAGGTTTAAGGATCCTTTAAGAAACTGCAGCACTTGCCTCCACTGCCTAGGTTATCTGTGTAAACCTAAGGTAAACTTATGTTTCCGACATGTTAATATATTACTTCTAAACCACAGAGAAAGGAGGTAAAATGTTACCTTTTTACATTGGTAATATATTTATTATAAAAAAATATTCGAGTTTTATTTAACTCCGTTTATCTTTATCTGTATTTAAACAGTAGCATTGTTGCAGATTTTTTTTTGATTCCTCCATTGGTATAAAATATGTAGGGAACGAGTAGATGTTAAATAACACCTAAATATCATTTTCTTTCTTCTTCCCGTCTTTAAACTTGAAGTATAAGTAAGACAATGTGAGTCCATTATCTTCATGAATATTCATCGGATACTGTAACATTTTACCTAGCCCTTTACTATCTAGGGTTTAAGATTATTAGAGGCTAGATATTTCCTATTTTAAGTCTAAACTTTATAAATCTAAATCGTTATTTTCCCCTAGTACCCTGACGTATTATTTAATATATCTATGCACTCTCTATTACATAATAATATCATTTCAGTACCTTTAGTATATAGTGTATCTGTTGTTTATACGTAGGGCTGTCGATTTCTAGCTGTTGGTATCCTGGGACTTGAGAGCATTCTCCATTCAACTATTGTTTAAAACTAAGCTGAGATTTTCTCGGCTACTATTTTCAATATTACTTCCTAGCTCCTTCAGTAAATCTTTTGTTGGTTATTCTAATATTGTGGGAACAGTTTAATTATACTGGAATGGAGAATTTAATTTATTCTGACTTGGCTCAGTGAAGTAAAAAATGTAGATGTTGCTGATACAATAGTTGATCCTGGGCTTTTCTGAGTTATGTGTATTTTAAACAATTGAAGATTACTTGCTTTAACGGTGAAGGAAAACATCTTGCGGAAAACTGAGAGGTGATTCACTCAAAGGTGTCTATAGTCTGCCTACCCGAACTAGGAAACTGGATCCCTCCCCAATTCGAGGAGGAGACCACGTTCAGCAGTGGCCCATTAGTGGGATATGATGATGATGATACAATAGTTGCTTGTGTTTATATCAGTTTCAGTACTTAAAAAAATTTAGATTAAAGCATACAGATTGATTAAACACTGTTATCATTAAGGGTCTTGCTTTATATATGTATACATCATAGAATGAGTAGGTTGCATTATATTTTTTAGTTATCAACACGTTCATCGTGGGCGTTAAATGGAAAATAATGACAGGCTTTCAATATTTTTTAGAAAAAAATCCTGTATTATAATGTATGATAATAGATGTATAAAATATATGAAAAATAATTGAAAGACACTAACTCATGCAGCAATTCATTCACCCCCTAACTAACAGACTCACTTACTCTATACTATAAGTATTAGATTTTTTACTGGGATAAAAAGTATCACGTATTATTCTAGCTTATAAAGTATCAGTCTGTAATATTTCATTCAAATCCTCCGACCTGTTTTTGTGTAAACAACTCGTTTCTATCTCACATGTTCTTCCACATCCTAAGTTTTTGTGATAAAAATATAATAGACTCTAAACTATCTGTGTGCCATTTTTTTATAGAATTTAGAAGTTTTAGCTTTACGGTAGTACATTATATTCTCAGTAGGGGTAGAAGTAATTATTTTCGTTAAATTATGTAACAACCCTAATCATGCGTAATAAATACACGTAATCCGCGTAGAGGCAGACAATAAACAGGTGGGTGAGTATGGCTTCAGATTTAATTGTAAGCTCGCGTATATTCCTATTGTTAGGGGAAATAACTATAATACTTATGGTAACCGGAAAATATTATATAAAAAAATAGTATGAAAATGTTGTTAAAATTGTACTAAATTTCTTCTAAAATGCGCCTAAAAATATAGCATCTAGTAATTTTTCAATTTTGGTTTCTAGTCTGGTAAAATCTACTAACAAGTTTCAAAATAGCTTAGTAATCATATGGTTCAAATATATAAAAGGGGTGTTATCTAGACGATATGTTTGTTCACTTAACTAGTTTCTAATTTTTTATGATTATAGAAAAGTTTTAACAACACAATATATTTTTTTAAGTTTCAGGCCATTTATTGATCTTAACAAACTCGGCCCATTTACAAAAAGGTTCAAAATGGCGACATTCTTACTCAGTCGACTTACAAATTTCTAAATGGCCATTATTTTTTTTCAACCTTTGTTTTTATAACCTCAAAAGATACTGTATGTTTATAGATTAAAAATATAAAACAACATTTATTGTAAACTATACCTAAAAAGGAATACATAGAAATACGATTTCTAAATATGATACGATTAATTGTGGTTTCGTAGCCTACGAAATGGGGAAACCTTGTAGTCTTTTACCGACTCAAACACATATATCCGATATCGTCTGTATTTACGTCCAGTTCTAGGACTGTAGCATACCCTCGCTTCAATGAGAAATTTTTAAACACCTTGACTAATAACTCAATTTCATTAAACTTCAGTCTAACTAACAAGCTTTGCTTTCTAACCTGGATTACCTCGTAGTCTACTTTTTATCCCGCAAATATCCTGTAGGATAGAAGGAAGTTGTTAACACAAAAACAGATTTTTTAACTGAGGTAGGGCACAGCAGGAAATTTCCTGCTCAAATATGGAGCAGCCCGACTGGGGTAGTACCTCGACCTTACAGAAGATCACAGCTAAATAACACTACTCTGAAGCAGTGTTGTGTTCCTGTTGGTGAGTAAGGTGACCAGAGCTCCTGGGGGGAATTGGGGATAGGGTCGGCAACGCGCTTGCGATGCTTCTGGTGTTGCAGACGTCTATAAGCTACGGTAATCGCTTACCATCAGGAGAGCAGTACGCTTGTTTGCCGACCTAGTTACATAAAAAAAAAGATCAACAGATAAAGTATCTGCTGTATAAGTTGAAATAACATATAACTCGGAGAAAAATAGAAGGAGAAAGGAGGGGCATATTGTAAAACACTACCAGAGGGGTCTGATATTGAATGAACCATTAGGTAAACGCAACGTAGGTACTGCTACTGAAGCGAGAAATACCAAAAAATATAATCTCTTACAATTACGACAGGAACCCAAGCAATGCCCAGCACTTACGACCAAGGTGTAGGTTTAAGGAGCTCCTTCATTCAATTGAAACACTCCACCTTCTCAGGTTAACCTAAGCCTAACTTAAGCGCTGACATATTGAATAATCTTTATCTCGCGAAAAAGTATAGTCCCTGTGGTGTGGAAGTGTCTACTGTAAAGTGATGAGTGAGTGAGTGAATCTGTGAGTAGACAGGTGATTGAGTGAGTGACTTGGTGCATGAATGTCTTTCAATTTGTTAAGAAAAATAAAACTAATATATTAAAAAACGCAGTTCGCAGAAAGTAACTCTGTCTGTGTCTGTCTTTCATGTTTAAACTACTGAATCGATTACCGATAGACTAGAGCTTGAGAAAGAACATAGGCTACGCTTTATTGTGAATAGCTTTAAGGGTTTGAAATAGGGGATATGAAGTGCATATCGAGCTGTGTGATTGTTGATGTGTGTGTTGTGTGTTTTGGAAACTAGCCATATATAAGTTAATGTTTATTTATTTATTTCTGTATTACAAACTTAAAAAATATACTCGTAATACGTGCCCGAGCAAAGGGACGGGTCGTTTAGTAATTTTAGATATATATTAGTAGTACAATGCAAGTTCTGCATACGAATATGATTAAAAATTTCGTTTTACCGAAATTTCTGTTTACAGCAATTTAATTTATTCTTGTTCAAATATTTACAATTTTTATTGAAAACATTTTGCTATGTTCGCGATATTTTATGTTATTGCCAAAGTCTGCATCTGTGCAATATTTTGCCATTGCGGGTCGTTGCAATCCGCAAAAATGGTAATTTGGGTAGATCGGTAATATTCGTGATGTTGATATGCTATACTATAGACCTACACAGTATCAAGGATTGATTACTAGAATATTTCTTCAGAGGACTTTACTCTAGAAACAGTTACAGCATTACTACTAAATTACTCACGATGCAATAGTAATGGTTTTTTTCATGGTGGCGTGTTTATTTGGATACCTTGTTGTGTCATAGAATGAGAGAGGAATGATAACCATTACTGTACAGCAATACGAATACTCATGCAATTTTGACGGAGCCGAGCAGTTCCTGGGGCTTGAGACCCAGGAGCAGGCTCAAAGAGCTCTTTCATAATATATTAACTCTCTCCTCCACCACTCGACCTCGCTAACTAAAATAGATAATAAAGTAAACTTACGTGGACCTCGAGAAGGGTAACCTTAATCACGACACTAAAACACTAACTTCCATGTTCACTGCACGAAAACACCAGAGAGAATCTATCGTACTAAAGGTTATATATGTCTTCACATCGGTACACTTGACATAATATAAAATGGTAACCCGCTAATACTACTTTATAAACAGTGTTGCTAATATTTGTTGACACACCTTATAAAATATCTGTTATGCCAACTTCGAAAGTAGAATGTTATTGAAATCAATGTTGCCATTATAGCAAACGGTAGGAATTTAAAGTGTTGCTAATTTCTTGGATTCTTTCTCTGAATGTTTCTACTAGTATCTACCATAAAAAGTATCGTGTATATTATTACTTATTACAGCTTGTACGTAATATTTTATTTAAATCGTGACTGAAAGCTATACGGTAGCTTCACTGCATAATCACACTCAAAAAACTACAATAATATATAAACTAGACGGAAGGTTAGCAGTGCCTGGAGCTTGCAGTAAAGGAACAGGATTAAAGGGCAATTCTATTACCAGTAAACACTCCTACACCGCTCGACCTCCTGATCTTAATATTTAACACTTCTTTAGCAAAACAGCAATTACACTAATTATTTTAAAATTCAGCAAAATATCATAGAATGAGAGAAGAAATCCTCCATTAAAACGATCAAAGGTTGTGTTTAAGTCGGTGTTGCCAAGTAAATATTTAAAACATTGCTTTAAATAATTTTTTATTTAACAGTCAGCCATTTATACCTCACATGATTACTAGTATTATCAGTATTGCCAGCATCTTAATATAAACTACCCAATCGATTAAAAAGAAATCTACTTTTATAGTTATTAAGCGTCAGTAATAGTAGTGGTTCAGGCGTTGAATTTACGATCTATAGATTGTGGGTTCAAATCCCACTCATTGGTCTACTGACGTGGCCCCCTCCTAACACAAGCATTTGAGCTAAGTTGCAGGGTAATTTCTTAAAAAACAAAAAAAGATAATATTCTGTCGAGATAGATTCTATAAAAAATATTTATTTCACTCTAACTAAAATTATTTTAAATGATAAAATTAAATGTAATATAAAATCTCAGAGAAACATTAAATAGCTCTCATACTGAACGTTTTCGTAGAATAAAAAACGTCTGCCATTTTTCTCGTTTCGCAATGAATTCTGTTCATTAGCATTAAATTATTAATAATAGCGTACATTTTTTGGACAGCCCTGGTTTTGTGTAGAAATTAACAGTCAAGTTTAAAATAGATTTTATATTCTACGAGTTCTGGATAATATAAAAATTAGTTATATAAAATTCTATGCTATGAAAGTATAAAGAGCACTCAGACTGTGCATAATTCTCGCCTACACTGCTTTACCTTCCTAATATTTATGTGGATTAGTAATTAATGATCATTGTCTGCGTGATCCTCAATAATAGTTCTTCACTAAGATAAGTCAATATTTCACAAAATTATTTGTCAAACTGCCACTGAACTATCGGAACTGAGCCTATAAGTTATCGGGAAGGAACTAAGCTTAAGGGTTATTGGTTATTCGATGAAAATACCCCAAAATTTGAAAATAAACGAACCTATCTTATGTATTTTCAGTCTCTATCTTTGTCCACAATGAACATCGAAACTGCTATGGCGATTTTGATGAAATACACTTGAAAGAATATAGCATAACATAGACTTAAATAGGTTAAGCAAGCATCCGATAGATGGCGCTGTATTTAGATTTCATACTTTTAATAACAAGCCAGTCGCTAGTGTATTATAAGCGTAACTCAAAAACAAACTTTTCTAAACAGATATAAAAAAAAACATGTAAATTTCCAAAACTCTCCGCGGACCCCTTAAAAATAACCACCGTTTTAATTAAAACAGGGCTTCAACATTTGGACGGAATGCTTAATTGTGTGTTTTTTCAACGGTTGATAATCACTGGATTTCCTCATTAATTTTAAACATTGCGTGAATGTCTGAGGAAATATTTAAGGTGGGCGTTAGAGAGATAGTGTGATTAGTGTAGCTTAAATCACTAAAATAACTCGCTAAAGGCAGACACAAAGTATCCTACATTTATCGCGTAACTTAGTGTGTTTTTTTTTAATTTATGTGTTCCATTACTTGGGTAGCACTATTGAATTTCCGTTCAATTTTTGATCTGTTTAGTTAGTTAGCTCATTAGTTACTTTACGACTAAATTGAAATTAATTATGTACTTTAACATATTTTGTGTTTTCCCCCAAGAACACTGATTTTTTTTGGGATAAAAAGTAGCCTTTGTGTTATTCCAGATTATAAAGTCTATGTGTGCCAAATTTCAGTGAAATCCGTTTAGCCGTTTTTTCGTAACTGAGTAACAAACATCCAAACATACAAAATTGTTTATTACATTTAAGCATAATGTGAACAAAATTTTTAGCTTAAGCTTTTATTGTAACCTACCATTCTATCCCACGGAAACTGTTCTTTTTTCCAGGATCATGTGTTAATCTACTTTATTATGTTTCTACGTACAAAAAAATTTCATTCAAATCTGTTTAGCCGATTTCACGTAATGCGTGCACAACGCAATTCTATTTTTATGTATACGATTTTATTATATTTTTTAGATTATATGTTTAGATTATAATAGTGCTTATGATATAAATAATGTTATTATATTCTAATTTGCAAGTATTCAGTTTATATATCTTCTACTTCAAAATACAAAACCTATGCAAACCGAAAACAATTAAATTAAACAGCGCAGTCTAAAATTTAGTTTACTTTTAAAATTTCGTAAAAAACCTAATACCCAAATCGAGGATCACATGACTGAGTGAAGGCGAATAGTAAAGTTTTACTTGGGTCACAAGCCCAGGCACTGACAGACTACATCGATTGGTAACTTTCTGAATTCATAATTAGTTTCTGAGAAAATAAATCTCTCTGATACGCTCTTACGCTTAAACTACTGGACCGATTTAGAACAGAGATAGACTGGAGCTTGGAAAAAGGACATAGGTTCCATTTTACCGGGAAAAAAGGCTTGAAGGGGTTGAAATATTATAAATGTGAAAGTTTGTAAGAATGTATGGATGTATGTTTGTTACTCTATCCCACAAATTACCTGCTACAGTGATCACATCATCCTCCCATCTCTTAAATGGTCTCCCTCGTTTTCTTTTTTAATCGAGAGGTATCAAGTTTGACACTATCTGAGCCCATCTAAGCGGATCTAATCTGTGGATGTGTCCTACCCATCGCCACTTTTGCTTAAACACCTGCTTAATAACATCTTTTGATTTTGTTTTGCTTCTAATCTGCTTTGTTTCTATTCTGTCTTTAAGTTTAATATTTATGAAACTCCTTTCTATCCCTCTTTGACAAGTTCTAATTTTTTGTTCTAAGGTTAGTGTCTAAGTTTGACTAGCAAGTGTTCATAGCCTTTGTTCAAGTTAGGTGGGAACGTGCTCTTGAAGATTTATTTCATAGCCCAGTATTTGTTCCATGTGTTATTTATCCTCATGTTGATTTATTTTTCGTTGCAAGCGTTGAATGAAATCACATGTCCTTTTTTTTTCATATACAAAAAAACAAAAAAAAGAATAACACATAGGCTATAATTTATAATGATATAGTGTGAATTATCCAAAACATCCAGATAGTGGGCGAAACTGCGGGGCGCAGCTAGTAGGGATTAAAAAGCAGAGTGTGACCTTTTATGTATTTAGGAATTAGTTATTTATAAATTAATTACGTTAGTGTTGAAAATAACAGTTAAAGTTAATAAGTAAGTTAACAGAAAAATATATACTAAAAATGCTAACTAAATAGCCAGTCCATCTGTCGAACAATTACAGACAGTAGAGTGAATCCTCATGCGGAAAACATTCAATAAACGCTATTCGCATAACAAAAGCGCTATGACTCCATTCTCTAACCTCAATACTGCTAGTTTTACTTTTTGAATATCCTTTTTTATTTAATGTTTTATCACTATCACCTCAGATTTAGCTCATCACTAAATAGTATTAACAGTCTCTCCCCGTGTTGGTCTGTCTAAAAAACTATGCAGATTTTTATGCGGTTTTCACTAATAGACAGAGTGATACACGAGTAGGTTTAAATAATAAATAAATACTTTATTCTTTAAATGACAATGAGATCAGAGCAATTGAAGCCCTAACTCGCTAGAATAAGAGAGGAATGATACACATTACTGTAGCAATACGTACACACCTGCAATTTAGATGAGCAGTGCCTGGGGCTTGAGAACCAGAAGCAGCTTTAAAGTACTCTTTCGTGAAATATTAACTCTCACCTCCACTTGACCTGGCTAACTACAGTAGATAATAAAATAAACATACGTGAACCTCAAGAAGGGTGACCTTAACCACGAAAAATTTATCGCACTAAAGGTTGTATATTGTCTACAATTAGTGTCTTTCCGATATACAATAGTAACAATGTATTTGGCAATCAATAGGTTAAACAAAACACTGCAAAGAGAATAAAATTAAAAGTGTAATATTCAGGTTTGAATTTGGCAATAATTGTAATAAATGTGGAAAAAGGCGAAACAGGTTTGAAAATCCTTTTATTATGTATTATTGTCTGTTGCGTTATCCGTGAAAACTTCTGTATTATGTCCAGAATCAGTTAAAAGATACTAATTTTTCATTATTTAAATATACCTAATTCTAACTTATAAAGTACTAGCTGCCTGCGCTCGCTTCGCTCCGGGTATTTAAAGCAATATTATAATTGATGTCCTTAAATGTCACTATTTAATTGTGTAGTTTTTCATTATTGAAAAAAGAGAGAGAGGAAATGTTATAAAAAAAATAATAGAAAAAAAAAGAAAAACAACATATAGTAAAAGAGGGAGGACAGAGCAAAAATAATATTGAATCGGTAAAGGAGAAAGAGCGAAAGAGAGAAAAAGAGAGGGGGAAGAGAGAGAGAGAGAGAGATAATCGAAAAAAAGAAAGTGAAAGGAGACTGATTATTCTGAACAGATAAAGATAAAAATTAAAGAGACAAATAAGGAAGTGATAGTATTATAAGAGGATGAGAGACGGAAATACTATAGATATCTATCAGTGAAAGAATTTTCAAAATCGGTTCAGTACTTTTCGAGCCTATGCGCAACAAAAAAACAAACATACAAACATACAAACATACAAACATACAAACATACAAACATACAAACATACAAACATACAAACATACAAACATACAAACATACAAACATACAAACATACAAACATACAAACATACAAACATACAAACATACAAACATACAAACATACAAACATACAAACATACAAACATACAAACATACAAACATACAAACATACAAACATACAAACATACAAACATACAAACATACAAACATACAAACATACAAACATACAAACATACAAACATACAAACATACAAACATACAAACATACAAACATACAAACATACAAACATACAAACATACAAACATACAAACATACAAACATACAAACATACAAACATACAAACATACAAACATACAAACATACAAACATACAAACATACAAACATACAAACATACAAATATACAAACAATCAAATCTTTCCTCTTTATATAATAGTATAGATACAAACATTTACTCCACGAAATCACAAGTCAAACTGCCTGAATCTATCGTAATCGGCTATATATATTCTCTATTCAGTGAGGGTGTCTTCAATATAAACAAACAGAAAGTACCAGCCAATCAGACACTATCAACAGTCTTGCTAGCAATTATTTAGCTAATTAAAAATTCTATATATCTAATTAAGTTTTATCTCAACAGCTGGTTATTTATAATTGAAATGAAAATAGAAACCAAAGCATTGGCTACCAATAGTCACGTTTTTTAATAAATAAATATACAGTAATTAACTGAGAAATAATGTTATTAGTCACACGTTGGCAACACTTATTTCAGTGTCAGACAAATGCAGTCTTTACCCTATGTAGCGCCCATGTGTAGTCATCACCCTAGCGCTTTAGTTTACGAAAAAAAGGTCTTCACTATTAAAAATTTAAAACATTTTCCCTCCACTTTCTGACGAGAAGACCCGGCGCAGCGGTAGACCATTAATGGGTTGAGATGATCATGATGATAAGGTTTTATTATAATGATGACTTGATAATGACTGGACCGATGTCAAAGGGGTAGACTCACTTAAGTTGTTGGGTATGTTTTTACTTTATAATAATTATTTATAAATGTGAATTATTACATGTTTTTGATGAGTACAAGTTTATGTTATTCATACTACATACGTTAATAGTTTAATTTCAACCTGTTTCCGGGTCTCAAGTTTCAGGCTCTGCTGGGTTTCCTGTGCATGTTTTTATGGAACGTGCAGTATTATATAGGTATAATACAAATGTAGTACTTTTAACGTCTGATGCCTAGGCTTTTTTAGCCCATCGGTATTATCACCAAAAACCAAACCGGCAGCTAACTGAGCAAAAACAGTGGGAGTTAGTGGCAGTCACATCCGCGGCATTTACGAATTCGACAAATAATAGACGCGTGAGAACTGAAACGTCGAGTAATAACCAATCACGTGCGGCGCCCTCCTCTCGCCCCACGCTTCCTGCTAAAAAGGCCCTAAAAGTGACATCTGTGAATTCAAGGTCAAACCTAAACTTACGCGCAGGCAGAGTTATACTTTATTACCACCTGATAGTAAGATATAATAATAAACAGATTTTTTTTATGATAGAGCAGACGGTCCACCTGATAGAAAGTGGCCACCGTCGCCCATGGACTTCGACTAAACTAGAGGGTATCTCTTGTTTTGTCGACGCGTTGTCGCCTCAAAGATTGAGTGAGTAGGGGGAGCAAAGAGAAGACTGCTGCGGATTCAATGGACTCCGAGCAAGAACCCGGTGTTCATTGGAACTGCAGCAATAATGGGATGGGAGAGGGAGAGGTAGTTCTGGCTAACATGCCAGCCAGGGAACATATCCCCTACCACCGAGGGGGTGCTGGGTTACTCGCCAGGTTACTCACTCTATTACGAGATGCTCTCCCACCGCCAGAGGGGAATTGTATTTTAGCCCGTCCCCTCACGGGTAAAATTTAAATTCGAAAAGAGAGTTATTTATTTTTACTAGTTTAACGGATTGTAAATAAGAAGCAAAACGAGCAACTGGCCTATTAAAAAGTGTAACATGTCAAGGGCAAAACGTTTTACACAGCAAATACATAGTTTCAGTTGCTTACGGGAAGTTAGAGCTGAATTAAATTACTGAAGTACTTCACTACTGGAAACTTATTTAATATTTTATTTTTATAAAAATTACTAGCTGGTTGCAAACTATTAGTATTTTTAACCCCTCCAAATAAGCTAAATGCTTATGTTAGGAGTGGGCCACGTCTGTAGTCCAAAGATTGGGATTTGAACCCACGACTTATCGATTTTGAATCCAACGCCTGAATCACTGTGGTACTGACGCTAAATTGCTAATAAATTAAAATAATAGCTATATCTATACTCTTATTAAAATCACTAATAATATTAGACAAGAATTTGTGAATATTTTAAATTTAGCAAAAAAGCTGATCCAAGAGCGAGTTGGATTAGAGGACCGAAGGTTTCGTATAAACAAGTATTAAAATATCAAATTACGATCACTTGGAAATTAATTTTTTATAGGTCCAACAAACTAAAATCTTGAGTATTTGATTTTAATTTCATCTCGATACCTCCAGAATCCTCTGCTCTGGGATAATGAGAAAACGAGTTTTTATAGATACACAGACGAACAATGGAGTAATATAAATTTACCTTTTTCTTTAGAGAGAGCGAACCCTTCTCTTCTGCTCTTCTCGTTGACCATAAATAGTACAGAGTACTTACAATTTAAATACATATATTTAAAGAGAAAAAATCGATTTTTTTCGTTTAATGAACCATAAATGAGTTAGCAACACCATTGATGACTTTATATTCGCGAGTAGTACTTTTTATTTTAATCCGAGACTGTATATAAACTCTGCTACGCTAGACTTGAGCTAGTTGTCGAACGGAGCTCGTCGAACCTTTATGACTGTGGTGTGGTATGGTGTCGTGATGCTGGGTCTCCTTTACTAAAGTTTGAAGTAAGTTTTTAATATTGGTTATTTATTATTTAATATTAAGGCTCAGTTTCCGTTTTATGTGCATATTATTGCCTTGCGCGTGTTACTGTAAGGTACAGGTCCCATGTAGATAAGATATTGTTACGAGCTTGAGTTCTGGATTGGAAGAAATTGATCCACAAAAGTTCAACTAAATCTTCACAAAAAAAAACCCTACACTACGTTCTTGCACTATTTACACGTCTCCGGTATTTACTGTTCGTATTTCTAATCTGCACAGTTCCACACTTATTGCGCGCAATTCTTACAAAACACTATTTCCACCGCTACTCGTCGCTATACATTTCACAATATTTCGCTACTACGACTAGGCACCACTTTCTCTCCACTTCGATATCTCTTTGTACTCACTTCTTCACTCTTGAGTAGAATAGACTGACTTGCAATCGTCCGTCCAACCTTTTATTTAGGTTTTCATATATAAACTTCTCGCAACTGGATTCTAGTAATTTAAAAAAAGATTATTCTGACAACCCCTGGAAAGATCTTTTACCACATCCTTTCTTCACCACCCCGTCCGTTTACCACAAATGTCAATGTACGAAATTTCCGGCAAATGACATCTTTCTGTCCCTCTCGGTTCATCTTGCCGTCTTATTGTATTTTTAACCGAGTTCAAAAAGGAGGAGGTTCGCAATTCGATTGGTATATTTTTTTTATGTATGTTTATTAATTACGCTGATATGTATGATCCGATTTACGTGATTCTTCTTTTGTTTGATGCGGAATCGTTGCCATTTGGTCCCATAAAAATTTAAAGTAGTTTTTATTTTATAAACATTTTTGAACATTTTTTCCGTTCACGTACCTTGGGATTTGTATTGTTTATTTGTGTATGTATATCGATTACTCTGAGATTTATGATCCGATTTACGTAATTTTTAATTTGATGCGGAATAGTTATTACTTGGTCCCACAAAAATTTCCCATAGTTTGACCCAGTGGTTTTAATTTTATGAACCTTCAAAAAGGACGAGGTTCTCAATTCGATTGGTATGTTTTTTAAAATATATGTACACCAATTACGCTGAGATTTATGAACCTATTTACGTGATTCTTTTTTAGTTATATGTAGTTTTCATTTTATGAACATTCTTTCCGTTTCTGTTTCTTGGGGTCTATATAGTTTAAGGCGCGCGGCACCATTCGTAGGCCTACCCATAGCTACTTAAAATAAAATTACTATTCAATACATGACAATAAAAAGCAACGAAATGATATAGTCTACCTGATTTACAGAACAACCTATTACAGACACTAACAAGTAAAAAATAAAAAGAGCAAGCAGCAATAGTATAGTATAGTAATAATAGTAGTTAAATAGATATACCTATTATTATTCTATCTCACTACATGTCTGTTAACCTGGCTGGCACCGACTTTAAAAATAACAATTATTATATATTGTTTGTTGTCTTAATAAAGAGAGAATAATAAATAACGGAATTATTTCTTACTTTTTAGTGCATTTTTAGTTTGAAGTCGGTTTTTTTAAACGTAGTTTTTTGACATTTTCTAACAAGTTCTAACTAAAGCTTGGTCTAGGCTTACGAATTTTTTGATGTTGATTCGCAACAGTTTGTACTATATATCTGTCAGTTTATTGATATTTACAGTAGATAAAATTAAATGAAGCGATACTTGTTATCCCAATTTAGTGTGAAATCAAAACATTATTTACAATAACAAAGGTATTCTCATTTGGGAGACCTCAATATTGTAATGTAATGTATTGTTCTTTGTTACTGAATGCATTGCTTATTAGTAGGATACGGAACTATCAGAATTAGGTCACTATAAATAGCTAGCTAACCCGACAGACGTAGTCCTGTCTTAACTATGAGTATTGAATTCGAATTGGTTGTCAAAAGCTTACATTAGAAAAGTTAATGTGGTCGTTAAGTTTTCTTAAATTTTCCAATTTTCCGCGCAACTTTCTTATTTTTTTCTTCTATAAGAACCTTCTCTAGACAATAACAAACACTATAAAAAAATAAATAGCGAAATCGGTCCAGCCGTTTACGCGTGATGCCGTGACCAAGGGAAATAGGATTCATTTTTTAATTAAATCAATTAAACTTCTGTCGCTTTTTACAGTATACACTTTTCTAATCTAATGTTTATGACGCATGACATAAGTCAGTCATTTGAAGACGGAGTGAGAGCATCTCGTAAAAGCCGAGTAACCCAGCACCCCCTTGGCGGTAGGAGATCTGTTCCCCCTCTGGCTTGCGACCACCAGCATGCGAATCCGACCGTCAAGTGTCATAGACGCGTTTCGGTCGAGCCGCATTTTTTCTTCTTCTCTCCCCCTCCCCACCCTATCTTCGAGGATGCAACGCATCGACAAAACGAGGGTATCTCTTGTTTTGTCGATGTCCATGGGCGATGGTGTCCACTTACCATCAGATGGACAATCTGCTCGTTTGCACCTTATCCACTATAAAAAAAAAAAGAAAAGATATTTATATTTAATACAGGACTACGTCTGTCAGGTCAGCTAGTTTGTAATCTTATACAAATGTGTCGGAAACTAGAATATATAAGCATCGTATGTGCACAATGCCAGTGCCTTGGACTTGTGACCAATGTGTTGGCTTAAGAACGTCCTTTATGAGGTTCTCTATTTAAATCTAAGGTTAGGCTAACATAAGACTAACCCAACACAAAGCTAAGCTAAACCCAACTTACACTTCCGACAAATATATATCAAAGTCGGGTTCGTTCGGACACTTATAACTCGAGAACAGCTGGACCGATTTTCATCGTTTTTGAGCATCGATACGTTAAATTCTCCCCTCAGATTATAGAACGTATTTAATTAAAAGTTTCGAATCTACAATATATCCACAATATTTAGATAATGGCGTATTTAAGATTTTTAAAATGTAGAGTAATGTCAGTAATTAATAAAGATTGACATACATATATATTGGTTGTCAACAGTTCAGCTAATCTGTAACACGACATTCATTGACTGACTTAATACGAACGTTCGCAGGATCAGCTAGTATTATATAAAATATGTCGAATATAATATTTCTGAATTATATGGATGGATGGAATTTGATGATGATTCTTATTTGTGACAAAAGTCATGAATCTTTTTAATTTTTTTTTCCTTCTTGTACTAACTGGTTCCAAATTAATCTTGGGTTATTGCTTAATATTGTATGTAAATTAATTTTGCATTCAGTTAAGTTTTCTTATGTCATCATCGTATGTCGAATAAATTGATCTGGATGAATTGGCAGATTTATACAGTACAATTAGCAAATGTAAAAGACCTTAAAAATGGAATAAATATTAGGGGCGTGGGGATTTTATCTCAAAGTAATTCGAAAATATCCGTTTTTTAGGCAGTTGAAAAAATGATTTTATTGACTTTTTCTAGCATACTGTATAAAATAAAATGAGCTTCTTCCTTGGGATAAGAAAAAGTGAGAAATATACATTTAACACGGTTATTAATTTCTAATTTATAACTTTTTAATGATATATAGCAGATTACATAGAATATATAACAAATTTTCAATTAAAAATTGAGCGTAGGTCTGATTTACTTCGACTTCATGTAAACCAAAACAGAAAAGAGTTATAAACTATTGCCAGTAAATCACATATGTTTCCCCGTTTTTGGGTTGGTTTCTGTTCCTAATACTAAAAGCTAATGTTACCAGTGACGTGAAAGTATGGGCCATATGTCACAGCGGTTTTTTTACTTCCATTCTCATGTCATTTCGGATTTTTCCGTACGCTTGAACATTTGTTATGATTTACGCAGTTTAAAAATACGAGCATATTTGAATTTGCAGTTTTTGCTATAGTCTATGTAGAAATATTAATAGCAATAACATTATCTAGATCTTAGGGGCCATTCAAGTATTACGGAAGCAGATTTTTTTGCAATTCTCAATGTGATGTGCGTGTTTACTATCGCTGACGTAATGCAGTCTCCTCCATCCCCCACGTCATCAAAAATAAGCATAGCAAAGACAAGCAAGCAAAAAAGGGGGAGGGGGCCCTCCCCCTTTATAGGTTACGTGACAGGCCTTGCGATTCGATATAGATCATTTATTCTGCTGATAATCAAAACAAATAAATTTTATTTTTGTTTATCCCATATCCTATCTTACAGCTCCATCTTTTCTCTCATATCTCATCTCATCTCTCATTTCATGTAGTAATGTACTAATAAATTTCTATTTATTTGGATTAAATTTCAAAATATATTATATGTCTAAATGATCTAATACTAATATATAAAGCTGAAGAGTTTGTTTGTTTGAACGCGCTAATCTCAGGAGCTACTTGTCCGATTTGAAAAATTCTTTCAGTGTTAGATAGCCCATTTATCGAGGAAGGCTATAGGCTATATATCATCACGCTAAGACCAATAGGAGCGGAGCATCACGCGGTCGAAGTCGCGCGGTTCGACTAGTTATTTGAAATAACTAAATCATTTAACTAATAAATAATTATATTTAGGAGTTCCTTATTATTTACTTCAATATAAAAAGTACTTACATTTTTTGAAATTTATTTTCGACTGTTTTCTCTTTAGTCACACTAAAAAGCTTCGAAGAGAAATTAGCTAGTTATGTCTAAACATCAAAGTAGTATATATATAGGACACGAAAACATTGAGAGCTATTGAGAGTGCTCCGAACTATAAATCTTTGCCCCTGTCAAACTGTACTGCCTTACTTTCGGATTGTTTTACAGAAATAACGTTAAAATCTGTTAGAAAAAAACATTTCTTTCGTATTAATTATTTCATGTCAAGGTTTTAATAATAAAGTCGTGTTTTTCTTTATAATAGCATAATTAGTGACGCGTCCTTGCTTTGCTGGTATCAAGCTCTAATCGAAGCGTCAGTAGGTGAGTGGTTCGGGCGTTGGATTCACGATCGATAAGTCGTGGGTTCAAATTCCGGAAAATTTTCAAACAATATTTCGCACTGACCTCAGAGTCATTTCATACTATGATTAGGAAACATATAATTTTTTCTATTCCATGAAACATAAATAAAAAATTGAAAATAAGGTTTTTTATACTAAACCGGCGGGATGTGGCAAGGTATTCTGCCAAGTGCTAAATACGGAGCTAAAATAAAATTTCTTACAATATTACACACTGAGAGTAATTTCAAGTCAAAAATAAGATTTTTTACATTAACGCAGTACAAAATTGCGAGTATCATTATGTCAACTGCTTCTGCAACTGCCACATGGTCTAAAATGAAATTTCATATAATATATCGCAATGATGATAGTCATTTCATAACAGTATTAGAAAACAGATAATATTTTATCTACTCCATGAAATATCAAAAAAAATTATTTCAATTTTTTTGTCACAAATAAGATTTTTGACATAAACGCGGCGCGGTATGGCGAGTATCATTCTGTCATCAGCAGCAAATGAAATTAAATGAAATGGCATACAATATTTCAAACTAACCTGAGAGTCATTTAACATTGAGACCAAGAAGTTCGTTCCTTCGTTCGTTCGTTATATTGACTTATAGTAGTAGTGTTAGCCTAGTTCTCAAGACGTTAATGTCCACTCGGATGGTCTGAATTCGATCTCACGCAACAGCCACGGTGCTTTAACGTTAAAGGAAACCATCGTGAGGAAACTTGGACTCCTGAGAGTTCTCCATGTTCTGTGAAATGTATGTGAATACTACCAACGCGCACTGGGTCAGCATGGTGGACTATGTTCTAATCCTTTCTCATTCTCAGGAGGAGATCCACCTTAGCTGTTGGCCATTAAAGGGTGATGATGATAATGACAAAGCTTTTTATTCAAGATAGAATAAAGATGATAATATACAGACTATTATTGAAACAATCACGTCCATTCTAAGGTTAGCTAAACTTGAAAATGATAGACCGTACGGTCGCTTGCTTAACTATAACATATTTGACAAATAGCCTGAGTATTGTTGCTCTGATACAGCCATTTGTTCACGTTGTCATCCTTCACCAAATATATAGTGCTGTTAGTGTTAGTGTAGTGTTAGTGGTATACACGATATATGATGTTTAATAGCATTTGGACGTCTATGATTGTTATTTGTGGAATTTTCGCATTTGCATTGTTTATGGGGAAGGATTAATTATAATAATAGTCATATTTGTTCAAAAACTAATCAGACCCTCCCCCCTCCCTTCGTCACATCATTGACAAGCTCCTTACCCCTCGAAATCTCTCTTTCATACATACCGTTCATGAAATATATTAAAAATGTATATTCAATAATAATCAATAACTATAATTAACATAAGTATATAAAACACAATTTATAACTCAAGAACTGGTGGATCGTTTTTGATGAAATTTTGTACAGATGTATACTGGTGTTTTGAAGATGAAATAGGCTACCCAAAAATAGACTTGTAGGGGAAGAAATAGAGGATTAAAGTTTGTATGAGAGTTCACCAACCGAAATCGAGTACGTTACCTTCACGTTTTATGTTCACCAGCCATTTACCAACAAGAAACAAATTTAGCTTATCGAAACTTTCGACATTTTCAACTCTAATAATTACAATGAATATTTTACTATTGTTTAACCACTTTTAAAAAAAAGATTTGACAAGTAATTTTATAAGATACATAATGGTAATAAATTGTATTAAATGCATTTAAGTCTTTAATCCTTAATAAATATTATAATTTCGAGAGTAACACTTAAGATGAATACAAACTAAATAAACGAAAATGCATTTTAATCTGCTACTTACGCCATCTATTGACGCATTGATAGCATCTGTTTGTCTGTTAAATAATCAGAATTAAATCACTGAACCTACTTTGATGAAATACGATACGCAGATAAAGTAGACATTGACGAAGGACAAAGGCAAAGTTTTATCACGAAAAAATTACTCAAGGATATAAACTAAACAAATGAGTGTGCTCGTACGCCATCTATCGACGTGGGGATGAAGTGCATGTCGAGCTGCGTGGCCGTTATGTCTTTGGGAATTGGTCATATTATATAAAGTGTAAAATATGGTGATATAGCAATTAAAATGTGAAATTAAACCTTAATACACGTGGTAAGTTGCACCCACTTTTATATTTGGATTAGTTAATGCATTGTTAAAGAACCCCGATAAATTGTACCCGGTTCACACCTTCCAGGTTTTATGTTAACATTTAGGAATTGAACATTTATTAATGTCTTATTAAAGATTAATGTATTTTCCTATCCAATATCAATTTTTCTTACTTATTGACTTTGTACTTAATTGTAATTGACACTCAGTCATCCAAAGTTTCCTTAATTGTCACTTATAAATTGCAATAAATCAAAATTAGATACTTTCTTACAAAAACCTTTTAGATATTTGACCCAGAAAATGGAAAAGGTTGTAGACAGCTTAGTAGATAACTTATCTCTTGAAATAAATCTATTTCTAAATCCTTGAATAGAATAATGAGATTAGTATTAATTTTTATGAGTTATAAATTAAGATTTAAGATAGGAGTTCAAAGCACCCTAAAACTAAAACTGTAAAGTAGAACAGCCTATTCAATAAGTTAACAAAAGTCCTAGTATTTCCAGTAGTTATATTACAATCGAACTTAAATTTATGCGATCTACCCTCGGATTTATCTTAATCTCGCTTGTCGCGTATTTTTTCCTCGCTATCGGAAATTCAGATTTCGCGAACAATTTCCTCTTATTACTTTCTTTCATTTCTTTATATCTGTAAAGGGAAATTGCTAATAAATTTTACGCGGACCGAAGTTCTGTGGCATTTTTTGGATATTGGCGTGTTTCTTTATATATAATCCAAACTTTAATAATACAAATGGTGAAGTAAATCTGCCTGTTTATCTGGTAAAATTTTAAGCCGATTTTAATTAAATTTGGTAGAGATATAGACTAGAGATTGGAAAAGACCATACGCTACGTTTTATTGCGAAAAAACGACTTGAAGGGGTTGAAATAGG
Source organism: Limenitis camilla (assembly GCA_905147385.1). Lineage (NCBI taxonomy): Eukaryota > Metazoa > Arthropoda > Insecta > Lepidoptera > Nymphalidae > Limenitis > Limenitis camilla. The sequence continues at coordinate 198,954 of LR990254.1, forward strand.
GGATGAGAGCTGTGTGGCCGTTTGTGTGTGAATTATGTCGATGTTGACAATTAAACCCAAATTAATGTAGTAAATGGCACCCGGGCAAAGTCTGGTCGAGTCAACAAGTATTTTTTATAAAATAAAAATTATATTCCATATTATAAATTAGAAAATAGGTCATGATAAAGCTCATCCCAAGTGTAAATAAAATGGTATTTTTAAAAAAGCTTCACAGCGAATGATGGCTCTTTATTTATACTCTAATATTTGTTATTTATAAATCACAAATTATTAATAACTGCCTTAATTAATCATAAACTACTGAGGTGTGGTCTCACTGGCGTGTTGTGCTATCGAAGCATTATTCCTCCTTCGGTTTTCATGTGAGTCTGGGTAGTTTCATGTTGTAAATCACTAAATAATATCTTTCTCCGTGTCCTTTTAGACCTCATGACCATCTAGCTAATTTTAGCGGCTACTGCCTTTTATGTTATTATTAACATAATTAAGATTTTCACAATATGAGTTATCTTAAGTCTCTATGAGATTTCTGTAACGATAAAAAGTTTAATTTTTTTATTGTTATTTTTTATTTCAATTGGTTTTTTAATAATATCTTTTAATTCTCTTTTAACTTATCTGTTAATATATCATGTAACATAAAATAAACAAAAATGGAAGCTACCTTATTTAAATTATTTTTGTAGACAAAATACGATAGCGGCCTATAAGAACGCTAGTCACTACTTATGTCACACAAAAACCAAGTCATCAGTATAAGGGTAAATATAAACTTACCGTAGGTAAATGTAATAAAGTTGTTTGAAAACCAAAATATGAACGACAATGTCCTTTAATTATACACAAAGTGAAATAAATAATTAATTATCTCGTTTCAAACAAAGTGTTATATATTAATGAGGATACCCTTTTATAAGCTCCGCAGTCAATAATTTCTGGTTCGGTTGACCATACAAATTTGTGTCGTGAAGCGAAAACAATGAGAGTATGGTGAATAATTTTTGTATATTTTTAACGATATAATAAAACTCTGTTCCATTCCTAAAAACTACTGTTTCCATTAATGCTTCATATTTGAGTCCGAACATAAGGACATCACACCATTTTTCTCCTCAATTGCTACCCGTCGAGATCCCTTTGACAACCGTTTCTCGGAACAAAGGTCATATATATGTTTTTTTTTAAAGATTACTAGCAGTATGGATCACATACTACTAGTATTCCCTTTACCTCTCCTAGTAAGCTAACAAATAGCTTGTGTCAGGAGTGGGCCACGCCAGTAGTCCAATGTCCGGGATTTGAACCCACGACCTATCGACCGTGAAACCAACGCCCGAACCACTGAGCTACTGACGCTTCAATTGTCTTCTTATAACTTTTTACGTGGGTATACTTGAAATAAAATGAACTAAGGCGAATTCCAAATTATCAACTGTGTTGTTAACTAGACTAACAAGACTACTAAAAATATTTGTTTTGGCTTTGCTAGCAGGTTTGCAGAGTGCGCCTCCCCTGCTCGACCTCTTTAACTAAAATCCAATTAGCTAGTATCTATATAAGAGACTAAATATGAGAGTAACTTCATATATATAAACTTCACAATGATAGTCAATATTTATTCTATTATCTATGTACTTGTGTTTGACAAGTACATAGATGAGGAACTATCAGAGTTTATAGATTACTAGTCTTCGACTTCGCACGGGTGCCATTTACTGTGTGCTAATCTAAGTAAGATTAGTTTCATTAAGAGTAGTTATGTGAAGTGGGGGGGAGAGAGGGAAGAACATTAGAAGGGGTGACCATATTGATGGAATGACAACATAGGTACTGCTACTGAACTGCTAAATAATCGAAGCAGTGCCTTGGACTTGTGCCCAGGATGTAGACATAAAGACGTCTTTTACCAGAATTCCAACACTCTCCTCTACTGCTTAGTTTCACTATTTAAACCTTATAAAAAAATATTTTACTATCCCGCGGGAACTATGAATTTTTCGAGGATAAAAAGAAGGCCATAGCCTAACACATATTATGTTAATTCAACTTATAAAGTATCTTATGTGAAAAATTTCTTTGTAATCCGTTCAGCTGTTTTTGCGTGATTGAGTAACAAACATACAAACTTACTTTAATATTAGTAAGAGTAAGATTTTTTTTTTTTTTTGTAAAGATTACTAGCAGTATGGATCACATACTACTAGAATTCCCTTTACCCCTCCAACTAAGCTAAAGCTTGTGCTAGGAGTGGGCCACGCCAGTAGTCCAATGTCCGGGATTTGAACCCACGACTTGTTGATCGTGAATCCAACGCCCGAACCACTGAGCTACTGACGTTTCGAGAGTAAGATGGAACTGGTGGGGGTATTTTTTAAATAAAACTATAGAAACTTATAACCAAATTAGTGTTGCTAGCACATTATACAGACTCTATTTCACAATATTATGTATCTACAAATTAAAAAGTCACATAACAGTGAATACGATTTTAATATAATTCCATCTTTATTTAAAACGGCAAAGGAAAGTTATGATCTACATTTTAGCATTCAAAGAGCGCTAAAACAAATATGAAGTACGCTTTTACAACTAAAATAAATATGAAAAGATCATTTATTTGCTTGAATATGAGTTTTACCAAGGTCAAACAGTTATAATCACTTAACATACTCTTCTTTATTAGAATGAAAAGGCGAAAATTTTCTAAACGTTTATATACGAGTTGTTGTTAATGATGTACTAAAGAACCACCATTTTTATAGTCCAAAAAATACCTAAAACGTACAGTGTTGCCACCTGTTAACAATCCATGTTACTTTTCACAATCCATAACTAGAATTTTTTTTTTAAAGAGATAAATCAATGACAAAAATATCATTGACGTATTGAAAATATTTAAATTTAGAAATTAGTAGAATTAGACTGGAACCTGAATAATGGGGCAACCTGGGGCTTGCAGCTCAGATGCAGTGTGATCCTCGAAAACTTTTATGCCACCCTCACGATGCTGCATCTTTAATAGAATTAGAGAGGCTTAGAAATCTCGATTCGTCTCAATAATGAGCTAGTTCCTATTTTTGTCGGTTGATGCCGCGGTCTTTTTCCTTTCTTAGAATGCGACGTTGTAGATTTTGCACGGCTAGTGTATAAACCCGATCCGGAAACGGAAAAGTATTAAATAAAAAATATAGTTTAAAAACTATAACCCGACTACGTAAAAAAGGGGTTTAAAAAGAACGAAATAAAAAATAATAAGATGGAAACCCAGAAACGCATAGGTCCAAAAATGGTCAAGGTAGAGCCGTGGTCGCACCCACTATGATTATATATATGATTAGATTCCATAAAACAGAACAAACAAACAAACCTCTGTGTCGGTCGCTCGATCGCTCCCTCCTTCCCGGGTACGCTACACCAAGATAAGATTCGAAGCCGAAACAACCAGCGTAAGTGTCACTCGCGAGATATGTTTACATCAGTCATATCAAATAATAAGTAATCTGAAAAAAAAAGCATATCTTACCAAATAGCATAAGAAATTTCCAATTCGGTTCATAAATGACGGAGTTCTGAGGTAACAAACATAAAAAAAATAAAAAATATAACCAAATTGATAACTTCCTTGTTTTCTGAAGTCGGTTTATAATAAATAAGTAATCTGTTTTAATTTTGCAGAAGTATATCATTTCTAATATCCTTTATACATATATATCTATACTAATATTATAAAGAGGAAAGATTTGTATTTTTGTATTTTTGTATTTTTGTATGTAACGAATAAACATAAAAACTACTGGACCGATTTCAAAAATTCTTTCACCATTAGAAAGCTACATTATCCTTGAGTAACATAGGCTATATTTATTACAAGAAAAAATTAGAGATCCTTAGGAAATCTCACGAAAACCAACCCAAGGTGCCAAAAAATTAGCCATAAAATATCTTTCATCGCATGCGCTGCAAAAAGTATTGATAATAGAACAAAAAAATGTTCTACAATATTATAGAACATATTAATATCTACAAAAAAGTCCGCGAGACCATATGTTCAACTATTATAGTTACGTCACTATAACTACTTTTTTACATTTTAAAAGTTGATAAAAATGCCTATCAAAATCAGACCATGTTTTCTATAACTTTGTATTAATCCTTATCCAAATAAATTATTTCGTATTTAAGTCTATTTCAATACCTGTAAATTACTTTTTGAATTATTAAAATCGGACTTTCCATTCAAAAGATATTACGAAATTAAAAATATCAATATAAACAAAAAATACACGACGACGCGACGGGCCAGTATAGCGACGCAGCGCAGCGAGTAACGCGGCAAGAGAGGGGGCACCGAAATGCGGGAGGGCCAATATATTTTTTTAAATAATATTCCACCCGCGCGAAGCCGGGATGGGCCGCTAGTTTATTATAAAACAGTAAAAGCGCTATATGTATTGTGTAGAATGTATGTCAAGGTCTCATATCAAATTCATAATACACACTGAACTGAACAAATATGACTTAGCAACGTTATTAATGAAAAACTATTGCCAGCAGCATGTATATGTATACAGAAAAAAGTGATAATGAGTTAAACATCACTATTATACTCTCGGATTTTAAGAGAGCTAAATCAAAATTTCTAGGTCTTCATCTTACAAAAACAGCTTCAATGTAAGTTAACGAGTACTTTTTTGAGTACTTATTACTATTCTGTCTTGCTTACAGCAATTTTTAAGGTAAGTCACTTTCATTCTTGGTTTCTATTTATTACTAAGTGTCGTAAAATATATTTTAAAATTTTTAACCTGCAGAAAAAAATGCGTTTCTAGGATGATATAACCCATGTGACTTTTAAATATTTTTTCACACCACTCACCAACAAACTTTCGCACAAACTCGCTCTCAAATTCTTTTAGTCATTCACCCGCCCACTCACTAAGGCATTCTCGCACCAATTAATTCAATAATTAATTACAGAGCGATTTCTTTGACAAATATGATTATATTCTATTGAGTTATTATTGTTGAATAACAATCTCCAAACATACAGTGTCGTTTTTATAATATATATCATTAGTTGATATCAGTTTAAAATATGCAAGTCAATCAAGATCTGAACACTGTCTCTTGACTTTCCCAACTTTTTTACAAGGATAAATTTAAAAACCCTTAATATTTTATAAGTATATCAGCGGGTCAGGTTTAATAGCAGTTGTTTTAGGCGGGAAAATTGCCTTCATTATATTCATGTATGTTTACATTTATTATTTTTTCAACCTTACAGCCATTTCACCGTTTACCGTCAGGAAGTCTTAACAAGGCAATGAAATTTAATACGTTTTTTTATATAATTTAGGAACTTTCCGAACGTAAAGTAAATTGTTAATAATTTTTTTGGGAAGTAATTGAGATTGTATTGAAGTAAAAAAAAATTTAAAATCCACAAATCTTTTTAACTGCAGTAGATTTTTATTTTCAAAATTATAATCGTAATCTAAAATTAAAAATGTAAATATAAAAATCTTACTAAGTAATATGAATAATAACGTCTTCACTGTTGGATTTATAGTGAAAATGAACACAAAAACTTGAGCAGTTCTTGGGTATTGGGACCCAGTGTACAAGAACACAAAGCATTTTTTAGTGAAACACATAAATGTGAGATTGTGCTGTCGAATGAAAAGGCGGGTGGGTAATTTAGGAAATTAATTAATGAAAGGTTGAGTGGGTGAGTGGAATGTATAAATTATGGGTAACTAAAACAAGCGATTGCGTAAATAAAAATTTGGATATTTTTAAATTTGGATTGGATGGTAAGAGATAATTAGCCGCCTAGTGTATATATAATATACATAATTTTACATAACATATCATCATGTATTGACATAACATTATTATCATACGCCTTATAAACATGAGCTATGAATATTGCATCTAAACCGCAACATAACGTTCTGTATTAGCCGGCTAATCTCTCTAGTTAGAATTCCTGCGGTGTTTTGAATGAGCTTATATTACCCGTTATATAATATGTCTACTATATTCTACAAGACTACAACATCCTTCGTCTATTTATATATGTAGTTATCGACTTCATATCACTACGACGTATAACGTTAGACGCAGAAAGTAGCTCTAAAAATTAGCCCTAAAGTAGCAGTTCAGGGTCAATGAGTCTCATTCGTCAACGGGACACGACAGAGCGCGCATAAGTCGCGAATTAAAAAATGGCCACTTGGCTACTTCCACCGTAAAATGTTCAAATTAACATGAGATATCTGATCATCGAAAAAATATCTTACAATGAATTAGATTCTTGCTAAGCAATTATATAAACAATTTTTTTACTGTAATTATTTTCGTAGAGACGACGGTTATAGACGCGCTGTCAACGCACGCAATTGCGCTACTATTTACTTTTAAGTTATATTTTCTATTCAGACTATACTTATTTTGAAATCACAAGTAAAACTCTTAAATCTATTTAAAGTTGTTATTAAATAAAATAACTTATATATTTTCACAAAATGAGACTGAAAACTTTTGATTTGTTTCAGTAACTTTGACATCTTGATTTTCGTAATTCCTTTGTAACATAAACAAACTAAAGTAAAAAAGAAAACAACTTTAAATTTATTAACTCTTAGGATCGTGACTTATTAACATAAGAAAAAGAAAATATTTAGTATAAAATTTACATTTTAGTTATATAAAATTACTAGTCGACTACCGTGACTTCGTCTACGTTAAGGTATATGTTAAATTAAGTATATATGTACAAAAGTAAAAATAAAGGAGAGAGCGAGAGACTCTCGAAAGAAAAAAACCGAACAGAGACTGACCATTCTGAACAGAGATAAAGATAAACATTAAATAGCGAAAAAGGAACCAGGATGAGGGAGAATGATAGTATATAAGAGGAAAAGAGACAGAAATGCTGTAGACTTCCTCAGTGAAAGAATTTTTAAAATGGGATTAGTAGTAACAAAACGGCCATGTTCTATTAATTAAAAAAGTGTATATGGCAACACTAGATCACTTTTGTCACTCATGAAAAGTATCATTTTCTATCAGCGAAAGAATTTTTAAAGTCGGATTAGTAACAACAAAATGGCCATTTTCGTTTCATTAAAAAATGTATATGGCAACACGAAATCAGCTTTGTCACTCACGAAAAGTATAGTTTTCTATCAGCGAAAGAATTTTAAAAATCAGATTAGTAACGAAAAAATGGCCATATTCGTTTAATTAAAAATGTATATAGCAACACTGAATCACCTTTGTCACTCACGAAAAGTATAGTTTTCTATCAGCGAAAGAATTTAAAAAATCGGATTAGTTACGACAAAATGGCCATATTCGTTTGATTAAAAAATGCATATGGCAATACTAAATCACCTTTGTCATTCACTAAAAGTGTAGTTTTCTATCAGTTAAAAAAAATTAAAATCGGATTAGTAGTTCCTGAGAAACCCTTCAATTTACAAAATGACCAGGTTATGGCACTTAAATGGCCATATCTTTTCAATTAGAACAAATATGGCAACACCATATAGCCTATGTTAACCAAAAAGGATGTAGCTTTCTATCGGTGAAAGAAATTTTAAAATCGGTTCAGTAGTTTTAGAGCCTATTCGCAACAAACAAACAATCAAATCTTTCCTCTTTATATAATAGTGTAGATAAATGACAGCTAAGGCTAAAGGATGGGTATCCTCAGGCTACTTTTAACCCCAAGTATAGTTTTTATGATTTAACAAAAAAGTGTAACCATGCAGAAGCGTCTCAACATTGTCACAAAATCTCGAAAATATGAAATCTGTTTCTGTTCATTCATACCCAAACCATTCTCTTACCCCAACGTTCATCCACTAACTCACCCACTTACTCACTTGTGGTCACTGAATCATCCATTTATAGCAAGCTTTTATTTCACAAAAAGCTTGTGTAGTTATTGTTGATAGAAACAGAATTTCTATATAATATTGAATCCGTAATATAAAATGTGTCTTAAAACTTACAACAAAACCGAGCCACACAGGAGTTTTACAATTTTCGAAGTCATGACAAAATCTATTAATTTATATCACGACTTTCAAGAATTTAACTGCAAGTTTTAGCGCGACTAAGCCAAAAGTGGATTCATAGCAGCTTTAACCGGCAAATGGTGCATTGCAGAATAAAGACGGTTTTAATTAATTTTCCGCGACTAATACTTATGTCTGTAATAGTCTGGCTAAAAAACTTGATTTTTGAAAATCAACCCTTGCCTAGTGAGAAAGGGTTCATTTTGGAATGCTGTCAATGAATTTAATAGTCTGTGTGTTACTAAGATTGCAGAATAGAGTAGAAATAGTTAAGAGTTTACCTAGACTCTTTTGATTTAAAGTTTAATATTGGGCACATTTTTAGTATCATCATCACCATCATTCATTCATCATAATTATGTACTACTTTTATTTATAAGTTTTTTATTGTTTTAAATCCACAAGATGTCAAGATGTGAACATAAACAACAGCAAGAACTAATATTTTTTATTATTATTATACATAAAATAAAAAAAAAATTCGTCGCTCCGTTACAGAGTGGAAGAAGCACAACCTACCAAGGAAACAAACACAATTTCGAATATATAATATTAGCATGGCTTTGTCTGTTAACGTTATAAATATAAAGTTACTTTGAAATGTAAATTAAGGAAGGTTTCATATAATCCATGTTATTTTGTTGTTATATCTGCACTGTGGGATAAATATTTAATTATTTACTTCACATATTCCTTCCTACTTAATCCCCTATTTAAAATTCTCAATAGACGTTTTCCTACTAGTCACATTTTAATCCATTAAGCTTTGCAGCATTAACAAGTTATTACAGAGCAAATAAGTAATATTTTATATTTAACTTATAATATCGATCTGCTGTTACATCACTGAGATAAAACGTATAATTCTATATTTTTAAAAACAATAACAACAATATTGACAAATGAGCCAACTAGTGTTCAATGTAATGGTTTTATTTTGCCTTAGTAACATAAATTAGAATTTTATGTATAAACTGCACTTACTCAATTAATTATTCTTTCATACTCTGTCAGCCGCAACTATGAATATATTATTTTCCCAATATTTCCGTTGAATTTATACTTTATAATGAGTAGTATGTCACTGCTTAGTAGTGGACACCACTATCTCATTGAATGTTTTCTGTCTCATTCACTTTTTCTTTTATATAAACCTTGCCCTTAAAAATAATATATACATACATAGAGGCTATTCAATACTAACAAATCAAATCATATTGATATACGATAAATCACTTAAAATTTTTAGAAATTCCCCAATGAGTCAGAGAATTAATCCTTTAAAAAAAACTAAATTGAGCAACTCTAGTTGATTCAGTAGAAAATGTCTTATAATAAAAATATATGACATTTAAGACTATATTTATTTTAATTGTCATGTACATAACATTAAAGGTTTTTCAAAATGCAGTGAACAGATCCGAAAAGGGTCGCTAACGAGGTCCAGGACGTCGCGTGTCACATTAACCAAGGTTATATTTAAATGTTGCTCGCAAAATTAGTATGGGCACGACCTAATGGACGGGTATTGATGGACTAAGTGACTTGGATATTGAATTTGAGGATTTTACTATATTAGTTTTTAGTTAACGACTTGTCATGCTATAACGACATTAGTGATAGATCCATTACATTTTTTATATAGCCAAGAAATTATTTTAGTAGGAACCTACCGGTGGATACTTATTACTGTAATTGTACAGAATTACATCTAAAAATTCAATAACAGCTCTAGCAACGCATCCTTCCAGGGCCCCCCTAAATACAATTGATTATAAAGTAAATTCTCGTAATCCATTCGCACTTTTGAAGATAATAGTTCCAATAAGAGACACGGGAGACGAACTTCTTAGCATTACTTCACCGTGCGGGTGCCGGGTTCATCGTGTGGAAGAGAGAGGAACTTCGAGTAGAGCCTTCGACTAGTAACACGCAAGTGGGTTTAAAGAGCCCCTTTTCCATGCACATCAACATTCACCTTATTCTCTACTCATGTTACTCTCCCTTCCCAGCTAAATTTGGTATGATCCTGTTAATACATCTTTGGATACTCGCTCCAGTATATAATTTATTATGTTTAGAGGTAAATTAGAAGAATAAATGTACATAGATGCCTGTTTTAAAAAATATAATGTAAATCTAACCTACAAAACTGAGTACGTCAAAGTTACACCTAGGCACAGTTAACGTTCATTATATAAAGTACAATGTTGGAGCACGTTAGAATAATGGACATAATTAGTTAAATACAGGAATATTAAAAAAAATATTTTACTTCGTCAAGTAATTTACACCTATGTGACAGCTAAAATAGTGTTTTTTGTACGACCATCATAATTTTAATATACTCATAGCATGTTTTTTAATACTGAACGTATAAGCACAAAAACATGAAAGTATTGGACTTGTACAGTACTGACTTGTAGAATAAAAGCTTTTATGCTTAGATTATTACATATATAAAAACGCAGTGTTCGAAGAAGCTTAAAAGCGTAAAAACTTAGACATGTAAAAGCGTATGTGTACAGAGATGTTTGGTGCCGAAAAACTTAGAGATGTGAAAGCGTATACACGTAGAAGCATAGAAGCGTAGATTCATAGACGCAAAGAAGTCATAAAAGTATAAAAGCTTCTGGGATAAGTGCTGCAGAAGTTAAAAGCATGAAAACAAAGATATACAAGTGTCAAGCTCATCTAAATTAAAATAACTGCTTTTTACTAAGTCCATATGGATGTATACACGGTACATATACCAAAACAACATTTTTTACAATTTTTTTCTGTCTGTCTGTTTTTTCCGCCTAATCTCTGAAATGGCTGGACCGATTTTGACGGGAATTTCACTGGCAGATAACTGATTTAATAAGAAGTAACTTAGATTATTTAATTTCTCGCTACGAACTATAGAAGCGGAGCAACACGCGAACGAAGTCGCGCGGGTCAGCTAGTAGAGGCATATAGGCGCAGAAGATTAGTGCAGCAGAAGCCTAAGGCAGTAAACACATAGATACGTAGAAGCGTTAACTTATGACACGGCGCAGATGATTAGTGTACTAAAAGCTTACAGATGTACATGCGTAGAAGCGTAGAATCTTAGATGCGTAGACTCATAGAAGTACAAAATCGTAAAGAATTAGTGTCGTAAAACCTTAAGAGACGTTAACACGTAGATGCGTAGTAGTAGCTTAGAATGGTACTCGCAGCGTATAAGCCTAAAATTTAAAAGAGTTTTTTTAATTACTAGTTAAATACATAGAAAATCATTTACATACATACATAAAGCATAGCAAAAAATTTTAATTAACCTCACGTATATGTAATTATTTAGTCACAAATAGCACTAATTTAAGCAAGAGGTGTGTTATTAAGTATGTAAAATAATTACCTAACATAATGTGGGAGTCATTAAGAACACATTTTGGTATATTTCTCTGACTTTCATTAAATACAGGAAATTGTTTTTTGCTTCTTAAATTAAGGCCATGTTATGTAATAACTGTTATTTTTAGAGAATCATAGAGAAAATAAATAAAATTGTTATCTGCAGCAATATATGGTAAACATCGCAGTTATAAACATATTTAGTATTTTGAAAATTTTATTATTATCTATTAAAGCTCCTTAGCTGTCTCGCTACTCCTTATCAGTATTATATAAGAAACTCTTATCGATATTAATTAAATGTAAAATTACCTAAGATTTTAGCTATGGACAGAGATGTGCAAAATAGTTTATAAAAAATATTCAAATGCAAAAAGTATTTGCATTTTGCATTTAAAATACTTAAACAGAATTCGAGAGCCTGATAATATATGATTACTAGCTGACCCGGCAAACGTTGTTTTGCCATATAAATTTAAAATAATTGGGGTGGGCTTATCACTTAGGGGTAGGTATGAAAAATAGATAGTAGCCGATTCTCAGATATACTGAATATGCATATAAAATTTTATAAAAAATGGTCAAGCCGTTTCGGAGGAGTATGGTAACTAACATTGTGTCACGAGAATTTTATATATAAGATTATGTCAAAGTAATTATGAATATAAATTAAACGCTGGTATTAGACCTAATTCTACAATTTGTTTGTTCCTTGTCCATCAACGGTTCCACTAATATATTTGTACGTACGTAAAACAAAGATTACTTGTGTTGTGTTTGACAACGCACCAAAGGAGCTGATTAAAAGATATCATCGGATTTACTATTAGTTGACATCCGTATCAAGGTATTTTAGACGGACTATAAAATATTAATTATTAAATTACCGGACATTTATTCAGTATTGCCATTGTGAGAATAGTTTATCACATTAATTTATTATTGATGACAAAATGTATTGTTGTTAAATACAAAACATGTCTTGAAAGGTATTTCAAATAAAATACAAAATATTTTTAAAACAAAAGTATTTAAATACAAAATGGAAATAGATATTTTGTATTTAGTATTTTAAATATGAAAAATGTCACATCTCTGGATATGGCCAACAAAAATCTAGTTTTACGTATTTTTTTAATCACACGAGCACATATGACGACAAGGATTGTGAATTAAATATGAAAATTTGGCAGTTTTATAATTTTTTTATGATTTATATTAAAGTGATACCAACACGATAAAACTGATATCTATCTCTACTATACAACCTTTATTATATACTAGTCAACCTGCGCGACTTCATCCGCGTGATGCTCCGCTCCTATTGGTCGTAGCGTGATGATACATAGCCTATAGCTTCCTCGATAAATGGGCTATCTAACACTGAAAGAATTTCTCAAATGGACCTTTATATATTAGTACATTATTAGTATAAGATTATGATTTATTTTAACGTGATTAAATGCATCCCCTCAGAGGGAGGAATGTGGGCCTAACAGCATATTGACCACTAAGATTTGTCGTAGATATTTGTCTAGTACCGGTGTTTTGATTTGTTAAAGAAAAAAAATCGTTCTCATAAAGATATTCATTTTTTGCGTATATTCAACGCGTGTTCATTTTTATAAATAGTTTTAAAAATTATTCGCTAATAAAAATTCTATAAAAATAAAACTAAATGTCAATATAACATATATTGACTGACCTCCAGATAATTTATATGACAGATTATTTTATGCCAAACTTATTTCTTATCTTTAACATTAAATACTGGCAGAATTACTGCTAATTATAAGCAGTATCAAGAGCCATAAAGAAAAGAAGAAGAAGAACATTAAATACTCAAATAAGTTAATAGAATAAATATATTGTTGTCTTTTTTTACAGGTAATGATTTTGGTTCAACATCTTTAGCATGAAAAGAAAAGAGCAGTGAACGAGGATGGTTTGTGTATAAAATCAACTGTAGATTAAATATTGTAAATGACTTAAATATCATCATCATCATCATGACCCTTAAATGGCCCACTGCTGAGCCGGGTCTCCTCCTCAGAATAAGGAGAGTATTAGGCCATAGTCCACTACGCTGGCGCAGTGCGGGTTGGCAGACTTCACACACCTTTGAGAACTTTTTGGGAACTTTCAGGAGTGAAGGTTTCCTCACGATGTTTTCCTTCACCGTTAAAGCAAGTGATATTTAATTGCTTAAAACACACATAACTCAGAGTCAGAGGTGTGTGCCCAGAATCGAACTCGGACCTCCCGAGTAAGACTTGAAGTCTCAACCACTGGGCCTTCACTGCTTTTTTACACTTTGCTTTTTGAAATAAATACTGCTAATTAAAAAGAGTTATAGCCTATACGCAGATCGGCAGTGCGACGGTTTGACTAACATATCTTCCTGGGGGTTACACTTTAGACTCAGAGCTCAAGCACTATTGCTAGAATACTCACGATGTAATCATAAGTATGTAGGCATTAGGCAAATTGAATGGTATTCAATTTGTAGTACAAAAATTAATGTTACTCAGATTAATCTCATCTAATGCCATCATCATACTTAACACTACATAAAAATCTGACGATCAAATGCTGATTTTAAACTGTAATTTCATTAAAAACATCGAAGTCTTAGTTATGAACATTGAATTTATTTAAGCGGAACCCCTTACCGCCAAGTATCTCATTATCTAGTTTCTAAAGTACTTGTTTGCTACTTATTTCTCTCACAAAGCGCGATCATTATTATTGCTTTAGAAATTATAAACAAAAAGACGGACTGTTTGATATTTTTATATACCTAGTTAGTAAAGTCTGAATTATTAGCTTTGCTTGGCTAAAATATTTGAATAATTTGATTATTGTACGATAGACTTTCTAATGAAGAGGTTTTAGTGTAATACGCGTACAAACAAATAATGTATTAAAAAATATTTTTTTTATTGGCGCTATAAATTAAATGTGAGGGCTTACGTTAAGTTTTCTTAAATACGAGTATTTTGTATATACAGATTTTTCCTATATATACAGGAATAGTTTGTGAGTTTGAAGGGAAGAAAGTAGTCTTTGTATCTACTAAACCGATTTTGAAAATTCTTTTACCAATAGAATTCCACATTATATGTGAGTGTCATCTATATCTATATCTATACTAATATTATAAACAAGTAAGATTTGTATTTTTGTATGTAACGAATAAACATAAAAACTACTGGACCGATTTCAAAAATTCTTTCACCATTAGAAAGCTACATTATCCCGAAGTAACATAGGCCATATTTATTAAAAGAAAAAATTAGAGATCCTCAGGAAATCTCACTAAAACTAACCCAAGGTGCAAAAAAATTAGCCATAAAATATCTTTCATCGCATGCGCTGCAAAAAGTATTGATGATAGAACAAAAAAATGTTATACAATATTATAGAACGTATCAATATCTACAAAAAACTCCGCGAGACCATATGTCCAACTATTGTAGTTATGTCACTATAACTACTTTTTTACATTTTAAAAGTTGATAAAAATGCCAATCAAAATCAGACCATGTTTTCTATAACTTTGTATTAATCCCTATCCAAATAAATTATTTCGTATTCAAGACTGTTTCAATACCTGTAAATTACTTTTTGAATTATTAAAATCGGACCTTCTATTCAAAAGATATTACGAAATTAAAAATATCAATATAAACAAATAAATAATAGTTTAAAAAAACTAAAAACACGCTTTTTATTATAGAAAACCAAACTAAAAAGTAAAAAATAAATAATAGTTTAAAAAAACTAAAAACACGCTTTATATTATAGAAAACCAAAGTAAAAAATAGAAAATAAATTTTAATAAATTTAAAATAAGAATAGTGTTAAAAATTTCAATAAATATAAATTAATAATAGTGTAAATAAAAAAAATGTATTTTATTTAAAAAAAAGCGTGGGGTGCTTTTTAAGATATTATCAAAATGATAATCACTCTACTCATATCTGTCAATAAAATATTTATAACTATTGACACCAAGTAAAAAAAATCACGCTTGAGAAACGGCTACCAGAACCAAGGAAGGCCGCAGGCGCGCAAATTACCCACGGAGAGTTACATACTGACATACTGACAGACTGACATACTGACATACAAGTGAAGCTAATAAAAAGCGTGTAAAAATACACGAGGACGCGACGGGCCAGTATAGCGACGCAGCGCAGCGAGTAACGCGGCACGAGAGTGGGCACCGAAATGCAAGAGATCCAAAATATTTTTAAAAATAACATTCCACCCGCGCGAAGCCGAGATGGGCCGCTAGTAATCTATATTTTAATCCGAAAAATGAAAAATACTTTTTCGTGCTAGTCGGATTTGCAAAGTAAGTCGGAGGAAAAACGGACGAATGAAAACGTTTTTTACGAACGCTGCCTTAGTGATGAGACATATATAATAGTAGCGGGTAGAATATGAATGAATAAATGAGTGAGTGAACGGTTCGAATACATTTCAGCAAAGCGAGAGCGTTTCGGCTAGTATACTATAAAGATAAGTGATACATGATATTAAAAATATTAACTTCTTTGTGTTATATGTTTGTGTTAACTTATTACAAAACATCATCGGAGATTTTCCAGTCTATTCACTTCAGTTCGCCTAAGCTTAATTATTTTCCAAAGAAACCGCTTTTCAAAGAACTTTCATTTAGTCTTGAATAACGAACATTGCCTAGCAAAATATAAAAATATATACAATAAATAAAGATTTTATTTTATAATTACATACTTGAATTCGGTCTCCACTTTTATTTTAGGTTCCATACCTTAAAAAAAAAGAATCCTTTACTTTTTTGTTTGTCTGAAATCAAACGGTCCTCTCAGTGGCGAACCAAACACCACCCAAACAAGCTAAACTCTTCAGAGTAGTTCATAATTATTACAAGCAACAAAGAATTTTAGCACAAGTAAAAGGAAACTGAGTAAAATGTATTTTTGCAGCTGGTATACTGACCGCGATTTGCATCAGTGTTTGAGGATAACAGTTTTTCAACTACAAAGTTAAGTTTGTCCCGCACTTGACCAGTATTTTTGGAAAACCATTTGTTAAAAATACAGAATTTGCAATAATGCCTCTTACGACCCATATGATTACAATGGTGTAGAATAATATGGTATTAGATATCCTTCACCTACATAATTATAGAGTAACCAAATAAGGTTGTAATATGATTACAGACATTAACTAATATGAGATAGTATATTATGTGTTTATCTAATATTGCTTATCATATTGTTAAGTTTGATAATTCTGTCCTTCGATTATTAATAATATCAAGGTCTCATAAAAAAATGTAAAAAAAAAAAATTAAATAGATATGAATAAAAATAACGCTTTCATGAACTTAAGACAGGAGCAGCAACGAGCATTTATCAAAACCTCTCCACACTCCCACTCTACTATGTTGGTCAATATTTAAACTATGGAATTATTAGTCAAAGTGCCGTTGATCTATTAGAGTTTATGAATTTTCGATATTCTTAAAATAAACTAACAAAGATTAGCAGCCAAGCAAGCAAGTAAGTATTACTGAGTCATAGATACTTTTATTAATAAATACAAAAAAAAAAAAATAAGCTGGATAATTTTTATTTGTTTAATTCTAGATTTAATTTTTGTAGCACTGCATAGTATTTAATATATTATATTCTCTTACTCTGTGATAGGAATTTCTAAGCTACAGTCTACAATGAACAATGTATTAAATGTCATATTTTTAATGCGCCGCCATTTTTACTACTTACCGCGTAATATTTATGTATTAAACTGTAAGTAAAGTATTATTTCTGAATAAGCACTGAATAACTAAGCTTTTTTTGGTAAGATATTTCTAAAATTTACAACCAGTAGCAATACTATAAATATTTCAAAGTATATATTTTTTTTCTTTCTCTTATTGAATCTCCAAAAATCGTAATATTGCTGCTGCTACAACAAATACACATTTTAGGTTCTGCCTTAATTTTCGTCAATCTATATATTCTTTTTTTAACTTTAATATAAGTAATAATTGTTTATTGATAACTTTTAAAAGTATTTTTTGAAACTGATCTTTACTCCACCTGAGAATATCTCTGCTTTTCTATCAATACAATAAAATTAATAAAATTATACCAGAATGTATAGATACACATTGATTCATTTTGACTTGCTTGTTTAACTAAAAATACATAAGCCAGCATGAAACCCAGCTGGCATTTTCATGAACAACAATATACGCACGCCATTTTCCCATTTACATGACCATAACAGTGAAAAAGATTTCAGCGTAGTACCCATACTCGTTATAAGCATCTATTAGAGATAAAAAGATATAGATATAAAGCGTTTCCTTCACACTAAGCCCTTATCGTGTAGGTTAATATCGTTTAAGTGGAAATACTCGTATTGTTTAACGAAATTAATACCTCTTGAAGAGGCGCGTATGCCCAAAGGAAATTGTTTACCGATTGGGATGAGTTTTGCTCGTTCGCAAATTGTAGGCTTCTCTTTTGTTTTCATTTATAAGGAAAGATACCTTTTTCTATATGATAATATGTATAAATTTCTCCATCGCAAGAATACCGCGAATACTGGTTTGAACTGATTTAAAGTGATGTCCGAAAGAAAATCGCGCCAACTGCTTTGCACTGATTTATACCAATATCCGAAAGATTACCGCGCAAACTGCTTTGAACTAATTTGTACCAAATTCCGAAAGAACACCGCGCAAACTGCTTTGAACTAATTTGTACCAAATTCCGAAGGGATATCGCATAAACTGCTTCAAACTGAGTTATACCAACGACCGATAGGACCGCACAAACTGCTTTGAACTGATTTATACTAACGGCTAAAAGAATACCGCGAAAACTGCTTTGAACTGATTTTTACCAACGTCTGAAGGAATACCGCGCAAACAGCTTTGAACTAATTTATTAACGGCCAAAAGAATACCGCGCAAACTGCTTTGAACTGATTTTTACTAACTTCCGAATGAATACCGCGCAAACTGCTTTGAACTGATTTTTACCAACTTCCGAATGAATACCGCGCAAACTGCTTTGAACTGATTTTTACCAACTTCCGAATGAATACCGCGCAAACTGCTTTGAACTGATTTTTACCAGCTTCCGAAAGAATAGCACGCAAACTGCTATGAATTGATTTAAAGCATGTTCATGTCTAAGAACGAGTTTGAATTAATTAAAAAAAAAACAGTGGTACCATTATAACTGTTTTTTTATAAATCTCTTCGTTACGACTTCACTTAAAATATTTAAAAAAATATGTTTAACCATACTTTGATAACCCTATCCCTTTTCTCCTCTCGTTTTATTTCGGTATTTATGATCGGAGCAATTTAATATTTCGTAAATTGAAAATATTTTTCAATCTCTATATAAGGTGATAATCCAAAGCATCATATTACTCAAATTAAGTGAAAGTTTATTTGAAAATTGAGTCGGCAATAAAAACAAGTACTAAATATTTAAGAGCGTTTTATTTGTGTAGGTCGTAACATGTTATTTCCTTACAAAGCAAACAGTATGTAAATACGAAACATAATATTGTTATATCATTTGTTCAATAGAAGTAATAGACTTCTGCCCTCTCTTTACTATATTTTATTATAAAATGCAGAAGAGTTAGAGGAATATAGGTTCAAACCTGTCTTTACTTCTATTCATCCATCTATCATATATAAATGTAAAATATATAAAAGTAAGTCAAATTTGCTCTTTTTTTCTATAAATATTGTATTTTTTAGTGAAATTCATTTTTTTACTGACTCTACCTTCCATATAAATTAATGTTTGAGGTAATAAAGGATTCATAATATAGAAAGGGTCAGAATACTCGTCCTTTAGAAAATCAAATCTGAAACCTGTCAAAAATAATAAAAAGTAGATATAAATACTGCTGGGGTGTGTAGAAACGGTATCTGCTCATTTACGTAAAACTGACTGACTGCTGCTATTATATGTATTTACTTTATAACGGTAAGTATTTTTATGGTAGTTAGGGGGGAATTTATATTTATATTAGTGTGAATTAGCCAATTATAGCGGGTGAAACTATAAAATGAAATTATTTTATTATGAAATATAGAGTATATTTCATGAACCAACCAGAGTAATTAGATGCGTACTTCGACGTTAACATCGAAAAATAGATGATTAAGGTATAAGTAAGTAGGCTCTGTCGTAAAGACAAATAGTAACAGACCAAAAACTTTTACTCACGTCGGAATTGTTTGTTGACAAATTAAAATATCTAAATATATCCTTATTTTTGTAAATGTGTAACAAGTTAACAAACTTACACGCACGAGTGTTATATAAAATATTTAAACGGGAAGGTCACAGCCACGCCCTTCCTCAAGGGCTCCGACACAAGCTAGCATTTTAAATCATTTAAAGAGTCACTAGTCACCCGGTTTTTTTAGGTCAGCTATGATGTGACGTTGTATTTGCTAATGTTACATTAAACAGCTCAGATTTGTTATAATAACGTAAAAAATAATGCTATCGTAGTATAAAATAATATTTAACTTTTATATTTCAAATTTAAAACGTTCACCTACTTGTAATGTTGGATGAATGCGATTTCAATTCTATAAGCAA
The DNA here is from genome assembly GCA_905147385.1 of Limenitis camilla. Taxonomy (NCBI): domain Eukaryota; kingdom Metazoa; phylum Arthropoda; class Insecta; order Lepidoptera; family Nymphalidae; genus Limenitis; species Limenitis camilla. The sequence goes on from LR990254.1 coordinate 219,067, forward strand.
AGTAAATCATAAATGATTTATATTTCTCTTTTAATAAAAAAAAGTCATCTATAAATATAATTTAATCATTACCTTTACATGTTAAAAAATATTTTTAAACAAAAAAATTGAACGGAATTCAAAAAATAAATAATGCACTCACTAAAACGTAAAAAAATAATCAAACTTGGATTTTAAACACACTACCAACTGATCAGATTCAAGCCGGAGGTATATTATTATTGTTGTATTGTTTGGGCTCGGCACGGACTTAAAACTGATCACTTGGTAGTGTGTTCAAAATCTAAGTTTATAGTCCGGTCCCTACTTACCTAGATAACTTCAAAGTATACAATTACTTGGTTATCCCCATGATATTTAAAGAAATATCTTCTAACTCCCAACCGTTGAGGTTCCAGCGCATCAGCTCAGCAATAACATTATACATCTTATCATTTTATTTAGATAAAAATATGTGAAAAAAATTGTAAGTGCCTTTGAAATTTGAGGGTTTATCCCGATTTCCCCGGATTCCACCATAAAATCCTGACTTGGTTCCAATGGGACCTCGAAAGTGCACTCTTTCCAATAACAAAAGAATTTTGAAAATCGGTCCACAAGTGAAGGAGAAATCGGTTAAAATACATAAAAATATATAATATACTACCTGACCCGACAGACGTTGTCCTGTCTTAACTATGAATATTGAATTCGAATTGGCTGTCAAAAGCTTACATTAGAAAAGTTAATATGGTCGTTCAGTTTTCTCAAATTGTCTTATTTTCCGCACATTTTTTTTAATTTTTTCTTACATAAGAACCTTCTCCTGACAATAACAAACACAATAAAAAAAGAATTAGCGAAATCGGTCCAACCAAGGGAAATAGGGATTCATTTTTATATATACAATCGCACATAGAACCTCTTCCTTTTTTTAGGGAAGGGTTTATAAAAAATGGATCATCTCTTTGTATGTAAGGGCATGACTTCAGAGCGACAGCACCAAATCGGGTAATTATTTTTATGATGTATTGATTATTGGGAGGATAAGGTTTGTATAAAAGAAAATGTGACTCAGAGAACACAGACAGTCAGTGAGATGGTGGTGACCACTGAAATACAGTGACATACTACGCATTATAGAATAGATTTTTTTTCAACGGGTATTTGATTGAACGATTTGGATATTAAAGAGTCAACCCAAGCAATAGTATAGTACGTAGTAGTATAATAGTACAATTGTACTTACATACTAATTCGTTACAGGTTCGTTCTATAGATATACCTATTACTATTCTATCTCACTATATGTCTGTTCACCTGGCTGGCTTCAAAAATAACATTTATTGTATATTATTATCCTAATAAAGGGAGGTTAATAAATAACGAAATTATTTCTTTCTATTTAGTGTATTTTTTAGTTTGAAGTCAGTTAAATTTTTTGTTAAAAATGTTTTATAGTTGGTGATAGATTATGGCTTTCTAGGCTAACGAATATTGTCGATGTAATTTACTAAAGTGCTGGTACTATGTTTGCTTATTTTCCGTATATATGATAGGTTTATTAGAGGGGTAATAACGGGTGAAAAATATTACTTTAAACTATTAAAATTATTATCTATATGGGATCCACACTGCACAGTAACACATAAAAGACAGTAATAATATGTACTTCAAACCGGAACATTGTAATCCCAAATACTTACACTAAACCTTGGTCATTACCAAGTCCCAGCATCACGAAACAAAGCCTAGCCAAACGTCACTGAGTGAAATCACTTTGACGACAACTACTTCGAGTCTATCAGAACAGAGATTATACTCGTATATTATCTATATGTGGGTATACTTAAAATAAATTAAAAGAACTAGAAGAAGAAGAGAAAGAAGAAAGAACCAGTGAATACTAAGTTACCTTCAGTGTTGCTAACTTTATTTTTCTAGTATTGTATTTTTGAACTAGTTTATATTATCATTAAAACTTTCGTAAGCATTCATTACGTAGTATATGAAACGATATTTGTGGGCTGCTTATAACTGATTTCTAGTTTGAAGTAAATCAAATGTAACAGCTATACTTGCACTTGAATTAAATAGCCTTTATGAGACCGATGAATGCATTCATAGCATGCAATTTACCATTGGCACGGTCTGGCCCTTGTAACATGGAGTGGAAACATAACTTCTACTGCTCTAGATGTACGAGTAGTTTAATATCGCAGCACCATGATATGGTATGCTTTTAATACTATTACACAGGCGTATTGTAAATTCCTTTTACCTGTATGGTTATTTAAAATTCTACACTTTCCAATCTATTGTCTTGTCACAAATCTTTAGGCAAAACTTAAAACTTTTTTAAATTACTTAAAACTCTTTAAAATAAGTTGTTGGCTATACGTAGTCTAACAGTATGACTATAGTGTTGATAACTTAATGTTCAAGAGTGCGTATGTATATTTTATTTGAAGTATAACTTTGTAACGATAGATTTGAGCCAATCTCTTTGGTGTTTCAGATCAGTACATTGGTGACCCTTCTTGGAGTCCACGTACATTTACTTTATGTGAGGCGAACCTACACCTTGCCCGCAAGCGTTAAGCGCTGTACGGCTTCTTTTCTGAATTGTATGTGTATACGTATTGCTATATAGATATCATTCACTTATTCTCTGATAGAAGAGAAGGTAACCAGAATACTTGATTTTCGCTATTTTCAACTTATCAGTATGAATTTTCCGTTAGATACGAAGCATTTCATCACTACCCGACATTCACCCATAACACAATTACAGTGTTGCATGCAGCACTCCAATTACACGTATTTTTTGCAATAATTACTAAGCCATCACGCAATCAGCCAATGAGGTGCCAATTCGAGATAAGCCGCTTACTAGTACTGATATCGTATTAGCTGGCTTTGCTTCCACGTAATCGATTTACTACCTAAATTACGTGTAGCTCGACTTAATATGCTTATATAATATAAACATAAATCTATCTAACTTTTTATTGATTTTGAAATAATTTCTGAAGCTTTTACAATAGGTAGCAACACCGTTAACAATTTTATATACTCAAGTAGATATATTTGTGGGTAGTTAATTTTATTTTATTCTAAGACAATATATCCTCTGTTGCCTGGTAACTATTGGGAATGCGCAAATAGTGTTGTGTAATATTGAAAAAAAAATAGCACCCCGATAGCTCATCTTTAAGCACAACACATGTTGAAGATTAATTGACCGAATTTCTCAAGCGGCATAACGCTTTTTTTACGTGATGAGCTCTGTTAGACCACTCTTTAAGAAAGTTTATTTTCTTTTAAAAATATCGTTCATAAATTCATGAGATAGTTTTTATTTAATAAAAATGATTGAAGTCACCATCAGTCTTCGTCATTTTTAAGCGCATTTTTAACAGCTTTGGACTAACTGGTAGTTCTATATGCCTTAGATTACCTTCAAGGTCTTGACTTCATGTAAAATCTGTCTGGATAGTTAGAGGCAGTCTGACAATTGATTTCATATTTAAACATTTTTGTAAGTTATGTGGAAGTAAGTATTGTGTGATGGTGCTATGACCTAATGGTATGTACCTAGGTAGAACAGTGGATAATGTATCTTAATCAAGTCAATCACGTCCTTACTAGGGCCTTAAGCACAGACAAGGTTCGACTTTCTTTCATTTTTTCAAAAATGTAAGCTAAATGTATGTTTTATTAGAATTTTATATATTATTTATCAAATCCACGATTTTCTGAGTAGGGTTCTATAAAGTATGTCGGAGTGTAGCAAAATGTTATTACTCTGCTAGACGAAATAATTAAACACCTAATTTGTTATACTCACTCAACATTGTTTGAAAAATAACAATCTGTTCTCCCCTTAAATGAATATTAATATATAATATATTATTTGTAAGCTGAAATAAATTAAAATTTTTAACCAACTTCAAAAGAGGAGGTTTTTTATTAACTGCGTAGTGTTTTGACTATTTGGGTAAATACAAATTCTTTGTTTATGAATGGGTCCGCACCTGAAAATGAAACATGGAACCCTTATTGATCACTTCATTGTATGTCTGTCAAGACTCGTTTTCTTCGAAGCGTGTGGAGTTATCAAGTTGAAATTCATACCAAGTACTAAAGTTTTAGATCAGTCACAGAAAAGAATAAACTGCTAAGTGATAGCAAAACTCACATTTAGATATTGTTAATTAAAAAAAAGAGGAGTTGATGAGTCTATACGCAGAACTATGTATGACGATTTGACAAAAATATACTCGTGGGAGTTATACTAAAGACATTGTCTTTCAGGCTTACTCCTAGATTACTCGCGATGAAATAATCATGATTCTGCAGTGATAGCATATTTATTTGGAAATCCTACTTCTTTGTTTAATGTTTATCAGTTGTCCAAATGTTGTTAAGAAAGTAAAAATACCACTCAAATCAATGCTATCAACATAATATATAACAGGATGCTACTTAAATTAATGTTGCTAACTTCATAATGAACAATATTTTCATCTTCGCACACATAACAAAACCTACAGAGCACTTCCCGTTGATCTATAAACGTAAAAATTAACATTCTAAAACGGTAAAATTAAACTGACAGTAATCTTTATCGATGTATAGGGTTTTTAAACGGATGTCTGTCAACCTATATTATACGGAACCCATTATGCGCGAGTCTGACTCACACTTGACCAAATTTCTTAATGACAGTTCTATTTTCCTTTACGTTATCCAAATATTAATAATATATAGTTTGAATCTCCAATTCCATTATATAATACAATATGAAACTCAGTTCATGTTTGTGACAGAGTCGATTTATCTTAAAGCTGTTATAGGAACTATTAAGTCTAGTTCAGACTAACTTAATCAAGTCTAGGCACAATCTGTACATAAAACAAGTTAAATAAATCTGACAAGCAAGTATTTGAGTAAGTTAGTTTGACAGTAACACAAGTCATGGGTTACGAGGACTTTGTTGTGGTGAACCGCATTGCTGATCTATTTTTGGGTTTAAAAGTTTCGTAAACTAAGTATTGAGATGTATTGGTGTGCAGACTGTTAGGCTGATAGTTTTCTTTAGTGTATTGGAGTTTAAAACTTTCTAGACCAAAAATGTTTTTTATCAACTGTTCAGTTTTTCGCTACATCGTTCTTAGTTTGAGAGTTTAAATAGTGGAGGTAAAGTTCAATGTGCATTACAACTACCACTCATTAGTATTTATTATCTTACTAATCTAATAAATGTGAAAGTTTGTATATTTGGATTTGAATGTTTGTTACTCAGTCAGTCAAAAACGACTGAAGGGATTTTGATGAAATTTGGCACACAGATACCTAATAATCTGGATTAACACATAGACTACTATGTATCCTGGAAAAAAATTATAGTCAGGTGGGATAATAATAAAATATTTATTACTTACTATTATATCTTATATTGTATATATAGTATTATATTATATAATACACAATATTAAGTTAGACAATATTATCCCGGTATTAAGATTTTGCAATGCCCACAGTTTTACCTCCACTACTTTACTTTGTTACATTTCACTTTAATATATCTGTATTCATATAATAAATATATACGTCAAACTACCGTTGAACTATCTCTGGCAAAATCTTTAGTAAATTTGTCAAATAGTTTTCGTTATCATTGTCGTTATTAATATATAGGGGATTTTAATGATAAGAAGGAAGGAAGAGAGGGAAATATTGGAAAACACTAACAGGGGGGATGGTATTGAATGGAATATTGGGTAAAAGCGACGTAAATACTTTTACTGAACCGATGAATAATCAAATATGATCTCTAATAATTACGAGAAAACCCAAGCAGTGCCTTGGACTTGTAACCAAGGTGTAGGCTTAAGCAATTCCTTTATTTGATCGAGGCACTATCCTCCACTGCTCAGGCTCTCTGTTTAAACCAAAGGTTAAAGTTACATAACGTAACACAAGACGTGGCAATTACATAGTAAAGTACTTACGTGACCTTAATAAGACATCACTCCCAGCACTTACACTATCCAGGGACTACTTCACTCCTTGAGAGACCCCGCATAACTAAGTCTACAGTCAGACCTTCGACAGAAGGGATATAAAGGGTCGAGACTGTCAAACTGATGGAAGTGACTACTACCCTACTCCAACGCCATAGATGGCGAAGACGATTCGATTATTCGATAATTTTTAACCATTCTCCGACAAATATATTATGAATATAGGCAGAGAGCGTAAGTAGTGAAGGTGTAGTATTCTATATACAAATTGTTTTTACTTTATGAAAACAGGCAACATCTAAGCATCAAATTTGGATAAATGTTTATTTATTTTACTGCTCCCAGACAGCCTTCAAAAATACGTCTGTAAACCAAGTCAGGATTAACATAATACAGAATATATTTTACCCTAAATTCAAATTTTCATGAACGTGTTTACTATCAAAGTTATTATAATATATTTTATTATATTTGAAATACAAGTAAAACTTATTCAGTCTTACTTATTTGGGGAGATATTAAAAGGATATTCAGACATATTTTGAGAAGTTCCAGATCCATCTATTGTATTTATTTTCTCTTCTCTCTTTTCTTTCAGCCTTTCAGAATTTATTGGCCTCTTTTTCGCACTGAATCATAGTTTGTTTAAAGATTTAAAAAAATAACAGAATACAGGTGATACTTATGCTTAGTATATTTTCCTTAAAACTATCTGGCACAAAAATGTAGTTTAAGCTTATAGTTTGGCTCACTGATACCTACACTAGGATCTCCTGTGTTTTAGATATAAGTATTTAATTTGGATTAGGTACTTATTCTTTTTAAAAAAATATGGGTGCGACCACGGTTCTACCTTAACCATTTTTATACCTATGCTTTTTTCGGTTTCTGTTAGAATTATTTTCTTGTTTCATCCTTTTTAGACCACTTTTTTACATAGTCGGGTTATAGTTTTTTTAAACTTTTTTTTATCATTATTATGCCATATACAAGGGCTAGTAGGTTGAAATTAGTGTCGATAACTGAAAGCCTGCGTAGGTCGCGGAAAAGTTTTTCACACTTTACAACTAATATATAATATTTAAATCAACAAAAGAAATTTAAATATTAAATATTTGGATAAGGGAGTAGAAAACCTAAGAATTTTTCGCATCGGTGAGTGAGTGAGTGAAATACTTTAGTCAGTAATTGTTTAATCATTATAAAATTTCGTCTTACATGCTTCAATCCTCTTTGAATTGAATTCTGAAAATTTGTAGAGAATTATTATTTATATAGTAAAAAGCTATCAAATAAAATGTCAATTACAAAAACAAACAAAGAAATACTATACATGAAGACCTATATATGCCCGTCTGGGGAGTAGTCGCCATTAACGTATATAGTCTGTTGCTCCCAAACAATGCAGTGTATTGTGCTCGGCGAGAGGGGAGCAGTAATTACACGTGACTCATTTAAAATCTTAAAAGGTATTTACGTTGCTACATTGGGTATATTAAGGGTTGAATTACTATTTACATAATATTAAGAAGCTAATATCGCAGCTTTAAGACCAAAGTCACCTATAAAACTATTGTGACCGAATGAGAGAGAATAATACCTATTTTAATACAGCAATACGTAAAAGCTGAACAGTACCTACGATACAAAACCAAAGTGTAGGTTGAAGGACGTCCTTGATATGACCAAGCTAAACTAAATTAATGGATCTAATACTGTATTAAAATTATTATTGAGTGTTGAGCTTACCTCAGACAGTACCTAACTCAATGTGAAATTAAACTGTATACTACATTTTGCACTATCCACTGACCTTTTTTATGGTAGATAAGGTGCAAGCGAGCAGATGGTCCACCTGATGGTAAGTGGCCACCATCGCCCATGGACACTAACAAATCATAGTATACCTTACACTCTCCTGTTTTGACGATGCGTTGCATCCTGCGGTTTCAGTGGAGCCTAAACAAGCACATTAATTGGATGGGAGAGGGAGGGGGTACATCTGGCCCACTTACGGCTGGTGGTCGCAAACTAGTCAGGAACAGATCCCCTACCACCAAGGGTGTGCTGGGTTACTCAGCTTTTACGAGATACTCTCCCGGCGGCAACTATGAGTAACTTGATAAAAAGAAAATCAGTCGTAAATTGATAAAATGTTCTGGTCTGCACAAGTAGAAATGAAATTAAGTTATAAAATTAAGTTTAGTTTTCCTAATTAGTATAAAAATAAAAATCTTAATCAGATCCAGCCTACAGTTAATTCGCACCTTGAATTATTATAGTTGAATGGTCATTCGCACGAAAGGCCATTTCATCTGCGTTTTAGACTTTCTTGCGTTTTGTATAAGTCAACCATCTTACTTACTTATTTAATATTATAAATATGATTCTTTGTATGTTTAAATTTTTGGATGTATAGATTTTTGGAAGTTCATTACTGAATCATGCAAAAACGGTGGATTTTAATGACATTTGATACACAAATACTTTATTGCCTGGACATAGGCAATTTTCCCAGAAAAATTCAAAGTTCTTGTGTGATGAAATTATAATACGTTTATAGTGCGCCTGAATATTTTTATGAAGTAGCAAAGTTTGTAATATAAATATATACACGATATGAATTAAAAAAAACTGTGTATCAATGTACCTATTTATTGGTAAACTATATTAACATTTATATGTAACATAAAGATGTGAGTTACAATTTTCGATATTTGGATGTTTTGTTACTAAATAACACATAAACCGCCGAATGGATCTGAACGCAATTTGGCACATAAATAGCATTCTAACCTTAAGTGATGTAGGCTAATTTTATTTTAAAAAAGCAAGAGTCCTGTATTTTATTTTTGATGATTGAAAATGATTACAAAAATATATTTCGGGTATTTTAATGACGTGAAGGAAGGACCCCTTCCTTAGGTACTTATTGGGTAAACGCAACGTAGATACTTCTACTGAACCGATAAATAATCAAATATGACCTCTAGTAAACTAGCACTATTCAGAGACTACTTCACTTCTTGAGAGACCGCGCCCGACTAAGACTTCAGTCAGACTCTTGATGGCAAATCTCGATGGGTCGAGACTGTCAAAACAATGGAAGTGACTACTTCCCTACTCGAACGCCATAGGTACCGATGACGATTCGATTATTCGATAGTCTATTCTCCAACATATACGTCACGTGTAAAACAATTCATGCGAAAAAATGTGAGTTTACATTTTGTTGGCAACACGAAACACCGTAAGTTAATATCGAGTTAAGCGTAATTCTTGGTTTTTAAGTGGGGCCATAAATTTTTCATAACCTGTTATTAAAATTCGACGTGTTACCAACTTAGTGGTGAAATATAATCAGATTAGTGTCGACTACAATTTTACAGGCCATTTTCGTTGCAGCTAAGTGTTTTTTTTTTAAATATTTGGGTGTACAGTAGTGTTTCCGGCAAGTCAAACAGACGAGCAAATATTTAAATCACTTAATTTCTTTATAAGATGGTATGGATAACATATTACTAGTATTCCTTAACCCCTCCAACCAAGCTAAATGCTTCTGATAGGAGTGGGTCACGTCAGTAGTCCAATGACTAGGATTTGAACCTACTACTTGAACCACTATGTTACTGATGCTTCAAATCTCCTATAACGATAAAGCCAGAATAGCCTACATTTTCTGTGATCCAAAGGATTTGTGTTTGTCCAATATGATTCTATATGCTGTATCATAAAGAGTCTTAAAGATTAAAGTAATTAGGACGAGAATAAATCCTCTTTTAATATAGTTTATTTCTCGGCATCAGATCTGCGTTCACAATACTATAGAACAAAGTCCAGAGCATAAAGGAAAGAGAGCGAGACTCTAGATTACACGTGTTTGACAACTTTGTGTTTAGTGTTGCTACACGAAATACAATATTCTTTATAAGCGTTTAGAATTTTATGTTATTGTTATTATCAATGTAAAAAAATTAGTCGCTGAATTAAATTGGTAATTAAGTTTTACATATGTGTTATCTAAATGGACCGATGCCGCACATGCACAAGACAATAACAATATGCACTTAAAACGGAACACCGAGTAACCAATATTAAAAACTTACTCCAAACCTTAGTAATGGAGACCCGTCATCTTTGTTAGGTTGAGAAGGTTCTTATGTAAGAAAAAATTAAGAAAGTTGTGCGGAAAATTAGAGAATTTAAGAAAACTTAACAGCCATATTAACTTTTCTAATGTAAGCTTTTGACAGCCAATTCGAATTCAATATTCATAGTTAAGACAAGACAACGTCTGTCGGGTCAGCTAGTTTTATTATAAAACTGCGAATACCAACATTTTCATTAACAGAATAAATTATTCAACTTTTTGGTACAAAATACGTGATTGCCGAGCAAGTACTCACATGTGTATTCATTTAGATTGTATCTTTTTCCTTCCTATTAGAGTGAGTGAGATAAAATATAAGTAAGTTTGTATATTAGAATATGTACACCAGTGCGCACATTAGTCACCGAAATAAAATTACGTAGCAACCCCAGTAAGCCGAGAACATTTTATGACGGTCTACTCACGCAATACTAGCTATGCTATATTGGTGTGAAGATTTGATTTAACTACGGCTTCGCTTCTGTTCTTCATTGTGCTATATTTTAAAGGCTATTATATGATCAGCAGAATTCCAAGCAGCGCCTTGGACTTGTGATCAAGATGTAGCTCAGAACTTGATGGCATCATGATAACAGTTACTACTTACTACGATCTAGACTCACCATCAAATAAAAACTAATGTTATATTTGACAAGGTAACACACCAAAGATCATCAAGTAGTGAGACAAATAGTACTTTATTATTTGGTAGCGAGGTCGACTCGTGAAGCTGCGAGGTTACGTTATAATACTCCTGGGTCTCAAGCCCCAGGGCCTGCTAGGGTTCTATCTAGATTATATAATACTATTGTCGTTTGAGTGTTACTGCATAGTATAGCTCCCATACTCTTAAGATATAAAAAGCTGCTGAACTATCAAAGCAAAGCTTAAAAGTGGTTGATACCCCCAGTATTTTTTAAAATAAAATAATAGAAGTCACCAGTGAAGCTGTCAGTAGTGTTGCTAGAACAAACTAAATATTAATCTCATTAATGTCAGTTATACAACTATACCACTATCGTAATTACTGTAATGTAGTTTTATCTAAGAAATATTTTTTCATATCAAGAATTTTGGCTTTGCGTGTGAAATATCCCATCAGGGAAAACGACAGGTGAAAATATACCATGACAAGTTGCACTAATGGCCAGCACACGTTACCGCCGGAAATATTTGCTATAATAAATTTGTGTAAAGAGCCTAACGGATAAAGGTCGCGGTTGGAAAGGGCGAGTACATGGTAACGTACTATAACTTAGTTACTTGTATGCTAGTTTTAACAACACTTTTGATATACATAACAGCATAGACAGCAGTGATGGTCCAGTGCAATCAAATATTTCTTGCCTTAACGGTGAAGGAAAACATCGTGAGGAAACCTACACTCCTGAGAGTTCTCTCAATATCTCAATGGTGTGTGAAGTCTGCTAACCAGCACTAGGACAGCATGGTAGACAGTGGCTTAAGACTCTCCTCATTCTGAGTAGGAGACCCAGCTCAGCAGTCAGCCATTAACGGATTGTACAGATGAAGATGAACATTTTTGATAATCTTTAATTAGCTAGTATTTTTTGACAGTTTATTTTAAAAATAATTCCCACATTTTATACCCTTTGTCCCGATAAATAAAAGGCAAGCAATTAGTGTCAATGATTATTGTCAATCGTAGTGTAGTTTAATAAAGTGAAGTTAGCGAGGTCGAGCAGAACTCCTTATGATTATAATATAAAGGCCTTTATATCCTAATCAAACCTGAAAAAGTTGATAACTTGATATTCGTACTGTGAATAACCTCTATTCAGATACAGCCAGCTGTCAAATAGAGCTCGCCTGATGGTGTAGTGGTGTAGTGTTGCAGGGTCTCTATTACGTTTAGTATGTGTGTCTTAAAGTTAAGGTACTTGACTGAAATAACTTAATTTAAATAAACTATTTTGAGTTTCAACTATATTGAGCATTCACTTGTTAATATTCAGGTCAGTTTATACTCATACCAGAAACTAGCACAGTGTGAATAATCCATACATATAGTTATGTAACGCATACGCGGTCACATTTTTACTTTTTTTGCTTTGGGCTAAAAAATAAAAATATAGAAATCGTTTTATACAAAAAAATTACTAGCAGTTTGGATTGCATACTACTCAAATTCCTAACCCCTCCAATTAAGTAAATGCTTGTGTTAGGAGTGGGCTACGTCAGTAGTCCAATGACTGGGATTTGAACGACCTATTGATATGAATCCAACCCCTGAACTACTGAGCTTTTGACGGTTAATCTAAAATAGTTTATTGAAAACTATCTGTTTCAATAATAGTAATATTTTTCTTCCATATTTTCCTTTTTTTGACAAAATAAAAGTTATAAAAAAGCTCCATATTACATTTACTTCATTTAATTTTGAGTGATTTTTTGTTGATATTCCTATCTAAGTTAGCACTGCTGGTATTTTCTTTAGGTTCGAAAATACGGTCTAACTTTGGGTCTCCTTTATTTTATCACTTTCAATGTCTTAGATCAAGAATAAGCCCTTTTTCACTCACACTGCATCATATCTTAAAATTAAATTATTAACTGATTTTTGGGGTTGAAGAAACGAAAATAGTTAAAATTAATATCAAATATTCAAGTTTCTAGTCCCTCGGAGCTGTAAAAAAACCCAACTTCTAATAAACGTAATGAAAAGATAGCATCTAAATTCCTAGTTTACTAAACGATTATTTTAATTATAGGCCATTTCATCATTACTGAATAATAAAACTGTATACCCGCTTCACTATACAGGTTTTTAAATAATCTTCATACACTTTAATATTATCAAATAGTTTACGGTCTGATACCGAAATTCTAAGAGAAAAATACATTATTCGATACAAAATATGACCTAGAAACTTTTACAAGTTCTCGAGCGCCTATCGAATGTTCTAGATTCGGAACGTTATTGTGTTTTCGAATATACTTGAGAATTCCGCAAATATTCAATATCTTGAACAACCGACTTGGAGAAATGAAAACTTTAAAAATATTTGATATTTCATTTTGTACGGTTTTGGTACTTTCTCTCTAAGGAAATAATATAAATATTATGTTTCATAAATGAGTAGGGATCTCGTAAAAGTCGAGTATTCTAGTACAATTTAGAAATGAAAAATTTTAATTTCAAAAAATTCTAAATGAGGTGTATAATAACTTATTCAAATAAGCTAGTTAATTGTAGTAAAACTTGTTTGAAAAGCTCCTTCAGGGAAAGAAAAGGCGAGTAGGAACAATATTTTTATACTACGTAAATAAAAGAGGATTATGTCTGGATAAACTGACACTAAAAAAATCTAAACACTTTTTTGTCTAACTGAATTGAATGCCATTTTGACTAGAAATAAAACTTCGTTTTTTGGTTAGTAGGGATATTTGTAGGGGAGTAAAAAAATATTATTTATTTATACATGCGCTTAAATATAAAAAAGTTTAAAAATGATGAAAAATATACTAGTATATATGGTAAAATCTGTATAATTTACTCTGTTTTTAACCAACTACAAAGAAGAAGTACTTACGTAAACATCGCATGTCGCATGTCGCAATCGCAACAATGCATGCATTTTTCTCCCTCCTTTTTCTCAGCAGGGATATTCACGTTTCGATATGCGTGTTTACTTTATTATCGCTAACGTAATCACTATGCAGACCTCCCCGCCTTAGATTTCATCAAAAATAAGAAAAAGCAAGGATCCCCCTGCCCCTTTAATGTTTACGTTATACATGAACTGACGCTTTTAAGAAGGTTTTAGGTTTGGCTTGCCAGAATTAGCATACTTTTAAATATATAACTGTTTATCTGGTTTCTCATGATGATCTTCTTTGAAACTCACGTAGCTTCAAAAATTCAAACTCACATTGGACTATATTCTGGATCTCCCGAGTATAAGACTCCCATACAAACCACAGAGTAATAATTTTGAGTCAAGATTGTAAGCAATGCTTAGCAAGATAGTTCATCTCTTAAACTGTACAGCCAATCCGTGCAAGTTAACGAAAATGATCCCCTGAAGTAGAAAATCTGAAAAAAGTGAAATTACCTTGTATGGCCTTGGTAAAATAGGTCATTAAGAATCCAAATATAGAAATTTGGGAGATATCAGGAAAAATAGATATGGTTCAAATGATGTCATAATACAAAAAAAGATTTCATATGGTTCCAAAAAATTTCCAGAACCAAGCACTGCTTACTTTCCTATCTACAATACACGGGATAAAGAAGATGTACCAAACAAAGCCACAGACATAACTAGTATGTATATTAACATAAGTTTTCGTCCGTCAGTCCTCATACGAACAGATTATGCGGTGTCCCGGTATAAGCTTTGTATACTTCACAGAACCTGCGTCAACATTTTTTACAAACAACGCTGAATACTAAGCAGATTCAAATTATATTATGTCAGTCTGTTCTAAAATAAAACATGGAGGTTTAATTGTTATGTCACAGAATTTGGTTAAATGAAATTCTAAATGTGATTGTCAGAGATTTTAGACTACGAGTTTTTTAACTGAGTTCAGAAAATTTGAGGAAATGCTCAGTTGTATACATTTTTATGAACGTTTCGGTATAAATCTTTTTTGTACAGACTACCATCACGTTGCTACAGGCCGGTGGCACTCGTTTAGAGGCTCTCGTCTTTGCATGAGATTGCTTTTGTTTGTACTTTTGTCACAAAAGAAGGTACGCTTGTGATAACTATAATAACATGCAACTGTGATAGGAAAAGCGCCTGGGACTTGAAAGATATCTTCATCACGTAGCTATCATCATCATCATCACAACCATTTTATGGCCCACTACTGAGCCGGCTCTCGTCTTCAGAATGAGAAGGGTATTCCACCACGCTGGTCTAGTGCGAGTTGGCGGACTTCAAACACCTTTGAGAACTTTAGGGAACCTGCAGTGCAGGTTTCATCACGATGTTTTCCTTCACCGTTATAGCAAGTGATATTTAATTACTTAAAACACACATAACTCAGAAAAGACATAGGTCTGTGAACGGGATCGAACTCGGGCCTCCCGACTCGACCGACGAGTAAGACTCTCAACTCTTAACCATTGGGCCAATACTGCTTCAGGAGCAGGTTAAATAGCTTATATTATTATACTCTAATACAACAAAGATTCACGTGATCCTCTTCTTATTCACTCATGAATAAAATAATAAAATTACTACTAAATCAAACGTTATCATATTTAATTTTACCGTTATTATACGTGTTGTTATCATTAATTTATTCTAAAGCTTTTTCGAAACCAGACTGTAAATAAAAGACCTTTTTGAGTCCTATAGGACTTGGTTGTGTGTACCCAGCTTATTTCTAGGGCAAGGACGGAGGGTATTTGCACAGCTGCGTACTTCTGTAGTCACACAGCTGTGAAAATAAAATAATCCTTTAATCACAAATTCTTTGTTATAATCTTATATATAAAAATGAATTTACCTTTGTCAGTCTCGCAAACACTCAAGAACGGCTAGACCAATTTGGTTAAAATATTTGTAGAAGTCCAAGGAAGGTTAAAAGATGAGAAATGCTGAAACGATTTTGATTTACATATAATCTTATACAATACACCGTAATCTTATACAATAAAAATTTTGAGGTCTGTAGTGCTATAAATAAGAGAGAGAGAGATATGATACCCATTACTGTACAGCAATACGTATACACATGCAATTTATTCGGAGTCCAACAGTGCCTTGGGCTTGAGACCCAGGTGCGGGTTTAAAGACCTCTTTCATAATATATTAAGTCTCACCTCTACCACTCGACCTCGCTAACGACAATAGATAATAAAGTAAACTTACGTGGACTTCTAGAAGGGTGACCTTAACCACGACACTATAACACTAACTTCCAAGTACACTGCGCGACAACACCAGAGAGACTGAGACTAAACTTGACATGATATAAAATGATCTACCCGCTACTACTACTTTATAAACACACAGTGTTGCTAACAGTATTCACGAAAAATTAATAAATATTTGTGAAATCTGTATATATTGCTGTTATTATATTTTGTATTCAACAATACAAAAAGATTGACTTATACAAGTTAATATTGATTATTTCAAATGGATATTGTGTAGGTTTCGGTAGTTTGGAGTTTCAGTCGGGGGTAATTTAAATTTTTAATTTAATAGTTATATTATGTGAATATTGAGTGGCTAGCATCATGCTGTCAAGTACATTAAAAAAAATATATTACTCACCCGCTAAGTAATTTGGCATAAAGTTAATTTAATGACATTGTTGATTAAAAATTTAGTGTTAATTAATGACTTATTCTCTATACACAGACCTGCAATATCGCAGTTTGTTGACTAGAATATTACTCGCTGGGCCATACGGCGATGTTATTCTCCGGTTGATGTTTATTTTCAATAAAGTAAAAATGCTACCTAAATCATAACTAAGAGGATGCTACTCAAATCAATGCTACCAAAGTCATAACTATCAGGATGCTACTCAAATCAATGCTACCAACATCATAAATAACTGGATGCTACTTTCATCGATGCTACCAACATCATAACTAAAAGGATGCTACTCAATTCAATGCTACCAACGTCATAACTGACAGGATGCTACTCAAATCAAAGCTACCAACATCATAACTAAAAGGATGACATTCAAATCAATGCTATAAACATCATAACAAACAGGATGCTACTCAAATCAATGCTACCAAAACATAAATAGTAGGAAGTATATAAATGAGTGCTGCCAACATGATAATTGATAGTAGCCATAATTCAGACTGTAGGTGTTTTTTCTATTTGTATTTTAGTATCAGAAAAACAAGTTATAATCTAAAGTAGAAGTCAAAATGTTCATGAAAATGTGAGATATTTCTTCTACCAAATGAAACATGTTGAACAACGAGTGTCTGCTTCCAATTAATATAACAAGTGTTCAATTTTTAGGTCGTTGAACAAAATGAATTGATCAATTTTACGATAACGGGTACAATGTGTGATGATTGGCGTACGGTATGGATATATAGTATGTATAGTGCTTTAGTGAAAATAACTACTTTACTCTATTTCTATCCAGGCCACATACTTCTGACTTTTCTGAGAAATATGTGTATTTTAAGCCAATAAATATCTTTCCTCTATCTTTTTGTTTTATATTTTTTTAAAGGTTTTTTTTTTCTAAAATTTATAATATTTAAAAAAAATTAATTATTTTTTATTTAGCTACAGACGTTTTGCTTCTGCATTTTTTTTCAGAGCCGGGTTTATACGATTTTTTTTAAATATGTAAAAAGGATGCCCTCTTATTAAAAAAGCAGTTAATTTACCATTATCTCTTTATTCAACAGGTAGTCCACTATCATCAGTGACGGGGACGGTAACCCGCGTACCGTCAGTGGTGGGCGGCGAAGCCGACCTGCCCTGCGACTCCCGCCCGCCCCAGCGCAATGACAGCTTACTTCTCGTCGTTTGGTACAGGGATGACAACCCTGTTTACAGGTATGTATTTAAAACCCTTATCTCTAAAATATGCACGCAGTGTACGAATTTCTAATACTTCATTCATAGACTCATTCAACCTTTCACACAAATATAATCTCGAGCAGACTGCTTCAGTGTTACGACAGCTACAAATGCGTGTGGATGCAAAACCGCACTTAATATGCGGTTGCATTACTTACAGTTTAAGAGTAAGGCTGCGTTTCCACCAGTCATGTGCAAAGATGTGTAGCGAAATATATGTTTGTTAAGAACCAATAGAAACGCTTCATTGGACGCTCTCTGACTGATTCTATCTCTCTCTATTATATCTCTCGTAACTCATTTTCGATTCTAAGTTGAGATGATAGTAAAATATATTCAAAGTGTAAATTAAGTAAACCAGAATTTTTCACTTTCCATCTCAGTTTTAAAACGTCCAGGAGTTAGTAACGCCATATAAAATAACCACTTAAGTAAATTCCCCAGAACGGTATCTTATAAAATATTCGCGCTCTTTTAATTCAGCACTCATCCTTCAAGATTTAAAGAGATATCACAGTCTTGCATTTCACTGCGAACTTGCTCCTATGAAACATTAATCTTACAGTTTCCTCGCTAAAAACTTTTGTATTTTAATACAAGGATCTTCCAGAAATAAAATGTTAAGTGGTAACGTCTGTAGAAGACAATGACGTTATAAATAGCTAGCTAAGACTCTCTAAGGCGTTGGAAGAAAAAATAAACTTTTGTCTGCTTTGAATGATGTGTTCTGAGATTCTCAACTGGATATGACAAAAGGATTTCATCTTATTATCAAACAGAGCTTTTACATAAACGAATTTACTTAGCCTTCATGAAAAATATATTAAATAAGGTTAAATTTATAGTAAACTAGTCGACCCACCCCGGCTGTAATTTATCATATTATAATTTAAAAATATACATTTAATTTACAATTTGTTGATAAATATTCAGGAACTCTGTTTTTTTTTTGGGATAAAAAGTAGCTTATGTATTCGACGTTACAAAGTATCTGTGTGCCAAATTTAATTGAAATTCGTTGATCCGTTTTTACGTAATTGAATAACAAGATCTAAACATCCAAAAATACAAACTTTCACATTTAGAAGTTTGGACTTTCTAAGGTACTTTAATCAAAGAAAATTCAGAGAATACATGGATAATGATTTCCCTGCGAAGCCGAGACGGATTGACTAGTTTGTCAATAAAATAAAAGTTATTGCTATAATTCTTATACCGCTTATAAATCTTTAACATAATAATGTCGCTCAAGTAGTTTATTGTAAGAGAAATAGATGTTACCAAAATTGCCTATTTTATCTTACCTTGACTATAAAACTATCCTTTAGGGTTCTTCTCGTCGTAGTAGATAATAATCACAAAATGTAATCTAGATGGGAGCCGAGCAATAGGGCTTGAGACTAGGAGTAGGTTTAAAAACGTCATTTATAACCGTAAATTCTCACTCCATCGTTCAACCTCGCTACCAAATAAAAAAATAATTAAGTACATTGCTCCTCTATAACGGTGATCTAGCACCACGCCACCAAATAATTAGACTCACTACTTTAATATGTACTACGCGATATCACTTAACAGACTAACTTAATCCTATCGGAACTAAAGTTATATATTGTGAACAACATATAGAGAGGCAATATTTAAATCAGATGTAATAAAATGTCATCTTCATTTCTTATTGCCGCTTACCTCTTTACTTCAGCAAAGCTAGTAGTAGTAGACTATGGACTAGTATTTAAGTATAATTATTGTATCTCTTATTTTGTTTAGAAACTTAAGTAATTCAACATTTAGCACAACGACAACGTCACACTCCCTCTCGCCTACAGCTATTAGCCAGTCCCCTCGAGGAGTGACTCATCCATTGCTACCCTCTTTTATAAACTCAACTCCCTTGATACTGTACAATAACTCGGATTTTAATTGTATATTACATTAAGAGTACTGAAGTTAGTAACACTGTTCATAACTTTGTATTCCGTCACGCGGGTAGCGTGTAGGCAATATGTTGTCGCGTTGTACATGGAAGTAGTGAAATTAGTATTGTAGTGTCGTGGTTAAGGTCACCGTTCTTGAGGTCTGCGTAAATGTATTATATATTGTACTTAGTATCCGGGCAGCGAAGGGGAGCGTTGTAGTCACATAAAAGGCCTTTAGCTCTACACCTGAGTGGCGCGTCTCTCTCATTCTCTGACACAGAGTGTTGTACTTTTGTTAAATAAATGATTAATAAATACAAAGCAAATACTTTAATAGATACAAAAGAACTAATGTCAGAAGTCAAAGAACTTTTATGAATGCCTTAAACTAAGTCTCACTCACTCACCGTCACTATGCAAACTGTCTCCCAAATAACAGTAGTTTTGCTATCGTCGTCGGGATAGGGATCGTTCAAGTATTACGTACGCATTAAAGGGGGATGGGGGATCCTTGCTTCACTTAGTTTTGATGACATGGGAGATGGGGAGTGTCTGCAAAGTGATTACGTCAGCGATAAAAAAGTAAACACGCACTCCAAAACATGAAAATCCCTATCTTGAATGAGGAGGGAGAAAAATGCATGTTGATGTTTACGTAAGCATCAAGGTTACTTTTTCTGACAGGGGGAGCAGGAGGGGGGATAAAAAGTATTTTATGCTATATTGTAGCTTACAAGTAAGTAACCAACATTCAAACAAACAAACTCACTGATTATTTCCAAACTAAACAAAGTTTCGAAAAGTTCGTAACACTAATAAATACAAAGGTCACGTAATTATCTCCAATAACGAACGTATTTGATGTACATTACTTTAATTGCTTAATAGTATAACTTTGAAATGATATATCAAACTGATATAATAGATCAATATATTTATTTGTTCGAGTATGAGCGACCCAACTCGGCTTTAATTTACTAATATCGTATCGTAGCAAGATTGTTGATAACGTTTGAGTAGGTATTAGTTTGTATGACTTACAAAGTTTGCTCTTCCTAAGATTAGCGGCAGCTTGACGAGTAATTTCGTAGAGTAAATACTGCCTATCATATAGAAAAATAGTGTAACCTTTATCAAGGTTCATATGAGTCTGTGATATTGTTATTGGCTTAGTTAAATGTGGGATAAGGTTGCGCAACTCTTAGGTCTCAATCCCCTGACACTACTAAGCTCTCGTCTAAATTACGTATTATTTATTGTATTTCTTGTATATTTGACTAAGAAAAATTTATTTTTTTCTTATATGCTTTAAGTGGTGTATAAGACAATATATTGACGTACCTACCAAAATCTATCCTAAAAATATTTGAATTAAAATGTGATCTATTAGTAAATTAAAACGATGTAAGAAATATTCACGTATATTGTGTGCGTGTATATATATATATGTCGGAGAATGGAAGTAAAAGATTATCGATTAATCGAATCGTTATCGCTATCTGTGGCGTTGGAGTAGGGTAGTGGTCACTTCCGTTGTTTTGATAGTCTCGACCCTCGACCCTTTGTATGCCATCGACAGTCTGACTGAAGTCTTAGTCGTGCGCGGTCTCTCAAGAATTGAAGTAGTGTCTAAATAGTGATAGTGTTGTGCAATGTTGTGTTAGTGCTAGGAGTGTTGTCCGATCAAGGTCACGTGAGTACCTTACAATGTAATTACCTCGTCTTGTGTTAGGTTAGGTTTATGTGCGATTAACCTTACGTTTAAACAGAGAGCCTGAGCAGTGGAGGTGAGTGTCGTAATTACTTAAAGGAATTCCTTAAGCCTACACCTTGGTCACAAGTCCAAGGCACTGCTTAGGTTTCTCTCGTAATTGTTAGAGATCATATTTGATCATTTATCGGTTCAGTAGAAGTATCTGCGTTGCGTTTACCCAATATTCCACTCAATACCATCACCCCCTTTTAGTGTTCCCCAATATTCCCCATCTTCCTCCTTCCATTTCCTTTCACATCATTTAAAATCCCCGACATATATATATATACATATTATATATTAAAGGTATTTTACAGAAGATATAAACGGTCATGCAGCTCTTAAGTTAGAAGTCAAATCAAATGGCTAATCAGATTACAAATTATAGTTAAGAACAATTTCGATTAAATAAGCTTTCAAAAAAAGCTAAATAGGTCCATTATCTTGAGTGCTACGATGTTACAGACCGACAAACAGATACACACGTTAAACTTAAAACCCTAGCTAATAGTTTCATGTAACGATTGAGGTTATATTTGTAAACGTTCCCGAAAAAAGAACTCTCCAAGGCAATGAAAGCTACATATGTTTCCTCTGACAGATAACGAATACAAGAAAAAAGATACGCCCAATATTATGAACCTCGACAAAGGGTCGACCCTTTTATATTTCGCTGTCCGAAACTCACATGGCATAAAATTTCCGCTATAACCTTTGTATACAAGTAATATATTGTTTCTTCTTACTTATTACGCATAACCTGCATACAGTTAACTTTGTGCTCAATGGGGTAAATTTTAGCCTGGAAAAAGTTACGTTATAAATCTATACTAATATTATAAAGAGGTAAAGGTTGTAGGGGGTATCTCTAAATCTACTGAACCGATTTTGAAAATTCTTTTGCCAAAAGAAAGCCACATTATTTGTGTTATTATTATTAAGCGGAAAAATGAAAATACTTTTTCGTGGTAGTCGGATTTGCAAAGTAAGTCGTTGAAAAAACGGTCGAACGAAAACGTTTATTACGAACGCTACCTTAACAACGCATGAATAATTGAGTGTGTTAGTGAATGAACGCTTTGAAGAAACCTCAGCGAAGCGAGGGCGGGTCGGCTAGTCTACGATATACAGCCGAAATCCGAAATTAATAACTAATCTCAATCTGAAATCTTTGGGTTATAGATTGAAAATAGATTATAGATTAAATTTGTGCATATAAATTCAAATTTGAAATCTTTTCAAAACAACGAGTCCAAAAAAAGGTTCTAAAAATATTCTAACTTCGTTCTAATAATATAAAGGACAGGAAATATTAGAAGTCACGAGAAGGGAATCCATCTCAATCTGTTAATTGTGGGACTTATGACCTTATCGCTGCTAAGCCGCGCCGGGATTCCTTGCCGGGATTAATCCAGGTTCCAGAGACAAACGAGGTGGTCCGAAATCCTATTTAAGGGATACGAATATAAAGCTAGATCGATGCCCGTGTGCCTGTATCTTTAGCATTAAATATTTTTTACTTTTCTGTTTCACACCTTTAGAAACTCTTATTTATGATACCGATTTACAAACGCCATTTTAGGAATAATTAGATAGATACTATTAGAGATTACAAAATGCAGTAAACGCAAAAAAAAACACCTAAACACGCATAATCAAAAAGTAATAAATTTCTTTATAGTTTGATACAGATGCAATTTATTTTGATGATACTACAATGTGACCATACATCCTACTTTGATCGGGATAGTCCCATTGTCCTGTTGTCCTGAAAGAAAGCTTTGGGAAGTGAAACTGTCCCGTTTTCCGAAATCGCGGGAAATTTACAGCGTAGCTGGAAATAAGACAGGCCCCAGACATCCATATTTCGTAGCATTTCTTTTAGAATATTCTAGAAATACCTCTATTTATCTACCTTATGAATTTATAATTATTATTTGTTTCTTTTTTGATGAGACTATCGTTGTCATTACAAATACCCGAGGAGATTTTTTGTTAGATGTTTTCACCCGTGGATGTATAAAAGACTTTCGTCACGTTTTCCGTGTCCTGTTTTAAGTGAAAACCAAAATGATCATTTTACCGCATAATGCGAGTGATATCATTCTTAATCCAATATGGCGGAGATAATTGTTAAGATGTCGTTGTTTATTTTTGAGTATATATTTATACATACAGAAATACGATATACAAAACTCATTATTACAATCTCCAATGAAACGTTGTTCAATTAATTGCAAAGATAAGTTTAAAAAATCTGATATTCGTAGGTAAGGTGGTTGTAGGCAATAAACAAGATCGATTACAGATAAGTGAGCACGCTAGCGGCGCCCTGTTGTTATTGTAGGGCTCGGGAATACAAAAAGATTTTAGTAGAAACTTTCGTATACACTGAAAAGAAATTCAGGTTACCTTGTATCTGCAATAACTGAGATTCTACAAACCCAAATGTAGGTTTAAGGGATCCCTTGAAAATAGTTACTCGTTACTAACAAACCATATAGGTAAAATAAAAAATCATAAACCAGTAATTTGTATTTTCATCACAAAATAAATATTTTTTTTGTTGATCCATCATGTTCAATTATCTCAGAAACGCGTAGAGGTATTAAATTGAATTTAATAACCACGGCCTATATAGAAGACCGAGGAAGGTAGGAGGAATCAAAATAATCAAACTTCTTAGTCTACATAATCAAAAGATACGGTCGTTTATGCTTACTTTTATACTCGAAAAAGGTTAACATGACTCCATATAGTTAGGTAAAATACCAAAAATCTGGACCAAAGCCGTGCCTGGGGCTTGATACCTAAGAGCAGGTTTAACGACGTCTTTTTTCACGCGTAAAGTACATTAATCAAGTTAATAACGGAGATCATCACGCCAACAGACAATACTACAATATAAGTCTCACTACTTTAATGTACTGTGCGACACCGCTTGACAGATTGGCTCAGTCCTATCGGAACGGATTTTTTTGTAAAGTTATATAAAAAATATTTTTTTATTTATTTTTGGTATATTTATCCTATCCAGATTATACAGAATCCTCGGTGCACGAATTGAACTCGCTCTTGTCCAAGTTTTGCTATCCACAGACACAACGTAATACATGTTCATCATGGAGGCGTTTATCGGATCTGCACTGAAAACAAGAACAGACAGACTCACTCCACTAACCTTATACGTTCGCCTGGGACGTTCAGGGATCACTGGTGGATGATACGGGTGCAGGTGTCCCCTCCCTCCCGAAATAAAGTGAGCGGAGCACAATGACAACTGCCATTGTGACTGTCACCGCTGACAGCACATATCCAACAAATATTATATTCAAGTATATTATTGTCTGTGTAGGCTTCTTATTTTTCTGTATATACATAAGCACAATAATATATTACAGTAATAAAAAGAATTTAAACAGAAAGTGGTGAAAATTAAGGTTTTTATGTAGGTAATCCGCCATTACAAGTATTAAGTCCTGTGGCACAATGTAATAGAATATATAAACGGGACAGTGTTTATTGCTTGACTTTTTATTTTCACTCGACATTTATGGACAAAAGTATGCTGTAGACATGTATTTGTGAATTATCGCTACATGTGTCTGTTTGTCTGTCTGCTGCGTCTGTCTGTCTTAACGTTTATTATGCGGTTTTGCGTAAAGAACTAAAGTCTACGTAAAGAACTAAAGTCTACGCGAATATTACAAAACCGAATGTAAGTCAGAGATGTTTTTAAGTAACTTAATAGTTAAATCTCCCTTTTGACTATACCACGAGTTACATTAAATAGATGTTAGATAGCAAGTTCAAGCAGAGACAAAAGTTAATTTATTTTAAAAGGGCTCAGTAAACCTTCACCTGCATCACAAGCCCCTGGCACATGACTTTTAAACGCTGCTATTTAGTATGGAATGGTTATATTTGTGTGTATTATTTCACTTAGTTTGTTGGTTTGGCCTCATATTATGAAACACGTAAATAAACAATGGATCAACATCATATTTGCATAAAGGTAACTTTTGGGTCCATAAAGTTAAATCTACTTTTTATTTAGAAACATATCTCTGCATTATATATATAATTATATCTCTAATTAATATTATGTAGCTTTTAATGGATTTTAATAGTTTTGAAGTGAAACTTCTTTAGAATCGTTGTGATTTCAAACCGGATGCAACGGAAAAAACGACAGGTAAGAGACACAAATACAAAAATGTGTAGGAAAGAATGAGACAGAAATATACATACTATTTTATATTATTATATATATTCATCTCATACTTTTGTCGATTTACTGAAGTTTCATTTTTTTTAAAAACATTTAGGAGTTCTGATTTAATTTAAAAAATTATTAGAGTCTAAGTGGCTATAAATATTTATTGGTTTATTTTAAATAAAAAAGGTCTGTACCGATAACTCAGCGGAAGTTTGACTAATAATTTCATGGCCTAAATATTAATTAACATAGTGAGATGTTAGTATATGAAGGTTTAGGCCTTATTGATGATCGTGAATGTTTCATATTATTCATAGTGTTCATACGAGTACTCTTCTTAAAGAATAGATAAGAGAATATAAAAACAGAGGATTCAAGAGACGGATTAGTTCTTAACTTTGGAGGTTTTTTGTTCCTCTACATATTTACTATTTTGTACTTTACTTAATGAATTCTGCAATGAACAGATAATATGTGAGTTAAATCTACAAACTCAAGTAGTAGTGAAGTCTACATAAATCAGTTAGAACTTTATACAGTACCTACAGATAACGTTTGGTAATGGACGCTTCGAATGGCAATAATTTAAATTCGTCTAGACAGTAACCTGATATTACTTTAAATGATAATCTAGATGAAATATATTTTACCAAGGAATAGGAATTTTGATTGTTTTAGTAACTTTATATTTGTACTTGTGATAGATAGAAACTAATCCTTTAAGAGTCAAGAACCTTTTGAAATTACGTTTCTAAACAATCACTGTGTTTGATAAACAAAAGCATAATAACAAACATTAGGACATTATTGCAGTAAACATATTTTATTATAATCCTTCAAGAGCCCTTAATTTTTCCGGGATAAAAAGTAGGCTATGTCTTAATCCCGGTTATAATGTATCTATTTGCCAAATTTCATTGAAATCCGTTCACCCGTTTTTGCGTGATTGAGTAAGAACAATTGCACCATTATGTGTAACAGGACAATATAATAATTACTTTTTCAGATTTTTATACTTAAAAAATTATTATTAAATATTTGTAAAAATATGATAAAACGTAGGCATTTATTAAAAATATGACATATAATTTTTTCCTAATTTGTTCAAGCAATATTAACAATGTACTGTGACATTACGTTGGTCTCTTGAAGACGTTCTCGAAATGATTATAGTGCATGTGGATCTCTTTTTGTATTTTAGCCATACATCGGTTACTAAATGCTGACTATTTATATACAGAATTAGGCTACTTTTCCACCAGACATGTGGAAGGATACGTAAACACATCCTTCTCCATGCCTCATTTCTAGTGGAAACGCAGCCTTAGAAATCAATACATACAAACGAATAGAATGTTAATGAAATTAATAAAAATATATTTTTCAATGAAACGTTACTATAAAGGTTCTAAGTATAATATTATCTATAAAAATATTAAAGAGGTTAAACTTTAAAAGATCTAAGTTTCCAGAATATTTTGCTGAACTCGTTTAAAACTGATGTTAACCTTATTAAAACAACCTCCATTTGGCACTTGGAAAAATACCAGATATTTTTATAATGTCCATTACTTTACAAAGGATATTTTTTCAACGTATCCATTACGTGTCTGTTTAACCCACTTTCGTAGGCAGCTAAGTCAGTAAGCGTTTCTAACATGTAGCGTCTTGTTCATACGTTGACTGGTTTAACGCCATTGTAGCTGATATAATGTTTTCGTTTGCTTTTAATAAGGCGAGGGGATTTCACTCTATTTTGGGTGCCGTTTAAGTATTACCTAAGCAATAAAAAGGGCGTTGAGATTTGCTTATTTTTGATGGGATGACGATAAATCTATCGAATATCCCAGCTCAGAATGAGGAGGGAGGAAAAAGCACTTAAGCACATAGAAATAGGACTTTGCTTACTTTTACTGACATGAAGGCTTCTATTGTTCTGTTTGTTTATATCTAGATTATTTTGCATCCCATGAGAATATATGACTTAATATTACATGATGAAGTCTACTGTGATTATTGAATTGATATATTGAAAGGAATATCCAACAACAAAAAATAAACTTAATACAAAATTAAATAAAGATAAGAGGGAATCAGATACATAAGTTAACCTACGCCAGGATCACAACATCCACACACTGCTCTGCTTACTGCCATCACATTAGGTTAAGTAAAATATTATATTTATTATCAATTCAATGTACCAGTTAAACAAGCGTACCTAAATTTTGCTAATATTGGGACTTGTAAAAAATATGTTTTTTTTTTAAATAATTGAAGTTACAAAAAAGGTGATGAACAAGCCTTATCAATATGGCCATAATATATATAGTAACCCTAACCCTAAGGGAGACCCTAGCACTTAGACACTCTCAAAGGTGTATTTAGTCGACGATAGATGGGTCTTAAATTTTTTAAAGACTAAAGATTATCTTTTGTAATGTAAATATATAGATCTGGGCGTACGGCACTGTCACCGCCAAGTCGGGTAAACACAGTTTTTCAAGCAAAGCTACAATCCTGAATTAATGGAGGTGGTGATCTGGAGCACAGTATATTTAAAAATTATAAAGTTTTAGTTTAGTTTCCTACATTTTTTTCAAAGACACATCGGACTTTCAAATGTTAGTGTCATTAGTATTATTTAGTCTATAATGGGAGGAACAACTTAACATCATTATCAATATCGCTCAGCCGATATCCTTATTATATATTTAAACTAGCTGCGCCCCGCGCCTTCACCCGCTATATTTTGGATAATTCAAACTATATCATTATAAATTATAGCCTATATGTTATTCTGATGTGTAAGCTATATTATTGTAAAGTTTCATCAAAATCCATTCAGTAGTTGTTGCGTGAAAGACTAACAAACATACATCCATACATTCATACAAACTTTCGCGTTTATAATATAAGTAGGAAGTAGGATGTTTAATATTGATGCAGTCTAAGTCGTTCAATAAGTGTTTTCATAGATACAAACTAAAATAAAGTCAGTTATTTTAGTCCCTATATCCCTATGTATGCTTAGATCTTTAAAGCAACGGATTTCGATGCAGTTTTTTTAATAGATAGAGTGACTCAAGAGGAAGGTTTATACGTATTATACATATACACATAGTAGAAACACTGATAATTTTAGAGGTTTCTAATATAATGTCGTAAATAAACACATTTTTTGCGCTTACATTGCAAACGCTGGCTGAACCCTAGTCCGCAATAGTATATGTCTATCTCTTAGGGATAACCCACAGTAACCATTATTTGTTCTTTACTTTTTACGAGAAATAATGGCTTAATTACGAAGCGATTTTAAACAATACAGGATTAATCCTTATCCGATTAGATACCTTAAATACATTGTGCATTTAATATAGATCAATATGGCCCTTTACAGCATGAATTATAAATGAATATTTTTGGAATAAATTACAGATTTAAAATGCAGGGACATAGCGGTTATGGCTAAATACATGTGTTAAATTGCACCTAGGCGAAGACGGAACGGGTCGACTAGTATAAACAATAAATCCCTGTTTCCTTTGGTCACAGCATCACGCGTGTACGGCTGTAGCGATTTCACATTTTTTGTTGCGTTTGTTATCGTTAGGAGAAGGTTTTTATGTAAGAAAAAATTAAGAATGTAGCGAAAATTAGAAAACTAAAAAAAATTAAATCGCTTTTATCGTAACAGTTGTCCAATATTCATATATAATAGACAGCTAGTTTACTTAATATAATTTAATTTCTAAATGTCTGTCAGTATAAAACTTTTTTGATAACCTGTCATCAATCTATTTATTAATTTCGAAATTCTAAAGCGGTAGACTGACATAACCTAATCTAAATATAAATCCGAAGTGTTCGGGTAAAGCTAGGTCCATAAATATTCTCGATTTGTTCAGTACCGGCGCATTTACGTAAATGTGTATGTATCGACGCACACAAAATTTGCCGAACTGTATGGAATTTGCTCTGTATATTTGCATTGAATGCATACGAAGCTAAATTGAATTAGGAGCATTGCTATTTTGTGTTTGTGTACTACTAGTTTATCATTTACAAAAATAATCTATGAACGAAACTCTAATACAGTCTCACTTGGTGACGTAAGTATAGATATCTCACGACATCAATTTAGAAAATTCGATATTAGCTTGTATAAGTCGATTTTTTCTATTGTTGAAAACAAAATATAAAAAATCCGCATCATAATTGGCCCAATCTTTCGGGAGCTACGATATAGTAAGACGAAAATTACAATTAAAAAATTACTTACAGCCAAAGTACACTTAAAGACAATTCCATTAAACCCAAACACGACCAGTTTACGTTGTCCAATCCCTGTGTTTCAGTACATACCTTCTGGTGTCAACATCAACTAATGGTAGATGAAGCCAGAAGATCTAATAATCTACTGGTAACATCAACATGAAAATTATTTACATTTTCTCATGGTAATAGTTGCTTAACATTTTTAACCATATTTTCTATCTCTGGTCTTCTTCATCAGTTCCACTTCACCAAATGATAAGTTCTGAATGCAAATGTTTGAAACTCTTCTGAAAATATCAAAGTCACTATACGTGTGCTTTTGAGGAGTTCTGTCAATTCCTCAAGGATCCCATCATCAGAACTGGATTTTGAAAAAAATGGGACCAATCTGTAGGGGTATGCCTACGAAATACAAAAAGAAATTTCCAATTCAGTTCATAAATGACAGAGTCCTGACGAAACAAACATAAAAAAAATACAACCAAATTCATAACCTCTTTTTTTTGAAGTCGGTTGAAAACAGCAGTCAATACAGACTTAACAAACATACATAAAATACAAAAAAAAATAGAAAATATATACATACTGCTATGTAATTAAAAAAAAGCTTAATACTCGATTCTATTCAATACTTGACATCGAATGAAAGGTACCGAGAAATACCGTTTTATCTCCCTCAGTACGAGTACGAGTAATAAATGTCGGTGTTTTACAAAGGTTGGAAGATTGATTTTTATTGCCAATAAATTATTATTGTCTCGTAGCTCTCAAGTTAGCAATGAGCTGATAGTCTTCAAATGGCTGACCAGATCTACACAATTAATATTTAGGAACCATCTCGATTAAATTACCTTTCAAACAAATAAAACTTCATTAGAACCGGTCAATTAACGTAGGCGCTACGATGTTATAGAGAGACATACAGATACACAGATAAGATATGACTTTTTTATGATACATAAAAAAGGGACTAACGAGTAGACGGTCCACCTGATGGAAAGTGGCCACCGTCACTCATGGACATAATTATCTCTAGAGAGATTTCTTGTTTTGCGAATGCGTCTCCGCCTCAAAGACAGAGGGAGGAGTGGGAGAGAAGAGAAGAATGCTACGGTAATCTAGCCACATGCGGCGCGACCGGAACGTTTCAGAGACACTTAGCAGTCGGATTCGCATGTTGCTGGTCGCAAGCCAATCGGGGAAGGGGTTGCTCGCCTCTTACGAGATGCTCTCCCAGCGGCAGCGGGGAACAGTATTCTAACTCGTCCCCTTACGGGTAAAGTAAATTCTAAGAACAAGTTAAATTAACAGTCGACAACACTGTCACTCTCCTTAAACAAAACTTGATTTTCCAATTTCTAATGAAAATCAAGAAATACTACACAATCAATCAAAGGTATAAGTTATTCGTATCTTCAATCCAATATCAATTTACAATACCCGCGGTAATTAGGTTAACGCATCAAATTTTCATAGGCAACCTTATGGAAATTGATTGCGGTAGGAATACATATTAAACTTCAGCATCGGGTAGCCCATATTTATCAATCATTCTCAATTCTGGCCTTGGTGTAATTTATTTTATTACTGTGTAAGGGTCGGGACAATGGCCACGAATCTTTGTTAAAATCCCACAAAATTTTCCAGTGAGTTATTCTAATAACACTGTGACATGATTTTTTTATCAGAAGTTATAATGGAATTCTTATTCAATTTCTTAATTACAGTGTCTATATAGCTTTGCTACATAAGTACTAGATAGCAGTAATATACAAAATAACTTGCAAAATCCTCCTTCAAATAATCGACAAAAAATTGTAAGCAAGTATATTATCTCAATAAAATAATAAGCATTACAACACTGAGATTTTACCGATTATACTAAACTCGCGATTTTTTTTAGCTTCTCTTACTAATAGTAGCTAGAGGGTTTTTATTCAAGCTATACACTATATACTAAACAGAAATTTCCAGCCAAGTGTCCAAATTGATGGCAATTTGGTTTTAATTCTTTTGACCCTAACTGTGTTCAATTATTTATAAGTTTGCGAACTCTGACAAGCTAGATAAAAGTATTATCTACATGTTCCATATTAAGGCTAATTTTGTTGAATATTACTGAGTATTTCTCAATATGAAATATGTATGAAACACTCATAAAAACTCAGTTAAATAAGCAACAGTTAAACACTCATAAAAACTCAGTTAAATAAGCAACAATAATAGGCCCTTGTTTGGCTAGTAGAATTCTATTTTATTTATTACTTTTATTCCTGTCAATTTCATGTATATCTTCTGTCCCGATAGATCAAAGGCACATTACTATAACTTACGTAATTATTATACACGAGATATATTATAGGAAACTATAACTATAATATATAAGTAGTAGTACTTGTATCGCCCATTGTAAGTATTCACCTAGATCAGAAACACAAGGCATTGCTATTCATCGAAATTTTCAACTCTTAAATAGGTATTAATTATTTTCTTACCTTTTATTAAAAACTTACTCCAAACCATGGTAACAGAAACCCAGCATAATGACACCACATCACTGCACAATTATAATCTTCACTTCACCGGTTCCGATAGGATCGGCGCCGGTTCGGTTGTGAAAGAAGCAAGAGCAGCTTGCTCGTTGTGGCTAGACGGCGGCTCAGCTGGCTCACACGCGGCTATCCGGGATATAGTCGCGCCATCTGCAGGCACGACCGAGCTTTCTGTTGCTGCGGTTGGAGGTGACATGTTCCTCCCTTTCTTTTCCTGGCTCAAGTCTATCGGAACAGAAGTTATAAGCAGTCTTGGAATTAAATAAAAGGTACTATTACCCGCGAATATAAAGTTATCAACGGAGTTGCTAACTTAAACACTAAATATTTAAACTCAAATATCTGGTTTATTATAAATGATCCACATGAGTTTAATATTACCTTTAATTTGGGCGTTTCGCGGAGTTTCCACCTGCGGCATAGCGAACGGGCTGTTACAATGAATTTAAGCCGGGAATTATTAAAAACCTTTGCTGAAGTGAATATATTTAAATAAGGAGTATGGTACGCGAAATATTACGTTTTACGAGATGAAATACATATATTATGTTGAATTGAGCAAATATTTCTTTTAACTTCAGAATTTCAATTGAGCTGCTTAATTATTATAAGCATAAGCTAGTGACCGATATCGTGATTTGTTCATCTAGTTGATGAACAAAGCATCTAATTGTTTCAGTGTCTGGGACTTGATACCTATGGGTAGGTTTAAAGAAGTCTTTAAAACCGAAAACTCTCACCTTCATCGTTTGACCTCGTTACTCATCAGTTATATTTTTCACGTGCTCCTCGATAACGGACGGCCTAACACCACGCTACCAATCAACACTCACTATTAGTCTCAATACTTAAATAAGTACTGCGCGATATTACTTGAAAGACTAACTCAATCCTAGCGGAACGGACGTTATGCTCGTCTACTCGAAATAAGATAAAACGAACTACCCGCGAATACTAATTTATAAACAGTGTTGCTTATACAATGAATAATTTTTAGAAATTTAATTTTCTTTAAGCTATTTTGTGTGTATATAACCTCCGTTCTGTTATCTTAAGCCAGTTGTCAGATGGAGCTCGCCTGCTGACCGTTATGGCTGTGCGCTAGTGTTGTGTAGTGATGCTGGGTGTCCATTGCTAAAGTTTGGTGTAAGTGTTTAATATTGGTTACTCGGTTTCCGTTTTAAGTGCATATTTTTATTGTCTTGTGCGTGTTACTGTGCGTAGTCGGTCTATAAATAGAATTTTTCACCATCATATTTATTATAATAGTTTGTCGTAACAAAGTTTTGGGTCAGCTAGTTTTCTATAAACAATTTAACATTTTTGTCCGTTACCTATAAACATTAGTGAATGCTTAGTATAATACTTTTCTTTTATACCCACTTAAAAAGAATGATTGTTCAAAAACTGACCTTCGAAACACAAAAGAGTTTTAACGATTTTCCTTATAACGTCGATGTTAATGCATTGTAAAAAACTTTTCCTTTGTAACGTCATATTTTCCTCTTATGATTCCGATGATACAGCTATTAATGATGCACCTGACTTCTGTATCAGAAGTTTAATTACTTCGCTGGGTAAATACTAATTGACTGTACTGTCTAGATCCCGTTACAGGTTTCATTTAGTATTAGTCTGCTTATTTACTTAAAAAAAGCCAAGTGCGAGTCGGACTCGTACACGAAGAGTACCAATATTTGGCAAAATAACTTGCTTTTGAGGTAGCACAACCCACTCTTGGTTGAGATTTTTTTTATTGTAATTTCATTATTTATTTTTAAACTGAATATACAACTAATAATTCTTTGAATATTTCAAACATCTGCCTGTAATATCGACCAATAAACAGCAAAAAAAATCTCATTTGTTGTATAGGAACCCCTCTCAAATATACATTTTATTCTGTTTTTAGTAAGTATTTGTTATTATAAGGGCAACAGAAATACATTATTACGGAAAATTTCAACTGTCTACCTATCACGGTTCATGAGATACAGCCTGGTACCAGCCTGGACGGACAGCAGAGTTCCGATTTTACCCTTCGGGCACGAAACCCTAAAAAAGAGGGCTACAAATGTGTAGGTTTTGTAATAAGGTTTCAAAAAAAGTAAATGGGGATTTATGGCATACAAACATCATATTTAAACATGGAAAACTATGTTAAAATTAGTGTTCCTCTTTTACTCAGCTGATTGGCAGAACTGTATATGAAGATATCGAATAACTTGAGAAATCTATTTATGATATTATCTAAAGGTTTAATTATATAGAGAATTCGGCTTATACATTTCGATCGGCTTATCGATTTCGTTCCAACATATTATTGAACTCACATACGTCGCCGACAGTATCTTCCAGCCTTTCGTACCTTACAGAGGAAAGGTTTCCGATCGGTAGCAGTTACCGCGGAAAGATCAGAAAGTGTCTAACTTACAATAGAGATAAGAGGAAACTGTCACCGACTGAAATACATGGAGTACATGGAACATATAAATAGCAAATATAGGTCGTAGTGACCACACATATATAGAGAACATGAATCTTGTAGTTAATCGGTCTTCCAGCTTCGTTAGTCAATGCTGAGGGTCGTGGCCTCTTCAAACAACTTTCTCCTGGACTATCTTTAGCTATGTCACTCTATCTTCCGTGGCGTGAAAAGCATTGTGAACCGAGATGCTTCAGACCAGCGAGTTGGGCTGTGGCTTCTGGTTGTTATCTTTTTTCCTGGAAATGTGGCCAAAGAACTCCAAACTTTACCGCAAGGATGTGGTGCTGAGTTTCTTTGGAATATTGAGTTCAGTTAAGATAGAGTCATTGGTTCGATGTTCGGTTCAATGAATTCCGAGCATATTCCTCCAGCATCTCATTTCAAATGCGTCAACGCGCTGGCTGTCGCTTCTTTAAGGATCCGTGATCAATTATGGCAACGGTTATTACAGGGAATCAATAACTTTAAAAATGTTTAAACTGCTTAAAACTGAATTCTCAATATAAAGCAGAGTTAATGATGCATTTAATTTAATTCGATTATTTAAAGCGCATATTTGTGAAATTAAAACAGTTATAAAGCATGAACGGTTAATACTGGTATGGTTGCCTGGCGTCCATCCAAACGTTTGTAACTATCGGCTTGGTTGTGATCTAGGCTTATGCGATGCTGTGAACTTCAAATGAGTTCCGATAACCTAATCAATATCGATATTGTTCATAAATGCGAGAAAGTGAGAATTGGAGAGACAAGACCAATATTGTCTGTTAGTCCATTAAACGTATTTCCAATATAGAAAGGTGATCGATATAGTTGACACTCAGTGTCAGACACACACTCATTACATCAATGAATCAAAATTTTCACCATTTTTATTTTTCTTACATTAAATGATGGTTACATTAAATGAATAAGGTACAATAATGTTTAAAATATAAAATAACTTACAGTTCCTCCCGTGAGGGGACGGGTTAGAATACAATTATCCTCTGCCGCTGGAAGAGCATCTCCCAGTGTGAGTAAGAGGCGAGGAACCCAGCACCCCCATCGGTGGTAGGGATCTGTTCCCCAACTGGCTTGCGACCATCAGCATGTGAATCCGACGTAAATCCAAGTGTGATTGACGCGTTCCAGTCGAGCCGCATGTGGGCCAGACTTACCTCTCCCATCCCATTAATGATGTGGTTCTAGTAAACTCTGGGTTCTTGTTCAGGGTCCACTGAAATTCATGTAGCATTCTACTCTTCAGTTCTCTTCCTCACTGTATCTTCAAGGTAGCAATGCATCGGCAAAACAAGAAGATATCTCTTGTATTGTCGATGTACATGGGCGACAGTGGCTACTTATCATCAGGAGGACCGTCAGCTCGTTTGCCCCTTAACTGCCGTAAAAAAAAGTTTAGAAGCGAAGCAGGTGTTAATAGCTTTTTTATTACTCGTAAATTTTCTCCTCTATCGCACAGTTCAGTCAGTCAGTTGTCTGTCGAGAAGAGCTGCCAAAAATCACAACAGTTCTCTTTTCAACAGTGATTACTTCAATCTGACTTACAAAATAATGTTCGAAAAAATGATATAAATAACGCTATCAACTATGTACCTATTATTTTGTTCGTTATCTATATAATTGATTACTTTCACGAAATTTTATATTACATCAAATTTTTCATACTTGCTTGGCAAAAATTCAAGATTCTCCTTATCTTAACTTATAAATAAATCGCGTGTGAACCTCTGATATGTTGCGCACTCATAAAATACAATGAAGCGTTGGAAACGTTCTTGGGATAAATTGAGTGCTCAAAAATTGCTGTCCTATAAATTACTCAGCTCTTAATGCTTTGAAATAAAGCTTCATTTTCCACCAACGTTATACTTCTTAGAACTTATATGTTTTTAAGTTTCTAAAAATTGTGATGAAACTTTTTATACTCCCATCTAATTTAGACAGCTTGACCTTTTTGTAACAATGTACTTTTTAAAGTGGCTCTTATGCCTTTTCCTTATAATCTTTTGGATGAATTCTTCTAGATATTTTACTCTTGTGTGTATTATTTTTTTAAAATAGAATAGATATTTTAGCTGCCAACAAATCATTTGATGCATTTATTTAATTTCTTGACTTAAACTTTAATTAGCATGTAATTACAGTAATTTTAAATAAAATACAAAATTTTAGATAAAACTAGCTGACCCGGCAAACGTTGTTTTGCCATATAAATTTAAAAAATTGGGATGGGCCACCTTTATCACTGTAGGGGTATGAAAAAATGATGTTGACCGATTCTCAGACCTACCCGATATACAAACAAAATTTCATTAAAATCGGTCGAGCCGTTTCGGAGAAGTATGGTAACTAACATTGTGACACGAGAATTATATATATATAATGTTATATAATTTTTATTGACTTATTCACATGATAAAATTCACTTCATTCTTACAGATTCGAACGCTAAGTGCGTTTTACTCTGATTCAGTTATTTATCAGCACAACACTATATTTAAACTTCCACCAACACCTAATAGTATTTAGGATAAGGGGTAACGTATGGTGACCCTTATTAATCTTTTATTGTATGACCAGGATTAGGGATGTCTTTAACCTGATTAATATACCATCCACTGCTCAAACATGAAATTGAATAAATTACATACACTATGTTAGACATTATTTTCTATTAGAAATAATTTGTTAGAACTTATATATAGTCGAGAAAGTGGAAATTGTGGAAATTATTATAAAAAACAGGCATTTCCTTATTATTCAACGAAATCAAATCACGAACGCGAAAATGGACTGTCTGTATAATAGGGAGCTCCCCGGCCGACAATTTTTAAAGCTTAACTCGTGGGAACATTATTCAGGACAAGGGGTAACGTATGGTGAGCCTTATTACTCTCTTCCATGGATGTATTTTGTTAAAGCAATTTCTACGTAAGCTTTTTTAACACCGTGATTTTTTATGCAAATAAGGTTTGTTTGACTGCAGCTTGGTTGGCATATTTTTGACGTAACTTGTGATGAAAAATATAGGTCAAATATTATGTTCTTGCTGAATAAATCGAAGTTTTATAAATGTATGAATATGTTACTAATAGGTATTATATAAATTTCTGCTATTATAATTTACATAATGATTGACTGACTCATCAACACGTAGGCGAAACTACTGAATTTAATAACACGGAACCTGGACAGTACTTTATTTTTTACGTTTAGACGTAGAGATTCACTAAGCATCAATTTTTAGAAAATTTCTCCCTTGAAGATTGTTTTGGGGGAAACAAAAATCTTTTCGCATTTTCCCAATTTTATTCCCTAATTTGGTAAATTATTATTTTCGGATAAATGGCGTTATAAATCTTTAACTCCTAGCGAAAATTGGTCGTACAAATTACAAACATAATATATTATCAAAAAAAGACTAGATACATACCATTATATCTACTTACTATAAAAGAGAAAGTAATTTACACATTTTTCTTATTCCAAAACTAATATGAATTACAAAAGTCTAAAAATCATAAGAGAAATTACAGTCAATGAAATAAATGTAATTTCATTATAATATAATGAACATCTGATTTATTCAACAAATTTCACTAATGACAAGGGAACAAGAATTACTAATTTAATGCTTTTGATCATAACATTTTCACCTCATTCTTGCCTTTTTGCTATATTAATCATAATATGAACTTCCTGCTTCATGTTAAAGAAAAGTCTTCTTTATACGATTACTCTCAATTTTGGATGCTCCAGGGCATCGTTAGGGTTGCCGATACAATATTGCGAGAGTAAAATTGCGTTAGATTTATGTTAAGTGCGAAACTCCCTGCTTTTGTACTGTTTTATTATACTTGGTGAGTTTTTAACTTTCTAACAATGCTATCTTATAAAGGAATATTTAGATAGAATTTTTAAAATAACTTTAATATGCGTATGTCACTCTATTCATACTGTGTGCCTAAAAAGGATGTGCGTGCACACGGGTGCTGCGGTCTTAGGAGCCAAGCCAAGCGCCAAGCGTTTCTTTTCGAAAAAAAAGATAGCTTTCTTCAAAAAAATAAGTCTTCATCGTCAACGAAGCCTTAGATCGAGGTAAATCGACCATGTTTTTTATGCTTGCTGAGGTGAAGAGTTTTTTAGTTACAAGGGTGCTAGGGTGATGATTGTACTTGTATTCCATGTAGTAATAAAGAGGCCTCTTTTTTCTCACATTTGAACTCATTAATACTTAAATCATGATTACATCTATAATATGCAGTGCAGAAACTGAGCTAGAAATATAAAATGAGATTTCTTTTACAAATTATTTATCAATAAATTCTAAAATTATTTAAAACCAGTCAGATAAATTTTCCGATTCAATAGTAGTTTTTATAAAATTTTGATCATAATTTGTTAATCAAATCGAACAAAATATATAATTGTTTATTTCAAGAAAATTTGCTTAAATTGATAAAGTCGATATTGTACCTAATTCATTACCTGCATATAGCAACCCTGGCAACACTTGTCACAATCGTGTCGCATTGCGCCGTTGCGGAAAGAGCGAAATTTTTCGACTCGATGTAAATTTTTGATAAGGTTCATGTGTGAAGGTTTTAACGAGGCTGTGGTTTACGTTAATGTTATAATTATGTGACTGAGTTCAATATTAAATTAATTGTTCTCTTTACTGTAAAACTGTTTCTTTATTTATTTCAACTCGAAATACTTTTTAAGTGCAACCAAAATGAATTTTATTCTGTTGTTATAAATAATTCCCTGCTTGAAAGTTAAATAAAATTCATTTTGGTTTTACACTTAAACATTGTACTTAATCATAACCTATTAGAGTTGAGTATTAAGTAAATGAAAAACTGTTATTATTTTTGTCAAAATTTTCGGTCTACGTAATGTAATGCAAAAATATAATAACAAATAACCTATTTTATGGAGCTATTGTCCAAGGATGACCACTAAAATGGAAAATATCCCAAGAAATCAAATCAAAAATATTTTAAAACAGATTTCCCTACTAACAACTACTAACTTTAATAATCTGTGTTGTGTGTCTCCTGCGATTATAAAAGACAGATCATTTTAATAAAAACAATATACTACAGCCCATTATACAAACGCTAACTCAAGCCATTTAAGAGTTTCATTATTTACCTCCTCATTCCATCCTCAGACACTCATAATACTAGTTAAATAAGTGAGTGGGTGGGCGTCGTCAAGAGCGGATGAAAATCCAACACATACTTAAAATTATATTTCCGTATTCTTCTACATCATTCTTAAACTAAAGTTTAATATTAGGGAGAGCGAGTGCAGTGCAAAAATCGGGAAGAGAAACTGACACGTTGATGCTTGTCGTACCGTATTCTGCGAGCTCGGCAGATTCTAGGGCTAGTAAACTCGCCTCTCCGTCAGGTTACATGACATACGAAAATCTGACGGTTTACTAATACTAAAGACAAGTTTTACTATCCGCCATCAGAACGGAGCATTAAATTACCTTCAAGATACCAAATGATAGTAGGTACTGTTAGCAACACTGTTTATAAAATATTAGTAGCGGGTAGGTCATTTTATATTATGTCTAGTTTATCGATGTGAAGACAATATATAACCGTTAGTGCGATAGATTACAGTCAGTCACTCTGGTGTTTTCGTGCTGTGAACATGGAAGTTAGTTTTATAGTGTCGTGATTAAGGTTACCCTTCTCGAGGTCCACGTAAGTTTACTTTAATATCTATTGTCGTTAGCGAAGTCGAGTGGTGGGGGTGAGAGTTAATATATTATTAAAGAGCTTTTTAAAACTGCTCCTGGGTCTCAAGCCCCAGACACTCACTCGCCTCAGTCTAAATTGCATATGTATACGTATTGCTGTACAGTAATGGGTATCGTACCTCTCTCATGGAATGACAGTTATCGAAACTACATAATATAGGTAATAAGTTTTAGTTAGATACAATATAAGTGGTTATTAAGTATTTTCTCACATGAAATTTAACGACAAACAATTTCGAAGTAAGTACAAGATTGTTACAAGACAGACAAATATTGTCTAATAACAAAGTTTTCTACCTTAGGTTTTTATTTACTCAAGCGTTAGCGTGGTCGATTCGTTAATAGCCCTTGAGGGACACTCCACGAATAAGGAAACACGTAAAAATGCTCGCTAATGTTTACTTACTAGGGAATTGTACTAATAGGTGAAACTAAGCTTATTTATAATTGATATTCCGTGTTAGAAAAACTATACAGACAATATAATATATTATTAACACAACCACAAATTTAAAAGGAATCAAAAGGTTACCTTGCTATAACATGCATCTGAACAACCAGACTAGTATGGCACAACCTAGAAGAGCACCCTGCCCACATAAAAGTGAGACGTGCGAACCCGAACCAAGACACACCACACAAGTAGGTAGCTCGACGATCTAACAACCAGACTCGTACGGCACAATCCAGAAGAGCACACCGTTCACAGAAAAGTGTAACGCGCGAACCCGAATCTGTACACACCATACAAGTAGATCGCGATCGACAATCGACGTACGTTTTGATCCGTAACCAAAGCATCTTCAGGAGGTGTTGACTCTACAAGCGCCACTTGCTAACATTAGCTAACAGATTGCTGCGCATTATAACAAGGTAACCTTTTGATTCCTTTTAAATCATGAATTTCCGCAAAGTAACGCCTGATTGAAATCAATACAACCACAAATAAATATGATGATTTTTTATATACCTAATATGATAAATATCTCATATGAATGGTGTCACCTCGAATATTTTTTATTTTCAAGACTAAATGTAGTCTATGTTCATCTGCAAGGTAATTTTCATCTCCTCTAACACCTACAATAATTTTTATCTTTATAACAAATAGAGTATATCTTTCTGCTCATCATGAGTTCATCAAATTTT
The DNA here is from genome assembly GCA_905147385.1 of Limenitis camilla. Taxonomy (NCBI): domain Eukaryota; kingdom Metazoa; phylum Arthropoda; class Insecta; order Lepidoptera; family Nymphalidae; genus Limenitis; species Limenitis camilla. The sequence goes on from LR990254.1 coordinate 260,912, forward strand.
GACAACTTAGAGGAAAATAGATTATAAAACAATTAATATGTAGTACACAAAGTAAGTAATATTTAATATAAATAGTAGAAAAAAGACGTCGTAATTATATTTTTCAAATACTTTATGTAGACCATAAAGTATTAACTTTTGATCACATAAAACTTGCTCGAACTGATGAAAAGATTTTCAAAGTTCACAAGAACTTCAATAATTTGCTGCAAGCCATTTATAGAAAGTTCTCGAATATAACCGATACTGGTTACAAGAATTTTATACCATACTTTTATAGAATAAACTAGCTGCCTGCCCTCGCTTCGCTCCGGGTATTTAAAGCAATATTATAATTGATGTGCTTAAATTGTCACTCTGCAATTGTGTAGCTTTTCATTATTTGAAAAAAGAGAGAGTTAGAAAAAGTAATTAAAAAAATAATAGAAAGAAAAAGAAAAGCAACAGATAATAAAAGAGGGAGGACAGAGCAAAAATAATATTAAATAGGTAAAGAAGAGAGAGCGAAAAAGAGAAAAAGAGAGGACCCCCCGTCTCGAGAGAGAGATAATCGAAAGAAAGAAAGTGAAAGGAGACTGATCATTCTGAACAGATAAAGATAAAACTTAATAAGAGAAAAAAGAGAGTGATAGTATTATAAGAGGAAGAGAGACGGAAATACTAAAGACTTCTATCAGTGAAAGAATTTTTAAAATCGGATTAGTAACAATGGCCATATTCTATTAATTAAAAAATGTATATGGCAACACTAAATCACCTTTATCACTCACGAATAGTGTAGTTTTCTATCAGTGAAAGAATTTTTAAAATCGGATGAGAAACAGCAAAATGGCCATATTCTGTTAGTTAAAAAATGTATATGGCAACACTAAATCACTTTTGTCACTCACGAATAGTGTAGTTTTCTCTCAGTGAAAGAATTTTTAAATCGGACTTTTGGTTTCTGGAAAACTCTTCGATTTACAAAATGACCTTGTGGCACTTAAATGGCCATATATTTTTAATTAGAGTATTTATGGCAACACCACATGGCCTATGTTACTCGGAAAGGATGTAGCTTCCTATCGGAGAAAGAATTTTCAAAGGCGGTTCAGTACTTTTCGAGCCTATTCGCAACAAACAAACATACAAACAATCAAATCTTTCCTCTTTATATAATAGTATAGATATAGATATAGAGTATAGATGACTATAGCAAAACAATGTTTATTTTACACACTGCCCATTTTATACGTTCTATATTCTTGGAGCCATCACTGTTATTTTACAACCTTAATATAAATTAGTAGCGGCCCGTCTTGGCTTCGCACGGGTGGATAATTTTTTTTACATTTTGGCTCTCCCGCATTTCGGTGCCTCCTCTCTCGCCGCGTTGCTCGCTGCGCTGCGTGGCGCACTCCACACCGCGCCGGCCCGTCGGGGTGTATTTTTTGTTTATATTGACATTTTTAATTTCGTTATATCTTTTGAATGGAATGTCCGATTTCAATAATTCAAAAAGTAATCAACAGGTATTGAACAGTATTCAATTTATTTGGATAAGAATTATTACAAAGGTTTGGAAAAAATGGTCTGATTTTGATAGGCATTTATCAACTTTTAATATATAATAAAACATTTTTAACAAAAAATTTAACCAACTTGCCAGCCAGCCCAGCCAGGTGAACAGCCGTGTAGTGAGAGAGAATAGTAATAGTTATATCTATAAAACGAACCTGTAACGAAATAGTGTGTACGATTGTACTGTTATACTACTACTCTCTGTACTATTGCTGGCACCGACTACAAAAATATCAATTATTGTATATTACTGTCCTAATAAAGGGAGGTTAATAAATAAGCTAATTATTTCTTACTTTTTAGAGCATTTTTTACAGTTTGAAGTCGGTTAAATTTTTTGTTAAAAATGTTTTATTTCTTGCTTTTTAGTGAATATGTTCTGAAACTCATTTATCGTTCATCCACTTATTCACTCTCTCATCTGTTTACTCATTCACTAAATCATCAATTCACCATTTACAAAGTACCTACTCACTCAACCAACATCTCAACAACTAAACTGTACCACTCTACTCATCCTTCCATCTCCATTCTACTGCACCCACTCAACAGATGGCCTTCAGCTCTTCAAAAATTATAGTTAAGAACCATCTAGATCATCTGAAATATCGAGTATAAACAACCGCACCAAAATTGGTTCGTTTATAACGTTATTACGATGTCACAGACAGACACACAGGTACATTGTTAAACTAATAAATCAATGTCATCTTGATCCCATTTATTTCACACAGAAAAATCTGTATCGAAATCGGGCCAGTGTTTCGGTAGCTACGATGTCACAGAAAGATACTCATATATACTGTTAAATGATAAAACGATAGCATCTTGATCCCATTTGCTTCCACACAGAAAAACCCGCATCAAAAACATCCCAGTCTTTCGGGAGCTGCGATGTTACAGACAGACACACATATACATTGTTAAACTTGTAAAACAATGGCATCTTAATCCCATCTGCTTCCATACAGAAAAACTCGCATTAAAATCGGTATAGTTATTAGGGAGCTACGATATAGACAGACAAACGTTACCGTTAAAAAAATTACTTACAGCCAAAATACTCTTTAAGACAATTCCATTGAACCCAAACACAACTAGTCTACGTTGTCCCATGCCTGTGTTCAGTACATACCTTCCGGTGTCATCATCAACTAATAGTAGATGAAGCCGGAAGATCTAAGAATCTGCTGGTAACATCAACATGAAAAGTATTTTTTAAATTCCTCACATTCTTAACCATATTATGGCTATCTTTGGTCTTCCTCATCAGTTCTACTTCACCAAATAATACATTTTGAATGAAAATGCTTGCAACCTTTCTGAAAATATCAAAATTACTATATGTGTGCCTATAACTTTTGAGGATTTCTCTCAATTCCTCAAAGATGCCATCATCAGAACTGGATTTTGAAAGAAATGGGATCAATCTGTAAGCGTATACTACCAAATACAAAAAGAATTTTTCAATTCGGTACATAAATTACGGAGTTCTGAGGTAACAAACATAAAAAAAAAATACAACCGAATTGAAAACCTCCTTTTTTTTTAAGTCGGTTGAAAAAATAGTTGTAGTGACTACAATAGTTGGACATACGGTCTCGCGAAGTTTTTTGTAGATATTGATACGTTTTATAATATTGCAAAACATTTCTTGGTCTATCATCAATTCCTGAGGATTTTTTATATTTTCTAGTCTATACTAATATTATAAAGAAGTAAGATTTGTATTTTAGTATTTTTGTATGTAACGAATAAACATAAAAACTACCGGACCGATTTCAAAAATTCTTTAACCATTAGGAAGCTACATTATCCCTGAGTAACATAGGCTATATTTATTACAAGAAAAAATTAGAGATCCTTAGGAAATCTTACGAAAACCAGCCCAAGGTGCCAAAAAATTTGCCATAAAATATCTCATCGCATGCGCTGCAAAAAGTATTGATTATAGAACAAAAAAATGTTGTACAATATTATAGAACGTATCAATATCTACAAAAAAGTCCACGAGACCATATATCCAACTATTATAGTTACGTCACTATAACTACTTTTTTACATTTTAAAAGTTGATAAAAATGCCTATCAAAATCAGACCATGTTTTCTATAACTTTGTATTAATCCTTATCCAAATAAATTATTTCGTATTCAAGACTATTTCAATACCTGTAAATTACTTTTTGAATTAATAAAATCGGACTTTCCATTCAAAAGATATTATGAAATTAAAAATATCAATATAAACAAAAAATACACGAGGACGCGACGGGCCAGTATAGCGACGCAGCGCAGCGAGTACAGCGGCAAGAGAGGGGGCACCGAAATGCGGGAGGGCCAATATATTTTTAAAAATAATATTCCACCCGCGCGAAGCCGGAATGGGCCGCTAGTAATAAATAAATAGCCAATGTTACTCAGGGATAATATAGCTTTTTAACGGCAAAAGAATTTTTGAAGTCGGTCCAGTAGTTTTTAAGTTTATTCGTTACATACAAAAATACAAATCTTTCCTCCTTATAATATTAGTAAAGATTAGTATAGATATCAATGAAAATTAAATGATATAATAATGTGTCTAAAATTATGTTATTTTGTCATAGTTATTAGGTGAAGTATAGATCACTAGCATTACGCTAGTGATCTATATTCTAAATTATTTTGATTCAGTGACGTGTGTCGTCCACAACATCCATCCACAAGCTGTTCATTTCTGATATTTGTATCAAGTGAAAACAATGATATTGCGACGAAAAGCTTTAGTAATATGCTATCTGTTGTATAGCTGCTCGATATCAAACTATTCTACTTAGGACGGGATATGGACATCAGCTATACCCTCTTGGGTAGTGAAGAGAAAAATACTCCGGTTTCAGTGGATCCCAACCAATACCCCAGAGAAAGAGATAGGAGAGGGGGGGGAGTAAGTATGGACGGTGGCACGGGACGGTGGTCTACTCGGCGGCACGTCCGGAACGCGTCAAATACACTTGGTGGTCGCAAGCCAGTCAGGGAACATATTGTCCTCTACCACCAAGGGGTGCTGGGTTACTCCGTCCTCTCACGAGCAGAGAGTTAAATCTATAAATATAAATTAAATAATTCGGATAGACTATTTATGTAGTCTCTACGTAAAATCCACGCTCGATGAAATTACAAACTAAGAAACTTCAAACCTACCAATTTCTAGAAATGCAGTCGGTATCTGTTGAATATTTTATTGTGCCACTGTAACGAATCTTCTTTCTTTCGTTTGTCGTCCTCTTATTATTTAATTTAAAAGGCTATTTATATAGCTACTTATTTTTCAAAGTCTTTAGATTCCTAGACTAATTTTTTCATATAATAAATATAGATATAATAAACATAGACTAATCAACATAAATTACTGAAGTAAAGAATTTTTATTAAAGCGATAATATTCATAGAGGCGATGACTCTTGACGCACTGTCACCGTCACATGGCGCTACTATTTGTTTGAGGGTATATATGGACTATCTATCTAATATACTATCTATACAGACATAAAACCTCGGGAAGAATTTTATACTTGCCTTAATTGTATACACTGATCATCACTGATATTTGAAATAAAATCTTGAAGCATATCATTAAAATTTAATTGTAGTGTTCTCAAATACCAAAAATTTATTATTCTCAAAGACCCATTTAGATCGTTATATATTCCGCTTGTTTATCAGTTTGTCAGTCGCAGTCCCAATTTAATTTGCAATTTTAATTATTGGGGAAGTGTTTAATTCAATTTAAAATATTATAAATATTCAATAGAAGCTAATTGACTTACATATTCATCATAAATGTGAAGGTTGAAACTTGTAAATACTTTTTGGTATTTGTCATGAACAATTTGATAAAAAACTATTTACTATATATATATTTGACGTCATTTTCATTTGTGAAATATAGTATGAGATATTTTTTTTATCTCTAAATAAATACGATAGACACAAGCACGAAGGAAACAAAAGTGTTAACACTAAGTGCAACTATAATAAATGTCATTTTTTACTAAGGCGCGATGTCATTTACTCGATGCTGTTAGGGCGAACACTTATTTTTTATTAATTTCGCTTATTGATTGATACACAATTTGTAATCCATGGATCCATTTTTAATCGTATTTAAAAAAATATAAAAGAAGGTTTCAATTCAGTTATTTTCTTTAATGTACCTAATGTACATTGTACATTAGTAGGGCAGAGTCCTTTTTTAGGGCTCTGTACGTTAAAAGGAAAAGGGAACCCTTATAGGATCATTGCTTCTTGAAATTATTGCGGCTGAAAAAACATCAAACTTCTAAGTCCACGCATTCAATAGATATTATCGTTAATGTGGTCACACATAATTTTAGGGTACTTCCCCATGACTTATAATCATGAAATTTAGCATGAAGCATCGCAAACATAGACGTTTTTGTTGTTGTATCGTGTGAAATGAATCTAAGCTTTAAGCGAATATCCTAGCAACGACTGTTGACGACATGACATGTTGTTAAATGAAAACTTGTTTTATATAACAGGTTTTATATTTGACAATATATATTTGTTATTGATATATTATGTTCATTGACTTCAAAATTACTTTAATGTAATTATTTTTTACTGTATTTTTTTCTTGAAAATGTTTTATCATGTTTTCTTTTTATAAATAATTACGTCAATTGAAATACGCATTATTAATGTTGGGAGTAAATACACCACAATATTCTTACTATTTTTGATCATTTTTTGGAAATAAAATTTGATCAAAGTTATTTAAATTGTACGGAACCCTCAACGCGCGAGTTCCAACTCGTACTTGGCCGAATTATTTATTTTGGACCTAATCATTACGACAGCCAGGCCTTTACTCAATTAAAAAAGTACAACAGTTTTATTACAATTCTCTAAAACTTATTTTAACCGTATTCGAAGTACTTCTTTATTATATTAAAACTTACAATACGTAGTAAAACTATTTTAATTTAATAAACTATGACTGGAACTATTTCAGACTGAGTAGTTAGTCTAAAGTATTTGATGTTCCAGTGTAGTTAATTGAGAAATCTAATTGCATAGTCGTGTATCATAGTTTTTGTATAAAGCTGTGAAGTTTGTATTTGTGTTTGAGATTTTATTTAAAAAAATCTTCACATTTAATAATTTAAAATTTAAATTTTGAAACTGTTTGGAACTTGTTGATTACCAATAGAGCCACTTACACTATTATCACAGAATAGTGAATGTATTTAGGTGAATTTTGAAAGAATTTGCACAATAATTAATGAATTTAGGTAGATTTTAGAGGAAATCAAAAACGTTTAAAGACATATTTTAGCTCAGTGAAGCTAGGGCATGTGGACTAGTTTAATTTAAAAACACAACGCATTCATTATAACAAGTTTGCTCGAGTTCTATAAAGTAAGCCCATACAATAGCCTATACTTTATGTGTTTTAGCTGCATGGAAGTTAAACTGACTAATTGCCATGTAAAATGTATGAGGCTATTGCGGGTGCGGCCGACCAACATGTTACCCTGTGACATAAGCGGGACACTAATAAATAAGTACTGCTGTACGACTAGTGTCGCATTTTTCTCTGCTAATACCATTATATTTCTTGTAGGGAACTGTTTTAAAATTATTATATTGTGTGTTTTCTATAGTTTTTGTTGGGTATTCGTAGACTTTTTGCGAATACATCAATAGATTGTTGGCATTGTTGAAAGAAATTTCTATTTTTTTAGATAAAAAGTAGCTTAATAACAGTATGACTAAGAAAACATCACCGACTACCAAATGTTCTGGATTCTTTTTAGTTTTAATATTAAAAAGACTTATCTCTAAATCTCCTCTCCTCCTCTACCATGAGTATTTTTTTTATTCGGCCAAATATAGAGTATTGGGGGACAAAATTAATCTGTGACGTAACAACGGTTTTTTGAATCCTCCTCTAAGTGTGATATAAGACATTGTTTCTTATCGAATTGATTGTTCTAGGTCAACGGAAAGTATGTTAAACGAAAGTACGTTTTGATTAAGAGTAACGAAATAATCGACCATATGTGTTGACTGATATGAAATTATTATTCTATAAGTGATTATATAAACCTTAAATATATACCATTATGTTAAAGTTTATATAATCACTTATAGAATAATAAGTTCATATCAGTAAGAAAAAAATGTATGTCTGTATAAAATACAATTTCTTTTATTTTGTTACGAGAGGTGTAGTGTGTAAGTAAGATTAGTATTAAACTAGAGGCTAAAAAGAATGGACGTGTGTTTTATTATCTTCTTCCCGTCGTCAAAGTTACCATTACAAAGGATAAAAGCTCCTTTTTCATTTCGAGATCTTAAACTTTAAAATTAATCAATAGCTGCATACACTTTAACCAATTAAATTACAGTGTTACTATTCCAATAAATTTAATTTCAACCATCCGCGAATACTAAGTTGTTAAAGATGTTACTGTTTTAAGGTCCTTTGTGCAAGATACCGTTAGATATTATGAAGGCAATATTGATTTAGATAGTATTTTGGCTTTCGAAGGAAAACTTCCCAATTATGATATTGCGAAGCAGAAATTGGTTTAAAATAAATATAAATAAAATGGCTGTCCATTTCATTTTAATTACGATAATGTAACGTGTTCACGCGCGCCGTCGCCGTAACACATGACCTTGGTTTTCAATTATTTAGCGCTAATTAATGCTGTCAGGTTTCTGCTCAGTCAACGTTACAACGCGTTTGCATTTATAAAGTTGAGGCGATTTTTAAACTTCCAGTAATCGTATTGCGTGAGCATTACAAGGACATTTGATTGTTTGTAACTCGTTTCTAAGAAGCTAATTTATTGTATCTTTGATGATTTCATCAATTAAAGTGGTAGTTATACTACATAGTAACATATAAAGGACAACAATAATATGCATTCTAGAAGAAAACCGAGCAAATAATATCAAACACCTACAGGAAACCTTCACAATGGAGTCCTAGCATCACGACACATAGTATTGAAGATTAAAAGGCGAGATCACTTTGACAACTAGTTTAAATCTATCGGAACATCCTACTTCATACTAATATTATAAACGCGAAAGTTTGTAAGAATGTATGGATGTATGTTTGTTACTCTTTCACGCAAAAAATGCCGAATGGATTTAGATGAAACTTTACAATAATATAGTTTACACATCAGAATAACACATAGGCTTTAATTTATAATGATATAGTGTGAAATATCCAAAACATAGCGGGTGAAAACGCTAGGTGTAGCTAGTCGGCGCGCGGGTATAGTTGAAATAAAATAAATGGAAGCTGTAGCTTTGTGTCTAAAGTATAAGTCATCATCATCATCACAACCCATTAATGGCACACTGCTGAGCCGGGTCTCCTCCTCAGAATAATGAGGGGTTAAGACATTGAAAGTATAAGTAGTAAGGAGTAATAGTCTATTGAAACAGCCTTGATACTGTAGGTCTGCGTGTAGAATATAACCTAAACTTAACAATTAATGATTAAACGAACTTACTAAGTGAAGTTCGATCCTAATGTGTAGTAGATAGTAATGATCCTAGTGTTACTACGTTAAGTTAACCATAAATTACTAGAATTAAGCTGGATACATAATACTCAATATTCTACAGAAAAACAAGGTCCTCCTATATTTATTACAGGTTTATTATTTACAACGATAGATTACCTCTTGCTTTCTATATATAATAGAATATATCTATAAATAATAGAAGTAAACTCATAAGATTTTCAACAATACCTAGAACTACAATTACAAAACAACATCACTTGGAGTGCTTGGATGTGTTAACTATATAATTATTACAACGCAAATATTCTAGTGAACAAACTGTCCCACAATAGATCAGAGTTTAAAGTAAAACACCCACACATAATATATATTTTAACTTAATCTTGACATTGTTTTTTAATTTTAATTCTATCATCCATCTTTCCATTTATTATGTGCAATTTCGTCGTGTTGTTTATAATTTGGTACCTGCTACATAATCATGAACGTTATGTCAAAAAGAAGCTAACTTTGTCACAAACGGCCAATCGCCAAATAGTCTGAAATATTATATTATATTTCAAGCTCATTTTTACCCGTGAATATATCTGTCAAGAACTTTGTGAAAGTTTAAGTGAGAATGACAAATGAAAATTTGATAATAGTATTTATAATTGGCTATAGCTATTTTTTAATAAATTTAGCTGATTGTTTCTCGGTTTGCTGAAACAAAGTGAATATCTCCATTATTAGTACTCACCATGTAAATTGATGTGAATGTCAGTTATCCCCCTCTCCCACTTTCTTTCCATTGATATCCGTTGCGGTTTCAGTGGGTCCTCGGTTTTGGTTTTGAGTATATGAAACCACAGGGTCCTTTTCCCTTTACCATCTAAATATTTCTTGTACTTCTGATGCTCATTGGGTATATATGGAATTGATTTTTATATCAGGTGGTCCATTTGCTCGTTCACCGTTCACACATTTGAGAGCACACAAAATGATATTGATAAAGTAGGTACAGTATCTAGTTGGTATAAAAATGTCAACATTATCACAAGCACAGTAAAAGAGCTTATTTCGAGCGGGAATATCTTGACATCAGTCATTTTGCGTCGCATTATCATGTAACAGACAGTATTGAAGCAAAATCCATTGTACCATTTATAAAGGCGGGATGATGTAATTGAATAGAAATGTCAAATTTGCAAGTGAAATTTTGTATAAAGTTATTTCAAGAGGGCGGAAGTTATACCTCGATTTCATTGTAGTATTGTGCGAGATACTACGCCTGATTACCACGATCTGTTTCTTAAATGACTTAGAAACAAATTATATAGACTTCATGTTGTTGTTAAAATATCTTATTAGGATTGCCACACGAGGAGTCTTACAAGTGCGTACGAGCGTACGAAATGGTCTCTAAAAATTTAGATGGTCACCATATATATCGCACATTACTATTATCTCTTCAAGTCAAGAACCCAATTGATGCCTTGGACTTGCGACCAAGGTAAGCAACAAAAGAATTTGTCATCATCATCATCACGACTCGTCAATGGCCCACTACTGGGCCGGGTCTCCTCAGAATGAGGAGGGTATTAGGCCATAGTCCACCACGCTGGCCCAGTGCGGGTTGGCCGACTTCACACACCTTTGAGAACTTTTAGAGAACTCTCAGGAGTGCAGGTTTCCTCACGATGTTTTCCTTCACCGTTAAAGCAAGTGATATTTAATTACTAAAACACACATAACTCAGAAAAGTCAGAGGTGTGTGGCCAGTATCGAACTCGGACCTCCCGACTAAGACTTGAGGACTTGAAATCCATTGGGCCATCCCTGCTTCTTACAGAAAAGAATTTGTAGGTATTCGAAATTAATTCTGATCTGTGAAATGCAAAATATTTATTGAAAAATATTGACTATCATAGTAAGGCATGAGTGTGAAGGATCAGGCAAACCGTTGATATTGTTACTAGTTTAGCTAATAATAGAGTTAGGCTGCGTTTCCACCAGAGATGTGTGGAGATGCGTAGCGCGAGATATGTGTGTTAGGGACCAATAGAATCGCTTCATTTGACATATTAAGAGCGAGGATAGGTAAATAAATCGATTCTATTGGTTCTAAACAATCACATCCCACGCTACGCATCGTAATCCATATTAATAGATGAATGTTTTAATCATGTGATGGTGGTAGCTCCTGTATTATTCAATTTGCTGTAATTTAATGAAGTACCTACATTTTGTTAACGTCACGACACTGAAGTTTGAAGTTAGGAGTTGTTTGCATAATTGTCGCAAAGTTGTAGCGACTGGATCTTGATGAAGGGACTGAATTCCCTCATATTCTTAAATGGATTGGCATTTGGAATTTCATAACAGTTATTTACATCGAATATTGATGCTTTTCTATGACTAATGTTTGGTGAGTTTCAGTTATTTTGGTATTGCTAATACTGCAAACGAAAAACAACATTGTTGACTAACTCTTCCGATTTTGAAATATTCTATCAGCTTTCAATTTTTTTTTATTAAAACATTAGAATATTTTATACTTCAAATAAATTTTCTTTCAGTTTTTTATTTTCTCAGAAGTCTGCTCGGTTCGACGTTTCGAACAAGACTGACTTGTGAATCATCGCGCGTTCGTATTTATATCAAAATTTGTGGATAGTAGTAGGTAAACGTAAACTTAAGTTTATAAAATCAATGCTGAAGTGATTTTTTATATCAACGTTATAGTTTAAGTTGATACTTTGGCACTAATATTAAATAATTTGTGGAGCAAATATTACGTTTATTGAAATTCCTGAAATCAGATATTTTATAATCGAAATTCCATCATAGAGCAAACAGATAATTTCAAAAAATAGCAAATTATTCAATGCTAATATAAACCACTCGCAAATGGTTCATACCAAACCTGAATGCCCCTATTGTGGTTTTGTATGCAAAACCTACTTTCAACTTTATACATTATACGAAATATTAATTAATTTAATTGTATTTATTATTCTTATTGAAGGGGATTTTGCTTATGACCCAGATGTAGGTTTAAGGACTTTATTAAGGCAACAACACTCTCCAATAACTACAGGACCTCATAAATCACGTGATTCTCTAAAATGATGATTTCATGATTTCTCTGAGTCTGTGAAATGAAGCGCTCCTATTGGTTCTTAACAAACACATTCCTCGTTACATGTACTAGCTCATCTCTGGTGAAAACGCGAGAGATTTATATTTAGTTAGTAATATTATTGTATCCAGTTTAAAGGCACTATTTTTTTAATGTTTTCTGTTAATTCATCTACGCAAAGCCGGAAAGGGATGGTTATTGATATAATCTACAATAATAAATACTAAATTGCATTTTGTATGATTTTAGTAAAGGTAAATACAAAAGTACAGTTCAGCGAAATGCCAGGACAATAAAACATAATAACTCGAAGCGTTGTTCAATTTTCAGAATTGTATACATAAAAGTGCGACGTGTACGAAATATGATGTCACACAGTTTTGTATTTTATAGTTCAACGTACATACATAGTTTATGTTAGACTGTATCTTTTGTAATATAATAATATTAACATTGTCATAATATCCTTGCCAAATATAGATTTTGAGACGAATCAATCGGTAGGTTGCTCAAAACTTTGCAAAATCCAAAAAATCCAAACATTTTTTTTTAATATTATAAAGACTAAAGTAACTCTGCCTGTCTTTTACGCTTATACGTTTTAACCACTGAATCGATTTTGATGAAATTTGATACAGAGATAGACTTGAGCATGGGAAAGAAAATGGTCTACGTTTTATGTCAAAAAATTGGGTGAAATGGGGTTTAATTGGGTATGGAAGTGCATTTCGTGCTGTATAATCGTTTATGTCTTTGGGAGTTACTCTTAATATATAAATTACGTAGATACAGAGATTTTACCCGTGAGGGGACGGGTTAGAATACTTTTCCCCTCTGCCCGGTTGACTCTTATTTATTACCAAACATAACTTGCATTGCAAAAGCAAGGATTGCCATCAATAGAAACCATTAGTATAGGTGTATTATATAAATGCTATAGCACTAACCTGAGAAGTACCCAGGACTTGTGAGCTAGTGTAGTTTTATAAGTCTTACAATAATCACAACACCGTGTCCGCGCTTGACTAGAAGAATCACTGTTTAATGTAATTATAAATTATTTAAAAATTAACTTCAGTATTATCTACAACATCTTGGAGCCTGATCGCTGGAGCTAAAACGGCGATTCACTCTTAACCGTTCACACTTACCAGTACGTTATAGTATCAAGCTTAAATTGGAATTAAAATATTGCCTACAATTATATTCTCAAATTAAAAGCGACAAGTCCTGAAAAACATTGGGTATTCATCAAAGAGATTTAATATGTAAATTATAAACGGCTATCTACAATCGCGGGCATTAATCAATGTAATCTAATTGTAATGGAGATGAAATAAATTCGCTCGAATAATATTATCTGGCCGAGTGTGGGCTTAATTGACGTCGGATTTAACAATTTTATTTTGTTGGTTACTCTTGACAAATAAATGTGGCTCTTTTATTTTTAGTCTGTCGGTCCATTTGACTTAAACGGTTGTATAGTTACATTGAGAGCGCGTTTGTAGGCGCGCGGGAACAGAATAATTGCCAAAGAACCAATAACGTAAATAAAAATAGTTTAAAGCGTCAGTAGCTCAGTGGTTCGGGCGTTGGATTCACGATCGATAAGTTGTGGGTTCAAATCCCGGACATTGGACTACTGGCGTGGCCCACTCCTAATATAAGCATTTAGCTTAGTTGAAGGGGTTAAGGAATACTAGTAGTATGTGATTCATACTACTAGTAATATTAAAAAAAAAAGGAACCAATAACACGTGGCGCGCTCTTCTCTCCTCGCGTTTCCGGTAAAAATTTTCCCTAATAATGACTTCTGCGCATCGAAGATTAGAATTATATTTAGGTGCCTTCGACTATAACTTATATAACTAGGTACCTCTACGTGACTAAGAATCATAAGGACATTCGCCTATTCGAATCTTGAAAATGGGCGTTATGGGATCACGAAATATCTTCTCATCTACTCTTGAAAAAGTCTGCCTCCTACCTGTTCACCTTTAACTAAATATTACAATTCTCGAACATCCAGTTATACTATGTAGATAGGTAGACTTATCTACCTACTTTTGTTTGAAGATGACCACCTATCGTGGTTGTTTAGTCGAAACTTCCGAATCTATAATAAAACAAAATAAAAAATCATAGTTTTCTGATTACAAAAACACTAAATATTATAATATTTATATTTGTTACAGTTACGACACAAGAGTGTTGGGACCAGCGGGTCATTGGTCAGACGACAAAAACTTCGGAGAACGAGCCAGATGGGTCGGTCAGCCCAGCTCTTCCCTACATGTCAGAGACGTCCAGGCTCATGATCGAGCGATATACAGATGTCGTGTCGACTTTCAAGTTTCACCCACTAGGAATTACAGGATCGCGCTTGACGTTATCGGTAAGTAATATGACAAATACAACTTTGTACAACAATTAACTTCACATAAGTTTTCAGTTCATAGTCAACTTTGTATATATATGTTGTAAAATATTAAATGATTATCCTATAATTGATTCGTCATCGCCATCTATGGCGCTGGACTAGGATAGTAGTCACTTCGTCGTTTTGACAGTTTCGGCTCTTTATATGCTTTAGTCTTGCGTAGTCTCTCAAAGAGTAACGTAGTCTCTGGATAGTGTTAGTGTTGTGCAGTGCAATGCAGTGTTGTGTAAGTGCTGGGAGTGCTGTCCGATTAAGGTGGAGTACCTTAGAATGTAATTGGCAAGTTAGGTTGGCTTAGCCTAGCCTTGTGCTTGCACAGTGATTCCCTAATTTTCGTGTGACATGTATTAAGGGTGTAGCTAAGGCGGGATAAATAGGGGCGGCTACCCCTTCCTCACCTAAAAAAATGTAGCCAAATCGCCAGAATTCGAAAAAAATCACTCAAATGTTCCATACAAATATCTACTTGCCATCTTCCCGTCCCTAGACGTTTGCCCTAGGGGGCGGGGGTGGATGGGAAATCAGCTCGACTCGGTGTATTTATATATGGATGCCTTTATTTTTTTCTCGGTTTACACTAGTTTCACCGCTATAAGACACTATCTCTCAATTTCATAGGTTAACTAAAAGATATCTCT
This sequence comes from Limenitis camilla, assembly GCA_905147385.1. Classification (NCBI taxonomy): domain Eukaryota; kingdom Metazoa; phylum Arthropoda; class Insecta; order Lepidoptera; family Nymphalidae; genus Limenitis; species Limenitis camilla. The sequence continues at coordinate 276,225 of LR990254.1, forward strand.
TATAGAGATAAGCCTGCCATTGTTAACGAACTATTAAAGATATCTGTAAAACTACTAAAATTTCATGAACTAGATATGAGATTATTCTCTTTCTTATAAAAATATACATCTATAACAATCTCTTCCTATTTTTAAATCGATTAAAATTGACTTAGATGCTTCTTTTATAATTTATATCAAGATTCGTATCACTACATAGTATAAAACAAAGTCGCATTCCACTGTCTGTCCCTATGTATTCTAAAATTTTTAAAACTACGCAACGGATTTTGATGCGGTTTGTTTTTAATAGATAGAGTGATTCAAGAGGAAGGTTTATATGTATAATACTTGTACCCGTTCGAAGCCGGGGTGGCTCGCTAGTAACATCAATATATAGATACTTTACGAGATAAAAAATATAAATTGACAAGAACACTTGCATTACTTTTTACGCTGCAATAAACTAAAAGCGAGAATAAATTATATCTTTTTTGACTGAAAAAATATCAGAAATTACTTTCGTTTGCGCAGTTGACCCAAATTCGGTAATTTTAAAGAGAATACTTTTAAAATATCGTGAACAAAAGTAAAGACAATTTTTTCCTGCAAATTCAACTTGTAAATGTTTTTGATTTTTCTTCACTTCGGAATTCTTAAATGCTTATGTTATAACACCGTTTATAAATTAGTATTCGCGGGTAGTTACTTATATATATATTATTTCAAGTATACCGACGTGTAGACACTATATAAATTTAGTGAGATAGATGAGTCAGTCACTCTGGTGTTTCGCGTAAGTTAGTGTTATAGTGTCGTGGTTAAGGTCACCCTCCTTGAGGTCGACATAATTTTACTTTATTATCTATTGTAGTTGGTGAGGTCGAGTGGTGTAGGTGAGAGTAAATATTATGAAAGAGCCTTATACCCGTGAGTGGACGGGTTAGAATACAATTCTCCTCTGCCGCTGGGAGAGCATCTCGTAAGAGCCGAGTAACCCAGCACCCCCTTGGTGGATCTGTTCCCCGACTGGCTTGCGACCCTCAGCATGCGAAGTGCATCATAGACGCATTCCGGTCGAGCCGCATGTGGGCCAGACTTACCCCTCCCTCTCCCATCCTATTAATGCTGCGGATCTAGTGGACTCTGGCTCTTGCTTAGGGTCCGCTGAAATCGCAGCATGTTTTTCACCATCAGGTGGACCATCTGCTCGTTTGCACCTTATGTACCATAAAAAAAAATTAATTTAAAAAAAAAAACTTTCTGATAATAAAATTGTGGTAATTACAAGTTTCATTTCAGACGTAATGATCTGCAGAATATTAAATTATGTAAGAAGCACATTTAGCTGATAATATTTTCCTTATTGTATCATTAGACTTTTGTTGTATCAAACACGAGTGTTTCATAAACTTTTTATTAAGATCAGAGTAAATATAATTATTGTTTAATACAGAATAAACATCTTTAATAAATTTGTGGGTTCTTCATAATGAATATAGTGTAAATTTTTCATACACAGTATTTAAATATTGTATTATTAATAATAATTTACTACAAGTTTACAAAGACTAAATTTTTATAAGTAGGTAATGTAACCTCTAGCGCGCTCGACCGCCACTTAATTCCCTATTTCAATCATTTCAAGCCTTTTCGTCTCGATAAAACTTATCTTATACCCTTTTTCGGGCTCTGGTCTATGTCTGTTGGTAATTTTATTAAAATCGGTTTAGCGGTTTAAGCGTAAAAGCGTAATAGGAATAAATAATATGTCAACAGATATCAATGTATGATAAAAACAGAAAGTGGAAGATTCTCATGTAATTGAAAGAACATTCGTTCTGATCCTACTTAATGTTTCTTTAGATAGTATAAAAGAAAGTTGCATGCGCTGTTTGTACGCTTAGATGTTGTAAACTACCCAAGGGATTTTAGTTTGGGGGCACGGTAGTGACCTGCCAATACGAGCCAAGCAAAGTGCAAGGGCACTACTAACTTTTCTCGAAGGGCTTCATAGTTATAATAAGAGAAATACAAATATTCAGATAAACAAAATTCTCGGAATATAATGTCAATAAAAGCTGAAATTTGTATAGCCCTGATCTATCACTTATTATAAACAGTATAAATCAACGAAGAAAAAACACGAACATTGAGAGCGGGTCTCTTGCCTCTGATGTGTAAGAACACATGACACCTCTGATGACATGACATGACATCTCTGATGTATAAAAAATGCACCCAAAAAAAAAAAGAAAAAATGAACAAAATAAAAAATATTATTATAAGCAACTTAAGCTTACAAAAGCTTTTGTATTTTTTGACAGTGCGAGGCATATAGTCTTGGCTTGGCAACATTTTACATGAAATTTTTAGCGGGATGTAAGTTTCATCAATAGACAGAGTTATTCAATAGGTTTATATGTACAATACAAGCATCGTAGAGAAACTGTGAGAAACCGAGTCGGGTCGGTTTATAGATTGTATTGAATATAATTAGCATATTCCCATAAATCGAACAATTATGTATCAGTCGAGAACATAATCAATATTAATTGATATTCATTCAATGAATTAATTCACAGCTGAGTAACTTATTGATATTATAAGTGTTTGTTGTTAGTGTAAAGCTGCAGAACATTTAAACTTTCGTAGAAACCAGTTTTTATAATAAAAGATTTACTTGTATTCTTAACAGTAAATCGAACAATGCATAAGTATTGTGATTCCAGGTGCTAGTTTAAAGATCATTTAATTTAATCCACAAAATTACACTTTAAACTGTCGATTACCTATCGAAACAGAGCTTATAAATTGTAATAATATATTAAGTTATATTTAAAATAATACAAACGAATTACTCATCCAAAGAAAAGCAATAATATTTTTAAAAAAAATATTTTCCTATTATTAAAATCCAACTTAATTTCAGTAAATCAAAATAAGTCGAAAACATCTGAATTTTGATTTGTTTTTTAATAGATTTCAGACTAATAGAAAAAGTTTTAATACCTTCTTAATGTTCCAATTATACTTTAGAAATTAATATTGAAATGAAGTTAGGTCTAAATTCTAAAAATCTGAGCGTATAAATAATTAAGAAACAAGTAGAACAGAAACATAAGGAGAAGTGAAACAAAAAATATACAGGCTTGAACAAAACAAGTTGGAAACACAAGGGAACCGTCCTCGTGCTGTAATCATGATAAGAAGCCTGTTAAGCGTGTGTTGCTGTCTCTGCCCAAAAGTTCCGTATGAAATAACTGAAATATTTTGTTGAACTATAACTATAATTGCTTAATTGGATAAGGATTAATGCTGTATTGTTTAAAATCGCTTCGTAAATAAACCATTATTTTTTGTAAAAAGTAAAGGATAATAAATCGTTATTGTGGCTTATCCCTAAGAGGTAGACATATACCATCGCGGACTTTTGTAGACCTTTTTAAGGTGTATAATACTGTAGTACATTATTTTGATCTATCTCGAAGGGTTCAGCCAACGTTTGCAATGTAAGCGCAAAAAAATGCGTTTATTTACGACATCACATCAGAAACCTCTACAATTATCAGTGTTTCTCTACTATATTATATATGTATTATACATATAAACCTTCCTCTTGAATCACTCTATCTATTTAAAAAAACCGCATCAAAATCCAATGCGTAGTTTTAAAGATTTAAGCATACATAGGGATATAGGGACAAAGAAAGCGACTTTGTTTTATGCTATGTAGTGATTATAAAATCAACAGGTTATTCAATCACTCACATTTATTAATACAATAACTTCTACTACAATCGTAACCATCCGTCAATTTCCTCCAAGTTTGGTTTAAATGAATATCGAAATATTTATAACTCAGAATAAATATTACAAATTTAATATAAATTATAATATTTTAATAAACTAAATTAAAATCATTTCAATAAATATAAATGAAAAAGGTTATTTAATATTATGTAAAAAATCGATTTTACTATAAAACATTCTACCAAATTGTAGGAAGGGTAGTCTATAAAAGAAAGCTTGTTTTAACCTTTTCAATACGTTCAGTGAAATTAAATGAATATTAATAATTATGATTATAAATGTTTTTATAAATGTTTATTCAGGTGAGTCAAGTTTGATCTAGATTTAAGGTATTTAACGTACTGTTTTAAAATACACAGAATAGTGATGGTGAGCATCAATGTAATTTATAAAGAGATGTATCAGCGTCGAATATCCCTAGAAGTTTGGAACAGTTTGATCTCCTGTCGCATTGAGTTAATAGGTTTTTTATAAATCATCTCTTTATAGCATTGTTGAGCTGGTCTGATGTAAAAGCTCGGAAATAGTTATTTTCAAAGTCAAAGTCAAAATTTTTTATTCAATGTTGGAATTTACATTCTCTTATTGAACGTCGGAATCTACCACCCTTTCGGAAACGACCTAACCCAGACCTGAGAAGAATGGGCGCAAGAAACTCAGCGGGACTGTTTCTTTTGGATATTTTTTATCTTTGATTTTTTATCTCATATCATATAGTTTATACAACTTGTCTTGGGCATCGTGCTCTGTAAAAAAATCAATTTATTTTACTGTGCAGTACCCTAAAAGGAAACAGCAATAAACTTGACCCGCCTCTTTCCCAGTATCAACACAGAAACTTTGAAGGAACGTGAAGCGAAGATGATTTTAGTTCGATTGAGAACCATAAAAATGTAGGTCAAGTCGAAATTAAAATTTTATTTCTTGGAGTGTCTGTTACAGTCACGGTTTATTGTGTATCGAGTTTGTTGGGTTGCCTGTTAATATACACAGAATACCAGCTTATATACATTTTAATTAAAGCTATTTTTACAATTGTCAGACATCTCACGGAAGTTATACTCAAACGTTAAACACATTTTTTACGAAATTATAAAATTTATAGACCTTTTGAAACAACTACCACTTACAGTTTTATAATAATACTAATAATAGATTGATAATTCACGAATTACAATACACTTCACAACACTATATCTTCTTTAGATAATCCTCCAGATATATATCGATAAAGATAATTAAAAGGGACAAGACAATGGTAGGAATAACCCTCCACGGGTGGGATAGAAGTGAAATCAATCAATAGAAACCGCTAGCCAATAAGAGACTACCAGTAATTGTTGAGTGCAATGAAGCGACAGAAGTGATATTAAATTTCTTGAACTCACGACATATATATATTTTGGTACCATGCTCAAACAATACTAACGATATTTCACTTTCATAGATTTTTACATAAATAAATTAAAAAGTTGAGGCTTTACTTTGAAATAAAAATGTGAAATAGTTTCAAAGATTTCTTTAAATCACCTAAATAATATGATAAAATAATTATTATAATTTCCTTCCTAATCAAGTTCTAAAACGACAAATTTTACGACCCATCTCGTACATGTACAAAGCTCGTAAAACATAAAATATGTTTACACTTCACAAACTTTATAGAGCTTGCTTATGCCAAAACGTTTCACTTGAATCATGATGTGGAACATCAAATAAATCAGACATTATCATTGGCAACTGTTCAATTCTTCAATAGCGAAATAAAATACATTTCGTTCTGACCTAATTTTGAAGAGAATAATCCAATAACTCTAACTAACGGACTAACTTAAAGCTTATGTTAGTAACACCGTTGAAACAATGGATTGATTAACATTATCTATCGATTCAAACTGAAACTCAAAATTGTTTATTTCAAATAGACTTTTTACAAAGTACTTTTGATACGTCAAAATTGGTCTGTCTGTCAGTTTGTCTGAAGCTACCACCAGTTCGGAAACTGGCAAGAAACTCAACAGTCGCTCTTTTCAAAACGCCATTGTTTACATCAGTCTGTTTTACAATTGTATTATCATTCAGCTGAGTATCATCAATTTCGAAGTTGTTCGAGTACTCTTTGGCTTTCTTCATTAAACACTATTTAATATGAGCTTTAAATCGCTTAATTGGCAATTTTAAAATACGCTGTGGAATCTTATTATAGATGCGAACACCAAGCCTCATGAAACAATTACTCACTTAGTGGAAACGATTTTTTTCGAGGAGTGAAAATTGATTATCATACCGAAGAAAATGCTGGTCTCATTGAGGATCATTTGAGTCTTTGAAATTATTTTAGCTTAGTTCAGAGTTAACGTGTAGTAGAAAAGGGGTTATAATCTTCATCCTGGGACGCGGGTCTCCGGCCCTGGCGTTGCTTAAAATTAAAATGTTAATTAAAAGATGTAATCTGAACATTAAAAAATATGTATTATTTTTGCTCTATCATCAGTATATAAGTAGGAGAAAAAAATGTGAAGGGGCTGTTGAAAACATTAAGATGGGGGGTTGATATTGAATGAACTGAAAATGATCCGATATATAACGGAACATTATGATCTCTTACAATTACGACAGGAACCTAAACATTGCTTTGGACTTGAGACTAAGGTTATTAAGTGATCCTTTACCACATATGTGAACACTCATCTCCACTGCCCAGGTTCTCCGTTTAAACCTAAGTTAGGCTAACCTAAGCCTAACTTATGCGCCGGCATATATGTATATAAACTACTTAAGCTGCAAATACCTGACTTCTCAACTAAATTTTAGGAAAAATATTTTACTACATAAGTTCAAAAAATCGGTTAAAGATTAATATCTATTTATTAAATTTGTGTTAATGTAGTATTTTATTTTCTTGCAATATTTATTAGTGTATTATAATTGCATGTATATTAAATTATCTGTATACACTATACATGTATGATGTTTATGTATTCAGATGTAGATTATTAGTAGTTAGTATATTATAGCTACACCACTTTCTTCAATTTTATCTTAATTTTTTCGTTATTTTTGTCGACGTTTTTTCCCTTTGAAACAAGGGTTGTTTAGAAGAGATGGCTTATTAGCCCTAAGGTCGCCCCTTGCACTTCTCAATTAATTCTTAAATAATATCTAGTTAATTAAGTTTCTTTTGTGGTGTGCAATAAGGTTATGAATAAATAAATATATAAACATACATAACGTAATGTTAATGAAAATATAAAACAACGTCTAAATATTCCCGGTATCCAAGTAACAAAGATCCATGGATCACGTGAGGATCGCGATAACACACGGTAAAACTTCCTACGGCTTTATCCCTACATCGACACGAATTCCATGGCGAGGTAAGGCCTTTCTCAAACCTAGCCAAATATATAAATTTACATAAAATAAACTAATTAACTTTATATTAAATCTAACATAATCAGCGATCCGCCACATTACTTACTAACGACGCTCAACAATAATCAGGGGATGATTATACTTTTTCAGTCATGTAATACAAAATGTAAATTATATTTTATAAATTAGTTAACCCGGAAAATGTTATTCTATGAAAAGTTTGTTCATACAATGATACAAGTATCATAAATAAAAAATTGGAGGTGAGTGTAGGAGGGTGGAAAATACTTTACGATTTATTCTTATACCAAAAATACAAAAACATCATTTAAAATCGGTTAGGCCGGTTGGAGAAGTATGACCGGTCGCAATCAAATAGTCGACTAATATCGTTCATTGAATAAATTCCAATTATATATATCTAAATATTGATTAACCGAATAGCTGATTAAAACATCGTTTTAAACGAAGACGCTTAGCCAAATAATTGAAAGTAAATTCAGTGTATGGTAACTGTAATGTATTATGAAGACTTAAACGGAAATCTTAAATTAAGACACTTTTGAATAAAGACTTTTGAATAAACACGAACAACTCATAAAGATTAAAAATCAGAAATTCTTGACATTTTATAGACAAAACGAAACCAACGCAACAATGGTGTAGAAACATATTAGTTCAGTTTTCCAGTAGTTGATATAACATACATCCTATATGATATTAAGGTTTTGAATGTACTAATAATCCAATTATAAATCTAGGTGTTTTCATATGGTATTCAATGAACGGGCTAACTAAAGTTATTTCAATCACTTGGCTGCGACCTATACTCATTACACAACCAGAAATCTTTACAAAGTATTTCTGCTGCAATGCATTTTATAATTTTATCATAGTGGTCAAAAGCCATTTAAGAAAATATATCCCCATTACCTAAATCCAAAAAACCTTCACGACGTAATATTACATTACCTGCTCCGTGTACGACCATCTTAATTCCTTAACAGCCTTGGGTATTTTATGGGAAGGTGGTGTTGCGTAAACGTTTTGATTGGAGCTTCTAATTTTGGTTGAGGATTACGTAAATTCTATCGTGCAGGATTTATTTACCCTTGCAAAGTGTTACCCATGCGGAAGTTGATATGAATATGGATAATTATTATAGAAACTGACTGATCATCTCATATTATTAGCTTATAGATAAGTTTTTGATTATTGAGATATCCACTAAAATCCGTGCAAAATTTTACTAATTATCACTCAAAATTATCCATCTGCAACTACGAGTACCTCATGGTAAGTGGCCACAGTCGCCTGTGAACATCGGCAATAACCTCTTGTTTTACTGGTGCGTTGCAACCTCGAAGATAGAGTAGGGAGGGGGAGTTAAGAGAAAAAAACTGCGCTTTCAATGGACTCCGAGCAAGAGCCCAGAGCCCACTAGATCCATAGCATTATTAGGAGGGGAAAGGTTGGAGGTAAGTAACACTTGGCGATCGGATTCTTTGTATGCTTGCGCTAAGCCAGTCGGGGACTGTTCCTCAACCATCAAAGGGTTCTAAAATGTAATGTGTACTGAGATGCTCAGTGGCGCAGGGGAATAGTATTCTAACCCGCTCCCTTACGGGTAAAACTATTTCAACTCCTCCACTACTTCTATAGATACGAATCTGTTAAGTGATTTCACACAACAAACAACGATGTGATGCTACGATTTCCTTAATGAAGATCACATGTGTGGTTGATATTATACTTTGTTTAATTTATTGTTATATAGAAATTTAGATCAGTGGAAGGTGAGTGAGGTCATATCAAGGATCCTCGAACACAACTATTACCACTCCACTATCTAAAATGCATATTCATACAGTTAGCAACACTGCTGATAGCGTTATATTCGCGGTTAATACCTTTTTTTAATCCAAGACAGTATATAACTTCTGTGCCGATACAGACGGCCTTTTATCAAACGGAGCTCGCCTGGTGACTATTGTGGTTGTGAAGTGGTATGGTGTAATATTAGTTACTCGAATTCCGTTTTAAGTTCTCTAGTCCGTGTTACTGTGACTACGATATAGGTCCCATGTAGATAGCAATACGTTTTGCTGTACAATAACAGCTATCATCCTCTTACTCAAAAAATACTTTTTGGATCAAATAATTATATTAATGACTTAAAATTTAAACAAAATTAAAGGAGATATATCTCTAATTAATGAATTTCTTTGTTCTCGTAATGATGGAGATACAAACGTTTATGAATAATGTAGGCAGAATAAAATATAATATCCTTGATAAAAAGCCAGTTGCGAGAGTAGGTGGTCACATTGACTGGCATGTTGCGGTTTCAACTGAATTCAAAATGCACTGTAACCAAAAATATTATTTAACAAATATACAATATGTTTGTAAATTAAGTAATTATTTATGAGTGCTTCTATATTAATTGTAGGTCAAAGTACAACGAGGTCCTCTGTACCTTACTTTATCTATCTTACTAATCTTACTCAATATTTTTGGATGTTTGTTGTTTTATCACACAAATACGGCTGAACGGATTTTAATGAAATTTGGCACACAGATACTTTATAATCTGGACTAAATCACATGCTATTTTTATCCTGAAATAATTTCGATTTCCTGCGGGATAATAAAAAATATGTTTAAGGTAGTAAGAACCTGCATATTTCTATTTAACAGCAATATATTGAAAATAATTTTTTTTTGATAAAAAATGTGAAATCTTTATTATTATTTATTAAAAAAAAATCAATAAGTTTTATACAAATCTATGGACGGATGTTATAAATTTAATGAGTATATCTGTGTATTTGTATGTCTGTGTGTGGCATCGTAGTGCCCAAGATAATAGAGCGATTTTAATGAGATTTTTTTGGTTGAAAGGAAATTTAATCGAGATGGTTTTTAGCAAAAATATGATAAGATGGTTTTTGGTAATAATTAATTTGGTCAGCCGTTTGAAAAATATCATTTCTAATTTGAAACAGAAATTTTCATTTTTCACAAATCACAGGTTTTTGTTATCGCGTAACACTCTCAAAACAGAATAAATTTTGCCCGATTTTGTAACATAGTTCATTGGTGTTCTCCTCCTATAGGTAGTAGTGTGATTGTATGTAGAATTTTTCAATTCGAACTAGTAGTTTCTGAGTTTAGGGCGTTCAACTAAAGAAACATACAATCCCTTCAGCTTTATAACATTAGAACAGATACGTATCAGTAACTTTAGACTTAACACATCGTACATTCAAGAACCATATCGATAGCAATAAATCATGTGAATACGTAAAAGGAGGTCGTAAATCATATATGCTCCTTTGACTTAGTCGCTTTCTTTGCCAACTCTTGCAATTTAAAATTAAAGTAAATGTTTGTAACGTTGCCAAAGTTGAGGAGTTAAGCATGAATTGCATTTCGTGTTCTTCAGTTCGAGACACTAATATATCATGTTTATGCTGGCATCTGCAGCTCCGAGCTGCTAACAAGCGATCTTTAATGAGGTCAATTGTGTCTTTTGCTTCATTTGACCTTATTTTCTGTTTATACTTAAGCTTTTGTAAAACAAGTGTCTACTTTATTTTTTTAGAATCTCTCCTAGATCTTAATTGGATTAGATGGTTAGTAATAGAGATGTAAGTACAGAAACACGTAAAATATAATTATAATATGCTACTTAAACAGGAAGTCAAGCAGTGCCTGGGAATTGAAACTCAGGAGCTGGTTTAAAATTACAAAAACTTTTACTCTCTTACCGCTTTCTAAGTCTTAACTGCTTATTGCTCAAAATTAAACGTAGCAATCAGCAATATCAAAAACCCATCATCATCAACAAAGATGACTATGATAGTCGATATTTTAATAATTAAACTACTTATCAAGCTGCTTGCAAAATAGTTGTTTGCTAGCAATTTTTTTTACCGAGGAATTGTTTATATATCACTACAAAAAAAAACGTCAAAATAAGGAATAAAAATAGCTTATTTGCAATAAAAAATACATATATAGATGTAGATGTTCATATGAATTTTATATAGATTCAATTAGAAGACTACAACTCTAGTCTAAGGAACATTACATGAAATGTATCTAGAAGTCAATCATCATTACAAGGAACAAGATAATTCAATACAAGTTACAACAAGGGACCAATGTGTTTCTTTATTTCATCCAATAAAAAGTTGTAGCCGAAAAAGAAAAGTTTCAAAGGCATTAATCGTAAAACTTTCCTGATGATTACAGGAGGATAAAGATTTAAATTTCGACGTTGCTCGAATTTAGTATAGAACACCTTTAAATCAAAAAATCTATCCTAATCCAAAAAAATAAAATAATTTTTACATAATATAATCATAATTGGTCAAACGTCATATTCGATAGTATAGCAATTTATCAATTACAATTTACGATAGTTTTGTTTTATGAAAAATGAAACTACTAAGCATAATATATTTTTATATTATTTTTAGGCCTAACTTTTTATAAGAATCAATTTTCCAGAAAAAAATTTTTTAATGTAACGGTTCTACTTCAAAGATGATCATCTCAAATTTAAAAAAAAATCATCAAAAAACTTGGTCTTTTTCAACTTCAACACTCAAAATCAAATAGAAAACGATTAATTATATGATATTTTTTAAAACAAAATATTGATTTGTTATTTACGCTATATAGTTTTATAGAGTCACTAGTCGACCCCTCCAGGTTTCGCTTGGGTCGAATATACACGTCTATTTAGGTTTAATTTCACATTTTAGTCGCTTTATCGCTATATAGCTATATTTACTATTTTGGTGATAATGGCTTATACATAAAAGACAGATATATGCCATCGCGACACATGTAGCTCTAACGCGCGCTAACACACACATACACAGCAGCGCACGCACACACTACAAACGAGCGACCCTACTTACTTCACACTTATCATTATATTTTGGACAATTCACACAATATATTTATAAATTATAGCCTATCTGTTATATTGATGTATAAGCTATATTATTGTTCAGTTTCATTAGAATCCATTCTGTACTTTTTGAGTGAAAGAGTAATAAACATACATACTCACAGACTTTCGCGTTTATAATATTAGTAAAGATTTAGCACTGTTTTAGCAGAGTTTGGAAACGATAAGGAGAAAGATTATAAGACGAGCAAAAATATTCTAGACTATTCGATTTTTATTTTGTTACGATTTTTGTTCTTTATTGGAGATTTAATGTAATAATAATGATAACATAAAATAGATTCACTAAAATTCCTTAAAATGTTTATACAACAGTGTGTCTAACCGTATATTCCCTCTAATTTAAAACCTCTCAAAATATAGGCTGTCTGTTTTTCTAGAAGCACAATAATTATGTATATATCTACTGTTAAATAATAAAAAGAAAAGAGTTGTAGTAGTAGAGAGTGTTGTAGTAGTCTATACGGACTAACATTATAACGGCTTGACTAGAATATCCTCCTGGGCTTATACAGTAGACTCAGAGCTTCAGCGTTACTCGCGATGTGATCCATGATTATTCTGTCGTGACGGCGTATTTATTTTGCAATCCCCACTTCCTTGATTTGTGTTTATCAGTTTGCCAACATTCAAGTAACAGGATGCTACTCATATCAGTCGTACCAACATCAAGATCAAATAACAGGATGCTACTCAAATTATAAGTGTTGCCAACATCATAATTAACACTACATAATAAAGTTCTATTCTTATACATTAGCAGCAGTTTGACTAATAATTTAACCTAGTAATATTATGCTTACATAGAGGCTACTTGGGGTTATTAAAATAACTGTGCGACAATATAAAAGGGATATTGTCGCCGTCACAGTTAAATGTTGGGTAAAAGGAGACCCGAATCAGCAGTGGGCTATCCACGTGTAATGAAGATGATCTAATAAAGGGATTTAGTACCACTTTTTGGCTGTTTTTAAAGAAAAACATCTCCAAAATTATATCGACTATTACAGTAATTTGATTTAATACGGGCTGTTGAGGATAACGTTAATATTTGTATGTTGTTTGTTATAATATTGTTCAGGTTTATTTTAATATTTATGATTATCTTCTAGGTTACTTTTCGTATTATTACGGTTTTTAAATCTGTTAGTTGACCCGCCCTCGCTTCGCTGAGGTGATATGCAGTAAAAGAGAAAAGGCTTTTGTTTTAATCTCTTGAGACGATAATTTATTCATTTATTTTGTATATGTTTATTTATTTCAAGTTTACTTATGTTGATAAGAATTCGGAATTGTTGATAATATGCCAATAAATATGATCTATTATTTAATGTTTTTTTAATATAAAAAACTACTTTTTGTGAATTAAATATAAAAGTCAGACATATGCTGTTGCTAACTTTTTTATAGTCATTATCGAGCTCTACAACTTTTCTCTAGCACTCAATATCTCAATATTAAGGTAGCGTTCGTAAGAAACCGTTTCGTTCGACCGTTTATACTCCGACTTACTTTGCAAATCCGACTATCACGAAAAAATATTTACATTTTTCTGAGTAATATGTAACCTTTGATACTCACTTAATATGTGGCTTTCTATTGGTAAAATAGTTTTTAAAATCAGTTAAGTAGATCCAGAGATTACCCCCTACAAACCTTCTGTGAGTTTGTGAGGTTTTAGTTTACCTCTTTATAATTTTAGTATAGATTCGCTCGTATTAAAAAGGTATTGACTCGTGATCCACATAAGGCACACCTAGCACTTCCTTCACACTAATTTAAAACCTCCCAACTAGGTTAGTAGTAGTTATAGGTTTAGTAGTGTAGCGTATTGTTGGGTGTTTTTCTAGAGGCGCACGTCCCCATAATTATGTTTGTGTCGTGATCCCCTTTTCATTGTGTCCGATAATGAAGGTGCCTCTATAAAAGCCCATACCTATCTCAAGCGGCTCTCCCGTAAAATATAGCTGATAACGTATACTTGGGTATAGGGTCTTATGTATTTGTTGTATACTTTGGTTATTTGTTTTGTTATGTATTCAGATCCGTTCATTATGTGAGGGTAACGTCATTACATTGTCGGTGATTTGATTTTGACACAACGATTATTATTATAGATCTTTAAAGATTTATGTAATAGGCTAATGGTTTAGACATCGGTGTCTTAGGCTGCATTTCCACGAAACAACGCAATCTAGCTTAGATAATTAAATATAATTTGATTTAGTGGTGAAAAAAAACATCATAAGAAAACCTGCATTTCTTCAGAGGTGTTTAAAGTTTGGCAACCTACACCTAGTAGTTTGTGCTGAGAGAAGACCGGTGTTCAGTAGTGATAATTGCTGATGGTAAGGTGCTGAGCAAAACGGGGAGGATTCAGCTTGTTTGATACACAGGAATTAAATATAAAATCGTAAATAGTTACTAGAGTAAAAGTCAAATAATAAAACAAAAGCGTAATATACAACTTTATATTTACATCCAAGTTCTCGAGTCAGTTTCTTAAGTCACACTTAGTTGCTTTATTTACTCGCAAATCCTTATATTCCATAAATACGCTTCAAAAGCTCTGCAATAAACTGTCTTGTATTCGTTTTTCCTCATAAGCATATGAACCGCCTGTGAATTGTTTCTCGCATTATGCATATGCTCCCCATTCGTAAGTTACGTCTCTTTCTGAATTGTGTTGCTTAGCATTGTGTAACAAGTTGCTTGTGTTTGGATCTACTTGTTTATTTAATGATCTTTTTCTGTCTTCGCTTCACTCGGAAGTCAAATTTTATCTTATATATATTATGTTTGTTACTTAGTTTGTTTACACTGCTTCTTGTCTTGTACTGATTGTAAATTTGGCAATTATTGTTGGGACAATTTGTTTGGCTTCTAATGTTCTTAGCAACACTGTTGATACCGGATTATTGGCTAGCAGTTCTAAATAAGCAGTGATGGCCCAGTGGTTGAGACTTCAAGTCTTACTCGGGAGGTCCGAGGTTCGATCCTGGGCACACACCTCTGACTCTGAGTTATGTGTGTTTTAAGCAATTAAATATCACTTGCTTTAACGGTGAAGGAAAACATCGTGAGGAAACCTGCACTCCTGAGAGTTCCCTACAAGTTCTCTAAGGTGTGTGAAGTCTGCCAACCCGCAATGGGCCAGCGTGGTGGACTATAGTCTAATACCCTCCTCATTCTGAGGAGGAGACCCGGCTCAGCAGTGGGCCATTGAAGGGTTGTGATGATGAGTTCTAAATACCACCACCAACTCAACAATGAATAAGATCTAAGTAGTTCGACAGTTTGACGAGTTCCATAGACGACCAACGGGAACGTAGCTAATAGCAATCTTTAATTTCAGTAAAAGTAATATCTCGAGGCTCTCTTTTGTCTCGTTTAAATAATAATATTACTTTTTATTACCTCTTAATAAATTATTATAAGTCAGCCAGTGAAACATCTATGGAAATTCAGAAAAAGGTCGAAAAGATATTTTCTTAGAAAATTTTTCCTCATTTACAACCTTGGTAAATTTTACCCTAAAGTACTATTATTACGATAAAAAATTGGCGAAGCAGGTGTTTATTACTATGCCCATAATCTACGTCCCAAACAGACTATGTCAAATTTTCGATAAAACAATTTCGTTTATCATGAAAATTGAATTAGGGATATTGTTTTGCGACCTACTTTTGTATATCAAAACAAAAATGGCGTTTATTTGTTGTGAGTAAAGCTAATATAATTAAAGCATAATCTATTATTATATGAAATTAGGTGCCCTGATTTATTAAAACATCAATATAGAAAAACATCAGTATAGATTAGGTATCTTTTGGCATGTTTAAACACCCAGTTTTAAATATACTCTAAAACGTTTAGAGCTACAACTGGAAATTATTTTAATGACATTGGGTCATCTCTTTTGCAGTAGATATCTCTTTCAAGCAACAAGCAACTATGAACTATCGCAGTCGGGCTTAGTGAGTCCGATTCAAAAGATATCATATTTTTAGGAAGTAATTTAAAAAAATTAAATTATATATTTGTTTTTATTGAAATTTTATCAGTGAAATTTACAATAATCTAGGTCATTACCTACATCAACGAAAGATCAAAAGGGCGAAAAAAATATATGTGTGCGTGTTTGTGATATTTTTTGTGAAGACCTATGAATTTGTTTTTCATAATATTTACATCATTTCGTACTTGAGAAAATGCCTTGAGCACTTTTAAACATTGATTTTAAGTCCTCTATAATGACTGTGGAAAATACTCAGTTCTAAAGGAGACCCGTCTAATCTTTTTTAACAGGTTTTTTTATAAAATGGTTTTTATTGCTTCGGAAAACAAACCAGGTTATACCAATTACCACCAAGCGCTGTTTATATACAATCGATATAAATGTCGAACACTCCAAAGAGCTCATTTCACCGTAACGCACGAAACAATAACCGGGAAGCATCTGTTCATTCTGCTAGGCGATATCAGCGTTTTGTGGAATGGCTATGAAAGCACCCGATGATTGCTCAGATCCTCCACTGAATACTCATATCGGACCTTTTGTTTCCACTTTGCGAAAACATTCTTATTTTCTTCAGATATATGTACGTTTGGGTAGTGGAAACTACGTGCTCTAAAAATCCGTACAACAATATTCTCAATATATATAAAATATTCCCAATTGATGGGCTGATTTTGCAAAATTTTGTTAGCAATTCTTTCATAGCCAATTCTGTATCGATGGATCTTAAGTTGATTGATGTCGAGGCAATTTCAAAAAGAAGAGAATTGTCAAAAAAAAATGTTGAAAAATATAGTGAAGTTAATTAACATAGATATAGAAAGATAATAGATAAGTGTTGTAGAAGTGTCTAGTAAAGCAGCTCCACTATCATAATTTTGTACCAAGAATATCCGGAATAAGGTGGACCGATTAACACTTGAATCTTTTGAGTTCATATGAGAACATTTCCTATCTTTCTTTTGGCAGAGCTGACGCTGATATTACAAGTGGTTATTAAGTATATAGTTGCTAGATTCTCTTTGTTAACGACCACTAGAGACCAAAAGCTGTTGAAGACCAAGTGGTATTGCAATACTCAAATGATTACTTTTACAAATTTCATAGAATTCTACCAATGTAGTTTATCAAAAAATTGTGACGAATTACTCAAAATCGAAGAAAGTATGAAAAAAGAAATCAAAATATTTCTGAACAGCTATAAAGTTTTTTTATTACAAAAGACCTACAATTCCTCATATTATTGGGCCTAATTTGGCAAATAATTTGCTCCATTTTCCCCGAATACGCGTAAAGACCCTTGTTTTGAGTCAACGAAAACATTCTTATTTCCTCGGCCACGTTCGGGCGTTTGTTTATCCGCAATTTAGCTGTTTGAGGATACCGGGATTTGATTTTTCTATGTCCGCATATATAAATAAGGTTAGATAATATTTGCACGTTGCTAGAATACTTTTAGTAGAAATTTTTGTATTATATATAAAAAGAAATCATTAACTTCATATTTTTAATATTCTTAATCCTTTCTGTATATCAATCTGAGACCTAAAATTGTCCTCAAAACCCAACAGGCTCCATGAACATATTATTATATTTTGTAGCTATAAACACATACCCTCAAAATATCTATGGTCTTATTATGACGATTAGCTTTTGATTTTTCATAAACACCAGTAGCTGGTTTCTTTTGCAGTTTTGTTAAAAGTTAACAACACCTTTTATAAATTAGTGTTCGCATGTAATTCCTAGTTCCAATATATAGATAGCCTTAATACGAGAGATTAGAATCAGTCTCTCTGATGTTTTCGTGTAGTGTAAATTATAGTTTCGTGGTTAAGGTCACCCTTCTTCAGGTCCACGTAAGTTAACTTTATTATCTACTGTAGTTAGTGTTCGAGCAGCGAAAGGGAGCGTTATAATTATATAAAACGTATTTAACCAAACACAAAGGTCCTAAGTAGTAGAATTTTAAATATAATTTTCAAGGCGACAATTTTGTTCTTTTATTTCGAGTATCACCTAATTTTCGAGTCCAACTCCTCAGAATTTAACCTTTGTTTTGAGTCAGCGAAAATATTTTCATTAACTTGGCAATGTTCTGGAGGTATAATATTACCTGCAACTTAGCTGTTTAAGAATATGAGAATTTTGTTTCGTATGATGAAGTATATAACATTTTTCTTATTCATTTTCATGTTATTACAAGTATTTGACTCGTCTTTACGTCGCTACTATTTTTCTATTTTAATTTCAATTTCTTTGTAGTATTATATCGGTTTCTCAGTCCCAATAATGTGGATTTATGGCAATATTAAATTGATATTTAACGTGTGTGTCTTTATGTCAGTCTGTGGCATCTTAGCGTCCGAGATAATGGACCAATTCTGATGAAGTTATATTTCTATGAAAGGTAATTTAATCGAGTTCTCAGCTATAATTTGTGAAGATCTGGTCAACCATTTGAAGACTTTCAGCTCATTTCTAACTTGAGAGCTTCGTGACAATGTTTACACACTGACATTGCTAACTGAGTTAAGATGAAAAGTTAATTCTTGATATTTTTCTTTCGATATCAAGTATTAAATCGAATCGAGTATCAAGCTTTTTAAGTACGTAAAGTATTTTTTAATTATAATTTGTTTCTTGCATTTCATGAATATTTTTTAAGTCTGTATCGACTTATACAAAATATTATCGATTATTCTTAATCGATGTCGTGAAAGTATCTATATTTGGTGACTGTATTAAATTAGATTTTTTGAGTTATATTTGTTATTTAATAACTTTTTTTTTTTTACTTTTTCTAGATAGATTAACATTTTACTTTGGACTATTAGATACTTAGATCTAGATTTAGCATTCTGCCCTATGTAATTTGTTATTTAAATCATTCCAAGATTTTTACAATTAAATATTTTTTCTTTAATTTCCACTTTAATAGAAATTTTAGAAAATCTTTCTGTAAGATAAAAATAGTAAATTACGTAAAAGCTTCTGTATTTAAAGAAATTTAGTGTTATTTTATCAGTATTCTTTCTGTGGAAATTCCGGTAGTAATTGAAGAATTATTCTAAAACTAAAGAACAAAGGAACGGATTGACTTATTCCTTTTGTCTATATAAAAATAGATAAAGCTTCCTAAAATATTTTATACTTTTAATACAAAGGTTACAAAAGTTTGTTTGTAGAGTACTTGACATTGTTTGTAGATAGACTCCTTACTCATATTGCAGCTTTCTCATATAGCTAACACATAATTAAAATACCTAAAAAGTATCTAGTGCTAAGGTTTCCAAACTCTAAGTGGTGGACCTGTGAGGGGACGAGTTATAATACAATTCGTGGTTAGAGGCGACAAACCCAGCACCCTTTGTTGGTAGAGGATCTATTCCCCGGAGGATTTGATTTGATTTGCAAGCCAATGCTTGCAAATCAAATCAAATCAAATCAAATCAAAATTATTTATTTCAATCAGACTTTTTTTAAGTACTTTTGAAACGTCAAAAATATGTCGGTCAGTTAGTTTGTCAGACAAACTACAGCTACCACCAGCTCGGAAAGCAGTTGAGAAGTGCCGGCCAGAAATCCAACAGTCGCTCTTTTCAAAAAGCCATGTTTACATAGTCTGTTATACAAATTATTTAACTTGAGAGTCAACATTCTCATAATTTAAGTAATCCTGTACATTATAATATTGCAACCACCAGCATGCGATTCCGACCTTCAAGTGTCTTTGACGCGTTCCGGTCGCATGTGGACCAAATGTAACTCCTCCCTCCATCCCATATTTAGTACTGCGGTTCCAGTGAGCTCTGGGTTCTCCCTTAGGGTCCATTGAAACGGCAGCATTATTCTCTTCGCTCCCCCTCCTCACTTGGCATATGATAAAGCTCCTTTTATTGTATCGCCGCTTCTTCATATTACAAAATCATATAAATTAAAAAAAGGTAATATTAAAAAATGTGTGTAACAAAAATTAAATACTATACACTCCCTTGTTATTCAATATTTAACTAACCTAACCTAGCATTATCACAGACCTAGGTCGTATTCTAATTGTTATATCATACCAAACTCCGATTTTTCTACATCGACCCCCTGCACTCCTTATCGCCCCTTACGGTATCGACATACACGTTAGGAATAACTGTTCCACTACAAAGTCGTCTATTTAAAAATTCGAATCGCGTTACGGAATCACATTGTGAGTTGCTTTGCACAATTTTCTGTTGTTCTCTCTAGAAAATAAGCCGTAATTACCGCTCTTGAAGCAAAACGCTTACAAATTATTCTTTCACCTGAATTAACTTTGCCCCTAGCTCTACTTAATGGCCACCAACCTGTTTAATAAATTTGACTTTGTATAAACTTGTGTGAATTGTGAACAAGGAAATTCAATTTTATTCTATTAATTTTAATATGATGTGGTGCAATGCCCCTCAAAGTTAAGCAAAGCAAACAAGCATATTTTGTTAGTCATCAAGGATTTGACCGTTTTTACATCATTGTCATTTATGTAGGGTTAAACATGGATCAATACTTTATAATGAGAACTGCAGTATCAGGGATCATTACTATAATACTAATCCTGGTGATTATACTTTAAACACAGAAAAATAATATTGGGAGAATTTACTACTTTTATATTTTAATAGTTGATCCGTTCCGGCTTCGCCCGGGTGCAATTTAACACGTGTATTTTGTCGTAACCGCTATGTCCCTGCATTTTAAATCTGTAATATAATCGAGAATATTCACTTAAATTTAATGCTAATGCACAATGTATTTAAGGTACCTAATTGGATAAGAATTAAAGTTGTAATTGCTTAAAATCTCTTCGTAATAAGCCATAATTTCACGTAATAAGTATAAAAAATAGTTATAGTGTGTTATCCCTAAGAGATAGACATATAATATCGCGGACTTTTTTGTAGACCTTTTTCAGGTGTATAATACTGTAGTACACTATTTTGATCTATCTCGTAGGGTTCAGCCAGCGTTTGCAATGTTCTTATTGAGCTTATCATTTCATTGTCACTATAGAATATAATATTATTTACCAGAGTTAATAATTATTAATGAAATTAAACTCATACGCCTAGGGTTGATATCGTTTAAAATTTCAATAACTTTTCATGAATGTCAAAAAATTCAATTTGGAATGAAATCAAAATCAATTAAACGTGAAATTTCAATCTGTCCAATGAGTTATCTCGTATAAGCAGACATTACGATCGCTTAATTTGAATGTGCGAAAAACAATATTATTTATTAAGAGTATATGAGAGCTATACTGTACAGTAACACTCAAACGACAATATTAACGTGTAATTTTGATGAAAGCCGAGCACTGCCTGGGGACTGAGACGCAGGAGCAGGTTTCATGACGTCTTTTTAATAATCAACTCACCTTCAACCACGCTACCACACATTAAAATAATAACGTAAATTACTCAAGCTTAACCGAGACCGAGCACCACGACACCAAACAACACTACGATATTACTCTCACCATTTTAATATGTACAGCGCGATATCACTTGATATACTATTTTTTTTTTTTAATAATTACTAATGAAATCCTACCTGCACCCTGCGAGCTGGAGCGGCAGTTCGGCGACCAGCAAGCCGAGGCTGCGGGCTGCGCTACCTTCCCTTCACGCCTCCGCCTTATAAAAAATACTCCTGGACCCGGGGGCCAAAGACTAGGTGAAGTCAGGGTTGACAAATTTCGTTTTGCGACTATTTTCTGCCCAATGCAATCTAATCAGTGTCCAGTAGCGTAGCAGTCGTCGAAAAAAAAACAATAACACAAAACAGAGCACATACGAAAACTCGGCGGCAACGGAATGACATAAGCGGTTAAACGATGACGCATAATCGCGTAATAATCGATATTTTCTGATATAAAATCGATACTATATTGGTAACAAAAAAATCAATGTAAATTGATTTTATTTATTATTCAATTCCTCTTAATGAATTTACTTCAGATAGAATTAAAGGATTTTTTTTTAAATATGTTTAACATTTCGTTATTCATTACGTAGTTTTTAACACTGTTTTTTCTTTACACGCTTTTTATTAGCTTCACTTGTATGTCAGTATGTCAGTCTGTCAGTATGTCAGTATGTAACTCTCCGTGGGTAATTTGCGCGCCTGCGGCCTTCCTTGGTTCTGGTAGCCGTTTCTCAAGCGTGATTTTTTTTAGTTTAAAAAAAAACTAAAAAAAAATCACGCTTTTATAAATAAATCAAACTAAAAAGTAAAAAATAAATAATAGTTTAAAAAAACTAAAAACACGCTTTTTATTATAGAAAACCAAACTAAAAAATAGATAATAAATTTTAATAAATTTAAAATAAGAATAGTGTTAAAAATTTCAATAAATATAAATTAATAATAGTGTAAATAAAAAAATGTATTTTATTTAAAAAAAAGCGTGGGGTGCTTTTTAAGATATTATCAAAATGATAATCACTCTACTCATATCTGTCAATAAAATATTTATAACTATTGACACCATGCACCCCACGCGTTTTTTAAATAAAGTACATTTTTTTTATTTACACTATTATTAATTTATATTTATTGAAATTTTTAACACTATTCTTATTTTAAATTTATTAAAATTTATTTTCTATTTTTTAGTTTGGTTTTCTATAATAAAAAGCGTGTTTTAGTTTTTTTATTTTATTTTAACCCGACTCCGGCGGCAATTATTTTTGTATATAGGCAAGAATGAGACCCCTCTTTATTCCCACACTCATAGTTATATCAAATTCAGTCTACACGATTTATTATTCAACCCTTAAAATTATTTATTGATTTATGTATATTTTTTTTAAGAATAGAATTTTTGACCTCCACTAATAATACAAGATGGCCGCTGGATCATTGTTATCGCAATGTATGTGAGATAACCTTTTACATCCACCAAGACCATCCCTCTATTTTTATATAATAAAAGAGTAGAAGATTTGAGTTATTAATTTAATAAGTTATTGAGTCGAGAAGTCCTGGTTTTAAATCCCCAATAAATGTAGTGATCCCTAAATAACGTGCCGAGTCTAGAAAAAATATGTAAACCGCCATTATGTGCCGGCGACCATCTTGGACTGATTTTCATCAAACATAGCTAAGCATACAAACACAGATACGTTAAACTTATAACACGCCGTCGTTTTTGCGTCTTTGGTTAAAGATCGGTAAATAATATGAAAAATATGTTATCCAATCACAATCCAGGTAACCCCTATATTTTTCCACAGAGCTCCCATCTAAGCCGGTGATCTTCGACGAGTTCGGCAAAGAAATAGCCGGGATAGCCGGCCCTTACAACGAGGGTGGTGATTTCAAACTTATTTGCTCCGTCAACGGGGGTAAGTACATTTACTTTAACTTCCTGTTTCCCAAATTCTCCGCTATACCTACTAAAATTCTCCTCTTTGTCTTGTAAGGGATGCGATAATGATGAGTTTTATATTACCTTCGCACGATCCCTTTATATCCTTTATAAGATTGAGTGCTTTGTCCATTTTAATTATGTTTATGCAGGCTAAACAAGATATATATCATCTACGCCCATTTGAACATTTGGGTGTATTTTTAATTATAATGTAATAAAACTTTTATAGTTAAGGAAATGTTTTATTCAACATGATTCAAAATATATGAAGATAAATGAAAAACTGTAAAAAAAAATAAAGATATTTTTATAAATTATCTTTTAAACGCAACTTTTGATTCAGAAAATGTATCAGTGAGTTAGTTAGTTCTTAGTGTTATAAAATACAATGAGTTTAATTGATTAGTGAAGTTTGAGAATTTACTGGTTTATATATATATATATATATATAGCATAAATAACTTTATTTAAGCTAATTTGAAGCGTCAGTAGCTCAGTGGTTCGGGCGTTGGATTCACGATCGAGAGGTCGTGGGTTCAAATCCCGGACATTGGACTACTGGCGTGGCCCACTCCTGACACAAGCTATTTATTAGCTTACTAATAGTATGTGATCCATACTACTAGTAATCATTTAAACAAAAAAAAAATAACAATTAGACGCCATTTTGAAAATGTACATATATAACAAAATAAATATTTCACGTATCAGTACTTAACTTGATAGTAAACATACTATCATTAACCCACAGGGACCCTGAATTTTTTGGAACTAAAAACTAAGCTTTATGTTAACCCGAAGTGTAAAGTATATATGTGCCAAATTTTATTAAAATCCGTTCAGGCGTTTTTGCCTGATAAAATAACAAACATCCCAACATAAAAACTTTCACATTTATATTAGTTAGATTATTTGTTTTATTTTTTTTTTAACATAATACGTAGTAAATCTACTTTTTAGGGTTCCGTACCCAAAGGGTATAAACGGGATCCTATTACTAAGACTCCGCTGTCTATCCGTCCGTCAGCTTGTCACCAGGATGTATCTCATGAACCGTGATAGCCAGACGTTGATATTTTTATAAATGATGTATTTCTAACAACAAATGCTAAAAACAGAATATTATGAATATTTAAAACCCATACAACAAACGTGATCTTTTTGCAAATAATGGTACAGAACCCTTCGTGCGTGAGTCCAACTCGCATTTTGCAGGTTTTTAACTATACAAAATCATGCGAACGAACCCTTTGCATGAAACACTTTTTGAAATACGCAATATGTCAATCAAGTTAATGCAAGGGATTGTTTATGTTCGTTTTGTTTTCAGTTTTTATCGCTGGAATCATTTGATACGAATTTCAATCGAAATTATTGTATCTGAATTTTGTTGAAACTTTTTATTATTTATAAACCACATAGACAGACATGGTTATTACATTTTCATTAACATTACATTGTACAAAATCTAAACGATCTTTTTTACCCCCGACGATTAGTAACCGATTTTGATTTTGTTTTTTTCGTTTGAAAGGTGAGTTAGTCGGGAGTATTCTTAGCTATTTTTCATAAAAAGCGGTCCAAGATGGCCGCCGATACAAAATGACGGATTACATATTTTTTCACAACTCCCTCAATATTGGTATAAAATCAAAGAGCTTGACTAGTACAATAGTATTAGTATTGTACTATGATAAATTTTAAATTCAAGATGGCCGCCATCACAAAATGCCGCATTAAATTCATAGTATTTTTGTTATTTTGTTTTAGGGATTTCTTAAATTTTTTACTTATTAGTTACGTAGTATTCTGACATTTCTTTAGTGTGACAAATCGTAAAATTATCCCAAAAATATACCATCCCATACTAACAATTTAAGAAATGATACCAATGTTTATACTAATACAAACTAAGTAGTCATAAAATGTCGCATGAGATCCCCAAAAAGAAAAGCCATCACTTCCACACTGAACTACACTACTTTAGACAATATCTACTATTGAAAATCAATTGTCAGTACTGTTGGGCTCTATTATTACTTACCTATATTTATTATTTTCAAGGTAACCCCACACCAAAGGTCCAGTGGCTTCAAGGTGACACAGTCCTAACTACATTAGGAGAAAATGAGCTCCAACCCTCAGGAACCAGCAGGTCCTTGACGTTAGTCGTAACTAACGCGACGCGAGGATATTTATCATCCGTATACACTTGTACTGCGGATAATACGAAGCTGTCTCAACCACAAAGGGCATCTGTACGAATTGATCTGTATTGTAAGTATAACTTACCTTTATTTTTTTCAAGAAAAATCTAGTTTTTGTAAAGTATCCTTAACATTTCGAACTTTTGTCACATTTCGTTACTATATTTTACATTTTAGTTTTTATATAACTAATTCCCAAATACATAACGTTCATACAGCTAGAAAATTTACTTCAAATCTATGTACTTGAAATCAATCGACGTGGGGGACCACGTCGATGACATAGTCGCACATTAATTTTTTTAGTTCGTATTCTTACGTATTTTTTTCACAACAAAATATAGCTATGTTTTTTCTCAAGCTCTTATTTATCTCAGTATCAAATTTCAATAAAATCGGTTTAGTGATTTAAGTCTGATTGTGTAATAGACAATACAGACCATCTATCCGTCGATAGATGGCGTAAGTAGTCTATTAAATCTCACTGTCGTTTGTTTAGTTTGTATTTTTAAGTATGTCCTACGTTTGATAAAGGTTACTTTCGAAATTATAATATTAGTTAGGATTTATAATAATTGTATAAAAAGTCATTATATAAGATTTTTACAGACAAACAGACGCTATCTATTCGTCAATAGATTGCGTAAGTAGTATATTAAATAGCACTTACGTTTGTTTAGTTTGTATTCTTAAGTATTACAAACGTTCATTAAGTGTTACTTCCTAAATTATATTAGTTAGGACAGTAGTTTATTATCAAAAAGAGAAAGCTCAGATGATTTATTAAAAAGGATATGACCCGAAAATCTGGTGAGAACGCATTAGCCCTTTAATGAATGTATATGGAAGGAGAAAGGTGTTTCGTAATGGAAAGCCGTTGTTTTTGTCTAGACAAGGGAAACTGTATAAATCAATATATTGAAGGGTGATAGAGTAGTTTCTATATGTAGACGAATGGAGGAGGATAAAAGGTATCAGAATTGCTTTTATTTTGGGCTACAGAGGGATAATAAATAACTACCTATTACTTTGGAAGTATACGAGATACATAAGTTTGCTTTTAACATACTGACGGTGTAAGGCTATGATTTCAACAGAGATGTGTGAGGATAGAATCATTCCATCTACCTAGCCTCGCCTAGTGTGTTAAATGAAATGATTCCTTTCATTCTTAACAAACTCACTGAGGTAGGGCACAGCAGGAAATTTCCTGCTCAAATATGGAGCAGCCCGACTGTGGTAGTACCTCGACCTTACAGAAGATCACAGCTAAATAACACTACTCTAAAGCAGTGTTGTGTTCCTGTTGGTGAGTAAGGTGACCAGAGCTCCTGGGGGGAATTGGGAATAGGGTCGGCAACGCGCTTGCGATGCTTCTGGTGTTGCAGACGTCTATAAATTACGGTAATCGCTTACCATCAAGTGAGCCGTACGCTTGTTTGCCAACCTAGTTACATAAAAAAATAACTCATCCCTCGTAAAGCTGCATTTCCACCAGGTTGAACGAGGATGTGTAGCGACGAATGTGTTTGTCAAGAAACAATAGAATTGCTTCATTAACCTAGCCTCGGCCTCAGAATGTGTCAAATGACGCGATTATCGCACATCTCTGGTGGAAACGCAGCCTTAGTAAACTGGATTTCTGAGTTATTTACTGTCATTAGAGACAGTAAAACATTGGGTAACTTATATCGTTTGTTACCTGATATACTTATGTACCCTAAGCATTACAGAACTTTTTTGGTTTCCGTAAGTGTAACCATCTGTATGATCCTGTCAAGTGTATGTAATACAATTCTCTTTCATGTCTAAGTATAGCTTTTCTTTTATAAAATACTAGCCGACCCTTGCGACTTGTGACCCGTGATCATCTGCTCCTATTGGTCTTAGCGTGATGATATATAGCCTTTCTCTATAAATGGGCTATCTAACACTGAAGGAATTTTTCAAGTCAGACCTGTAGTTCCTGAGATTAGCGCGTTCAAGCAAGCAAACAAACTCTTCAGCTTTATATATTAGTAATTATAGATAAACGAGCGGCCTGCTCTCGCTTCGCTTCGGATATTTAGAGCATAATTATAATCTAAATTCTTAAATTGCCACTCGGTAAAAGTCTTCCCATAAGATATTTTCATCACTGAAAAAAGGAAAAAGAAGAGAGAAATAGATAGAAAAGATAAACACGAAAGAGAGGTAATGAAAGGAAAAAGGCAACAGAGAAAAATGAAAAGAGAGCAGCAGATAGAAGGAGTGATAAAATTTAGAGTTAAAAATATAGAGAAAAGAAACACAGAATGAAAGAGAGAGAGAGAGAGGCAGGAATAATGTTGATTTGTGTCAGTGAAAACAAATTGTGTCACTCTGGCAGAGTAGCTTTCTATCGATGAAAGAATTAACAAAACCCGTTTAGTAGCTTTTGAGCTTGTTCTTAGCAAACAAATATACAAATAATCAAATGTTTCCTCTTTAAATAGTGTGGAAGTTAATTTAAAAACATACTTATCTATCGATTAAATGAAATCTAAATTAAGTATGCCATCTTCTGCTAAAGAAGGTAGTTGTATATCTGCAGAGACGCACAACGAATGAAATATAACTTACTAGTCGACCCGTCCCGGCTTGTCCGGGTGCAATTCAGCTCGTATATATAAGTTTCATTTTACATTTTAATTGCTATATTACCATAGCGCTATATTCACTATTTTGGCGATAATAGTTTACACATAAAAGATAGACATATGTTTTCATTACATTATATAATTGACATGTGTAGCTCTAACGCACACACACACACATACACACACCCAAACACACATCAGCGCACGCCACTACACACCCTACAAACGAGCGAGCCTACTTACTACTTACTTCACTATTATCCTTATATTTTGGTCAATAATTTATTAATTATAGTCTATGTGTTATTCTGATGTATAAGCTATATTATTGTTAAGTTTTTATTAAAATCAATTTAGGTCGTTTTTGCGTGAAAGAGTAACAAACATCCATACATACTCACAAACTTTCGCGTTTATAACATTAATAAGGATAGGGTACTGTATCTCAGTGTTAGACGTAACAGTGCTAGTGCATGTGTCGTTCTTCGATAGTGTAAAAGTAGTATATATTAACATAAATACATTAGTTAGTAAGAAAGTATATTTTGAAAGTTCTTATTTAATCAGCGAAGGTGGCAAAAATCGAGTCCCGAGAAACCTTATGGCAGTCATTTAGTTGCAGTTTTCTGAGTAGAGTTGTTTTACTGGAAATTACAGAACAGTTCAGGTGCAGCTTCTGAGCGAGCGGCGAGAAAATTGCAACCGTACAAATGTTTGTTTCTAACACACGGAATAGAACTCTTATGAAATACTGTCGAGTTTTATAAAATTTTTCATATGAAATCCTAGTGTGCATACGATGGAAAAGTAATGAAATTACTTTTCTACACTTTCTCTCTCTCTATGTCTATTCTCAGCTGTAGATATCCTATGTGGTGAAGGGCTAGTCATTATTATTGTTTTAGTCACCCACTTCGTTCTTTCCTCAACAGTACCTACTATTGTTCTTTTATACTTTTTTAAAGTTATAGTAAATTTAACATATTAAAACTTATCGAGTTTGATACTTTGGAAAAATAATGATATTCATTTTCTGCATTATCTCTATATATATGTTTCTAGCTACAGCTACCGGCACGAATGTGTAGTTTTGACCTTTAATGCGCCACACGATTGGTTCTTATGCGACGTTTCAGCTCCCGCAACTCTACTATTTGTCTTGATACTTTGGAAAAATAATGATATTAATTTTCTGCATTATCTCTATATATATTATGTTTCTAGCTACAGCTACCGGCACGAAAGTGTAGGTTTGACCTTTAATGCGCCACACGATTGGTTCTTATGCGACGTTTCAGCTCCCGCAACTCTACTATTTGTCAATAGTAGGTAAACGCAGCACGTTCACAATACGCATCTTTTCTCCAATATTTTTTCTCGACCTAAAGTTAGCTGCAAGCTAATATGCATACCTATGTAATATTCCATATGGAAGTGTTAACTTTTTACTTTTCTTTTCCACTTCCTAACAACACTGTTTATAGCGTTTGGCTAGTAGTGAGTAGATATTCCACTATCTTATATATTTAATTATTATTGAAATTGATTGAATGAATTTGCAAATATACGGGTATGTCGGGGATCACTAGCAATATTAGTAAACAAATTGAAATCCAGGTAAAACCTGAATCCAGCTTTCTTGCTATAATCGTGAGCAACTGTCAGTAGTAAATTTCTTTCACTCTCTCTTTATCTGGGTTGGAAATCTATCTATCGCAATACATTAGGCCAAAATCCAGCTTCTTGCATTTACTTCATGGGATGATCGATTGCATTTTATATCTGAATATTTATCACGCCCGATCTTCCCGTCGAATTTCCTCCATCTAACACTATCATGTAGTTCTGAGAAAGAATTGTAGAATTTGAAATAAACTTGTATAGTAGTAGTAGAGAGAGTATACTTCCAGTCGCCATCAGCTGCGAGAAGACTAATATCAATTTAGCGTTGAACAAAATAAATATGTTTCAGCTAAATAATGGCACACATAAGTCTGTTACTGTAAGTTTTATATCCAAATATATAACTATGTTTCCACCACATTTTGCATTGAAGTGGAATAAACCCTTTCAGCAAATAAGAGTTTCTTTGGAATATTACGAAGCAATTTTGTATTGATCTTCGGCTGAATATGTTTTGTAAATACTCGTAACTCCGACGTATCAATAAAGTTATGGATTCTCGTTTTTATTTTTACTGCTACTTGTGTACGCTTTGCGTAACTATGTGTGTATCTTTATATTATTTTCAGAGATCTGCTCAAGTCTACATATATTTACATAAAATGTTATTAAAGTAATGACTATACAAGAAATTCTATTTTTTGCTCTAATATTACCAAATCATTGTATTTCAGGAAAATTACTTTTTAACCCCCGACGCTACAACAACAGTGTTATAATTTAATTTGTGTATCTGTATGTCTGTGGCATCTTAGTGGCCAAGATAATGGACCCACTTTTACAAATTTTTATTTATGAGACAGGTAATTAAATCGAGATGGTTCTTAGCTATGTATTGTGAAGATCTGTTCACCCGTTTGAAGACTATCAGCTTATTGCCAATTGATAGATGCGTGACAATAATAATATATTGACAATTATAACAAAGGTAACCATGGTAACACATTGACACTGAAACAGTATTTCTCTGATACCTTTCGTTCGATGTCAAGTATCGTATAGAATCGAGTACTAGACTTTTCAAAGTACATAACAGTAGGCATATATTATATGTTATATTATATTATATGTTATATATTATATGTTATAGTTATATATTATATATTATATGTTATATATATTATATTATATATCACGTATTTTATAAATAATTATTAAGTCTATAAGCTATTGATTATAATACTGCTATATTGACTGCTGACATGGAAAAAAATAAACATTGTTTTCAGCGATACATAAAATTTACTTATACAAGTTGATATCGATTATTTTGGTAACTAGATGAAATTAAAGTTTCAGTCTGAGATAATTAAGTGTAAAATCTAGCACTCATAAAGAGAATAATCCAACAACTAAATTTGTTAAATAACTATGTGAAATATATATGAAATAATAGATTTAACCCTTTGTAGTAGGTATTTCTGATATAAATATTTGAATATTTACATTTACGCTTTTATTAATGCTACTGAACCGATAAATAATCAAAATAAAGTATCTTTTACAATTATGAGATAAACCTAAGCAAGGCCTTGGACTCCTGACCAAGGTGTAGGCTAAGAGCTGCCCTTTATTCAATTGAAACACTCGCCTCTACTGCCCAGGTTCATTGTTTATGTTATGTGCATTGTTGTGCTGGAAGTGCTGTTCGTTTACGTGGTACTGTAAACACAACGTTAGATTAGCCATAGGTAATTACTTAAAGGGATTCTTTAAGCCTACACCTTGGTCACAAAGCACTGCTTGGGTTCCTTTCAGAATAGTACGACATCGTAATGTTTATTTATCTCCTGATCGTATTGCGTACGTAGCTTTCATGATTGTCATTGTGCACATACGATGCGAACCAGAGCAGTGATGGCCCAGTGGTTGAGACTTCAAGTCTTTCTCGGGAAGTCCGATGTTCGATCCTGGGCACACACCTCTGACTCTGAGTTATGTGTGTTTTAAGCAATTAAATATCACTTGCTTTAATGGTGAAGGAAAACATCGTGAGGAAACCTGCACTCCTGTGAGTTCCCAAAAAGTTCTCAAAGGTGTGTGAAGTCTGCCTCATATATTATCAGCCTAGTTTACGGAACCCTCACTCCACGACTAGACTCGCACTTAAATATTTGATCTCATTAAATTAAGCGCAACGCTTCCATTACAATTTCATACGATGTGATTTTCAAATTAATTATTTGTATGAGCTTTTAGGTCTTTTGTGTGAGTATTGCGGACTGGATACGAGTCGACTGAATGAATTCTTTACTTCATATAAAATGACAAATATTTTAAATGTAACTACTCTTGAAATGAGTTTTTGAAATAGAATTTGTGAGTGTCTACGATCATAAATATGATAGCTACTGCTCTAAATATGATTTAGATGTTTACTCAACTAGTGTAATATAAAATCTTTGATGTATATTTCAAATTGACTTTACTTGCCAAAAAGTGTAATGTATTTAGAGTTCATGTATTTAAATTTATTTCAATATTTTTCAACTTATTTGAATATTTGGTTATTTTCATAAACCTTACGTCATTCCGAGTGACATTAATTTTTTTTGATAAAATCAATATGGCGACGATATAGATCCATTCTTTGCTAGTTTTGTTTAGATTTATTTTTAATGATTATTTATTCTTTGTCTATAAATTTAATGTATATGAAAATCTTATTGATTTAATTGCAAAGATTATTCATAATAATTTATTTCGATAGCTTAATTCGCAAATCTAACTTTTAAAGAGTTGATTCTTAACTGTGATGGGCTTTCAAGTTAAGTATATAAAAATCTAAAATGTCTATCTGGCTTTGTACCATTAACTTAGAGAAAGTAATAAAATTATTATTTTGGTATTTCTCTCAATATGGTGAGAACTCCGTCTTTGTCGAATATCCTTTTTTATCAAAGTCCAGAAAAAACCTTTCATATTTGTTTATAAATAAAAAGGTTAATCAAGTTAAACTACAGTCTATTATTAACATTTAACCTGTTTTAATATTTTAAAACAGTTTTAGAGAGATACCATTCCCTATTGTTAAACAAACATCTGGTTTTAAATGGTTACAGTACCCTTTAAACAATCTAAACAAAACTCATTAGATTATTTAAACTGACTTTATATAGAGTTTAAAATGACCCCAAAGTTAAAGATACGCCTACATAATTAACATTTGTTGTCAGTGAGGCCCCTATCAGTTGAGATCCTGTCGAGAGAGCAACCCTTGTCAGTGGGAAGACAAGCTGAGCTGTGGTGCAAGTCCACGGGGGCTAGACCACCAGCTATTATTACTTGGTGGCTGGATGGGAAGCTGTTGAATTCTGTGACAAAACAACAG
Source organism: Limenitis camilla (assembly GCA_905147385.1). NCBI lineage: Eukaryota > Metazoa > Arthropoda > Insecta > Lepidoptera > Nymphalidae > Limenitis > Limenitis camilla. The sequence goes on from LR990254.1 coordinate 309,644, forward strand.
GTATGTACAATAACTATTTTATATATATTTTAAAGTAACAAATATTAATGACGCGGACAGTAAGCTATCCATAATTTAGTACTTGAGGGCGTAAATTATAATAATATCTCTATCATAGTATCAGATTTTATGCTATGACGTCAGGAGACCCACACCCTTTTTCCTATTATCTCTCAATTATTATTACTACTTAATGCAGGCCTGGAAGGCCTTGGATACAAAATGTACAAAAATATTAGATTTCCTCATTCTTATTTTGCATCAACCTACCAATTGAGTGATATTTGGATGAGGAGTAGAAGGAAAATGAATTTTTCGTTGTATGGCCTTTGAGCTGGACACTGTAATCCTTCAGAGGTAATGTCACGCATAATAGCAGAATTTCTAACATTAGTGGAGTAATCTAAATAAGATCACTCTCTCTCGGTTATTGTTAATTATTTTGTTTCATTTCGAGTTTTCTTTTTTTATAGAGTTGGGAATATCGTTTATAACTATGTATTCGCGAGTTACTCTTATTTCATTTCAATTGTACCCACGTTTCAATTTATAAAAGACAATAGTATATAACCTTGGATCCAATAGATTTTTGCTAGTCTTCAAACGGAGTTCGCCTGGTGACGACAACGGCTGTACAACTTGTCGTTATGTTGGGACTCCATGGTGAAGGATTTCGTGTGACAGTTTTTGTTAGGTTTCCGTCATCAACATCAAAGTGCATATTATTATCGCCTTTTACGTGCTACTGTGCCGTATAACTTTCGTGTGAGAGATTTTATTTTCGACTGTATGATATAATGATGTTAGGAATTCTCTGCCAATAATTGTTAAAAGAAGTTGAAGGTCAAAATTATATTCTTTACGATTAGTATGATTCAGAAAAGAAAACTAAGAAATGTATATCTTTAATATGAAGTTTTGTGCTTTGAAATAGTGCAAGAACGTACTTGAAATATAAGTATAGTAAATGGGGGCACCATAAGGTGACAAGTGAACAAAGCAACAGGTAAGGAATTGTGCAGCTTATACAATAGTAGGTCATTTGTATGCTTGACGTGGGAGATCTGAATTCTAGACACTTTAGTATTCTTGGAGTGACTGATATGAGCACTAGCGTGTCCTTTAGATAGAAATTTAACGTCATGAATTCATGTCGGGAATCTGATATCAACTAGGTATAGTAGCTAAATGTAGGTACGAGCAAATATAGTGGGGGATAGTTGCGCCTTGCGTACCAGTTCCGTTCGCGAGGTTTTTATTTTGACAAATAGCAGACGCGTGAGAACTGAAACGTCGCATAAGAACCAATCACGTGTGACACGCTGCTCCCGCCCCTAAGCAAGAGAGATTCGCATCATTAATGGGATAGGAGAGAGAGGGGGTAACTCTGGCCCAAATGAGGCTAGATCGGAACGCGTCTATGACACTTGGCGGTCGAATTCGTTGTTCGTGCTGGTGGTCGCAAGCCAATCAGGGAACAGATCCCTACCACCAAGGGTGTGCAGCTTTACCCGGCTCTTACGAGATGCTCTCCCAGCGGCAGAAGGGAATAGTATTCTAACTCGTACCCTCACCGGTAAAAGTTATATTTATACATGCCCATATTTGAAACCCAGGAGCTGATTTAAATAGTTATCGAATACTTTGATAGTCAACTTTAATCTACTACACTACTCGTCTAACTGCATTAAATCTATCGGAACTGAGCTTATGAATAGTAGAGCTCTTCAATTATTGAAGGCTAACAGTATACTAAATAGATGGCGGCACAGGTGTTTATTCATCTTCATTTAAACATGGTATAACGGGGTCGTGATAAACTGATCTGTTCTCTTTTTTATCTTAATGTGTATTTTATATTTTTATTTTATCTTAGAATTAACTGAGGTAGGGCACAGCAGGAAATTTCCTGCTCAAATACGGAGCAGCCCGACTGGGGTAGTACCTCGACCTTACAGAAGATCACAGCTAAATAACACTACTCTAAAGCAGTGTTGTGTTCCTGTTGGTGAGTAAGGTGACCAGAGCTCCTGGGGGAACTGGGGATAGGGTCGGCAACGCGCTTGCGATGCTTCTGGTGTTGCAGACGTCTATAAGCTACGGTAATCGCTTACCATCAGGTGAGCCGTACGCTTGTTTGCCGACCTAGTTACATAAAAAAAAAGAATAGAAATCAGATGACATCTCTAAAAACTACAATCGCTTTCTAATTCATGATTTGGTTAATATTTGATTAATTTTTACTTTTTCTTACAGTACTAATAAATAATACTAAACTATATAATAATATAGTTATCTATACTAATATTATAAAGAAGAAAGATTTGTATTTTTGTATGTAACGAATAAACATAAAAACTACTGGACCGATTTCAAAAATTCTTTCACCATTAGAAAGCTACATTATCCCTGAGTAACATAGGCTATATTTATTACAAGAAAAAATTAGAGATCCTTAGGAAATCTCACGAAAACCAACCCAAGGTGCCAAAAAAATTAGCCATAAAATATCTTTCATCGCATGCGCTGCAAAAAGTATTGATGATAGAACAAAAAAATGTTCTACAATATTATAGAACGTATCAATATCTACAAAAAACTCCGCGAGACCATATGTTCAACTATTATAGTTACGTCACTATAACTACTTTTTTACATTTTAAAAGTTGATAAAAATGCCTATCAAAATCAGACCATGTTTTCTATAACTTTGTATTAATCCTTATCCAAATAAATTATTTCGTATTCAAGACTATTTCAATACCTGTAAATTACTTTTTGAATTATTAAAATCGGACTTTCCATTCAAAAGATATTACGAAATTAAAAATATTTATATAAACAAAAAATACACGACGACGCGACGGGCCAGTATAGCGACGCAGCGCAGCGAGTGAAGCGGCAAGAGAGTGGGCACCGAAATGCGGGAGGGCCAATATATTTTTAAAAATAATATTCCACCCGCGCGAAGCCGGGATGGGCCGCTAGTTAGTTATAAAGTAAGTTTAAACTTCTATCAATATGTATTAACTTTGGATGAGTTGTATATTATTAAATCTGAAGTTACTGAAAAATTGTTAGTATTATTATACTTAAAACATATCCAACTATATTAGTAACTGATCTTCCAAATCTTATTATTTACTATTTATTTATTTTCCTGATCTTACTAATATTATATTGATATTTGGATGTATATGTATATTTTGATGTTTGTTACTCAATCACGCAAAAACTTCTGAATGGATTTCAGTGAAATTTGGCAAAGAGATACTTTATAACCTGGATTACCACAAAGGTTAATTTTTATCTCTGAATTTTTTAAGTTAATCCAGAATATAAAGTATCTGTGAGACGAATTTTAATTAATCCGTTCTGTATTTTCTGCGTGATTGAGTAACAAACATCCAAATATTAAAACATTCAAACTTTCACATTTATAATATTAGTAAGATTTACGTGGAAATAAGCAAATTACATGAAAAGACTCTGAAAACAGAGCGACGTAGAGCGTAACAAATATTTGTTGAACCAACATTTGCGAGCTGATGACTTGCGTATAAAAGTGCACTGAGTTTGTGCTATTTCAGATTCAAATCTTTTATTACTTTCAAACTTAAATTATTTCTTTTCAGGTTAAAAATATTTGAATATTTAGTAGATATTGGAAAATAAGTCTTACTTCTTACTTTTGGATGTTTGTTCCTCAATCACGCAGAAAGAGCTGAACGGATTTAAATGAAAATTTGCACACAGATACTTTATAACCTGGATTAACATATAAGTAGACTACTTATTATGTCGGAGATAATTAGAGTTTCTGCGGTATAGTAATAAAATATGTTTACGGTCGTAAGCGCATGAATATTTCAATTTAGTAAAAATGTATTGAAAATTAAATGTTTTTAGGGTTCCGTACCTCAAAAGGAAAAAGGAACCTTTATAGGATCACTTCAGTTTCCTTCCGTCCGTCCGTCTGTCTGTCTGTATGCCTGTCTGTCTATCTATCTGTCTGCCTGTGTCTGTCAACAGACAGAGAGACCCTTTTTCTCTGGAGAGATAAAGTTGAAATTAATATAAAATATTTAAGCCTGCGGCCCCTTGCGACTGTCAAAAAATCAAACTGCTAAGTTAACGTAATGAAAATTTACAGTCGCTTATATCTCATGAGTTGTTAATTCAAACTCAAACTCAAACATAAAGCAAGGTCTTATAGCACTAGTATGTGAAAAAATCCGAAAATTAGAAATTTCTTTTTATATTTCGAAAAAAATTATATTTTATATATTTAAGTTTTGACGCATTATTTGAGGAATACGAAAAATTATCAAGTTGAAATTAATATTAGACATATAAGTCTATAGTCTCTTGAATCTGTGAAATAATTAAACTTCTAAGCGCAAGGAATCAATAAAAATTCGGCTAAGTGCGAGTGTGAACGCACACTGAGGCTTCCGTACAATTCAACGTGTGCGGGTTAAAATATTATCAAAAATAGTATTGGGGAGCATTTATTCCCGACATTAGTAATGCGTATTTCAATTGACATACTTATAATTACTTACAAAAAGAATATAAGAAAATATGATAAAACATTTTTAACAAAAAAAAATAAAATCAAAATAATTTTAAAGTCGGTGACCATATTATATTAATAAATATGAATTGTCAAATATAGAATCTTCTTTTTTTCGAGTCTATTAAAATATTTTACAAGTTGTCATTTAACAAAATGTCATATCGTCAACAGCCGTTACTAAGATTCGCGGCCCATTAGCTTTAGATTCATTTCACACGATACGACGATAAAAACGTCCAGTTTGCGTATTTACTAACATTCGAATATGTTATACATACACACGTCTTCGTTATAGATTTAAGCCCTAATGAAAGTTAAGCTAGAGGGCTTTGAAAATTTGAGTAAATGGAAGAGATGCCATATTTTAAACCTTATTTCCCAGTGTGAAAATTAAAAATTTAATAAATTATTTAATGAAATTTATATTTTACCAAATAATCGTTTTAAATACATTTTTGCGTTACAAATTATTTCTTTCTTTCTTGGAATAAAGTTATTTAAAGTTTTTAAATTTCAATATCATAAAATTGAAACTCGTTAACCGAAGTTTAAACGGTAAAAATATTTTGTATCTGTAGCCAGGTATATTATGTAACATATTTGAAAATTACTTAAATGTCAAACATCAAGTTTTTCATGTCCGCATCTGTAGAAAATGCCCTATAGAAAACTACTTGTTGTCACTTAAGAATAAATGGCCATATTTATTGATTGCTTACACTTAGACGTTTGATTTTTTCACAGCTTTAAGATACTATAGACTTTTTTAATACTATAGACTTTTTTACATGTTTAAAATTAATTTCAACTTGATAACTTCACGTGTTCTTCAAATAATGCGTCAAACCCTAAATCTATAAAATATCATTTTTTTCGTGATGTAACAACAAATTAGCATTTTTAGGATTTTTCCCCATACTAATGCTATAAGACCTTGCTTCTTGCCAAAAATCATGTTCCTAGGTCAAAAGACGAAGCCTGGGAATTTTGATTTATCTCGAAAATCAAAATTACAATACATGAGATAAAAGCGGCTGCGGGTTTTCATTAAATCGACTTATCAGTTTCATATTTTTACATATTTGAGGAACTAGAGATTAGAATATTTTGTATAAATTTCAACTTGATATCTTCATGTTTTTCTGAGAAAAAGGGTCTTTCGTGACAGTCAAAAAAAGTTAATTTTCTAGTGGTGTAGAAAAAAATTTACAAGGACCGCAGACTTGAGTATTTAACATTAATTTCAAGTTGATACCTCCACGCGATCCTGAGAAAAAGGGTCTTGACAGACGGACAGACAGACGGACAACGAATTGATCCTATAAGGGTTCCTTTTTTCCTTTTAAGGTACGGAACCCTAAAAATGGCCATTTATACTTTAGTCTTTCTATAGGGCATTCTGCATATGCGTACAGAAAAAAAGTCGATGTTTGTGATTTCAGTAATAATCGAATATGTTATAAATATAACTAACCTCGATGCAGATAAAAAATATTTTTATCATTTAAACTCTGATTAAGTTTATAAAATTAAATTTAAAATATTTAATGTAAAGATTTATTTAAAAAAGATTATTAATTAAAATACAAATTCCATTAATTAATTTATTATTTTTTTTATTTTAAGAAAATTAATAATTTTTCAGTATTTTTTTAAAATTTTATGCACCTCTTCCAGTATATCAGTTTTTCAAAGTCCTCTAGCTTACCGTTAATTAGGGTTTAAATATGTACCGAAGACATATGATAATATTAATGTTTTTGACGTCGTATCGTGTGAAATGAATCTAAAGCTACATGGGGCGCGTATCCTATCAACGGCTGATGACGACATGACATGTTGTTAAATGACAACTTGTAAAACGAAGGAGGTTCTATATTTGACAATATGTATCTTATTACTATATGTTCACCGACTTTAAAATTATTTAAGTGTAATTTTTTTCTTTTTATCACATTTTTCAGAGTTTGAAGTCGGTTAATTTTTTGTTATAATGTGATATCATATTCTCTTATATTTTTTTTGTACAAATATTGAGAGTAAACGCTCCCAAATACTACTTTTTCTTGAAAATCAAAATTTAATAGTGTTTATCCATTTATTGAAATTGTACGGAACCCTCAGTGTGCGAGTTCCACACTCACACTTGGTTGAGTTACTTAATTTATCAATGTATAGTTACGTTGTAAATTGCACCCGTGCGAAGCGGAACGGGTCAACTAGTAAATTATAATTATAATTACTGCTATTTCTACTTTTCTTCTGAATTTTCTTACTTTTGTTAAGTTTCAACATCTTTCCTGTCGAACTAGTCATTTCTTAGTCCTTTTAGATAACATTGCATAACTTTCATTTTCAAGAGAATCTTCCACTTTTTATTATTGTTTAACATTTTTCTGACTTGTCACATACTTACAAAGATTAACTTATTATTATTTTAAGCGTAAGAAAACTCTAAAATTTTACATAGAAATTAATAATTGAAAAAATATATTTATTATAAAAATTATTTTTATAAAATCCTTACTTTGTTTTGTGAAAATTCGTAGCTACCGAAAAATAAACGAGAATGTTCGCTTTTACATTCCCTTCATGCTCCAAAGATCCCGTTAATCCGTAGCACCCGGTTAACCGTTACCCGTTAACATTCCTTAATTAATCTAACCTAGTGTGTTAAAATCATTCGCCATGGCTTAGTTAGTTACACAACGATTAGGCGATATAAGAGGATAATAGCTAATGGTTATTGTCACCGTTATTCGTTGGTTTAAATTGTATTTTAAACATTTATTAGAAATATACTCAAATTTATTAGAAACAATATTTATTAGAAATACGCTCAAGATGTTTCAAAAAGCTTTTTTTTTACTGTATTATAATCATACTAAAAAACTTCATGTAATATAAACAAAAAGTTAAAAGCAATTTACGTCTGAGCACGCAGAGCAGCGTTCGGAAAGGTAAAGAAGGAAAGAAAAGAAAGGAATATTGAAGGAGAATAGGTGCTTCCATAAAAACAAGTGACTTGATTTTTCATGGCATATCATAAACTGTTACATTGAAAGGATCCTTGCGAGACTGGCCTTTTTACATATTGTAATTTTATTGGAACATCATCTTCCTCAATAATTTATTAGAAATTTAACAAAATATTATATTCAACAGGACTTGGATGACAGAAACGAGACTCAATCATTACTGGCGTGGACACCTCAAAAGGAACACAACAGAAAAATTCTCATATGCAGAGCAGAACACTCAAAGTTTAATAAATCTACGATAGAAAGCAGATTACCTTTAAATATTTATTGTAAGTATTAAATGTTTTCTTTTTATACTATATCTTTATATAGTAGGTATAGTCATATATAACAAAGTCGCTTTCCGCTGTCTGCTTAGATCTTTCAAACTACGCAGTAGGCAGATTTTAATGCAGTTTTCACCAATAAACAGAGCGATCCCATATGAAGGTTTATATGTATAAAACACGCATATTATAGTAGAAAAAACATGCGAAGCTGAGGAAGGTTGCTATTTTGTTATAAAATCATGATATGGGAACAATGAACCTAACTGAATTAAAATCACTCACTCAATCACTAATTCCTTTAAAGTTTTATTATATTGAAGTTAAAAACAATACTTAAAACTTCTTTCTCTAAAAATATAAATTGTCAAAAACACTGCTTAAAATTTCAATATCGCTTTACTAATTTGAACTATTTTGCCGTTATATAAGTTTTCCTATTCAAAAGAAGCTGTTCCAGTAAAAACTTCAATCTATCTAAAACCACGAAATCTTTTATAACTTACTGAACAACTCCAATAGGCTAAGCCTTTATAATGTCAAAATACAGTCCCTAACGACTAGGGACCTTAAGGAATAAACCTTGAGGCTTAAGCATAGTATCAGCTTACCGATCGGTAGGCAAAGGTGAATCAAGACAAATAACTAGCTATCACCTGACGGGATATAATTGAAGGGCGTCTATAAAATAGGATAATGAGGCAGGACGGTATCAAGATTTTCAGACACTGACACGGGTAGTTTCTAATTAAAGGAAACGTTTTATCATTTTTTGATTAAAAATTTACATGGCTAGACATCATTCTCTTCTCTTTATAGACATACCAAAACACTAATGTATAATGAGAGGGGAAGATTAAGGGTGGTCATCGACACATACCGACGTTAATAAATTTGAAGTAATAATTTATGATCGTTACGAACGACTTTGGTGGTGGATGGTCTTTTCAGATCATATTTTTAATTAATTTTATCCTATAACAACTAGGCAAGGGCCTCCCCCTCCTTCAGTATTTTCCCTTTTTCTCTGTGTGTTTCTAGTATTGGCTTATCTTAGACTAAAGTCTAAAAAAATCTTTACATATGTGTTGCCTAGCAAATAATCTATACATCCCTCAATAAAGTTTATGAATATTGAAAATGCCCTTTTCTGACTACGCTAAAACTTTGACGTCATGCATACACTCAATCAATCGCAGATGCTAAAAGCACCTAAAAGCATCAAATATGCGTCTCTAAGTAATCATAAATATTCAGTATGCAGGAAACACGCTCCTTTCCACTATGATATATTACAAGGCATATTATAAATAAGTAAAAAAGTTTGTTTATGTCTTTTGGGTCTGTCAAACTATATTTTTTGAAAAATGTTTTAAAATAAATAAGAGAAAATTCACGTGCTTAAACGTGGTTAATATGAAATCAACTATTAACCTAAAATTTCATATCAAATATGTTAAACCTTCATGGTTTGTATTTTATAATTGAACACATTTTATAATTTAAATATTTTTAGAATACATTTTGATACGTCAATATAATAGAAAAAAAAATTTAATTTTTTCTTACATGCTTTATTGCAGTGGAAGTATAAGACAATATTGATATATTGACGTATCAAAATCTATTCTAAAAATATTTAAATTATAAAATGTGTTCTATTATAAAATAAAAACCATGAAGGTTTAGCAAAATAACTCTAAAATTACGATAGATTTAAAAATATAAAACAATGACATTATTACTTTTACACGACAAAGTTTAACTAGTTTTTGTATTAACAATAACCGTTCTTGTGCTGTTTATTTAGTTTAACAGTATTTTAATTTACCTTTGAGGCTTTGACACAGAAAGACAATACGATTTCTATATTGAATGAAGTTTCTGCTACATATTTTGTATTTAATTAAGCATTGATTATAAAATCTTGAAAGAAACCATACAAAATACTGATTTATATAATTTGCGGTTACTGCTTTAGAATAAGGCAAAAATATATTCGACACAGAAATGAAACTTTCATGCACTCATAAAATCGCGTCACATTTTCAGCATAACATGCTCTTAGATTTAAATGGAAAGGAGTTCTATTTTGATACTGATAGAGTGTTTTATCCAACAGATGTGCCTGTAGCAGAAATGCACCTAGGTGCCAAGATGAACCCCAACGATATCGAAGAGGGCGACGATGTATACTTCGGGTGCAAAGTCGATGCCAACCCACCCGCTTATAAAGTAGTGTGGGAGCATAACGTAAGTATGACTGTTACTGCTTTTATTACCTTATATATTTGTTGCTTCGTTGGCCTGATTTAAAGGGAAGTTATAGAGAAAAGTATTGATATTCTTTATTTTTCAACCTAATATTGTATAAATAAAACATTTACCTTTGGAGTGAGACGAGGAGGGCCTATGTCTCATAAATTGTTTATTGGATTTAAATTGGGATCTATCACAGCCATCTACATTAAGGATGAAATAAAATTATTTGTTCAATAGTAAGAGAAATTGGGTAGATTTCTAAAACAAATAATCTGGGATATTAAGTTTGGGACTCAAATATAATATTCAAATATATCTATCAATACAAAATCAAACTTTAAGGTATTTGTTTCTTTTTGTAGAATTATTATTAAAGGCAAAGAAGGTGATTAATAAGCGTAAAGTTCTTGATATTATGACTCAATAATCCCTTATGAAACTTTTCAGAGAAATTTATATTGAAAATAAAATTTCCTTTACGACGTCTATGAAAACGCATTTGACGACTTCGATGCGCTTGATAAGACTAAAACATATGATGTTACTAGAAAAATCTACTTTATATCAAGTACACTGAGCTCAAATTACTATAAAGAATACTATAGCGCTTATTAATTTAACGCCAGCAGCGGCCTCATGAAACTTTTCAAAGAGTCGCTTAGGGATAATTACGTATTGAATGAGGTTTTATCTAGCACATTATCTTCTTCAGAAAAGAAAGAAATGGGACGTTCATTGAGATTTAACGTAACTAGTACACTCGATTTAATTAGAACAAGAATTAAGTTAAAATCTCAGTTAATTGGCCCGCTTTTTCTTGCACTGTATTTTAACTAGTTTATATACATTTAATGACTGCAGCGTATTAGAATACCAGTTAACTATTAATCTATTCGTTTAAAAATTTATATTGTTGTATCTAGGTCCACCATTTTTAATCTACATCCATCGAATACAAAATAAAAATCGTTAATATTTTAGTCGCTGAATTCTTTAGTGTAAAGACTAGATAAAATTATTAATAAAGACTGTGTCTACTTTCACAGTTTTTAAATTAAATATTAAAAATTGCATCACATTCTATCATTTTTAAACTAAATTCATCCAATACAAAATTCCCTTTGTTTATATTTTAGATGAATAATTTCATAGTATTGGCTGTGTACAATTCCAACATTTTTAAACTAAATCTAAAATTGATAATAACACAAATGTGTGGGACACATTTGTGTTATTATCAATTTTCTCACGTAATAAAGCTTTTTACGGTAACGTTTAATATTTAAACGAAGTGTTTAATTCTAAGAAAATATATTCTATGGGCTTCACTCCATAAATCTAGATAAAATTCGAACATCTAGAGAAGTTTAAGATTTCTCGTACGTACTGAATGCTGAAATTTTTATAATAATTTTTATTTCGTTGTTCATAAATAAAGCTGCGAGGCTTTCCATACAAACCCCGTACTATAGGGGAAATTTCTACATCCAGTTGCCGACGGTCTCCTGTTTTTGGACGGTCACCGGTCCAGGCACCCCACTGTATACACTACCTGAACCGCGGAGAACATTAACGTCTCACTTTTTTTTCACCCGTCGATATAGTATACTCTGATATAAACACTACTGCATAGTAATAGGATTGATTCCTTACACTCTATAAATTAGTGATTCCAATTGACAAATCTATAGTACTATAAACGGTATCCGAATTGACAGACATACCGCATTAACGGCACAGATTATCTTTCCTAGATTTGGTTCAGCACAAAGGGATCAGCAATCTTGGATCATTTAATCAATTTGAAGCCAGAACAATACGTTAAATGGACTGATGTTCACTAAGGCGTAGTGTCCATGGAAGTGTACTTGATTGCGATACGTCTTTCATGTTTCACCTAACAAAGCCTTATACTATTTTGTTGTTCGCCCCATTTTTGTGTTAGTGCAATTCACTAATAATATTGTAACCCTAGTAACAGAATACATAGCGCCATCTATTAGAAGCTTATCAAAGTTATAAATAATTTCAAGGATGATGATTAAAATTAAATACCTTAATTTTGTTGTAAAGTTTATTAAGTATAATGCTTATATTTTTTAGATTATTTTTCATACTACCAAGAATTTAAAATTCAATAAAAAAATTGGTTTCAAAAATAAACCAACAGTACGTGATACTTTTTGCCTAATCTATTGGGAAAAACTAGTTTAAAATTTAGTGTGTAGTTTATGTATTATAGGTATGATTATAATAAAAATATACATATACTCCATTTTAAACAAAAAAATTAAAACACGGGAAAACAAGCAGGAGCGAAGCTATATTTCAGTGGATAAAAATCTTTAGACAGAAGCAGTATAAGGCCTAATTGACTGTAGTTTGTAAGAAAAGGAAAGATTACTATTGTGATAGTTGACAAATGAATAAGTTATATAATATTATTTGTTATATTTCGTATCGTAACAAAAGAAACTTTACCGGAAGATCTATTTATAAATATTGTATTTGTACAACATAAAAGATGAAATAGCTGGACTTGAGGAGAAATTATATTTTGCTATTGGGATTTTTATATCGACTATTAATTTAACTGAAGGTTAAAGGAAAAAGAGTCACCCTACGTTCAAATAATTAAAAGTTCAGATCCCTCGATTCTTTCATTAATTTAGATATTTAATATAATTATTATTAAATTAGAAATAAGCTGCTTCGATATTAAAAAAGAAACTTTACCGGAAGATCTATTTATAAATATTGAAAGCATACAAAATGAAAGATGAAATAGCTGGATTTGGGGAAAAATTATATTTTGCTACCAATCTGAATGAGAATTGCAAAATTACTTAATAAATAATGTAAGAAAAATCCATATATTTAGCATTATCTTACGTACGCATAGTTAAGATAATATATAGATCAGTAAAAAATATTGTTTGAAATTTTGTTTCGCACTCGGACTGGTCACCTTATCTAAATACTTAATATTATCCTGCGAACTCATAGTTGTCATAATATACCGCTTAGTTTTTTTATGGTAGATAAGGTGCAAACCAGCAGACGGTCCACCTGATGGTAAGCGACCACCATCGACCTTGTTAAAAAGCAAGTGGGTAGAAGATAGAGTAATAATCCTCGAAGATAGCGTGGGGAGGGGGAGTGAAGAAAAAAAATGCTGTGGTTTCAGCGGACCGTAAGCCCAGTCTACCTGATCCACAGCTTTAATGGGACGGGAGAGGGAAGGAGTAAGTCTGGCCCACATGCGGCTCGCCCAAAACGCCTCTATGACACTTGGCGGTCGGATTCGCATGCTGGTGGTCGCAAGCCAGTCGGGGAATAGATCCCCTAACACCAAGGGGGTGCTGGGTTACTCAGCTCTTACGAGATGCTCTACCAGGGGCAGTGGAGAATAGTATTCTAACCCGTCAATTCTGCGAACTCATAGTTGTCATAATATATCGATTAGTACGAAATATTATTTGAAATTTTATTTCGCACTCAGCTGATTCCCTTAGTCCAAATGCTTAATATTATACTACCAACTCATAGTTACATGAAATATTGTATGAAATTTCATTTCGTACTTAGCTAGGAAGTCAGATGGCATAATGTATCGAATATTTCACGCCGCGTATATTCACGTAAAACAAGATGGTTTTTTCGTCTGTACTACTGAGTACAAAACAAGATTTTTTTGTACTCAAAAGAATCTTTATTTATACAACACGTTATTTTATCAACAGACAGACCATTATGTCGCAAGAGAGAAGTGAAACTGATAGGTGCAGCGTTACAAGAACCATCGAAAGTGGAGTGTGAAGTAGACGCTTTTCCTCCCCCGAATACCTTCGAGTGGACTCTCAATAACTCAGCCGGCTCCATAAAGGTCGACCCGGTAAGTAACCTTGATACTTGCCCCTAATAACACTTTATTGGTATCGATATGTCGAATTATTGGGATATTTTTATATCGATTTTTAATTTAACTGATGGTTAAAGGCATCATTCATTCATCATCATTCTACGTTAAACAGTTTTTCGTTCTGTTCCCTCGTTTCTTTTATTAATTTAGATATTTTATATTATTATTAAATTAAACATAAGCTTCTTCGATATTTCGCAATTTTTTAACGAGAGAAGTCACGCCTAGGATTGACAGCTAACCTTAATATTGACATATAGGAATAGTTTGCAATGCTGATGTATAATTTTCCAAATTTTTTCTTCATGAGAATCTTCTGAAGATTAAAACTAATTGTTTTAGGTGAGTTATGTCAGATATATATATAATATTATAGTAAGTAGGCTTGTATGAAAATGCAACGTGTGTTTTAAATCTCATCAATCTCATACTCATCACCAATTATTATAAAATTGAAGAAATAAACTAAAATTTCAAGAGCTTAATTTGTATATCATCAAGACAAAGTCAATTTTGCTGAAGATAATCATATTAGGCTTTTGAAGTATGATTAAATGAAACGATAAAGTTGTAAATAGCCAAAAATTCACTATAAAATATTATACCAACGAACAAAAGAAAACATGGGTATTAAATAATACAATTGCTTTATACAATTTATTAAATATCATACAGTGCCTACCAAAATGTGATTATTCATTATACTCTCATAGCAGGTTCTTTCAAATCCTTCTTTTGTGTATTCGAAGGTTGTTCATAAAAATATGGCTATTCAATGAATAAAATTTTATTAATCTATTATAATATATAATCTATACTTCTACTATACTAAATTCAATATTAATATTATAAAGAGGAAATATTTGTGTTTTTGTAAGGAATTAACTCAAAATTACTAGACTGATATTATGATGAAAAGTTCTGTAGCAATTGCGCAAGTTTTTGGGGTGGGTAAAAATGTTAAACTGGCGTCAGGACACGAGACCTGATCAAAAATTCGTAAGACGCATAATAAAGTTCGTTTTTTTTTTAAATTTTGTTCTTTGGATTACTTTAACCGTATATTACGTTCTGGTATCGCCATATGTAAGCCTATGTCTATAATACAGTTCGGTTTTTTTAATTTTGTTCTTTGGGTTACCTAAACCGTAGAATTACATTACGTTCTGGTCTCGCCATATGTAAGCGTATGTCTATAATACAGTTCGGTTTTTTAAATTTTGTTCTTTGGATTACTTTAACCGTATATTACGTTCTGGTATCGCCATATGTAAGCCTATGTCTATAATACAGTTCGGTTTTTTTAATTTTGTTCTTTGGGTTACCTAAACCGTAGAATTACATTACGTTCTGGTCTCGCCATATGTAAGCGTATGTCTATAATACAGTTCGGTTTTTTTAATTTTGTTCTTTGGGTTACCTAAACCGTAGAATTACATTACGTTCTGGTCCCGCCATATGTAAGCGTATGTCTATAATACAGTTCGTTTTTTTGAATTTTATTCTTTGGGTTACCTAAACCGTAGAATTATATCACGTTCTGGTCTCGCCGTATGTAAGCCTATGTCTATAATACAGTTCAATTTTTTTGAATTTCGTTCTTTGGGAATATTCAAAAATGCACAACGTTAATTTATACGCGAAATTAAATTCCATAGATGTTTTTTAGGCGTGGAGAGATTTGTTAAGCAATATACGTATGTGTGTGTACAAACACAAGATAGTTTAGACTTTGTCGCACAAAATTACTTAATCCCTTCTCCTTTGTGATTTTTTGACACGTGATATATGACAAAGGGAAAACATTTGAGGACGAGCTCGTTTGACGAAACTCGCGAAAAGGTTTCGACTTTGGGAATACTTCCTGATTCTTTATGATTCCACCCTTGGGCACAAGAAATTATTGAACAGCGGATCACTCTTTGTTCTGTGATATAAACGGTCCCTTCTATGTAGCTTTATTATTCAACATCTATTTTGCTATTCATTTTTATGATGAATAAATCACAAATGGTTCATGTGTTTGGGATGGAAAAGTGTTTACTTTACTTGTTTCTGAAGTAACTAATGACGCAAAGATTGAAGATTGATTGGTAATATATGTATATCATTTATCTAATATAGAGATAAGATGTAGAATAAGAGTTTATGAAGTATTTAATTGCTTTGAATCAGAGATTTGGCGGAAAAGGGTTAAATAAATAAATAAATATATATCTTAAATTAAATATAAAAAAAAGGAAATAAGATAAAAAATCTATTTTATTATTATTAATCCTACTCTGAATTCTTTCGGCATAAAAAGTGGCTGTGTTAATCCAGGCTATAAGTATTTGTGTCGCAAATTTAAATAAAATCCGTTCAGTTGTTTTGCGTCATTGAGTCCACCAACATACATTGTTTGAACTTCGTATAATATTTTTTGAATTGTCACTTCTAATCTATTAATATAATATTATTTCTCACAGGACCGTTTCACAGTAGAAGCAAAATCCGGAAAGTCGGTCCTAACCTACATCCCGCTGTCTGACCTCGACTACGGCACTCTGTCGTGTCGGGCCACTAATCTGGCGGGACAGCAGGCATCGCCCTGCATATATACGATACTACCCGCTACACGACCGGATCCACCTTCAAACTGCTCCGTGTATAACTTGACTGATGACTCGTTGGACTTGACGTGTCTTGCAGGTGAGCTTATTGATATTTTGTCAATGTCTCTTGTTTTATTATAAACTAGCTGCGCCCCGCGGTTTCACCCGCCATATATTGGATAATTGAATCTATATCATTATAAATTATAGCCTATGTGTTATTCTGCCGTGTAAGCTAGTATTATTGTACAGTTTCATCAAAATCCATTCAGTAGTTTTTGCGTGAAAGAGTAACAAACATACATCCATACATCCAGAGATCCAGAACTTTAGACATTCTTACAAACTTTTGCGTTGATAATATTAGTAAGAAAGAGAAAAGTATATAATAGAGAGTCCATAATGATTTACATACTAAAAATATGGTCCTTCCTTCAGTATATTTTTTTTAGAGATACTGGAATAATATTTTTAAATTGTGAGCGACATGTACGAATAGTGAAATAAGTAATTGGATCTCTTTCATTTCAGATACATTCAGGGCAACGCTAAATATCATTATTTAATTTAACTTTTCTATGACATTTAACGTATTAAATAATTCATTAACATGTTTTGCTTCTAGGCTTAATTAAAATTTATTAGTCATTTTCTTTCTTTTACTTTTCCAGTTTCTAAGAGAAGAAATGTGTAATAAGCCTTAATATATAAAAAATATAGAGTCCTAACATCAAAAGAACTTTTATGTAAAATTTTAATTGAAAGCGTCATGTTATACCTATGTTTACTAAATCTAATGAAGGCAATGACGTCCTTACTCAGCAAATAACAGTCATCAAGCTTGTCTGTAAAAGTCTTAACTTCGTTAACTTTAATTAAGGACTACAATTGCAAAGTAACTTTTTCTTTATTTTTATTTATGTTTCTTCTAAATTATAATTGAATAAAGTTGCCTATTATCTGACATTGAACGAAAATAATATTTTGAATGTTATTATCAAAGTAACCCAAAAAAATTAATGATGTAAGGTTATAATTTGGTTGATATGATATTTTTTGGGGTAAGATTTCGAATCCATAAATTTTAGTTATATATATTTTTAAACAAGTGTGCAAATATAGCACTAGTAATAGACTTATTTAAACCATTTATTTATTTTTCTTAATCCAAAAATACTCGAATTCCTTAAAATTTGATACGCAATTATGATCGGGATTAATATTAACGATGGTTTCTTAGTTACTGTAGTAAAATTGGGCCTCATTTTGCATTTCGAATCTCTTTTCCCTTGGATACTATATATAGGATTAGCACTGTTGTTTCAGTTGAAATTGCTTTAAGTTCCATGTATTATCTTCCTCAGGTTACGAAGGTGGTCTCCAATGCATATACATAGCAGAAGTCTGGGCTAATGAGGGTCTAGTTACAAATTCAACAAACGGAGCAGCAGTATGGAATCTCCGAAGATTAGGGGCTAAGAGACATCTGAAATTAGTGGTTTATGCTGCTAACAGGAGAGGAAGATCTGAACATGTTACCTTCACTGTAGAAACTGCACCAAGATTATCACCAAGAACTGGTTAGTTATATTATCTTCTATCTTCTATCTTACTTTTAAATTTTAATACGTTTTTGTTTGTTTATTTGATATTTTAAGATGAAGCAGATAAATTGGGTGACAATGACTAATAGTGGATTTTATCGACTTGAAACAATTTTTTTAAAATGTATTTATTGTTTCAACTTAATAATGCTCCACGATAACGCCTCAAAATATAGTGGCGTCTTGATTGACGTCACGTCATAATGTGACATTATATTAATTTACTAGCCGACCCGCGCGACTTCGTTCGCGTGTTGCTCCGCTCCTATGGGTCGTAGCGAGAAGTTAAATAGCCTCCTACGAAGAGTTACTCCTTGTTACATCAGCTATCTGCCAGTGAAAGTCGTGTCAAAATCAGTCCAGCTATTTCAGAGATTAGCCGGAACAAACAGACAGACTAACAAAAATTGTAAAAAAAAAAAAAAAAAAAATATTGTTTCGGTATATACCGTGTCTACATCCATAAGCACTCAGTAAAAAGCTGTTATTTTAATATTACAAACGGACACTCCAATTTTATTTATTTGTATGGATTGACTCCATAATATATTTTTGAAGGATAATTTTGTATTATCTAAAGCGTTCTCTTGAAGTGTTTTGATGCAAAAAAAATAATCAGGTTAATTGTGGTCGTCAGTCTAACTTTCTTGTATATGAAATTGTACTTGTTTTATTGATAAATAACATTATAATAAAAAAAAAAAAAAAAAATTGTTTCGGTATATACCGTGTCTACATCCATAAGCACTCAGTAAAAAGCTGTTATTTTAATATTACAAACGGACACTCCAATTTTATTTATTTGTATGGATTGACTCCATAATATATTTTTGAAGGATAATTTTGTATTATCTAAAGCGTTCTCTTGAAGTGTTTTGATGCAAAAAAAATAATCAGGTTAATTGTGGTCGTCAGTCTAACTTTCTTGTATATGAAATTGTACTTGTTTTATTGATAAATAACATTATAATAAAAAAAAAAAAAAAATATTGTTTCGGTATATACCGTGTCTACATCCATAAGCACTCAGTAAAAAGCTGTTATTTTAATATTACAAACGGACACTCCAATTTTATTTATTTGTATGGATTGACTCCATAATATATTTTTGAAGGATAATTTTGTATTATCTAAAGCGTTCTCTTGAAGTGTTTTGATGCAAAAAAAATAATCAGGTTAATTGTGGTCGTCAGTCTAACTTTCTTGTATATGAAATTGTACTTGTTTTATTGATAAATAACATTATAATAAAAAATAAAAAAAAATATTTTGAAACTATAAAACTTGCGAATATTTTGACAACATGAATGTTGTGGCCACACAGGCTGACGTTACAGTGTTTACTGTCACGAGACGAATTTATTTAGAAAAAAAGGCTATTTTTGATGCGTTTGGCAGATAATTATACGACCTCTTTGTACCAATCTGCAAATAATAATAAATAAATAAATAAGTTGTTTCTTGTCGGATACAACCAAATTGTCTTTAACTCAATAATTTGATAAAAATATAGTTTATAGAAGACGTTTCCAAGAAAGCCAATGCTTTGTTTGAATGTATATAAAATTCTTTTATAAACAGAGAGCCCACTTGATCTTTGCTCGTCGAGCCTTTATGCTTTAACCGAAATCTTTTGTTGCAATCTGAATGCAGTTTATATAATTCAAGTACCATCTCCGTAATATCTACGAGTTCTGGCTTAGTTCATATCCTTTGAATTCTTAAATATATTTTGGTATAAAAATGCACGTTACCAAAGTGAAAGTCAATATTTTTTTATTTCGAGAAAGGCTTCAGGAGCTCTAATGAATCATCAAATATTACAATATAATAAAAACGTAGTATCTAAAAAATCATTTTATAAGTGATTAACGATTCATACATCAAAATATTTATATCTAATAATTACATTAATAATGAAGTAGTCAAAACATTTCATCACCATTTTATCCGGGATCTTATTATAGATTCGTATGCTGCTACCAATAGACGATTTTTGGGTTTTCATTAGTCTATATGATTCTGTGTTAAGTTTATTTCTATTTCTTGTATTACTCTTATGGACATCATGTTTTTTTGAGTATTTGTTTATGTCGTTTATAATATTTTCAAATATTTACAACGACGGTCTCTTTAAATAGCTCTTTTGACGAGTCTCTAGGTTTTGGATTGCTCTATTCTGTAACGTAAATATGCTGTCACTCACGGTTAAACTCAATTCAAACAAAATTAGATATTAGAGTTCAGATAATATCTTTTGTGCTATATTATTTGCTTTATTGTTATATTATTTATGATAGTCAGCTACTTATAACCATTTTGCAACGTTTATATAGAATGAATTACTGCAAGTTAAAAATAACTTGTTTATGATTAACTCATAACTCTGTAACAATTTTAAAACAGCATAAAATTTTATAATTATCCGAGTAAAAGTGGAAAATGATATAACAAACAATTTTTGTAGTCAGTAAAAAATATACCGATGTAGGACTAACATACCCCGATGATTATATTGAGTGTTAATTAATAATGCTTAGCATTTTATTATTGTTAAAAATATTATATAATATTTATTTATCAATCTTTCGCTGATAAATTGTACATGATGCTGCCTTTAATTTTCTGATGTTGATAAAGTGGATTCCATTTGTGATAGATTGTTTAGACGCGCAACTGGCAGTTTGTTAATTAAAATTAATAGCCAAGTATGAATCGCAGTCTATCGTAGAGGTCCCTTATTACTACACATATTTTTACTTAATGGCTTTAAGCTTCGCTGCTTTGCCGGAAAACTAACTAAAAGTAGCTAAGGGTTCAGGCGCTGGATTCTCGATCTGTAAGTCGTGGGTTCAAATTGCAACCATTGCACTACTGGCGCGTGGTCTTAACTCAAGTATTTTATCTTACTTGGAAGGTTTTAGAATACTAGTAGTATGTGATCCTTAATGCTAGTAATCTTTTTCTTATATGGAGTCATTTCGCTATTTGAAGAAGTCTCCAAATGCTCTGTTATTCTATAGTGTCATTACAGGAGCATATCAGAGCGTAGGTAATTTCTCGAAATGAATATCAATTACAAGTCTTTCAGAAGGTATTGGTCACAAGCCCAAGGCGCTACTACAGTTCCTGACATAATAGTATTATTTAATGCTTGACATTAGATACTACAATATCATCATCATTATCACAACCTATTAACGTCCCACTGCTGAGCCATAGCTTATAGCTACCACGCTGGTCTAGAGCGAGTTGGCAGCATACTTCACACACCATTAAGGACTTATTCAGGAGTATCAGGAGTGCAGGATTCCTCACGATATTTTCTTTCACTGTTAAAGCAAGTGATATTTAATCGCTGTAAATACACATAGTCCAGATAAGTTAGATGTGTGAGCCCAGGATCTAACTCGGTCCTCTAGAGCCAGACATGGGTGATGTCTGAACCTCTAGGTTATCAATAGGATTATACTTCTAAATAGTGATAATTAAGATTAAATAAGATAACGCGATAGAGCTTAATTAACTAAATTTATAACGGCGAACATCTTGACTTTACCCTTGACTGCTTCTCGTTTTATTCGATGATTCGCCGTATAACGGACATAAAAGTAAAATATAGAAATGTATTTTTAAATATAAAATTTTTACTGTAATAATAACTAGTAATGCAAATCTGAGAAAAAGTTTCGCATACTGTTGTTTTGTCCCGCAGTTGTGGTTGCATTTGCTTTGCAGAATAACTTTTATTAGAAGTACTTTCATGGTCCGTGTAATTTTGAAAGTGAGCCGTTTTAACTGTTATTTTGTTTGTTAACATAAGTAGACTTTATAATTTATAATGCAAAATAAGTACAAAATGTTGTGTTGAAGTTCTGTTGAAAATTATAGAAAATCTAGTTGACCCGTCTCGGCTTCTACTATCTATCTATCTATCCCTATCCCTAAGACATAACGAACACACAGCTATAATCAAACTCAAACTCAAATTATTTTATTTTAAATATACTTTTTTGCAAAGTATTTTTGACACGTCATTCAGTCAGTTTGTCTGAAGCTGCGACCAGTTCGAAAAGCAGTTTTCTTATAAGAAGAACTGACAAGAAACTCAACAATTGCTCTTTTCAAAATGCCATTGCTTACATCAGTCTGTTTTACAAAGGTATAATCATTCAGCTGAGCATCAACGTTTTGAATCCAAACTGTCATCATTCAAGTAATCTTGTACAGAGTAGTAAGCTTTATTTACTAAACACTTTTTTACTGGAGTTTTAAATTGCTGAAGTGGCAAATCTAATATCGGCTGCGGAATCTTATTATAGATGCGAACACCAAGCCCCATGAAACAATTACTCGGCTTGTAGAGGTTCAGTGATTTAAGCCTGATTGTATAACAAACAGACAGACGCCCTCTATTTGTAAATAGATGATGGGATATGTGGTACTTCCTATGATCGATTAAATCGTATTTAAATAGAAGATCTCAGCTTGTCACTATCAACTATCAACTTTCTTCACCAAGTATCATTACTTCAGGTCTACCACAAGGCTTGCATTCAGGACCGCTTGTTCACTTGACTCACTCATTTTTCGTTCTATACCTTAACGATCTTGCTCATTAATTAAAATTTGAGATCTTATTTAATATGCTTTGTCTTAACTTTTACCCATAAAATACATCATAATATTATCTTTGATTATATCCTAAACGTTGAACTTCTAAACAGAAAAACGTGAGCTAAAGATCTTGGGGTTATTTTCGACGTTAAACTTACATTTAGAGATAAATATGATTCTATTATGTCAAAAAGTATAAACTAATAGGCTTTATTATGAGGTCAAGTAACGGTTTTAAGTACCAATAATCTCGATTTATTTATATTATTCCTAAATTAAAAGTATACTGGAATATAATTTGGTAATATGGTCATCTTATTGCGCAGTTCATATCAACCGATATAAAAGAGTCCAAAAATGGTTCTTGAATTTATTATCATTTAGATATTATCTCAGACGAAAAATTTAGTAGTAGCAAATACTATGAACGACTTAAGCAATTTCATATGCAGTCTTTGTATTTATATAGTCTATCACGCTGGCTCAACTGGACCCGGTACAGCAGTGGGCCATTAATGATGGGTTGTGATGAAGATATATTTTTTTAGTCGGATATTCATTT
Source organism: Limenitis camilla (assembly GCA_905147385.1). Classification (NCBI taxonomy): domain Eukaryota; kingdom Metazoa; phylum Arthropoda; class Insecta; order Lepidoptera; family Nymphalidae; genus Limenitis; species Limenitis camilla. The sequence goes on from LR990254.1 coordinate 333,091, forward strand.
TTCTACACACTCCTAAATTTGAATGTAAGTGTTCAGAGTATGATATGAGATTGTCTAAAATCTCATATCATTGATATGAAACATTCATTGTTTCATTGTAACATACATAATTACAATGAAATGAAAAACGATATATACATATATCGTTCTTTGAAGAAAAGACATAAAAACTTATAAGTAGACTAATTGCTATCAGACACTAAAACATCATTAACTAGTAATAAATTAAAAATAGAAAATATTTAACAAAAAAATTGGTTGCCTGTAAAGTCGGTATACGGGCGAAAGTTTTACGTGACAACGACTTTGAGTGGTAAAATAATTTTAATGTGAATATTCATTCGTATAGTAGGAAGAAGGATGAAATAATAGTAACAATTTAAAACATTTATTTATACAAAGAATTATATTTAAAACATTAATTTATACAAAGAATCTCGCACTGAATTTCATATTAACAAAATTTTATTTTTACCTTTACACATACATACGTATGGAAGGGACGCGTGCCTTTCACTTTTTATGTCTGTCTCTCTCGCTCTTAGGCGGGCTAACCATGCCCGAGTGGAAGGGACGCGTGCCTCTCACTCGCTCTCATTGTGAGCGCATAACGTGAGCGGAGCGTAACGCAGTTTCTTGAAGTGTCACCCGGAAAACCAATTTATAAGACGTTGTCACGTCAAAAACAATCTTCTTTCGTAATTTTTTCAACAAACTCTTTCATTTGATACCCATGTAATGGGCGTGCATAAAAAATAACTAGTCCACTTTGAACTTTCCTCCATATTGGAATTTGAATGACATCTGACTAACAAGGGAATAGCTGCTTCAAAATTCAGTTGCATATAAGCTTGTAAAAAGTGTTAATAAAAAAATCTTTATCTATCGAATACATGCCTACGTGATACAACCAACCCCATATTATTCAAATTGCTGTATTTTTCCAAAGTTTTATCATTAAATATAACTCCTCGCTTTATTCAGCCCACGCCTCACGAATATTACGGTTAGCTCTGCCGCCACTACCATATCCACCGACCACTCCGCCATTGACTGCAGCAGTAGATCCTGCGCGCCGGCGGAGTGGTTTACGTTCCCCTGGAGAAAGTTGATATGTCGTATCCGGTCCATTAAGACGACATATCAACCTCCTCGCGCCTTTCTGACTGGCGCCCAACCCCCGCTGCGGCCTGAGATTTGGCCGCTTTCTCCTTGGGAGCGAAGGGCTTGCAGCCTCTTCCTCCCATCTTGTGCCCGGACGGCCGTCCGAGATCGGCGCAAACCGCGCAGCGAAACTCGGCCGTGCACGTGGGTGACCTGTGACCTTCGCCACCACACCTATAACACAGGCCACCACGTTCAATCCCGGAAGAGCAAAGGGACTTTGTGTGTCCCAGACCCATGCATTTATAGCAGCGCAAGGGCCGCTCCTCCAGGATCCTGACTCTTGCCGAGCTCCACCCGACCAGGACCCTTCCGGCGTCAGACAGCTTTTTGGCCGCTGACACCGGGCACGATACTCGAGCCGCCAGCATACCCCACGGACCAGACGTAATGTCACCGACCCGGACGGATTCCGCTGCACAGCCGCCCGCCTTCACCACGGCGGCCGTGAGCTTGGCCTTGGTGACGGAGTCATCCAGGTCCGTCACCCGCAGGTCCACCATCTTAGTGGGCCTGACGACCCTTGCGACCCCGTCCAACACCACGCGCAGCTTTCCGGCAAGCAACTCCGCCTGCTCGGGTGTCTGCCCTTTCGGCAACTCCAGCAACCGAGCGCCGGTCTTTGCTTGCCGAATGCGTATGCCCGCTCCGATGCCCATCTCCTCCAGGGAGACCGCCTGTTCCGCCCGCTCCATTATCTGAGCGTAGGTTACCCCCTTCTCGGCCGCCTCCGGCTGCAGTGTGATCACCACTGCAGACGTGCTGGGGGCTGAGAGCTTCGGCGTCGGCGGCTTAGCCTTCTTGCGAGACTTGGCCATAGGAGCAGGTGCCGCTTTGGGGGCCGGGGTCTTTTTGCCCTTGCCCTTCCCTTTCTTAACCACCTCGGTCCAGCTGCCCTCCTCAGTTAGCGGTGGTGGCGGTTGTGTCTGATCCGGTGGCGCGACGAGCGCAGGAGGGACGGCACTCGTAGATGGAACGAGCGCAGTTGTTCTAGCGCTCGTCGGTAGAGTGACCGTTCGTGGTCCCTTCTTCTTCATCCCCGATGGACCAGCGACAGGTGCAGGAGTTGCCTTCGCTGGTGGGGGATTTTTGCCTCCCTGCTTTTTGACACCTCCCAGCGGTCCAGCGGTTGCAGGGGGAGGCATCAGTCTGGCCGCAGACTCAGACGCGGCGGGGAGTGGACCTCGTTTGTCTGCGGCTAGCGGTGGGCGGAGCACCTTGGCAGGAGGTAGACGCTCCTCGATCCCCGACAACCGCGCGTCTAACATCATCATGAGAGATGACCTCAGCGCGTCGATTGCCGAGTTATCAAGTCCGGGAGTCTGAACCGGAGTGACCTTGGGTATGTTGGCCAACTCCGATCGTAGCTCTGCATATTCCCGCCGGTGCGCCTGGAGCTCAGCTTTGAGGTGTTCCACCTCACGCCGAAGTCGCCCATTGTCTTCACGGACCCGGCGGGCCTCCTCTGTTTCACTTTTGGAAGCAAGCGCCTCCACAACTTTCGTAAGGGCGGCCGAGCACTCATACAGCCTCCTCATAAAGCCGCCCTTAAGGTTTTTCGAACGCCGCGCGACCTCACAGATAGTGGTGGAGATCTGGGCGGCGCTATTCCGCAGCTCCTCCGACCCGAGAGAAAAGGGGTCTGCCGGCAGATCGAAAGCCGGCGTCGGAGTCGCCGTGGAATCCGTATCCGAGTTCTTGCATTCCTTCCTATTTTGGCGTTTTTGCAGGGCCAGTTTGAATTGCTCAATCCTGGCCTCTGCGTCTCCATCCTTAGCGGCGTCCTTCGCCATAGCGAGGTGTCGCCCAGTTTTTGTCTTTTTATTGACAATGAGCCCTTTATCCTTTGCCGTGGTCATCCGGTCAGTTTCCGTATCCGACGAGCTGTCGACCATCTCAGCCGCCGGTCTCTTGCGCCAAAACCGGTCGCTCGCTCCCGAAGCTACAGTTCTGACACTGCAGTCCGACAACACTTCAGCGTCCAGCAACCTCTCAATGGAAATTCTACAGTCCTTTATCAAGCCAGAGTCTATTGTAGCGCCCCCCGCAATCTTTGCGGGTGCAACCACCGCAGCCGATGCTGCCACATCCTGCGAACCTGACATAGCAATTGTTTGCACAATTACGAACACCTAGTGTGCCCCGCTCTACCTACAACCCAGAGGGGAGGGAGCTGGGGAAGGGAGGCCTCTGCGTATAAGCACACACACACTAGGGAAGCACACTTCAGCCACCCGCCTGCCACTCCGTTACGGTGGTCAGGACGGGGCCCGGGGGAAACGACGTGGACGTATGTGCTACCTGAACCCCCCCCCCCAACCTAACCTAACCTAACCTAACCTAACCTAACCTAACCTAACCTAACCTAACCAAGTCTCAGACCACCCGCGGTAGCGAACGGACGTTCCCTACGTCGCTCTGCACTTGAAAAACCGACTTAAAACGGTCTAAAATCCGGAAAAATAGGTTTCCGTGGTCGCAGCGCCTTGATTTTTATATCAATGGATGCGCGCTTAAACACCCTACATACCAGTGAAAGAATTATTAAAATCGGACAAGTACTTTAAAAGTTATAGACGAAAAAGTGTAAATTTTAGACAATTTTTTTAGTTTTTGGTGTTTAAAAAATAGTTTCTTTAGTGTTAAGTGTAAATACAGTACATAGTGTTATAGTGATAAGTAAGACCTTTCCTAGGACATAAAAATTTTGAAAGATTTCCTTCAGATTGGTGAGAGATCGCTGAAAAACTAGGTAGAAACAGTGAATCCACAACTAAAACAGCGTGCGGCATGAGATCAGTCGCCACGACCCACTGTTTTTATTATATCTCTAGAAGCGCTATTTCATAGGCTTTCTAACGACACCACATTTGGAATTTTCACTGTACGAAATCCGAAGTTATTACGCAAAAACCTGGACAACATACCATTTTTGCGAAATTTCCAGGCAAACCCAGGAAGCAAAGACTTAATGCACTAGATACTTTGGATCCTTCAGATTGTGAAAGTGGTTTCCAAATTTTAATGCGACGTTTATTTCCAGAGTTATTCGCTATTTAATAAGTGCTATTATCGATTTTCAGTGACTCAAAGTACGGCAGATAAAGAAAGTAAATTTATAATATTATACAATATTTATAAATATATAAAAATGCATTATATTCGTTTCCAGGTGTGGGGAGCACCAGTGAGGAGAGGACGCTGCGGTGAAAACACATAAATCATTCAAACCAGTACTATTAAGATGTACAGTTATACATTCATTCTCTATCTAAATAGGGTATTGACAGACGCGTCGGAGGACGTGTTATATATACTGATTATTTGATACTGGAGTTCGCGGCCAACGTTTCGTTTTGATACTATTTTATTTTTATTAAATTTTCTAAAATGTATACAAACGCACAATCTCGTATAAGATGTACATACAGCTATAGTTCACTCGCGGGAGGAAAATAATGGTATTAAACATTAGCGGACAGACAGCACAATATGAGTTACTGGTGACTCTACAGCTTTAATATATAGTAATTAAATGAAGGTGATAATTTTCTTAACGCGAATGGGATATAAGTCTCACTGGAGTACGAACACTGCCATCTAGATTGTACATACTTATTATAGGTTTGGCCCACCTACGGGGCTCCCTCCAGTCGTCATTTATAGATGCGATCTTTTAAGAAATATTCCGTTGTCTTGTTTATCATCTTTATGTAGGGAATGAACAATTTTAATATTCTTATTATATCGTATTTAAAACCTTAGCTGTTATTGGTGTTTACGATGCATGTATGTCGTATATTAATGATAATCAGTTAGTAAGTACAAGTTGCTGCTGCACACGTGTAATGTGACATGTGTGCTCGTATGTTTGTATGGTTGTGTGGTACTCCGTCGCGTCTCTTGTCGTGTGCATGTGTCTTGTAAAGGCCTATTTTTTAATTATTTTTATTGACGCATAAAGTATTATTCTAAACATTCCTTCTGTTCTTTCGAAGTTATGGTAAAGTTGGAGTCGTTCATGTCCATGTTCTACTGCGATATTGCAGTTGCTCTTTATTTTTAACCGACTGAGCTTTACCACATATCGAAAAGATCTCACAAAGAAATTTATTTGTCATATTTTAAATAAATGGATATATTTTATGTGAACATTTTATAGATATATTTTTTTGCTTATTTATAATATAGTTGGCTATTTTCCTACTTTAGACTAAAGAGTTCCTCACAGGCGCCGCTTTGTTTTTTTGTTATGGTCTTATTTGTGCCTCTATTTATCATATCAAAGTGTATACAGATCTGTAAAGGCTAGCGCGAGTTTAGTTTAATAGGGTGACCGAATGCAAAAATGGCAGCTTTTTTACTAGAGGAAGGAAGTAAAAGCTTTCATACAGAGTCCAAAAAATAGTCCTGTTAGTACTCAGTACGAACGATTTTTTTTCTACTACCTGAAATTACAATACTACATCGGAATCATACACAGTAAAGTTTTAGTCATATAGATATTCCGTTATCCGTAGCCCAGCGATTATCTGTTTTGTTAATAGTAAGTAACACTTTCATCAACATATATATTATCCTATCCTTAACGTTTATATTTACTTCACAACACTTCGACCGGAAACTAATAATGATATAATATTAACACACAATAATTCAATCGTCCTAAGCACTATCTTGTCAATCTATTCATTCTACAAGTCCTAATTATATCATGAACTATGGTTTAATCAAAAATAAATATTAAAATATACTTTCAACTCATGATAACACGCGTTGTATTATAAATTTAAAATATTTACGTATGACGATATATCTATATGATAGTTCAACTGTTAAATGAGATACACTTTGATAGGATGAATGAAGCGCGAACTACTCCACGTGTGATATGTTATATTTTGGCCAAAGTTTATTTTAGTTGGTTAGTAGCCCAGAGAGGATCGCTCAGAGAATTGCTTTCATTCCGTTTCATTTTCAGAGTGGCTCTTCTTTTAATACTATTACGTTTAATTGAAACTGTGATTTCGATCTCGGTTTGTCCTCGCGATATAATTTGTTAACCAGTCTGAGACTGTACGAGACTGAATGAGACCAAACCGAGATCGATGCGACTATTATTCAGAGTATTATTGTTACTTATATTTTAAACAGTGTGTACGATTCGAGTCATTGAGGTGTAATTAAGATGATTTATTGATAAATACAGTAAGTTTAGCGAGGTAAGTATACGCGATAGGTCCCGTTTGATGCATATGTATATCTATATGACAATATCGTTAACTTTCAACACTCGACGCGTAATGCCGGCAAATGGTAGTTTACATATAATTTGTCAAACTTGCTGAATAAATAATGAGATATCTCAAACAGGATCCACAATCTCACATCTCAGTCAATGTATATATAACATATATGCATGGAAGGTGTAGGTGTAGGTAGGTATAAATAATGTTAGGTTGGAAGGCGTCGCTCGTTCGCTCAATTTCTAGTCTGATGTAACAAGCGATATCACTTACGGTCGCTTGAACTACAATATCAAAATCCAAATTGATTTTAACATTGCATATTTATGTTTATATCATACTAATGTATTTGCTCGTAATTGATTTGTTCAATCACATGCATGATATTTAATTATTGTTTAGTTATTTTTAGTTTATTGCCTTCGCACTGTATTTTGTATGATTTTGTTTGATGTTATTTTTTATTTAATTTGCATGATGTTATGAAACCAATTCTGCTATATTTTATATAATTAATTGAAAGAAGGTGTTTTATTTGCTCCTCCCCTAGTCTCCGGAAGTTTTTATATTATAGCACAATAACTGGTAATTACGAGGCAATGTTGAGGGTCGAGCAGAGCCGGGTCTATTAGTCAGTAGGCTGGTAGGCCGCTAGCTTTAGTTATAGGTTAGGGTTCGCGTTTTTTTGTATTTTTAGTTGATGGCATTCACCAGTGCACAGTGACGATGATCACTTTAAATGAAATTGAAATGAAATTGAAATTATATTGTGTCATTTCTTCGTATCTAGTAATTATAGTCTATCATACTTCATTCATTCATTAAATCATTTGTAGTGCACTTAGCGTGCACTTTGCACGCAAATGTATGTGTATCATTTTGGATATGAAATTTCTTTAGTGTAGTTTGGCGCTTGGTCGCTCTTGCAGCCCCGGCCCTCGGGGCTTCCCCGGGTAGTCATGGGGTTATTTTGGAAATTAAAAAAAAATAAATATATGTGTAAAGAGGTTGTAGGAGGAAAAAAAACTATTTTCAAACAATTTCTGTCAGTGACATTAGGCTAAGTATCATAATCTATCAATTGTAGGAATGTTCGACGGTGTGGGCCCTTAGTCCCGTGGCTTCCCTCGTGTCGATGTAACTGAACGTGTTTGTTGTATAGCCCTTGGGTACGACGGGTCTCAGGGAGCAGCCAGCACGCAGCAAGACGTAAGATTAAGTTACAAATTTAGTATGTAAGACTGTCTTGTATTTCAGTAATATTTCCACTAATATATAACGAGTAATTATGATTGAATGTTCAATATTCCACGTTAGTAAGCAGTTACACAATACAACATAAGTCCCCTATGTAGCCCTCCTTCCCGTGCAGAAGCACACTATCTGAATGTTTATTGATGTCGTAGGAATTACTTAGACAGGAATTGTATTCTGATTGTGATCCTTATGTGTTATAATGTAATATATGACGTGTAAGCGATATCTATGTTCCCAGAGCGCGTGTAGCGACTAGCGACTAGTGTGTACTGTGCAGTGTGCAGTGTGCAGCGTGCAGCGTCATCCGAATAACAACGATTTTATCTTGTTCGATGTAAGGAAGGAATATTTTTTTTGTTGGATTTATGCTCTTGTGAATATTAGATATTGAAAAAGTCCAATTTAATTAAAATTTAAAGAGAAGTAGAATTCTGAAATACAAACATAGTTTTGGAGTAACTCTGGGAACAGATTTATTGTATTTTATCTTTATTCTAAGTGGTAATTAAGGAATGATGACAAACTTGATTGAATCAGTATAATCATTACGTGTAGGGAAGTATGTAGGTTGCCGGTTCTAGAAGCAAGTGGGTCAGGCGACCAGCTAGTCTATGCTATTCGTTAGATAGGAAGTTGTACAATATTCGGCAGAGTTAAACTCTTTGAAGGATTGGTGATGCACCGTTGGTGATCTTTTATTATTATAGGAATTAAGGGATTTTTGAAATCTTTAAGTTGTAATTCTGCACACTACATTTTAAATCTACAAAGAAGTTGAAAGTTTCTTTTTACATTTGTTACTATTATTAGTGTGAAGCGTAGGCGTATTATTCGATAAGAAAATTGTAAATGATCTCGAAGGTTAACCTTTCCTTATCACATACTTCATAAAATATTGATTTATTTTAGAGCTATAGGACATAACCAGGATTAGAAGAAAATGAAGTATTACCCTGAAATTTAGTCAAAATTATTTTCCCATGGCTTCTGCATTATTAGTAACAGTGAATTTTTTTTTAAGAAAAGGTTGACCTTGTTTATATTTTAAAAATTTGTATGACAATCGAGATGTGATAAATTCAATATCAATCGTTTAGTTCTTTAAAAGGAAACTACCCTTATTGATGGAGAAGAGCTGGTCGCTCCGCCGCTGGACAGTTGGACAGTCATCAGGGTTAGCCTAGATATTGAACTCAAGTCCTTTTGCCAATACTGTAATGTATCGGTGTTATTTTAATAAACGATTTGATGTCATCTCGATCACTCTTTTATTTAACTAACTGTGCACCCTGCCTACTCTCTATGAATATTACTCTATTTGTAGAAAAATTTTTAATGTGCAAAATAAAATAATTAGGACGAGGACACTGTTGGGTTGGGGAGGACCTTAAAGATCAGGTAGGAAAACATAGACCGATCTCTAATGCTGAATCTTCTAAAGAATCAAAGATAACCCAAATGGTATTTAATTGAGTCTATAAAAATAATTATTAATATATAAAACTGATATAATTCTAAAATTGGATAAATATTGATAGATTACTTTCAAGATTCTTAATCTGTCGATTCTCATACTAATCTTCCAATTGTTTGTTGTAAGTTTATATATTTTGGTTCTATAACTGGCATAGTATAACATGTCTTTATTTTTTTTTAAATTGTAATAGAATAAATTTTAAAAGATATTTTTGATTAGTCACTTCAAATAAATAAAATGATATAGTTGACATTTTTTTTTATTTATTAGTATTTTTCAACACCAATAAATATAAATAATGAGGAGGCCCTCCCTCCTTCAGTTAGGCCATAGTCAACCACGCTAACCAAGTGCGGGTTGTCAGACTTCACCCACCGACAGAGAGCCTTTGGGAGCTCCCAGGAGTGCAGGTTTCCTCACGATGTTTTCCTTCACCGTTAATACCGCAAGTGATATTCAATTGCTTAAAACACACATAACTCAGAATAGTCAGAGGTACGATATATATTATATATAATAAGTAGTAGCCCTTTAGTAATCTGGCTCATGCTATTTGGGACCTTAATACAATAATTATAATTTGAAGTGAAAAATCAGACGTAGTGGGAAAAAGAATAAAATAAAGAAGGCAGTTATAGGTATACAGGGAGAATTTTTGAGACGGGTCAGTAAGGGCAGCTACCTTAACAGTTACAGTTACAGGAAAATGTTCCTAGGAGTCCATCCATAACTTTATAAGATATTCTAAATTGCATTCACAGATTTTTGAGAAAATGTACGGTTAGCGAGCAGCGGTGCTCTATGGGAGCATTTAAGGTATGATTACTAGAAATGTCAGAAATCGCTAAAAACATTTTCCATACATTTTGTACTGAAAACGATAAATCAAACAATCCTATTTCTTACTGTGATTAAAAGACTCTTGGACCAACTGAAATTTAAATGCAAAAACTACGGTACGACACAACATGTCACATAAACTTAAAAATAGGTGATCTACGAAATTAAATATATAAAATGTAAAATCGAAAGGTAAAGGATTACTCTATCCGAATCCTCTCGGATAGCAAATCCGTACTGCAAGCTCTACAAAGCAATTCTATCACCTCAAAGCTTATCTACAAGTTCTACAACTGCCACCCATCCCTGACGGAGGTATGTAATAACAACAACAACGTAACTTTACAGTGGATCAAAGGTCATAATGGCTCTCGTGTCAACGATGCCGTCGATGAACTGGCCAGGAAAGGGTCGGAGATGGCTGCGATTGGACCAGAACCAATTGTCCCCCTTCCCTTAGCATGGCCTACATCAGCCATCCGGCAACACACAAAAGAACTACAAAATAAATGCTGGACGGAGGTAAGTGAGTGTAAGCAGTCGAAACAAGCTCTCCCTAGCATAAACCGGAGACTGTCTCGTAAGTTACTAAATCTCACTCGCCCTAGTTTACGCAAAATTACTCAAATAATTACGGGCCACGGCCCCTTCAACAAACATCTGTTTAATCTCGGTGTTACTGACAGCCCCCTTTGCAGAGCCAGTTTGGAGGCAGAAGAGACGGCCGCCCACATTGTTCTGGAATGCACAGGCGTGACCGAGTACCGGGCCAAACACTTGGGGTCACTGAGGACTCTCCCCGAGGTTATTGGTGACACCAGAGGTTTGATTAGCTTCTTAGAGGAGCTGGGATGGCAGGATTAGCCACCCACCTTTCACGCAAAATAGACGCACGGTGACGTCGAGTTGCGGAAACAAGCCCGTTTATACTTATACTTAAAATGTAAAAAAATAGTTATAGTGGCATAACTACAGTAGTTGAACATACTGTCTCGCGAAGTTTTTGGTAGATATTCCATAATAGAACATTTTATTGTTCGATCATAAATACTTTTCGCAGCGCATGCGATAAAAGACATTTTATGACTAAGTTTTCTACACCTTGGGTTGGTTTTAATAAGAATATCTGAGGATCTCTAATTTTTTCTAGTACTAAACATAGCCTATGTTACTCAGGAATAATGTAGCCTTTTAACGGCAAAAAAAAATTTTGAAATCAGTCCAGTAGTTTTTAAGTTTATTCGTTACACACATAAACCGCATTTACTCATCGAATATCCTATTAATCATTTGAAATATTAATGACAGCGCACGATATAAACAAAAATCCATTATATAAGCTTTATCTAGTACCTACATAAGTACGTTTATCTGGTGCGGAATTTTAAAAACATTATTCTTTAAGTGAACTGCAATATCCGACATCTAACTGCCTACTACCTGCTAAAGCTCATACAAGGATTTATTTAATTTAACAGACAACCTTCCAATCAATACTACAGCAATATTCATACATATCGCTTTTCGTTTTTTAATTCGCTATTTAAGAATGCTTCTTATCGGTATCTTAACTCCAAATGACAAATTAACAAATTCAATTGATTGACAAAATGACATTACTAATCTAAATGAAGCGTCAGTAGCTCAGTGGTTCGGGCATTGGATTCACGATCAACAAGTCGTGGGTTCAAATCCCGGACATTGGACTACTGGCGTGGCCCACTCCTGACACAAGCTATTTATTGGCTTACTAGGAGGGGTAAAGGGAATACTAGTAGTATGTGATCCATACTGCTAGTAATCTTTTCAAATAAAAAAAAAAAAAAAAAAAAACTAGATATTTCAGCTGCTGATGCAAATGTTTCATTCTGTCTGTTTGATATTCATGACAGAAATGTCTATTTACAAAACATGCCTTGATTGCCCCAGAACTTTGATTCTAGGTTTTAAAGACCTTTTAATTATTATTACTAGAATTACTTAATTTTTAGAAATAGCGTTTTCCATTAAACGCTAAGTACCATCTAATCTTTTTTAATCCATCACATGAATCAATTATTTTTTATAAAATAGATTTAATTTTAGTATTTCATTGATAAGATAGCAGTTGTTGTAGAACAATATTATGTAATATAATTATTTATTAATATTTACACACCAATAAATATCTGAATATGTCAAAAATCCACGCTCGTAGTCGAACATTGTACTTTATCATAACTGACGTGCTTTACTTGTGTGTCTGTCTGACACTCCTACTACGTGAAACATCTGATATTTGTTTGCAATTTATGTTAAGAGTTATTTCTATTAGATTCAAATGTGTCATGGTTTACTCGCGAATTTTGCTTGATCGGCCGTTATCATCAGATTTACCTACTTATATCAGATTTAGTTGTTGTTCAGATTACAGTAATATCTGATTAACAATATACAGATTTAATACACACTGATTTGCAGACATCTCTTTCACTCAGTTTTACTTTGATAATTCATAATAAGTATTCTTTTCCAGCTTAACCGAAAGCATGGATCTGTCCCGTCCACGAGATATCATCTCTCACCAAAACATACCTACTTTTCGCATTCAGACTTCCAAACTTCATAAGCGTTTGGTTTATAATAATTATAACTAATAATAAATTTACTTTATTGTACACCAAATGTTACAAAAAGAAAAGAAAAAAGCTAACTCAGCTTAGATCGACTAATAATATCTATAATTTTAATTGTACTTTGATAGTATTCAGAGTTTTAGCTGTTCTAATATATACAGACAGACAGCTTTGGCCATAAAATATAATTCGTAACAAAACCGGAATTATGTGATGGAGTGGATAAGATTGTTGTCAGAGCGCAGTAACTGACTATAAGTATCCCGAGGAAGAAGCATTGAACAGCACGCAGTATAAAAGATGAAGTATTCAAGTATTCCTGCGAAGTCGGAGAGGGAGCCACTTGAGCTTTTTACAAAACTGAGAGACGTAGTCCAAATATGAATCATATGCCAATATTTTGAAGGCGCTCAAGTGTATTCGGTAATCGGTTGCTCCTCAGTAATGACAAGTTAACACACATCTGTATAATCAAGAATTGGTAATAGGAGAGATTTAGCGCACGCAATATATGTAGGTAGGGGTAGGATATTACGCAATCTATGAAATGACGCAACTGATTATAATCAACTTCTAATAGGTTGGGGAAAAAGTTTCATCGCATTTTTTATGAAAATTCTAAACATTTTTTAATATAGTTTATTTACATTTAACTAAAGTATGTAGGTACCATTTTGTTCGATAACTTTTTGCTATCTTGTAGGTAGGGACATGATTCCATTGCTATAGAAATTTTTGGGCTTCTAATCAAAAAACCGCGACAAGTAGTTTTGGCAGTCCTCTCCTGATGTTAACCTGACACTGCCTAAAGAATTCTAAAGAGACTGAAACAGGTGGAAATCTGAAGGTGTAAGGTCAGGACTATACGGCGGATACATTAACACCTCCCAGCCAACTCTCTTAATTTTTGCTGAGTGGCTACAGATGTGTGAGGTCTAGCGTTAACATGATGAAAAACCACACCCCTTCTGTTGATTAATTCCGGCCGCTTTCTCTCAACTTCTTGCTTTACTCTCATCAGTTGTTCGCAGTAGAGTTCAGAATTTATGGTCCTGCCTGGTGGTAACAGCTCATAATGAATAATGCCCTTCCAATCCCACCACACACACAGCATCACCTTGTTGTGAGTTAACCCGGGTTTCGCCACAGTCGGTGAAGCCTGACCGGCCTTTGACTACGACCTTTTTCGCACGTTCTTGTCGTACATGATCCACTTTTCATCACCAGTTATCAGCTTCTATCAAAAATGGTTCGGTTTCATTACGTCGTAATAAAGAATCACAAATGAGTACACGGCTCATTAGGTTTCTTTCAGTGAGCTCGTGAGGTACCCAAATATAGAGCTTTTTTTATCCAGTTTTTTTCAAATGCGCCAAAACTATTTTGTGGTCAATTCCCAGTTCTTCAGCTACTTCGTGACTAATAATATGCCGATCTTGCTCCACTTTTTCAAAAATGGCATCCATTTAATCCGTAATAGGGCGACCAGACCAAGGTGCATCTTTGACATCAAAATTTCCGGATTGAAAACGCTTAAACCAAATGTGTGCTACTCTCACAGACACTGCACTAGGTCCATAAACATCGCAAATTTGTTCGCGGCTTGCGTTGCATTTTTACCTTTTTGTAGTAAAATTGTAAAATGTATCGAATTTCTTCATTAGACTCACTCATCTTCACAGTACGAAAAACAAATAAAATCACACATTGTCCTAATTTGAATTTGGAATTATCTTCTTTAAAATGTAAACTTGTAATGATACCAAAACCAGGCAGATACAAATAGTATAGCCAAAGAGATTTTATTACAAGTTCATACATACTATAATGCGAAAAGACTTTTTCCACAACCTATTATATATACATTTCCATAACTTTTAGTATTTGTCCTTTTATTTAAATTGTACGAAACCCTCACCCTAGTTCCATCTCGAACGTGGCCAGATTATTTTATTAAGCCTTATTTTAATTATAATAAATGATAGCGTAATATTTAAAACTTCGGAGTCCCACTCGGAAGGTATAATAGTCGTTACCAGGAACACACATCTGATTTTTAAACGTCGTGTGTATTTTGAACAATAAAATATTACTACTGTAATCATGAAAATACCTGCTTGATTTACCAATCTGGGCTTGGGCGGGTTGGGTGAAGATTCTTGAGTTCTTATTAATGAGCTGCTAATGAGTTGAGATCGAGATCAATATGACTTTCATTTTTTATCTTTACTAAACGGTAATTAACTCTGTTGTATGCTTCATAGAATTCATTGTTCATTCGAACATCATTATTTCGGAAAGTTATTTTTACTTGCATGACCTAACTGTCTATGACGCAATGTATGAAAATCTAAGATACTGTATTTTCACTAGAATCGTATACTTGAAAAACGGGTTGATGTTTTAAGTATAAGTTAATTCTTGTATAGAAAAATATCGGTCCTACAACGCACGCAACGCAATTTGATACGATATAACCTATCTTACAAGATATGGTACACCAATACTTTACCATTATTTTATATACGGATACTTCGCTAATCAAAAATAATAATTGACGCTCCAACTTGTTGCATATTCGATGGAAGAGTACCAGGTAACTTAAGGCATTGATATGTAGATATTTATCTTCACGGTCGCCTTAGGTATATCAGTAAAATATTTATCAATTGTAGAAAATGATATATTTAGCACAGCAAAAGGACCCACTCCATTGCACCAGGATCCATTGAAACAGTATCTTGTTTATTCCTCTTAGTACTCGTATATTCCTTTCATAAAGGTATATCCTGAAAATCAATCTTCGTAAAAAGTTGATTTGTTTACATAGTTCTTTTAGCCTAAAAAAATGTCTATTCCGCTCAAAAAATTAAAATTTCACGATACTTATTTATTCGTGTTTCTTTTTATAATTACTATTTCTCGTCTGACAATCTTCATTACAATTCTATAAATTTTCCTCGTCGCTCTGTGAAGAACAAATTAAGGAATAGTTTTTTTTTCATATTAAAATTTTTATCTTGCGTTATTTGTAAAAATGTAATTTTGCTTTTTAATATACCTAACATTATATAAATGCGTAAACTGAAGCCCATAACTTATTTTAGTTATGGAATAATTAAATACAAAATATGCAATTCAATCTTAAAATATATTATATTTTCAGTTTGATTACTTAGAAGGAAAACATCTGACGTAGTGTGAAAAGAAACAAGGTAGTATATATTAATTTAAGTAATTATTCCAACTAAAAGTACGTAAGTAAATCCTAACGCTAAAGAAACGTAAGTAATACTTAAGAATTTAATATACTACTTAAAACATTTATTGACGGATAGATATTTTGTCCGGTCTGTTATGCAATCACGCTTAAATCACTGAACTGATTTTGAAGAAATTTGATACAGAGATAGGAGCTTGTGGAAAGAGATAGGTTATGTTGTATCGCAAGAAAACCTTAAAAATACAATATAAAAAAAATTATAGCGATTAAAATATGAAATGAAACCTAAACACACGAGGTAAATTTCATAATGAAATACATGGACAAATAAAAGCAATTTGCTCATAGTCGATAATGATAGACGATTAATGATCATAGAAATGTCCATGAACACGTAGAAGTGGTACACACTACAGACTACAGACTACAGACAGTATGGGAAAATATTTAACTATTAAAGCAACTATTACAAAACTAATTGAACATTATTTATAGAGCTTGTTTGAGATATGTTGGGCATATTTATAATAATTCATCGACAAAAATATTTAATTCTTATTAATTCATTTATTATGAATTGAGTGACTAATATACGAAAATATTTATTTAGAATACTGAGTTTTATCTTTTAAATCTTTAAATTCAAATAAGTTAAAGAGTTATTTATTATAAAGAAATACTGATAAAAAGTATACTTGTCGATTATTAAAAATTATTTTAGAATTTTTGTGTGAAATAATTTTTATTGTGAATATGTTAAAATCTAATTCGAGGCCCTGACCTTTAGATAAAACTCTTATCCTCTTAAAATATTAAGGCATACTAAACATTATTATAATTGAATTATCTAATGAACTAACAGAAAGTGTACCAAATAATATAAAAATCATATGATATGGAACCTTTAAATATTAATATTTAGGGTCGCTTTTCACACGTGTATGTGTTATTACACCTACTTGGAAGTTTTTATGAAGCGGTTTCATAAATAAAATGTTAGATTTTTTGAATTAGATAAGTATATAAGTCATATATGTCTAATTAAATAAAAAAGTCCCCTAAAATATTACGCACAATATTTATGAAATTATGACAATTCTTGTAAGAAATCATCGGCTTTAAATCTAGTTTAAATCTGTCGCAAATACAGGGTATATAAAAATAAATAGTTCAGTCATATTTTTTGTTAGTTTATGTAGTTTAATTTCATTTCTTTAATTGGAGAAGACGATATAACACGTGATAACAGTACCTTACGCCCGTAAAGACGTAAATACAGGTATTTAATTAAAAGTCAGATTTTACGTGATTATGTGTGTTTGTGACTGTGTTAAAATCCAGACTTATACGTTTTTGCGGTACTCACAATAAAAAGACAACTAAGTTCCGCCATTTTGTGATGTGATTAGCGACGAACAAGCGCATTTCTATTAATAATATACACTAACTAATTTCATTTGGCTAAATATTTTAGTTGAAAATAACTTGTTTTCTTGACATCCGATTTAAATGAATTAAAGCAAACATTTTAAGTAAAGCACTGCCAATCGTGTTTCATTATTTACTATTTATATTTTAGTTTTTATTTGCAATATAAAAAAATTATCTATGTAGGTCTTCTAAAATGTTTGAGCTCCATGTACCATATTCATATTTTCGTCCTTGAAATGCCACCGTTATCGTCACTTTCAACCCCTTAATCTTAGGGGAAAGTATCCAAATGAGCGTTCAGTATGTTAAGTGACATATTGTAATTTATTTTGTCAACTGCTCGTTCAATAATTTCATGTAATTTTCCCCCGACAGTTTGCTAATACGTGATGGATTTTCCAGGTCACTAGATTTTCTTCGTATTGTTCATCATTTATAATTTGTGTGTTCAGATATTCTACTAAAATTCTCTTTAGTAATTATTTCAAAATGCAAAATTAATTAATGCTTTTTATCTGAGTAGCACAAAAGTAGCAGTACCAAACAACATTTTACGTAATGATTTAATTAATAAACTAAATTCGTTCCAGGAGGTATGTGGTGCCTAAGTTATATATTGATGAGCAACGGTAAAACAAAAAACCCACTGAAACTTAAATATACAGGTGTTTGTTTCATGAAAGTTAATTTACCACAAATATAGCATAATGAATATCATTAAATATTGAATTTTTGCGACATGTGTACACACTCATAATAATCTACCAAAACCAACATCTCTATACAGTATATATTCATTTATTGGTGAAGCAAAACTGAATAGCCTTTTTACAAAAGGGTATAGAGACGTTGCATACAAAATCTGTTCTTTAGACTTTTTCGATCTGCTCTTGAGTGGCCAATTTGATATTTAAAAATCTACTAAATTTTTAGCTCTTTATCCCAACGGTTTTCGAGATACTGAAATAAACTGTTTTGGATTTTTTTTTAAAGTAAACCTACGAGTGCCACTGCCTACAAGTAAAAGACATTGACAAAGATGTTTGTTATGAACACCGGTTTGAAAGACGATTTTTAAAATATAAATAAATCATAATCATGTCTTTGACTGTGTTTTTGAAATGTGTCAGTGTTTTTTTAATTTGTTTAATATGACGGAACAATGTACTCGTAAGTAAAATAAAAATGTTTTTTTTGAAGCTGAAGTAATAATTTAAAAATTTTTACTGGCTATAATATATTTCTGAATAATATTACATACAAACAAATATGTTTAAGATATGTTACGTACAAAAATGCCTACTTGTAATATTATACTACAGATAATATGATACTCGTAGCTAACTAACTAACAATGAAAAAATCAAATCCCACGCATACGCTGTACAATTATATCTAACAACGCGATGCTTGCAAATTCTGCGGAATTTAAACTGTAACTCAATATATATCACAAAAAGAAAAATAAATATATTTTAAAAAATTTACAAAACACATGTAACGCTAACAGCATATGAGACCTTACTTCATGGTAAATTTCACGACGCTAGGTCATCGGGAAGTACCTCATAATTATATGAGTGACCACATTACCGGTCATATCTTTTCAATGCGTGCACTTAGAAGTTTGATTTTTTGTCAGCCGCGAGGGACCATAGGTTTGAGTATTTGTTATTAATTTCAACTTGATACCTCCACGCGATCCTGAGAAAAAGGGACTTGACAGACAGACAGACGAACAACGAAGTTATCCTATAAGGGTTCCTTTTTCCTTTTAAAGAACGGAACCCTAAAAATAATTTATAGGTATTTAAATCAACTATATAAATAAGAATCAAACGTCCCTCATTTATAAAGACGAAGCCGAAATTCGATATGGTTGCGATATTTTACTCATAATAATATTGCCTACATTGTAATCCGATTTACGATAAGATATTTTAAACCTATGTTTTCAACTTAATTGTTTTCATACAATTCAGCTTTAAACGTGGGTTCAATATTTCTCCCATTTGATAAAATACAGACAGCGCAAGTGGATCCAAATAAAAGCTTGTAAAGAAGACATACATAAAAACGCCTAAGATATATTTGGATCTCTTTTTTAAGAATTATTTTATATTACTAGCTATTCACAGAGGTAAGTATTTGGTTTTTTCCTATCACAACATCGAATTTTGAATGTAAACTATTATATAGATAAGATAGATAGATAGATAAGGACTATTGTTGGTACAATAGAATGAGAGTATTTTATATAGTGTACAAACAACTATTACTTCTCATGATAACAAGATATTTTAGCCCAAACTGGATTTCATTACGCTATTCCTCGTCAGGTAAGATCACCCGTATCCTATCTCCTCAGCTCAGCAATTGTTTACTTTAAGCCCGCTTAAAAAGGACGAAAACTATGTATGATCGAAGGGAGGGCGGGTCAGTTCTTGATCAGTCCCAAAATGCAAGCAAGCAAGTGAAATAAACAAAAAAAAATCATTCGTATTCACGCCCTACAATATATTTATTCAGTCTACACTTAAATAAATTCATAGAGATATCTCAGTTTGACTATTATACTTTAGGTTCCAGCCGGCGCAGGCGGGTGCGGGGGTGGGAGTGGGGGTGGCGGCGGAGGCCCGGGGGGCGAGGTCGCGCCTATACAAGCGGCGGCAGAGGGCGCGAACGACACACAAGGCCGACGACGCGGGACGTAACTATCCTTCTTATACTTACTTATATGTAGTTTTCTGATATTTTCAATTTATCTATTTTAGGATTATTTTAATTTTTAAAATCAATTAGGTTCAATAAAAAATGTTTATATAATTTCCCTTAATTTTAATGTAATAAGTGTTGTTATCAATATATATGAGATTAGGAATTATAAAATAATAAACAATTGTTTGCAGTGAGCCAGGGTTCCCGCCTTCATATCTGCTGAAAGGAGTGAGTAGTTATTTCACTTTGTATTAGTCATCACAAAGAGGAGTATTTAGGATCAATGTCATTTTAATCACAAAGTATTTAAGTATAACCGGTTAGTGTAAGGTATTGTTTATTTGCAGCCACGCTGACACCCATGGCAGCGGCAGCAGTGTGGTCCTGGGGGCAGGTTGGCCGGTGTCGCGGCCGCTGCGCTACGACACGACATCCGTAGCGTAGCGGCCATATCTGGCCCCTCTAGTTCCTGTCGCTGCTCCATTCCACGTGATGCGTAAGCCTGATGCTCCTGCGTTTCTCGTAAGTAGCCGACCATGTACTATTGTGTCCCCTGTACATTATCCACGACGTACTCGTCTCCTCCGAGTAGACCATCACCCACGCGCTTCTGTGCTCAACGCAAACCATAAACCATAAACAGTTCCGTTCCTCGTGAGCCATCAACCACGACCCGCTGTATCCCACTGAAACCATTAACCATACATTCCGCTCTTCCATGTATGATACGAATGATATTCTCCTATGGTCTGCCTGGATAATGGTCCATGCAATCATCTGTTCTACATGTTGCATCAGCCACGATCTCCTCTCTAACAACTCCAACAACGGTATAGTGTCTACCATCATATAATTGTATGTTATATATTTTGATTCAAGGGAAGTAACCGGGAGGATGGAAATACCTCCTTGCTCCCGTGCTTCCGTGGAACTGCAAAGCCGCTCACCGCACGTCTGAGCCGCGACAGGATCTTACGTCTAACTCAAAATTAAGATTAGATTCTTTATAACACGGGTAAGTATCGTAGTAACAAGTTGCACGTGTGCTGTTAGGTACTGCAAGTGTCATGTTTCCACTGATACACCGTGGGTTTGTCCACGCAGCAAATATTGATATACAGTTTATTTTACCACTTATAAACAATACGTACCTACTTGTAATATTTAGATTATTACATCTCATTTTTATTTTATAAATTTATAAAGCTAATGATAAATTATAATATTTTTTCATGCGATAAATATAAAATGTTTCTTATGATCCGATCCTATTGATCCGAACTAGGTGACTTAAATGTATCAGAAAATTTCCGCTTAGTTATTTTTTTTTAAAGATTTAATAGGTAACGTGTTTTTCTTGACAAATATAGTTGTCAGGTGTCCGAGCCGACCCTTGTCACGTGTCGCAGTATATTTCACAAGGAACAAACAATATATCCGCCGAAAAATAAAACTATGATTATGCAATTAAGAAGTATATAAGACAAAAAAGTTTGTTCAGGCACACTTCTTCATTGACATACTCTTAGCTGAAACCGAGCACATATTTAGATGCGATTTTACTATAAATAAATTGTAAGTATCGTTTCTCACCAGTTTTAATCAGTTAACCTATTTAATCCTAGTTTCCATTAGGAAAAATTATACGTTAAATCCGTTTATGAAGGAACCTTTGTTTAATCGCTTATAACATTATTTTTATAATAGAACTAGTCAAGCCACGTGACTTCATCGGGAACGGCGGTTTTTTTTTTTCAGGATTATAAATGAGTATTTATCAAAAGAAGCACAATTAATTTTTTTTTTGTTTCAGATCTATGTCTGGTATATCCGTCATGGTAAGACACTGTTAACATTGTTTTTAGACTAGATATCTGTTATTTTATAACTTTACTACATTTCAATAACTCAATATTTATTATTGTCGACTTATTTGTGTTGTTTATTAACTTTGTTTATTAATGGTTGTTTTCAGGTACGCTCCCAGACGTCGTTGTTCCGCCTACTCGACTACAACAACTACACCTCCGATACTTAAGCTAATATTAGATTTAACTAAATATTTAAGATATATAGTAAATAAGTTCAGCGCGCTGTAATGTAAATCTAAAAATAAAGTTTGTCTTTTCGTGTAGTTGTTGTCTTAATTAAATCCATTCAAATTGAAATCGAACTGAAAAATAGAAACAATAAAAACGTAAATATCATTGTTTGAAGGATAATCGATTCAACAATTGTGTTTACTGAATATATTTGTTTAAAGCCTTCAGACTTCACAGATCCATAGCAATTTATTCGACCAAATATTCACATATATTTAAGCTCAATGACATACATGATAATACGCACACGAGTACCAGAAACAAGAACAAACTTGTAATGCGATATTTTTCAACATTCGTTCTTTTCAATGTTTAGGTGGTGTTCATTCATATTTTATAAAATATGCAAAAATTATTAATACTTGACTTGAAACACATTGCAACAGTAACTACTGTTAAACGAAGAATTATATTATCTATACTATAAGGTATACTCTTAAATGAAAGCACTCTCAATTTATAATGATAATTTTATTAAATTAAATAACATAAGTAATTAAACTACAAATCAGTTATGCGTATATCACCATTTATTTATTACATACAATACTTTGGTTTAAAATACTCTATAAATAAATTCCTAACTAATCACAAGCGTCGTTGCGTGTCGTCGCTTGTGCAGCGACCTTGTTTGTGCAATTCCTTAACTTACTCTAACATGAATCTTTCAAAATAAATATCTGAATATAAATTTACATCACATTTATCATATTCAAATGGAATCGAGTGTGCGCCCGCGACTTTGTTGTACACAGATACTCGTACGAATATATTTCGCATTCAAATTGAGTTAAATATATGCGATCGGTGTGCTAAGGTGTTCTACCTTCGCTTGGCCTTGTGACATGGTAACAACGTATAAACATTGCACGTGTGTCTATCAGTGGTCGTGGAAAAGAAGAGAAAGAAATAGTAGATTAGAATTATAGAGACCCATACATATTGGTCTCTAGTCACATTATGAGCCATAAAATAATATCTCTTTTTAGATAACATTCGTTATCGTTGTCTATGGCGTTGGAGTGGGGTAGTAGTCACTTCCGTTGTTATGACAGTCTCTACCCTCGTCCCTTTATATGCGATCGACAGTCTAACTGAAGTCTTAGTCGTGCGCGGTCTCTCAAGAAGTGAAGTAGTGTCTAAATAGTGATAGTGTTGTGCAGTGTTGTGTTAGTGCTAGGAGTGCTGTCCGATCAAGGTCACGTGAGTACCTTACAATGTAATTACCTCGTCTTATGTTAGGTTAGGTTAGCCTTGTGTTCGGTTAGGTTTATGTGAGATTAACCTTGGGTTTAAACAGAGAGCCTAGCAGTGGAGGCGAGTGTCGTGATCACTTAAAGGAATTCCTTAAGCCTACTCCTTGGTCACAAGTCCAAGGCACTGCTTAGGTTTCTCTCGTAATTGTTAGAGATCATATTTGATAATTTATCGGTTCAATAGGAGTATCTACGTTGCGTTTACCCAATATTCCATTCAATACCATCACCCCCTTTTAGTGTTCCCCAATATTCCCCATTTTCCTCCTTCCATCTCCTTTCACATCGTTTTTAAAAATCCCCGACAAATATTATCGAGTATGAGCCCATGTATTTTCGTTTGTAGTGACTAAAAATGTCAAAATGAAAAAATAATAATGTCTTTATTAACTCACCTGCCAAATAAGCCATAGTACTTGCAACTTTTTCGCTAAAAACTTGAGTTGCAAACTTCACCTTCATTTTATTTTTTTCAGGGTTTACATGGTCATCTGTCAATTTTTTTAACAGCTTCAAATACCTTCAAATGCTGGATCCTCTTTTTGTAATAAGACCAAATGTTCCCATTTAGCAGTCTTGGATATCCCATCAATTGTACATTTCAAGTCCTTTTTCAGTAAATTATTTCGTATACCCTTTATTAGATGGGGCGGATCATACAGAGGTATAACTTCTCTATTATCCACTTCAAATATATCTCTTCGTAATATTTTGTTTTCCCTGGAATATTTTACTCTTGTTTCTTCAATTAGGTGATTAATACAGCTTACATTAGAAGCTCCTTGATCACACACAGTGGCCAAAACACGCAGACCCACACTGTGTAGTTTTTGTATAACATCGGAGTTCATTTTTTTTTGTACTGCCGGAGCAAAATGTGTAGACAACAGGTTGTTTATAATTTCGCAAAACGCCTCTTATCATAAAAACTAAAGCATGATCTGCAATTTTTTTTTCTTTAGTTTTGCCGTTAGATACAAACCCACTAATCCTATCTTTTCGTGAATTGTAACTAAAATGAGGTGTTACAGCAATTTCGTCAAACAACAATACACACAACCTGTCATCAGCATTTAAGTATTTAACGTTTTCTTTCATCACCTTGAATAACTTTTCATTTATCCCAGGTTTTAAATCTGCTCGAGCAATTAGCCTACTCAGTGTCATTGGAGATGGCAATACAAAAGCTTTGCTCAAAAATCGATATAGACGTGGCCCTTGTTTATATAAGCTCAGTGCCATGATTTTCTCTTCCTCGGTGAACCTTCTCCCCATCTTGTGCTTTTTCAGTTCTCTAAACTGCATTGTCATAAAAATTGCAGCAAGGGTAGTAAATTTACTGATCATACTTTGAAATGTAACATTTTCAGACAGGTTCAGAGCTTTCTTCAATCTAACAGCATACTTCTCTTTTTGCTTTGTTACCTTTCTTAATACATCTGCTAAAACTTCTTTGTCATCCTTAAACTTTTTACCTGTAATAATTAAATACAATCCATCCATTAATTGTGCTTTAAATATTGACAAAACTGGAGGTTATTATTATACAGTCAGTAAGTTAGGGTAGGTAGTGCTTGGATTGGTATCCAGAATGATTTTGTTATAAGAATTGAAGTGGTTTTTTATGTAAAAAGATAATAAATCAACTTTTTGAAAATACCTTGTCTTTCATTTGTAGAACTCTGTTTAACAGTTACAGTTTGCGTGACTTTCACCTCTGGAATTGTATCTAAAAATGAAACAACATAAAATTAGGTCAATAGGACATAGGACAATCTATTTTAGCACTATAATAAATTATTTATATAATATATAAAATAATTGTAGTAGAAGTGTCAAGCAAAAAGATGTGAAAATTATTAATTTAACTTGCTTGAAATATAAGTTGCATATTAGTTAGAGACTATATTTTGCCTGTATGTATATTTTTTCCTATTATTTTTATAGTAAAAAAATATTTATTATTATTTGACAATTATTTTAATAAACCGTTGTAATATTAAAATGTGAGTAATAATCAAAAAAAGGCTCAAATCACCTGCAGAAGTAGATGCAGTTCCTAATTCATTACAACTGGCAGCAATGTTAATGTTTGTTATGTCTCTCAAAACAGCATGCTGCATTCCTGTAAAATATATATAATATTCAAATTCAAATATATAGAATTTTCAATACTCTTAACCTTATTAACATTTTGAAAATAAAAATTTTAATTAGTTGGCCAGAAATTCTTGGCAACTGGCATGTATTAGCAACTTAATTTCCTTCTCAGAGACACCAAATGCAGTGTACTGAAATTAACAATGACCTGTTTCCAAATTTCAATTCCAAATAATTCTATCAGATAATAAACTTGTATTCTTGCTGCCTGTGAGAAGGAAACCGAAGTATGCTTGCTGTTGGATTTTTCAAGCCACAGGAGACCTTTGGGCTGACAGCTGAACAATTTGCTTGCAGACCATGGTCTGTTTGAACAAATTGTATATAATTATTATCTATATATATATGTCGGGGATTTTAAAACGATGTGAAAGGAAATGGAAGGAGGAAGGTGGGGAATATTGGGGAACACTAACAGGGGGTGATGGTATTGAATGGAATATTGGGTAAACGCAACGTAGATACTCCTATTGAACCGATAAATTATCAAATATGATCTCTAACAATTACGAGAGAAACCTAAGCAGTGCCTTGGACTTGTGACCAAGGTGTAGGCTTAAGGAGCTCCTTTAAGTAATTACAACACTCGCCTCCACTGCTAGGCTCTCTATTTAAACCCAAGGTTAAACGCACATAAACCGAATCTAACACAAGGCTAACCTAACCTAAGGCTAACCTAACCTAAGACGAGGTAATTACATTGTAAGGTACTCACGTGACCTCGATCGGACAGCACTCCTAGCGGAAGGACATTCCAAGTGCTGACATCATGAATTGAAAAGAGGGGGGGTGGAGGGGGAGGGGGGGATCCCCCTCTATCAAACCCCCTATTTTTTTCTTGCCGCTGACGCATATTTTGGGAATTATGGGGGGAGAAAGAAAAATTGTACCTGACCTTTCCAAGTGCTGACGCAGTGGTTTCGCTCTAAAATTTTATTAGAGATAGGTGTAGGCCCACTAGAAGCACTCACTCACAAAATTTTGAACTGCAGAAATCAATATTTTCCGAAATATAACACTTTAAAATCCACATACAACAAACATTGTTCACAATAATAAAATGTCACACTGATTTAATCCATAGAGTTCATATTCAATATAGTGTTGAATTGACAGCTTGGCAACGAGACTTTTAAGCCAATCTTAAATAATATATTTAAATATTTTTTAATGTCATTCTAATAAAATTTTTAACAGAACAATAAAATTAAGAGGAAATTAATACTTAAAAAAGTATGCCCTAATATGATAAAAATTAATTGTAATAATTTTATTATTGGTAATGAATAAATATTTGATACTAAACTATTTTTTTTATTTGATTTAACTTGCACAAAAAATAGGATTTTTCTGAACCCAGTCTACGTCGCCCCGCTTTCGCGGGGCTCCTCCTTCTGGGTGCATAAACCTATCCAAACACTAACCTAACCAATTAGGGGGGAAACACTAACCTAACCAACTAAGGGGGGAGAAGGAGGAAAAGTTATTCCGAAACCCAGTCTACGTCGCCCCGCTTTCGCGGGGCTCCTCCTTCTGGGTGCATAAACCTATCCAAACACTAACCTAACCAATTAGGGGGGAAACACTAACCTAACCAACTAAGGGGGGAGAAGGAGAAAAAGTTATTCCGAAACCTAACCTATCTTTGAATCAGAATCAATTAGGAGCTGCGGACGCCATGGTAGACATACAACGCTTGGAACACACAGGAATTCGTAAACAACTCAACTGTAAGAACACAGGAATTCATAAACGACTCAACTGTACGAAGGCAAACGGATGTCTAATTTTTTCATTGTAAGTGTTGCCAATTACGAGTCTATAATACCCGAAATCTGAATTTTTTCCTTGCATCATCTATTTTTTTGAGCAAGTTAAATCAAATAAAAAAAATAGTTTAGTATAAAGCCATACTTTTTTAAGTATTAATTTCCTCTCAATTTTATTGTTCTGTTAAAAATTTTATTAGAATGACTTTAAAAAATATTTAAATATATTATTTAAGATTGGCTTAAAAGTCTCGTTGCCAAGCTGTCAATTCAACACTATATTGAAAATAAACTCTATGGATTAAATCAGTGTGACATTTTATTATTGTGAATAATGTTTGTTGTATGTGGATTTTAAAGTGTTATATTTCGGAAACTATTGATTTCTGCAGTTCAAAATTTTGTGAGTGAGTGCTTCTAGTGGGCCTACACCTATCTCTAATAAAATTTTAGAGCGAAACCACTGCGTCAGCACTTGGAAAGGTCAGGTACAATTTTTCTTTCTCCCCCCATAATTCCCAAAATATGCGTCAGCGGCAAGAAAAAAATAGGGGGATCGATAGAGGGGACCCCCATCTACCCTAATTACTACCCCTCCCCTCCATTCGTAATGTCAGCACTTGGAAAGTCCAGCCCTCCTAGCACTAACACAACACTGCACAACACTATCACTATTTAGACACTACTTCACTTCTTGAGAGACCGCGCACGACTAAGACTTCAGTTAGACTGTCGACCGCATATAAAGGGTCGAGGGTAAAGACTGTCAAAACAACGGAAGTGACTACTACCCCACTCCAACGCCATAGACAACGATAACGATTCAATTAATCGATAATCTTTTACTATGCTCCGACACGGCCATTCTGATAATCAACGCGCTCTCGCGTTGCCTTTACACAGTTTCAAAATACGTAACACTTAACACTAATTTCATAGACCAATAACTTCGTTAAAGTGTGACAGCTTTCAGCACTATTTTCCACTAGACATAAGAATTTCAATCATTAACACACAAAGAAACAAAGAACTCTCAACACTCTTTACAGAAAACATCTCAAATTCGTAGCAAAGCGTAACAGCTTTCAGCCCCAACCGTCGGGGCCTACAAAGCCACCTTACAACGGCTCAATAACAACAAAGCGACAACGCTTCCAGCACATCTTTCCGACAAAGCGTAAAAGCTCTCTGTCGCACTAATAAAACGTTAATATGATCAGTAATTTCCAAACACAATGCGTAAAAACTGTCAACACCATAATTTACTACCGTAAGGGCTGATGTGCCTCATGTAAAGCGAAAGTCTACCTACTTCAAATAATAATCACGATTTTAAGATTGTAAACTACCTTCGCAACTATGTAATGTGATATTAGCTATTTCTGAATTTTTATTTTGTACTACCCACTTTAACTTTTTCAAAAACTATTTCTCTAGCATTGACACTAAGATAACCGTCAAGATGATACGCAAAAAACCGTAAACGTGAACTACTGGGCTTGTGATCCCACTTCTGATGTCGGGGATTTTTAAAAACGATGTGAAAGGAGATGGAAGGAGGAAAATGGGGAATATTGGGGAACACTAAAAGGGGGTGATGGTATTGAATGGAATATTGGGTAAACGCAACGTAGATACTCCTATTGAACCGATAAATTATCAAATATGATCTCTAACAATTACGAGAGAAACCTAAGCAGTGCCTTGGACTTGTGACCAAGGTGTAGGCTTAAGGAATTCCTTTAAGTGATCACGACACTCGCCTCCACTGCTAGGCTCTCTGTTTAAACCCAAGGTTAAACGCACATAAACCGAATCTAACACAAGGCTAACCTTTTTTTTTTTTTTTTTTTGTTGACCCGGAGGAATCTGTTCAGCAGATACCTTCCCAAGCGGGGACTTGGGAAAGGTTATGCGGGGATGGTGTTACTGCCTCTGAAGGAAACAGTCCAAAACTGCCTCAGAAGGAGGCAGCCCGACCCGCTAAACCTCCGGAGTGTTCCTACACGACGCCTGACGATGGCACGCCACGGTATCGACAACGTTCCGCGACTTGCCGGCGCCTGTCTTCCACCGGACCCTACACGGGGGATGAGGATGAGCAGTCCCCCCCTTCTAACAAAATGTCGCCCCTAGAACACCAAGGGGCATACACCTGCACTAGGCCTATTTGTGGGCGACAGAAATCCCCGCCTGTCACCCATAGACTTACTTTGCACAGCGTCGGTGCACTAAGGAGGCATCGCTGCCAAAAAGGCACGACGCCGGCGACCCATTCGCCTACGGCGCATGAGAAGGGCTTCCGGATCGGTCTCCCGGATTCTCTCCGCCTCCTCCTTTGCGGTAAGGATGATTTCAGCAAAGGCCGAAACTGCCTCCCATGCCTGTTCACTACCAACCATAGCTCTCACCACAGCCGGCAATGACAGGTCCATTCCAATGACCGCGACCAAGGCAACACGGTGCTCCTCCCAGGCAGAACAGATCCGGCGTGTGTGGTCTGCCGAGTCTTCCGCACCGTCCCCACAGTGATGGCATGCGGGGGACGGTTCCCTCTTCACCACCTGGTACAGATATCGACCAAAACAGCCGTGGCCTGTCAATACCTGTGTCAGACGGTATGTTAAAACGCCGAAATCACGACCAATCCAGTCACGCAGAACGGGCCTGACCGCGGCCACCAATTCCCTGCTAGCTCCCGGGTTCTCCATCCTCTGCTCCCACATGTAGACCACTTCTTCACGTGCCTCTCTTCTCCACTCGGCGATGACCCCATTTGGTGGGTCTCCTCCATTCTCCGCACGAAACAGTGCACGCCGCCCATGTACCGCCGCTAGAGCCTCTGCTTCCAAATCCCACGGCGGCACACCCGCAAGCACGCAGGCACCCTCAAATGACACGGTACGGTACGCCCGGACCACTCTCAAAGCCATGGTACGCTGCGGACGACGCAGCAACGCCGCAGTTTTAGGGCCGAGAGCATCCGCCCATATGGGCGCACCGTACAATGCCATCGAACGGATGACACCGGTATATAACCGTCTGCACGTCACGCTGGGACCACCGATGTTGGGAAGCAAACGCCCCAAACTCCCAGCCGCCGCTACCAACCTCGGAGCTAAGCGATGGAAATGCTCCTTAAATGTCCACCGGCTATCTATAATAAGCCCCAAATATTTAATCCATGACCCAATGCCGATGGACGCGCCTACCACAATTATTTCTGATCCCGGCGGAGGACCCTTACGCGGACCATGGAAGGTCATGGCCTCCGACTTGTGGATGGCTACTTTAAGCCCAAGTGCTTCGATGCGTTGTACAACTTGAGACACAGCAGCTGTGCCGAGTATCGCAGCTTCTCTATAATTTGAGCCACGTGCTGTGACCAGCGTGTCATCGGCGTAACAAGTTACACTTACTCCTTGTAGTGTGGTTCCTCTCAGCACATAGTCGTACCCCATGTTCCACAGAAGAGGTCCAAGGACAGACCCCTGTGGAACACCGCACGTCATCCTTCTCGTCGCCCATGAGCCATCCTTCAGAGGGTATTTCACCACCCTTCCATCAAAATACACTTCCACCATAAGTCGAAGGTATCGCGGCACGTCATGGAACAGCAGCGCTGCCTTTATTGTTTCCCAGGGAAGGGTATTAAACGCATTTGAAATATCTAGTGAGACCGCCAGCAACACCCCTCCCTGAGAGACCGCCTCCTCTGCGAGATGCTTCACCCTCGCAATTGCGTCTATCGCGGACCGCCCATGACGAAAGCCGAATTGTGTACTGTGCAACCCTGGTGACATAGATTGCACGAGGCGGGCAGCGAGCACGCGCTCAAAGAGCTTACTCACCTCGTTCAGTAGCACAATCGGTCGGTACGCCGATGGATCCCCTACAGGACGACCTTCCTTCCTCAGGAGAACGAGCCTACCAGTCTTCCAGTTCTGAGGAAAGACTCCCCTGGCGAGGCAAAAGGTGAAAAGCTGCCTCGCCCACTCGCCCATCTCCTTAAGCGCAACTGACAGTGCTCGCCCAGGAACACCATCTAATCCAGGTGCCGTCTTCTTTGTTTGCATCTTCCGCACAGACATTTTTATTTCTTCCTCCGTGACCGGTGGTGGTGCATTATCTTCGATCTGCTCAATCGAATCATCATGTCTAGTCATAACCGGCGGCACAAAACTTTCCGATTGTGGAAACAAGACTCCAACGATGTCGTCCACAAATCGTGGCTCTAAACTAGAAGTAATGGGAGGAGCTGGAGGCCGCAACTTAGCCCGAATTACCTTATACGGCTTCCCCCAAGGATCCCGATCTAAGGACTCTAACCATTCCTGCCATGAAGCCTCTTTCGCCTCACCTATACCAATTCGTAATGCTTCACACGCTGTCTGGTATTCTAGGTACAGTTCATCTTCCCTTTCTATATCTCGAATTCTTCGTCTCCTTGCGTGAGCATATCGACGGCGTGCATGTATGCATGTTTGGCGAAGTTGTCGAAGTTCTGTCTTCCACCAATAAATCCATCGTCGAGGCGCGAATGGCCGGGCCCGCGGCATAGAGGTATCGCACACACGGGCCACCGCTTCACCAAATCTCTCAGCATCCTGTTCAATGTTTCCAGAGACTGCACCTCCATTCGCCCAAACTTCAATTATTGCGGCTTCCCGTGCCAATGTACCATCCATCTTGTTCACAAGCCATCTTCGACCATCCCGAATAGGGGGGTGACTAGTTCCTGTCGACAGTGACACAATGACCCGGAACCTAATATAACGATGGTCCGACAGTGTTTCTGCATCCACCACGACCCTCCAACCTTCGACTCGACGTGCTAGGGCTGAAGAGGCAAAGGTTATATCTACCACTGATCCTCCACCACGGCGAACGCACGTCAATTCCCTCCCCCTATTAAGGACTACGAGACCCAGGCTCACCGCCCAATCTTCCAGCACCTGACCCCGCAAATCCATCATCGAAGACCCCCACGCCCCAGATTTGGCGTTGAAGTCCCCAGCGACTAGTACAGGGTATGGGTGCACTCTTCCCACCAAGGCCCCGACCTCCACGAGCATTTGCTCGAACGCAGCGAGACCCGAGTTTGGAGAACAGTACACTCCCACTACTGCAATGCCGTCCATGGAGGCCATCACGTATCCCCGGCCTCTAGTCTTAAACTCAAGAGTCGGGGAGCCATTGGCCCTCGGGGCGACGATGGCCACCAAGCCCTCGCTATCTCCCACCCAGTCATTTCGAGGGGGAAACACAAGGCTAACCTAACCTAAGGCTAACCTAACCTAAGACGAGGTAATTACTTTGTAAGGTACTCACGTGACCTCGATCGGACAGCACTCCTAGCACTAACACAACACTGCACAACACTATCACTATTTAGACACTACTTCACTTCTTGAGAGACCGCGCACGACTAAGACTTCAGTTAGACTGTCGACCGCATATAAAGGGTCGAGGGTAAAGACTGTCAAAACAACGGAAGTGACTACTACCCCACTCCAACGCCATAGACAACGATAACGATTCAATTAATCGATAATCTTTTACTATGCTCCGACATATATATATAGAGTAAATATAATAAAATTGAAGTTATTTAATTACCGGGAATGCATAAAGAAGGGACAGCTCCATCGCTTAATCGTCTTGACCAAGTTAAGTATCTCTCTTCAAAGTGGTTATGGCATATTCTCCTATTTCTGTATATAAAGTGATGATCTAATAATAATAAGTCACTTCCAACAGCATTTATCCACTTCATAAATCTTTCTTTCTCTTTTTCTGGATGAGGAAATATATGCAAGGTAACATTATCTAAATCAGAAGAGGAACAAGAATACAACAAGTCAAACATCATCTTAATTATTTATTAGGGTACCTAAACTAACCTAGGGTAAAAATCTTAAAACAAGTCACCTTCCAAGAGTCAAGAACAGGAGGGGAGGAGGGAATCACCCCCTATCATTTTTCCCGCCGGAGATGTGTAATTTTTTTACTGAATTTTTAAAGAAATTAATATTTTTTTTAATTTTTAACTTTGGTTAGGTTAGTATCTTAATAAAAAAAAAACATTAAAGTTGATTATAGACAAAAAGGACTGATAATTCTTGTTCTTCTCGACCTCCTGTGCAAGAATATATACCTAGCCATATCTTATATATTCAGCGGATTATAAACTACACTTCAGCCAACAGGATCTTTAATGAATAAGGATAATAAGAAAGTTATGGTATTTAGAAATAATAAAAATTACAAGGTACTTACAAGTTGTGTTACAAGACGGAATACAACAATTTCTAGTTGATCCAGCCATTTTTAATTAAATGAGAGATAAATCGTCAGACAATATCGTATGCAGGGGTCGATCGTTGTAAGCAGGGTTGTGTGTCCAAAAAACAGATGCAGGGGTCAAACGGTAAAAGCGAGAGTCGTCAGGGTCCGGGAAATCAGCAAAACTATTGGAAATAATAAAATAAAATAACTAGAACACATTCAAGATTCTTCTTCTTCTTCTTCTCTTGTCTATGGCTTTTCTACCGCTTTGAATAGCAGTAATTCTGCCAATGTCAATGTGAGAATGTTCTTCAAATTTGAGGCTTTTGACCAGTTACAATTGCTTCTCTCCTCATATGCTTCTGAAGAGGTTGTGCGGTAGGTGTAGGTGATTGTTATACCGCTTTAGTGTGACTGTCAGGTGTCAATAGGATGAAAAAGTCACTGTGTATGTTGGCATTATGCCTATTATAATTTTCTAGGAAGATTAGTAGAGATTGCTTGATTCCCTTGTTATAACACCTACAACAACACATAAAAAATAAACCTTGAATGTTAGTCCATCACCAGTTTATTATAATGTAAGTAACCATACAATAAATATTATAATACAAAAGCAAGCACACATATTTTACATTATCTACAACTTAATATTATACATTTTAATATATTTACACAGAATTTTAACAAAACAGGGATCTGGGAATATTCGCAAAAATTTTAAAATAATTTTACATCTTAGCCCAAAAAAGTCAAGTAATTTTAATATTTCTTTGTTTATTTTCACATATTTATTGTCATATTATTTTAAAAATCATATTTATAATTTTCTATTTATGATTTCCATTTTCTGTCTAACAATAACCTGCACAATTTTTCTGAGTAAATTGAAACTGTTTAACCAATCAGAAACTTTAAAACATTAAATGTTGCCTCCCTAAATATATTTGGTGTGACCATTGAAATAACGAAGTGCGAGTTTACAAGTATAAACTTGTGAAGTAAATTATTTAATTTCAATTAAGTATTAAATAGGTACCTATAACATTTAAAAAATAAAACATTTATATTTTATTTGAATAAATTATACTGTAAACATTTATTAAATATTAAAAATGTTGTATGTAAAAAATGTGTAACGCCCCGGTTATTAATAGGGGAAGATAATTATTTTCTTTTAGCGCCATTAGAAATATTACATGGTAATAAAAATGAGCCCTACGCAACTAGATGTCGTCTGGGATGGTCCATTCACGGCTGCTTTGGTCGCACTCACACACCGGCTAATGTTAACATGCTGTGTCTCGCTCACGCCGAGAAGCAGGTGAGTGACGATATTCATTGTCTTAACGATCTAATTAAAATGTCGTATGAACTAGATTCAATAGGAGTTTCAACCGTATGCCGTCAAAATACGGCACATGCGAGAGCTATTGAAATTATAGAATCTACATCTCGTTATATAGGGCATCAATGGGAAGTAGGTTTACCGTTTTCGAAAGATAGTTTTATATTACCGAATAGTTTTAATTATGCACTATCACGCCTACAGGGCATTATGAAAAAATTTAAGATTGATCCTTTGTATTATAAAAGATATAGTAATGAGATAAAAAAACTGTTTGATAATGGTTACGCTCGAGTACTTGAAGAGAGGGAGATTTCTACAACTAATAAAAACGTATGGTACTTGTCACATTTTGGGGTGCAGAACACAAATAAACCGGGGAAGTTGAGGTTGGTTTTTGACGGTGCAGGTAAGGTGGGGGGCGTATGCCTCAATGATTTTTTACTCACGGGGCCTGATTTATATAATTCTTTATTAGGTATAATGTTACGTTTTCGTGAACATCCAATTGTTTTGATAGGGGACATAAAAGACATGTTTCTTCAAATTAAAATCCGTTCTGAAGACCAACATGTTTTGAGATTTTTATGGCAAACTAGTCCAGACGAGCCATTAAAAATATGTGTAATGCAAAGTTTAATCTTTGGTGCAACTTGTTCGCCCTTTATTGCGCAATACATAAGAAATAAGAATGCATTTAAATATCAAGATTTATATCCGAGAGCGGTTGACGTTATTGTAAACGATCATTATATGGACGATTGTTTACATTCGTGCGAGAATGAAAGTCAAGCTATTCAATTAGTTCGCGATATTACGTTAATACATAAAAAGGGCGGTTTCGATATAACGCGGTGGTCTAGTAACAGTAAAGCCGTTTTACAAACCATTCCGATCGACGCGCTGGCGCATACGGCTATAGAATTTAAAGCCGGAGCTATGAATATTGTTGAGCGCACTCTCGGTTTGATATGGTATCCGAATGATGATTTTTTTGGTTTTAAAATATCGCTCGACCGTATACCTAAAGAAATTTTAGATGGGATTGAACCACCGACTAAGGCTAAAATGCTTAGCATTATTATGTCTGTGTACGATTTACATGGATTTTTATCGCCTTTTACAATAAAAGGTAAAATCATTTTTCAGTATGTACATCGCAGTGGGGTTGATTGGAATAGCCGCATCCAGCCCGATGAACATAAAAAATGGGTTAATTGGTTAAGTAATTTAAAGCAACTTGATACACTTCGCATACCGCGTTGTTACACTAACACGTCCGCTTGGACGGAGTGTTACCAAGTAAATGAGTCAGCATTTATAGATTTAACTATTGTAGAACGACAATTGCATATATTTTGCGACGCATCTTTAAAATCATATGCAGCAGTTATTTACTGGCGGCTTACACGATCGGACGGTTCTGTATTGGTTTGTTTTGTGGCCAGTAAAAGCAGAGTTAGCCCATTACGACCAATATCTATACCACGACTTGAACTACAGAGCGGGTTACTGGGCGCACGCCTTGCTAAGACTGTTCAGGACGAGCATAAGGATACAAAGGCCACTAAACGTTACTTTTGGTCTGACTCAAGCACTGTATTACAATGGATTCGTAATGATCCTCGTAATTATAAGCCATACGTAGCTCACCGTTTAGGGGAGATTGATGAGTTGACTAAATCTTGCGAGTGGAGATACGTACCTTCTAGTCTCAATGTTGCTGATAAAGCTACACGAGAAGACGCTCCTCCACTTGCATATTCTGATACATGGTTTCAAGTTCCTTCATTTTTACGCTGTCCAGAAGAAGATTGGCCAAAAAATCGCAAGTTTACCGAAGTGTCAGAGGATGTGATGTGTGAGGAAAGATCGGTGCTTACTGTGACCACTGTCAGCTCAGAGTTGTTTTTAGCAAATGAAAACAACATCTCGAGTTGGATCACACTAGTGCGCGCCACCGCAAGAGTATTGCTCTTTATTAGAAAATGTCAACATAAAGACACAAAACTTGATGTGGTTCTGATGCGAGAGGCAGAAAACCTGCTTATACAGAAGAGTCAGCGTGACTCTTTTAATACCGAATTGACATGTATTAAAAATAGTAAATCACTACCTAATAATAGTCGTTTATTGAAATTATCTCCATATATCGACGATTCAAATATTTTACGTGTAGGTGGTCGTATTGACAAAGTTATCGGTGTAAATAAAGATACATTAAGACCCGCTATATTAGATGGCCGACACCGCATAACACGTTTATTAGTTGAATATTACCACAAAAAAGCAATGCACGGTGCTAACGAATTAGTTGTAAATCAATTGCGACAATTATATTGGATTTTAAAGCTTAGACCTACTGTACGCAGTATAAGCTCACAGTGTTTGTTATGTCGTTACAGACGTGCAGCCCCTCAGCCACAACGCATGGCTGACTTACCAGCTGCCAGATTGCAGCACAGTAGACGACCTTTTACCTATTCTGGTGTAGATTTTTTTGGCCCACTGGAAGTTACTGTGGGTCGCAGACGGCTAAAAAGATACGGTATGATATTTACATGTTTGACAATTCGCGCTATACATATTGAATTGACAGAAGATTTGACTACCGATTCAACTATAATGGCTCTCAGACGAATGGCTGCTCGTCGCGGATTACCGAGTGTGATTTACTCTGATAATGGGACCAATTTACGTGGAGCGAACACGGAACTGCAAGCCAGTATAGCTGAACTAAACACAGAAGCTTTGCAGGAAGACGGAGCTATTCGTGGTCTCGAGTGGAAATTCATACCACCTGGGGCTCCTGAAATGGGCGGAAGCTGGGAACGTATGATTCGCACAATTAAATCTGCACTCAACGTAATTCTGAAGGAGCGTGCCCCTCACCCTGATACATTAGCGACGTTATTGGCTGAAGTAGAAGCGTTGGTAAATAGCCGGCCAATAACTCACGTATCTACCGACCCCCATTACCCGGAAGCTCTAACTCCCAATCATTTCCTGATAGGTACATCCTCGAACGGGCCAGCATTCGGTAAATATGATAGCCGGGATCTGTGCCTCAGAAAACGGTGGCGAGTAGCACAGCGTCTGGCTGACATGTTCTGGAATCGATGGCTCCGTGAGTACCTGCCAACTCTATTGCCACGCCAAAAATGGACGCAAGAATCGCGGTCGCTTCAGGTGGGTGATTACGTATTGGTGATAGAACCAAATATAGCGCGAAGTTGTTGGCGGCATGGTGTTGTGAGTGCGACCCACGAAGGCGTCGACGGTAGGGTTCGTGTAGTAGACGTGCGCACACGCACCGGGATACTGCGTCGGCCGGTGACACGCGTCGCCTTATTATCCCCACAGGTCGATAGTGCTAATAATAATTAGCACTAGGGAGGCAGATTGTAGGCGACATAATTATTTTATTAAAATTATAGGTAATAAGTAAAATAAGTAATATAAGTATAATATGATAAAACTTTAAAGATAATTGTAAGCTAATTTTAAGGTAAAAATATATATTAACCGTTGTCTTTTTATATGTAACATTTGTTTTTATATTTTAAATAGTCTGTAATCCATAATATTTTTTATGTTAATAAAAAAACACGGCGAGTCATTGCGAGCGTAACGCGCGGCTAACGTCGGTTCAGTTCCTATCTTGTATGCGCTCGCACTGGCTGCTTTGTTGCACTTTCAAAATTTCACACCGCAGTTTTATTTTATCGCCTACAAGGATAATAAGAAAGTTATGGTATTTAGAAATAATAAAAATTACAAGGTACTTACAAGTTGTGTTACAAGACGGAATACAACAATTTCTAGTTGATCCAGCCATTTTTAATTAAATGAGAGATAAATCGTCAGACAATATCGTATGCAGGGGTCGATCGTTGTAAGCAGGGTTGTGTGTCCAAAAAACAGATGCAGGGGTCAAACGGTAAAAGCGAGAGTCGTCAGGGTCCGGGAAATCAGCAAAACTATTGGAAATAATAAAATAAAATAACTAGAACACATTCAAGATTCTTCTTCTTCTTCTTCTCTTGTCTATGGCTTTTCTACCGCTTTGAATAGCAGTAATTCTGCCAATGTCAATGTGAGAATGTTCTTCAAATTTGAGGCTTTTGACCAGTTACAATTGCTTCTCTCCTCATATGCTTCTGAAGAGGTTGTGCGGTAGGTGATTGTTATACCGCTTTAGTGTGACTGTCAGGTGTCAATAGGATGAAAAAGTCACTGTGTATGTTGGCATTATGCCTATTATAATTTTCTAGGAAGATTAGTAGAGATTGCTTGATTCCCTTGTTATAATACCTACAACAACACATAAAAAATAAACCTTGAATGTTAGTCCATCACCAGTTTATTATAATGTAAGTAACCATACAATAAATATTATAATACAAAAGCAAGCACACATATTTTACATTATCTACAACTTAATATTATACATTTTAATATATTTACACAGAATTTTAACAACACAGGGATCTGGGAATATTCGCAAAAATTTTAAAATAATTTTACATCTTAGCCCAAAAAAGTCAAGTAATTTTAATATTTCTTTGTTTATTTTCACATATTTATTGTCATATTATTTTAAAAATCATATTTATAATTTTCTATTTATGATTTCCATTTTCTGTCTAACAATAACCTGCACAATTTTTCTGAGTAAATTGAAACTGTTTAACCAATCAGAAACTTTAAAACATTAAATGTTGCCTCCCTAAATATATTTGGTGTGACCATTGAAATAACGAAGTGCGAGTTTACAAGTATAAACTTGTGAAGTAAATTATTTAATTTCAATTAAGTATTAAATAGGTACCTATAACATTTAAAAAATAAAACATTTATATTTTATTTGAGATTAACTCGTCTTCAATATAAAACATGTAAACGACTTATGAAACGTTAAAAAAACTCAATAGCGCCATCTAACGCAATATAACGACATTCTAATCTTCTACAAAAAAACAAAAATGTACTAAGTGAAATGCCCCCACAGAGTACATTAATTATACTGAGAATAGAGTTCACAGTTAAAATAAGGCCGCAAACGCCATCTAACGCAATACTACAGCACTAAAAGTTTAATGCACGGCCAGTAGTACCCAACAAAAGAAATCTTAACAATTTTAGCTAATGCTGTAAAAATGGGGATATTTCAATTCCATTCCAACGATTTGAATGAAAAACCCCATTTTATCAGCATTAGCTAAAATTGTCATGACGTTATGGTAGGATTTTGAATAAAACAATGTATAGGTACATATTATTATTTTATTTTTTTCGTCTATTATTAAAATATTGACTAGCTAAATTTTGAACTATATCACCATCACTAACTGCGTCTTTTCTGCGTCCACTCAATATATTATTTACATCTTTGCACCAGTTGTACGTGAAGAAATTGCTAACCAAATTGCATATGAAATCAAAATTTTGTTTTTTATGTAATTGGCACTGGATTACATTTGTATTTATTTCCATATAGAAAATAGTTTTCATGTAGTTTCTTACATTATTATAGTCACAATGGTTTTTTAAAACATACATTGCAATATCTTGCATTTTGGAAAATGTTCTGATAAAAGATTTAGCTGGATAATGCAAGTATTGTTTATTTTTATGAAATTCTCTTGCCCTTATATATTCAAATTCTTGTGTTTTACTATAAAAACTATTTTTACAATCGACGCAGTTAGTGAAAACATTTGATTTAGTCTTTTTTAATATATAACCAGTTACATACTGTAATTGGGCAAATATGCGTGGGTCCCTTTCTTTTTCTTCGAATGGTATAAATATATTTGATTCAATAAAACTTAAATCAATATCTTGGGATGTGCTGTCCACCTTTGATAGTTGAAAAAGTTCTTTCATAGATTTAAACATGGTTGAACAACTATCTTGTTGACAATTATAACTCTGCAAATGAGTCCCAGTTAGATTACTAATTAAAAGGGATGCAAATGCTATTTCAAAACCCTCTGGAGTTGGGTTTATATTTCGAAACCCGTGGCTACGAATATTACCAAAAAAGTTCTCCAGGGGGTCCTGATTGAAGTGTCGCATCCATATGGACTTCATAGAATATTGGTTGAACAACACATCCCTAAGATATTCTATATTATTAATAGTATGTAGCCAGTTTTTTACACTAGGTATTTTATATTCTTTTCCATTTTGAATA
This sequence comes from Limenitis camilla, assembly GCA_905147385.1. Taxonomy (NCBI): domain Eukaryota; kingdom Metazoa; phylum Arthropoda; class Insecta; order Lepidoptera; family Nymphalidae; genus Limenitis; species Limenitis camilla. The sequence goes on from LR990254.1 coordinate 374,184, forward strand.
AATGTAGAATTTTTTTCGCTCTTGCCCATACAGCATTATGAGGTGAACTCGGAGTTAAAGCGCCAAGTAAAAGTTTTCCTCTTCTCTTTTTGAAATTGTCTTGGCTTCCATTGACTGAACCAAAGAGCTCATCAAAAAAGTGCAAGACACTTGCTGTTTGAGTGCATTCTTCTGGTAATATCTTCTTATCTGAAATAAAATGTAACAATATAGATTATTATTTAGGTTTTATCAATTAATATTAAATTTACTTTTAAATAATAGATTTATTAATTTCTACCTATCAAAATAAATGACAAGGTATATAACATTAAACATTTGTTGACGAAATTATATTTTACATTTAAGTGACTATAAGCCATGGGCACATTAGCTTTATGAGTAGTGACTGTGTCCTTTTACTGAAAATTATTGAGACCATATAACTGAAACTGAAAGTATTAAACTTCAAAAAATTTTAAACATAAATGTTTTATAAATAGTGATTTCCGAAATTTTCAATGAGAGCAACAAATATTATCGAGTATGAGCCCATGTATTTTCGTTTGTAGTGACTAAAAATGTCAAAATGAAAAAATAATAATGTCTTTATTAACTCACCTGCCAAATAAGCCATAGTACTTGCAACTTTTTCGCTAAAAACTTGAGTTGCAAACTTCACCTTCATTTTATTTTTTTCAGGGTTTACATGGTCATCTGTCAATTTTTTTAACAGCTTCAAATACCTTCAAATGCTGGATCCTCTTTTTGTAATAAGACCAAATGTTCCCATTTAGCAGTCTTGGATATCCCATCAATTGTACATTTCAAGTCCTTTTTCAGTAAATTATTTCGTATACCCTTTATTAGATGGGGCGGATCATACAGAGGTATAACTTCTCTATTATCCACTTCAAATATATCTCTTCGTAATATTTTGTTTTCCCTGGAATATTTTACTCTTGTTTCTTCAATTAGGTGATTAATACAGCTTACATTAGAAGCTCCTTGATCACACACAGTGGCCAAAACACGCAGACCCACACTGTGTAGTTTTTGTATAACATCGGTTATCAACATAGCGAGTTCATTTTTTTTTGTACTGCCGGAGCAAAATGTGGTTGTTTATAATTTCGCAAAACGCCTCTTATCATAAAAACTAAAGCATGATCTGCAATTTTTTTTTCTTTAGTTTTGCCGTTAGATACAAACCCACTAATCCTATCTTTTCGCGAATTGTAACTAAAATGAGCTAGAGAAATAGCTTCGCTTGAGGTCTATAAAAAATTCCTTACTCAACAAAAGAAATTACGTGCATTAGTTAGTAATTCCCCCAAATCTTCTAAACTTAACAGTAAAAACGATGAATTAACAGTTCTCTCCGATCAAACATTCTATCCACGGGTTAAAAATCTCACCAACACGGTATTTTCAAATGATGAAATGCAATTGTTAGAAAAAGGGTTAAAATACAATATCTCCGAAAATGTTACAAATAAAGCTTTAGAAACACTAGCGGTTGACGCAGAATTAGCAGTTATCATAAACAAAAAAGATAATGTAGTCAAAAATCTTGTGGCGCATGAAATAAAAAATATTCCTACTTCTTGCGTAACTAATCATGATAAGCAAATTTTTAAATCTTTACAAAAGACGATTAAAGACAATGATCTCATAGTATCTAAAGTTGACAAGGGTAACGCAGTCGTCATTCTTACACGTAACGATTATTTAGATAAAGTTAATGATGTTATATCAGGAAACGAATTTCTCCATTTGCCTTCTGACCCAACTTGTAAATTTTCTAAAGAAATTAGACAATCTGTAGAAAACTCCGAATTTATATTTCCTAAAAATTCAAATAAACAAAACGTCTTAGTAATGAATCCTCATGCGCCAAAGTTATACGGTTTACCAAAAATACATAAGGACCACATCCCCATACGTCCTGTTGTCTCATACATAGCTGCTTTTAAATAACGAAATTGTGTCAAAAATCTCGTTTAAGCCACAATACTCTCTTAAAAATAGTATTCATTTAGTTGATTGCATAAAAAATATTAACTTGCCAAATCGTTGTAAGTTATTATCGCTCGATGTTGATAGTTTATTCACAAATGTCCCAGTCGATGAAACATTAGATATTATGACAGGGCTTCTTGAAAAGAGGAGATTGCATCCTCTTGAAATTTCCGAAATAGTAGAATTAACACAAATTTGTATGAAACAAAACTACTTTAAATTCAACGATAAAATTTATCTTCAAAGAGAAGGTCTTGCAATGGGTTCTCCTCTCAGTCCCTTAATGGCAGAATTATTTATGAATGATTTTGAAAACAAAAACATTGTCAATAATAATAATATTCTTTACTATTATCGATATGTTGATGATATAATTATTTGCTGGACTGGAACAGATAGGCAACTAGGACATTTCATATCAAACTTAAACACAATTCACCCCAAAATAAAATTTAAAGCTGAGTTTGAAGAACAAAATTCACTAAAAAATTTCTTGACCTTTCGATTACTCGCGTCAACAACAAACACCAGTTTGAAATCTATCGTAAGCCTACTTACACAGACATAACAATACCTTCTATATCATGTCATCCCTGGCAACATAAGCTTGCAGCATTTCATAGTTACATCCAAAGATTAATGACTATTCCGCTTAATAAAGCAAACTATCAAAAGGAACTGAAAATAATATATCGAATTGCTTCTGCTAACGGTTACACTTTGGACACCATTAACAATATTATTAAAAAGAAACAGTCAGCACAAATTAATAAACAATTATATGCAGTCCCTCCCGAAAATCAAAATAAATACAAATCTAGTATAACTTATTTTGGACCGCCTTCTGAACGAATAGCGAAAATTCTTAAATCGCATAATGTAAATGTTGGTTTCAAGACCAATAATTCACTTAGACGTATTTGTAACGGTAAAGATAAACTGAGTAACAACCTAAAATCAGGAGTATATGAGCTTCAATGTTCTGACTGCAATGCCAAATATGTAGGTCAAACGGGTCGTAGTTTTGATATTCGGTATAAAGAACACTTAGCTGCTTTTAGGAACAATAAACCTGAGAAATCCCATTTTGCTAAACATCTCTTAGATAGCGGCCACAATATGGGCCATTCTCACAAAATACTACATATTTGCGATAAAAGTTTTAAACTTAATTTGTTAGAGCAATTAGAAATAATTAAAAATACCAATCAAACATTTGAGCTGCTGAACGAACAAATAAACGTGTCTAAATCCACTCTACTCGATATCTTTAGTTGTAAGAACAAAACACGAGTACCGAGTTAAGTATCGAGTATCGAGTATTGCGTCTCGAATGTCGAGTATTGAGTTAAGGTATAAAAGGCTGTTTTTTGAACAAAATTGTCACTTAGCAAGTGACGCTTGTAGAGTCAACACGTCCTGAAGATGCTTCGGTTACGGAGCGAAACGTACGTCGATTGTCGATCGCGATCTACTTGTGTGGTGTGTACTGGTTCGGGTTCGCGCGTTACACTTTTCTGTCAACGGTGTGCTCTTCTGGATTGTGCCGTACGAGTGTGGTTGTTAGATCGTCAAGCTACCTACTTGTGTGGTGTGTCTTAGTTCGGGTTCGCGCGTCTCACTTTTGTGTGGACAGGGTGCTCTTCTAGGTTGTACCATACGAGTTTGGTAGTTCAGATTGCCGCGGTTTATAGCAAGGTAACATTTTTATTCCTTTTAAAATGAGGTGTTACAGCAATTTCGTCAAACAACAATACACACAACCTGTCATCAGCATTTAAGTATTTAACGTTTTTTTTCATCACCTTGAATAACTTTTCATTTATCCTAGGTTTTAAATCTGCTCGAGCAATTAGCCTACTCAGTGTCATTGGAGATGGCAATACAAAAGCTTTGCTCAAAAATCGATATAGACGTGGCCCTTGTTTATATAAGCTCAGTGCCATGATTTTCTCTTCCTCGGTGAACCTTCTCCCCATCTTGTGCTTTTTCAGTTCTCTAAACTGCATTGTCATAAAAATTGCAGCAAGGGTAGTAAATTTACTGATCATACTTTGAAATGTAACATTTTCAGACAGGTTCAGAGCTTTCTTCAATCTAACAGCATACTTCTCTTTTTGCTTTGTTACCTTTCTTAATACATCTGCTAAAACTTCTTTGTCATCCTTAAACTTTTTACCTGTAATATTTTAACGAAAGGAAACTCAGTCAAACAGCGTGACGACAACCAGTATATTTTTCAGAATTTTCATACAATATAGGCGTTGCGCCTTTTATGTGGAATTGTACAGTTACACCCACTACGCAACTAACATCAACAAAGAAACTAATTATTCTTAAATAATATCCAAAATACAATTTACTTATCAAGCAATGCTGATAAATTATAATTTTATAATTAGTTACATATTTCTAATAAATAAATCGTTAAAACATAATGTATACTATTATTATTAACTATTATGACTATCTGCATAATCCAACAGAGCAATTACTTGTTCTTAAGTGTTATAATGTAATATACAAATCACCTATTGATCATTAATAATAACTCAATTAAATATTTATATGTTTCAATTAAATAAACAAAACTATGATAGATTAATTAATATGGAGTAGGTCAGATTAATTAATATGGAGTAGGTCAGATTAATTAATATTGAGTAGGTCTATTGGGTAACTTCTAATGAGTATTGCCAGTACTATTTAACACTCGGCCATCCTGCAGAGCCCGTGTCCCACGGGTGTTCTGTTGTACGTCACGTCCTGTGCCTCCAGCATTAAAGTTGCCATCCTGTAATAAAAATAAATTACGCAGTAACGATGTATAAAATAAATGTTTATTTTTATAATTTCCTTTTTGAATAAAGGCTTGAACACAGTTCTCTTTTTTTTTTTAAATAAATGTATTTAGTATTAGTAGTAGTTTTAATAAAATATCCATATTTATCCTGAACTTGATCACACAGCTGTCATTCCAAACAATCTTTAAAATAATAATGAATCCAAATGTAAATTACCAAGACTTGATCACACAGCCGTCTTTTTAAAATTGTTTTTAAAATAAATAGTGAATTTATTTTACTAAGACTTGATCACACAGCCGTCTTGTTTTAAATTGTTTTTAAAATAAATAGTGAATTTATTTTACTAAGACTTGATCACACAGCCGTCTTGTTTTAAATTGTTTTTAAAATAAATAGTGAATTTATTTTACTAAGACTTGATCACACAGCCGTCTTGTTTTAAATTGTTTTTTAAAATAAATAGTGAATTTATCTTTACAAGAATTGATCACACAGCTGTCTTTTACAAATTGTTTTGTCATAACTTGTACTACTTTTAATGTAGTAATTTTTAAAAAGTAAAGAAATTGGTCTAAAAATAAGTTATCACACAGCAATAATTTAAATGAATAAGTTTGATCACACAGATGTCATCCTTTCTTAAAGAAAATCTAAATCACTCCATAATATTGCTAAAAAAATATTTACATTATATTGAAATCTCTGTAACGTTCCCCGTAATAATTCACTATGTATGCAATATGAACATATTAAATTTAAATAGAAATAACTTTATAGGATTGACTACATGATATTTATTCAAATTAATCATTATATATTTTTTAATGTTATTGTGAATAGCTACAGTTAAAATCAGTTATCACTATTAGTATTAATATTTCTTACAATTTTATTTTATAGTCATAGTAATATACAATTAATTATTTTAATATATAGGTGAACAAGACTCATCATAATAGACTTATGATGTAATAGGAGGGTTAGCCTTAACTTTCCAACTATCACTACTTGAACTGTCATCATCCGATATAACTGTTTTATACGGCCGAGAAGTCTCTCCACGGACAACGGCGCTAAACTTTTTATAGCCTTTCATACCTTTGATACTCGCAATAGTGTAACGATCTAATGAATGCTCCGCTTTACATACTTTATACGGCCCTGTGTATCGCCCAATAAGCTTTTTCGTGACTTTTGCGGTTGGATCACTAGATACGCCACCCTTCCATAACACTAATTGTCCTACATTATATTTTGAACATTTTTTCCGTGTTTTATCGAATCTAGATTTCATTTCAGTCATGTTTCTGTCAATGTTAAGCTTAGCAGTTTGTCTATTAGCCTCTAATTCCTGAAGTTGTGATTCACAATTTATCGAACTATCTGAAGGAAAACCTGGGTAACGCGAATTTTTGTGACCAAACATAAGATTAAATGGAGAAAACCCAGTAGTTGAGTTTGGTGTGTTATTTATTCCCCACACAATCTCGTCTAATTTAAGGTCCCATGTACACTCACTGTCAGATAAAGTATTCAACCCGTTGAGTAAAGTTCTGTTTACACGTTCAACCTGCCCGTTAGATCGAGGACTAGCGATAGCATTTAAAATATGTTTAAATTGCATTTCTTGTGAGAATTGTTTAAAATATCTACTCGTAAATGCCTTCCCCCTATCAGTGATTACTCTAACTGGAAACCCAAATTGCATCATAATTTCTTTTACAAGCCTAATTGTTTCTAATGAGCCACAGTTTTTAGCAGGTCGCGCAAATACAAATTTGGTAAAGGCATCAATAACCACTAGTACGTACACGTTATTTTTACGCGTCTTTATGAAAGGACCTAAATGGTCAACATGCAATGTATGCATAGGTATCGCTGGTTTATTTATTGGATATAATTCACCTTCCAATCTACCGTAATTACCCTTGTTAAAAGCGCATTGCAAACAGGAATTAATGTATTTTCGTATAAATCTCGTCATCCCCTCAAACCAAAATTGAGCTTTAATAGATTTCTCACATTTTTCCAAACCTAGATGTCCTACCTGATCATGAAGTTTTTGTAATAACCCATATTTTGCCAATTTTGGAATCACGAAACGCTCTCCGCCTACTGTTTTTCTATATAGAATTCCGTCTTTAACAATGTAATCAAGAGATAAATTTACTTTAGGATCTTGTTTTAGCTGAGTAATTATATTTTGTATTTTATCATCTTGCATTTGTAATGTCAACAGCCAATCCGAATTTTGAATCATTAGAACTGAATTTGTACAAGGGTTTCTACTCAACGCGTCCGCGTGTTTCATACGCTCACCTGGTCGGTATTCAATTTCAAGGTCAAAATCTTGTATTGCAAGCCACCAACGGGCTATGCGAGGAATAAGATCTTTTTTTACTAAAGTGGTTCGTAAAGCTGCACAATCAGTTACTACTTTAGTCTTAACGCCAGTTAAATAAATTCGAAATCGTTTAAGCGACTCTACAACGGCAAGCGTTTCGAGTTCGTAACTATGATAATGTGCTTCTTCTCTACTAGTAACTCGACTAAAATATGCTATAGGTTTTAGGCTACCATCTTCCTGGACTTGCAAAAGAATTCCGCCTAACGCTACTTTGCTTGCATCAGTATATAGTTCTGTCAACGCGTTCCTATTATAGATACCTAGAATGGGTCGTTCAATCAATCGCTGTTTTAAAGTCTGATAAAAATTTTCTTGAGCGGGACCCCAATACCATACTACATCCTTTTTTGTAAGTTCTGTAAGGGGACGTGCAATTTGAGCGAAACCGTGTATAAATTTTCTAAAATAAGAAGTAAGGCCTATGAACTGTCGTACCTCGTGTACATTTTGGGGTCTTTTATATTCCGCCACACATTTGATTTTAGCCTCTCCGGGCTGTATTGTGCCCGCTGATATTTCATGCCCTAAATACGTAACAGTGTTTTTTAAAAAACGCACATTTATCTAAATTAAGTTTTAAATTAGCTTGTCTTAATAATTTTAAAACCTTTTCTAATAAAATTATTCCTTCAGCAACTGTAACTGTAGGGATCATCACGTCATCTAAGTAAAGAGCTACGTCTTGTTTCATTTCACTAAGTGTCATTTGTATTAGCCTAGAGAATACGGCTGGCGCATTTGCCAGACCAAAAGGCATTTTTAAAAATTCGTATTGTCCTGACGGAGTAACGAACGCAGTTTTATGTATTGATGTGTCGTCAATCGGTACCTGATAATATCCTTGAGCGAGGTCGAGGGTAGTGAAAAAAAATTTTCCCGACAACTTAGTCACTTGGTCTTCAATATGCGGTAATGGAAATCTATCTTTTAGAGTCATAGCATTTAGTGCTCTATAATCAATACATAGTCTGTAATCCCCATTTTTCTTTTTGACAAGCACAACCGGACTAGCATAATCAGAAATAGATTCCCTTATTATGCCTGCTTCTAAAAGATCTTTTATCTTATCGTCTACGATGCTATTTTCTTTATGAGATAACCTATACGGCTTACAATATACAGGCTTATTATTTGTGGTATTAATACGCATTTTTATTAAATTCGTGCAACCCAAGTCGGAGGTGGATGTTGCAAATGAGTCTGCATAAGTATTTAATAATCGTAATAACTTATTGTTCTCCTCGTCACTAAGATAACCCTTATTTAAATTGGAAAGGCTAATTTCCCTTTTCTCCAATGTACAACCACGATGTATACTCAGCATATTAATGTCTTTATTACTCGGTACGTACAATAAATCGGACCTAGCTATTAATCTATGAGCGTTCCAGGTAATGTCGTCATACCCTACATTAATAATTTTTAAAAAGCAATTTTTAGAATTTATAATAACTGACGGTATTATATATGCTAAACTTCCTAATTGCATTCCCACAGTGTTTGTCAAAAACGTGCATTCGGCTGCGACTAAGTTTTCACATTCGATATACACCTCAACGTACAAACTTGTCTGGTTAGGTACCGTAATGTCGTTTTTTAAATAAACAGGGTATTTAGAAAAGAAATCTTCCGAATATAACTCGATATCTTGCAAAAAATTTTTTACAACTTTACCTTGAATAAACTGTACACTCGAACTTGTTGTCACTAAGCTAATACCCTCATTATTAATCATCGTTTGGCCAATTATTAAATCAATATCCGATGTTATGAAATTTGTTATTTCGACTAACCCCTTTATTATTAAATTATCAATTGATACAGATAAATAACACGACCCTAAGGAAACTACAATCGGTCCGCCGAACCCCCTCATTGTGGTAGAACTTTTCTGAATCTCAAGTCTTAAATTTTTAGCTTTAGAAAGGGTTAAAATATTCAGTTTGCTACCGGTATCAATATAAGCTATCAACTGGTGCCCATTGACAGAAACACGTTTTTTATACAAATCGACATACATATTATAAGTTATATGTAAAATGTCACCAACCTTTTGTCCTTGTGGACGGGATGAGTTTGCGAACCAACATGTTGCGGTTGTGTGGCCGACACGTTGACACGTCTCGCACCTTTGTTGTAGTCTGCAGTCCCGGGCCTCGTGGTCTGGTCGTCGGCATAAGTAACAGGTCCTAGGCGCCAACTGCTGTTGACCTGAGGGTATGTTGGTTGTTCCGCCGATTCCCCTTCTCCACATAGGTCTTCTTGCGTTGTAGGTTGTTTCCACTCGTCGATAATTCTCTAATGAAGATAGGTAACCGAAGTAGAGTTGCTCAGGGCCTTCACAAGAGTATGCCTTCGCGTTAGCACGTAATTCAGAGGGCAGTCCACGAATTATACATGAGTTAGCTCGTTCACCATCAATATTACACTTCTTCAGGAGAGAGAGCTTGTCGTGATAATATTTGGTCATTGTCTCAGCGTCTTGTTTAGTTCTCGCAAGCATCTTCTCTAATAAATCTACATAATCTGTAGATCGTGGAAATGCAGTTTGAAGTGCTTGCTTCCACTCCAGCCACGTGAAACTGTAATCATCAAGGTCGTCGTACCATGCCCTTGCCGCACCTCGTAGTCGTAGTTGCATGACGAATATCCGATCCGTGTTAGTCCATCCGTATACATCAGCAAGCTGATCGATTTTATGCAACCAGCCCTTGATATTGCTGCTACTGTCTTCAGGTCGAAACATTGGTATAATCTCAGCGTCGGCAGGAGAAACACGTCTTCTTTTTGATATTAAGCGTTCCGGCTTGTCGGAACAAAAAAAAATTTCAGAAATCGTCTCGTCCGATTCATCTTCAGAATTGGAGATTGTAGAAGTCCGTCTTCGTTTTCCGAGCCCGTTAATATATGGTCCAGACATTTTGAAGTTCCGATCCCACTTCTGAGATTTTAACGAAAGGAAACTCAGTCAAACAGCGTGACGACAACCAGTATATTTTTCAGAATTTTCATACAATATAGGCGTTGCGCCTTTTATGTGGAATTGTACAGTTACACCCACTACGCAACTAACATCAACAAAGAAACTAATTATTCTTAAATAATATCCAAAATACAATTTACTTATCAAGCAATGCTGATAAATTATAATTTTATAATTAGTTACATATTTCTAATAAATAAATCGTTAAAACATAATGTATACTATTATTATTAACTATTATGACTATCTGCATAATCCAACAGAGCAATTACTTGTTCTTAAGTGTTATAATGTAATATACAAATCACCTATTGATCATTAATAATAACTCAATTAAATATTTATATGTTTCAATTAAATAAACAAAACTATGATAGATTAATTAATATGGAGTAGGTCAGATTAATTAATATTGAGTAGGTCTATTGGGTAACTTCTAATGAGTATTGCCAGTACTATTTAACAAATAATTAAATACAATCCATCCATTAATTGTGCTTTAAATATTGACAAAACTGGAGGTTATTATTATACAGTCAGTAAGTTAGGGTAGGTAGTGCTTGGATTGGTATCCAGAATGATTTTGTTATAAGAATTGAAGTGGTTTTTTATGTAAAAAGATAATAAATCAACTTTTTGAAAATACCTTGTCTTTCATTTGTAGAACTCTGTTTAACAGTTACAGTTTGCGTGACTTTCACCTCTGGAATTGTATCTAAAAATGAAACAACATAAAATTAGGTCAATAGGACATAGGACAATCTATTTTAGCACTATAATAAATTATTTATATAATATATAAAATAATTGTAGTAGAAGTGTCAAGCAAAAAGATGTGAAAATTATTAATTTAACTTGCTTGAAATATAAGTTGCATATTAGTTAGAGACTATATTTTGCCTGTATGTATATTTTTTCCTATTATTTTTATAGTAAAAAAATATTTATTATTATTTGACAATTATTTTAATAAACCGTTGTAATATTAAAATGTGAGTAATAATCAAAAAAAGGCTCAAATCACCTGCAGAAGTAGATGCAGTTCCTAATTCATTACAACTGGCAGCAATGTTAATGTTTGTTATGTCTCTCAAAACAGCATGCTGCATTCCTGTAAAATATATATAATATTCAAATTCAAATATATAGAATTTTCAATACTCTTAACCTTATTAACATTTTGAAAATAAAAATTTTAATTAGTTGGCCAGAAATTCTTGGCAACTGGCATGTATTAGCAACTTAATTTCCTTCTCAGAGACACCAAATGCAGTGTACTGAAATTAACAATGACCTGTTTCCAAATTTCAATTCCAAATAATTCTATCAGATAATAAACTTGTATTCTTGCTGCCTGTGAGAAGGAAACCGTTACATTCTCTTCCATCGTTACATTTAGGCACATTATTAAACTATAGCATAAGTATGCTTGCTGTTGGATTTTTCAAGCCACAGGAGACCTTTGGGCTGACAGCTGAACAATTTGCTTGCAGACCATGGTCTGTTTGAACAAATTGTATATAATTATTATCTATATATATGTCGACGCATACTCCACATGACCTGTCATTATTAAAAGTTGGTATTTTCATTAACCTATAAAGCATAAACTTTATAATTCAAAGTAGATTCTAGAAAACGATAAATAATCACAATAATGAATTTAGTACGTACAGAGTAATATAAGTGAATAGAATGATGTAATGATTTCTTAATTCATGTTATTATTTATAAGTGTTGAATGAGAATGGTTTCATGGATTTGAATAATATTAATATTTAAAGGAAACTTACTGCCATGATAATAATAACTAAATATGAAACCATTCGATTGTTGGGGTAAAAACGTAATTAGTAGACGATAATTCATATTTCATTTTACAAAGTACTGGAATATATTTTCACTATTTATTATTCACATGTTTAATAATTTAGTAAAATAATAACAGGAAGTCTATTGAGTAAGTGAAAATATATTCCAAATTAAGGCTATAATTAAAAAGTAATGAATATTCATCTCTTAAAAATAAGTTACGAATTTTAAACTACGTTGCTGAATTTTAGAATGTTATTTTACGTTTTAAAGAAATCAAATTTAGTAAAATAATAACAGGAAGTCTATTAAGTGAAAATATATTCCAAATTAAGGCTATAATTAAAAGGTAATGAATATTCATCTCTTAAAAATAAGTTATGAATTTTAAACTACGTTGCTGAATTTTAGAATGTTATTTTACGTTTTAAAGAAATCAATGATTACTCGGAACAGTGTGTATGTAACGCAAATAGTTACCTTTAGAGTTAGAAATAAAAGGGAGATGGTAAAAATCATAAAATAATAATGTAGGAATTATGATAACCCCCATTTATTTCTAACAAACTGCTTTAAATTAATGATTGTGTGATTGATATACCAACCTCGAAAATATTATTGTGAAAACATTATGTTCCGGTTTATTACTATAAATAATCTTAACAATATTCTGTATTCATAAATTTAGCTATAATTAATTAAGAATTACTATCTATAGTATGCATTTTTATATGTGATTTGAAGTTATTTAGTTGATCATTGTAACGCGAATACTCCGAACTAAGAAGGTCCGCTTCCGCTAGGGGGCGAGGCGAGATGTTCGGCGTGTTCGCGCGTGGTAGTGGAGAGGCATTATTGTTCGAGCAACTGGCGGAGAACTTTGTGAGTGCATTTAAATTTATTTGTATTTTAGTAATTTTAGTAATTTATTATTATTCATTTATCTTACAATTAAGTCATTTAGTTTAAGTTATAAGTAAATATATTTAGTTTAAATTTTAGTGGATAAATCGATGTGATTGCGAGATTTGTTATAGAATCAATAATCAATATACATAGTGAATTGTGTGTTGTGTCGTATTATTTACCTAAAACATCATGAGTGACCCAGAGGCAGGAAATGGTGACGTCAGCTATGCTGACGTCGCACTTTCTAATAACTCCGATGGGGTTAATGCGTCGTTATATATATATATAGAGTAAATATAATAAAATTGAAGTAATTTAATTACCGGGAATGCATAAAGAAGGGACAGCTCCATCGCTTAATCGTCTTGACCAAGTTAAGTATCTCTCTTCAAAGTGGTTATGGCATATTCTCCTATTTCTGTATATAAAGTGATGATCTAATAATAATAAGTCACTTCCAACAGCATTTATCCACTTCATAAATCTTTCTTTCTCTTTTTCTGGATGAGGAAATATATGCAAGGTAACATTATCTAAATCAGAAGAGGAACAAGAATACAACAAGTCAAACATCATCTTAATTATTTATTAGGGTACCTAAACTAACCTAGGGTAAAAATCTTAAAACAAGTCACCTTCCAAGAGTCAAGAACAGGAGGGGAGGAGGGAATCACCCCCTATCATTTTTCCCGCCGGAGATGTGTAATTTTTTTACTGAATTTTTAAAGAAATTAATATTTTTTTTAATTTTTAACTTTGGTTAGGTTAGTATCTTAATAAAAAAAAAACATTAAAGTTGATTATAGACAAAAAGGACTGATAATTCTTGTTCTTCTCGACCTCCTGTGCAAGAATATATACCTAGCCATATCTTATATATTCAGCGGATTATAAACTACACTTCAGCCAACAGGATCTTTAATGAATAAGGATAATAAGAAAGTTATGGTATTTAGAAATAATAAAAATTACAAGGTACTTACAAGTTGTGTTACAAGACGGAATACAACAATTTCTAGTTGATCCAGCCATTTTTAATTAAATGAGAGATAAATCGTCAGGCAATATCGTATGCAGGGGTCGATCGTTGTAAGCAGGGTTGTGTGTCCAAAAAACAGATGCAGGGGTCAAACGGTAAAAGCGAGAGTCGTCAGGGTCCGGGAAATCAGCAAAACTATTGGAAATAATAAAATAAAATAACTAGAACACATTCAAGATTCTTCTTCTTCTTCTTCTCTTGTCTATGGCTTTTCTACCGCTTTGAATAGCAGTAATTCTGCCAATGTCAATGTGAGAATGTTCTTCAAATTTGAGGCTTTTGACCAGTTACAATTGCTTCTCTCCTCATATGCTTCTGAAGAGGTTGTGCGGTAGGTGATTGTTATACCGCTTTAGTGTGACTGTCAGGTGTCAATAGGATGAAAAAGTCACTGTGTATGTTGGCATTATGCCTATTATAATTTTTTAGGAAGATTAGTAGAGATTGCTTGATTCCCTTGTTATAATACCTACAACAACACATAAAAAATAAACCTTGAATGTTAGTCCATCACCAGTTTATTATAATGTAAGTAACCATACAATAAATATTATAACACAAAAGCAAGCACACATATTTTACATTATCTACAACTTAATATTATACATAACGACGCATTAACCCCATCGGAGTTATTAGAAAGTGCGACGTCAGCATAGCTGACGTCACCATTTCCTGCCTCTGGGTCACTCATGATGTTTTAGGTAAATAATACGACACAACACACAATTCACTATGTATATTGATTATTGATTCTATAACAAATCTCGCAATCACATCGATTTATCCACTAAAATTTAAACTAAATATATTTACTTATAACTTAAACTAAATGACTTAATTGTAAGATAAATGAATAATAATAAATTACTAAAATTACTAAAATACAAATAAATTTAAATGCACTCACAAAGTTCTCCGCCAGTTGCTCGAACAATAATGCCTCTCCACTACCACGCGCGAACACGCCGAACATCTCGCCTCGCCCCCTAGCGGAAGCGGACCTTCTTTGTTCGGAGTATTCGCGTTACAATGATCAACTAAATAACTTCAAATCACATATAAAAATGCATACTATAGATAGTAATTCTTAATTAATTATAGCTAAATTTATGAATACAGAATATTGTTAAGATTATTTATAGTAATAAACCGGAACATAATGTTTTCACAATAATATTTTCGAGGTTGGTATATCAATCATACAATCATTAATTTAAAGCAGTTTGTTAGAAATAAATGGGGGTTATCATAATTCCTACATTATTATTTTATGATTTTTACCATCTCCCTTTTATTTCTAACTCTAAAGGTAACTATTTGCGTTACATACACACTGTTCCGAGTAATCATTGATTTCTTTAAAACGTAAAATAACATTCTAAAATTCAGCAACGTAGTTTAAAATTCATAACTTATTTTTAAGAGATGAATATTCATTACCTTTTAATTATAGCCTTAATTTGGAATATATTTTCACTTAATAGACTTCCTGTTATTATTTTACTAAATTTGATTTCTTTAAAACGTAAAATAACATTCTAAAATTCAGCAACGTAGTTTAAAATTCATAACTTATTTTTAAGAGATGAATATTCATTACTTTTTAATTATAGCCTTAATTTGGAATATATTTTCACTTACTCAATAGACTTCCTGTTATTATTTTACTAAATTATTAAACATGTGAATAATAAATAGTGAAAATATATTCCAGTACTTTGTAAAATGAAATATGAATTATCGTCTACTAATTACGTTTTTACCCCAACAATCGAATGGTTTCATATTTAGTTATTATTATCATGGCAGTAAGTTTCCTTTAAATATTAATATTATTCAAATCCATGAAACCATTCTCATTCAATACTTATAAATAATAACATGAATTAAGAAATCATTACATCATTCTATTCACTTATATTACTCTGTACGTACTAAATTCATTATTGTGATTATTTATCGTTTTCTAGAATCTACTTTGAATTATAAAGTTTATGCTTTATAGGTTAATGAAAATATCAACTTTTAATAATGACAGGTCATGTGGAGTATGCGTCGACACGGCCATTCTGCGGTACGGTGCGCGCTCTGCACCGTGCGCTGTATTTTGTCTCGTTTCTGGAATAAAATTGCATCTATTTAAGCTTCGTATCTGTTTACTGGTACTTTAAGTGGTATGATACTTTAACTGTATGAACTTAATTTAAAATATTAGATGACAATCTTTGTTTGTCATAATGATATTATTATGATAAAGATAATATAACAAAATAAATGATTAGTGTAGATGATAGATAATTCTTTTAGATGGGGTTGATGCTGCGGTCTGGGCGGTCCTGTGCGCCGTGGTCCACAGAGGCTCTAAAGGATCTGAGAACTAGGTCGATGCTGTGGTCTAGGCGGTCTCGTACGCAGTGGTCCACAGAGGAATAAAATATATTGTCAATGCATGTGCTTTGTGCATCATTGCATGATATATTTTTTTTTTTTTTTTCGTGGACAGGGATGATGCTGTGGTCTGGGCGGTCTTGTGCGCCGTGGTCCACAGAGGCCCTAAATACAAATATATCATAGGAAATAAATATTTTACGAAGCAATATGAGCATGATATCTATTTGAAATGATAAGATACTTTTGTTTCTTAAAGTATAATTATAAATTCAAATAGGCCTTAGGCCACAAATAGCACCTTTGCAATTCAAACAAGTAATATTAATGTGCAGTAAATATAGCTCACCAGATGATCTCAGTATTATGTCCCCGGAACATGTGATGACGTTAGTGTTGTCGAGATGTTCCCGGTGACGCTGTGTGGAGCCCTTGAAGCGTTTCCTGTTGTTCATCGCCACTGCCATCTGCGCTGCGCGTCGACATTGCCGCCTGATCACCTGGTTGCGGTGCTTTTCGCAGTTGGTCATGAGCTACCTTGCGTGGTCGGCCTCTTCCGATCACTCGCTTTGCCACGTAACGGTCGTTATCTAGTATTCTGATAATCTCATAAGGTTCACTATACTTTAGATCCAAAGAAGTTTGGTTTCGTGGATTATTTTTAATCAGAACATAGTCGCCTCTTTGAAAACGACATACTCTTGCCTTGTTTTTATCAAAACGTTGTTTCTCGTATTGTGCTGCACTAGCCATTTTCTGTTGTACATGTTGTTCAAGTGCATCGAAGTCTATATTGCTATTATCGATGTCCACTAATCTTAGCAGTTCTGGTGGAACACAATGCTGTCGTCGTGTGAGGAGTGAGAGTGGGGCCATTCCAGTCACTCGATGTGGAGTGCAATTAAACGTCAATTGCAGTGCTTCCAGTGCGACTTGCCAGTTCTCACTTTCATAGTTTTTTATCATTGTCAGTGCGTTTTTTAGTGTCCCCATTACTCGTTCAACTTGACCATTTGCTCGGCTTACTCCTGCACTAATTGTGTGGATATCTATGCCAAATCTATCGCAGTATGATTTGAATTCGCCCAGGAATTCTCTGCCTCCATCAGTTACTACTTGTATTGGGGTACCAAATAGATGAACTGCACGTTTCAATGCAGCAAGACTGCTACTTTGGCTCTTGTCGGTGGAGTAATTAAGCAATACATACTTCGTGTACGCATCAATGATGACAATTACGTATTCATCATTTCTTTCGGTATCCTTTGTGCCAAGCTTGCCAGTTATATCCATATGAATCACCTGGAACGCTGCTGTAGGCTTGTGTATTGGATGAAGCTCTGCTTGGACAGCACCCGATGATCCCTTAGAGGTTTTGCATATGATGCAATTATCGACAAACCTTCTGACAACAGTGTTCATCTTATCAAACCAGTAAGAATCCTTCAATTTTTTAAGAGTTTTGTCCCATCCTGGATGATGAAGAGATGTGTGAAATTAATTAATCAGACTCCACTGGAACGCCTTAGGCACAACGGCTAGCTTGCGGATTCCAAGAATAGGATCTGTGGTAATTTTTTTTAGTACTCCATCTTCCAGCTCATATCCAGAAATTGGGTTGTCCGTGGCCATACTGTCTATTACAGGCCTCAGAACTTCGTCACGACGCTGCTCTATTTGTAACCAGTCTCTATCTCTGTGCATAACGTTGACCAAGCTTACAATAGCAGGATTTCTACTGAAAAAGTCTGCATGCTGTAATCGTTTACCTTTTCTGTATTCTACCTCGAAGTCATAGTGCTGTAGAAAAGCCCACCATCTATGGATTCGAGGCAATAAGTCCTTTTTATGTTGAGAGGCTTTTAAGGCATTACAGTCTGTAATTACCTTAAATTTACGACCGTACAGGTAGTGTCGAAAATGTTTGATGGCTCTAACCACTGCCAAGGTTTCCAGCTCATAGGAATGATAGCGGGCTTCCGTGTCAGTTGTACGCTGGCTCATGTAGGCCACTGGATGGTGACGCCCGTCGATGATCTGGGACAGCACCGCTCCAAATCCAAGACTGCTGGCATCCGTGTAGAGCTCGATTGGCGCGTTCTCTTGAAACAAAATAAGGGTAGGCGCAGTAGACAAGTGTTGTATAATTGCATTGCGAGCTTGGTCATGTCGTTCGTTCCATTCCCACTTAGCGTCTTTCTTTGTTAATTCATAAAGTGGTGCCATGACGCGGGAAAAATTGGGAATGAAACGACGGAAATACCCAGCCAGACCATTAAATTGCCTAACTTGTTTTGCTGTAGTTGGTATTGGTGCTTTTGTTAAAGCCTCTACTTTACTTGGACTAGGACTGACTTGTCCATCTGATATAATGTTACCTAGGTATTCTATAGAGCGCTTAAAGAAAGCTGTTTTCTCAATATTAATTGAAAACCCCGCCCTCTGTAAAGCAATTAGTATCCTCTCAATATGAGAAATCCCTTCATCAAAATCTCTACATTTTGAAAGTACGTCATCTACGTACACTTGACAAACTTGCTCAGGAGAGGTTAACAGATGCTTAAGCGCTCTATTAATGCACCGTTGGTATACCGAACATGCATTACTTAGACCAAATGGCATGGTGAGGTATTCAAATAGACCGTCGGGCGTGACAAAGGCTGTCTTCTCAATAGAACCCTCCGAAATCGGGATTTGGTGAAACCCAGCTGCCATATCAAATGTAGAGTAGAAAACCCCACCTGCCAATTGGTCTATTTGATCTAAAATTATTGGTAAGGGATAATGGTCCCTCAGCGTGTTTCTGTTAAGTTCACGGTAATCAACACACATACGATCCTGGCCGTTTTTCTTTTTAACTAGTATTATAGGACTAGAAAAAGAAGATTTACTCTCACGGATAATGTTGTGTTCAAGCAAATCGTTAACAATTTCGCGTACTTTTTCGCGCTCTACTGGACTAAGACGATACGGTCTACGCTCTACGTGTTTTGAAGGATCTTTCAGACGAATCTCAAGTTCCCCGGTATTAACACGAGTTGTGGGATACCCGCGAATGAACAAATGCTCATATTTATTTAGCAAAATTTTTAAACTATTTATTTGATCATTATTCGTTAAATCACAATCTAAGTTATCAAATTTTTCACTTTGCGATCGCATATGATTGACCAACACAGATGGTTGGTGAAACAGTCTAGCACCCCGTCCCGTTACTAGTACACTAAGGTTTGCGTTTTCGATGAGGTTCATACCAATCAAAATATCTGAAAATATTTCATAATCAGGGACTACATGGAATTGTACTTCTATTCTAATCTCATCAATCACACAAACCGCAGTAAGCATAGACAAAGATAAAACTGTAAATTGACCTATACCCTTCAAGTAATTTACTATATTAGTTCTTTTACCGGGCAGCTTCGACGCTATTGACTCACGTATTAATGAACACTCAGCCCCACTATCAAAAACTGCATTAATCTTTAATTCACCAATCAACACCTGCATAGAAGTTAACTTAGTTTCACCTACACAATTTATATTTGATACTACAGCTTTTTCACGTTTGAAACAGGTTTCAAACGTATGTCCTGGCTTTGCACAAAATGTACATGTAGGTTTGTTACTTTGGGGCAACCCTTTATTCTCTTGAAGGCGCGATGGCAAATTTTGAGTTTTATTAGCATACCGGCATTCTCGTGTACTATGACCTGATCTCTTACAGATTTGACAGTAAAGCGCCGGTCTATCAAAAATACGTGGTCGTTTGTTTGTCATAGAATGTTGATTCGTTACAGTGCTCGCGTTCGGCCTTTTAACCCGACGTATGGATGACGCAATCGAAATAAGCTCGGGTACTGACTTGGCCCTAGTATTTAATAACTCAATTCTTAATCGCTCATCACCGATACACCCTATAACAGCCTCGACAGAGTCATCGTTCGATAATTGATCTTTAGTAATTCGCCGCCATAGTACCCACGCTTGAGACAAGAACTGCGCGATGTCCTGGCTATTATCATAGATATGTTCCCTAAATTTGACGATATCACGGGAGTATCTATTTTCAAATGTCGTAATCAAAACATCACGCAATTCCTGCCACGTTGTAGTAGATACTAGCCAACTATCTATCCATAATAACGCACGACCCTTAAGTAAACTACCGGCTTTCATCCTAATTTCATAGTCACTCAGGTTATAAGTTTCTTTCGCTGTCGTAATATGTTGACACCATTCGCGTATACCGACATTACCATCAGGATCGTAAGATGGCAAAAATATTTCACTGATTTTTACTCTATGATCGGGTTGTGCCGTAATTCGATCCGACATATCTTTCATAACCTGCAACATCTGAGTGAACAACTCCGATGGTATGCCATTAACAGAAGTGTTCATGTTATTATTATTATTAACTAGGCCGGATTGCTCGGCAGAAGTGGGCGGTAATCCCACTTCTGATAACGACGCATTAACCCCATCGGAGTTATTAGAAAGTGCGACGTCAGCATAGCTGACGTCACCATTTCCTGCCTCTGGGTCACTCATGATGTTTTAGGTAAATAATACGACACAACACACAATTCACTATGTATATTGATTATTGATTCTATAACAAATCTCGCAATCACATCGATTTATCCACTAAAATTTAAACTAAATATATTTACTTATAACTTAAACTAAATGACTTAATTGTAAGATAAATGAATAATAATAAATTACTAAAATACAAATAAATTTAAATGCACTCACAAAGTTCTCCGCCAGTTGCTCGAACAATAATGCCTCTCCACTACCATGCGCGAACACGCCGAACATCTCGCCTCGCCCCCTAGCGGAAGCGGACCTTCTTTGTTCGGAGTATTCGCGTTACAATGATCAACTAAATAACTTCAAATCACATATAAAAATGCATACTATAGATAGTAATTCTTAATTAATTATAGCTAAATTTATGAATACAGAATATTGTTAAGATTATTTATAGTAATAAACCGGAACATAATGTTTTCACAATAATATTTTCGAGGTTGGTATATCAATCATACAATCATTAATTTAAAGCAGTTTGTTAGAAATAAATGGGGGTTATCATAATTCCTACATTATTATTTTATGATTTTTACCATCTCCCTTTTATTTCTAACTCTAAAGGTAACTATTTGCGTTACATACACACTGTTCCGAGTAATCATTGATTTCTTTAAAACGTAAAATAACATTCTAAAATTCAGCAACGTAGTTTAAAATTCATAACTTATTTTTAAGAGATGAATATTCATTACCTTTTAATTATAGCCTTAATTTGGAATATATTTTCACTTAAAAGACTTCCTGTTATTATTTTACTAAATTTGATTTCTTTAAAACGTAAAATAACATTCTAAAATTCAGCAACGTAGTTTAAAATTCGTAACTTATTTTTAAGAGATGAATATTCATTACTTTTTAATTATAGCCTTAATTTGGAATATATTTTCACTTACTCAATAGACTTCCTGTTATTATTTTACTAAATTATTAAACATGTGAATAATAAATAGTGAAAATATATTCCAGTACTTTGTAAAATGAAATATGAATTATCGTCTACTAATTACGTTTTTACCCCAACAATCGAATGGTTTCATATTTAGTTATTATTATCATGGCAGTAAGTTTCCTTTAAATATTAATATTATTCAAATCCATGAAACCATTCTCATTCAATACTTATAAATAATAACATGAATTAAGAAATCATTACATCATTCAATTCACTTATATTACTCTGTACTTACTAAATTCATTATTGTGATTATTTATCGTTTTCTAGAATCTACTTTGAATTATAAAGTTTATGCTTTATAAGTTAATGAAAATACCAACTTTTAATAATGACAGGTCATGTGGAGTATGCGTCGACATACATTTTAATATATTTACACAGAATTTTAACAACACAGGGATCTGGGAATATTCGCAAAAATTTTAAAATAATTTTACATCTTAGCCCAAAAAAGTCAAGTAATTTTAATATTTCTTTGTTTATTTTCACATATTTATTGTCATATTATTTTAAAAATCATATTTATAATTTTCTATTTATGATTTCCATTTTCTGTCTAACAATAACCTGCACAATTTTTCTGAGTAAATTGAAACTGTTTAACCAATCAGAAACTTTAAAACATTAAATGTTGCCTCCCTAAATATATTTGGTGTGACCATTGAAATAACGAAGTGCGAGTTTACAAGTATAAACTTGTGAAGTAAATTATTAAATTTCAATTAAGTATTAAATAGGTACCTATAACATTTAAAAAATAAAACATTAATATTTTATTTGAGATTAACTCGTCTTCAATATAAAACATGTAAACGACTAATGAAACGTTAAAAAAACTCAATAGCGCCATCCAACGCAATATAACGACATTCTAATCTTCTACAAAAAAACAAAAATGTACTAAGTGAAATGCCCCCACAGAGTACATTAATTATACTGAGAATAGAGTTCACAGTTAAAATAAGGCCGCAAACGCCATCTAACGCAATACTACAGCACTAAAAGTTTAATGCACGGCCAGTAGTACCCAACAAAAGAAATCTTAACAATTTTAGCTAATGCTGTAAAAATGGGGATATTTCAATTCCATTCCAACGATTTGAATGAAAAACCCCATTTTATCAGCATTAGCTAAAATTGTCATGACGTTATGGTAGGATTTTGAATAAAACAATGTATAGGTACATATTATTATTTTATTTTTTTCGTCTATTATTAAAATATTGACTAGCTAAATTTTTAACTATATCACCATCACTAACTGCGTCTTTTCTGCGTCCACTCAATATATTATTTACATCTTTGCACCAGTTGTACGTGAAGAAATTGCTAACCAAATTGCATATGAAATCAAAATTTTGTTTTTTATGTAATTGGCACTGGATTACATTTGTATTTATTTCCATATAGAAAATAGTTTTCATGTAGTTTCTTACATTATTATAGTCACAATGGTTTTTTAAAACATACATTGCAATATCTTGCATTTTGGAAAATGTTCTGATAAAAGATTTAGCTGGATAATGCAAGTATTGTTTATTTTTATGAAATTCTCTTGCCCTTATATATTCAAATTCTTGTGTTTTACTATAAAAACTATTTTTACAATCGACGCAGTTAGTGAAAACATTTGATTTAGTCTTTTTTAATATATAACCAGTTACATACTGTAATTGGGCAAATATGCGTGGGTCCCTTTCTTTTTCTTCGAATGGTATAAATATATTTGATTCAATAAAACTTAAATCAATATCTTGGGATGTGCTGTCCACCTTTGATAGTTGAAAAAGTTCTTTCATAGATTTAAACATGGTTGAACAACTATCTTGTTGACAATTATAACTCTGCAAATGAGTCCCAGTTAGATTACTAATTAAAAGGGATGCAAATGCTATTTCAAAACCCTCTGGAGTTGGGTTTATATTTCGAAACCCGTGGCTACGAATATTACCAAAAAAGTTCTCCAGGGGGTCCTGATTGAAGTGTCGCATCCATATGGACTTCATAGAATATTGGTTGAACAACACATCCCTAAGATATTCTATATTATTAATAGTATGTAGCCAGTTTTTTACACTAGGTATTTTATATTCTTTTCCATTTTGAATAAATGTAGAATTTTTTTCGCTCTTGCCCATACAGCATTATGAGGTGAACTCGGAGTTAAAGCGCCAAGTAAAAGTTTTCCTCTTCTCTTTTTGAAATTGTCTTGGCTTCCATTGACTGAACCAAAGAGCTCATCAAAAAAGTGCAAGACACTTGCTGTTTGAGTGCATTCTTCTGGTAATATCTTCTTATCTGAAATAAAATGTAACAATATAGATTATTATTTAGGTTTTATCAATTAATATTAAATTTACTTTTAAATAATAGATTTATTAATTTCTACCTATCAAAATAAATGACAAGGTATATAACATTAAACATTTGTTGACGAAATTATATTTTACATTTAAGTGACTATAAGCCATGGGCACATTAGCTTTATGAGTAGTGACTGTGTCCTTTTACTGAAAATTATTGAGACCATATAACTGAAACTGAAAGTATTAAACTTCAAAAAAATTTAAACATAAATGTTTTATAAATAGTGATTTCCGAAATTTTCAATGAGAGCAACAAATATTATCGAGTATGAGCCCATGTATTTTCGTTTGTAGTGACTAAAAATGTCAAAATGAAAATATAATAATGTCTTTATTAACTCACCTGCCAAATAAGCCATAGTACTTGCAACTTTTTCGCTAAAAACTTGAGTTGCAAACTTCACCTTCATTTTATTTTTTTCAGGGTTTACATGGTCATCTGTCAATTTTTTTAACAGCTTCAAATACCTTCAAATGCTGGATCCTCTTTTTGTAATAAGACCAAATGTTCCCATTTAGCAGTCTTGGATATCCCATCAATTGTACATTTCAAGTCCTTTTTCAGTAAATTATTTCGTATACCCTTTATTAGATGGAGCGGATCATACAGAGGTATAACTTCTTTATTATCCACTTCAAATATATCTCTTCGTAATATTTTGTTTTCCCTGGAATATTTTACTCTTGTTTCTTCAATTAGGTGATTAATACAGCTTACATTAGAAGCTCCTTGATCACACACAGTGGCCAAAACACGCAGACCCACACTGTGTAGTTTTTGTATAACATCGGTTATCAACATAGCGAGTTCATTTTTTTTTGTACTGCCGGAGCAAAATGTGTAGACAACAGGTTGTTTATAATTTCGCAAAACGCCTCTTATCATAAAAACTAAAGCATGATCTGCAATTTTTTTTTCTTTAGTTTTGCCGTTAGATACAAACCCACTAATCCTATCTTTTCGTGAATTGTAACTAAAATGAGGTGTTACAGCAATTTCGTCAAACAACAATACACACAACCTGTCATCAGCATTTAAGTATTTAACGTTTTTTTTCATCACCTTGAATAACTTTTCATTTATCCCAGGTTTTAAATCTGCTCGAGCAATTAGCCTACTCAGTGTCATTGGAGATGGCAATACAAAAGCTTTGCTCAAAAATCGATATAGACGTGGCCCTTGTTTATATAAGCTCAGTGCCATGATTTTCTCTTCCTCGGTGAACCTTCTCCCCATCTTGTGCTTTTTCAGTTCTCTAAACTGCATTGTCATAAAAATTGCAGCAAGGGTAGTAAATTTACTGATCATACTTTGAAATGTAACATTTTCAGACAGGTTCAGAGCTTTCTTCAATCTAACAGCATACTTCTCTTTTTGCTTTGTTACCTTTCTTAATACATCTGCTAAAACTTCTTTGTCATCCTTAAACTTTTTACCTGTAATAATTAAATACAATCCATCCATTAATTGTGCTTTAAATATTGACAAAACTGGAGGTTATTATTATACAGTCAGTAAGTTAGGGTAGGTAGTGCTTGGATTGGTATCCAGAATGATTTTGTTATAAGAATTGAAGTGGTTTTTTATGTAAAAAGATAATAAATCAACTTTTTGAAAATACCTTGTCTTTCATTTGTAGAACTCTGTTTAACAGTTACAGTTTGCGTGACTTTCACCTCTGGAATTGTATCTAAAAATGAAACAACATAAAATTAGGTCAATAGGACATAGGACAATCTATTTTAGCACTATAATAAATTATTTATATAATATTCTTAGGGACCGTGGGTTTAGAAAGAACAAAAAAAAAAATAATCAATTATACACTACTACATCAAAATTTAATTTAACTTAGCAATAAAAATTAGAAATAAATAACAACTAATTTTAAACAATCATATAACAATGAAAATTAAATAATTTATCAGAGATTAGGTAGTTGACTGATCAATTCGGCAGAGCTTCCGCTCGCAAGAGAGTCCGAAGCAAAAAGTGCCTTGAAGTGAGCGCGCTGTCACTTATAAGGGCATTACCCCGCCACTGGTCTTAAGTCTCATTTTTCAGCTAACACGGCCTCTCCTGACTGGAGGACGTTCTCGGCCTCCTGTACTTCAGACTGACGACTTCCAGTGACACCGGAGGTGCTTGGTATAGGCTCTGATGTCAAATGCACGTCGTCATTCATAGTAGCTCGCTCATGCGTGGACTCCATACCATCCTCATTACAATCTGCATCTGAAAACGGAAGAACGGACACGTTCATCTAACAGTTATCTATAAAGTTACCTTTGTATATGTAACTCGTTTTTACATCTAAAAAGAGAAAACTCATTTTTCTTATTGATACGACTGTGAAGTATACCATAGGCACGACGTTAGCATAGTTACTCACAGCGGTAAGACTACACATGAACCATAGGCACGACGTTAGCATAGTTCACTTAGTACAAAAAAATAATAGAATGACAACAAAAACGACTACATGACATAGGCACAACGTTAGCTTATCATGTGTCAACTACATATTCTGTATAATATAGGCGCTACGTTAGCTTATTATACACATGTAGATGTACATTACCGTATGACATAGGCACGACGTTAGCGTATCATATGGACAGAAGGTAACTCACCCTCGAAAAAAGCAGAACAAGTTTCTGGAGTCCATTCCCCTCGCCACGGTACCATAAACTGTGCCGCAGCCTGAGTCGATTTTCCATATGAACCCGCTAACAGCTGTAGCTCATATCGACCATGGGGAAGCGCCTTGACCACACGGTACGGCCCGCGCATACCCGCATCGAGCTTCCCAGTTGCCTGTGCCTGTTTTATAACAAAAACGAATGTATTAATTTCGAACGTTCGAGGGGGCTTGCGGTTAGCGTTCACAGTCTCATCTTGTTGACTTTGGTTGGCTCTCAGGCGTTTGGAGGCACGCTGACGATGCATTTCCCTTAACGCCTCGCGATTTGGATGTGCATTCTCCAAAGCGATGTCACGAACAAGATTACGTATCACGGGTGTAGCCGCTTCGATTCCCACAAGTAAATTCAGAGGTGATAAGTTGGTGGTTTTTTGCTTAGTCATATTCAGAACTAGTTGTAAACGCCACATGACATTCGACCATTCGTGCTGTCGGTGGTTACACTCGATGCGAACCATGTTTAGCAGGGTTCGACAGTAACGTTCGACTTGCCCGTTTGAATGATGCATCTCTGGTGTTATGAGATGCATGTCAATACCTAACTCTGTTACAAGTTTAGTAAATTCAGAACTTTGAAACATTCTACCTCGATCTGCTACAATCAACTTAGGAGTTCCAAATAATGAGATTACATTATACATTTTTTGTTTTAGTTCATTTGAATCTTGACTAAACATAGGATATAATAGACAATACTTCGAAAAGGCATCTATGACAATCAAAATATATTTGTAACCGTTTGACTGAGGTAATGGACCTAAAGCGTCTATATGAATTACTTCAAAGGGATTACATGGTTTTTCCCAGGAATGTATAAATTGGCGAGGGGATCTTGGAACCTTTTTGTGCGTTATACATATAAGGCAATGATCAATGTACTTTTTAACAAAACACTTGAGAGAGGGGAACCAGAAATGCTTTCTAATAAGTTCTAATGTTTTGTCAGTTCCCGGATGATCATGTTCGTCATGAAATATTCTAAGTAGCCTAAGCCTATGCCCTTTGGGGACAAAACAAAGAAGCTTAGGTTCCTCTCCTACCGGACAATATTTATAGTACAAAAGATCATTTTTATGGACATAATGGTTCGAATCTAACTGCCCTTCCGACAGTTTCCTGATAAGGTACTGGGTCTCTTCATCTGCAGCTTGCGCTATCTGAGCCCAATTCTGCTGTTTACGGACTTCACAGGCGTTAACTGGGTTGCGACTTAAATAGTCGGCATGCGCCATAGAGGTCCCCTTACGATATTCCAGCGTAAAATCAAAGTCCTGCAAGTACATCCACCATCTGGCAACGCGTGGTATTAGGTCTTTCTTTTGCTGTGTTGACTTTAAAGTATTACAGTCTGTTACAACGGTAAAATGAACGCCGACCAGATAATGTCTATAATTTTGCAGGGCTTTGACGACCGCCAGGGTTTCGAGCTCATAAGCATGATACCTTGACTCAGCACCCTGAGTCCGTTTGCTATAAAATCCTATTGCCTGTTTGTGTTTGTTATCATGAACTTGAAAAAGCACCGCACCATACCCGATGGAACTTGCGTCCGTATGGACTTCTATGGGTAGTTTGGGATCAAAGATAGCTAACACAGGTTCGCTCGTAAGCTGTGCGATAATATCTTGCCGTGCTTTTTCCTGATCATTACCCCAAATAAACGGTACACCCTTCTTTGTAAGTTGAGTAATAGGAACAACTCTTAATGCAAAATTGGGTATGTATCGGCGAAAATAGCTAGCCAATCCCAGTAATTGACGAGCTTGCTTAACGTTCTTAGGAATAGGTGCTTCAATTAAAGCTTTGACTTTCTGATCGCTCGGTCGTACCTGACCTTGACTTATAGTGCGTCCTAAATACTCTATCTTAGTAGACAAAAAAGAACATTTCTTTAGATTGATAGAAAATCCAGCATTTGTTAAAGTTTCAAGTACGTTTTGCAATCTCGTCAATCCCTCCCCAACAGTACTACTTAGTATCAGGACGTCGTCAACATAGACCAGGATTTCACCAGATTCAAGGTGCTGACGAAGCGTTTTTGAGATTATTCGTTGGTAAACGACGGGGGCGTTTGCTAAACCATAAGGCATTTTTAAATATTCATAATGCCCCTCCGGTGTGACAAATCCAGTAAACGGTATAGAGTCCTCATTTACCCTTATCTGGTGGAATCTGGTAGCCATGTCGAGGCTGGTGAAGTACTTATGTTTACCCAACCGGTCAATACAGTCATCTATTAGTGGTAGGGGAAAACGGTCTTTTATCGTGATCTCATTTAATTTACGATAGTCCACGCACATTCGGTCCGAACCGTCTTTCTTTTTGACTAAAAGTATTGGGCTAGCATATTCTGACTCGGATTCCCGTATGATATTCTTTTCAATAAGATCTCGAACAATATCACGGACTTTTAAGACTTCTACATATGATAAGCGGTACGGTCTATAATGAATAGGCGTTTTACTATTTAGTTTAATGGACATACTTCCGGTATTAACGGTTGAAGTAGCTGTACCATCAATAAAGAAACTTGAAAATTCTCGTACCACATTAATTAACATTTGCAATTCTATGCCAATCAAGTCAGTTCTAATTGGGGATTGTGAAGTAACTAAAACATCGTGATTAATGTTGGACTTATAAGTGAGATACTGTTGATCCCGAGTTCGAAAGTACGTAACGCCTTCTCGATTCAAGACATCGGTGCCAATAATTATTGGTGTATTCATAAATTCTGGACGAACTACATGTAAATCTACTTCTAAAGTAATTTCGCTAAATTCTATTGGCAAGGTTACAAAATACGTTGATTCTACTTCTTGACCACCGATGCCTCGCAAAACTCTAAAAGCAGGCTTACACGCATATTTAAAATGTTTCAACAAAGAAGAAGAAATTAACGATATACTCGAGCCGGAATCAATCAAGAAATCCACTGGGATACCTTGTATAACAGCTACTACAATATCATTTTGTTTGCAATTGAGAGTTTCTCGACAAAAGTTAACATTACTTGTATTTCGAGATTCAGACTTTAATTTTGCAAAACAAGTTTCGATCTTATGGCCAGGCTTCTTACAAAAACTACACGGTTCCGATTTCGTTGAATTTTGAAGAGAGGGGTTTTTTCTATCGTTATTGAAGATAATTTCGTTACTAGGGGCTGTCTTAAGCTTCTTAGAACAATTTGACTGCTTGTGCCCATGTTTACCACATACAAAACATTTACCGGATTCGAATCGCCGTTTGCGATCACTTACCCCATGACTAGTATTAAACAAACGATTATGATAATGACCAGTCGAGTTTTTGTTAAAATTGGAGGTACTTGGTTTAACGTAAATGGAAAGAAACTCTACTAACTCGCTTGGCAATAATTTGGCATTAGTAGCCGACGCGCGAATTTGCGGGTCAGTAATACCCCGTATTACTATTGCCGATATCAGTTCTTCACTTAATCCTCTGACGATGCGTAGTCTTAAAAGAGACCGACGAGCATAGTCAGCGTATGTGGGAAACTTATCGGAATTGGTACTCATAACTTCGTACAAAATATTAGCTATGTCTGGTTTTCGAGGACACAAAGGTTTAAATTCTTTTTTAAAGTTACTCCAAGTACGGTCGTTTGTAACCCATTCATTAAGCCACGTTTTAGCTTCCCCTTGTAAACAATTTCCAATACGAGATAGACATTCGTGATCACCCCAATGATTAGCACACCTAGCACGATCTACCTCTTCGCACCAAACCTCTATATCATTAATATTCGGATCGAAATATGAAATGTAATAAGATTGGTTAGATCTCACCGGCACGTTAATGGATCGTATCGCATCGATAATGCGATCGGCTGCACTGATGTGGTCCACCGCAGTACTCGCGGGGCGCTCCGGTGAGGACGGAGTCACTGAAGCCGTTCGCCCCGAACGCTCCTCAAGCTCGCTCGTAGGCTTGACCGCGCTCGATCGCGATGGTGGCAGCGTCGGAGTCGTAGATCCGGCCTCCGTCGCAGGCTCAACTGCAACGGTTGCCACAGGCGCCGCTGATAGGTCTACCATTATCGCAGGAGCGCAATCGCTCGGCTGCTCTCGTCGTGATGAGGCCGGATGATGTTGCTCTTCTAGAGACGCCAATCTATTCAAAATTTGTTGCATTGTTTCATTTAAAACATTGTTAGACGGGCTGCGTTGTCTATGACGTGAATCGCTATGACTATAGTGCGACCTGCGATTTCGCGAACGACTTCTACTTTTTCGTCTTTCGTTAGGCATGTTTTTCAACCGATTTAAAATCAAGCGTATTTCAAATGAAAATAACAAAAGACTAAAAATAATATCCAAATTAAATAACTAATAGATTACCCACAAAAAAAATACAATCGTTCTAAAAGTAAACCAGAGATATTACGAAATTTATTCGCAAAAGAACCTTCTGTTCACTATTTGAAAATAAATTGGAACGTACTCACCAAAAATATCACTTAGATATCTCATCCACAAAATTTAACCACTTTCACTTACGCACATTATACGAACCACAATTTTTTTTTGAAGGGTATTTATATAAAATAAAATTATTATTTTCGATGATTGTTTGAACAGTCAAAAACACACCGAATCAGGATGTACGAACTAGGACACGCAAATCTATCCCACTTCTGATCTTAGGGACCGTGGGTTTAGAAAGAACAAAAAAAAAATAATCAATTATACACTACTACATCAAAATTTAATTTAACTTAGCAATAAAAATTAGAAATAAATAACAACTAATTTTAAACAATCATATAACAATGAAAATTAAATAATTTATCAGAGATTAGGTAGTTGACTGATCAAACCGGCAGAGCTTCCGCTCGCAAGAGAGTCCGAAGCAAAAAGTGCCTTGAAGTGAGCGCGCTGTCACTTATAAGGGCATTACCCCGCCACTGGTCTTAGGTCTCATTTTTCAGCTAACAATATATAAAATAATTGTAGTAGAAGTGTCAAGCAAAAAGATGTGAAAATTATTAATTTAACTTGCTTGAAATATAAGTTGCATATTAGTTAGAGACTATATTTTGCCTGTATGTATATTTTTTCCTATTATTTTTATAGTAAAAAAATATTTATTATTATTTGACAATTATTTTAATAAACCGTTGTAATATTAAAATGTGAGTAATAATCAAAAAAAGGCTCAAATCACCTGCAGAAGTAGATGCAGTTCCTAATTCATTACAACTGGCAGCAATGTTAATGTTTGTTATGTCTCTCAAAACAGCATGCTGCATTCCTGTAAAATATATATAATATTCAAATTCAAATATATAGAATTTTCAATACTCTTAACCTTATTAACATTTTGAAAATAAAAATTTTAATTAGTTGGCCAGAAATTCTTGGCAACTGGCATGTATTAGCAACTTAATTTCCTTCTCAGAGACACCAAATGCAGTGTACTGAAATTAACAATGACCTATTTCCAAATTTCAATTCCAAATAATTCTATCAGATAATAAACTTGTATTCTTGCTGCCTGTGAGAAGGAAACCGGCCTTTGGCTTAATGCTCTTCCATCGTTACATTTAGGCACATTATTAAACTATAGCATAAGTATGCTTGCTGTTGGATTTTTCAAGCCACAGGAGACCTTTGGGCTGACAGCTGAACAATTTGCTTGCAGACCATGGTCTGTTTGAACAAATTGTATATAATTATTATCTATATATATATATAGAGTAAATATAATAAAATTGAAGTAATTTAATTACCGGGAATGCATAAAGAAGGGACAGCTCCATCGCTTAATCGTCTTGACCAAGTTAAGTATCTCTCTTCAAAGTGGTTATGGCATATTCTCCTATTTCTGTATATAAAGTGATGATCTAATAATAATAAGTCACTTCCAACAGCATTTATCCACTTCATAAATCTTTCTTTCTCTTTTTCTGGATGAGGAAATATATGCAAGGTAACATTATCTAAATCAGAAGAGGAACAAGAATACAACAAGTCAAACATCATCTTAATTATTTATTAGGGTACCTAAACTAACCTAGGGTAAAAATCTTAAAACAAGTCACCTTCCAAGAGTCAAGAACAGGAGGGGAGGAGGGAATCACCCCCTATCATTTTTCCCGCCGGAGATGTGTAATTTTTTTACTGAATTTTTAAAGAAATTAATATTTTTTTTAATTTTTAACTTTGGTTAGGTTAGTATCTTAATAAAAAAAAAACATTAAAGTTGATTATAGACAAAAAGGACTGATAATTCTTGTTCTTCTCGACCTCCTGTGCAAGAATATATACCTAGCCATATCTTATATATTCAGCGGATTATAAACTACACTTCAGCCAACAGGATCTTTAATGAATAAGGATAATAAGAAAGTTATGGTATTTAGAAATAATAAAAATTACAAGGTACTTACAAGTTGTGTTACAAGACGGAATACAACAATTTCTAGTTGATCCAGCCATTTTTAATTAAATGAGAGATCAATCGTCAGGCAATATCGTATGCAGGGGTCGATCGTTGTAAGCAGGGTTGTGTGTCCAAAAAACAGATGCAGGGGTCAAACGGTAAAAGCGAGAGTCGTCAGGGTCCGGGAAATCAGCAAAATTATTGGAAATAATAAAATAAAATAACTAGAACACATTCAAGATTCTTCTTCTTCTTCTTCTCTTGTCTATGGCTTTTCTACCGCTTTGAATAGCAGTAATTCTGCCAATGTCAATGTGAGAATGTTCTTCAAATTTGAGGCTTTTGACCAGTTACAATTGCTTCTCTCCTCATATGCTTCTGAAGAGGTTGTGCGGTAGGTGATTGTTATACCGCTTTAGTGTGACTGTCAGGTGTCAATAGGATGAAAAAGTCACTGTGTATGTTGGCATTATGCCTATTATAATTTTCTAGGAAGATTAGTAGAGATTGCTTGATTCCCTTGTTATAACACCTACAACAACACATAAAAAATAAACCTTGAATGTTAGTCCATCACCAGTTTATTATAATGTAAGTAACCATACAATAAATATTATAATACAAAAGCAAGCACACATATTTTACATTATCTACAACTTAATATTATACATTTTAATATATTTACACAGAATTTTAACAAAACAGGGATTTGGGAATATTCGCAAAAATTTTAAAATAATTTTACATCTTAGCCCAAAAAAGTCAAGTAATTTTAATATTTCTTTGTTTATTTTCACATATTTATTGTCATATTATTTTAAAAATCATATTTATAATTTTCTATTTATGATTTCCATTTTCTGTCTAACAATAACCTGCACAATTTTTCTGAGTAAATTGAAACTGTTTAACCAATCAGAAACTTTAAAACATTAAATGTTGCCTCCCTAAATATATTTGGTGTGACCATTGAAATAACGAAGTGCGAGTTTACAAGTATAAACTTGTGAAGTAAATTATTTAATTTCAATTAAGTATTAAATAGGTACCTATAACATTTAAAAAATAAAACATTTATATTTTATTTGAGATTAACTCGTCTTCAATATAAAACATGTAAACGACTTATGAAACGTTAAAAAAACTCAATAGCGCCATCTAACGCAATATAACGACATTCTAATCTTCTACAAAAAAAACAAAAATGTACTAAGTGAAATGCCCCCACAGAGTACATTAATTATACTGAGAATAGAGTTCACAGTTAAAATAAGGCCGCAAACGCCATCTAACGCAATACTACAGCACTAAAAGTTTAATGCACGGCCAGTAGTACCCAACAAAAGAAATCTTAACAATTTTAGCTAATGCTGTAAAAATGGGGATATTTCAATTCCATTCCAACGATTTGAATGAAAAACCCCATTTTATCAGCATTAGCTAAAATTGTCATGACGTTATGGTAGGATTTTGAATAAAACAATGTATAGGTACATATTATTATTTTATTTTTTTCGTCTATTATTAAAATATTGACTAGCTAAATTTTTAACTATATCACCATCACTAACTGCGTCTTTTCTGCGTCCACTCAATATATTATTTACATCTTTGCACCAGTTGTACGTGAAGAAATTGCTAACCAAATTGCATATGAAATCAAAATTTTGTTTTTTATGTAATTGGCACTGGATTACATTTGTATTTATTTCCATATAGAAAATAGTTTTCATGTAGTTTCTTACATTATTATAGTCACAATGGTTTTTTAAAACATACATTGCAATATCTTGCATTTTGGAAAATGTTCTGATAAAAGATTTAGCTGGATAATGCAAGTATTGTTTATTTTTATGAAATTCTCTTGCCCTTATATATTCAAATTCTTGTGTTTTACTATAAAAACTATTTTTACAATCGACGCAGTTAGTGAAAACATTTGATTTAGTCTTTTTTAATATATAACCAGTTACATACTGTAATTGGGCAAATATGCGTGGGTCCCTTTCTTTTTCTTCGAATGGTATAAATATATTTGATTCAATAAAACTTAAATCAATATCTTGGGATGTGCTGTCCACCTTTGATAGTTGAAAAAGTTCTTTCATAGATTTAAACATGGTTGAACAACTATCTTGTTGACAATTATAACTCTGCAAATGAGTCCCAGTTAGATTACTAATTAAAAGGGATGCAAATGCTATTTCAAAACCCTCTGGAGTTGGGTTTATATTTCGAAACCCGTGGCTACGAATATTACCAAAAAAGTTCTCCAGGGGGTCCTGATTGAAGTGTCGCATCCATATGGACTTCATAGAATATTGGTTGAACAACACATCCCTAAGATATTCTATATTATTAATAGTATGTAGCCAGTTTTTTACACTAGGTATTTTATATTCTTTTCCATTTTGAATAAATGTAGAATTTTTTTCGCTCTTGCCCATACAGCATTATGAGGTGAACTCGGAGTTAAAGCGCCAAGTAAAAGTTTTCCTCTTCTCTTTTTGAAATTGTCTTGGCTTCCATTGACTGAACCAAAGAGCTCATCAAAAAAGTGCAAGACACTTGCTGTTTGAGTGCATTCTTCTGGTAATATCTTCTTATCTGAAATAAAATGTAACAATATAGATTATTATTTAGGTTTTATCAATTAATATTAAATTTACTTTTAAATAATAGATTTATTAATTTCTACCTATCAAAATAAATGACAAGGTATATAACATTAAACATTTGTTGACGAAATTATATTTTACATTTAAGTGACTATAAGCCATGGGCACATTAGCTTTATGAGTAGTGACTGTGTCCTTTTACTGAAAATTATTGAGACCATATAACTGAAACTGAAAGTATTAAACTTCAAAAAATTTTAAACATAAATGTTTTATAAATAGTGATTTCCGAAATTTTCAATGAGAGCAACAAATATTATCGAGTATGAGCCCATGTATTTTCGTTTGTAGTGACTAAAAATGTCAAAATGAAAATATAATAATGTCTTTATTAACTCACCTGCCAAATAAGCCATAGTACTTGCAACTTTTTCGCTAAAAACTTGAGTTGCAAACTTCACCTTCATTTTATTTTTTTCAGGGTTTACATGGTCATCTGTCAATTTTTTTAACAGCTTCAAATACCTTCAAATGCTGGATCCTCTTTTTGTAATAAGACCAAATGTTCCCATTTAGCAGTCTTGGATATCCCATCAATTGTACATTTCAAGTCCTTTTTCAGTAAATTATTTCGTATACCCTTTATTAGATGGGGCGGATCATACAGAGGTATAACTTCTTTATTATCCACTTCAAATATATCTCTTCGTAATATTTTGTTTTCCCTGGAATATTTTACTCTTGTTTCTTCAATTAGGTGATTAATACAGCTTACATTAGAAGCTCCTTGATCACACACAGTGGCCAAAACACGCAGACCCACACTGTGTAGTTTTTGTATAACATCGGTTATCAACATAGCGAGTTCATTTTTTTTTGTACTGCCGGAGCAAAATGTGTAGACAACAGGTTGTTTATAATTTCGCAAAACGCCTCTTATCATAAAAACTAAAGCATGATCTGCAATTTTTTTTTCTTTAGTTTTGCCGTTAGATACAAACCCACTAATCCTATCTTTTCGTGAATTGTAACTAAAATGAGGTGTTACAGCAATTTCGTCAAACAACAATACACACAACCTGTCATCAGCATTTAAGTATTTAACGTTTTTTTTCATCACCTTGAATAACTTTTCATTTATCCCAGGTTTTAAATCTGCTCGAGCAATTAGCCTACTCAATGTCATTGGAGATGGCAATACAAAAGCTTTGCTCAAAAATCGATATAGACGTGGCCCTTGTTTATATAAGCTCAGTGCCATGATTTTCTCTTCCTCGGTGAACCTTCTCCCCATCTTGTGCTTTTTCAGTTCTCTAAACTGCATTGTCATAAAAATTGCAGCAAGGGTAGTAAATTTACTGATCATACTTTAAAATGTAACATTTTCAGACAGGTTCAGAGCTTTCTTCAATCTAACAGCATACTTCTCTTTTTGCTTTGTTACCTTTCTTAATACATCTGCTAAAACTTCTTTGTCATCCTTAAACTTTTTACCTGTAATAATTAAATACAATCCATCTATTAATTGTGCTTTAAATATTGACAAAACTGGAGGTTATTATTATACAGTCAGTAAGTTAGGGTAGGTAGTGCTTGGATTGGTATCCAGAATGATTTTGTTATAAGAATTGAAGTGGTTTTTTATGTAAAAAGATAATAAATCAACTTTTTGAAAATACCTTGTCTTTCATTTGTAGAACTCTGTTTAACAGTTACAGTTTGCGTGACTTTCACCTCTGGAATTGTATCTAAAAATGAAACAACATAAAATTAGGTCAATAGGACATAGGACAATCTATTTTAGCACTATAATAAATTATTTATATAATATATAAAATAATTGTAGTAGAAGTGTCAAGCAAAAAGATGTGAAAATTATTAATTTAACTTGCTTGAAATATAAGTTGCATATTAGTTAGAGACTATATTTTGCCTGTATGTATATTTTTTCCTATTATTTTTATAGTAAAAAAATATTTATTATTATTTGACAATTATTTTAATAAACCGTTGTAATATTAAAATGTGAGTAATAATCAAAAAAAGGCTCAAATCACCTGCAGAAGTAGATGCAGTTCCTAATTCATTACAACTGGCAGCAATGTTAATGTTTGTTATGTCTCTCAAAACAGCATGCTGCATTCCTGTAAAATATATATAATATTCAAATTCAAATATATAGAATTTTCAATACTCTTAACCTTATTAACATTTTGAAAATAAAAATTTTAATTAGTTGGCCAGAAATTCTTGGCAACTGGCATGTATTAGCAACTTAATTTCCTTCTCAGAGACACCAAATGCAGTGTACTGAAATTAACAATGACCTGTTTCCAAATTTCAATTCCAAATAATTCTATCAGATAATAAACTTGTATTCTTGCTGCCTGTGAGAAGGAAACCGGCCTTTGGCTTAATGCTCTTCCATCGTTACATTTAGGCACATTATTAAACTATAGCATAAGTATGCTTGCTGTTGGATTTTTCAAGCCACAGGAGACCTTTGGGCTGACAGCTGAACAATTTGCTTGCAGACCATGGTCTGTTTGAACAAATTGTATATAATTATTATCTATATATATATATATAGAGTAAATATAATAAAATTGAAGTAATTTAATTACCGGGAATGCATAAAGAAGGGACAGCTCCATCGCTTAATCGTCTTGACCAAGTTAAGTATCTCTCTTCAAAGTGGTTATGGCATATTCTCCTATTTCTGTATATAAAGTGATGATCTAATAATAATAAGTCACTTCCAACAGCATTTATCCACTTCATAAATCTTTCTTTCTCTTTTTCTGGATGAGGAAATATATGCAAGGTAACATTATCTAAATCAGAAGAGGAACAAGAATACAACAAGTCAAACATCATCTTAATTATTTATTAGGGTACCTAAACTAACCTAGGGTAAAAATCTTAAAACAAGTCACCTTCCAAGAGTCAAGAACAGGAGGGGAGGAGGGAATCACCCCCTATCATTTTTCCCGCCGGAGATGTGTAATTTTTTTACTGAATTTTTAAAGAAATTAATATTTTTTTTAATTTTTAACTTTGGTTAGGTTAGTATCTTAATAAAAAAAAAACATTAAAGTTGATTATAGACAAAAAGGACTGATAATTCTTGTTCTTCTCGACCTCCTGTGCAAGAATATATACCTAGCCATATCTTATATATTCAGCGGATTATAAACTACACTTCAGCCAACAGGATCTTTAATGAATAAGGATAATAAGAAAGTTATGGTATTTAGAAATAATAAAAATTACAAGGTACTTACAAGTTGTGTTACAAGACGGAATACAACAATTTCTAGTTGATCCAGCCATTTTTAATTAAATGAGAGATAAATCGTCAGGCAATATCGTATGCAGGGGTCGATCGTTGTAAGCAGGGTTGTGTGTCCAAAAAAACAGATGCAGGGGTCAAACGGTAAAAGCGAGAGTCGTCAGGGTCCGGGAAATCAGCAAAACTATTGGAAATAATAAAATAAAATAACTAGAACACATTCAAGATTCTTCTTCTTCTTCTTCTCTTGTCTATGGCTTTTCTACCGCTTTGAATAGCAGTAATTCTGCCAATGTCAATGTGAGAATGTTCTTCAAATTTGAGGCTTTTGACCAGTTACAATTGCTTCTCTCCTCATATGCTTCTGAAGAGGTTGTGCGGTAGGTGATTGTTATACCGCTTTAGTGTGACTGTCAGGTGTCAATAGGATGAAAAAGTCACTGTGTATGTTGGCATTATGCCTATTATAATTTTCTAGGAAGATTAGTA
Source organism: Limenitis camilla (assembly GCA_905147385.1). NCBI lineage: Eukaryota > Metazoa > Arthropoda > Insecta > Lepidoptera > Nymphalidae > Limenitis > Limenitis camilla. The sequence continues at coordinate 413,965 of LR990254.1, forward strand.
GAGATTGCTTGATTCCCTTGTTATAACACCTACAACAACACATAAAAAATAAACCTTGAATGTTAGTCCATCACCAGTTTATTATAATGTAAGTAACCATACAATAAATATTATAATACAAAAGCAAGCACACATATTTTACATTATCTACAACTTAATATTATACATTTTAATATATTTACACAGAATTTTAACAAAACAGGGATCTGGGAATATTCGCAAAAATTTTAAAATAATTTTACATCTTAGCCCAAAAAAGTCAAGTAATTTTAATATTTCTTTGTTTATTTTCACATATTTATTGTCATATTATTTTAAAAATCATATTTATAATTTTCTATTTATGATTTCCATTTTCTGTCTAACAATAACCTGCACAATTTTTCTGAGTAAATTGAAACTGTTTAACCAATCAGAAACTTTAAAACATTAAATGTTGCCTCCCTAAATATATTTGGTGTGACCATTGAAATAACGAAGTGCGAGTTTACAAGTATAAACTTGTGAAGTAAATTATTTAATTTCAATTAAGTATTAAATAGGTACCTATAACATTTAAAAAATAAAACATTTATATTTTATTTGAGATTAACTCGTCTTCAATATAAAACATGTAAACGACTTATAAAACGTTAGAAAAACTCAATAGCGCCATCCAACGCAATATAACGACATTCTAATCTTCTACAAAAAAACAAAAATGTACTAAGTGAAATGCCCCTGAGTCAGTCGCCTGGTGTCGACTTAGTACCGTTACAATGGATTATACCTACGGGGACCAAATTTATGTTGCCAGTAATAAAATATATCACGATTTAAATGTGGCATGGCAACATTACATATTATAATTTCAAAATGTGTGACTGTTTGCTTATTGCGGCTTGTCGTTTGCATAAACCATACAAAAACCAACTTTCTTTGTTTCTTCGTTAGTTTAATTCACTTTTGAGTTTTGTTCGTTGTTGTTATCTTATCGTTATCTGTTTTGTTTGTTTGTTATTTATTATTGTTATCGGTTTTATTTGTTGCTTCGTTGATTGCTTGTTGTTATCAGAATGAAAGAACACAAAAGAAAATGCTTTATGTGTGGTGCTACATCGAGTGAGAACCTTATTTTACATCGGTTTCCTAAACCGGGATGTATGAACTATCTTCGGTACGTATTTCTTAGTTTATACCTTTACGTTTACATCATATAAACTACTAGCAGTGCCGCACGGTTTCGACCTCATATTTCCAGTCCCGTTGGAATATGGGGATAAAGTATAGCCTATGACACTCACAAATAATGTGGCTCTCTATTGGTAAAAGAATTTTCAGAATCGGTTTAGTAGATCCAGAAATTATCTGTTCTAGAAACATCACAAACTTTACCTCTTTATCATTTTAATTTTTCTATAATCTCTTTATGATTCTAATAGATTGAACTTGCTTTATAATTCCATCTGAATGCCCGCATATTTTTATATTCAAACATAACCAAACTTTGTTTCTGAATTTCCTAGATCACTCAATATTTACAGAGGACTAAATATAATATTTGTATATTATTCATAGATATAAATCATTTTAGCTGTGAACAATGGGCGAAATTTTGTTTTCCTACTGGAAATTGGTCTTCACCTGATTTCCAAATGATGTTATATAGTGAGCATCGAATGCTGTGTCACACACATTTCAAAGAGTCAGCATATGTGGACTTTACTACCAAAAAACTGCGTAGACATGCTGCCCCTGAAGTTAATTATGTACAGGTGAGTTTTTTGGAAATTTATTTTATATAATATATATATAACAAACAAATTTTGAGAAATCTCATGCACAATTGAGCATGCGATTTCTTAAAATTTGTTTCTTATGTTTTGTTTAGATCTTTTCTGCATTTCTTATGTTTTGTTTACATCTACACAGATCATCAGTTTTACCTTCACCTTTAGTGTACTATTTATGGTTCTGTTTCAAAGTGATATTCTGAGTAGCAAGTGAATAAACTTTTATATAAGAATTGCTGTTTTCACTGTTAAAGAAAAGGCGGATATCATTCCATAATTTTTAAAATGGTTAAAAACATACTGATTAAGAGACAATGGCGCAGATTAAGTGTGGCTGAGTTACATAGTTATGGTAGATGTTTTGTTTAAGAGACCAATGCTACTTATTTTCAATTGTTAATAACGAATTCATATCATCTTTCAGATTAGACTAACTCATCCAAAATATCCCATTGAACCTGTGGCAGGTTCCTCATGTCAATTGCCACTGTCAGATATTACAAACCGAGACCAATTAACAACAAATATTGATGATGGAGCCTATGTCCAAGTAAGTATTTAATTACTATACCAAAATGGGTTCAGTGGGGCTCAATATTAATCACTTCATAAAAATGAAGTTTTATTACAAGTCAGTTACTGCTACTACATCAGAACTCCAGCATGTATATAAACTCATAATTAAAATCCATGTGCAATGATTTACTTACAACCACCTATTCTATTTCCATACTATAAGTAAATTGGAAGGTAACAACATTTATGATTTTTTTTTTTTTTTTAAAGATTACTAGCAGTATGGATCACATACTACTAGTATTCCCTTTACCCCTCCTAGTAAGCTTGCATTGTGGGATTTGAACCCACGACTTGTTGATCATGAATCCAACGCCCGAACCACTGAGCTACTGACGCTTCTCTGAATTTAGAATCGGCATAGTCTAAAGGCAGAGCAGTGCACATCTCATATGAGTGTTATTACATTTTCAGATAGCACAAACTCTACCACAACATCCTATTGAATCTATGGCCAGGAACATCACAACTAACACTATCATCTCTGCCAAAAAAAACCAGAACTAAGGAAATGCAGAAGCAATCTGTACTTACAAGCACACAAAACATGATACCGACAACTTCAGGAGAGATGAAAATTAATAAAGAGAAACAATTACTTAATAAATGCAGAAAGCTCATGAGGAAAATTTGTTCCCTCAAAAAGAAAAGGATAAAGACCCTAACAAATGTGTCAGCCTTAAACATATTAGAAAAAGATGACAATGTAAATGAGCTAATTAAATGCAAAATTCCATCTGCATATGCTTTGTTATTGCAGAGTCAAATTAAAAAAACTTTAAAAGAAAGTCAAGAGGTCGGAGGTGGACACCAGAAGCCAAAATTACAGCATTGAGATTATATAAAAGGTCACCTACATGCTACCGTTTACTACGAAGACTATTTTGCTTACCAGCAACATCAACACTTAAGGCTTTATTAAGTAGATTAGATATGAGAGTTGGGATGAACCCCAAAGTTTTCAATGTATTAGCAAACTATGTGAAAACATTAAATCCCTCGGATATAATGTTTATTTATAGTAATGTTTGATGAAATGTCGATAAGGAAAAATCTACACTACAACAGAAAGTTGGACATTGTTGAAGGTGTTCAAGACCATGGGACACAGGGACGCACACCTGAAATAGCATCACATGCTTTAGTGTTTACGGTTGGTGGCATACGCAAAAAAGTAAAGCAACCTATAGCCTACTACTTTTCTGGATCATCTGTCACAGCAGATAGGCTTGCAGTTCTGTTAAAAGAAGTAAGTTACTTACTTCCTCCTCTTCAATAATATTTTAAGAATTAATCGCGTCATTTAATATTTCTTTAAGCTTTATAAGGTGAATTCTTGTGGATTTTATAGTACAGATTTTACTACAATTATAAATGACATATTATTATTTTTCAGGTTTTAAAATGCTGCTTTGAAACTGGATTGAATATAGCTGCAACAGTGTGCGACCAGGGTGGAGTGAACAAAAAGGCTTTGCGCATTCTTGGTGCTTCAGTGGAACACCCACACATAGTAGTAGCTGAAAATGAAGTACTAGTTACATTGTTTGATACTCCCCATCTGCTCAAGTGCTTTCGAAATTTATTTATAAAATATGACATAAAGTGTCCTACGGATATATCTTCAGCTAACAAAATTGGGACAGGTAATTTATTGTTAATATTTATATTTAACATAATCAACCCCATACTGCAAATATCTTGTAAATGTAACTAACTAACCACGGAAAAATTATTTTTTCTGAATTATATATTAGTAACATTGCTCTTTTTGCATATGTCCGCATTCCTGAGTTAATCCCACAGAGAGTTTGGTGCATAGCTCCCTTCTTTGTTTATAAAAATATATTATTTTCCAGGGATTGCAAAATTGAGTCACATAAAAATTTTTTTTGAAATTGATAATAATAACCCCAATTTCGTATTTGCGCCTTCACTGACTAAGGAACATATCCAGCCGAACGCCAAACAAAAGATGCGGGTATACCTTGCCGCCCAAGTATTAAGTCACACTGTTGCTGCTGGCTTATATGCAAAAATATCTCAAGGTACATTATTTATTTATTTCTAAGAATTATATAAATTGTTGAGTGTCTACATTCCCTAATAAATAAAATATAAAGCATTTCATTACATCTATTTACACTTAACATTATATCTATACCCAGTTGAACAAACTGATCTTGGGAATACTGGTTTGAATTGATAAATTATTTTGCCATTGGAGCTTTTAGGCCATTTATCAAAGAAAGCGAAGCCAAGGCGGACCACTAGTTTTATATAAAAAGAAAAAGTAAATATTAGATGTTAAACTTACACAGAGTGATTTTTTGAGAAGGGTTTTGAGGGTGATTCAATAGAATAACTATATCCCTTCATACTAATTATACTTGTCATATTACAATAACAAGCCTATTTTACCAAACAGTTGAAGATCTTAACAAAGACTGTAATATTTTCAGGAGAACTAACCGCAGAGGCTGTTATTACTGCAAATGTAATATCCAACATGGACAAACTTTTTGACTGTGTTAATGCTGACACGGTCGACTTAAAACGAGGAAAACCATATGCTACAACTATGAAAGTTAACTCGCCTCATCTTACACATTTCAAAGTAATGAAAAATTTCTTTAAAAATATGGAATTTGTGGGATGCAGAAGCCCTCCTCCGACCCAGGAAGGGGGGTGGGTGTGGACAATTAATGGGATAGAACAGCTTTGGGCCACACTCACAAATAAACACATGACTATTAAGTCTTTAGCTACACGGCGACTGCAACAAGATCCCATTGAAAATTTATTTGGGTGCATCAGAGGGAATTGTGGATCCAATTTCAATCCAACAGTTGGGCAATTTGTGGCAGGATTAAAAACAGCCATTCTCAGTAATTTATCAAATATAAATTCTGGCAATTGTAAAGACGACGAAAATGAAGCAATTTTAAGTAGTTGTAAATTGTTATTTTCTAATAAAAAAAAGAGACACTTTGTCGAATGAAGAAAATACAGAAGAAGAAGCCACAGGGGTAACATTTTTAGACATGGAAGAGGACATAATCCAGGAGGAAATTACAGTGGATGCTGAAATGCAAGCATGTGCCTATGTTTGCGGCTTTATTATTAAAAAATACAAAAATAAATGTGAAAAATGCAAAAAAATGTTTTTAGCAAAGGAAATTAATATAACACACATCTTTTGTGGTTATAAAGAATTTGATGACAAAAAAAGAAGTTTAAAATACGCATCACCCAATTTTATATTGTGCGTAGAAGCCTGTGCCCAAAAAGTAAATGGGTTTTTAAGAGAAAATTACTTCATAATAAATATTAGAAGCAACATATATAACATGTTATGCAAAGAAATTAATTTTGATTTTCTGAATGAATGTGAGGAGCATAAGTCAGAAAATATAAAGTATATAGTTAACAGTGTCTTTTACATTTGTAATAAAAGATACTGTTTTATAGATAATAGAAAATTTGCTGAAGAAGCTGCCCATGCAGCATTGAAAAAAAAAATATCAACACTTAAACATGTATGAAGTATATTTATTATTAATTGTTTAAGTGTTGATTGATTGTTAACTATATACTTTATATTTATTTCCCGCACCAGCAGTAAATATTTGTGTAGATTTAGATTATATTTCTTTAGTTAAAAACATACTGATTAAGAGACAATGGCGCAGATTAAGTGTGGCTGAGTTACATAGTTATGGTAGATGTTTTGTTTAAGAGACCAATGCTACTTATTTTCAATTGTTAATAACGAATTCATATCATCTTTCAGATTACACTAACTCATCCAAAATATCCCATTGAACCTGTGGCAGGTTCCTCATGTCAATTGCCACTGTCAGATATTACAAACCGAGACCAATTAACAACAAATATTGATGATGGAGCCTATGTCCAAGTAAGTATTTAATTACTATACCAAAATGGGTTCAGTGGGGCTCAATATTAATCACTTCATAAAAATGAAGTTTTATTACAAGTCAGTTACTGCTACTACATCAGAACTCCAGCATGTATATAAACTCATAATTAGAATCCATGTGCAATGATTTACTTACAACCACCTATTCTATTTCCATACTATAAGTAAATTGGAAGGTAACAACATTTATGATTTTTTTTTTTTTTTAAAGATTACTAGCAGTATGGATCACATATTACTAGTATTCCCTTTACCCCTCCTAGTAAGCTTGCATTGTGGGATTTGAACCCACGACTTGTTGATCATGAATCCAACGCCAGAACCACTGAGCTACTGACGCTTCTCTGAATTTAGAATCGGCATAGTCTAAAGGCAGAGCAGTGCACATCTCATATGAGTGTTATTACATTTTCAGATAGCACAAACTCTACCACAACATCCTATTGAATCTATGGCCAGGAACATCACAACTAACACTATCATCTCTGCCAAAAAAAACCAGAACTAAGGAAATGCAGAAGCAATCTGTACTTACAAGCACACAAAACATGATACCGACAACTTCAGGAGAGATGAAAATTAATAAAGAGAAACAATTACTTAATAAATGCAGAAAGCTCATGAGGAAAATTTGTTCCCTCAAAAAGAAAAGGATAAAGACCCTAACAAATGTGTCAGCCTTAAACATATTAGAAAAAGATGACAATGTAAATGAGCTAATTAAATGCAAAATTCCATCTGCATATGCTTTGTTATTGCAGAGTCAAATTAAAAAAACTTTAAAAGAAAGTCAAGAGGTCGGAGGTGGACACCAGAAGCCAAAATTACAGCATTGAGATTATATAAAAGGTCACCTACATGCTACCGTTTACTACGAAGACTATTTTGCTTACCAGCAACATCAACACTTAAGGCTTTATTAAGTAGATTAGATATGAGAGTTGGGATGAACCCCAAAGTTTTCAATGTATTAGCAAACTATGTGAAAACATTAAATCCCTCGGATATAATGTTTATTTATAGTAATGTTTGATGAAATGTCGATAAGGAAAAATCTACACTACAACAGAAAGTTGGACATTGTTGAAGGTGTTCAAGACCATGGGACACAGGGACGCACACCTGAAATAGCATCACATGCTTTAGTGTTTACGGTTGGTGGCATACGCAAAAAAGTAAAGCAACCTATAGCCTACTACTTTTCTGGATCATCTGTCACAGCAGATAGGCTTGCAGTTCTGTTAAAAGAAGTAAGTTACTTACTTCCTCCTCTTCAATAATATTTTAAGAATTAATCGCGTCATTTAATATTTCTTTAAGCTTTATAAGGTGAATTCTTGTGGATTTTATAGTACAGATTTTACTACAATTATAAATGACATATTATTATTTTTCAGGTTTTAAAATGCTGCTTTGAAACTGGATTGAATATAGCTGCAACAGTGTGCGACCAGGGTGGAGTGAACAAAAAGGCTTTGCGCATTCTTGGTGCTTCAGTGGAACACCCACACATAGTAGTAGCTGAAAATGAAGTACTAGTTACATTGTTTGATACTCCCCGTCTGCTCAAGTGCTTTCGAAATTTATTTATAAAATATGACATAAAGTGTCCTACGGATATATCTTCAGCTAACAAAATTGGGACAGGTAATTTATTGTTAATATTTATATTTAACATAATCAACCCCATACTGCAAATATCTTGTAAATGTAACTAACTAACCACGGAAAAATTATTTTTTCTGAATTATATATTAGTAACATTGCTCTTTTTGCATATGTCCGCATTCCTGAGTTAATCCCACAGAGAGTTTGGTGCATAGCCCCCTTCTTTGTTTATAAAAATATATTATTTTCCAGGGATTGCAAAATGGAGTCACATAAAAATTTTTTTTTTGAAATTGATAATAATAACCCCAATTTCGTATTTGCGCCTTCACTGACTAAGGAACATATCCAGCCGAACGCCAAACAAAAGATGCGGGTATACCTTGCCGCCCAAGTGTGGGCTAAGATCAGAGTTAGGGATCACTCGTTGTGTGAATGCGGACTTGACGAAGGTTCTGCCTCTCACATCCTTTTTAATTGTAATAAACTTCTACACCCTCTCTATGATGTTCTCCCTTGTAAAGTCCCCCGTCCATTAAGTGTTAAATGTTTATTGATGTTTGTGTTTAGTCCCTTATGTACATTTCTATGTAAATATGTGAAAATTAACAATATTAAACTATAAAACTAATTATTTATATTAATATCATTTTATTTTTTATATTATTATTGTTACTTTATTTATGTATATTTCACTGTGTTGTCCATTTTGTTTTAGGTACTAACAATAAATACCACATACTCCTAAGGTTTGGCTATACAAGTTTAAGTGTGAAATTCTTTCCTCTACCGAACACGGTCTCTTTGGCTGCTTTCTCCATTTCACGTGACATTGGCGGAGTTAAATGTGCTCTACTGGCACGCCTAAAAGCCATACACCTAAAATTGAATTGAAGTCACACTGTTGCTGCTGGCTTATATGCAAAAATATCTCAAGGTACATTATTTATTTATTTCTAAGAATTATATAAATTGTTGAGTGTCTACATTCCCTAATAAATAAAATATAAAGCATTTCATTACATCTATTTACACTTAACATTATATCTATACCCAGTTGAACAAACTGATCTTGGGAATACTGGTTTGAATTGATAAATTATTTTGCCATTGGAGCTTTTAGGCCATTTATCAAAGAAAGCGAAGCCAAGGCGGACCACTAGTTTTATATAAAAAGAAAAAGTAAATATTAGATGTTAAACTTACACAGAGTGATTTTTTGAGAAGGGTTTTGAGGGTGATTCAATAGAATAACTATATCCCTTCATACTAATTATACTTGTCATATTACAATAACAAGCCTATTTTACCAAACAGTTGAAGATCTTAACAAAGACTGTAATATTTTCAGGAGAACTAACCGCAGAGGCTGTTATTACTGCAAATGTAATATCCAACATGGACAAACTTTTTGACTGTGTTAATGCTGACACGGTCGACTTAAAACGAGGAAAACCATATGCTACAACTATGAAAGTTAACTCGCCTCATCTTACACATTTCAAAGTAATGAAAAATTTCTTTAAAAATATGGAATTTGTGGGATGCAGAAGCCCTCCTCCGACCCAGGAAGGGTGGGTGTGGACAATTAATGGGATAGAACAGCTTTGGGCCACACTCACAAATAAACACATGACTATTAAGTCTTTAGCTACACGGCGACTGCAACAAGATCCCATTGAAAATTTATTTGGGTGCATCAGAGGGAATTGTGGATCCAATTTCAATCCAACAGTTGGGCAATTTGTGGCAGGATTAAAAACAGCCATTCTCAGTAATTTATCAAATATAAATTCTGGCAATTGTAAAGACGACGAAAATGAAGCAATTTTAAGTAGTTGTAAATTGTTATTTTCTAATAAAAAAAAGAGACACTTTGTCGAATGAAGAAAATACAGAAGAAGAAGCCACAGGGGTAACATTTTTAGACATGGAAGAGGACATAATCCAGGAGGAAATTACAGTGGATGCTGAAATGCAAGCATGTGCCTATGTTTGCGGCTTTATTATTAAAAAATACAAAAATAAATGTGAAAAATGCAAAAAAATGTTTTTAGCAAAGGAAATTAATATAACACACATCTTTTGTGGTTATAAAGAATTTGATGACAAAAAAAGAAGTTTAAAATACGCATCACCCAATTTTATATTGTGCGTAGAAGCCTGTGCCCAAAAAGTAAATGGGTTTTTAAGAGAAAATTACTTCATAATAAATATTAGAAGCAACATATATAACATGTTATGCAAAGAAATTAATTTTGATTTTCTGAATGAATGTGAGGAGCATAAGCATTTTCAAAAAAACCTAACCTAACCTTTTTTTTTTTTTTTTTTTGCGTTGGAAATGCGCCTTATGCATACCCCCCGCCGACGAGCGGGAGGTTATGTGGGGCTCTCCTTGATGCCGTCCGCCATTGGGCGAACGGCGGTTCAAGGCATACCCACTAAAACCAACGGTACCATACCTCCGCTGTAGGGAGGCGCCACAGGAACGCTTACGCACACGACTGTGACGCCTCAGCGGGTCGGCCCGCTCTTATAGCGGGCCTGCACGCCAGGGGGCTCTCAGGGTACACCGAGAGTGGTTACCCCCTTGACTGACGGCTCCATTCAGGGTGGTGGGAGGAGGTGGGCGAATTGTCGCCTACGCCTCCCCGATCGAGCTCGGCGGCGCGGGTCTGCAGAGGCGTCACCCTCGCGTTCCCGCTCCGCGGCCTCCTTCTGCGAGATTACAGCCTCGCAGAAGTCGACCATGGCCGACCAGCATCTCTCACTCTCGAGCATGGAATGAATCACGCTCGGGAGAGAGAGGTCTCCACCTAGGACCGCCGCCAGGCTGTGGCGTTGAGGTCCCCATCCAGGGCATTCTGCCAGAGTATGATGCGACGTGTCTTCCGCCGCACCACACTCGTGACAGGCCGGCGTCACCTCCCGTCTGGCAATTTGGCACAAATACTTACCGAAGCAACCGTGCCCGGTAAGCATTTGCGTCAGCCGATAGGACAGGACGCCGTGCTGCCTTTCGACCCAGCGCACGATGTGAGGGCGGATCGCTTCCACCGTCGCCAGGCCTGCACTGGGGGACCTCAAATCCTCTTTCCACCTTTGAATCAGGGCTCGTTGGGCTAGAGCCCTGATTCGTCCAACCTCCTCCTCTCTGGGCCGCACACCTGTCGTCCGTAGGCTCGCTCGGAACCGGTACACTTCCGCGTGAACCTCCGCCTGAAGAGCCCAAGGCGGATCGCCCGCGAGAAGTGTCGCCGCCGTCCACGACACCGTACGGTACCCCCGTATAGCTCTCACCGAGATGACCCTCTGCGCTCTCCGCAGCTGGGCCATGTTGCGCTCGGTGAGAGCGTCCACCCATATGGGAGCACCGTACAGCGCCATGCTTCGCACGATGCCGGCATAGAGGCGCCGGCACGGCGAGCCCGGTCCCCCGACGTCGGGTAGTAGCGTTCCCAACGCCGCGGCGGCCTTCACGAGCCTTGGAGCGAGCGCCTCGAAGTGCGGCCCGAAGCTCCATCTGCCGTCCAGGGTGAGGCCCAGGTATTTCATCTGGGCCCTCACTTCCACCACCGAACCTTGGACGGAGATGGACGCTCCCCGTGGGGGGCCTCTCCGTGGACCGTGGAACAAGAGGGCCTCCGTTTTGCTGATGGAGACCCTCAGACCCAACATTCCGATTCGGTCCACCACGAGCGTGGCTCCGACTTCGGCTAGGCGGGCTGCCTCGCGGAAGTCCTTCCCCCTCGCCGTCACCAGGGTGTCGTCAGCGTAACAGAGCACCCTCATGCCGGCGAGGAGGCATGGTTTAAATTCCTCAATCCTGGCCTCTGCGTCTCCATCCTTAGCGGCGGCCTTCGCCTTAGCGAGGTGTCGCCCCGTTTTCGTCTTTTTGTTCAAAACGAGCCCTTTATCCTTGGTCGTGGTTATCCGGTCTGTTTCCGTGTCCGACGAGCTGTCGACCATCTCAGCCGCCGGTCTCTTGCGCCAAAACCGGTCACTCGCTCCCGAAGCTGCAGTTCTGACACTGCAGTCCGAAAACTCTTCTGCGTCCGGCAACCTCTCAAGTGAAACTCGACAATCCCTAAACGAGCCAAAGTCATTTGCAGCGCCCCCCGCAATCTTTGCGGGTGCAACCACCGCAGCCGATGCTGCCACATCCTTCGAACCAGACATGGGAATTCGTTGGCGAATTCGACTCCGAAACACCAAGTGTGCCCCGCTCTACCTACAACCCAGAGGGGAGGGAGCTGGGGAAGGATAGCCTCTGCGTATTAGCACACACACACTAGGGATAGCACACTTCAGCCACCCGCCTGCCACTCCGTTACGGTGGTCAGGACGGGGCCCGGGGGAAACGACGTGGACGTATGTGCTACTGAACCCCCACCCCCAACCTAACCTAACCTAACCCAACCTAACCCACCCGCGGTAGCGAACGGACGCTCCCTACGTCGCTCCGCACTCGAAAAATCGACTTAAAACGGTCTAAAATCCGGAAAAATAGGTTTCCGCGGTCGCAGCGTCTTGTTTTATATATCAATGGATGCGCGCTTAAACACCCTACATAGCAGTGAAAGAATTATTAAAATCGGACAAGTACTTTAAAAGTTATAGACGAAAAAGTGTAAATATTAGACAATTTTTTTAGTTTTTGGTGTTTAAAAAATAGATTTTTTAGTGTTAAGTGTAAATAAAGTACATAGTGTTATAGTGTTAATTAAGACCTTTCCTAGGACATAAAAATTTTACAAGATTTCCGTCAGATTGACGAGAAATCGCTGAAAAACTGGGTAGAAACAGTGAATCCACAACTAAAACAGCGTGCGGCATGAGATTAGTCGCCACGACCCACTGTTTTTATTATATTAAGCGCTATCTCATAGGCTTTCTAACGACACCAGACTTGGAATTTTCACTGTACGACATCCGAAGTTATTACGCAAAAACCTGGACAACATACCATTTTTGCGAAATTTCCAGGCAAACCCAGGAAGCAGAAACTTAGTGCACTAGATACTTTGGATCCTCCAGATTGTGATAGTGGTTTCCAAATTTCAATGCGACGTTTATTTCCAGAGATATTTGCTATTTAATAAGTGCCATTAAGGATTTTTATTGACTTGAACTTTTCTAGATAATTATAAACTACCTGATTTGTGAACTCTTTAGATTTTAATTGACTTTAATAGCCCATCTCATATTCTCTTAGACGCACCAAAAATTAGAATTTTAGCTTCAGTAGATTCAGTGTTAATTAATATTTTATACAAGTAGGTTTCAACATTCATAGTGGCGCTTAAGACCTTTTATATGAAATTTTTCCACATACAAAACTTATACTATCAACTTTAGTGATTTCTCTCTGGTTTGCTTGTGACATTAATTTAATTTTTATTTTTTTTTTTATTATTTCTTCTTTTATGTGCAGTGCTAAGTGAAAATTAACAATAATGACTGAACCAAAGATCACATCCTTCGCAACGGATGTGGTGGATGGTTTTACTTTGGTCCGTACCATCAATGACTTGGTGAGCACGATTACCCATGCTGTTTACTTTGGTAGGAGCGTGACAGCCGCCAATAAGAAAATAATAGCGGACTCAGCTGAAGAGATTAGGAGGTGCGCCTTCACTTTTAAAAGGTTAGCACAAGTGAGACCATTCACCTTCGTGGTGCCAGGGACAATGGCCCCTGCTAATGATGACATAACCACTCCGGCTTCCACGGCCGTCTCTCTGCCGCTGTCTTCTTCCTCGCTTCCTTCCATCACTGAGACAGGGACTGTGACCGTTTCCACCCCCGCAGCTGCCTCCTCCTCCAACATCGTGACCATCTCGGAGGAGTCCACCAAGGCCCTCAAAAGGGACCTCGTGGCATGTGTTAGGGAAGAATTCCGAAGACTTGCTACGAGGGGAGACAGCATCGGACAGGCGCGCACTTCTCCCTCGGAACCATCTTACGCTGATATGGCGGGCCGACCTGCCACCAGCCCCTCCGCAAAACCAGCTCCTACAAGAACAAGTCTGGCTAAACCGGCTATTATAGTCACACCAAAGACGCCAGTTTCTACGCAAGAGGAGGCCCTGCAGGCTTTTAGAAAGTCTGCTGACTTCAAAAACTCGAACTACACACCCTCTCGGGTACAGCCGCTTTCTAACGGCAGACTCCGTGTGGAGTTTGACAGCCACACCCACAGAGACGACACATACATCAAACTGCACGGGTCGCCCGTATCTCAGGTGGACGTCCAAGTGGCCAATAACCTTAGGCCAATGATGATCTTGAAGGGCGTGCCGGGGGATGTGCCGACCGAAGACTTGGAGCATCTTATAGTTAAACAGAACGAGGGAATCCAAGATCTTATCTGCGCCCCGGAAGACTTAAAATTTAAATTTAAACAGAAAAATAGAAACCCATCTCTGTACAACGCCATATTTATTGTGCACCCTCAGGTATGGCACTTCGCCATGAGAGCCGGCCGCCTCGGGGTGGACTACCAGCGCGTGCACGTAGCGGACTTCAGTCCTTTCATACAATGCGGCTCCTGCCTGCAGTTTGGGCACACCCGCAAAAACTGCAAGGCAGAAGAAACCACCTGTGCATTCTGCGCTGGATCTGCCCATGGGGCGGCCGACTGCCAGGCGAAGGGCGAGGGCGCCTCTGCAAAATGTTACAATTGCCACCTCGTTAACGTTAAATTCCCGAATAATGCGAAAAAAGCTAGCACGAACCATCTGGCAACCTCGAATAGTTGTTCGGTGCGGCAGGCCATGCAAAAACGCATCGCCAACCGCATCGACTTCAGCTCCCCTGTGGGGGCGTAGAGGGGTAATACTTCTATCAGACCAATAATATTATTATTCTATTTTTATAGCGAACATCGCAAGTATTCTTAATATAAAATTTTTAATATTTAATATAATTTTCATATTTTAAAATAATAAGTATACAGACAAAATCTTACAAAATATTTTATATATATAATCCAAACGTAAACAAAAAAACCGGTCGGCGGACGAGCGCCTCGAGTCGCTCACGCCGACGCCGTCATTAAAAGTATATACTACTCATGTCTTCGGGTTGTACTTGCTTTGGTCGTTGTATTTTATTATATTTTAATTTTCTGTTATTTTATTTAACTATATTATTCATCTCTACGTCCTCTCAGCATTCGAGGCGTCATACTTTAACTGATTTAAAAATTTATTTTAATTATGTTTTTACAACTTTAATTAAATTTTAAGAAATTTCGTAAGTTAATAATATAACATTTTACTACTAATTTCATTAATACTCCACACATACAATTTAAACAACTCAACACCCATAACCCATTACTTAACTAATATATTTCTTTAATTTCTCATACAAAATAATTATTTACATACAGACATTTTAATATTGTTGTCGTTCTATTTTTTTTATATATACGTACGCGCCAGCGCTCGGGGCGCTCGCGGTGTTGCCGGTCTGTGCATCGCTGCGTGCGGTGCCGTCGCTTCGTTGAGGCGCTTACCCTTCCGTTATTGCGGTGAGGTTCCGCACTATGGTAAAAGTTATTTATTATCTTTTCTTCCTCGAATAATTCATATGTTGTTGGTTGTTGTTGGTTTTCTACTTGATTAATTCTAAATATGACTTGCTCTATTTGTTTATACTATTATTATTTTATAAAGTACTTTGCGCAGATACATTTTATTTTATTAACTATTTTTATTATTTAATATTTTTATTATTCAAACTGCTCAATTTCTTATTTTATTTATATCATATCAATACTATTTAATACACTATCTTACTTATTCATATTTTTATATTAACTATTTTATTACTTAAGCTACTTAATACCTTATTATTTATTCTATATTAAACATTATACATGTTTTTGCTTATTTATATTTATAACAACTACTTTTTATAAACTATTTTATTTTTTATCTTTTTAATATTAATATTATTATATATTAGTCAAACTGCTTAATATTTTATTTTATTAATTAATTTAAACTAGTTATCATATATAGTAAAGTCTAGGATTCGATGTTGTTGTTCACTGAACCCTAAGTTTCGCGACTTCGACCTATTCACTCCTTTTACTCTTTGCATAGCGCTATCCTTGTCCCACGCATTACATCTTGTCGGTGTGGCGTCACGGTATTGCGTCATGTGGCACACCGCCTGCGCCTATTCCTGGCAAGGTCAATATGTACTTGCATTTGTTGTTGTAAATGTTAAGCAATAATTTGCTCATATACGTTTATATCGATTAATGTTATTATTTCATAGTAACTCATGCGCTAGCTAAATTACTCAATACAGTATTTATACTAACTATCATTTTACGTGACATTATATTGTTACGATCTTACTTATTTATTTATTATTCCATACATTATTTTGATCACTTATATGTGAGAGAAGAAATAAATAAAATAAGAACTTTATTATAAATTAATATTTTTAGTCTATTTATTAACACACAATAAATATAATACAGAATTACCTGATAATATGACGAATCAGAGCACTGACAGACGTCGTGCCGAGTCCACGACCGAACTACTTCTGAACCGTCTACAGGGTATAAGCACATTTATATACCCTCAAAATAAAATGGTAGGGTGGAAGTGGTAAATTAACAACCATATTTTATTTATATTTTCTCATCACTCCCACTCGGCCATTCTGACTTTAAGCCTTCCAAGGCTTACAAACATAGGCTTATACAAATCACATATTACTCCATATCGCATGAAGTTTACAACCAAACCAAATTATTGGTATAACAAAAGGTCACATCTCATAACCACCAGCCAAATCACATGGCACTCCATATCTCATGAAGTTTACAATCAAACCAAATTATTGGTATAACAAAAGGTCACATCACACGACCACCAGCCAAATCACATGGCACTCCATATCTCATGAAGTTTACAACCAAACCAAATTATTGGTATAACAAAAGGTCACATCACACGACCACCAGCCAAATCACATGGCACTCCATATCTCATGAAGTTTACAATCAAACCAAATTATTGGTATAACAAAAGGTCACATCACACGACCACCAGCCAAATCACATGGCACTCCATATCTCATGAAGTTTACAACCAAACCAAATTATTGGTATAACAAAAGGTCACATCACACGACCACCAGCCAAATCACATGGCACTCCATATCTCATGAAGTTTACAATCAAACCAAATTATTGGTATAACAAAAGGTCACATCACACGACCACCAGCCAAATCACATGGCACTCCAAATAACATGGAGTTTACAATACAACAGAGGTCATATCTCATGACCAACTTCAAACTACAAGACATTTCATTTTACGATCGAACCGATCAAAACTATTGTTGATAAAACAACCACTCATAAAATTAATAAAATTACTAAGATTTAAATTATACGTTTACCAATTATTGATTAAACCATGCACTAAAAACTAAAAATAATCGTCAAGATATATTAATCGTTCTTGTATACCGGTAAGGTGTTTGGCCAGACACTACCAACATACAAGCCGAATGATCAATATGAACATTATTGACTAATAATAATTCAATAAAGCGGCTAACAATCATAAATAAATTAAATAAACTAACTTTCTTCTAAGGACTCCATTAATTCACATCCCATATCGCTTGGTACACAACGTAGATTTTCATGAGAAACATACAATTCATTTCCAGTACCGTGAACTCTAACTGTATACCTATCATTTTCATTTATCTCGGTAATAACGCATGGACCTTTAAACTTACTATCTAGTTTGTTCATAACTCTTGGGTTTTGTTTAACCAATACTACATCCCCAACTTTAAATGGTTTTACTTTTGCTTTAGTTTTGTCAAAATTCTCTTTCATGAGTATAGTTTTTTCGTCTATTCTTTTTTTGGATTCCATTCTACAACTTTCGAGGTCTAAGCGTTCTACGTCACTCATTAATGCAGCTATGGCTGGGGGTGACTGATCACAGCCTGTTAGGAGCTGAAAAGGCGTGCGACCAGTGCTTTTGTTGAATGTAGAATTAATTGCTAATTGCACTTCTCCAATCGCATCCTTCCACCCCCTTTGTGTCGTGTTTTCAACAATAGTAAAACAATCAGTCAACACTTTCATAACTCGCTCGACCTGACCATTGCCACGACTAACGCCACTAGCTATGAAATGTAATTCTATACTCCATTTATCACAAAAACTTTTAAATTCTTTTCCTGTATAAGAAGCTGCTTGGTCACAAACAATTCTCTTAGGTGTACCAAAATTAAATACAAGTTCTTTCAAACAATTTACTGTAGCTGATGCTGTAAGATTATTCACAGATCTCATAAAACAAAATTTAGTAAATGCGTCTATGAACACTACGGCATATTGTTTGGTAGGCTTATTACCACTCAACTTTCCGGTAGTATCCATATGGACCGTATGAAAAGGTATTGGTGGCTTATCGATTGGATAAAGGGAAATTTGTTGAGAACCAGATTGACTCTTATTTATTTTACATACAAGACAGTTTTCAACATATTTGCGCGTATTTTTGGACATATTTGGGAACCAATATTGACCACGAATTTTTTCTAACGTCTTTTCCCAACCTAAATGTTTTATAGAGTCGTGATAAACTTGTATAATATGCCACCTATATGCCTTTGGCACAAACAAACTCTTCTTAACCTTGTTTTCTTTTGTAGTAAAAATTCGATACAATAGACCGTTTCGTATTTCATAAGTTGATGCTAAATCTTTATTAATGGAACCATTCGTAATGCTTTCGATTATACTTTTTGTTTCAGTGTCTTTTGCTTGTTCTACTTCCAGCCATTGATTATAATTGGATACATTATGAATATTAATATTTATGGGATTCCGACTTAGAAAATCAGCATGAGGTATCCGTTCACCCTTACGGTACTCTATTTCAAAATCAAATGACTGCAAGTAAGCCCACCACCTATGAACACGGGGTAATAATTCTTTTTTATTGCGCGATGATTTAAGAGAGTTGCAGTCCGTTATTATTTTAAAAGACCTGCCAAGTAAATAGTGACGAAAATGTTTGACTGCCCTAACAACTGCTAAAGTCTCTAACTCGTATGAATGATAACGACTTTCGATTTCGGTAGTGCGCATACTAAAATATTCCACAACTTTTAACTGTTTATAGTCGTGATTTTGAAATAGTACCGCACCTAGTCCGGCAGAACTAGCATCGGTATGTAATTCTGTAGGTTTAGATGGATCAAACAAAGTCAAAATTGGCTCTGAAGAAAGATATTTAAGAATTTTATCCCTAACGGCTTCATGTTTTGTTGTCCAGTCCCATCTCGCGTTATTTTTGATAAGGTCATACAAAGGGATCATCTCAATAGAAAAATTTGGTATAAATTTTCGGAAGTAGCCGGCAAGACCGCAAAACTGTCGAACTTGTTTGACTGTAGTTGGTACGGGGGAATTCAGAAGAGCATTTACTTTGCCAGGATTAGGTCGAACCTGTCCATCTGATACAATTCTACCTAAATATTCAATTTCCGTCTGTAAAAACTTACATTTTTTCAAATTAAGGGAAAATCCCGTTTCTTGCAACGCATTAAGAACTTTATTTAAATATTCGAGATTTTGTTTTATATTTTCGGAATATATAACCACATCATCAATATAAATTAAAACGAAAACGTCAATAAATGGTTTGAGTGCAGAATTGATGGCTCTGAAAAACTGACGGTGCATTACAAAGCCCAAAAGGCATTCGTAAGAACTCGTACTGCCCATCTGGAGTCACAAAAGCAGTCTTCTCTATAGAGTCGTGAGCAACTGGGATTTGATGAAATCCGGCAGCCATATCTAATACGGTGAAATATTTGGCCATAGCTAATTTACTTATTTGATCATCAATAATGGGAAGTGGGAAATGATCACGAATTGTATTTCTATTAAGCTCTCTAAAGTCAACACACATCCGGTCGCTACCGTCTTTTTTGCGTACTAATAAAATGGGACTTGCAAACGGGGAATTACTATCGCGAATGATACCATTGTCTTTTAGATCTTGGACAATTTTTTTCACATGTTCGCGTTC
Source organism: Limenitis camilla (assembly GCA_905147385.1). Classification (NCBI taxonomy): domain Eukaryota; kingdom Metazoa; phylum Arthropoda; class Insecta; order Lepidoptera; family Nymphalidae; genus Limenitis; species Limenitis camilla. The sequence goes on from LR990254.1 coordinate 433,967, forward strand.
AGCCGGAGCAAGGCGGTATGGCCGTCTTTGAACAATTTTGTCTGGGTTTTTCAAACGAATATGTAATTCACTTGTTGTAACAGTAGAAACTTTATTTCCGCATGTAAACATTTCAGATTGGGATTTTAAAATATCATATAACTGATCGAGATATTTAGAATCAAGATTTTTGTTAATTATTAGTGAGTCGACATTAAAACTTTGAACAATATTAACATCATAAAAATTTCGTGTGATAGTTACGGTGTTATTTGTAAATGTAACTTGGATACCCGATATATCGAAGAGATTTATACCAAGTAAAATATCATACTGAATAAATGTATCGGGAACAAGGACGAATTCTAGTTCTATATTTAAACCCTCAACATTAATGGTACAAATCTTTTTACGTGTAGAACAAAAATAATTACCCCCAACCCCTCGTAAGGTTGTGGTCTCATAAAATAATTTTCCCTTCACCGAATCTCCTACACTATCGCGCATAAGTGAACATTCAGCACCACTGTCAATTAAACACGAAAAATTACGACCATCAATTTGCAGACTATTGAATGTGTGAGTTTTATTTTGTGAAGACAAAACATTAATATTATTAGTGGGTTTAACGATTTTGGCAGGAGTTTGACGACGCTGATAACAGTTTTCAAATACATGACCTACCTTCTTACAAAAAGAACAAATTGGTGATCTTGAGTTAGACAACTTATTGTTATTAGCCCTTGGTATTTGTATCAAGGATTTATTTAAATTTACACGACAGTCTTTTTGAATATGCCCTGGTTTCTGGCAGTTAAAGCAATATCTAATATTGGTATTTTGTGGCTCTCGTCTAACTCTTTTAAACGGGATATTACTATGAGCGTCTTTATTCGAACGCTTCAGAGTATAGGAATTTAGACTTTGAATTAGTTGTGGCAAGGTTTTTGGTGTAAGACGTAAAAGGTCAGAGCGAATACGCAAGTCCGACATACCAGTAATGACAGCCTCCACCAGACGCGCTTCAGTCATCTCCACACCAATTGCTTTTCTAGCCAACTCCCATTTACGACTCGCGTATTCCGCTAGACTGGCAGCTTGATCGCTCGTATATTCCAGGAACTGCAGCAGGTCATCATAATAGCGTACCTCATCAGCAAACGTTTCGATTATCCTTTCTTTAAATTCTAGCCAAGATGTCAATGTTGAGTAATTTCGACGAGCCCACTCAGAAGCACGTCCTCGTAGGTGTTTTCTAGCCAAGTTTAGTGTTTCTCTTTCAGTTAATTGATATTCGTTTTTCAATTCTATTATATTACTACACCACACTTTAATGGTATCCGTTCGATCGTCGGGGTCGAAAGCAGGAACGTAAATACTATCCAAATTTCTACTTCGAGGTGAGGCTCTATTTTGACCTGAACCAAAAGCTTGAGCCGTAGTTTCTATCAATTTGGTCATCATTTCTTGCATTGCTTGAACCGTAATGAAACCTTGGTTCGATTCATCAGCACTGTCAGATGACGCTAGACGTTGTCCACTGACAGGATCGAAAACTCTCGCTTCTTCAGGCTCACCCCGCAACCGCCTTATTTCCAGGATTGGCGATACAGATGGATTGGCTTCACCAGGGCTAGTGTCTAGCAATGGTTCCGGTTGTTCATAATGCTCGTTTTCGCAAGACATTATGTAGTCCTGAAAGCAGAAATTGTATGGGCGTAGTTTAGGTTTACCAATCCCACTTCTGATGTGAGAGAAGAAATAAATAAAATAAGAACTTTATTATAAATTAATATTTTTAGTCTATTTATTAACACACAATAAATATAATACAGAATTACCTGATAATATGACGAATCAGAGCACTGACAGACGTCGTGCCGAGTCCACGACCGAACTACTTCTGAACCGTCTACAGGGTATAAGCACATTTATATACCCTCAAAATAAAATGGTAGGGTGGAAGTGGTAAATTAACAACCATATTTTATTTATATTTTCTCATCACTCCCACTTATATTCACATTTATATCCAGTACTTTTATCATTACTACTTATTACAACTGCTCAATATATCACTTTATCTTATCTTATTTATTTTAAATTGTTTTATTGATTTATATGTCATATTTTCTATACTATTTTATAGTACGCAAGTACTAGTTAAAGAGCGCAACATTTATTTAATTTAATCTATATTCATTTATATCACAAATATAATTTTGCTATCTATTTATACGTCAATTTTCTTATATAATTAACCATTATTCTACTGGGTCTTTACTAAATTACTCTTTCAGAAATTTTTTAAATAATTCGCTTATATACACAATATCAGTCTAATGCGCTTTTGCTTACTTACTTTATCAGGGGTACCGTACCATTTAATTGTTCACACACTTATGCATTATCCTATTTCGCTGTACTATTTTATTTTGTCAGGGGTTCTATAATTTGAATATATATTTGGGTTGGATTGTATCAATTGTTATTACATACATTATCTTATTTATTCATACTTTATATTAACTATTTTTATTACTTAAGCTAGTTAATATTTTATTATTTATTTTATACCAAATAAGCTTTATATTTATGTTTTTGCCTATTTATATTTATGACTAGGTACTACCTATTATTAACTCATCGCGTCACGAGGCATGACGGCCGGACTTGTTTCTGGCAACGTCATTGAGTACTTGCATTAGTCCGCTGTTAATATTACGTAATATTTTTATCATACACGTTTATACTGATTACTTTATTATTTCATAGTAACTCATGTGATAGTTAAATCTCTTTATATCATTTATACTAATTATTGTTTTACTTAATATTATATTATAATGCCACTTTTAGTAGTATTATTATTTAAGAACTCTCACGTGCCTACTTGTCAATTAAGAATAATAGGTACTCTGATTTATTTAATTTAATTTATACTAATCCTATATTATTTTGTTTATGTATATCTAGTACTCCTTATATTTTTATCTTATGCAATCTATATTGTATTATCTTATACATTATCTTGCTTATTGATTTACATGTCACATATTCTCTATCATTATCTAGTATTCGTCAGGCAAATACTAGTCAAGCAGCATTGTGATTGTTGATATAATACATGTTAATTACTATCTCATGTATTATATTGCCCATTATATACTCATATTTATATCTAGCACCTTTTATCATCATCATTTTTAGCAACTGTCATATTCAGTTGTCAATAATTTATTCTATTGTGTCTTAATACTCTATTTAATTAGGAGTTTTATACTTTATACTCATAATTTATCCCATTGTGTTTTGCCTTTTTATTTTATCAGGGGCTCTATACTTTCTTTTCATAATTAATTTCATTGTGTTTTGCCTTTTTATTTTATCAGGGGCTCTATACATTCTACTTATAATTTATTCCATTGTGTTTTGCCTTTTTATTTTATCAGGGGCTCTATACATTCTACTCATAATTTATTCCATTGTGTTTTGCCTTTTTATTTTATCAGGGGCTCTATACCTCTGCTAACACTGTTAAACATTATAATAGTGTGTTATCTCACTATTTTATTCTTTTATATTGCTATTTATATACTTTAATTATATTTAACTATTATTTAATTGATATTGCTTTATTTATTTATCAGAATTCTCAAACATTACTCTAATTATATTTAACTATTATTTAAATTGATATTGCTTTATTTATTTATCAGAACTCTCAAACATTACTTTAATTATATTTAACTACTATTTAAATTGATATTGCTTTATTTACTCATCAGAATTCTCAAACATTACTTTAATTATATTTAACTATTATTTAAATTGATATTGCTTTATTTATTTATCAGAATTCTCAAACAATGTTTATTGATAAAACCGTACAATAGTGATTTTCATAAATAAGTAAATTCACTGCACTAGATTTTGGTCATAAGTAATCGATGCAAATATAAAATCCAAAAGTAAGTAAGGCTAACAAACAAAAAAAATAAGACAACATGATGTAAATGACCAATAGCGCCATCTAGTTTACGACAATGATAACTTTACTAAATCTTAACATTAACATTCCGCCCCCTAAGGACAACTTAAAGTCCTTAAAGAGAACAAACTGAATAGTATCAAATCAACACTAAAGTAACTCATATAGTGAAATAACGTTATTGATCATTAGTTTCAGAAGGCAGCGGACAAATTTTAGTTATAGGTCGCTGAAAAGTACGGTCCTTCATTTTTAGAGTGACCACTCTGGTTAAGCCATCCTTACCGGGATGTTTATCAATAATCTTTGCCAAAAGCCACTTTCCTGGGGGAAGTCTTTCATCCTTTACAAGAACAATCGTTCCAATCTCGGGTTCATTATTTGTGGAATTCCATTTATATCTGTTTTGTAATGTACACAAATATTCAGTGCTCCATCGAGACCACAAGTGGCGAAGCATCTTTTGAAGTACTTGCCACCGATCTAGGTACGATAAAGAGATATCCTCCAAATTAATTTCTGGAACTGTGACAGGAGGTTCACCCATCAGAAAATGTCCAGGCGTAATTGGAGAAAAATCATCAATGGAATTGGATATCGAAGTCAACGGTCGTGAGTTTACACATGCTTCTACTTGAGTTAGTAAAGTATTATACTCTTCGAAAGTTAAGCGAGTGTCACCGATAACGCGTTTAAGGTGGGTCTTTATGCTTTTGACACCTGCTTCCCATAATCCTCCGAAATGTGGAGATCCAGGTGGTATGAAGTGCCAATTAGTATTATCGTTAGCCAATAATTCAGCAATCTCGCCAACGACACCAGAATTTCTATTTTTGAATAAACGATCAAGTTCTTTCGAGGCTCCAACGAAATTAGTAGCACAGTCACTCCAAAGATCACTACAATGACCGCGTCGTGATACAAACCGTCGGAAGGCAGCTAAAAAGGCATTAGTGGAAAGATCGCTAACCAATTCCAAATGAATGGCTTTAGTGACCGTGCATACAAATAAACATATGTAAGCTTTACTTATTTTTTGACAACGCCCTGGGTACAGTTTTAAAATAACCGGACCAGCGTAATCAACTCCACTATAACGAAAAGGTTTGCTAGGTCGAACCCGGAATGATGGCAATTGTCCCATCAACTGATTTAGTGTTGAAGCGGAATGTTTGAAACAGGTAAGACATTGACGAATAATCCTTTTAACTAAACATTTAGCTCCAATTATCCAATACGTACAGCGCAATATATTAAGCGTTAATTGTGGACCGCCGTGTAAAGCGTGAATATGAGCATCCTTGACAATCAAATACGTTAAATTACAATGAGAGGACAGTAATATTGGGTTTCGTTGATCATTGGTAATTAGCGCATTATTGAGCCGTCCACTCGCACGTAAGATACCTTCATCATCTATAAAAGGTACAAGAGCCTTTATACAACTATCTTTTGGAATCTGCGCTCCCTTCACCAGGAATTTTAATTCCTTTGCAAAGTGTAAGTTCTGTGAGATCTTTATACAAACTTTAAGAGCATGCTTTAGTTCACTAACGGTTAAATACTGAGGAAAGGATGAAGAATCAACGACATTTTTGGTTTTATTCAATTTTACTTTACATTTTTGGGTAAATCTAAATACATATGCAGTTACCCGGATTAATTTAGACAAATGAGAATACTTATTTAGATAGGTTTCTAAACCATTATTGTCAATATTACTTATATACGCTTTTACAGGTTGAAGTCTACGCTCTAATGTAGTATCAGGTATATTGCAGATTCGAGATTGAATTTGGTTAAGACTTTTCAAAAAAGACGGTCCATTCCACCATATTTCTAGCTTCTCTAAATGTTCAGGACTTACTCCGCGAGACGCACAATCAGCTGGGTTTTCTTGTGAACTAACATGTTGCCATTGATTGCTATTGAGAATATTCAAGATTTCGGTTGTACGATTACCTATAAAAGTTTTCCAAGTATTAGGAGATTTGCGCAACCAAGCCAAAACTATGGTAGAATCCGTCCAAGCAAATATACAATGATCAGGGATATTCAAACTAGTCTTCACATTTTTTAAAAGATTAGCCAATAATACTGCACCAGAGAGCTCGAGACGTGGCACAGATATTTGTTTTACAGGAGCTACTTTGGTACGAGCGGTAACTAAGCGTACATGATTGTTATCTATAACACGGAGATATACGACTGCAGCGTATGCTGAACTGGATGCATCACTGAACCCGTGAAGCTCGACTTTAGATTTCAATTCAGAAATTCCAAACCATCTTGGCATTTGAATGGGATTCATTGTTTTTAAATTTTGGAGATAAATGTGCCATTCATGTTTCAATTCGTCAGTCAGCTCGTCGTCCCAATTTAAGCCAGCTTGCCACAACTTTTGCATAAATATTTTTAAAACAACAACTATAGGTGCAAGCCATCCTAAAGGGTCAAACGATTTAGCAATAAGAGACAATACGTTTCTTTTCGTATACGGTTTTTCCTCGGGCCAGTCTACGTGAATTTTAAGTTCAAAATTATCAAATTTAGGTTTCCAAGTAACCCCAAGTGCTTTAACAGATTCATCCAATTTGATATTTACGCTATTCTGCAAAACTTTATCTTTCTGTGGTATTTGACTCAAGACTATCTCGCTATTGGATGCCCACTTATGCAACGGAAAACCGCCGCGTTGGAATAGCTCAGTAAGACGTTCTCTTAATTTAAGTGCATCAACTTCAGTATTGGTACCAGTAAGAACATCGTCCATATAAACATCAGATTTTAGGATACGTGATTCGTGTGGGAAATCACTGCCTTCATCATCAGCCAACTGATGCAACGTTTTTATAGCTAGGTATGGCGCGCACGATGTACCATAGGTGACGGTAAGTAATCTATATTCACGAATTGCGTCTTGTACATTGTCACGCCATAATATCCTCTGGTAGTTAGTGTCCTTTAACGCTACTTTTATTTGACGATACATATTTTGAACGTCAGCTACTAGGCAAATGCGATGTTGCCTCCATCTTGTAACTAGATCTCTCAGATCTTGTTGAAGAGAAGGACCAATTAAAAGCTCATCATTTAATGAATTACCAGTGGCAGGTGGTGCACTACCATCAAAGACAACCCGAAGTTTAGTGCTGGTACTGGCTTCTCGGATGACACCGTGATGAGGTAAGTAGTATTTATTTATGTCTTGAATACCAACTGTGTTATGTGTATTTTTTGTTTCAGAGTTCGAGACGTCATCTTCGTGGATTAAGGCCATATGACCTTGCGCCTCGTATTGCTGTAGGAACTTGGAATATTTTTCCTTGAAGTCAGGGTCTCGTGCAAATTTCCTTTCCATATGGAACAATCGCTTAAGTGCCAGAGGTCTCGAATTTCCTAAATTTTGTGCATGGCCCTCCTTGAACGGTAAGTGAATTTCATATCTACCATCCTCTTTGCGAGTGTGTGTTTCTTTATAAAAGTTTTCACATAGTTTTTCTTGATGTGTAAGTGGTTTATCTTTGGGTGATGGTTCTTCGATTTCCCAAAACTTTCTAAGTAAATGATCTACCTCTATTAATGTAGTTGCAACTGTGATATGAGGTGCAGGAAGATCATTGGATAATTTAGTGCTGCCAGAAACCAACCAACCCAGTTGTGAGTTTTGTGCAATAAGAGCACCGTGTCTCTCCAATCCATGCAATAGTATAGTAGAGTATACATCAGCACCTAGTAGTACATCTATTTGACCAGGACGGTTAAAATTGGGATCTGATAATTTAATATGGCTAAGACCTGGCCATTTAGTAATTTCGAATTGCTTAGTCGGCAATAAAGTCGTCAACTTAGAGAGAACATGTGCCTTAACCTGTGTTACATTGTGACAATCAATTGGAGAATAGATATCAAATAGAACCATGTACCGCGATCTGATAGAGTTATTTCCTATACCAGTAACATTAGCTGACAATGGTTTTCTTTTTAAACCCAATAGTTGGACCGCTGACTCGGTTATAAAAGTAGCCTGAGAGCCTTGGTCGACCAAAGCTCGCAGGTAAGTTACAACTCCATTCTTGTCTCGAATTCCAAGTCGAGCAGTAGCTAAAACAATGACATCATTATTAATCGAGACCTTCATGGATGTAACTTCAGCTCCTGGTTCAGAGCGGTCAACATCCTCATCTGGCGCTATTACTGCCTTAGCAATCAACTGAGTTTGATGTAACAAGGTATGGTGCTTTCGATTACAAATACGGCAAGCAGTTGTTTGACGACAATTCTTAATAGAATGACCTTTCACTAAGCAATTGAAACAGAGATTGTGAGTCTTAGTAAATGCTCTTCGCTGATCAACGTCTAATAGTGTAAAATCTGTGCAGTGACATATATAATGGTTTTTGGTACAAAATGAACATTCAGTATCTACTTGGGATGTTAATGTTTTAACATTACTGATTCGTTGTGTCTGGGGATGTAGTTGATAAGGAGATTCTCGTTTTTGCGTGGTTTGGACCATCTCTATAGCACGGAATCGACCTTCTAAATAAGAGCAAAGTATTTTATAAGAAGGTAGTTTAGTGGATGAACCCAAAGATTGCTCCCAGCCTTTGTGAGTTTCAGTATCCAATCTTTATAATTTCCTGAAAATGTGGGTAGATTTATTGTTGGTAGCTTAGACATGTTGGTATTAACCGAACTAGTGATAGATTTGTCGAGTTTAGATAACTGGTTAATTTTTTCCTTTAATATTGTTTTGAACTCTAAATAAATATCTTCAATAGTTTCAAACAGTTCTTTACAACATTTCCTGTCTTCTTTTGTTAGGTTATCCCGAGCAAGTACGTTTCGATGTTCTGTTCGTGATTGTAACCAATAATCTTCAAGCAGTTCTTTCCTGGTCTCTAAATAACTAAGCGTATATCGTGATTGTGACGTTTTCTTGAAATTGGAATACAATCTGCCAACAGAATCGTATAAATCTTTAAGTAATGTAAGATTAACTAAAGTAGTCTCGGAGTCGGAGGTAGCCATGATAACATAAACAAATTAGCTTTTAAAATGTATGTTTCGTATATGTGAATTTTATAAGTGTTAATTAGTTTATCCGGTTCTAAAGGACCAATGTTTATTGATAAAACCGTACAATAGTGATTTTCATAAATAAGTAAATTCACTGCACTAGATTTTGGTCATAAGTAATCGATGCAAATATAAAATCCAAAAGTAAGTAAGGCTAACAAACAAAAAAAATAAGACAACATGATGTAAATGACCAATAGCGCCATCTAGTTTACGACAATGATAACTTTACTAAATCTTAACATTAACACATTACTTTTATTATATTTAACTATTATTGCTAAATTTATTTATAAAAATTTTCATATATTCTTTAGTATATTTAGTTATTATTTAAATCTATACTATTGAGTTTGTCTTTTAGGGGTTTTTATATAACACTCCTATTATATTTAATTGTCATTCAGATTTATACTGCTATATTACAAGGAGCTCCATAAGCTCCATGTAGTATTTTAACTGTATATAACTTCCGTTTAATTTATACAGATATGTTATCTATTACATCTTATTTATTTACAATATTTTAACTTAATAATTCAGTATTAGCATCTCTAGTTGTACATATTGTCTATTAGGATTTAATGATTTGATTTGTCTATTCAAGATTACTCTTCTGGTTAAGTCTGTGAATGTTTTATTAGGATGGAAGTTTCTTTGCAGTTACTTTGAAGTTACTTCGGACTTTAACATGTTGATTATTTACTGCATAACACATAATAACAGAATTATATAAGTCATTTATACCACTTCACATTCACTCACATTCACAGCAAATAACAAATATTATACTTTGTCGGCCTCGTACAAGGAGAGCTCTTGTTAAATTTACGTTTTTCTCGAATGTATGTTCTAATTAAGTTCATCATTAAGATATAATTACAGTCTTAACTTATACTTTGATTTATATTTTTGTCATTTTTCTTTTCTACTTAGTATTGTATAAATTTTATTTAGATTGATTATTGTACATTCAGGTGTCGGGAGCCGCCTGAATAAAAATCTTATCATCATTTCATCATTTGTGGTTTGGGGGAGGGACGGCGCTCATATGCATCAAATAGCATTGGGTGTCTTCCTCCCTCACACTATTTCATTAAAATCATCATCATATCAGAGTCACGGGGAGGCTGTCCATCGTATCTAATCGCGGGGGCCGCTTCCGTCTGGGCTCCTCATTAGAAAATGTGTACCATTCATTATATATAAAAAACTTTTATTGTAATAATAAGAAACCTTGTGTGGCTAAACGAACATTAATAATAAAAAAAAAAAAAAAAACCTAACCTAACCTAACCATATAGAAAAATTAATAAATTAGTGATTATATACTCGATTCTCTTAAAAATTTTTTTGTTTTCTCGTTTGTTTCGATTAGTATTATCATAATAAATAGTTATTTTTAACATTTATATAGTAGTTTTTTATAAAAAAATAGTTTCAGTTCATTTTTACGTAAAATCAGTCATTTTTTGGCAAATTTTCATCGAAATTTCAAAAATTTCCCCTATAAAGCCCCCCTCAAATTGATTTTTATTAATAGTAAACATATCCTCGGACGTTTTTAGAGAGGTTTTGATCCGCTTCATAGCGAATTAATTGCGAATATAGGACAACATCTGCAAACATACGCACGTAAAATACCCTTTTTAAGGATTTTCTCACAAACCTCTAATCGGATTTGACATTTTCTTATACCGTTGAATAGCCCTCAAGAAGACCTATCCAACGAGGTACGACACGCTGAAATATAACACCTGAATCAGCGAAAATTTTTCAGTTTTCATATCGTTTTATATGAAATTAATAAAAATCTTGTTTTTGAGAAATTTCACTTAATCGGTTCATCTGAGAGATCCGTGCCGATAGCAACTCTTAATCGGTACACTGTTATCTATCGATTAAGACAATAAAAATTTAAATATTAAAAAAACGGACAAACCGAGGTTACTTGGTGAATCTAAACATTTTGTTTGAATATATAGAAAAATTTATAAATTAGTGATTATATACTCGATTCTCTTAAAATTTTTTTTTGTTTTCTCGTTTGTTTCGATTAGTATTATCATAATAAATAGTTATTTTTAACATTTATATAGTAGTTTTTTATAAAAAAATAGTTTCAGTTCATTTTTACGTAAAATCAGTCATTTTTTGGCAAATTTTCATCGAAATTTCAAAAATTTTCTAATACAAATAGATTTTCTAATAAAAAAAAAAAAAAAACCTAACCTAACCTTTTTTTTTTTTTTAATGTGGGAAATGCATTTACGCATACCCCTTGAAGGGGTTATGTGGGACTCCCAGCGATAAGCGCTGGACTACCGCACTAAAACCCACCACCGTCCATGCCGTATGTTAGGCGCCGCAGGAACGCGTTAGCATACTACTGCGGACGCCTCGGCACAACCACCCGTCTGCGGGTACAAGTACCCGCAGTTCAAACCCGCCCATGGGCTCGCTTTACCAAGCACCTAACCGAGGGGGGATGCCAGGACATGTCTACTGAAACACCCAGCCCCCGGAGGAGTCAGAAGCGGCCCATATCCCTCGAGATCAGGTCGCTCACAAGTCATCTCTGCTAACAGAGGAGTACCCGGAGCGACCCGTACCTCCGGCCACCGGACCCCCCTGGACTTAACCGCCGTCTGCGACGCCCAGGGTACGAACGTTGGAGTTTAAGGCCCGCGCCCGTCACGCCGGCGCTCCGCGACTTCCGCGCCCAACCTTGGCGCAAACCTCTGCGCCGGCCGCCCGACCGCTCCTCCCATCCCGGATACGCTACTACACCGAGACAGGAGTCGACGGCGAAACATCCAGCGCAAGAGACACTCGCGCTTACGCGCCTCACCATGACGCTTTCACGCCCACGCATCAGATATGTCCAACTGCCCCCCCGATCATGGAGTACGGTTGCGCCACTGAGTGGCTACCCCACGAACGGAGGCGCAGCGGGACACACAGAACTAGACGCTGCAACGCAGCCACCGCCCACTGCGCCTACGCGCCCCTCTTCTGCGGATATTGGCCTCCGGATAGTAATAGTGGAAAATTACTATCCGTAGTTGCCCAGGGTGCACCGGCCCACAAAATGGTGGGCTCTCGAGGAGGTTTCCGCAGCTAGCACACCAACCTAACCTAACCTTTTTTTTTTTTTTTTGCGTTGGAAATGCGCCTTATGCATACCCCCCGCCGACGAGCGAGAGGTTATGTGGGGCTCTCCTTGATGCCGTCCGCCATTGGGCGAGCGGCGGTTCAAGGCATACCCACTAAAACCAACGGTACCATACCTCCGCTGTAGGGAGGCGCCACAGGAACGCTTACGCACACGACTGTGACGCCTCAGCGGGTCGGCCCGCTCTTATAGCGGGCCTGCACGCCAGAGGGCTCTCAGGGTACACCGAGAGTGGTTACCCCCTTGCCTGACGGTTCCATTCAGGGTGGTGGGAGGAGGTGGGCGAATTGTCGCCTACACCTCCCCGATCGAGCTCGGCGGCGCGGGTCTGCAGAGGCGTCACCCTCGCGTTCCCGCTCCGCGGCCTCCTTCTGCGAGATTACAGCCTCGCAGAAGTCGACCATGACCGACCAGCATCTCTCACTCTCGAGCATGGAATGAATCACGCTCGGGAGAGAGAGATCTCCACCTAGGACCGCCGCCAGGCTGTGGCGTTGAGGTCCCCATCCAGGGCATTCTGCCAGAGTATGATGCGACGTGTCTTCCGCCGCACCACACTCGTGACAGGCCGGCGTCACCTCCCGTCTGGCAATTTGGCACAAATACTTACCGAAGCAACCGTGCCCGGTAAGCATTTGCGTCAGCCGATAGGACAGGACGCCGTGCTTCCTTTCGACCCAGCGCACGATGTGAGGGCGGATCGCCTCCACCGTCGCCAGGCCTGCACTGGGGGACCTCAAATCCTCCTTCCACCTTTGAATCAGGGCTCGTTGGGCTAGAGCCCTGATTCGTCCAACCTCCTCCTCTCTGGGCCGCACACCGGTCGTCCGTAGGCTCGCTCGGAACCGGTACACTTCCGCGTGAACCTCCGCCTGAAGAGCCCAAGGCGGATCACCCGCGAGAAGTGTCGCCGCCGTCCACGACACTGTACGGTACCCCCGTATAGCTCTCACCGAGATGACCCTCTGCGCTCTCCGCAGCTGGGCCATGTTGCGCTCGGTGAGAGCGTCCACCCATATGGGAGCACCGTACAGTGCCATGCTTCGCACAATGCCGGCATAGAGGCGCCGGCATGGCGAGCCCGGTCCCCCGACGTTGGGTAGTAGCGTTCCCAACGCCGCGGCGGCCTTCACGAGCCTTGGAGCGAGTGCCTCGAAGTGCGGCCTGAAGCTCCATCTGCCGTCCAGGGTGAGGCCCAGGTATTTCATCTGGGCCCTCACTTCCACCACCGAACCTTGGACGGAGATGGACGCTCCCCGTGGGGGGCCTCTCCGTGGACCGTGGAACAAGAGGGCCTCCGTTTTGCTGATGGAGACCCTCAGACCCAACATTCCGATTCGGTCCACCACGAGCGTGGCTCCGACTTCGGCTAGGCGGGCTGCCTCGCGGAAGTCCTTCCCCCTCGCCGTCACCAGGTTGTCGTCAGCGTAACAGAGCACCCTCATGCCGGCGAGGAGGGGCGTTCGAAACAGCCAGTCGAAGCCGACGTTCCACAGGGCGGGACCCAGAACCGATCCCTGCGGAACCCCGCAGCCCACCCGATGCCGAGCCAATCGCCCGTCGGCCCCCTCCCAGAGGACGTCCCGATCGTCCAGGTATGCTTCCAACAGCCTCCTGAGGTAGAACGGCACTCCGTGATAGCGGAGTGCCTCCCTCAAGGTGGTGTGTGGGAGGCTGTTGAAAGCGTTGGCCACATCGAGGGAGACGGCCAGGACAACGTCCCCCTCCTCCACCGCCTCTGTGGCCACCCTCTTCAGCTCGGACAAGGCGTCCAAGGTGGAACGGCCCGCCCTGAACCCGAACTGGCAGGGAGCTAGATCGGGACCCTCCGTCTCCAGGTGCTGAGCGAGACGTGCTGCGAGAATTTTCTCCAGCAACTTCCCCGTCTCACTCAGCAGCACAATTGGCCTGTATGCCGAAGGCGACCCCAGTGGACGGTCCTTCTTTGGCAACAGACACAATTTCCCTTCCTTCCATTGCTTCGGGAACTGTCCAGTCCTGAGACACGCGTTGAACAGTTCCCGGAGCATCGGCCCGAGGTGTTTCAGGGCGATCAGCAACACTCGCCCAGGAACACCATCGGGCCCCGGTGCCGTTCTCCTCCCCCGGAGACGGTCGACAGCCACTTCCATTTCCCCCTCTGTTATAGGGGGAACAGCCGTCGCCTCCTCTTCGTCTGACGGAGGCGTCATCCAGGGAGGGACAAAATCTGCCGCGGGGGATGGGAAAAGCTCCCCCACGAGCCGGCGGAGCGGCCCAGGCGGCATCGTCTCCGTGACGGGGGCGCCGTGTGCACAGATCTTGTCGCGTACACCGCGGTACGGACGCCCCCACGGGTCACGATCTAGGCCCGCAAGCAATTCCTCGCGGGCCACCGCCTTCGCCCGACTGATAGCGAGCTGCAGGGTCTTCCGCGCTTCTTTGTAAGCGCCCCACAGCTCCTCTTCCAATGTCGGGTCGAGGCCGTTCCGCCTCCGGCACCGAGTGTAGGCCCGCCGCGCCCTGATACATGCCGCCCGAGGATCCGCAATTTCGGGCGACCACCAGTAGACCTGGCGACGCGACGGCCTCCGCCCCACACGGGGCATGGCCGCATTGCACACCTCCTGCAACGCCGTGTGCATGCGACCCGCCAGCTCCTCGACGCCGGCGCCCTCCCACCTTCCCGCGGAACCCCAGCGCTGCACAATGGCAGCTTCCTCGGCCAGCTCTTTGTCCAGCCGGCCGAGCGCCCATCGTGGGAGCTTGCTTAGCCCCCTCCGAGGTTCCGTTGGCCCGGAGAGGGTGGAGACCTCGAACCTTATGTAGAGATGGTCCGACAAGGTCTCCACCCCTTCCACCACTCTCCAATTTAGCACCCTGCGCGCGACAGAGGGGGTGGCGAATGACACATCAACCACCGATCCCCCGTTATGCCGGACGCAGGTGTGCACGGTCCCCCTGTTGAGGAGGGATAAATTGGAGAGCAGGGCCCACACTTGTACGGCCCTCCCCCTGGCGTCCGTGGCGGTATTGCCCCACGCCTGGGACTTGGCATTCAGGTCGCCGAGAAGTATTGTTGGTCTCGGCGCCTGTCCGCAGACCGCGGCCCTGACGAATTCGAGGTACGTCTCGAACTCCGCCAGGACGCGATTAGGGGAGAAGTACGTCCCCACAACCACGAACTCTCCCCATCCCACCACGACGTACCCCGAACCCTTTTCGATAGGAACGAGGGGGGGGCCGTTGTTGGTCCCTACCACGACCGCTACGGATCCGTCCAGGTCACCCGCCCAGCGTGGGTTGGAGGGAACGTAGTACGGCTCTGCCGCCACTACCATATCCACCGACCACTCCGCCATTGACTGCAGCAGTAGATCCTGCGCGCCGGCGGAGTGGTTTACGTTCCCCTGGAGAAAGTTGATATGTCGTATCCGGTCCATTAAGACGACATATCAACCTCCTCGCGCCTTTTTGACTGGCGCCCAACCCCCGCTGCGGCCTGAGATTTGGCCGCTTTCTCCTTGGGAGCGAAGGGCTTGCAGCCTCTTCCTCCCATCTTGTGCCCGGACGGCCGTCCGAGATCGGCGCAAACCGCGCAGCGAAACTCGGCCGTGCACGTGGGTGACCTGTGACCTTCGCCACCACACCTATAACACAGGCCACCTCGTTGAATCCCGGAAGAGCAAAGGGACTTTGTGTGTCCCAGACCCATGCATTTATAGCAGCGCAAGGGCCGCTCCTCCAGGATCCTGACTCTTGCCGAGCTCCACCCGACCAGGACCCTTCCGGCGTCAGACAGCTTTTTGGCCGCTGACACCGGGCACGATACTCGAGCCGCCAGCATACCCCACGGACCAGACGTAATGTCACCAACCCGGACGGATTCCGCTGCACAGCCGCCCGCCTTCACCACGGCGGCCGTGAGCTTGGCCTTGGTGACGGAGTCATCCAGGTCCGTCACCCGCAGGTCCACCATCTTAGTGGGCCTGACGACCCTTGCGACCCCGTCCAACACCACGCGCAGCTTTCCGGCAAGCAACTCCGCCTGCTCGGGTGTCTGCCCTTTCGGCAACTCCAGCAACCGAGCGCCGGTCTTTGCTTGCCGAATGCATATGCCCGCTCCGATGCCCATCTCCTCCAGGGAGACCGCCTGTTCCGCCCGCTCCATTATCTGAGCGTAGGTCACCCCCTTCTCGGCTGCCTCCGGCTGCAGTGTGATCACAACTGCAGACGTGCTGGGGGCTGAGAGCTTCGGCGGCTTGACCTTCCTACGCGGCTTTGCCGCGGGAGCGGTAGCCGCTTTGGGCGCCGGGGTCTTCTTGCCCTTGCCCTTCCCTTTCTTCACCACCTCGGTCCAGCTGCCCTCCTCAGTTAGCGGTGGTGGCGGTCGTGCCTGCTCAAGTGCTACGACGGGCACTGGAGGGACTGCACTCGTGGTTGGAATGAGTGCAGCGCTCGTCGGTGGAGTGGCCTTTAGCGGTCCCTTCTTGTTCATCCCCGATGGACCAGCGACAGGTGCAGGAGTTGCCTTCGCTGGTGGGGGATTTTTGCCTCCTTGCTTTTTGTTACCTCCCAGCGGTCTAGCGGCCGCAGGGGGAGGCATCAGTCTTGCCGCAGACTCAGACGCGGCAGGGAGTGGACCTCGTTTGTCTGCGGCTAGTGGTGGGCGGAGCACCTTGGCAGGAGGTAGACGCTCCTCGATCCCCGACAACCGCGCGTCGAACATCATAATAAGAGATGCTCTAAGTGCGTCGATTGCCGAGTTGTCCTGAACCTGAGTGGGGGGAACGGCCTTGGGTGTGTTGGCCAACTCCGTGCGTAATTCAGCATATTCCCGCCGATGGGCTGTCAGTTCGGCTTTGAGGTGGTCCACCTCACGCCGAAGTCGCCCGTTGTCTTCACGGACCCGGCGGGCCTCCTCCGTTTCGGTTTTGGAGGCGAGTGCCTCCACAACTTTAGTAAGGGCGGCCGAGCAATCGTAAAGCCTCCTCATGAAGCCGCCCTTAAGATTTTTCGAACGCCGCGCGACCTCACATATAGTTGTAGAGATCTGGGCGGCGCTCAGCCGCAACTCCTCCGACCCGAGAGAAAACGGGTCTGCCGGCAGATCGAAAGCCGGCGTCGGAGTTGCTGTGGAATCCGTGTCAGAATTCCTGCTCTCCTTCTTATTTTTGCGATTTTGCAGGGCCAGCTTGAATCGCTCAATCCTGGCCTCTGCGTCTCCGTCCTTAGGGGCGGCCTTCGCCTTGGCGAGATGTCGCCCCGTTTTAGATTTCTTGCTCACAATGAGCTCCTTATTTGTCGTCTTATTCATCTGGTCAGTCTCTTCATCCGACGAGCTGATGACCATATCAGCCGCCGGCCTCTTACGCCAAAACCGGTCGCTCGCTCCCGAGGCTGCAGTTCTGACACTGCAGTCCGAAAACTCATCTGCGT
The DNA here is from genome assembly GCA_905147385.1 of Limenitis camilla. Taxonomy (NCBI): domain Eukaryota; kingdom Metazoa; phylum Arthropoda; class Insecta; order Lepidoptera; family Nymphalidae; genus Limenitis; species Limenitis camilla. The sequence goes on from LR990254.1 coordinate 451,612, forward strand.
CCGGCAACCTTTCAATAGAAACTCGACAGTCCGCAAGCAAGCCAAGGTCGTTTGTAGCGCCCCCCGCAATCTTTGCGGGTGCAACCACCGCAGCCGATGCTGCCACATCCTTCGAACCAGACATTGTAACTCTTTGCAGAATCACGATTACCAACACCTAGTGTGCCCCGCTCTACCTACAACCCAGAGGGGAGGGAGCTGGGGAAGGGAGGCCTCTGCGTATAAGCACACACACACTAGGGAAGCACACTTCAGCCACCCGCCTGCCACTCCGTTACGGTGGTCAGGGGGGGCCCCGGGGAAACGACGTGGACGTATGTGCTACCTGAACCCCCAAGCTAACCTAACCTAACCTAACCTAACCACAGTTGTCACGGAGACCTATGGAATAAAAATAGCGCAAGCAAATTTACAACGAAAGAAGTTAGCGACACTGGAACTTTTGAAGGAGGCCACTAAGAGGAAGATAGGAATATCGTTAGTGCAAGAACCATACACGGGTAACGTAGGAGCGATGAGGCAGTATGCTGGACAGAGAATAATTCAAAGTACTAGTAACGGAACTAAACCAATAAAAGCAGCAATAATAATACACGACAATACCTTAAAAATAAGCGAAAATCCAGATTTTACAACCGAAAACATAGCATATGTAGAATTAAAAAGTAAAAGTAAATCCATTCATTTAATCTCGGTCTATTTCGAAGATACTCAGCCTTTGGATCAGTATACTGCCGCATTGGAGAAGATTATACATAAACTTAAAAACAAAAACATCTTAATAGCAGGGGATGTAAATGCATGGAACCCGTGGTGGGATAGTGCAAGTGAGGACGCGAGAGGAACGGAGTTGGCCTCCTTCTTAGATGAGGAAGAGTTCCATGTGCTGAACGAAGGAGAGGAGCCGACGTTTGAGACTGTTAGGAATGATAGGGTGTATAGAAGTGTGGTGGATATTACAGTCAGTACGTATGATATAATGGATAAAATAAGGAATCGGAAAGTGGATAGAACAGTGACCAGCTCAGACCACAATGCGATCATCTATAATTTAATGCTAGAAAAAGATGAAAGAAATAATGATTGTAAAACGACAAAAATATATAACACTAAAAAAGCTAAATGGGTAGAATTCTCAGACAAAATAGGAACGCATATAAATGAAACTAACATTAGAAAAAAAGTAAAGGAAGTAAAAGACAGACACGAATTAGAAAAAATAGTAAATGATTACACAGAAATAGTAAAACAATCGGCAGACGAGGCCATACCAAAAATTAAATGTGTTAAAAAATTCAAACTTCCATGGTGGAATTCTGAGTTGGAACGGTTATGGAGAGATATGACTACAAAAAAGAGAAGGATTAAGAATGCAGCGCCTGTCCGACGTCAACACGTGGCGAGAGAATATTGGGAAGCGAGGAAGATGTACGAAGAGAGCGCGAATAGCGCTCAGACATCGAACTGGAAGGAGTTCTGCACCAAACAAGAGGGGGAGAGTATGTGGGACGGCGTTTATAGGATTATAAGGTGTACGAATCAGAGGGAAGAAGATAGATTATTGATAAATGAAGGGAAGACGTTGAATGCTGTAGAGTCGGCGAAACTATTGATGCAGACCTTCTTTCAGGACGATAACCCGGAAGAGGATCTACCAGAACACAAGAGAATGAGGGAAAGCATTGAGGAGATAGAAAATGAAAGGGAAGAGGTAGAAGAGGAGATGTTCACTATGGTAGAGTTAGAGAATGTTGTGGAGTCATTCAGTCCCAAGAAAGCACCGGGTATAGATGGATTAACAGCGGATATTTGCAGGGAAGCCATTAACAGGGATCCAGAGTTATTTTATTTATTTTATTTAACACTTTATTGTACACCACATACAGGATCACAATAACAGTAATTTAACATAAAAAAACAATGGCAAACAAAAGGCGGCCTTATGGCTTATTAGCCATCTCTTTCAGACTACCTTCAGGTTAGGAAAATTATTACGAGATGGGTAAAGGGTGGTGCAACCATAAACTACATTCAAATTATTGCAACCTAATACATAAACATTTACTTATATACTATACATATCATATATATGTTAATAATAAACTAATAAATATCCGGATAACAATAAACTAAGTATAATTAAGTCATATACATATATACACAAATTAGATTATAAATGTCAAACATCAATATAATCAGAATCATCCTCGTTCAGCTAAAAGATAATGGTCTTTAACGGATTTCTTAAAAATGCTAAGAGACTTTGATAGTCTTATGCTTAAGGGTAGATCATTCCAAAGTGTTATTGCCTGCACTGTGAACGAATCTGAATACATTTTAGTGTTATGGATTGGCGTTTTGAGCAATAAACTTCGTGCTGTTCGTGATCTACTAGGAGATCCAATACACTCGAACTTCTCCTTCAAATAAGAAGGAGTATTCGGGTGGAATAACACACAGTACAGAAGAGAGAGAACATGTAGATCCCGGCGACGGCGTATAGGGAGCCACTTGAGCTTTGAACGAAATTGTGATACGTGGTCATATTTTCGGAGTCCGAATATGAACCGGATTGCGAGATTTTGAATTCGCTCAAGTTTATTAAGGTGTTCCTCGGACAGACTATGATAACTTGCATCTGCGTAATCGAGAATTGATAAGAGAAGGGAATTTGCTAACATAGTTTTAGTAGGAATTGGTAGGACATTTTGAAGCCGACGTAGACAACTAAGTGCTGCAAAGGTTCTTCTGCTAATTTCCTTCACTTGCTCTGACCATGAAAAAGTTTGATCCAAGATTATGCCAAGATCCTTAGCGGTAGAGCAGTAAGGTAAATTAGCACCGTTGTAAGTGACAGGCGGGATGTTCGCGTAATCAATCCTTGTAATCATGTTTTTGCTACCAATAACGATAACCTGTGACTTTCCAGGGTTTACATTAAGTCCGTATAATTTGCTCCACTCGAGTATTGCTCCAAGGTCGTTATTAATAGCTGCTACTGCATTGGGTAGATTTTCAAGGCTCGAGTGGCGGTAAATTTGAATATCGTCTGCATACATATGGTAGAGAGAAGAAATAACATGAGTGATTGAATTTATGAAAAGTGAGAAGAGTAAGGGAGACAACACGCCACCTTGAGGTACCCCAGTCTGGACATCACACCATGACGAGAATGTCTCATCAATCCGTACGTGCTGGCGTCGTCCCTTGAGGTAACTGTGAAACCAATCTTTCACTGATGGAGATATGTTAAGAGAACACAACAAGCTCAACATAATATCGTGGTCAACGCAATTAAATGCGTTACTGAAATCTAAAAGCGTCAAAACTGTGAGTTGTTTCTTGTCCATAGCCCATCGAATGTCGTCTGTGACTTTTATGAGTGCTGTAACCGTACTATGACCCGTACGAAAGCCTGATTGAAAAGGATTTAGCAAACAATGCTCGTTAAGGAAAAGGTTAAACTGTTGAAAAACTAATTTTTCCAGGACTTTCGAGAGGAAAGGGAGAATCGATACGGGACGGAAATCAGAAGCGGTTATGGGGTGACCTTTTTTAGGAAGAGGGATAATTTGTGCATCCTTCCATGCATCAGGAAATGTGTTATTGGATATGGAAAAATTCAAGATGTGGGTCAGCATGGGGACAACGCTATCAAGGATAGGAACGATCATATTACGGCTGATACAGTCGGTACCAACAGCATTCGAGGATATGGACAAAATGTTCTTCCTAACATCACATTCAGTGAACGAAATGAAGCTGAACGGCGGGAGGTTAGGAGTTGGTAATGAGGAAAGAATATTAAGTGTGCTTTCTTTATCAGCAGTATCAAGTGTATTTGAAGAGGTAAAAAATTTGTTCAAAAGCTCGATATCAATATTTATGGGAGTATTACATGACGATTTACCAACTCCAAGTGACTTAAGGAATTTCCATGTTTTTGCAGTGTCACCGTTTTCGACTGATTGAAAAATGTAGCGTCGTTGTGCATCTCTACACGATGTATTACAGCGATTTCGTGCTTTATGATATTTTTCTCGGTTTGCATCAGAGTTATTTAATTTATATTTCGCCTTGATCTTCTTTTGCATAAGGGATCTAATGTTATCTGTAATCCATGGGGCCGGGAGATGCTTCCTCTTTATAGGTCGGATAGGAGCGTGAATGTCATATAGCTGAGTTAATAGTAAATTGAACAATGCAACTTTTTGATCTATGGTTTCAGCAATAATGACATCAGACCAATCTAATAAGCATGCATCCTCAATGAGCTTGGCTTTGTCCACTCCGCCAAAACTACGTTGCAGAAGAATTCTCGATTTCGCTTTAGGAGGACGGATTTTATATGAGAGATAAATCAAATCATGATAAGAAAAGGCATCAGCAGGACACTGGCCATGTTGTGAAACAAAATCTAAAGATGAGACCATAATAAGGTCAAGAAGTGATGGTATATGACCGGGAGAATGATGTGTAGCTGCAAGAGGTAAAATTTTTAAATTACATGAGTCTGCCACATCCAAAAGCTTTCTGCTGTTTGCGTCGCCCTTAAGCAAACATGTATTAAAGTCACCCAGTATGATGGAGTGACCGTATATAGGGGTAAGACTTTCCAGTAAATTTTCAAAAGTTGAATAATAATCATTTACAGAGGACGGGTTGTAGAAAACACCTAGAAGTAATTTACAATGCGATAGGATAACTTCGATTACTAGGTGTTCGGCCGAGTCAGGCGGAGAGGGCTGAGTAGACGAACTAATTATTGTAAATGGAATATGAGATCGTAAGTAGATCGCTACTCCACCACCCCCCCTACCAACGCGGTCGTTGCGAATTAGTTTAAAACCTGGTAGTGAATAAGAAATCGAAGGTAAACATGGCTTAAGCCAAGATTCAGAAATAAGTATTGCATGAATATGGCGGGAGTCAAAAGATGCAAGCATATCAGAATAATGAGCCGGAATACTTTGAGCGTTTATATGAATTACATTAAAATTTTTCAAGCAGTTTGAGAAATAAGAATCAATGGCGACATTTAATGGAGGCGAAGATGTACTGTGGAAACTATCTTCACTGAACGATTCATCGGATGATGACATAGAAAAGAAAAAATCACTATCTAAACTATTTTCACATGACATAATAATTAACTATAAATAAAGTATACACTATATATATATGAATAAAATAAATTTACAATTAATAAAAACCTATGATTTTCCAACCTGCCAGCAGCCTGAAAGTAAAGAAAAAGATCAATTTATTATTGAAACAATCATGCTGGCTACTAACAACAACAAGTAAAATAATTCTGTATTAAAGTTTATTAAAATTATTATTAAAGTTTAAATTCTGTATTAAAATTAATACAGTAACAAATAAAATATATAAAAACATTCAGCTCAGCGAAAAATAAACAAACTGTGTGGCAACCCTTACCTCGTTTAATACATAGTATCTGTCAGCGTATCCGAACGTATTTATCATATGTCACTATCAATAAGAGTGAAGTCGCTTTTATGTTATAACTTTATTTAAAAAAAAATATAAATACTACTTATATAAATAAGTATTAGCTAATTAACAAAGTTGAATTTGTAGATAAAAATTAAATTTAGTTTAGATTTATAAAAAGGAGAAAACGAGGCAGAGGTACATACCACAGAAACAAACAAGGAAATGATTTGAATCAAGTGAAAACAAAACAGTCTATTTTCTAACGACCCTTTTACCCCTTAAATTTGTGCCTTTTGAGGGTTGAGGGGCCGCGCTGCTGCTGCTGGATGCCGTGGCAGGAACAGGTGCGTCAGTGACTGCACTTTGTATCGCATGTAGCTCCGTCATATTGGTAATTCGATGTCGGGTCCCGTCGGAGGTCAAAACGATGATGTTCCCGTCCCTAGTCCAGCACTTGGTTACGCCGAAGCGTTGCCTTGCAGCCAAGAACGTTTTGTGGCGAGGCTTCGTCAGGAATTCGGACATAGTTATGCCAGTGCCCTTAAGCTTCGTCTTGGTGGACCAAACCTTATCCTTAACCAGGCCATCTTTAAATTTGACTAATATAGCACGGGGCTTGTCTGAGCCTGGCCGTCCCAGACGCTGACAATGCTTTATGGAGTCCACATTAAGCTGAGACATTTCAAGATGTTCAACAAGAATATTTGATGCTCTGTCAGTCACATTTTCTTTATTATCTTCGGCAATACCATGCAACAGAACTATTTTCTTCCTTGAGTGCATCTCTAGTTGGTCATATTGACGAGATAAAAATTCCACTTGCAACTGTAGATTTTCTAAGGCAGTCAACACAAAAGAGCGGAATGAACTGAACTGAGCATTGATATTAGATGTTGGACTTGCAGCCGGAATCGAACCCTTCAGCTCTTTCTGGAATTCTGCCATCCTTGAGGTGAATAGTTAGTTCATCTAATCTATTCTGAATAGACTCCATGTTTGATGAACTTAGTGAAAAACAGTGATGTGACAGTTATACACAATTATTATTTACTAGGAGATTAGCTGGTAGGTTTGGACTAATCACAGGTACATTACTTTAAATTATATATGGTTTTTCAAATTTTAATAATTTAATATATAGAGAGCACAAAAATGTAGAACTTATTTATTTCACTCCTACCCACGAAAAAAAAAAAAAAAAAAAAAAAAAAAAAGAGTTATACCTGGAAATAATAAATAAATGTCTTAAACTTGCATATTTCCCAAAATTATGGAAGATAGCTAAGATATTAGTGCTAAAGAAGCCAGGAAAGTCAGACTATCACCATCATAAGTCGTACAGACCTATCGGATTACTCCCCGTGTTGGGGAAGATACTTGAAAAGATGATGATGGCTAGGCTAAAATGGCATTTTTTACCTAGATTAAATAAAAAGCAATATGGGTTCATACCGCAGAGGAGCACTGAGGACGCCATGTGCGACCTTATGGATAGGATAGAGCAGAAGATTGAGGCGAAGGAATTGGTGGTGCTTATATCGCTGGACATCGAGGGTGCTTTTGATAGTGCCTGGTGGCCAGCGATTAAGCACCGACTATTGGAAGGAGGGTGTCCTCAGGGCACATACGGTATGATAAATAGCTATTTTTCGGATAGGAAGGTACAACTGACTTACGCAGAAGAAACTTGTGAACAAAACGCCACTAAGGGATGTATTCAAGGCTCGATCGGAGGCCCAATATTCTGGAACCTGTTGATGGATCCCTTGTTGAACCTGATAGAGAAAGAAGGAGTGTATGTACAGGCTTTTGCGGACGACGTAGCTCTCGTGGTTTCTGGTAATAATATGCAAAGTATAAATGAAAAGAGTAATTATGTATTAAATAAAATATTAACTTGGGGAAAAGAAAATAAATTAAAATTTGCACCGCAAAAAACAAAAGCAATAATAATGACTAGAAAACTTAAATACGATTTGCCTAGACTAAAAATGGGAAACAACGATATAGAAATAGTTGGGGAGTTGAAATTATTGGGAATTACATTAGATGAAAAATTGACATATAATACACATATAGATAACGTAAGCAAGAAAGCTATAAATATATATAAAAATATGGCACGAATGGTTAAAGTCAGTTGGGGATTAAAACCAGAGATCACGAGAACGCTTTATAAAGCAGTTATTGAACCGATTATTCTGTATGGAGCGAGCGTATGGGGGAAGGCCGTCACTAAGAAAACAGTAGCCAAAAGACTAAATTCGATCCAGAGAAGTTTCGCAATAAAGATTACGAGAGCGTATAGGACGGTCTCCCTGGACGCTGCGCTGATCCTTTCTGGATTGATACCGCTGGACCTTCGGGTGCAAGAGAACGCCAGACTCTTTAGGTGTAAGAAGGGATTGCCCACATACCTCCTCCCAGAGGACAGGACGGTGGAGCAAAACGTGAGCTATCTGAGCGCAGTACACCCAGCGCAGGATATAAGAATTAAGTATGAGTGTCTGGAGAGTTTGAAGGAGGAGGATCGAGCTGCCATTCGGGGTATAGAGATATACACCGATGGCAGCAAGATCGAGGAGAAAGTTGGGGCAGCGGTATCAATTTGGAAAGAGGGAAAAGAGATAAGAGCGATAAAACTTAAACTAGACTCATACTGTTCGGTATTTCAAGCCGAAATGCCGGCGATTCAAAAGGGACTAGAATACTTCTTAAAGAGTGACGAAAAAGAGTGCAGCATTTTTACCGACTCGAGATCATCAATTGATCTCATAAAGAAAACAAAAACGTTCCATCCCCTGGCCTTCGATATTAAACAGAAAATAAGAACGATTAGGAATAGTGGTAAAAATATAAAAATGTTCTGGATTAAGGCTCACGGGGGCACGGAGGGGAACGAGCGCGCAGATCAGCTCGCTAAAAATGCTGCACTATATAAGAAGACGGCGCCAGATTACGCACAGTGTCCTATATCATATATTAGGGCGATGCTGAGGGAAAAATCTGTCAATGAGTGGCAAGAAAGATACATTTCCTCTGAAAAGGCCAAAACGGTAAAACAATTTTTCCCATCAGTATCCGGCGCCTTTTCAATACTGCGGAAAATAGAATTAAACCAGATAATAGTTCAAGGATTGACGGGCCATGGCGGTTTCGGGGAGTATTTGCACAAATTCAAGTGCAAAGACTCTCCGAGCTGTCCGTGTGACCCTAACAAAGAGGAATCAATATTACACTTAATCACGGAGTGCCCTATGCACGACAGAAATAGATATAATTTGGAACAGGAGATTGAGGAGAGAATAACTGTAAGAAATTTGAGTAGTATTATGAAGGAGGATGTAAAAAGAATGAAATTGATTAAATTTTTAGCGTCAGTAACCAAAGACGCAATAAAGAGAAATAAGAGAAGTGTATATAGTGTGTAAAATAGTATAGAAGAGTAGTGTAAAATTGGGGCATCTGGATCAAAAGAGCTCCAGATGCCACCAATTTTACACATTCAATTCCTTCAAATTCATAGTTCAGAATGTCGATTTTAAAGTACCTAATTGATTCGTTACGAAATCAAGTCAACATTTTGAGTGTTAAAAATATTACTACAAGATATCCACTATAGTTGTGGATTGCAATAACGGTTCATTCAGGAGTGCAATGTAACTTATTAAATCGTTTTATATGAAATTAAAATGTTTTTGTATACTCACTATAAATCTGAATTGATCATTCGACATCAAATATTCGTCTGGTGGTACGGATCATGCCACGTCTAAATAAATACGGGGCAGCGTTGATATGCAACCCGAACTGTGTGCGCGTGTATGCGCGTGTGTGTGTGTGTGTGTGTGTGTGTGCTGTTATTGTACTAATAACTATTTAGTTAGCCTTATTTCAAATGCATTTTTTAAAGCTTTTTAAATAAAAAAATTCTTGGTTTACGGTTTTAAGAGACAAATAAAACCAATAAATTAGTTCTATATCATACATTTATTTTAACAGAAACTTTTTACATTTTTTATATCCTAATAAGAAACACCACAATAATTTTCACAAAATATGCACAATAAAATATTAAGCAAAATTACAATACACACTTAATGTTTAACACATAAGTAGAAGTGATATTATTTAGGTATAGATATAATACTCTTAACCTTATTGGAATAATACTTTGATACATACTATATTAATAACTAAAAACATAATAACAATTTTAAGCTTATAAATTAACTTTGACAGCCATTGTCGCTATCTAACTATAAACTAATCATTAATTATGTCTTCGTGTATCCTATTTATTACTTCCATGGTTTTATTATAAACTTCATCCATATAGGTACTTCTAACAACATGCTGCGCGCAAACCTCTGCTTCGCAGTTGTAATTGCCGCAGATCGTACTGTTCTGCTCAAAGTTTTCTGCATCGTATACTTGTATAACTATTATTTTCATCGGTTTGGCAACCGGTTTCTTTATAAATGAATACACTTTTTGTTTATTTTTTGTAATTTTGCGTGATTGATCCGCAAGACCCAGATGTCTTTGATTTGCGCTTTGTGATTGATTAGGACCCTTTTCTGAAGGTAAAAAGTTAAATAGCAATTCTCCAGAGTCCTGAAACGAAAAAAATAATTTTTAAAAATACATAAGTTTGCGAAGGCACATGAATAAAAAGTAAGGAATTAAATTTTATTGTAATTTTTGATTTAATTTAATTTTTATAAAATAAATTGAAAAACTCACCGACATTGTAGAATTTTTACGAGTAGTTCCTTTACCGTTCGATTCCCCAAACCGAATATTTTTTCGGGGGATTAATGGGGCTATTTATATTAAAAAATTGCATAAAAAATAAGTTCATAAGGTTGAAAATATTAATACAATTTGTTTCAAATATTTGTTCCCAAAACGGGCATCTGAAATCTAAATCCGAAATCTGATCCACGCGCCCGTCGGGCGTCACTTAGCCTGTGTGCGTTTTCTAAGTACACTCACTAATAAGAATATATAACATATAACAACTAGCGACCAGCCCTCGCTTCGCTTAGGGTAAAACATCTGTATTTTTATACTTGACATAAAAATAAAAGATTTTTAATAGCCATCATTTCTATAATTTTAAATTATTTCTAAATAATTGAACTATACTTTTTTTGTCCAAACATGTAATTTAAAGTGTACAAGTACCTACAAATTTCGAAAATACAAACATCTTCTAATATTAGAATACACTAAAATAAGTAAAATACTCTTCTAATATTACATATAGATTACACCCATATTAAAAATCAAAAGGTCTAAATGAAAAGACATGAACGGTCTTGTTTTAACCTGTGTAAATATATATATATATAAAATAAATACATAAAAGTTAAATAATTGAAAATCTTTTATACTGGCCTTAGTATCGTAAAAGTTAATAAAATAAGTAAGGTAAGGATTATTGCCTTGTTAAGCTATTGGTTAATTAGTAGTTAAATTGTTTTTATGTTTATTTCTTTATGTTGAATTTTTTTATTCATATATTCTAATAAATTTTTAACTACAAAATTATTATAAAGTAAATCGTCAGGTATGCAGACATCGGCGAGTGATTCTACTAGTGTATAAAATAAAAATTTGATTACTTCGAAATTTTTCTATTGAACTGTAAGCATCTAACATATTTGGTCATGCGTCTCGCGTTGCGTATGGGTTTAAATAGCCGGAAGAAACTGTGGGGAATCATAAGCATCTCAGGCTTTCAAGCTATTTCACCACAAAGAAGGGAACCCCTGCTACAATTAACATGTGAGTATTAAGTTATTATTTAAAAATTTTATTACTTTAACATTAAATCAGATAAATAGTCCGAGCCGTCATTTTATTTAAAATTTAAATAATATTAATATCACCCATGTTATCCCGAAATAAAGTAGCTTTTTTTTTTAATATAATTTTAAATTAGTATGGAATATAACACTAAAACAATATCGATTCTATAATATAAAGCATTATTTGTATTTACGTGATCACCTAAAGTTATGTAAAAATATATTTTAGATAGGTTTGTTTAATTATATTTCATTAAAATTTCAGGTCTAAGAGTCAACTCGCTGCAGACCTCTTCCTATCTGAAGATGAAGGAGCAACTTCAGAGGCGGGTGACTGTAGAAGTGTCGAAGCCAAGAAACGAGGCAAGTCGTCAACTTCGACCTCGAGCGCCAAAATCAGCAAAGCGAAAAGGACTAAAATTAATCCAGTGTCCAAGCCGTCCTCGACAGTAGCTGCAGACCTCTTCGGCAGCGACAGCGAAGACGACGTTCGCCCTCCTAGCGCCATGGGTAAACCCCTGTTGTCTTACGTTAGCAGTAAAATAGCGAACGGATATTCGCGGCAAATTCATGCTGCCAAGCTCGGTTCGCATTATATTGAATTAAAGGTGTATCAATGTAGTGAGGTGGACAAAGTACCGCCGATAAACCGCTGGAAACATGCTTTGTTCACCTTAAAGCATCGGACCGACGTGGACACTGAAGCTTGGGGGCACCTAAATAAATTTATATGCGCTGCTCGAAAAGAGTACCGAGGGTGCCCCAAAACTTTTATTAGTAATTATTTTTAAAGTAGTTAGTTAAATTTTATTTGTAACTATGTTTAGCCCCTATAAGATTAAGTTTAGTTTTAGACTAATATGTTATATATTATATTGAATAACCTGTTTTTGTCTTTCAGTTCAAACCCCGAGTAGTACTTCAATGAAATGTAACGAATGTGAAATTGAGATTTTGAAACATAAATATAAATACCATATGAGATCTAATTTACATAAGTCAAAGTGTTTATTGAAAACTGAACATGATAATATTGAAATAATAGCAACAGCTTTTAAAAACAGAATTGTGACATATCGCTTGAATCCGTCTCAGGACACTGAGCACCTCAAGCACCTCACGCACCTCACGCCAGAGGCGTTCCTGAGCGGTTCTCTAAGTGATATAAAAAAATTGATTGAGATATGCATTCAAAGACATAGTTGTATCAAAATAAATTTAGAATTGTTTGCTTACTTTTTATTACCAAAGACAAATGAACAATTATTGAAATCTTTTAATACAAAATTCGAAATAATTTACAAAAGTTCAGATTTAAATAATTTTGTAAGAAATGTATTTCAAGTATTTAAAAGAAAACTTACCGAATTTGAACACTGTGAATCCGGTTGGTCATTTTTTGCAATAAGTCATTTAGAAATCAATGTTAATAAATATAACCCAATGAGAGGTGGAACATATATCGATTTACCCTCATTTATTAAAAATAAAAAATGTTGTTTAAATATTCAGAATAACGATGAATATTGTTTTTTGTGGTGCATTGTTGCAGCAATGTATCCTGCAAAATGTAACTCATGCAGAATAACATCTTATCCTCATTATTCAAAGGTTTTAAATATAGAGGGAATGTCTTTTCCTCCATCAATTAAAGATATAAAGCTGTTTGAAAAATGTAATTCTAGCATAAGTGTTAATATTTATGGTTTAGATAGCAAAAATTTGGTATCTGGACCTCTTTATTTAACAAAAGAAAAGAAAAAGCATCACATTAACTTGCTTTACATTGAGCGAAATGAAAGAGGACACTATTGTTTAATTAAAGACCTGATACGATTAGTTCGAAAGCAAATAAGTCATCACAAAGGAAAGATTTACTTTTGCGATTCTTGTTTGCAATTTTTTTCCAGTGAGTTGAAATATAGTAATCACTATTGTTCTGAAATACTTACAATACTTCCTGAAAAAGGTAGTCTAATTCAATTCAAAAATTATGAGCGAAAGCAAAAGATTAATTTTATTATTTATGCCGATTTTGAAAGCATTTTATTAAAGTATTCTGAACAAAGTACGAATAACACACAGAAGTTTAAATTACATATACCAGCATGTTTTGCATATTATGTGTGCTGTTCACATGACCCGAGTTTAAACAAATATGTTACTTATAGAGGTGAGAATTGCGTCGAAATTTTTATTAAACGATTGATTGAAGATGTTACTTGGATAAACACTATTTTATCCGAAGTGAAACCGATAAAACCCTTAACTCTTGAACAACGAAATAATTTTGAAAATGCTTCCGAATGTCATATATGCAAACGCCCTTTATTCGGTGACAAAGTACAAGATCATGATCATGTCACATCCGAGTACAGAGGCGCAGCTCATTCAATTTGTAATTTGAAATATAAAATATGTCCATTTGTGCCAGTAGTTTTTCATAACTTAGCTGGATATGATAGTCATTTATTTATTAAAGAACTGGTAAAATATGAGGGTGATATTAAAGTTATACCGAAGTCTAAAGAAAAGTACAGTTCTATTACAAAATTTATCCCATTATCTAATACATCTCATCTTATTCAAATAAAGTTTATTGATTCATATCAGTTCTTAAGTTCGAGTCTCGATGAACTTAGTAAAAGCTTGAATACAGAAGATTTAGTCAATCTATCGAAGATTTTTAATGATAAAAGTACATTAGATTTATTGAGACGTAAAGGTATTTATCCGTATGACTACATGGATTCATGGTTAAAGTATGAGGAAAGACATTTGCCAAAAAAGGAAAACTTTTATAATTCGATGAAATTAGAGCACATAACTGATAATGACTATGAACATGCACAGATGATATGGCAAACATTTAATATTCAAACACTCGGTGAATACACTGATCTGTACATAAAATGTGATGTATTATTATTATGCGATATTTTCGAACATTTTAGAAATACCAGTTTACAGCATTACTCTCTTGATCCAGCATATTATATATCAGCTCCAAGCTTGAGTTGGGACGCCATGCTATTATATACTGACGTACGTCTCGAGTTAATAACTGATTTAGAAATTTATCAATTTTTAGAAAAAGGTATACGTGGTGGATTATCACAATGTTCTGTTCGCCATGCTGAAGCTAACAATAAATATATTCCACATTTTGATAATACAAAACCATCTAGCTATTTAGTATATCTAGATTGTAATAATTTATATGGATACGCAATGACACAAAAATTACCGATATCTGAATTTGTTTTATTAAACCGAAGTGATATTATTAAATTTGATATAATGAGTATTCCGAATGACGGAGAACTTGGATATATTCTAGAAGTGGACCTAGAGTATCCCGAATACTTGCATGATGATCATAAGGATTTACCTTTCGCATGTGAAAGGTTTATTCCTCCCAACGGAAAAACAGAGAAACTAATTGCAAAAATAAACATAAGTATGTTATTCATTTCGTTCATTTAAAAGAGTGTTTAAAACGAGGTCTTATTTTGAAGAAAATTCATAGAATACTTAAGTTTAAGCAAGATGCTTTTCTTCAGAAATATATTAATTTAAATACTTCCTTACGCCAGAGTTCTAAATCTGAATTTGAAAAAGACTTTTTTAAACTATTAAATAATTCAATATTTGGAAAAACTATCGAAAACAAACGTAAACAAGCTAATGTAAGACTACTAACGAAGTGGAAAGATTGTGATAATAAAACAAATAAAATTATCGGTGCGGAATCAATAATTTCTAAACCAAACCTTAAAAGTATTTCTGTTTTTACTGAGAATTTTGTGGCTGCACAATTGAAACCAGAAAAAATTATATTAGACAGACCAATATACATTGGATTCACTGTACTAGAATTTGCTAAAAAGCATCTATATAATTTTCATTATGCTCATATGAAAAGAAAATATGGAACAAACGTAAAACTGTGTTATACTGACACTGATAGTCTTCTGTATTTAATATATACTGAGGACTTCTACAACGATTTAAAAAGCGATATATTGTTTTTCGATACAAGTAATTTTGAAGATGATAATCCGTATAATAAGAGCGAAGTTGTATTGTTTAAAAAGCGTAAAAGCTACTATAATAAAAGCAAAGGGTGTAACTAAACCAATAAAAAAACATTTAGAAATGAAAAACTATAAAGAAACATTATTTAATAATCAAGTTTTAAAACATAAAATGAATATGATAAAATCTATAAAACATTTATTGTATTCACAACAAGTTAATAAAGTAGTTTTAGATAGCAATGATGATAAAAGACAAATACTAGCTAATAAAGTTGAAACCTTGCCCTGGGGGCATTATAATACCGTGTTTTAGTTGATTGCTAAGTGTATGGTTTATTTATAACAGTGTAGCGCGAAACTTTGAGTATCAAAATTGTTTATTAAGTAATTAACGTATTTTATTGTTAAATTTAATGTAATTTATATACTACTTATGAAACTAAGCTAAGTCAAACAAGATTATATCCTAGTAGTGTTTGATTGTAGTATATTATTTTATTGATTAAATTATGTTTAAGTATATTTAGAGTTTTACTCTATCCCTTGTACCTTGTGCATATGCAAAATCTTAAATAAATACTTGTGCGCATTATTTTTCTCTCATACATAAAAATGAAGTTGATTAAGCAACCAGTGTCTATAGAAGTTAAGAATATTGAAATAAAAGAAAATAAGATTTACACAAAGCATAGTATACTTCTCCCAAACAACATCCGATGTGTTATATGTGGCCCGTCTAATTGTGGGAAAACAAATGTTATGATAAGTTTATTGATTAACGAGAACGGTTTAAAATTTAACAATGTTTACTTGTACTCAAAGACAAGTTTTCAACCCAAATATGGCTTTCTAGAACAAGTCATGCAAAGAGTCCCCGAAGTAAATTTTTTTATTTTTAACAACGATCACGATGTTATTCATCTTAATGAGGCTTTACCAAATTCAATCTTTATTTTTGATGACGTCGTTTGTGAGAACCAAATAAATATTCGCAACTATTTTACCATGGGTAGACATAAAGGAGTTGATTGTTTTTATCTATCTCAAACATATTCAAAAGTACCGAAGCAACTCATACGTGACAATGTCAACTTTTTGATTGTATTTAAACAAGATGAAATTAATATGAAGCATATATATGATGAACACGTAAGTCCTGATATGGAATGGCCAATTTTCAAAAACCTTTGCTCCATAACCTGGCAACGCCCCTATGATTTTTTGACAATTAATAAGGATTGTGAACTGAACAAGGGGCGATACAGACAAAATTTCGATATCTTCATTAACTTCGATTGATTGTTATATAAATCAATCAACGATAAAATTTATTCATTTGGAAATAAGCACGGTTGATTGTAGGTCATACAATGGAGCAACAAATAACTAAGCAACTAATAGAGTCTGCGGACACTATTAAAAATAAAGTTAAACAAATGAGAGATGATGACTTCCATACCAATACTCACCTTAAATATTTATTCAAACCTCTTGCTGATCCTTTAAATGCAATTGCTGCTAGTAAAGAAATATCTTTACTGAAAAATAGTGGTAATGCTACCGATAAAACTACTGCTAATGAAATAACCCCTAAATTATTTTTACATGATTCATATTTTGAAAACACACCCAAATTTAAGTTATCTGATGAAAGCTCCGAAAAGTTCTATTCCGAAACTGAAGAATTGGAAGAAGGACCAGACGAAAATATTACTGGAACTGAAAATTATAAAGATACGTCGTTGAAAAAAGAAGACTTCTTAGAAATATATGATAATATGAACATACCATTCGGGGTGCGAAGTGAAAATAACAAACTCATGATTGGAAATACAATAATAAATTTTTCGACATCACACGATGAGTCTAGTAATGGTAAAATATATAATATTTGTATAGATGATAAAAAATATCGATTAACTTCAGGGTTGCGGGAATTGTTACTTCGCAAAAGTCCAGATTTAAGTATAATTAATGAAAACGATAAAGAAATTTACAAAGAAATACTCATCAAAACTAGTGCTCATAAAAGAGACCACGACCCAGCAGGTCAAATTCGAGGTGATAAAGGGTTAAAATACCGTAAAGTAATTAAACCATTATTAAAAACTGGTGCTGGATTAGCGCACCTAAAGGAATATAAGAAAAATACCGATTTGGTTTATTGGGATGATCCTAACGAACTAGTAGATAGACTCAAACTTCTGGTTGCATCAAAAACAGCCGGTAATACTAACCTTGACAATGAGATACTGTCAATTGTAGAGGAACTCAAAGAAGCTGGTATCATAAAAGAATAAAATATTTTGTAAACAACAACGTCATTTAGTATGTCGTGATACGTGAGCGGTGTTAGTTGAAATGAATTCAGTTAAAAAAGATATTGTTAATGAAATACATAAAAGTGCTAGGATTCATTTCTTACGAAGGCATGTATTGCTCAAAGACATTGATGATCTTTGGCAGGCGGATTTGATGGATATGCGAAATATCTCAAGGTTCAATAATAATTACAAATACATTTTGATTGTTATTGATGGATTCTCTAAATACGCTTGGGCTTTTCCGCTCAAACAAAAAAGTAAAGAATCGGTTTATACAGTATTTAATAATTTAATAAGCAAAGTAAAACGCATCCCTAAAAACTTACAAACTGATGCTGGAGGTGAATTTTTTAATGAAAAATTACGTGAGATGTTTCAAAAATATTCTATTAACCATTACTGTACGTATTCTACGAAAAAAGCTTCCATTGTAGAACGACTAATAAGAACAATCAAAAGTAATTTATATAAAGAATTTAGTTTAAATGGGAATTATAACTGGATTGATGGTACACTAGCGAATGTAGTTGATAGATATAATCATACCACGCACCGAACAATTGGTGTAAAACCAATTGAAGTTAATCATTATAATAAAGATGAAATACGAAATAGATACTGTCGCGAAAATAATATTCAAAACCAAGCACCTAAATATAAAGTGGGGGATTTCGTTCGAATAAGTAAACATAAAAGCTGTTTTGAAAAGGGATATACTCCTAACTGGTCTACAGAAATATTTAAGATTATCAAAGTTCAAAAAACAAATCCGGTGACGTATCTATTGGAAGACAATAGGAAAATCCCTATTTTGGGATCATTTTACAATGAAGAATTACAAAAAACTAAATATCCGGATATTTATTTAGTAGAAAAAGTTTTAAAGCGAAAACAAAATAAAGTTTTTGTTAAATGGTTAGGCTTACCTAAGTCAGAAAATAGCTGGATTAAAGTTAAAGATAGCGTATAAATAGCATCGTTTGTATCAATATAACCAGGTGGTCATAGAAACGAGTTCCATTCTGTTTTTTTCCATGAACGGGGAAGGACTTGTAAATAATTTAATTAACAAAATACCTTTTGAGCTGCATCTGCCAGGATATAATTATTGTGGGCCAGGAACAAAATTACTTCAAAGATTGACTAGAGGTGATGAAAGTGTAAATAAATTGGACGAATACTGCAAATATCACGATATTGCATACAACAATTCTAAAAGATTAAAAGATCGACATAAAGCAGATATAGTTTTATTAAAAATGGCGAAGAAACGAGCTTTATCTAATGACGCAAGCACTGGAGAAAAGCTTGCAGCTAATTTAGTTAACAAGATAATGCTAGCAAAAGTAAGCTCTGGTTGTGGCGTCAAAAAGGACTTTAAAAATATAGTTTCTTATACAAAAAATTATATTAAGAAAATTAAACCAAAGGGTAAGAAAAAGCTTATAGCTATGGCATACGCTGCTGCTAAAGAATTAACAGGTGATTCTGAAAAATCGAAAATGAAGCTTCCTCGAATTATTCCTCTTCCTAAATCTGGTGGAGTTTTACCACTAATTCCGATATTTGCTGGCTTGTCAGCTGCCGGAAGTATCGCCAGTGGAATTGCGGGGATCGTAAAAACTATAAATGAGTACAAGGATGCAAAAAAGCGCTTAAAAGAAATGCAATCACGAAATGATTACATCAACGAAAGTGTGTGTATTGGAAACGGGTTGCGGCTAGATCGTTACAAAGATAGGTTAGGAATATACCTAGACGATAAGAAAAAAAACTAAATTACAGGCTACCTAATCGCGCTCTTACAAATATAGATATAATAAAATTTACAAAAAACGTTCCGTATTTTCGTGGAGTTTTTATGAGAGACGCTTTACCTAAAACTCCTTTTTCTAAGGAGTGTGGTATCATAAACTTAGATAATTCTGAAAGTTCTGGTACACATTGGGTAGCCTATGTAATTTATAATAAATATATCGAATACTTTGATAGTTATGGTAATTTAAAACCACCTAAGGAATTCGTGCGATATGTGAGTTCTCATAATATCAAATATAATTATGATAACGTACAAAAGAATAACCCATTCATTTGTGGACACTTATGTATTGATTTTATAAAAAAATTTTGGGAAACAAAAGGTATTATAAAATCAAACTCTTGCTTATAAAATTATATTCTAATTCTGTCTGTTATGCAAGTCGCATGTGATTTACTTAGCTAGTCGCTATGATTGTTTATAATATAATATCTAGTACGAAACCAAAATGCATTACTCGTCCTAGCATCGTCAAGAGACGAAGACCTATAAAGAGAATTAAAAAAATAAGCAAAGAAAATAAATTATTTCTTAAAGCTTTGGGTTTTAAAGTATGAGTATCTTACAAGTAAATGATACGCCACAATTTGATAACTCTATATCGAGTTATGAAATTCATACGTATAATCCATACAGCAACAGTTTTAGCGAAAATGATGAAATAAGGATACCTATACATCAACAAGACCTGTATGTATTACCTGCAGCCAGCTATATTTACATAGAGGGTAAAGCAATTGTGTTAGGAAAAGATTCTACAGAAAAACAAACCCGTAAAATTGTCAATTTTACTAATAATTTTATAGCATTCCTTTTTAATGATATTCGTTATGAACTTAATGGCGTTGAAATTGATCGCATAAAAAATGCTGGAATAACGACAACTCTTAAGTCGTATGTCTCTATGAGCGAGGGAGAAAGCAAAGCTGCAGCTATTTGGGGATGGGATTTAAATGGGCTCAAAAACAACGATGGAATGTTTAGCGCACTGATACCTCTAAACAAGGTTCTCGGATTTGCCGAAGATTATAATAAGATTGTAATTAATTGTAAACATGAACTTATACTGAACAGAAGTAGTACCAATCTTAATAGTGTTACTCTTGATAATAATGATATTGTGAACATAAATATTGAAAGACTGCAATGGCGTGTGCCGCATATAAAAGTTTCAGATCGAGAAAGATTAACTTTACTTAAAAATTTAGAGAAAGATCGCCCTATACGAATGGCTTTCAGAAACTGGGATTTATATGAGTACCCTTTATTACCTAAGACAACAAAACATTCCTGGATTGTAAAAACTGCTTCACAAGTAGAAAAGCCGAGATATGTAATATTCGGTTTGCAGTCAAATAGGAAAAATGTAATGAATAAAGACTCTTCTATATTTGATCATTATAAATTAACTAATGTTACGCTCTTCTTAAATTCACAATATTACCCATACGAATCAGTGAACGCTAAATTTCCCGAAGATAAATTTCATATATTATACGAAATGTTTACTAAATTTCGTCAGTCTTATTATAACACTCAGCCTGATCCATTGCTTAATTTGCGCGAATTCAAAGAAAAGGCTCCTCTGTTTGTAATTGACTGCTCGAGACAAAACGAAGCTTTAAAAAGCGGAGCAGTAGATGTAAGACTGGAAATTGAAAGTTACGAAGATATTCCAGAAAATACATCTGCTTTTTGTCTTATTATTAACGATCGACTTATTGAATATAAGCCCTTAAGTAGCATCGTTAGAAAATTAATATGAGTGTTATAGTCGATGTACAAGGATTTAAGACCGAATCAAACGATTTTATTCTTAAAGAAATAGCAATATTATGGAAAAACCAAATACAGGTTTTCCTAATTAGACCACCATATCCATTTTACAATCTTACAAAGAAAGAAAGATTACATGTAAGTTGGATAGAGAGGAACAGAAAATTTTTCTGGAATGAGGGTTTTATACCATACACAAATATCAAGCGATACATAGCACCTCTACTTAAAGACAAAATAATCTACGTTAAAGGATACGAAAAAGTTATGTGGTTAAGAAATATTGTCGAAAATGAAAATATTTATGATTTAGAAGACAAAAAATGTCCAAATTTACAAACTCTGCACAATGATTTTGGAACCTGTAGCGATGTTTTTAGCTGCGTGTATCATACCCACGCCTGCGCTTTAAAAAATGTAATGATTATTAAGAAATGGTTTGATAATAAAATGGTTTTTTAATTGAATTGTTGAGTTTTGATTGAAACTAACCCCTTAACCTTTGAAAGTTAAACAGAATATAAAATTCAAAATGTCAATTCTTTTACAAAAATAATTATTCATTAATAAATGTTCTGAACGACTTCATTAATAAATGATAAGTGGGATACATTGTGTAAAATATGTAAAATTGGGGCGTCTGGAGCTCTTTTGATCCAGATGCCCCAATTTTACACTACTTAGAAGTAATAATATGTAAACAACAATAATAATAAAAAAAAAATAAATAAATAAATAAATAAAAAAAAAAAAAAAAATTTAAAAAATTTAATGTATAAATAAATAAATAATAATTAATAAGATGAATAAAATGAAACTTACTTTAATAAGATAAACTTAGATTAAGAAAATTGTAAATATGACAAGTAATCTAATAAGAAAGGAACAAAAATGGCATTGACCACCAAAGGTCAATGGGACAAATAGATTTTCTAATAAAAAAAAAAAAAAAAACCTAACCTAACCTAACCTAACCTAACCCAGTCGCAAACCGCCCGTGATAGATTTAAATCAAGATGTAGAGTAAAAGGATGATAGTTTTTAAAATATTATTTACTTTAAAACTATTATAATTATGAAAATTATTAATGTTTAGCAAAATATACTACAATGCTAATATGTGGGGTACCTACACTGAAATATTAAATTACAGATACAATGTAAATAAACACAAGTAAACCAACTTCAAATCATGTATTTAATCTAGCGCCAGTTCTGAATAATATTAATCTGATGAGAAGAACAGGCAAGAAACTCCTCTTATCTTACTTTCCAAAATATAGATTTACCAACATTATATAACATCAATACTATTTAGCAAAGTATCACTATTTATACAAGATATTAATAACTTATCTTTATATGGTTGTACAGTAACCAAGATTATCCAACAGCATCACCACCAGCACTTCGTTACAGAGCAACAGCGTAACGACTATACAGAATTGTAACTAAAGTATCAGCACCTCGTTATAGAGCAACAGCGTAACGACTATACAAAGTTGAAACTAGAATACCAGCTCCTTGTTATAGAGCAACAGCGTAACGACTAGATTAGAGTAGAAACTAGATTATGCCGATCCAACCCGTATCTGCCCTTTTATAGAAATACTGTCACAAACTAAGCTAGGCAAATGGTGGCGCTATTAATACTAACTTAAATACTAAATTACATTATTTATAATAGTAGACAATATTTATATCATTTGACCAGCTTAATATTCGTCTAAATTATTTATTTAATTTATTAATTACAATCTTAGAGTAATATATTAGTATTTCAAATATTGAAAATTAAACAATTTATAAATAAGAAATTATTGGTTAACTTTCATTGAAGATCATACAACTAACATACTAAATTACATAGTCATGCGACCTGAGCCCGGCCCCGTCCTATTCACTAGATCCGCTGACTAGGCGCCTAGCCCATATCCGTGCGTCTAGTGAATTCTTAGAATAAGATAAGATGTTCTCGGTGGGCGATATGTTGCCCTGTAGTTATTTAAGTTTAGATTTAATTCATTCCTTTGTCAACCTTCAATAAACTCACTTGTATAATTTTATAATTAATTTTTAATTTTTAAAAAGTCGCCCTCGAGCTCCCAAAGTAAAACTACATTTACAATATTAGATAATATTAATATCATTTGACCAGTTTAATATTTGTCTATAATATTTATTTAATTTATTAATTACAATATTAGAATAATATATTACCATTTCAAATATTGGAAATTAAACAATTTATAAATAACAAATTACCTTAACTTTCATTGAAGATGAAACAACTAACATACTAAATTACATTATTTACAATATTAGATAATATTAATATCATTAGAGCAGTTTAATATTTGTCTATATTATTTATTTAATTTATTAATTACAATCTAAGAATAATATATTAGTATTTCAAATATTGGAAATTAAACAATTTATAAATAACAAATTACCTTAACTTTCATTGAAGATGAAACAACTAACATACTAAATAACATTATTTACAATATTAGATTTTATTAATATCATTTAACCGGTTTAATATTTGTATAAATTATTTATTTCATTTATTAATTACAATCTTAGAATAATATATCAGTATTTCAAATATTGGAAATTAAACAATTTATAAATTAGAAATTAATGTTAACTTTCATTGAAGGTCAAACAATTAAGATGTTGCCAGTCTAAGAAAACAAGTTTCCATGCTCATTCAATTATTTACCCTAATAATGTTATTATTTTATAACACCCGCAAAGACGAGCAGACGCATAATATAGCGCTCTGTAAACTTTAAAAGCAAGAAAAATCGTTTTAAAGGGTTAAAAAGTGAAAATAATTAAGTGTGTGGTATCCACGTGTGCGCGCTATTCTCCTCTAACCATTAGTGCAAAAACTTTTCAAATCGGACTTTCCAGTGAGAAGTTATTGACAAAAAACCGCTATTTTAACGGTTTTTAGGACTTTTTAAAGTTTTAAAAATAGATTCCGTGTTCAAAAAATTCTGAAAAACATTCTAAGACGTAGCTCAAGATAAAGGACACATCATACAAAAAGAACGAGGCGGAAAAGTTGAAAACTGACAGAGAAATTGAGTGAAAACCGCCGTTTTTCAAAATCAGCGACAGAAATCGGCGTACGCCGCGCGATTAGTCGCCTTGACATAGCACTTTCATCATATCAGAGGAAGCGCCTTGGACAGCTCTAAAACCAGCACCAAGTCTCAGATTTTTAGCGCTGCGATTTCCGGAGATACTGGCCAAAAACCATTTTTGACCAAATCCCTATCTCCCGAACGGGAATACCCAGGATGCAGCGCCATATATCAAAATAAAGAAGAAAGAAAATTAGGCACATCGACGTTTGTAGAATAATTTTAGCTTATGTAATTTAGAAGTTATTGGTTATTAAAATTCTGTAAAAATTTAGGCCAACTTTGGAGCACTTTTTCTCGATATTTTGAGTGACAATCCCCCCCAAAATTTATTAAAGTCGAAGCGGAGTCTAATCAGGAACACAATTAATTTTATTTCATCGAAATTAGAGTTCTTACATACTACGCTAATACTAAGGCTTCGCTCGTGCAATAAAACCCAAATAGTAACAAAAATCAAAATCGGTTTAAAACTCAAAAATAATATAAGAAAAAAGACAAACAGACAAACAAACTAAATTAAAAATTTTTAAAAAATAATTATTATTTTGAGTAAAATCTTCATACAAAAGTGTTCAACAAACAAACTATTCCAAATTGTACGGAGCCAGAACTTGTATATAGAGATCTCGGACTCCGCCATCTGGTCACGATTCTTTTGTTCTCTAAATACCTTAGATCGAACTGATAAGCTCGGTTTGTTTACGCATTCCGGGACTTAGAATAATTGCGAGGAAGAGTGCCATAGTAATTAAGGTTCATTTTAGCGTAGATTATTGGACACATAGTACTGTGAGTGTGGCCATTAGCACATAGATACCAAATAATTGTAACTAAGGCAAGTGCCCTACTTGATCAAACCACGGCAATTGCCCTACTTGGTAACCAAGGCAATTGCCCTACTCAACTTTAAAAAACAATTTTGAATTGAGAACTAGGGCAATTGCCCTACTTAATTAATTGCAATTCGGAACCAAGGCAATTGCCCTACTTACTTTATTGTTTCGACCTGAGTAGTAAATGTACATACATACATTGTAAGTAGAACTAGGGCAATTGCCCTACTCGAGACAAAACTCCCATTTGGGGAGACCTCCCTAATCTGGGGAGTTTTTGGGGAAAATTCTTGTTTTAGGGGTAATTATTGGGACACTGACTAACGAACTGACTAACTTACGACTACGTCCCTCCCGACCCCCCATACTGTCTTGGCGGCTTTTTGCGACACAATCCCCAGGTACCAAACGACACGTGATTTGGACTTAGAAAATTCTGTAATTTTAATTGAAAAAGTTTTCTAAGTCCAAGATTTTCTTTGACACCCCCTATCTTTTTGGGAGTTAGGCAGAGTGCCAACCTGATAGGGGGTCTGGACCCCTCCCCCCCCTCTTTTAGGTAACCTCCCCCCCGGGACCCATCAGTCTCCCCACGAGACCCCCTCCCCCCCACCCCCCGCGCAACTCACCCCTCTGACTCAGAAAAGTTGAGAACGGATTTGCAGCTGAACCAGAAGGGCTACAGAGGCGTGTGAGGTGTCTGCGGGAAGGTCTCGTGAAGCTCCACAAACGCCCTATAGAGCAGAAAACTGTCCCTCCCTTCCCTGAGGAGAAATCAGCCTTCAAAAACTAAAAATCGATTTTACAAAAATCCCACTCCTACGATTTGGCTGATTTTTGGTTTATAGATACTATTAGGGGAGTACTAACAGTAGGAATAGTCACCACCCCCAAACTCGCTTTAGAATAGGAGATATAGCCATTTTAATAGAAAAAATTAGGAAAGTTAGTGTATTTCGGGCATATCTCACCGCAGGTCTCGGGAAATTAGATATAGGAGACGTAGAATAAGGACTTGGGCAGCTCTTTACACTGCACTTTGACTGCGATATAGATTTTAAGACTTAGAATAGGACGGGTGGCTTTACACCACCCAAAAAGACTAAAAAATTTTAAACAACAGTTTAGCATAGGACTAGCAGCTTTACACTGCTCTATTATTGTGATATTAGGATACAAAAGAGAGGCTCTTTACACCCTCGATTGTGAATAGGGAACTGACAACATGGCCACAAGACGCAACAGTAGGAAACTTGATGAGAAAAAGAATGAAAGTATGAAAGATAGTGTAAGTGAGAATGATCTTACGGATGAAATTAGAAAGGAAGCGTTTGACGATATATCGAGTAAGACCCCATTAAAGGAATCTCTCAAAGTAACGGCTGAACGGATGTTGAGAGAGAACAAAGCTCACCTAAAACTAGCGACAAACCTAAAAACTCAGATTAAAGAAGCATTGCAAAGCAACGCAAAAACAATGCATGACATCTGTAAAAGTTTGATACAAATAATAGACCAGAAGGATGAAATCATCAGAGTATATAGTGAGCAAGCTAATAAATTCCCCAAAATGTCATCAGAAGCAGCAGTATTACTTATAAAAGAGCACATAGAAGGAAGAGAGAGTACGTTAGAAGTTGCGTTGAAAAAATTCTTATCATATATAGAAACTAGCTTAGACAAAGAAGAACGAGATAGGATGGCCCAATTTAAACAAATACATGACGAACTGAAAACACAAGTAGAGGTTGTAGCATCGACCCACCAGCAGGTGTCTTCTCTCCAGCAAAAGGTCGAGCAGGTGCAAGCTGAGGTACAAAGTACCGAAACAAATATCAAACAACATGTTGATCAGCTAAATGCGGAGACCCAAAGCTGTCAGAGACAGGACACCTCGTATGCCCTATAAAGCAACGACCAAGCCCCCCGCTCATCGCACTGTCCACTCGATGGTAGTGTCACTGGAGGACCCGATCGCTACAGGAGAAGAAGTCCTGGAAAAGGTCAGGGTCGCAGTAGACGCCAAAAACACTGGCCTTCGGGTGGAAAAGGCGAGAGTTGCAAAGAGGGAAAAATGTCTTGTGCAATGCACAAAGTGTCTCGGTTTTGGCCATGGGCGGAGACAGTGCACCGAGCAGACTGACTTATGTGCTCATTGCGGAGGGCCACACAGACGAGACGACTGTACCGCGTATAAGGCAGACGAGTCTCCCACCTGTCGCAACTGCCATCTAGCGAAGGTGGAGGACAAGGGCCACAACGCCATGAGTAATGAATGCCCGACTCGCGGGAAATGGGACCTTGTAGCCCGGGCCCGCGTGGCGTATTGCTAGTGGCGTTGAGGCAAAACAGGCAACTGACTGACAGACGACCAACGAAGACAAACAGACACGACTGACATTTTTCGTCCCTTTCCACTCAATATGATAGGATAAGAACTTACTAACAGACCGACAACATAGACAGACTGACAACAACACCAGTGGAACGGAAAGGCAGCATAGGAATAAGAGCTGAGCGATGTCTAATAATAGTATAATAAATTACATCATGGGTATTATTGAATATCAGCGTTGAATGTAATTTCGAGCGCTCTGAACCCTGTGTGAAATAAAAAATTTTGTGGAAATTCATTAGAATTTCTGACTCGAAATTTGGAAGCCTAAAAACACGAAATCATGTTGTAAGTAGTATTAAGTAGTAAAAGAAAGGCCTAAAAATAATTATCGGATTGAAAATTATTTCATGAAAATAATATGACAAAAAAAAAAAAAAAAAAAATTTTGACATAATGGAGCCTCTAAATTATTGTCTTAGTTTTAACCACTACCCTTATGTCCACTACTAGTGTAACATGCTAAATTTGAGATTTTATTTTAAGATTTTAATTTGCTAAATAAGTTAGTATGCTGATCATTTGTACAACTCACCTTTAACCTTGGACTGTATAAGAAACCAACGAAAGCTATATGAAATGTTTAAATTAATCTAATATATACTATTGTTAATTGTTATTAAATGTTATACAAATTATATTGACCATCATCTTAGAACAAAACAATGTTATCGATAAATGTAATATAATTATATTGAAACACAAGAAAAAGCCATGTAACACTAGCCTTTTAAAAATAGAACTGGAGTTTCACTTGATTATAAATAAAATAAATCCCCACTGAAAAACTTATTTACCCGCCTGCCAACGTCTCTACTTACACTTACGGGAGAGGAGTCTTGTCGTAGCCTCCCAAAGGTCGGAGGCTACAAAAAAAAAAAAAAAAAAAAAAAAAAAAAAAAAAAAAACCTAACCTAACCTTTTTTTTTATTTTTTTTTTTTTTTTTGCGTTGGAAATGCGCCTTATGCATACCCCCCGCCGACGAGCGGGAGGTTATGTGCATACCCACTAAAACCAACGGTACCCTCCTCCGCCTTAGTGAGACGCCACGGGAACGCTTTCGCAAACAACCGTGACGCCTCGGCGGTCGGCCCGATCCACGCGGGCCGGCACGCTCAGAGGGGCTCCCAGGATACTAGGAGTTGCTCCCCTCTGTCTAACGACTCCGTCTACAACGGAGCGGCCGCTTTCTTTCCTTGGCGGGGGGGCTTGCAGTTCTTGCCCCCCATTCTGTGGCCCGACGGCTTCCCTGCGTCCGCGCAGATTGCGCAGCGCATTGCGGCTGTGCACAGAGCCGCCTTGTGCCCCTCTTGGCCGCACCGGTAGCATAGGTCTGCTCGGTTTTTCGGCGAAGGGCAGAGGGCTTTGGTATGATTGATCCAGTATTTGGACCCTGGCGGAGCTCCAGCCGACCAGGATACTCCCCGCCTTGGACAGCACTTTTGCTGTGTCCACGGGGCAAGAGATGCGCACCCCCTTCATTCCTGCGCGGCCGGTCCACATCTCTCCGACGCGCACCGCTTCTGCAGCACAGCCGCTCGCTCGTACGACCGCGGCAACCATCTTCTCTTTGGTGGCCGAGTCGTCGAGCCCGTCCACCCGGAGGTTAACGACTTTTGTTGGTCGTGTCACCTGCACCACACCATCCAGGACCGTGCGCAGTCTCTCCGCCAAGGTCTCCGCCTGCTCAGGTGTCTGCCCCTTCGGCAACTCCAGCACCCGAGCCCCGGTCTTGGCCTGGCGGATCCTCATGCCGGCACCTATGCCCAACTCCGCTAGGTCAACACTCATCGCGGCTCTTTCCAAGATATGGGCATAGGTGACTCCCTTCTCCGCCGCCTCGGGATGCAGCTTCAAGACGACGGCCGACGTACGAGGAGTCACGAGCCTCTTCTTTGCCGGCTTGGCGGGAAGTCTCTTCGGTTTCGGCGCCTCAGCCGGCACCACCTTCTGGGACGGGGGATTTTTTGCCCTCTTGCGACCACGCCGAGCGACCGTCGCCCAGCAATCGCCTTCTAGCTCCGCTAAAGGCGCACTCGCCAACTGAGCTTGTGCCGGTTCCACCGTAGTCGGCGGAGCCTCCAGTGCAGTGGCCGCCACTTGGTGGGGGCTCTTCTTTTTCCCCCTCTTTTGAAGAGGGGCTGCTGACGCAGTGTCGGGCTGAGGTGCTGCGGATGTGGATGCAGCTGACGGAGCCAGCACCGCCTGCCTCCTTCTACCAACCGCGAGTGGCGGTTGTACGTTCGTCGTCATGAGCAGCCGCTCCTCGATCCTGGACAGGCGAGTTTCCAACATCGAGGCGATCGATGCTTTGAGCTCCTCCGCTGCATTCGCTGCCACGCCTGACGACGGGGGTGCGACTTGCTTAGGGGAGCTCATAGCCCTCATCTCCTCGTACTCTCTCCTGTACGCTAGGGACTCGGCTTTCGCATTCTCGAGCTCCCTGCGCAGGCGAGCGTTGTCCACTCGGAGTCGGCGAACTTCTTCCGCCTCTGTTCTGTCCGCCAGCGCATCCACGATCTCCTTTAGATTGCTGGCGGACTCCTTAAGGATCTTAACGTATGTCCCTTTAAGATTCCCGGACTTTTTAGCCAGCTCGATAATTTTCGATGCGCTCCGTCCGGCATCCTCTCGCAACTCGTCCGCATTCCTAAGGGTAGGATCTCTTTCGGATATTGTTTCCGAAGTGGACGCAATATCCGAATCGCTAGGGCCTTTTGCCGCAGCGGGAGATTGCTTGCGGAAGGTCCTAGCCCGAAGCGTACGCTCAAAGGCTCCCTCTATGCCACCACGCTCTTTTGAAATAGGCGTACAGCGACGCACCGTGTCGCTCCTAGAGGCCACACTAGGTTTCGGTGTCCGAGTCCGAGGATATAAGGGGCACCTGAGGACGGCGCCGTCTAGTCCCTAACCTGACATCCTGTGCACCAGACTTGTTTGTGGTGCCACGCGCAATCTTTGCGGGGTCAACCGCTGCAGCCAGCGCTGCTGCGTTCTTAGAACCCGACATAGGGTTCGCTTCGTGGTCCGTCTTTTAAAAACACCTAGCGTGCCCCGCTCTACCTACAACCCTAAAGGGGAGGGAGCTGGGGAAGGAATACCTTTGCGTATTGCAC
The DNA here is from genome assembly GCA_905147385.1 of Limenitis camilla. Lineage (NCBI taxonomy): Eukaryota > Metazoa > Arthropoda > Insecta > Lepidoptera > Nymphalidae > Limenitis > Limenitis camilla. Next base: position 482,353 of record LR990254.1, read on the forward strand.
ACACTGAGGTTGCCGCACTAGCACACTTCAGCCACCCGCCTGCCACTCCGTTACGGTGGTCAGGACGGGGCCCAGGGGAAACGACGAGGACGTATGTGCTACTGAACCCCCGACCTAACTTTTTTTTTTTTTTTTTTTTTTTGCGTTGGAAATGCGCCTTATGCATACCCCCCGCCGACGAGCGGGAGGTTATGTGGGGCTCTCCTTGATGCCGTCCGCCATTGGGCGAGCGACGGTTCAAGGCATACCCACTAAAACCAACGGTACCATACCTCCGCTGTAGGGAGGCGCCACAGGAACGCTTACGCACACGACTGTGACGAGGAGGTGGGCGAATTGTCGCCTACGCCTCCCCGATCGAGCTCGGCGGCGCGGGTCTGCAGAGGCGTCACCCTCGCGTTCCCGCTCCGCGGCCTCCTTCTGCGAGATTACAGCCTCGCAGAAGTCGACCATGGCCGACCAGCATCTCTCACTCTCAGAGAGGTCTCCACCTAGGACCGCCGCCAGGCTGTGGCGTTGAGGTCCCCATCCAGGGCATTCTGCCAGAGTATGATGCGACGTGTCTTCCGCCGCACCACACTCGTGACAGGCCGGCGTCACCTCCCGTCTGGCAATTTGGCACAAATACTTACCGAAGCAACCGTGCCCGGTAAGCGTTTGCGTCAGCCGATAGGACAGGACGCCGTGCTGCCTTCCGACCCAGCGCACGATGTGAGGGCGGATCGCCTCCACCGTCGCCAGGCCTGCACTGGGGGACCTCAAATCCTCCTTCCACCTTTGAATCAGGGCTCGTTGGGCTAGAGCCCTGATTCGTCCAACCTCCTCCTCTCTGGGCCGCACACCGGTCGTCCGTAGGCTCGCTCGGAACCGGTACACTTCCGCGTGAACCTCCGCCTGAAGAGCCCAAGGCGGATCGCCCGCGAGAAGTGTCGCCGCCGTCCACGACACTGTACGGTACCCCCGTATAGCTCTCACCGAGATGACCCTCTGCGCTCTCCGCAGCTGGGCCACGTTGCGCTCGGTGAGAGCGTCCACCCATATGGGACCCCCAACCTAACCTAACCTAACCTAACCAGTCTCAGACCACTCGCGGTAGCGAACGGACGCTCCCTACGTCGCTCCGCACTCGAAAAATCGACTTAAAACGGTCTAAAATCCGGAAAAATAGGTTTCCGCGGTCGCAGCGTCTTGATTTTACATACCAGTGAAAGAATTATTAAAATCGGACAAGTACTTTAAAAGTTATAGACGAAAAAGTGTAAATTTTAGACAATTTTTTTAGTTTTTGGTGTTTAAAAAATAGTTTCTTTAGTGTTAAGTGTAAATACAGTACATAGTGTTATAGTGATAAGTAAGACCTTTTCTAGGACATAAAAATTTTGAAAGATTTTCTTCAGATTGGTGAGAGATCGCTGAAAAACTGGGTAGAAACAGTGAATCCACAACTAAAACAGCGTGCGGCATGAGATCAGTCGCCACGACCCTCTGTTTTTATTATATCACTAGAAGCGCTATCTCATAGGCTTTCTAACGACACCACACTTGGAATTTTCACTGTACGAAATCCGAAGTTATTACGCAAAAACCTGGACAACATACCATTTTTGCGAAATTTCCAGGCAAACCCAGGAAGCAAAGACTTAGTGCACTAGATACTTTGGATCCTTCAGATTGTGAAACTGGTTTCTAAATTTTAATGCGACGTTTATTTCCAGAGTTATTCGCTATTTAATAAGTGCCATTATCGATTTTCAGTGACTCAAACTTTACTATATAATTACAAACTACCTGAAGTGCTAACTTTACAGACTTTAACTAATATCAATAGCCCATTTAATACTCTCTCAAACGCATCAATAATCAGAATTTTAGCCCTTATAGTTTTTATGTTTATTAATATTTCGTACATACAGGTATTAACATTCATAGTGGCGCTTAGGACCTTTTAAGTAAAATTTCTTTACATATAAAACGTATACTTTTAACTTTGGTGATTTCATGCGGGTTTGCTTGTGACATTTATTTATTTTTATTTTTTTTTTTTTTTTTATTCTTCTTCTATGCATAGGGTAAAGTGTAAATAAACAAAATGACTGAGCCAATGATCACATCCTTTGCAAAGGATGTAGTGGATGGTTACTCTTTGGTCTTCGCGATTAACGACTTGGTCAGCACAATTACCCAAGCTGTTTATGCTGGGAAAAGCGTGACAGCCGCGAATAAGAAAATCATTGTTGACTCGGCTGAGGAGATAAGGAAGTGCGCCTTCACTTTTAGAAGATTAGCACAGGTGAAGCCATTCACTTTTGTGGTGCCAGGGGCAGTGGCCCCTGCTAATGATGATACAACCACTCCAGCTTCCGCGGCCACCTCTCTGCCTTTGTCTTCTTCGGCTGCTGAGACAGGGACTGTGACCGTTTCCACCCCCGCAGCTGCCTCCTCCTCCAACATCGTGACCATCTCGGAGGAGTCCACCAAGGCCCTCAAAAGGGACCTCGTGGCATGTGTTAGGGAAGAATTCCGAAGACTTGCTACGAGGGGAGACAGCATCGGACAGGCGCGCACTTCTCCCTCGGAACCATCTTACGCTGATATGGCGGGCCGACCTGCCACCAGCCCCTCCGCAAAACCAGCTCCTACAAGAACAAGTCTGGCTAAACCGGCTATTATAGTCACACCAAAGACGCCAGTTTCTACGCAAGAGGAGGCCCTGCAGGCTTTTAGAAAGTCTGCTGACTTCAAAAACTCGAACTACACACCCTCTCGGGTACAGCCGCTTTCTAACGGCAGACTCCGTGTGGAGTTTGACAGCCACACCCACAGAGACGACACATACATCAAACTGCACGGGTCGCCCGTATCTCAGGTGGACGTCCAAGTGGCCAATAACCTTAGGCCAATGATGATCTTGAAGGGCGTGCCGGGGGATGTGCCGACCGAAGACTTGGAGCATCTTATAGTTAAACAGAACGAGGGAATCCAAGATCTTATCTGCGCCCCGGAAGACTTAAAATTTAAATTTAAACAGAAAAATAGAAACCCATCTCTGTACAACGCCATATTTATTGTGCACCCTCAGGTATGGCACTTCGCCATGAGAGCCGGCCGCCTCGGGGTGGACTACCAGCGCGTGCACGTAGCGGACTTCAGTCCTTTCATACAATGCGGCTCCTGCCTGCAGTTTGGGCACACCCGCAAAAACTGCAAGGCAGAAGAAACCACCTGTGCATTCTGCGCTGGATCTGCCCATGGGGCGGCCGACTGCCCGGCGAAGGGCGAGGGCGCCTCTGCAAAATGTTACAATTGCCACCTCGTTAACGTTAAATTCCCGAATAATGCGAAAAAAGCTAGCACGAACCATCTGGCAACCTCGAATAGTTGTTCGGTGCGGCAGGCCATGCAAAAACGCATCGCCAACCGCATCGACTTCAGCTCCCCTGTGGGGGCGTAGAGGGGTAATACTTCTATCAGACCAATAATATTATTATTCTATTTTTATAGCGAACATCGCAAGTATTCTTAATATAAAATTTTTAATATTTAATATAATTTTCATATTTTAAAATAATAAGTATACAGACAAAATCTTACAAAATATTTTATATATATAATCCAAACGTAAACAAAAAAACCGGTCGGCGGACGAGCGCCTCGAGTCGCTCACGCCGACGCCGTCATTAAAAGTATATACTACTCATGTCTTCGGGTTGTACTTGCTTTGGTCGTTGTATTTTATTATATTTTAATTTTCTGTTATTTTATTTAACTATATTATTCATCTCTACGTCCTCTCAGCATTCGAGGCGTCATACTTTAACTGATTTATAAATTTATTTTAATTATGTTTTTACAACTTTAATTAAATTTTAAGAAATTTCGTAAGTTAATAATATAACATTTTACTACTAATTTCATTAATACTCCACACATACAATTTAAACAACTCAACACCCATAACCCATTACTTAACTAATATATTTCTTTAATTTCTCATACAAAATAATTATTTACATACAGACATTTTAATATTGTTGTCGTTCTATTTTTTTATATATACGTACGCGCCAGCGCTCGGGGCGCTCGCGGTGTTGCCGGTCCGTGCATCGCTGCGTGCGGTGCCGTCGCTTCGATGAGGCGCTTACCCTTCCGTTATTGCGGTGAGGTTCCGCACTATGGTAAAAGTTATTTATTATCTTTTCTTCCTCGAATAATTCATATGTTGTTGGTTGTTGTTGGTTTTCTACTTGATTAATTCTAAATATGACTTGCTCTATTTGTTTATACTATTATTATTTTATAAAGTACTTTGCGCAGATACATTTTATTTTATTAACAATTTTTTTTTTTATTTAATATTTTTATTATTCAAACTGCTCAATATCTTATTTTATTTATATCATATCAATACTATTTAATACACTATCTTACTTATTCATATTTTTATATTAACTATTTTATTACTTAAGCTACTTAATACCTTATTATTTATTATTTATTCTATATTAAACATTATACATGTTTTTGCTTATTTATATTTATAACAACTACTTTTTATAAACTTTTATTTTTTTTTTATTTTTTTTAATATTAATATTATTATATATTTGTCAAACTGCTTAATATTTTATTTTATTAATTAATTTAAACTAGTTATCATATATAGTGAAGTCTAGGGTTCGATGCTGTTGTCCACCGAACCCTAAGTTTCGCGACTTCGACCTATTCACTCCTTTTACTCTTTGCATAGCGCTATCCTTGTCCCACGCATTACATCTTGTCGGTGTGGCATCACGGTATTGCGTCATGTGGCACACCGCCTGCGCCTATTCCTGGCAAGGTCAATATGTACTTGCATTTGTTGTTGTAAAGGTGAAAACGCACTAGAGCGGCGCAGCGGCGGAGAGGCGCGTCGCGGCGGCGGAGCGGCGCGGCCAGAAAAATATTCTTTCCACTGTTTCCTAAGAAATAAGACGCACTACAGTAGCACTGCAGCGAAGCGGCGCGGCGCGGCGCAGCGTAGTTGCCTCCTGGAGAATATTTTGCCGCATCGAACCGCACCGCGCCGCTCCGCTGCTGCTAGTGCGGTATAGCTCGCGGCGGCGGAGAGGCGCGGTGCGACCAGTCAGTTCACTCACGTACCGCGCGAGCGAACGACGCGACGCCACAAAATGGACGACGAAAAATTAATTTCTCTTGTTAGTAAATATCCGGAATTATATGATTTAGAAAACGAAAATTACATGAATCATGTGAGAAAAATCAATATATGGAACGAAATAAGTACAATAATGGGTGTAAATGGTAAGTAAACACTTTTTGTTTTAATAATTATGTTTATTTAATATCTAAAGTTTCACAAATGTCCCTTTTGTAGCCGACAATCACAATTGTAGCCGACATCCTCGTCGAATCATATCTCTTTGCCAAGATACCGATCCCACGTCGGAATTAAAGTAACTTTTAAATTTATCTCTCACTTCGAAAGCGCTGGTCGTGAAATTACTGCCAACCCGTGGAAGGTCCAACAATTGTAATTGCCCGGTAGATTGTGATTCATTAGTGAAATTAACTGGATCATCTCTAAGAAAATTGTGTAAACAACATGTGGCTAAAATCACATTGTCGACGTTTTCTGGGCTTAGGTTAATAGTTCGGTAGTAAATTCTAAATTTTTGACTCAATATTCCAAATGCATTTTCGGAAACTCTTCGTGCCCGGCTATGCCTGTAGTTATAAACTGTCTTGTCTTCATTACGTACTTGTGTCCCCGGATATGGTCTCATCAGATAAGATTTTAATGGAAAAGCTTCATCTCCGACTATTACATGTGGTAGTTCACAATTTGTTCCTGGCATAGTTTTAGGCCCTGGTATGTTTAAAGTATTGGTTTCTAGTTTTCTTGCTAAAATTGATCTTGAAAATATTCCTCCATCACTATTTTTTCCCATTTCTCCTACATGAACTATTACGAATTTATAATTTGCATCTACTAATGCCAACAGCACTATTGAAAAATACTTTTTGTAGTTGAAATATAATGACCCGCTATTTGGGGGAGCCTGTATTTTAATGTGTTTTCCGTCCATCGCTGATATACAGTTGGGGAAATTCCATCTTTGTGCAAATCCATTCTGAGCTTCTTTCCACATATCTTCAGTAGGTTCAGGCATAACTATTTTTGACAAGACTTCCCAAATAACTGCGCAAGTTGTATGTACTATTTCTTGAACTGTAGTATATCCTAAACGGAAACTTTCTCCGATAGTTTTAAATGAGTCCCCGGTAGCCAAAAACCTGAAACAAATAACAACATAATGTATTTTTTTTCCAGATAGCGTTTGCAAAGACAAATGGAAGGCGTTAAGGGATGCTTATCACAGATCTCTCAAAAGACGTAAATCAAAAAGCGGAGATGGAGCAAAAAAAATAAAAAAGTGGCGATATGAAAGTCAAATGGAGTTTCTGCGTCCTCATTTCCAGGAAAGATCCTCAAAATCAAACATCGACAATACTATTGTGAGTGATGATGATGACTGTGACATAGCCACTTCTCCTTCCTCTGCATCAGTACATTTATCAAGGTCTAATTCTAGAACAAACTCTACGCCTGATCTCGAAATACCAGGGCCGTCTTCGAGAGAGATATCTACACCTGATCTTGAAACACCAAGGCCTTCATCAAAAAATGTAATGTTTAAAAACATGACTGCCAGAAAAAAGAAACAGATACCGCAATCTCAAGTAGCCAATGTATTGCAGAAATATTTAGATAACCGATCAACTTCATCTTCTGTAGAGTCCATTAATCCTATACATTCCTTTTTTAAGGCCATGGCCGATACAGTTATAAATTTGTCTCCTGATTTGCAGTTGAAGGTAAAAAACCAAGTATATTCTATCGTATCTCAAGCAGAATCCGAAAATTTAAGACCTGCGTCTTCTGCGTCAGAGCTACGAATGACGAACAATGAAACACAATTCGTTCAAGAAGGTTCCGAGAATTTGATATCTACGGCTGCTTCAGAACAACCAACGACAGATGACGTAACTGAATACATACTACAACCATCTCAAAGTATTCTGCAGCCAGAATCACAGCTTCGCTATCGTTATTTCATAAATTCAGATGGAAAAATAACTTACAATTCAGATAAAAATCTAAAACTACTTATGTAACTAATGAATGAATAAATAAATACATACCTGATTGTCACCATGAGTTTTTCTTCCGCACCTATTGCTTGACGAAAAGATGTATTTTGTAGTTCTATATGAGGTTTTATAATTTGCAACAATTCATAAAACTTCTCTTTTGTCATCCTGAAGTAAGTATGAAATCGTTCAGGGTCTCTTAAGAGTCTTGGAAAAAGCGTGTGATATTCTCCTTCTTTGGAACGAGAATTAGGAATATCATGCACCCATATAGACCGCTTTTTATATCTTTCCAGTTTTTCTGCCTCTTCGCATAATAAAGCTACCACTATCACTTCCTCACTTATTCCGTCCGTCATGTTCGTCAGGTAACCAACAAAGTGAAATGAAAAATTTTTGCCGCTCGCTGTAGTGCCGCTGCAGTTAAGTGCGGTTAGGTAATACCGCGCCGCTCCGATGCCGCGGCGTGTCTCTCCGCTGCAGTGTCGCTATAGTGCGGTCTAACCTTAAATGTTACGCAATAATTTGCTCATATACGTTTATATCGATTAATGTTATTATTTCATAGTAACTCATGCGCTAGCTAAATTACTCAATACATTATTTATACTGACTATCATTTTACGTGACATATATCCAGTACTTTTATCGTTACTACTTATTACAACTGCTCAATATATCACTTTATCTTATCTTATTTATTTTAAACTGTTTTATTGATTTATATGTCATATTTTCTATACTATTTTTTAGTACGCAAGTACTAGTTAAAGGGCGCAACATTTATTTAATTTAATCTATATTCATTTATATCACAAATATAATTTTGCTATCTATTTATACGTCAATTTTCTTATATAATTAACCATTATTCTACTGGGTCTTTACTAAATTACTCTTTCAGAAAATTTTTAAATAATTCGCTTATATACACAATATCAGTCTAATGCGCTTTTGCTTACTTACTTTATCAGGGGTACCGTACCATTTAATTGTTCACACACTTATGCATTATCCTATTTTGCTGTACTATTTTATTCCGTCAGGGGTTCTATAATTTGAATATATATTTGGGTTGGATTGTATCAATTGTTATTACATACATTATCTTATTTATTCATACTTTATATTAACTATTTTTATTACTTAAGCTAGTTAATATTTTATTATTTATTTTATACCAAATAAGCTTTATATTTATGTTTTTGCCTATTTATATTTATAACTAGGTACTACCTATTATTAACTCATCGCGTCACGAGGCATGACGGCCGGACTTGTTTCTGGCAAGGTCATTAAGTACTTGCTTTAGTCCGCTGTTAATATTACGTAATATTTTTATCATACACGTTTATACTGATTACTTTATTATTTCATAGTAACTCATGTGATAGTTAAATCTCTTTATATCATTTATACTAATTATTGTTTTACTTAATATTATATTATAATGCCACTTTTAGTAGTATTATTATTTAAGAACTCTCACGTGCCTACTTGTCAATTAAGAATAATAGGTACTCTGATTTATTTAATTTAATTTATACTAATCCTATATTATTTTGTTTATGTATATCTAGTACTCCTTATATTTTTATCTTATGCAATCTATATTGTATTATCTTATACATTATCTTGCTTATTGATTTACATGTCACATATTCTCTATCATTATCTAGTATTCGCCAGGCAATACTAGTCAAGCAGCATTGTGATTGTTGATATAATACATGTTAATTACTATCTCATGTATTATATTGCCCATTATATACTCATATTTATATCTAGCACCTTTTATCATCATCATTTTTAGCAACTGTCATATTCATTTGTCAATAATTTATTCTATTGTGTCTTAATACTCTATTTAATTAGGAGTTTTATACTTTATACTCATAATTTATCCCATTGTGTTTTGCCTTTTTATTTTATCAGGGGCTCTATACTTTCTTTTCATAATTAATTTCATTGTGTTTTGCCTTTTTATTTTATCAGGGGCTCTATACATTCTACTCATAATTTATTCCATTGTGTTTTGCCTTTTTATTTTATCAGGGGCTCTATACATTCTACTCATAATTTATCCCATTGTGTTTTGCCTTTTTATTTTATCAGGGGCTCTATACCTCTGCTAACATTGTTAAACATTATAATAGTGTGTTATCTCACTATTTTATTCTTTTATATTGCTATTTATATACTTTAATTATATTTAACTATTATTTAATTGATATTGCTTTATTTATTTATCAGAATTCTCAAATATTACTCTAAGTCAAAGTCAAAGTCAAAATTTTTTATTCAATGTTGGAATTTACATTCTCTTATTGAACGTCGGAATCTACCACCCTTTCGGAAACGACCTAACCCAGACCTGAGAAGAATGGGCGCAAGAAACTCAGCGGGACTGTTTCTTTTGGATATTTTTTATCTTTGATTTTTTAAACGCCAATTTTTATAAAAAGTATATTTATACATTGAGAAAGCCTGGAGCGAACGCATCATTCCCAAGGCGTGACATCTTCCAAAAAATCTTTAATGTTATAATAGCCTTTGTCACACAAACGTTTTTTAACTAACTTTTTAAATTTTCCTATAGAACAATTTTGAACGTTTTCTGGGATCCTGTTGTAAAAGCATACACATCGCCCAACAAAAGAATTACTAATTCTACTCAATCGAGTAGTAGGAGTAACAAGTTTGTGTTTGTTCCTAGTATTAATGTCATGCAAGTCACTATTTCTAATAAAATCATTAATATTTTTACGCACATACATAAAATTTTCAAAAATATATTGTGAAGCAACAGTCAATATATTAATTTCTTTGAATTTATCTCTTAAAGATATTTTAGGGCCGAGACCATAGATTGCGCGAATAGCCCTCTTCTGCAGTATGAAAATCGTGTTTATGTCGGCTGCGTTACCCCAAAGTAGAATGCCGTAAGACATTATACTATGGAAGTAGCTAAAGTAAACTAAACGAGCCGTGTCTATATCAGTTAATTGGCGTATTTTTTTAACCGCGTATGCTGCAGAGCTGAGTCTATTGGCCAACCTCTCAATATGGGGGCCCCATTGCAATTTAGAGTCGACAGTGATGCCCAAAAATACGGTAGATTCCACCGGTTCCAACTCCTCTCCATTTATAAATACACCACTCTCTATTTTCTTAACATTGGGTGTCGTAAATTTTATATATTTAGTTTTCTTACTATTTAACATTAGATTATTAGCACTGAACCAATGTACAATATCAGAGAGAGCATTGTTTACATCGTCATATTCAGTTTGATAGCGTTTCACTTTAAATATTAGTGAAGTGTCATCAGCAAACAATACTATCTTGTTCTTTTTTTCTACAAGGTTTGGCAGGTCGTTTATATAAATGAGGAAGAGAAATGGTCCAAGAATAGAACCCTGGGGGACCCCCATATCCAGACGAGCCCCAGGAGATCTCTTGCCATTCACGTCAACCCTTTGAACCCTATTGTTTAGATAGGAGTTCATAAGGTCGAGCGCAGTTCCTTTGATGCCATAGTGGCGCAGCTTTCTGACCAGAGTCGCATGTTGTACACAATCGAAGGCCTTAGATAAGTCACAGAATATTCCAAGTGCATTCTGTGATTCCTCCCAGGCCTCGAAGATATTCTTAATTAATTCGACACCGGCATCCGTTGTTGAACAACCCTTAGTAAAACCAAATTGTTTCACATGGAGAAGTCTCTGTGAATTAAAATGAATCAACATTTGGTTTAAAATTAGTTTTTCAAAAATTTTACTAAGCGTTGGCAATACTGAGATGGGTCGAAAATTATTTGGATCAGTTATACATCCAGATTTAAATATAGGCGTTACTTTACTATGCTTCATCAGGTCAGGAAACACGCCACGTTTAATACAAGTATTGAAAATAGTAGCTAGATGCGGTGCAATGGCATCAATTATGGAGTTAATTATTTTAACAGAAATACCCCAAATATCAGCTGTTTTCTTCATATCTAGGGTTTTAAATGTTTTAATTATATCTTTACTGTTGACAGTACTAAATTCGAACAGTACATCACATTTTTTAACATTTTCTAGCAATAATGATTCAGCAACGCTGGCAGATGAAATGAGAGAACAAGTTGTTGAGATTGGAATGTCAGAGAAATATTTTTCAAACGTGGATGCAACTTCCTGATCAGTTTTGATATTAATGTTATTATAAATGAGATTATACTTGAAGTTACGATCTCTGACTCTTCCAGTTTCCCAATTGATAATATTCCATGTCATTTTTATTTTGTCTTGTGCATTATAAATTTTTTGTTTAATATGTAACGACTTTGCCATGGAACACACTTTTTTAAATAACTTTGAATATGCTTTAACAAAGGCTATAAAGGACTCTGAATGGTTGTATGATCTCTCATTATAAAGTTGATATAGTTTTTCTCTACTTCGATGAATACCAACAGTTGCCCAATCATTAAATGACAAGAGACCACCCGAATTGACTGTCTTGGTAGTGAATATAGCAGTAAACTCTGATTTTATTAATTTAAATAGTGTGTTATATAACATATCAGGGTTATTGTTGTCAAAATTTAAGTATGTGAGTTTTGCTATAATACTACCTTTAAATTTCTCCATACGTTTGGAGTTTGTAGGAACAAACACAATCTTTTTATTTTTATTTCCTTTTTTTAACTCACAGTTAAAGGAGATTAATTGCCCAAAATGATCCGAACTCAACTTTTTAATAATTGAATATGAATTGGGTTTAAAGTTGGTAAATATATTATCAATACATGTTGCTGAGGTTGCAGTTACTCTAGTTGGCTCTAAAAATATATTTACTAGGTTATATGAATTTAACAGGGATCTGAATCTAACACTTGTGGTGGAGTTTTCTAATAGATTAATGTTAAAATCACCACATATTATAATATATTTTTTAGACTCAGATAATTTTAATAGTATTTCTTCTAACACATTTTCAAATAATTCATATAACGCTCGAGTTATAATTTTTGGGTTATTTACCTGCTCAAAAGAAGCAATGGTAGTCAAGTCACAATTTGACTGCTCAATAGAAGCAGTGTTAGAGGTAGCCAACATATTGGCTGAGTTAAAAAGTATATAATAAGATAGCAATTTTGCTACCTGTCTTTTTCTAAAGTTAGATAGATGTAGCCTATCACAAGTAAGTAATTGATATTTGTTAGATATTATATTATTTAAGTCAATAATGTGACATTTATTATTTACATTATCATTGTTATTTGGTGTTAGTGTCATATAATTGCAATTATAATAGTGTGTTAACAAACTATTTAATTTATATCTATTTTGATTTTCCTGTGGCAAGTCTGCTATATACGGTAAAGTAAACATGATTAGTTTATTAATTTTTAGAGTATTTAATTGGGTAAAATATCTTTGTATAATTTTTTTGTTTAATTTGCCTCTTCTCCCAATCATAACAATAATGGTTGTGTTTTGACAATGTGTTTCACGTAGAACTACATCTATTATTTGAGAATAAGAAGCTCCGGGCATACACATATTTAAAACTTTTTGATCTTTACAGAATTCATTAAGTAGGATACCCATGTTCTTACCCAGCTCATCACTATAAATTTTTATATATTCCTTATTAGAATTGGATGCAATCTGGGTACAAACCGGGTTTAAAGATATCAGGTCAGTGTTAGCCTCAACAGGCGGAGAGACTGATTTATAAAACTGCCCCGAACGACCTGGAGAACAATGACATTCACAATTTTGTTGTTTTATAAGTGAGTCAAAGCGATCCGAGTTATACTGACATAGTTCTACTAAACCGTTCATGGCACTTATATGCTCTGCAATTTCTTTTTGAGAAGTCTCATATTTCTGAGTTATAGCTTGTAAATTATTATGCAAACTTACCATCTCAGCCTGGAGAGAGCTAACATCCACCTCATAGTTGTTATTAACATTATTTAACTCATTACACATTTTATTTAGTTGTAACCTTAACTCACATTTTTCTTTACACACTTTTGTATATTTATGACATAATTTTTTAGATTTTAACAATTTTTTTGTTTTTCTAATAAACTTGTTTATTTTAATATATTTTTTTAATTTGTTTTTGCTTAGAACTAGCTGAGATGGCACTGAGTCCTCACCAGTCATATTGACAGTTTTGTTAGAGATGATTGGTGACACTAAACTTGGTGCATTCTCAACCAGTTCCTCAAACAGACACTGAGTTTGAGAGGCCTTTATGCTAATGTTATGTATTTCAAAAGATTCAATTTGTTTATTTGCCTCATGCAGTTGAGATCGCAATGTAGTGGTAAGCCTGAGGGCTTCCTCATATTCCTCTCTGCACTGGTCAAACCCATTGACTATTTGTTGTAAACTATTATTATGTTCTTGTAAATTTAAACACTGATTGTTTAGGTTGCACAATTCGTTTTTTAAGTCTCTATTTTTAGCATTCAGTTGAATTATGTCATTTTCCGTGTCTTCCCGTTCGTGTAATAATTGAAGGCATTGTTCCTTATAATTTTTTAACTCCTGCAAGGCAAGCTGGAGCTGTTCCTCGGTTTGGCGCGCTTTTACACCGCGGGTCATCATTTTGACACAAGACAGCTGATCTTTCGTGAAGCACAACCACTATTTGGATATATATTATATGTTACACAGTTTTATTATTACTTTAATTATACAATTAAATATAAATTATCACTTTATTATTAGTTTAATTACTTTAAAATTAAATTTAAATTGGGAGAAGATATTTTGACAAGTTTATCTTAGTGTTGCCACAGGAAAAGTTAATCTCTAATTATATTTAACTATTATTTAAATTGATATTGCTTTATTTATTTATCAGAACTCTCAAACATTACTTTAATTATATTTAACTACTATTTAAATTGATATTGCTTTATTTACTCATCAGAATTCTCAAACATTACTTTAATTATATTTCACTATTATTTAAATTGATATTGCTTTATTTATTTATCAGAATTCTCAAACATTACTTTTATTATATTTAACTATTATTGCTAAATTTATTTATAAAAATTTTCATATATTCTTTAGTATATTTAGTTATTATTTAAATCTATACTATTGAGTTTGTCTTTTAGGGGTTTTTATATAACACTTCTATTATATTTAATTGTCATTCAGATTTATACTGCTATATTACAAGGAGCTCCATAAGCTCCATGTAGTATTTTAACTGTATATAACTTCCGTTTAATTTATACAGATATGTTATCTATTACATCTTATTTATTTACAATATTTTAACTTAATAATTCAGTATTAGCATCTCTAGTTGTACATATTGTCTATTAGGATTTAATGATTTGATTTGTCTATTCAAGATTACTCTTCTGGTTAAGTCTGTGAATGTTTTATTAGGATGGAAGTTTCTTTGCTTTGGCAGGGTAGTCCGATCCCGGAAACGGAACCCGGGCGGGTTAACTCTCTTGGACTTGTTACCATTCGGCCTTTAACATGTCGACTGTTTACTGCATAACACATGATAACACAATTACATAAGTCATATATATCACTTCACGTTCACTCACATTCACAGCAAATTACAAGTATTATACTTTGTTAGCCTCGTACAAAGAGTGCTCTTGTTGAATTTATGTTGCAATGTATGCTTTGATTTATATTTTAGTCATCTTTCTGTTCCACTTAGTATTGCATCAATCAATCATCAATCTAAATTTATAATTGTATATTCAGGTGTTGGGAGCTAGAATCCGGGGGAGGCCGTACATCGTATCACGTTAGCGGGTCCCGTCTCCCCCTGGGCTCTTTATGCGGGAAAAACTTTATTTCATTCATTGCACATAAAAACTATTACTTAAATTGATATTACTATGTCTATTTATCAGAAGCCTCTAATATTACTTTTATTATATTTAACTATTATTTAAATTGATATCGCTGAAATTTTTTTTTTATCAAAACTTTTATATATTTTTCTTTTAGTTTATTTAACTATTATTTAAATCTATACTATTGAGTTTATCTTTTAGGAGTTTTTAATATAACACTCCTACTATATCTAATTGTCATTCAGATTTATATTGCTATATTATAAGGAGCTCCATAGCTCCATGTAGTATTTTCGCTGTGTGTAACTTTCGTTTAATTTATACAGATATCTTATCTATTATATGTTATTTATTTACAATATTTTAACTTAATTTAAGCATTAGCATCTCTAGTTGTACATATTGCCTATTAGGATTTAATGATTTGATTTGTCTATTCCAGATTACTCTTCTGGTTAAGTCTGTGAATGTTTTATTAGGATAGGAGTTTCTTTGCTTTGGCAGGGTAGCCCGATCTCGGAAACGGAACCCGGGCGGGTCTACTCTCTTGGACTTGTTACCACTTCGGACTTTAACATGTTGATTATTTACTGCATAACACATAATAACAGAATTACATATGTCATTTATACCACTTCACGTTCACTCACATTCACAGCAAATCACAAATATTATACTTTGTCAGCCTCGTACAAGGAGAGCTCTTGTTAAATTTACGTTTTTCTCGAATGTATGTTCTAATTAAGTTCATCATTAAGATATAATTACAGTCTTAACTTATACTTTGATTTATATTTTTGTCATTTTTCTTTTCTACTTAGTATTGTATAAATTTTATTTAGATTGATTATTGTACATTCAGGTGTCGGGAGCCGCCTGAATAAAAATCTTATCATCATTTCATCATTTGTGGTTTACCTAACCTAACCTAACCTAACCCAGTCGCAAACCGCCCGCAAAGACGAGCAGACGCATAATATAGCGCTCTGTAAACTTTAAAAGCAAGAAAAATCGTTTTAAAGGGTTAAAAAGTGAAAATAATTAAGTGTGTGGTATCCACGTGTGCGCGCTATTCTCCTCTAACCATTAGTGCAAAAACTTTTCAAATCGGACTTTCCAGTGAGAAGTTATTGACAAAAAACCGCTATTTTAACGGTTTTTAGGACTTTTTAAAGTTTTAAAAATAGATTCCGTGTTCAAAAAATTCTGAAAAACATTCTAAGACGTAGCTCAAGATAAAGGACACATCATACAAAAAGAACGAGGCGGAAAAGTTGAAAACTGACAGAGAAATTGAGTGAAAACCGCCGTTTTTCAAAATCAGCGACAGAAATCGGCGTACGCCGCGCGATTAGTCGCCTTGACATAGCACTTTCATCATATCAGAGGAAGCGCCTTGGACAGCTCTAAAACCAGCACCAAGTCTCAGATTTTTAGCGCTGCGATTTCCGGAGATATTGGCCAAAAACCATTTTTGACCAAATCCCTATCTCCCGAACGGGAATACCCAGGATGCAGCGCCATATATCAAAATAAAGAAGAAAGAAAATTAGGCACATCGACGTTTGTAGAATAATTTTAGCTTATGTAATTTAGAAGTTATTTTTTTTTTTTTTTTATTCTAATTTTGAGTCAGGACTTTTACATATTGTATGTATGTCAGCCCTATTGTGCCCTATACTATCTAGCAAATACATAAAAATCTAAATAAAGTTCTAAGCTAAAAGTTTGAACAGCTCACACGCTTCTCCCGAATTCGGAGTAATTAATTTACTATGAAATATACCAACGTGTAATCTATTCAAACGATGTTTTTCAATAAATGCATTTCTCAAAGCCTCAATCCTAGAGCATTCTACTAACAAATGGTGAACGTTATCTACTCTGTGGCAAACATCACACATCGGAGATTGCACTTTACCCATCAAAAATTTAAAATTGTTACCCAATATATGTCCCGACCTTACTCTATGAGCAATTACAATTAATTTTCTCGCCAATTGTGTGTTTGTACACCAAGGTATATGAGGGGGCTCAGATTGTATGGTCTTGTACCAAATGCCTTTTTCCAACGATATTTTATTAAAATATTCCTTCCATTTATCGTAGCATCTCAACTTATATTTAGGCAACAATTCCGAATAATGAACCTTGAATTTAACTTCTTTACCGTCTCTACATCCTTGCTTTGCCAATCTATCAGCCTCCTCATTACCCTGTAACCCAGTATGTGATGGAACCCACTGCAACCTCAGATTTACACCTTTACTATTGAGCTTATGTACCTTAGCTAGCACATCATAAGCTGTCCTTACACCTCTGCTAATACCAGAGGCGCATCGAGCTATATGATATAGTGCACTTTTGCTATCCGTACAAATTAGTACCTCCTTATAATTTGTCGTGTTAACGTACGAAAGTGCTTCTGAGATTGCAATGAGTTCCAATGTCATAACACAAACATTTCCATCTATCTTCAAACAGTCGTTAATGCACATATTACTATCGCCCTTGTTAACAATATAATAAGCTGCGCCACGTCCCTCAACACATTTTGACCCATCCGTATAAATTGTAAACCACCCAGTATATTTTTCATGTATCTCCATAATAACGCTACTTTTTAAATGATTAGCTTCACATATTCTTTTAGGGTTTTTAACATAATCTAAATTTAATACTACTACATCTCTGATATTAATATTGTTAATCCAAGTTTCCATTGTAAACATATCAAGAATCGATGAGGAAAACATAGGTTCTTCCTTCACCTCATTGTAGACTGAAACGAGTAAAGGAATTTTCTTGTTTACCCAATAATTTTCTAAACAGGCTATGTTCAAGTCGTAAATCAAATTAATAGTTATATTATCTTTCCAAGACATAAACTTAAGACAAGATTTTAAAGCTAAGTACATTCTTCTTAATTGTAGTGGAGGAATACAGAGCTCACTCTCCATCACGTGAATAGGAGTTGTCTTAATAAAGCCACCTATAATACGTAACGCTTGATTTTGTACCTTGTTCACTTTTCTTAGATGAGAGTTTGCACTATTATCATAAATATATGAGCAATAATCAATGCGACTTCGAATAAGAGCTAAATAAATTTTACGCAAATGTTTCTGATGCACACCCCACGATGAACCGGCCAAAACATTAAGTAAGTTAGAAAGTTTTTGGACTTTTATGACAGTTTCATTAATGTGTTTTCCCCAACGTAATGATTTGTCTAGCCATACACCCAAATATTTATAATTATCGACTATATCCAAATTGATATCATTAACTTTCAACTGTGCTTGTTGCCTACGATGACCCCTACTAAATATGCAACATTTCGACTTTTTAGCTGAGAGTTCCAAGCCTAATTCATTTAAAAATTCGGTAAATATGTCTAAAGCAATTTGTATATTAACTACACTGTCATGAAGATTCTTATTTGTAGCAAATAAAATAAAATCATCTGCATACTGGCAAATTGAAATGTTTGTTATTTTATGGAAAATATTTTGGGTAACTATATTAAAAAGAATAGGGGACATAGGATCTCCCTGGGCTAGGCCTTTATTAGTGAATCTTGTAATATGCTTTGTCTTATCAACATCATCTTGAATTTTCAGATGCCTTTCATTTAGATAATTCCATAGATACTGGCACAGTTTTTTACCAAAACCAAATTCATCCAACGTTTTAATTAGTTTATCAATAAGTACGTTATTATAGGCTCCTTCGATATCCAAGAAGCACGCTACAGTCTGATGGTTCTTTGTAAATCCTATATAAATTTGGCTAACCACTCGTACCAAACAATCTTGGCAAGAATAACCTCTTCTAAATCCTAAAGTATTGAGGGACAATAAACTATTTTTTTCAACATACCATTCAAACCGTTTTGTTAACATACAATGTAAAATTTTACATACACACGAAATTAAGGATATAGGCCTAAGATTTTTGCTACCGTCCACAGTATTATCGGAATTTGGTTTAGGTATAGGCACCACTAATATCTCTCGCCATTGTTTAGGTATATTGCCTGTATTAACTATTTGATTATACATTGACAATAAATATTGTTTGCAGATCTTAGGTAAGTAGAATATCATGGAATATGAAATCCCATCATTCCCTGGGGTGGTGTCTTTTTTTTTAATACAGGAGTATTTTATTTCATCGAAATCGGAGAATAACTGGCGAAGTTATAGGGATTCTTCTGAGAGTAGAGATTTCATATAAAAGTTTGTTTACTTAAAGTCGTAAAAACCCATTAGAGTTCTTATATACTACGCTAATACTAAGGATTCGCTCGTGCAATAAAACCGAAATAGTAACAAAAATAAAAATCGGTTTAAAATTAAAAAATAATATAAGAAAAAAAGACAAACAGACAAACAAACTAATTTAAAATTTTAAAAAATAATAATTATTTTGAGTAAAATCTACATACAAAAGTGTTCAACAAACAAACTATTCCAAATTGTACGGAGCCAGAACTTGTATATAGAGATCTCGGACTCCGCCATCTGGTCACGATTCTTTTGTTCTCTAAATACCTTAGATTGAACTGATAAGCTCGGTTTGTTTACGCATTCCGGGACTTAGAAAAATCTCGAGAAGAAGTGCCATAGTCATTAAGGTTCAAATTGAATTAAAATCTAGTCTGAGTAATACTGAGCAAGTTGTGTGTGACGTGGAAAATTTTGCTAATTAAGTAATTATAATTACAACTTTTACTTTTATATTTGCTTGTTGGGAGATTTACCCATTCCCCAATTACCCTATTTGGGGAGATTTTACCATATTTCTAGGGAAAATCAAACTGTGACAAAAAGTGTTTAGGGTAAAGTGGTGTCTGTATATACATGTAAAACTAAGGCAATTGCCCTACTTATCCAACCGGGGCAATTGCCCTACTCGGATCGAAGATATCATAAATTGAAAACTAGGGCAAGTGCCCTACTTTGTTTAAAAATACAGTTGTCATTGGAAACTAGGGCCCCACTAATTTGGACTGACTGAAAAATTTTTAGATCTCCCCCATTTCCCCCTAAACAAGTCTTGGCGACTTTTGTGACACACCCCCCAGGCCCCAAACGAATACGTGTCTTGGACTTGGAAAATTTTTTGAACTGGTAGAAAAATTTTTTCTAAGTCCAAGATTTCTTTGGGACCCCCTATCCTTTTGGGGGTTAGGCACAGTGCCAACCTGATAGGGGGTCCGGACCCCTCCCCCCCACTTTTAGGTAACCTCCCCCCCGGGACCCATCAAAGTCTCCCCACGAGACCCCCTCCCCCCCCACCCCCCGCGCGACTCACCCCTCTGACTCAGAAAAGTTGAGAGCTGATTTGTGGCTGGACCAGAAGGGTTACAAAGGCGTGTGAGGTGTCTGCAGAAAGGTCTCGTGAAGCTCTACAAACGCCCCATAGAGCAGAAAACAGTCCCTCCCTTCCCTGAGGAGAAATCAGCCTTCAAAAACTTAAAATCGATTTTACAAAAATCCCACTCCTACGATTTAGCTGATTTTTGGTTTATAGACACTTTTAGGGGTGCACTAACAGTAGGAATAGTCACCACCCCCAAACTCGCTTTAGAATAGGAGATAGAGCCATTTTAATAGGAAAATTTAGGAAAGTTAGTTTATTTCAGGCATATCTTACCGCAGGTCTCGGGAGATTAAATATAGGAGACGTAGAATAAGGACTTGGGCAGCTCTTTACACTGCCCTTTGACTGCGATCTAGATTTTAAGATTTAGAATAGGACTTAGGTGGCTTTACACCACCCAAAAAGACTAAAAATTTTAAAAAACCGTTTAGCATAGGACTGGCAGCTTTTTACACTGTCAATCAAAATAGGACAACATCCGAGTGGCCCTTTACACCACCGGCTGTATTAAGAAATTGACAACATGGCCGATAAGAAAAGCAGGAAGTCTGGAGAAAAGAGTGAGAGTGAAGCAATAGTTGATTTTTGCATGGAAGTAGGTAAAAAGACGAAGGAAGAAGCGGAGAAACTGGCATCGAAAGAGATTCTATTAATCACAGCAGGCAAAATGCTCAAGGAAGCAATTACCAATCTACGACAAGCCACAAATATAAAGACTCAACTAAAAGAAGCGATAACAAAAAATGTAAAGGAAATATTTAGGATATGCGAAAACATGGCCATCACAATCAGTATTCGGGAGGATCAAGTGACACAATTAGAGATGCTAAATACAAATTTAAGCTCGGTCTTCGACGACCGAATAAAAAGTATGGAAGAACAGATAAGTGAGTTAGCAAACAGGAAGATGAATGATAAATTAACAACGATAGATGAGGAAACCTCAGTACAGAAAAGGGTGGAAGAGATACATGTAAGGTTAGAAGAGATGAATGATAAGATGAACGAATTAATGAAGATGAGAGAGAATGCTTCCCCAGACTATAGTGACAGTATAAAAGACGGCCCCCTGACAAAAATGACTGAAAATATGAAAGAAGAGATGAAAGAACAGGTGGAGATTGCAGCATTGACCCGCCAACAGGTGTCCTACCTCGCGCTGCAGGTGGAGGAGGTGAGAGCTGAGGTACTGAAATCTGAACAGAACATCAAGCAGCATGTAGACCAGCTCCGCACCATAACCACAAGCTGCGAGAGGGAGGATATCTCTTATGCCCTAGTAGCAGCGACTAAGCCCCCCGCTCATCGCACTGTCCACTCGATGGTAGTGTCACTGGTGGACCCGATCGCTACAGGAGAAGAAATCCTGGAAAAGGTCAGGGTCGCAGTAGACGCCAAAAACACTGGCCTTCGGGTGGACAAGGCGAGAGTTGCAAAGAGGGAAAAAGACCAGGTGAAAGTAATCTTGGGCTGCGAGACGAGGGAGGAACTAGAGAGGGTAAAGGCTCAAATTCGGAAGAAGGAAATGGGTTTTGAGTTCGAGGATAAAACCAACCAGGATCCGCTGGTCGTGATTAGGAACGTCCGGAACACGATCAGTGATGAGGAGGTTGTCCACGCACTCAAAAACCAAAACCAGTACCTTGTGGGCGATGTGGAAGAGAAAGACTATCGCGCCAGGGTAAAATTCCGAAGGAGAGCTAGAAACCCTCTGGAGAGCCACATAGTTCTCCAAGTCTCCCCCCCCCCCCCCCCCCCCCCCCCGTCTGGCAGCGTCTGACCCAAGCCGGTAAGCTTTATGTCGATCTGCAAAGGGTAAGTGTGGTCGACCAATCCCCTCTTGTGCAATGCACAAAGTGTCTCGGTTTTGGCCATGGGCGGAGACAGTGCACCGAGCAGACTGACTTATGTGCTCATTGCGGAGGGCCTCACAGACGAGACGACTGTACCGCGTATAAGGCAGACGAGTCTCCCACCTGTCGCAACTGCCATCTAGCGAAGGTGGAGGACAAGGGCCACAACGCCATGAGTAATGAATGCCCGACTCGCGGGAAATGGGACCTTGTAGCTCGGGCCCGCGTGGCGTATTGCTAGTGGCGTTGAGGCAAAACAGGCAACTGACTGACAGACGACCAACGAAGACAAACAGACACGACTGACACTTTTCGTCCCTTTCCGCTCAATATGATAGGATAAGAACTTACTAACAGACCGACAACATAGACAGACTGACAACAACACCAGTGGAACGGAAAGGCAGCATAGGAATAAGAGCTGAGCGATGTCTAAAAATAGTATCATAAATTACATCATGGGTATTATTGAATATCAGCGTTGAATGTAATTTCGAGCGCTCTGAACCCTGTGTGAAATAAAAAATTTTGTGGAAATTCATTAGAATTTCTGACTCGAAATTTAGAAGCCTAAAAACACGAAATCATGTTGTAAGTAGTATTAAGTAGTAAAAGAAAGGCCTAAAAATAATTATCGGGTTAAAAATTATTTCATGAAAATAATATATGACAAAAAAAAAAATTGACATAATGGAGCCTCTAAAGTTTTAGTTTTAACCACTACCCTTATGTCCACTACTAGTGTAACATGCTAAATTTGTTAAGATTTTAATTTGCTAAATAAGTTAGTATGCTGATCATTTGTACAACTCACCTTTAACCTTGGACTGTATAAGAAACCAACGAAAGCTACATGAAATGTTAAAATTAATCTGGTATATACGATTGTTAATTGTTATTAAATGTCATACAAATTATATTGACCATTATCTTAGAACAAAACAATGTTATCTATAAATGTTATATAATTATATTGGAACAAAAGAAAAAGCCATGTAACACTAGCCTTTTAAAAATAGAACTGGAGTTTCACTTGATTATAAATAAAATAAATCCCCACTGAAAAACTTATTTACCCGCCTGCCAACGTCTCTACTTACGGGAGAGGAGTCTTGGCGTAGCCTCCCAAAGGTCGGAGGCTACATATAAAAAAAAAAAAAAAAAAACCTAACCTAACCTAACCAGTCGCAAACCGCCCGCCAAGCCGAGCAGACGCTTAAAATATTGCTCCGTACGCTAGAAATACGAAAAAATTCAATCTAAAGGGTTTTTAACATCATACAACAAAGTGAGTGGTATCCACGGGTGCGCGCTAAAATTGCCTACATGATAGTGAAAAAAGTAGCGCGATCAGACACCCCAATGACGAAAAATCGCCGAAAAACTACGAAAATAGTTGCTAGAATAGAGTTAGACATGAAGGTTGATCTCCTTCAGAAGCAAATTACATCAGAGGCATACCAAAAAGGAGAAAAATTTGATGAAATCATAACTGACCTAAAAACTTACAAAGAGACAACCCAAAGCACGCAGAAGGAAGTGCTAAAAACGCAAAAAATGCTTGAAACCTTAATAACACAACAAAAGGTGATAGCAGAAAACACAGAAAAAGAAGTGAAGATAATGCATAACAAAATAACGGAAATAGAAAGGGAAATAAAATGCAAAGTAATAGAGGAAGCCACATACGCCGATAAAGCAGCAAGCACCCAAAAATCTTCAACAGAACGTAAATCTGTCCACTCAGCAGTGATTTCGTCCGTAGACGAGACAGATACCAGCGATGACGTACTGAACAAAATCCGAAAGGCCGTCGATGCCAAAACAACCGGCATTAGAGTGGATAGAGTGCGTAGAGCGAGGGACAAGAAGGTAGTTGTAGGCTGTGAAACTAAGGAAGAAATGGATCGAATTATTTCCCAAATAAAGGGAAAACCAGGATTAAACGTGGAGGCCAAGGAAAACAAGGACCCACGAATAATACTGAGGGACGTCCTTACATATAATAAAGACGAGGAAATCATTCAAGCTCTGAAAAACCAGAATAAGCATATTATCGGCCATATTAAGAAAGAAGATTTCAGAGTTAGTATAATGTATAAGCGCAAGGCAAGAAACCCTCATGAAAACCATGTTGTACTCCGGGTGTCTCCAAGCCTTTGGAAAGCATTAGTGGAGGCCGGGCGGATTCGCATAGACCTTCAGAGAGTGGTAGTCAAAGATCAGTCCCCCCTGGTCCAATGCTCGAGATGCCTGGGGTATGGGCATGGAAGGAAAAAGTGTTTGGAGACGCAGGACGCCTGCAGTCACTGTGCGGGCCCACATGTAAAAGCAGACTGCCCTAGTTGGAGAGATAGGAAACCGCCATCCTGCCGTAACTGCGTAGAAACAAAACAGGAACGCGCTGACCATAATTCATTTGACGAGATTTGCCCTGTAAGACAAAAGTGGGACAAGTTGGCAAGGTCAACGATAGCATACTGCTGAAGTTGCACCGGCCCAACACTCGATAGAGACAAGAAAGGGACAAATCTCTGACGAAATTCAAAAACACAAAGTCCTACAAGCAAACTTGCAACGCAAAAAACTAGCGACACACGAACTTGTCATGGAAGCATGGAAGAACAGGGTATCCTTTGCGTTGGTGCAAGAACCGTATACCGGAGCTGACGGAGAGCTGCGGTCGGCCGCTGGATACAGAGTGGTACAATGCACTAGAAACAGATCAAAGCCGGTTAAAGCTGCAGTGATGGTGTTCGATGAAAAAATACAAATACTCGACAACGCATCACACAAGACAGAAAATATAGTAGCCGTAACACTGAAAACAAATGCATGGACCCTAGGAGTAATTTCTATCTACTTCGAGGATAGTGTTCCGATAGAGCCCTACCTCGAAAAAGTCAGGACCATCATCGAGCAAATGAAAGTCGATAGATTTATCCTAGGAGGTGACGCAAACGCCTGGAACCCATGGTGGGGCAGCGATGGACTTGACCATCGAGGTGAGGCTCTGTCAGGAGCACTTGATGAGATGGAACTGAATATACTCAATGAGGGAAGAGTGCCGACTTTTTTCACTATTAGAGGCGGAAACATATTTAAAAGCATAGTAGATATCACTGCATGCAGCGCAAATCTTATAAATAGAATTCTAGACTGGAAAGTAAATACAGGTATAACCAGCGCTGACCATAATGTCATCACTTTCTCAATTTTACAGAACAAACACAGTAATATAATAAAGACTAAAACAACTCGGAAATTTAACACAAAAAATGTAGAATGGGACGCCTTTAAGCTTGAATTTGCAAATAACCTAAAAAACAATAATATAGATATAGAAAATATGAATACGATAAAGTCCGCAACAGAATTAGAAAATTTTATAATTAAATATTCAAAAACACTAGACGACACATGTATAAAAATAATCCCACTATTGAAACAGAAAAACAAATTTAAATTACCTTGGTGGAATGAAGAATTGCGAAAACTAAAAAGAGAAGTGATGACAAAGAAAAACCGTATACGTTGCGCATCACCATTCAGGCGTAGACACGTTGTGGAAAAATACTTAGAAGCACAAGAAAAGTATGAGCAAGAAGCAGCTGCAGCTCAAGTGAGAAGTTGGAAAAAATTTTGTGGGATCCAAGACCGCGAGAGCATGTGGGACGGCATCTATAGAGTACTTAGGAAAACGTCCCAAAGGCACGAGGACCAATTGTTAACAACTGGAGACGAGGTACTGGACCCCACAAAATCGGTAAAACTACTGGCCGAAGTATTTTTCCCTGAAGATGACACGACGAAGGATACTCCTAAACACAAAGAAGTCCGTGAAAAAGCAAAATCTGAAAGGGAAAACCACACCAATAAAAATGAGGATCCGCCATTCACAATGGAAGAACTCATAGCCGCAGCAAAAAGCTTTAACCCAAGGAAGGCGCCGGGGGCCGACGGATTTACTGCAGACATCTGTCTGGCAGCAATCCAGGCGAGTCCTGAGGTATTCTTGGGAATCATTAGCAAATGCATGGAGACATCACACTTCCCAATAATATGGAAAGAAGCCACAGTAGTAGTCCTACGGAAGCCGGGGAAAGACGACTATTCCCAAGCAAAATCGTACAGACCCATTGGACTGCTACCGGTTCTCGGGAAAATATTGGAAAAGGTGATGATGAGAAGACTCAGATTTCATTTGCTACCAAAGTTGAACGGAAGACAGTACGGCTTCGTCCCTAGGCGCTGTACAGAGGACGCCCTATACGATCTTGTAGAACATTTAAAATCTAAGCTCGAGGAGAAAAAGATAAGCGTAGTAGTGTCACTTGATATCGAGGGCGCTTTTGACAGCGCTTGGTGGCCGGCTATCAAGTGTGAACTAGCGGATAAAAAATGTCCCTATAATCTAAAACTTTTAATGGACAGCTACCTAAGAGACAGGAAAGTGAGTGTTAACTATGCAGGAGAGAGGTATACGAAAGTGACGGAGAAAGGATGTGTACAAGGTTCTATTAGCGGACCGATGCTGTGGAACGTTCTACTGGATCCCCTTCTCACCAAAATAGAACAAGAGAGTGCCTACTGTCAGGCATACGCCGACGATGTGGTCTTAGTTTTCTCGGGGCACAACAGCCTAGATATATCAAGAGAAGCGAACAAAGTGTTGCGCCTTGTGTATGACTGGGGGATTAATAACAAATTAAAATTCGCACCACACAAGACTAGCGCTATGATAATAACCAAAAAGTTGAAGTATGATACCCCAGTCTTGCGCATGGGCACCACAGAAATTGAAATAGTGAATGAAATAAAAATTTTAGGCCTAACAATTGACAACAAAATGACATTCAATAAACACATTAGAGAAGTCTGCAAAAAAGCTATTAATATATATAAACCTTTAGCGAGATCAGCCAAAATAAACTGGGGGCTGCGCCCCGAGATAATTAGGACCACATATACAGCAGTAATTGAGCCTATTATCCTATACGCGGCAAGCGCATGGTCGCAGGAAGCCAACAAGATCTGCAGCCGGAAGTGCCTGGAGAGTGTCCAGAGAGGTTTTGCCCAAAAAATCATTAAATCTTACAGGACAGTTTCACTGGAGGCTGCCCTGGCACTAAGCGGCCTCCTGCCACTCGACATGCGTGTCAATGAAGCCGCCGAACTATATAAAGCGAAAAGAGGTACACCACAGTATTATTTAAAAGGTAGATTAGTCGAACAAAAGACAGGAAAACTCCATACGGCTCATCCAGCGGAGGAAAAAATGGTGCGCTTCGAATGCCTGGAGGACCTACAGCCGGAGACCGTGGAGCGCCAAAACCTAAAAGGGATGTGGATCTTCACGGACGGCAGCAAGATCGAGGGCAAGGTGGGAGCAGCACTAACGTGCTGGAGAAATGGGAATGAGATACTGGCCAGAAAGTTCAGTTTAGCATCCTTCTGTACAGTATTCCAGGCCGAACTTTATGCTCTCTACCAGGCAACCGAAACCACCAAAAAGATCCGGGACAACCAGGTATGCATCATGAGTGACTCCAGGTCAGCCCTCGAGTTGCTCTCTAAGCCCGAGGTGACTCACCCATTAGCTTTCCTCATTAAAGAAAACCTTAAAGAGTCGGAAAAGCAAGGAAAAATGGTAAGCCTCTACTGGGTGAGAGCACATATCGGAGTCGAGGGTAATGAGATAGCTGACGAACTGGCCAAAGCGGCCGCGTTGAACCTCAAAAAAGCACCCAACTATGATAAATGCCCTCTCTCCTTCGTCAAAAAATTTATACGCGAGCAAACTATTAAAAGCTGGAATGATAAATACATAAATAGCAACAAGGGTGCGACCACTAAAATATTCTTTCCAAACATAGAGAATACATATGCTATAATAAGAAAGTTAACATTAAATCCAATACTTATACAAGCGTTGACAGGTCATGGGGGCTACGCTGAATACCTGGAAAGATTCAAATGCAAAGACGACCCGGGTTGTGTATGCGACCCGGAGGTACCAGAAAAAATAGAACACCTAATGATAGACTGTCCGGTGTTTGGTGTAGCTCGCTATGAACTGCAACAAAATTTAGATAAAAATTTAACAATTGATAATATTAAAGACATTATAAAAGAAAAGAGTAGCAGGGAAGCACTTTTCAGTTTCCTGGAATATGTAACCAGGAAATGCATCACAAAGAACGGTGGCAGGATAAGTGCTTCCGGAAACAATTAATAACTAATTGCGGACGGAACACTAAATCCGGGGGATGAATGATACTGACGCTTCTTACAAATATTATAAGAATATTAGAAGAATGCACAGTAAGAAAGATAAGAAGGTTACATATCCCAAGAAAAAGAATACAATATACGATAGCTAGTAATAATAAAAAATTAGAAGAAATAAAAAATTAAAATAAAAACTTATTGTAATAAATTAAAATACAGTAATATGATAATAACATGTAACGACTTGTGTGAGAATATGTAAATGTATGCAAAAGAATTATATACAAAGTAACAATAGATATAAATTGTTAAAATATACTTATATTACAATCGATAAGAACCAATAATGTAGTAAAAATGAGACACGCAATGTAAATGTATTTTCAAAAATAAACGGAACAACAAAACCCTACGAGGTCACGGTAGGGAGGCCTAAGCAACACCCTGTGATGGCGGGTGCCTTTAAAAAAAAAAAAAAAAAAACCTAACCTAACCAGTCGGAGTTTGAGTCCAAACGCGGCCGAGAACGGATCGTTTTTGCCACGCTCCCCACAAAAAATTCATTATCTCCGGATATCGTGAGTGTATTTTAGTGATTGAAGTGTCGTTAGACGCGTCGTGCCAAGACGCATCTAACTGTGTTCACTAGGATAAGAACACGCGATTTTTGACGGAGTTATCGCAGAAAAACCGGATGGAAAACAAGTTTTTGGGAGATTGGACGAAAAATGACATTAAGCGCTTGACACCGTATAGTGCCAACTGAAGGCACTGAGAAGCCCTACATTTGTGAATTTTCTTGGATTTTTTGCGTCACTCCTTCCCTGAGAAAATTGCGATAGCATAGGATGATGCAATCGAGTAGTTAGAGAAGGAGACATCTGTACTTCATGAGAGTTGGCAGCCGGGAGCCGGGCGCTGAAAGAAGATAGAAACCGCAAAAAACAGAATTTTTCGTGAAGTAGATCTTAAGTTATTTAGTTATAAATATTCAAAGTTTACAAATTTTTTATCTCGGAAAGTAAATGGACGACAGTACTTTTTAGAGTGGAACTAGTTGCGCGCTATCCTGGGCTACACGTATACCAAATATCACCAAGATCTACCATCTACTTTTCGAGATTTTCAAAAAAGAGTTAAAAAGTAGTTTTTAGTAGTTCTAAGTATCTTTTCCAAATTATAAAATCTTGTTACTTAAGCTTAAACATAGCTCTCAAATTTACAAAAATTTTGACACCAAAATTGTCAGCATCGGTCGACCCGTTCTGGAGATATCTAATTTAAACCATATTTGGTCTTTTTATTAAAAACAAATAAAAAATTTCAAAATTTTTTAACATCTTTGATCTTAGAAATCATAAACACCCCTATTGAACCCAAAACCGCGGCTCAATAGGGTCAAAATTACCGGATTTAGACAAAACCCGCCATTTTGTTTTTAAGAACCAAAAATCAAAAATTGCAATAACTCTCGAACGGATGGCCCGATTTAGTTGCGGTTTTCAATAAAATATTAGGTACCCTCTTGGGAATCGATTCGGCATAGACGTTTGCGTTTTCGGTGCGAAAAAATATTAAGGGTTAAAAACCGGTAAAACGGAAGCCCAAGGTGAAGCCAACGTTACCATCGAAAACCCTAGGTCGCTGCGACGGACGGTTGCCGAGTTATAAGCCAGCAAAGTTTAACTTTGACAGCTGGGCGGCCATCTTGGAAATTTTAGTTTGATCATAGCTCGGTAACCGGCGGTCCTAGGGACTTGACCCTTCCTGGGTCGGAGGAGGGCTTCTGCATCCCACAAATTCCATATTTTTAAAGAAATTTTTCATTACTTTGAAATGTGTAAGATGAGGCGAGTTAACTTTCATAGTTGTAGCATATGGTTTTCCTCGTTTTAAGTCGACCGTGTCAGCATTAACACAGTCAAAAAGTTTGTCCATGTTGGATATTACATTTGCAGTAATAACAGCCTCTGCGGTTAGTTCTCCTGAAAATGTTACAGTCTTTGTTAAGATCTTCAACTGTTTGGTAAAATAGGCTTGTTATTGTAATATGACAAGTATAATTATAGTATGAAGGGATATAGTTATTCTATTGAATCACCCTCAAAACCCTTCTCAAAAAATCACTCTGTGTAAGTTTAACATCTAATATTTACTTTTTCTTTTTATATAAAACTAGTGGTCCGCCTTGGCTTCGCTTTCTTTGATAAATGGCCTAAAAGCTCCAATGGCAAAATAATTTATCAATTCAAACCAGTATTCCCAAGATCAGTTTGTTCAACTGGGTATAGATATAATGTTAAGTGTAAATATTTATTTATTTTGTCTATAATATATTGTGTAAAGTATATTAATTATATATCATTATGTCGTCAGAATGCAATAGTGATAGTGATCATTTTTTGTCCTTTACGTCATCTGATAACTCTTCTAGTGATGATAGTTTTCACAGTACAACTCTTCCTTCTCTAAATGTCGCCATTGATTCACGCTTCTCAGATTGTATGAAAAATTTTAACGTCATTCACATTAACGCACAAAGTATTCCGGCTCACTATCCCGATATGCTTGCATCATTTGATTCTCGTAATATTCATGCCATCCTCATCTCTGAGTCTTGGCTTAAACCTTGTCTACCTTCTACATGCTATGCATTACCAGGCTTTCAATTAATACGCAATGACCGCATTGGGAGAAGGGGAGGTGGGGTTGCGATTTATCTACGCTCATACATTCCCTTTTCTGTAATTAGTTCGTCTCCCCAACCATCTCCTCCCAATTCAGCCGAACATCTTTTTGTTGAAGTAATGCTTTCTCATTATAAAATTCTTCTTGGTGTATTTTATAATCCATCATGTCAGTTTGATTATTACCCGAGTTTTGAACAATTACTAGATAAACTTGTCCCTCTTTATAATCATTCCATTATTATGGGTGACTTTAATACTTGTTTACTTAAAGGCGACGCTTGTAGTAAAAAACTGACTAGTTTAATAGAATCTTGTAATCTCCATATTCTACCGCTTAAAGCAACACATTATTTTCCTGGTTGTACCCCCTCGCTTCTTGATCTTATTATGGTCTCATCCCCAGATTTTGTATTTAAGCATGGCCAATATCCCGCCGATGTATTTTCTTATCACGATATGATTTTTCTCTCGTATAAACTCCGTCCTCCTAAAGCTAAATCGAGAATTCTTCTGCAACGTAACTTTGGAGGAATGAACAGAGAGCGACTTCTTGAAGATGCGCGTCGAATAGACTGGTCTTCTATTATTAATGCTGATTCAGTTGACCAGAAAGTGGAACTTTTTAATATGATGATTACTCAACTGTATGATGTTCATGCTCCTGTACGACCTGTCAAAATGAAACATCTTCCAGCACCATGGTTGTCTGATGAGATTAGAACACTCATTGAAAAAAAGAATCGAGCAAAATATAAATACAAACTGAATGATTCAGACGCCAATCGAGATAAATATAAGAAAGCACGGAATCACTGCAATACAAGATGTAGGGATGCACAACGACGCCACATTCATAATTCTGTCGAAAACGGCGACACAAGAAAAATTTGGAAATTTTTAGAATCACTTGGAGTTGGTAAATCTTCTCAAAATACTTCTATAAATATCGATATACATCTTCTAAATAAGCATTTCACATCTTCTAATGCAATAGACAATGTTGGAAAAGAACGCACTCTCAAAACTCTTTCATCTTTACCAACCCGCAACCTCCCACCGTTTATCTTCTGTCCTTTCACTGATTGTGATGTTAAAAGAAACATAATGTCCGTGTCATCGAATGCCGTTGGTAGTGACGCCATTAGTCGAAACATGATAATTCCCATTTTAGATATTATTATTACTATTTTAACTCATATTTTCAATTTTTCGATTAGTTCCAATAAATTCCCAGATGCATGGAAAAATGCCCAGGTAGTACCAATACCAAAGAAAGCAAGTGCTGTCAAAAATTCTGATTTTCGTCCGATTTCTATTCTCCCTTTTCTATCAAAAATTCTTGAAAAATTAGTGTTTCATCAGTTAAATAACTTTCTTAATAACCATTCACTTCTCGACCCTTTGCAATCCGGTTTTCGCGCAGGTCATAGTACGACATCGGCACTTGTTAAAATTACTGACGACATTCGACGGGCTATGGATACCAAACAACTGACTATTTTAACCCTATTAGATTTTAGCAACGCATTTAATTGCGTTGATCATGACATTCTACTTAGTCTGTTGTGTTCTTTTAACATATCTCCAACAGTGATAGACTGGTTTCATAGTTACCTTAAAGGCCGACGTCAGCGTGTTCGTCTTGATGAGAGCTTCTCGTCATGGAGTGACGTCAAGGCTGGGGTACCTCAAGGTGGCGTGTTGTCGCCTTTATTATTTGCAATCTTCATTAATTCGATCTCTCAGTGTATTTCTTCTCCCTATCATATGTATGCAGATGATATCCAAATCTATCGCCATTCAGCCCTTGAAACTCTCCCCATGGCAATTAATGCTATTAACAATGATCTTGTTGCAATATCTTACTGGAGCAAGCAATACGGTCTTGCCATTAATCCTGATAAATCGCAGGTCATTGTTATGGGCAGCCCGGGGATGATTATGAGGGTAGATTATTCAATTTTACCGCCCATTATATATAACGGTAATAGATTGTCTTTCTGTAACACAGTCAAAGATTTAGGTGTGCATTTAGACCAAACACTCTCATGGCCGTTGCAAATAAAGCATGTGAGTCAAAAGACATTTGCGGCATTGAGCTCGTTACGACGTTTTCGATCTGTTCTGCCTATTCCTACCAAAGTTATGCTAGCAAACTCTCTCCTTTTACCTATTCTCGATTATGCAGATGCAAGCTATTCCGATTTAACCGAGGACCAACTTAATAAGCTTGAGCGTCTTCAAAATCTCGCTATTCGGTTCATATTCTGCCTACGCAAATATGACCATGTGTCAGAATTTCGCTCAAAGCTCAAGTGGCTCCCCATTCGTTCACGCCGGAATCTACATATTCTAAGTCTGTTGTACTGTGTATTATTTAGCCCAAACGCACCCTCATACTTAAAGGAAAGATTTAAATTTGTAGAAAATCCTTCTGGGTTGAGATCTACACGCAAACTTAAGCTCCTTGTGCCTGAATTCTCTACAAAGTTTTATAAAAAATCCTTCACAGTGCAAGCCATTAGCTTATGGAACGATTTACCACTCAATATTAGAGAATTAGATTCACTTAACAATTTTAAGAATTCAGTGAAAGATCACTATCTAAATAATTAGATGACATTATTCATTATATTTATTTATTAAATTTATGTATTGTTTATGTAGTTTATTGTAACCTTAGAATATTTATTAGTTTATTATAATTGTATGTATTCATATTATATTATATTATTATGTAGGTGTGTATGTATTCGGTTGTAATATATTAGTATATTGAAGCTACACCACCTTCGTTATTTCAACCTCCGCTCCTCCCAAGACAGGGTTGTCTGGAAGAGATGGCTAACTAGTCATAAGACCGCCCGTTGTACTTCACTTTATATTTGGTTTTTATTTTACTGTGCTATTTTTTATTTTTTTTATGTGGTGTACAATAAAGTTATAAATAAATAAATAGATGTAATGAAATGCTTTATATTTTATTTATTAGGGAATGTAGACACTCAACAATTTATATAATTCTTAGAAATAAATAAATAATGTACCTTGAGATATTTTTGCATATAAGCCAGCAGCAACAGTGTGACTTAATACTTGGGCGGCAAGGTATACCCGCATCTTTTGTTTGGCGTTCGGCTGGATATGTTCCTTAGTCAGTGAAGGCGCAAATACGAAATTGGGGTTATTATTATCAATTTCAAAAAAAATTTTTATGTGACTCCATTTTGCAATCCCTGGAAAATAATATATTTTTATAAACAAAGAAGGGGGCTATGCACCAAACTCTCTGTGGGATTAACTCAGGAATGCGGACATATGCAAAAAGAGCAATGTTACTAATATATAATTCAGAAAAAATAATTTTTCCGTGGTTAGTTAGTTACATTTACAAGATATTTGCAGTATGGGGTTGATTATGTTAAATATAAATATTAACAATAAATTACCTGTCCCAATTTTGTTAGCTGAAGATATATCCGTAGGACACTTTATGTCATATTTTATAAATAAATTTCGAAAGCACTTGAGCAGATGGGGAGTATCAAACAATGTAACTAGTACTTCATTTTCAGCTACTACTATGTGTGGGTGTTCCACTGAAGCACCAAGAATGCGCAAAGCCTTTTTGTTCACTCCACCCTGGTCGCACACTGTTGCAGCTATATTCAATCCAGTTTCAAAGCAGCATTTTAAAACCTGAAAAATAATAATATGTCATTTATAATTGTAGTAAAATCTGTACTATAAAATCCACAAGAATTCACCTTATAAAGCTTAAAGAAATATTAAATGACGCGATTAATTCTTAAAATATTATTGAAGAGGAGGAAGTAAGTAACTTACTTCTTTTAACAGAACTGCAAGCCTATCTGCTGTGACAGATGATCCAGAAAAGTAGTAGGCTATAGGTTGCTTTACTTTTTTGCGTATGCCACCAACCATAAACACTAAAGCATGTGATGCTATTTCAGGTGTGCGTCCCTGTGTCCCATGGTCTTGAACACCTTCAACAATGTCCAACTTTCTGTTGTAGTGTAGATTTTTCCTTATCGACATTTCATCAAACATTACTATAAATAAACATTATATCCGAGGGATTTAATGTTTTCACATAGTTTGCTAATACATTGAAAACTTTGGGGTTCATCCCAACTCTCATATCTAATCTACTTAATAAAGCCTTAAGTGTTGATGTTGCTGGTAAGCAAAATAGTCTTCGTAGTAAACGGTAGCATGTAGGTGACCTTTTATATAATCTCAATGCTGTAATTTTGGCTTCTGGTGTCCACCTCCGACCTCTTGACTTTCTTTTAAAGTTTTTTTAATTTGACTCTGCAATAACAAAGCATATGCAGATGGAATTTTGCATTTAATTAGCTCATTTACATTGTCATCTTTTTCTAATATGTTTAAGGCTGACACATTTGTTAGGGTCTTTATCCTTTTCTTTTTGAGGGAACAAATTTTCCTCATGAGCTTTCTGCATTTATTAAGTAATTGTTTCTCTTTATTAATTTTCATCTCTCCTGAAGTTGTCGGTATCATGTTTTGTGTGCTTGTAAGTACAGATTGCTTCTGCATTTCCTTAGTTCTGGTTTTTTTTGGCAGAGATGATAGTGTTAGTTGTGATGTTCCTGGCATAGATTCAATAGGATGTTGTGGTAGAGTTTGTGCTATCTGAAAATGTAATAACACTCATATGAGATGTGCACTGCTCTGCCTTTAGACTATGCCGATTCTAAATTCAGAGAAGCGTCAGTAGCTCAGTGGTTCGGGCGTTGGATTCATGATCAACAAGTCGTGGGTTCAAATCCCACAATGCAAGCTTACTAGGAGGGGTAAAGGGAATACTAGTAGTATGTGATCCATACTGCTAGTAATCTTTAAAAAAAAAAAAAAAATCATAAATGTTGTTACCTTCCAATTTACTTATAGTATGGAAATAGAATAGGTGGTTGTAAGTAAATCATTGCACATGGATTCTAATTATGAGTTTATATACATGCTGGAGTTCTGATGTAGTAGCAGTAACTGACTTGTAATAAAACTTCATTTTTATGAAGTGATTAATATTGAGCCCCACTGAACCCATTTTGGTATAGTAATTAAATACTTACTTGGACATAGGCTCCATCATCAATATTTGTTGTTAATTGGTCTCGGTTTGTAATATCTGACAGTGGCAATTGACATGAGGAACCTGCCACAGGTTCAATGGGATATTTTGGATGAGTTAGTGTAATCTGAAAGATGATATGAATTCGTTATTAACAATTGAAAATAAGTAGCATTGGTCTCTTAAACAAAACATCTACCATAACTATGTAACTCAGCCACACTTAATCTGCGCCATTGTCTCTTAATCAGTATGTTTTTAACCATTTTAAAAATTATGGAATGATATCCGCCTTTTCTTTAACAGTGAAAACAGCAATTCTTATATAAAAGTTTATTCACTTGCTACTCAGAATATCACTTTGAAACAGAACCATAAATAGTACACTAAAGGTGAAGGTAAAACTGATGATCTGTGTAGATGTAAACAAAACATAAGAAATGCAGAAAAGATCTAAACAAAACATAAGAAACAAATTTTAAGAAATCGCATGCTCAATTGTGCATGAGATTTCTCAAAATTTGTTTGTTATATATATATTATATAAAATAAATTTCCAAAAAACTCACCTGTACATAATTAACTTCAGGGGCAGCATGTCTACGCAGTTTTTTGGTAGTAAAGTCCACATATGCTGACTCTTTGAAATGTGTGTGACACAGCATTCGATGCTCACTATATAACATCATTTGGAAATCGGTGAAGACCAATTTCCAGTAGGAAAACAAAATTTCGCCCATTGTTCACAGCTAAAATGATTTATATCTATGAATAATATACAAATATTATATTTAGTCCTCTGTAAATATTGAGTGATCTAGGAAATTCAGAAACAAAGTTTGGTTATGTTTGAATATAAAAATATGCGGGCATTCAGATGGAATTATAAAGCAAGTTCAATCTATTAGAATCATAAAGAGATTATAGAAAAATTAAAATGATAAAGAGGTAAAGTTTGTGATGTTTCTAGAACAGATAATTTCTGGATCTACTAAACCGATTCTGAAAATTCTTTTACCAATAGAGAGCCACATTATTTGTGAGTGTCATAGGCTATACTTTATCCCCATATTCCAACGGGACTGGAAATATGAGGTCGAAACCGTGCGGCACTGCTAGTAGTTTATATGATGTAAACGTAAAGGTATAAACTAAGAAATACGTACCGAAGATAGTTCATACATCCCGGTTTAGGAAACCGATGTAAAATAAGGTTCTCACTCGATGTAGCACCACACATAAAGCATTTTCTTTTGTGTTCTTTCATTCTGATAACAACAAGCAATCAACGAAGCAACAAATAAAACCGATAACAATAATAAATAACAAACAAACAAAACAGATAACGATAAGATAACAACAACGAACAAAACTCAAAAGTGAATTAAACTAACGAAGAAACAAAGAAAGTTGGTTTTTGTATGGTTTATGCAAACGACAAGCCGCAATAAGCAAACAGTCACACATTTTGAAATTATAATATGTAATGTTGCCATGCCACATTTAAATCGTGATATATTTTATTACTGGCAACATAAATTTGGCCCCCGTAGGTATAATCCATTGTAACGGTACTAAGTCGACACCAGGCGACTGACTCAGGGGCATTTCACTTAGTACATTTTTGTTTTGTTGTAGAAGATTAGAATGTCGTTATATTGCGTTGGATGGCGCTATTGAGTTTTTCTAACGTTTTATAAGTCGTTTACATGTTTTATATTGAAGACGAGTTAATCTCAAATAAAATATAAATGTTTTATTTTTTAAATGTTATAGGTACCTATTTAATACTTAATTGAAATTAAATAATTTACTTCACAAGTTTATACTTGTAAACTCGCACTTCGTTATTTCAATGGTCACACCAAATATATTTAGGGAGGCAACATTTAATGTTTTAAAGTTTCTGATTGGTTAAACAGTTTCAATTTACTCAGAAAAATTGTGCAGGTTATTGTTAGACAGAAAATGGAAATCATAAATATAAAATTATAAATATGATTTTTAAAATAATATGACAATAAATATGTGAAAATAAACAAAGAAATATTAAAATTACTTGACTTTTTTGGGCTAAGATGTAAAATTATTTTAAAATTTTTGCGAATATTCCCAGATCCCTGTGTTGTTAAAATTCTGTGTAAATATATAAAATGTATAATATTAAGTTGTAGATAATGTAAAATATGTGTGCTTGCTTTTGTATTATAATATTTATTGTATGGTTACTTACATTATAATAAACTGGTGATGGACTAACATTCAAGGTTTATTTTTTATGTGTTGTTGTAGGTATTATAACAAGGGAATCAAGCAATCTCTACTAATCTTCCTAGAAAATTATAATAGGCATAATGCCAACATACACAGTGACTTTTTCATCCTATTGACACCTGACAGTCACACTAAAGCGGTATAACAATCACCTACCGCACAACCTCTTCAGAAGCATATGAGGAGAGAAGCAATTGTAACTGGTCAAAAGCCTCAAATTTGAAGAACATTCTCACATTGATATTGGCAGAATTACTGCTATTCAAAGCGGTAGAAAAGCCATAGACAAGAGAAGAAGAAGAAGAAGAATGTGTTCTAGTTGTTTTATTTTATTATTTCCAATAATTTTGCTGATTTCCCGGACCCTGACGACTCTCGCTTTTACCGTTTGACCCCTGCATCTGTTTTTTGGACACACAACCCTGCTTACAACGATCGACCCCTGCATACGATATTGCCTGACGATTTATCTCTCATTTAATTAAAAATGGCTGGATCAACTAGAAATTGTTGTATTCCGTCTTGTAACACAACTTGTAAGTACCTTGTAATTTTTATTATTTCTAAATACCATAACTTTCTTATTATCCTTATTCATTAAAGATCCTGTTGGCTGAAGTGTAGTTTATAATCCGCTGAATATATAAGATATGGCTAGGTATATATTCTTGCACAGGAGGTCGAGAAGAACAAGAATTATCAGTCCTTTTTGTCTATAATCAACTTTAATGTTTTTTTTTTATTAAGATACTAACCTAACCAAAGTTAAAAATTAAAAAAAATATTAATTTCTTTAAAAATTCAGTAAAAAAATTACACATCTCCGGCGGGAAAAATGATAGGGGGTGATTCCCTCCTCCCCTCCTGTTCTTGACTCTTGGAAGGTGACTTGTTTTAAGATTTTTACCCTAGGTTAGTTTAGGTACCCTAATAAATAATTAAGATGATGTTTGACTTGTTGTATTCTTGTTCCTCTTCTGATTTAGATAATGTTACCTTGCATATATTTCCTCATCCAGAAAAAGAGAAAGAAAGATTTATGAAGTGGATAAATGCTGTTGGAAGTGACTTATTATTATTAGATCATCACTTTATATACAGAAATAGGAGAATATGCCATAACCACTTTGAAGAGAGATACTTAACTTGGTCAAGACGATTAAGCGATGGATTTAATTACCGGGAATTCTTTATGCATTCCCGGTAATTAAATTACTTCAATTTTATTATATTTACTCTATATATATATATATAGATAATAATTATATACAATTTGTTCAAACAGACCATGGTCTGCAAGCAAATTGTTCAGCTGTCAGCCCAAAGGTCTCCTGTGGCTTGAAAAATCCAACAGCAAGCATACTTATGCTATAGTTTAATAATGTGCCTAAATGTAACGATGGAAGAGAATGTAACGGTTTCCTTCTCACAGGCAGCAAGAATACAAGTTTATTATCTGATAGAATTATTTGGAATTGAAATTTGGAAACAGGTCATTGTTAATTTCAGTACACTGCATTTGGTGTCTCTGAGAAGGAAATTAAGTTGCTAATACATGCCAGTTGCCAAGAATTTCTGGCCAACTAATTAAAATTTTTATTTTCAAAATGTTAATAAGGTTAAGAGTATTG
The DNA here is from genome assembly GCA_905147385.1 of Limenitis camilla. Lineage (NCBI taxonomy): Eukaryota > Metazoa > Arthropoda > Insecta > Lepidoptera > Nymphalidae > Limenitis > Limenitis camilla. The sequence continues at coordinate 522,537 of LR990254.1, forward strand.
AAAATTCTATATATTTGAATTTGAATATTATATATATTTTACAGGAATGCAGCATGCTGTTTTGAGAGACATAACAAACATTAACATTGCTGCCAGTTGTAATGAATTAGGAACTGCATCTACTTCTGCAGGTGATTTGAGCCTTTTTTTGATTATTACTCACATTTTAATATTACAACGGTTTATTAAAATAATTGTCAAATAATAATAAATATTTTTTTACTATAAAAATAATAGGAAAAATTATACATACAGGCAAAATATAGTCTCTAACTAATATGCAACTTATATTTCAAGCAAGTTAAATTAATAATTTTCACATCTTTTTGCTTGACACTTCTACTACAATTATTTTATATATTATATAAATAATTTATTATAGTGCTAAAATAGATTGTCCTATGTCCTATTGACCTAATTTTATGTTGTTTCATTTTTAGATACAATTCCAGAGGTGAAAGTCACGCAAACTGTAACTGTTAAACAGAGTTCTACAAATGAAAGACAAGGTATTTTCAAAAAGTTGATTTATTATCTTTTTACATAAAAAACCACTTCAATTCTTATAACAAAATCATTCTGGATACCAATCCAAGCACTACCTACCCTAACTTACTGACTGTATAATAATAACCTCCAGTTTTGTCAATATTTAAAGCACAATTAATGGATGGATTGTATTTAATTATTACAGGTAAAAAGTTTAAGGATGACAAAGAAGTTTTAGCAGATGTATTAAGAAAGGTAACAAAGCAAAAAGAGAAGTATGCTGTTAGATTGAAGAAAGCTCTGAACCTGTCTGAAAATGTTACATTTCAAAGTATGATCAGTAAATTTACTACCCTTGCTGCAATTTTTATGACAATGCAGTTTAGAGAACTGAAAAAGCACAAGATGGGGAGAAGGTTCACCGAGGAAGAGAAAATCATGGCACTGAGCTTATATAAACAAGGGCCACGTCTATATCGATTTTTGAGCAAAGCTTTTGTATTGCCATCTCCAATGACACTGAGTAGGCTAATTGCTCGAGCAGATTTAAAACCTGGGATAAATGAAAAGTTATTCAAGGTGATGAAAAAAAACGTTAAATACTTAAATGCTGATGACAGGTTGTGTGTATTGTTGTTTGACGAAATTGCTGTAACACCTCATTTTAGTTACAATTCACGAAAAGATAGGATTAGTGGGTTTGTATCTAACGGCAAAACTAAAGAAAAAAAAATTGCAGATCATGCTTTAGTTTTTATGATAAGAGGCGTTTTGCGAAATTATAAACAACCTGTTGTCTACACATTTTGCTCCGGCAGTACAAAAAAAAATGAACTCCGATGTTATACAAAAACTACACAGTGTGGGTCTGCGTGTTTTGGCCACTGTGTGTGATCAAGGAGCTTCTAATGTAAGCTGTATTAATCACCTAATTGAAGAAACAAGAGTAAAATATTCCAGGGAAAACAAAATATTACGAAGAGATATATTTGAAGTGGATAATAGAGAAGTTATACCTCTGTATGATCCGCCCCATCTAATAAAGGGTATACGAAATAATTTACTGAAAAAGGACTTGAAATGTACAATTGATGGGATATCCAAGACTGCTAAATGGGAACATTTGGTCTTATTACAAAAAGAGGATCCAGCATTTGAAGGTATTTGAAGCTGTTAAAAAAAATGACAGATGACCATGTAAACCCTGAAAAAAATAAAATGAAGGTGAAGTTTGCAACTCAAGTTTTTAGCGAAAAAGTTGCAAGTACTATGGCTTATTTGGCAGGTGAGTTAATAAAGACATTATTATTTTTTCATTTTGACATTTTTAGTCACTACAAACGAAAATACATGGGCTCATACTCGATAATATTTGTTGCTCTCATTGAAAATTTCGGAAATCACTATTTATAAAACATTTATGTTTAAAATTTTTTGAAGTTTAATACTTTCAGTTTCAGTTATATGGTCTCAATAATTTTCAGTAAAAGGACACAGTCACTACTCATAAAGCTAATGTGCCCATGGCTTATAGTCACTTAAATGTAAAATATAATTTCGTCAACAAATGTTTAATGTTATATACCTTGTCATTTATTTTGATAGGTAGAAATTAATAAATCTATTATTTAAAAGTAAATTTAATATTAATTGATAAAACCTAAATAATAATCTATATTGTTACATTTTATTTCAGATAAGAAGATATTACCAGAAGAATGCACTCAAACAGCAAGTGTCTTGCACTTTTTTGATGAGCTCTTTGGTTCAGTTAATGGAAGCCAAGACAATTTCAAAAAGAGAAGAGGAAAACTTTTACTTGGCGCTTTAACTCCGAGTTCACCTCATAATGCTGTATGGGCAAGAGCGAAAAAAATTCTACATTTATTCAAAATGGAAAAGAATATAAAATACCTAGTGTAAAAAACTGGCTACATACTATTAATAATATAGAATATCTTAGGGATGTGTTGTTCAACCAATATTCTATGAAGTCCATATGGATGCGACACTTCAATCAGGACCCCCTGGAGAACTTTTTTGGTAATATTCGTAGCCACGGGTTTCGAAATATAAACCCAACTCCAGAGGGTTTTGAAATAGCATTTGCATCCCTTTTAATTAGTAATCTAACTGGGACTCATTTGCAGAGTTATAATTGTCAACAAGATAGTTGTTCAACCATGTTTAAATCTATGAAAGAACTTTTTCAACTATCAAAGGTGGACAGCACATCCCAAGATATTGATTTAAGTTTTATTGAATCAAATATATTTATACCATTCGAAGAAAAAGAAAGGGACCCACGCATATTTGCCCAATTACAGTATGTAACTGGTTATATATTAAAAAAGACTAAATCAAATGTTTTCACTAACTGCGTCGATTGTAAAAATAGTTTTTATAGTAAAACACAAGAATTTGAATATATAAGGGCAAGAGAATTTCATAAAAATAAACAATACTTGCATTATCCAGCTAAATCTTTTATCAGAACATTTTCCAAAATGCAAGATATTGCAATGTATGTTTTAAAAAACCATTGTGACTATAATAATGTAAGAAACTACATGAAAACTATTTTCTATATGGAAATAAATACAAATGTAATCCAGTGCCAATTACATAAAAAACAAAATTTTGATTTCATATGCAATTTTCTAACAAAGATTATGTCCAACTGTTAATAGATGAGCATAATCTAGATATAATACTCATTACAGAAACACACTGCACTACATCAAGTAAAGTGGACTTCAGAGGTTTCAATACCTACCATACATATCATCCAGATGGAACAAGTCATGGAGGAACAGCTGTAATCATTCGAAAAACCTTAAAACACCATGAAATGCCTAAATATAAGACCGATTACCTGCAGGCGACCACTGTTGCAGTAGAAGGTAAATGCGGTTCCTTCAATGCTGCAGCTGTATATTGCCCACCTAGACACCGAATAGACCAATCCATGTTCATAGACTTTTTCTCAACACTTGGGCACCGTTTTATTGCTGGTGGAGACTGGAACGCCAAGCATAATCACTGGGGTTCTAGATTAATAACTACTAGAGGACGACAGTTGAGAGCATGTATTGAAAGCAAACACTTCAACACTATAACAACGTCAGAACCAACATACTGGCCGACAGACCCAAACAAAATACCAGATCTCTTGGATTTTTTTGTGGTTGGAGGACTCTGTAAAAATTATTTTAAAGCAGAAACATGTCTCGACAGCTCATCTGACCATACTCCTGTTTTATTGACGGTTAGTACTACTCTCATAGAATACGAGAAACCAGCCAAACTTTGTAACAAATACACTGACTGGCGAGCCTTTCGAGAGTATATTGAAGATAAAATTAATCTGAGGATAGCACTTAAAACGCCGAGTGACATTGAGGATGCTACGATGTTCATAACACGCCTAATTCAAGAAGCTTGTTGGGAATCTACACCAGAATTAAAACACAGTAATAGAACTGTGAATCTATCCATAGAAATAAAACAGAAAATTCTAGAAAAACGACGCCTGAGAAGAGTGTGGCACTGTACCAGACATCCAATGGACAAATCTGCTCTTAACAGGGCTAGTTCGGAACTGAAAACTATTTTATCAGAGCTGCATAATAATACACTTCAGTCTAAGATAGAGTCACTAACTGCTACTGAAGCCACAAACTACTCACTCTGGAAATTTACGAAGTCAATGGATAGACCACAGATATCGAAACCTCCGATCAAAACAAATGCAAATATTTGGGCTAGGACAGATCAGGAAAAGGCGAACGCCTTTGCGGTCCACCTTTCAAACGTATTTACACCAAACGAGAAGGGTGATTCTGAATCTGAAGAAAGAGTACTCGACACTTTGAGACAGGACCTTCAGTTGGATTTACCGCCCAAGCCAACCACGCCACGAGAGGTCATTGCCTTAATAAAAAGTCTTAAAGATAAAAAAGCGCCGGGCTTTGACTTAATAACAAAGGAAGTGCTAAGGGAGCTTCCAAGGAAAGCCATCACATTCCTAACGATTCTATTTAATGGAATACTACGAGTACAACACTTTCCCGACACATGGAAAATATCCCAAATAATAATGATACACAAACTGGGGAAACCGGCACAAGAAATTACCTCATATCGTCCCATTAGCTTGCTTCCAATACTGTCCAAAGTGTTTGAGAAGGTGTTGCTTCTTAGAATTGGGCCCATCCTTACTGAAAACAACACAATACCAGATCACCAGTTTGGATTTAGACAACAACACTCCACAGTAGAACAAGTCCATAGAGTGTGCAGTGAAATAAGAAACGCGCTGGAACAAAAGGAATACTGCTCGTCAGCATTCTTAGACATTCAGCAGGCTTTTGATAGGGTCTGGCATAATGGACTTCTCTATAAAATCAGAAAGAACATCCCACACAGTTACTATCTCCTCATGGCGTCATACCTATCAAACAGACTGTTTCAAGTAAAGGAGCGTGATACTACATCACCACTGTATGATATTAAGGCAGGGGTCCCGCAAGGATCAATACTGGGCCCGATTCTATACACTCTCTATACCTCCGACCTACCCGAAGTACAAGGAACAATAACTGCAACATATGCTGATGACACAGCCATTATGGCCAGAAATAAAGATCCTGCCGTAGCCTCAGCATTGCTGCAGAAGGGTCTAGATGAACTAAATCTCTGGTTAAATAAGTGGCGCATAAGAGCCAGCGTTAATAAGTCAGTCCAGGTAACTTTCACTATGAGACAACAAGATTGTCCGCCAGTTAGCCTTGGAAATAACATATTACAGCACAAAGATACCGTCAGATACCTTGGAATACACTTGGACCGGAGACTAACATGGAAAGACCATATAAAAACAAAAAGAGAAGAACTGAACATAAAGTACAAAAACCTTTATTGGTTGCTAGGAAGGAACTCAAAACTCTCTGTGGATAATAAACTTCTCATATACAAGAGCATCTTAAAGCCGTGTTGGATGTATGGCATTCAACTATGGGGAAGCGCAAGTGACTCAAATGTTAACATACTACAGAGATATCAAAATATTATCTTAAGAAACATCGCAAATGTCCCTTGGTATATCACTAATAACGAAATCCATAAAAACCTACAAATGGAGACAGTAAAGGAAGAAATTCGGAATTCCGTCGAATCCTACATAAAAAGGCTGGCAGTTCATCCGAATTATCTTGCATGCCGGCTGCTAAAAGACCCGAAAACGACACGACTGAAAAGGCGTGTCATGCTAAAACTGGAATGAATGAAGTGAAGTAGTAATATTACTAAGGAGTAGATGTATCCGATGGGAAACACGCTCGGCAAGACATACCACATCCATCAAATCTGCTCATAGTCTATGACTGATTGCAGATAAAACGAAAAAGAAAAAAAAAAAAAAAAAAAAATATGCAATTTGGTTAGCAATTTCTTCACGTACAACTGGTGCAAAGATGTAAATAATATATTGAGTGGACGCAGAAAAGACGCAGTTAGTGATGGTGATATAGTTAAAAATTTAGCTAGTCAATATTTTAATAATAGACGAAAAAAATAAAATAATAATATGTACCTATACATTGTTTTATTCAAAATCCTACCATAACGTCATGACAATTTTAGCTAATGCTGATAAAATGGGGTTTTTCATTCAAATCGTTGGAATGGAATTGAAATATCCCCATTTTTACAGCATTAGCTAAAATTGTTAAGATTTCTTTTGTTGGGTACTACTGGCCGTGCATTAAACTTTTAGTGCTGTAGTATTGCGTTAGATGGCGTTTGCGGCCTTATTTTAACTGTGAACTCTATTCTCAGTATAATTAATGTACTCTGTGGGGGCATTTCACTTAGTACATTTTTGTTTTTTTGTAGAAGATTAGAATGTCGTTATATTGCGTTGGATGGCGCTATTGAGTTTTTTTAACGTTTCATTAGTCGTTTACATGTTTTATATTGAAGACGAGTTAATCTCAAATAAAATATTAATGTTTTATTTTTTAAATGTTATAGGTACCTATTTAATACTTAATTGAAATTTAATAATTTACTTCACAAGTTTATACTTGTAAACTCGCACTTCGTTATTTCAATGGTCACACCAAATATATTTAGGGAGGCAACATTTAATGTTTTAAAGTTTCTGATTGGTTAAACAGTTTCAATTTACTCAGAAAAATTGTGCAGGTTATTGTTAGACAGAAAATGGAAATCATAAATAGAAAATTATAAATATGATTTTTAAAATAATATGACAATAAATATGTGAAAATAAACAAAGAAATATTAAAATTACTTGACTTTTTTGGGCTAAGATGTAAAATTATTTTAAAATTTTTGCGAATATTGGAACGTAATGACTTTTTTATTCTGTGATATTATAACTATGAATTGTCAAGTGTCAATTTTGAATTTTCATTCATTTTTGTTTTTTCAATATTGAATGTGTTCTAGTTGTTTTATTTTATTATTTCCAATAATTTTGCTGATTTCCCGGACCCTGACGACTCTCGCTTTTACCGTTTGACCCCTGCATCTGTTTTTTGGACACACAACCCTGCTTACAACGATCGACCCCTGCATACGATATTGCCTGACGATTTATCTCTCATTTAATTAAAAATGGCTGGATCAACTAGAAATTGTTGTATTCCGTCTTGTAACACAACTTGTAAGTACCTTGTAATTTTTATTATTTCTAAATACCATAACTTTCTTATTATCCTTATTCATTAAAGATCCTGTTGGCTGAAGTGTAGTTTATAATCCGCTGAATATATAAGATATGGCTAGGTATATATTCTTGCACAGGAGGTCGAGAAGAACAAGAATTATCAGTCCTTTTTGTCTATAATCAACTTTAATGTTTTTTTTTTATTAAGATACTAACCTAACCAAAGTTAAAAATTAAAAAAAATATTAATTTCTTTAAAAATTCAGTAAAAAAATTACACATCTCCGGCGGGAAAAATGATAGGGGGTGATTCCCTCCTCCCCTCCTGTTCTTGACTCTTGGAAGGTGACTTGTTTTAAGATTTTTACCCTAGGTTAGTTTAGGTACCCTAATAAATAATTAAGATGATGTTTGACTTGTTGTATTCTTGTTCCTCTTCTGATTTAGATAATGTTACCTTGCATATATTTCCTCATCCAGAAAAAGAGAAAGAAAGATTTATGAAGTGGATAAATGCTGTTGGAAGTGACTTATTATTATTAGATCATCACTTTATATACAGAAATAGGAGAATATGCCATAACCACTTTGAAGAGAGATACTTAACTTGGTCAAGACGATTAAGCGATGGAGCTGTCCCTTCTTTATGCATTCCCGGTAATTAAATTACTTCAATTTTATTATATTTACTCTATATATATATATATAGATAATAATTATATACAATTTGTTCAAACAGACCATGGTCTGCAAGCAAATTGTTCAGCTGTCAGCCCAAAGGTCTCCTGTGGCTTGAAAAATCCAACAGCAAGCATACTTATGCTATAGTTTAATAATGTGCCTAAATGTAACGATGGAAGAGAATGTAACGGTTTCCTTCTCACAGGCAGCAAGAATACAAGTTTATTATCTGATAGAATTATTTGGAATTGAAATTTGGAAACAGGTCATTGTTAATTTCAGTACACTGCATTTGGTGTCTCTGAGAAGGAAATTAAGTTGCTAATACATGCCAGTTGCCAAGAATTTCTGGCCAACTAATTAAAATTTTTATTTTCAAAATGTTAATAAGGTTAAGAGTATTGAAAATTCTATATATTTGAATTTGAATATTATATATATTTTACAGGAATGCAGCATGCTGTTTTGAGAGACATAACAAACATTAACATTGCTGCCAGTTGTAATGAATTAGGAACTGCATCTACTTCTGCAGGTGATTTGAGCCTTTTTTTGATTATTACTCACATTTTAATATTACAACGGTTTATTAAAATAATTGTCAAATAATAATAAATATTTTTTTACTATAAAAATAATAGGAAAAAATATACATACAGGCAAAATATAGTCTCTAACTAATATGCAACTTATATTTCAAGCAAGTTAAATTAATAATTTTCACATCTTTTTGCTTGACACTTCTACTACAATTATTTTATATATTATATAAATAATTTATTATAGTGCTAAAATAGATTGTCCTATGTCCTATTGACCTAATTTTATGTTGTTTCATTTTTAGATACAATTCCAGAGGTGAAAGTCACGCAAACTGTAACTGTTAAACAGAGTTCTACAAATGAAAGACAAGGTATTTTCAAAAAGTTGATTTATTATCTTTTTACATAAAAAACCACTTCAATTCTTATAACAAAATCATTCTGGATACCAATCCAAGCACTACCTACCCTAACTTACTGACTGTATAATAATAACCTCCAGTTTTGTCAATATTTAAAGCACAATTAATGGATGGATTGTATTTAATTATTACAGGTAAAAAGTTTAAGGATGACAAAGAAGTTTTAGCAGATGTATTAAGAAAGGTAACAAAGCAAAAAGAGAAGTATGCTGTTAGATTGAAGAAAGCTCTGAACCTGTCTGAAAATGTTACATTTCAAAGTATGATCAGTAAATTTACTACCCTTGCTGCAATTTTTATGACAATGCAGTTTAGAGAACTGAAAAAGCACAAGATGGGGAGAAGGTTCACCGAGGAAGAGAAAATCATGGCACTGAGCTTATATAAACAAGGGCCACGTCTATATCGATTTTTGAGCAAAGCTTTTGTATTGCCATCTCCAATGACACTGAGTAGGCTAATTGCTCGAGCAGATTTAAAACCTGGGATAAATGAAAAGTTATTCAAGGTGATGAAAAAAAACGTTAAATACTTAAATGCTGATGACAGGTTGTGTGTATTGTTGTTTGACGAAATTGCTGTAACACCTCATTTTAGTTACAATTCACGAAAAGATAGGATTAGTGGGTTTGTATCTAACGGCAAAACTAAAGAAAAAAAAATTGCAGATCATGCTTTAGTTTTTATGATAAGAGGCGTTTTGCGAAATTATAAACAACCTGTTGTCTACACATTTTGCTCCGGCAGTACAAAAAAAAATGAACTCCGATGTTATACAAAAACTACACAGTGTGGGTCTGCGTGTTTTGGCCACTCTGTGTGATCAAGGAGCTTCTAATGTAAGCTGTATTAATCACCTAATTGAAGAAACAAGAGTAAAATATTCCAGGGAAAACAAAATATTACGAAGAGATATATTTGAAGTGGATAATAAAGAAGTTATACCTCTGTATGATCCGCCCCATCTAATAAAGGGTATACGAAATAATTTACTGAAAAAGGACTTGAAATGTACAATTGATGGGATATCCAAGACTGCTAAATGGGAACATTTGGTCTTATTACAAAAAGAGGATCCAGCATTTGAAGGTATTTGAAGCTGTTAAAAAAATTGACAGATGACCATGTAAACCCTGAAAAAAATAAAATGAAGGTGAAGTTTGCAACTCAAGTTTTTAGCGAAAAAGTTGCAAGTACTATGGCTTATTTGGCAGGTGAGTTAATAAAGACATTATTATTTTTTCATTTTGACATTTTTAGTCACTACAAACGAAAATACATGGGCTCATACTCGATAATATTTGTTGCTCTCATTGAAAATTTCGGAAATCACTATTTATAAAACATTTATGTTTAAAATTTTTTGAAGTTTAATACTTTCAGTTTCAGTTATATGGTCTCAATAATTTTCAGTAAAAGGACACAGTCACTACTCATAAAGCTAATGTGCCCATGGCTTATAGTCACTTAAATGTAAAATATAATTTCGTCAACAAATGTTTAATGTTATATACCTTGTCATTTATTTTGATAGGTAGAAATTAATAAATCTATTATTTAAAAGTAAATTTAATATTAATTGATAAAACCTAAATAATAATCTATATTGTTACATTTTATTTCAGATAAGAAGATATTACCAGAAGAATGCACTCAAACAGCAAGTGTCTTGCACTTTTTTGATGAGCTCTTTGGTTCAGTTAATGGAAGCCAAGACAATTTCAAAAAGAGAAGAGGAAAACTTTTACTTGGCGCTTTAACTCCGAGTTCACCTCATAATGCTGTATGGGCAAGAGCGAAAAAAATTCTACATTTATTCAAAATGGAAAAGAATATAAAATACCTAGTGTAAAAAACTGGCTACATACTATTAATAATATAGAATATCTTAGGGATGTGTTGTTCAACCAATATTCTATGAAGTCCATATGGATGCGACACTTCAATCAGGACCCCCTGGAGAACTTTTTTGGTAATATTCGTAGCCACGGGTTTCGAAATATAAACCCAACTCCAGAGGGTTTTGAAATAGCATTTGCATCCCTTTTAATTAGTAATCTAACTGGGACTCATTTGCAGAGTTATAATTGTCAACAAGATAGTTGTTCAACCATGTTTAAATCTATGAAAGAACTTTTTCAACTATCAAAGGTGGACAGCACATCCCAAGATATTGATTTAAGTTTTATTGAATCAAATATATTTATACCATTCGAAGAAAAAGAAAGGGACCCACGCATATTTGCCCAATTACAGTATGTAACTGGTTATATATTAAAAAAGACTAAATCAAATGTTTTCACTAACTGCGTCGATTGTAAAAATAGTTTTTATAGTAAAACACAAGAATTTGAATATATAAGGGCAAGAGAATTTCATAAAAATAAACAATACTTGCATTATCCAGCTAAATCTTTTATCAGAACATTTTCCAAAATGCAAGATATTGCAATGTATGTTTTAAAAAACCATTGTGACTATAATAATGTAAGAAACTACATGAAAACTATTTTCTATATGGAAATAAATACAAATGTAATCCAGTGCCAATTACATAAAAAACAAAATTTTGATTTCATATGCAATTTGGTTAGCAATTTCTTCACGTACAACTGGTGCAAAGATGTAAATAATATATTGAGTGGACGCAGAAAAGACGCAGTTAGTGATGGTGATATAGTTAAAAATTTAGCTAGTCAATATTTTAATAATAGACGAAAAAAATAAAATAATAATATGTACCTATACATTGTTTTATTCAAAATCCTACCATAACGTCATGACAATTTTAGCTAATGCTGATAAAATGGGGTTTTTCATTCAAATCGTTGGAATGGAATTGAAATATCCCCATTTTTACAGCATTAGCTAAAATTGTTAAGATTTCTTTTGTTGGGTACTACTGGCCGTGCATTAAACTTTTAGTGCTGTAGTATTGCGTTAGATGGCGTTTGCGGCCTTATTTTAACTGTGAACTCTATTCTCAGTATAATTAATGTACTCTGTGGGGGCATTTCACTTAGTACATTTTTGTTTTTTTGTAGAAGATTAGAATGTCGTTATATTGCGTTGGATGGCGCTATTGAGTTTTTTTAACGTTTCATTAGTCGTTTACATGTTTTATATTGAAGACGAGTTAATCTCAAATAAAATATTAATGTTTTATTTTTTAAATGTTATAGGTACCTATTTAATACTTAATTGAAATTTAATAATTTACTTCACAAGTTTATACTTGTAAACTCGCACTTCGTTATTTCAATGGTCACACCAAATATATTTAGGGAGGCAACATTTAATGTTTTAAAGTTTCTGATTGGTTAAACAGTTTCAATTTACTCAGAAAAATTGTGCAGGTTATTGTTAGACAGAAAATGGAAATCATAAATAGAAAATTATAAATATGATTTTTAAAATAATATGACAATAAATATGTGAAAATAAACAAAGAAATATTAAAATTACTTGACTTTTTTGGGCTAAGATGTAAAATTATTTTAAAATTTTTGCGAATATTGGAACGTAATGACTTTTTTATTCTGTGATATTATAACTATGAATTGTCAAGTGTCAATTTTGAATTTTCATTCATTTTTGTTTTTTCAATATTGAATGTGTTCTAGTTGTTTTATTTTATTATTTCCAATAATTTTGCTGATTTCCCGGACCCTGACGACTCTCGCTTTTACCGTTTGACCCCTGCATCTGTTTTTTGGACACACAACCCTGCTTACAACGATCGACCCCTGCATACGATATTGCCTGACGATTTATCTCTCATTTAATTAAAAATGGCTGGATCAACTAGAAATTGTTGTATTCCGTCTTGTAACACAACTTGTAAGTACCTTGTAATTTTTATTATTTCTAAATACCATAACTTTCTTATTATCCTTATTCATTAAAGATCCTGTTGGCTGAAGTGTAGTTTATAATCCGCTGAATATATAAGATATGGCTAGGTATATATTCTTGCACAGGAGGTCGAGAAGAACAAGAATTATCAGTCCTTTTTGTCTATAATCAACTTTAATGTTTTTTTTTTATTAAGATACTAACCTAACCAAAGTTAAAAATTAAAAAAAATATTAATTTCTTTAAAAATTCAGTAAAAAAATTACACATCTCCGGCGGGAAAAATGATAGGGGGTGATTCCCTCCTCCCCTCCTGTTCTTGACTCTTGGAAGGTGACTTGTTTTAAGATTTTTACCCTAGGTTAGTTTAGGTACCCTAATAAATAATTAAGATGATGTTTGACTTGTTGTATTCTTGTTCCTCTTCTGATTTAGATAATGTTACCTTGCATATATTTCCTCATCCAGAAAAAGAGAAAGAAAGATTTATGAAGTGGATAAATGCTGTTGGAAGTGACTTATTATTATTAGATCATCACTTTATATACAGAAATAGGAGAATATGCCATAACCACTTTGAAGAGAGATACTTAACTTGGTCAAGACGATTAAGCGATGGAGCTGTCCCTTCTTTATGCATTCCCGGTAATTAAATTACTTCAATTTTATTATATTTACTCTATATATATATATATAGATAATAATTATATACAATTTGTTCAAACAGACCATGGTCTGCAAGCAAATTGTTCAGCTGTCAGCCCAAAGGTCTCCTGTGGCTTGAAAAATCCAACAGCAAGCATACTTATGCTATAGTTTAATAATGTGCCTAAATGTAACGATGGAAGAGAATGTAACGGTTTCCTTCTCACAGGCAGCAAGAATACAAGTTTATTATCTGATAGAATTATTTGGAATTGAAATTTGGAAACAGGTCATTGTTAATTTCAGTACACTGCATTTGGTGTCTCTGAGAAGGAAATTAAGTTGCTAATACATGCCAGTTGCCAAGAATTTCTGGCCAACTAATTAAAATTTTTATTTTCAAAATGTTAATAAGGTTAAGAGTATTGAAAATTCTATATATTTGAATTTGAATATTATATATATTTTACAGGAATGCAGCATGCTGTTTTGAGAGACATAACAAACATTAACATTGCTGCCAGTTGTAATGAATTAGGAACTGCATCTACTTCTGCAGGCGATTTGAGCCTTTTTTTGATTATTACTCACATTTTAATATTACAACGGTTTATTAAAATAATTGTCAAATAATAATAAATATTTTTTTACTATAAAAATAATAGGAAAAAATATACATACAGGCAAAATATAGTCTCTAACTAATATGCAACTTATATTTCAAGCAAGTTAAATTAATAATTTTCACATCTTTTTGCTTGACACTTCTACTACAATTATTTTATATATTATATAAATAATTTATTATAGTGCTAAAATAGATTGTCCTATGTCCTATTGACCTAATTTTATGTTGTTTCATTTTTAGATACAATTCCAGAGGTGAAAGTCACGCAAACTGTAACTGTTAAACAGAGTTCTACAAATGAAAGACAAGGTATTTTCAAAAAGTTGATTTATTATCTTTTTACATAAAAAACCACTTCAATTCTTATAACAAAATCATTCTGGATACCAATCCAAGCACTACCTACCCTAACTTACTGACTGTATAATAATAACCTCCAGTTTTGTCAATATTTAAAGCACAATTAATGGATGGATTGTATTTAATTATTACAGGTAAAAAGTTTAAGGATGACAAAGAAGTTTTAGCAGATGTATTAAGAAAGGTAACAAAGCAAAAAGAGAAGTATGCTGTTAGATTGAAGAAAGCTCTGAACCTGTCTGAAAATGTTACATTTCAAAGTATGATCAGTAAATTTACTACCCTTGCTGCAATTTTTATGACAATGCAGTTTAGAGAACTGAAAAAGCACAAGATGGGGAGAAGGTTCACCGAGGAAGAGAAAATCATGGCACTGAGCTTATATAAACAAGGGCCACGTCTATATCGATTTTTGAGCAAAGCTTTTGTATTGCCATCTCCAATGACACTGAGTAGGCTAATTGCTCGAGCAGATTTAAAACCTGGGATAAATGAAAAGTTATTCAAGGTGATGAAAAAAAACGTTAAATACTTAAATGCTGATGACAGGTTGTGTGTATTGTTGTTTGACGAAATTGCTGTAACACCTCATTTTAGTTACAATTCACGAAAAGATAGGATTAGTGGGTTTGTATCTAACGGCAAAACTAAAGAAAAAAAAATTGCAGATCATGCTTTAGTTTTTATGATAAGAGGCGTTTTGCGAAATTATAAACAACCTGTTGTCTACACATTTTGCTCCGGCAGTACAAAAAAAAATGAACTCCGATGTTATACAAAAACTACACAGTGTGGGTCTGCGTGTTTTGGCCACTCTGTGTGATCAAGGAGCTTCTAATGTAAGCTGTATTAATCACCTAATTGAAGAAACAAGAGTAAAATATTCCAGGGAAAACAAAATATTACGAAGAGATATATTTGAAGTGGATAATAAAGAAGTTATACCTCTGTATGATCCGCCCCATCTAATAAAGGGTATACGAAATAATTTACTGAAAAAGGACTTGAAATGTACAATTGATGGGATATCCAAGACTGCTAAATGGGAACATTTGGTCTTATTACAAAAAGAGGATCCAGCATTTGAAGGTATTTGAAGCTGTTAAAAAAATTGACAGATGACCATGTAAACCCTGAAAAAAATAAAATGAAGGTGAAGTTTGCAACTCAAGTTTTTAGCGAAAAAGTTGCAAGTACTATGGCTTATTTGGCAGGTGAGTTAATAAAGACATTATTATTTTTTCATTTTGACATTTTTAGTCACTACAAACGAAAATACATGGGCTCATACTCGATAATATTTGTTGCTCTCATTGAAAATTTCGGAAATCACTATTTATAAAACATTTATGTTTAAAATTTTTTGAAGTTTAATACTTTCAGTTTCAGTTATATGGTCTCAATAATTTTCAGTAAAAGGACACAGTCACTACTCATAAAGCTAATGTGCCCATGGCTTATAGTCACTTAAATGTAAAATATAATTTCGTCAACAAATGTTTAATGTTATATACCTTGTCATTTATTTTGATAGGTAGAAATTAATAAATCTATTATTTAAAAGTAAATTTAATATTAATTGATAAAACCTAAATAATAATCTATATTGTTACATTTTATTTCAGATAAGAAGATATTACCAGAAGAATGCACTCAAACAGCAAGTGTCTTGCACTTTTTTGATGAGCTCTTTGGTTCAGTTAATGGAAGCCAAGACAATTTCAAAAAGAGAAGAGGAAAACTTTTACTTGGCGCTTTAACTCCGAGTTCACCTCATAATGCTGTATGGGCAAGAGCGAAAAAAATTCTACATTTATTCAAAATGGAAAAGAATATAAAATACCTAGTGTAAAAAACTGGCTACATACTATTAATAATATAGAATATCTTAGGGATGTGTTGTTCAACCAATATTCTATGAAGTCCATATGGATGCGACACTTCAATCAGGACCCCCTGGAGAACTTTTTTGGTAATATTCGTAGCCACGGGTTTCGAAATATAAACCCAACTCCAGAGGGTTTTGAAATAGCATTTGCATCCCTTTTAATTAGTAATCTAACTGGGACTCATTTGCAGAGTTATAATTGTCAACAAGATAGTTGTTCAACCATGTTTAAATCTATGAAAGAACTTTTTCAACTATCAAAGGTGGACAGCACATCCCAAGATATTGATTTAAGTTTTATTGAATCAAATATATTTATACCATTCGAAGAAAAAGAAAGGGACCCACGCATATTTGCCCAATTACAGTATGTAACTGGTTATATATTAAAAAAGACTAAATCAAATGTTTTCACTAACTGCGTCGATTGTAAAAATAGTTTTTATAGTAAAACACAAGAATTTGAATATATAAGGGCAAGAGAATTTCATAAAAATAAACAATACTTGCATTATCCAGCTAAATCTTTTATCAGAACATTTTCCAAAATGCAAGATATTGCAATGTATGTTTTAAAAAACCATTGTGACTATAATAATGTAAGAAACTACATGAAAACTATTTTCTATATGGAAATAAATACAAATGTAATCCAGTGCCAATTACATAAAAAACAAAATTTTGATTTCATATGCAATTTGGTTAGCAATTTCTTCACGTACAACTGGTGCAAAGATGTAAATAATATATTGAGTGGACGCAGAAAAGACGCAGTTAGTGATGGTGATATAGTTCAAAATTTAGCTAGTCAATATTTTAATAATAGACGAAAAAAATAAAATAATAATATGTACCTATACATTGTTTTATTCAAAATCCTACCATAACGTCATGACAATTTTAGCTAATGCTGATAAAATGGGGTTTTTCATTCAAATCGTTGGAATGGAATTGAAATATCCCCATTTTTACAGCATTAGCTAAAATTGTTAAGATTTCTTTTGTTGGGTACTACTGGCCGTGCATTAAACTTTTAGTGCTGTAGTATTGCGTTAGATGGCGTTTGCGGCCTTATTTTAACTGTGAACTCTATTCTCAGTATAATTAATGTACTCTGTGGGGGCATTTCACTTAGTACATTTTTGTTTTTTTGTAGAAGATTAGAATGTCGTTATATTGCGTTAGATGGCGCTATTGAGTTTTTTTAACGTTTCATAAGTCGTTTACATGTTTTATATTGAAGACGAGTTAATCTCAAATAAAATATAAATGTTTTATTTTTTAAATGTTATAGGTACCTATTTAATACTTAATTGAAATTAAATAATTTACTTCACAAGTTTATACTTGTAAACTCGCACTTCGTTATTTCAATGGTCACACCAAATATATTTTTTTTTTTATTTTTTTTTTTTTTTTTATTTTGTGTTCCAGTCAGTTCTCCGTTGACAATCGTCAACGACTTTGTGTAACTGGTACTTTCACAATCCATGTATGTTTAACTATGTTTTGCTTTACTGCGACATTTAAGAATGTGTGTCGCAGCGCACAGGCACAGCGTTCACGGGACAGGAAGGTAGGTGGTACAATTGTTCTATACTATGATAATGGATACTGGTGCGGTGCCAAGTTATTAGTGTAGGACAGTACAGTTAGTATATCAAGTTTTTTTTTTTTTTTTTTTTTTTTTTTTATATTATTATTATTTTCATATTTTAATTTATATATTCATGCAACATAAATAATATATATGTATGTATATATATATATTATGTATATATTATACACTTTACAAATATATATGTATATATATATATTTTATTTTATTTTATTTTTTTTTTTTTAATGCATTTCTTTCTATTTTCTTTCCATTCTCCATTCTATATACATTGATATTTTACATACATTATATCATTATTCTCCTTATGTCCTTATGTATATATACCCCGCATTCATAATTATTTATTTACAATTGCTTTTTGTCCATTTCAGAATTATGCCCAATCCTTTCTTTCTTCTGTATTCTGCATACTATGAAACATATCTTATGATATGTCTCTTCTTATGCAGTGTGATTTCTGATTACTGGTTCATGGTCTAGGGTATTCATGTGATTATCACATGAAACCTAGATCCTAAATACTCCAAAATTTTGGGGGCTGATCTATTTTATATATTTTAACGATATATAGGCAGTAATTACCTATATATTTATTTATTAATGGAGTTGGCATGTTCGACTATTTTTGTTCCCATATTTATAAATGTTTCCCTACTTTTTTCGTTTGCTAAAATTTCGTGTATGTTGTTTTTTATTTATTTATAACTTTATTGTACACCACAAAAGGATAAGGATGCAGTAAAATTAAGCTAAAACTAAATTAAACCAATGTGAAGTACAGCGGGCGGTCTTATGGCTAATTAGCCATCTCTTCCAGACAACCCAGTCTTGGAAGGAGCGAAGGTTAAAATAAAGTAGGTGGTGTAGTTACAATATACTAATACTAATAAGATACAACCGAATACATAAACAACCTAAATAATAGTAAATAATACTATGTATATATACAGTTATAATAAACTAATATATATTCTTATATTATAATACAATACATTAACCATACATAGATTTAATAAATAGATATTAATTGATAAAGATAATGTAGTCTAATTATTCATATAGTGATCTTTCAGCAAGTTCTTAAACCTATAGAGTGTATCAGATTCTCTAATGTTGACAGGTAGATCGTTCCATAGGTTAATGGCCTGTACAGTAAACGATTTTTTATAAAACTTCGTTGAGAATTCTGGCACATGAAGTTTTAGCCTACGTGTCGATCTCAACCCAGCTGGATTATCCACGAATTTAAAATTATTCTTCAGATATGAGGGTGCATTTGGACTAAATAATACACAGTACAAAAGAGAAAGAATATGTAGGTTCCGGCGACAGCGTATAGAAAGCCACTTGAGCTTTGAGCGAAATTCTGATACATGGTCATATTTGCGAAGGCAGAATATGAACCGGATAGCGAGATTCTGTAGACGCTCAAGTTTATTAAGTTGGTCCTCGGTTAAATCGGGATAGCTTGCATCTGCATAATCGAGAATAGATAGGAGGAGAGAGTTTGCTAGCATAACTTTGGTAGGAATAGGTAGAACAGATCGTAAACGTCTTAAAGAGCTTAGCGCTGCAAATATTTTCTGACTCACATGTTTTATTTGCACAGACCACGAAAGAGTTTGGTCTAAATGCACACCTAAGTCTTTGACCGAGGAACAAAAAGGCAATCTCTTGCCGTTATACACAATAGGCGGCAAGTTTAAATAATCAACCCTTGCAATCATACCCGGACTGCCCAAAACAATGACTTGCGATTTATCTGGGTTAATGGTTAGGCCGTACTGTTTGCTCCAATAATGTATTGCTACAAGATCATTGTTAATGGCATCGATTGCAATGGGTAGAGTTTCAAGGGCTGAATGGCGATAAACTTGGATATCATCTGCATACATGTGATAGGGAGAAGAAATACATTGAGAAATAGAATTAATGAAGATAGCAAATAATAAAGGAGACAACACGCCACCTTGAGGCACCCCAGCCCCGACATCGCTCCATGACGAGAAGCTCTCATCAAGACGGATACGCTGTCGTCGGCCTTTGAGGTAACTCCGAAACCAGTCTATCACAGTTGGAGATATGTTAATAGAACATAAAAGGCTTAGCAGAATGTCATGGTCTACACAGTTAAATGCGTTGCTAAAGTCTAGGAGAGTTAAAATTGTTACTTGTTTGTTGTCCATGGCCCATCGAATATCGTCAGTGATCTTAACAAGCGCCGTTGCCGTACTATGACCCACGCGAAAACCGGATTGCAAAGGATTTAGAAGTGAATGTTTACTAAGGAAATTATTTAATTGGCAAAAAACTAACTTTTCGAGAATTTTGGAAAGAAAGGGAAGGATGGATATTGGACGAAAATCTGAATTATTGACAGCACTAGCTTTTTTAGGGATTGGTACCACCAGAGCATTTTTCCATGCATCTGGAAATGTATTGGAACTAATAGAAAAATTTAAAATATGAGTTAGGATGGGGATAATAATGTCTAAAATAGGGATAATCATATTACGGCTAACGGCGTCACTACCAACAGCATTCGAAGACACAGACATTATGTTCTTTTTAACATCACAATCTGTGAAAGGACAGAAAGTAAACGGTGAGAGGTTAAGAGTTGGTAGAGATGAAAGAGTTTTAAGTGTGCGGTCCTTTTCAACACTATCTAATACATTTGAAGATGTAAAATGCTTATTTAGGAGATCTATATCTATATTTATAGAAGTATTATGAGAAGGTTTACCAACTCCAAGTGATTTTAAAAATTTCCACGTTTTTGCTGTGTCGCCGTTTTCGACAGAACTATGAATATGGCGTCGTTGTGCATCCCTACATGATGTATTGCAGTGATTCCTTGCTTTCTTGTATTTATCGCGATTGGTGTCAGAGCTATTCAATTTATACTTATATTTTGCCCGGTTCTTTTTCTCAATAAGTACTTTGATCCCATCAGACAACCATGGTGCTGGTAGATTTTTCATTTTGACAGGACGTACAGGCGCATGAACATCATACAATTGATTAATCAATGTGTTAAAAATTTTTACCTTCTGGTCAACTGAATCGGCAGAAATGATAGCAGGCCAGTCTAATTGGCGTGCATCATCAAGAAGGCGGTTTTTGTCCATTCCTCCAAAGTTACGTTGCAGAAGGATTCTCTGACTGTTGTCTGACTGTAGTGTCTTGTCTGTCTCTTGTTCAAATTCGCGTCTTAATTTGTCGTACACAGGACATTCCCACACCAAATGTTCAATCGTTTGATTTGTTTCTGGATCACAAATACATCCTGGTGCGTTTTTTCGTTTAAACCTATAAAGATAGTCTGCGAAACCCCCATGCCCCGTAAACAGTTGTACTAATTTGGGTGTTAGTTTAATTTTCCTAATTAACCGGTGTGCTATTACCACGTTTGGGAAAAATTTTTTCGTTGTGGCTGCTGTTGCACCGTCTATATATCGTTTTTGCCATTTTGCGAGGGTTTGTTCTCTGATTCGCTTTTTCACGTAGGATATAGGACAGCTGTCATAGTCTGGTATTGTTTTTTTGTGGTGAGCGGCGTACTTTGCCAACTCGTCCGCCCTCTCATTTCCCTTTGTTCCCTTATGTGCTCGTATCCAAAAGAATTTTATCTTTTTCCCTTCCTTTTTTATTTTTCTTAGGTTTTTTTGCACCTCGAAGGCAAGTTGATGGAGGGCGGAAGGTTTAGTTAATATTTCAAGTGAGGATCTTGAGTCACTTAAAATATTTGCTTCCTTTTCGTTGTTTTTTCCTATATATTCTACAGCCTTGCTTATTGCTAACATTTCTGCTTGGAATACAGTACAGTATTTCTCGAGCTTTAATTTTATATTTTTTATTTCCTTGTCTTCCTTCCAGACTGAGACTGCTGCCCCCACCTTGTCCGCTATTTTACTTCCATCTGTGTATAATTCAACTCCTTTTAGTATCGATTTGTTCTCTTCCCGAAGATGGTCCAGACAAGTGAAACTCACTGCTTCCACATCTGCAGGGTGTTCTTTTTTCCAAAAATCGACGCGTTGCTCCAACTGCCTATCGTCGGGGAGAAAACCCATAGGCCGTCCCCTTTTGTATTCATATAAATTGGCGCTTTCCTTAATCCTCATATCCAGGGGTAGCAGTCCTGATAATGCAAGCGCCGCATTGAGCGAGACGGTCCTGTATGCGCGGCATATCTTTTGTGCGAACCCGCGTTGTAAAGAATTTAATTTCTTTTGAACTGTAACCTTATTTGCAGCTTTCGCCCATACGCTTGCTGCATACAGGACCGTTGGCTCGATGACTGAAACATATATCGTCCTCGAAACCTCCGGATTCAGGCCCCATGTTACTTTGACTGTTCTTGCCATGTTTTTGTATATTGTAATTGCTTTTTTTGTTATATTTTCTAAATGTTTATTATATGTTCTTTTGCTATCTATTGTTATACCTAATATTTTAATATCTTTTACCAATTCAATTTTTTTGTTCTCCATATATATATTGATTTCATCATATTTTCTTTTATTTGTAATAATCATGGCATATGTTTTATGGGGGGCAAATTTCAATTTGTTCGCTCTTCCCCACAAGTGTACTTGATTTAAGATTTCATTAGCCTGTTCCTGAATTTTTTCTGTAGACTGTCCGGAGAAGACGAGGACGATGTCATCGGCAAAAGCCTGACAATGGGTTCCGCTTTTCTCTAATTTGACCAATAATGGATTTAGCAGCACATTCCAAAAGATCGGGCCGCCTATTGACCCTTGTACGCAGCCCTTATTTGTCTTTTTTTCTTTTTGAACTCCTGCGTACTGCAGATTCACTTTCCTATCACATAAATAACTCACCACCATTTTGTATATATTTCCTGGACACTTTAGTTTTAAGAGTTCCTCCCGTATCGCTGGCCACCAGGCGCTATCGAAAGCTCCCTCAATGTCCAGCGATACTAGAACAGCAATCTCCTTTTGCTTTACTTTAATTTCGATATATTGCATTAAGTCGTATAGCGCATCTTCTGTGCACCGTTGAGGTACAAATCCATACTGTCTTGGACTTAGCTTGGGAAGTATATGCCATTTGATCCTGCCTACCATCATTTTTTCTAGAGTCTTGCCTAAGATTGAGAGGAGCCCTATGGGTCGATATGATTTAGGGTGATGATAATCCTTCTTTCCCGGCTTTCTAAGAACCATTATATGGGCATTTTTCCATAGTCTAGGAAAGTATGCTTCCCGTAAGCACATGTTTAATATTTCCAGAAATAACTCTTCGTCTTGGTCTATTGCTTTAGTACACATATCAGAAGTAAAACCGTCTGGTCCGGGAGCCTTTTTTGAACTAAAGGATTTAACGGCCTCTCTCAGTTCTATTAACGTAAATGGTGGATCCATCACCTTTGATGGCTCCTGCTGCTCAATCCTTTTCCTTGTCTCTTCCTGCTCTTTCGTATCCTCTTCTTTCCTATCTTCTGGGAAGAATGTTTTTACCAGCAGGTCCGCGGAGTCTGTGGGGCTGAGTGTTTTTTCATCAAGGATAAGTAGTTTATCTTCCTGTTTTTTGCTTGTAGATCTTATCACTCTATATTTAGGGAGGCAACATTTAATGTTTTAAAGTTTCTGATTGGTTAAACAGTTTCAATTTACTCAGAAAAATTGTGCAGGTTATTGTTAGACAGAAAATGGAAATCATAAATAGAAAATTATAAATATGATTTTTAAAATAATATGACAATAAATATGTGAAAATAAACAAAGAAATATTAAAATTACTTGACTTTTTTGGGCTAAGATGTAAAATTATTTTAAAATTTTTGCGAATATTCCCAGATCCCTGTGTTGTTAAAATTCTGTGTAAATATATTAAAATGTATAATATTAAGTTGTAGATAATGTAAAATATGTGTGCTTGCTTTTGTATTATAATATTTATTGTATGGTTACTTACATTATAATAAACTGGTGATGGACTAACATTCAAGGTTTATTTTTTATGTGTTGTTGTAGGTATTATAACAAGGGAATCAAGCAATCTCTACTAATCTTCCTAGAAAATTATAATAGGCATAATGCCAACATACACAGTGACTTTTTCATCCTATTGACACCTGACAGTCACACTAAAGCGGTATAACAATCACCTACCGCACAACCTCTTCAGAAGCATATGAGGAGAGAAGCAATTGTAACTGGTCAAAAGCCTCAAATTTGAAGAACATTCTCACATTGACATTGGCAGAATTACTGCTATTCAAAGCGGTAGAAAAGCCATAGACAAGAGAAGAAGAAGAAGAAGAATCTTGAATGTGTTCTAGTTATTTTATTTTATTATTTCCAATAGTTTTGCTGATTTCCCGGACCCTGACGACTCTCGCTTTTACCGTTTGACCCCTGCATCTGTTTTTTGGACACACAACCCTGCTTACAACGATCGACCCCTGCATACGATATTGCCTGACGATTTATCTCTCATTTAATTAAAAATGGCTGGATCAACTAGAAATTGTTGTATTCCGTCTTGTAACACAACTTGTAAGTACCTTGTAATTTTTATTATTTCTAAATACCATAACTTTCTTATTATCCTTGTAGGCGATAAAATAAAACTGCGGTGTGAAATTTTGAAAGTGCAACAAAGCAGCCAGTGCGAGCGCATACAAGATAGGAACTGAACCGACGTTAGCCGCGCGTTACGCTCGCAATGACTCGCCGTGTTTTTTTATTAACATAAGAAATATTATGGATTACAGACTATTTAAAATATAAAAACAAATGTTACATATAAAAAGACAACGGTTAATATATATTTTTACCTTAAAATTAGCTTACAATTATCTTTAAAGTTTTATCATATTATACTTATATTACTTATTTTACTTATTACCTATAATTTTAATAAAATAATTATGTCGCCTACAATCTGCCTCCCTAGTGCTAATTATTATTAGCACTATCGACCTGTGGGGATAATAAGGCGACGCGTGTCACCGGCCGACGCAGTATCCCGGTGCGTGTGCGCACGTCTACTACACGAACCCTACCGTCGACGCCTTCGTGGGTCGCACTCACAACACCATGCCGCCAACAACTTCGCGCTATATTTGGTTCTATCACCAATACGTAATCACCCACCTGAAGCGACCGCGATTCTTGCGTCCATTTTTGGCGTGGCAATAGAGTTGGCAGGTACTCACGGAGCCATCGATTCCAGAACATGTCAGCCAGACGCTGTGCTACTCGCCACCGTTTTCTGAGGCACAGATCCCGGCTATCATATTTACCGAATGCTGGCCCGTTCGAGGATGTACCTATCAGGAAATGATTGGGAGTTAGAGCTTCCGGGTAATGGGGGTCGGTAGATACGTGAGTTATTGGCCGGCTATTTACCAACGCTTCTACTTCAGCCAATAACGTCGCTAATGTATCAGGGTGAGGGGCACGCTCCTTCAGAATTACGTTGAGTGCAGATTTAATTGTGCGAATCATACGTTCCCAGCTTCCGCCCATTTCAGGAGCCCCAGGTGGTATGAATTTCCACTCGAGACCACGAATAGCTCCGTCTTCCTGCAAAGCTTCTGTGTTTAGTTCAGCTATACTGGCTTGCAGTTCCGTGTTCGCTCCACGTAAATTGGTCCCATTATCAGAGTAAATCACACTCGGTAATCCGCGACGAGCAGCCATTCGTCTGAGAGCCATTATAGTTGAATCGGTAGTCAAATCTTCTGTCAATTCAATATGTATAGCGCGAATTGTCAAACATGTAAATATCATACCGTATCTTTTTAGCCGTCTGCGACCCACAGTAACTTCCAGTGGGCCAAAAAAATCTACACCAGAATAGGTAAAAGGTCGTCTACTGTGCTGCAATCTGGCAGCTGGTAAGTCAGCCATGCGTTGTGGCTGAGGGGCTGCACGTCTGTAACGACATAACAAACACTGTGAGCTTATACTGCGTACAGTAGGTCTAAGCTTTAAAATCCAATATAATTGTCGCAATTGATTTACAACTAATTCGTTAGCACCGTGCATTGCTTTTTTGTGGTAATATTCAACTAATAAACGTGTTATGCGGTGTCGGCCATCTAATATAGCGGGTCTTAATGTATCTTTATTTACACCGATAACTTTGTCAATACGACCACCTACACGTAAAATATTTGAATCGTCGATATATGGAGATAATTTCAATAAACGACTATTATTAGGTAGTGATTTACTATTTTTAATACATGTCAATTCGGTATTAAAAGAGTCACGCTGACTCTTCTGTATAAGCAGGTTTTCTGCCTCTCGCATCAGAACCACATCAAGTTTTGTGTCTTTATGTTGACATTTTCTAATAAAGAGCAATACTCTTGCGGTGGCGCGCACTAGTGTGATCCAACTCGAGATGTTGTTTTCATTTGCTAAAAACAACTCTGAGCTGACAGTGGTCACAGTAAGCACCGATCTTTCCTCACACATCACATCCTCTGACACTTCGGTAAACTTGCGATTTTTTGGCCAATCTTCTTCTGGACAGCGTAAAAATGAAGGAACTTGAAACCATGTATCAGAATATGCAAGTGGAGGAGCGTCTTCTCGTGTAGCTTTATCAGCAACATTGAGACTAGAAGGTACGTATCTCCACTCGCAAGATTTAGTCAACTCATCAATCTCCCCTAAACGGTGAGCTACGTATGGCTTATAATTACGAGGATCATTACGAATCCATTGTAATACAGTGCTTGAGTCAGACCAAAAGTAACGTTTAGTGGCCTTTGTATCCTTATGCTCGTCCTGAACAGTCTTAGCAAGGCGTGCGCCCAGTAACCCGCTCTGTAGTTCAAGTCGTGGTATAGATATTGGTCGTAATGGGCTAACTCTGCTTTTACTGGCCACAAAACAAACCAATACAGAACCGTCCGATCGTGTAAGCCGCCAGTAAATAACTGCTGCATATGATTTTAAAGATGCGTCGCAAAATATATGCAATTGTCGTTCTACAATAGTTAAATCTATAAATGCTGACTCATTTACTTGGTAACACTCCGTCCAAGCGGACGTGTTAGTGTAACAACGCGGTATGCGAAGTGTATCAAGTTGCTTTAAATTACTTAACCAATTAACCCATTTTTTATGTTCATCGGGCTGGATGCGGCTATTCCAATCAACCCCACTGCGATGTACATACTGAAAAATGATTTTACCTTTTATTGTAAAAGGCGATAAAAATCCATGTAAATCGTACACAGACATAATAATGCTAAGCATTTTAGCCTTAGTCGGTGGTTCAATCCCATCTAAAATTTCTTTAGGTATACGGTCGAGCGATATTTTAAAACCAAAAAAATCATCATTCGGATACCATATCAAACCGAGAGTGCGCTCAACAATATTCATAGCTCCGGCTTTAAATTCTATAGCCGTATGCGCCAGCGCGTCGATCGGAATGGTTTGTAAAACGGCTTTACTGTTACTAGACCACCGCGTTATATCGAAACCGCCCTTTTTATGTATTAACGTAATATCGCGAACTAATTGAATAGCTTGACTTTCATTCTCGCACGAATGTAAACAATCGTCCATATAATGATCGTTTACAATAACGTCAACCGCTCTCGGATATAAATCTTGATATTTAAATGCATTCTTATTTCTTATGTATTGCGCAATAAAGGGCGAACAAGTTGCACCAAAGATTAAACTTTGCATTACACATATTTTTAATGGCTCGTCTGGACTAGTTTGCCATAAAAATCTCAAAACATGTTGGTCTTCAGAACGGATTTTAATTTGAAGAAACATGTCTTTTATGTCCCCTATCAAAACAATTGGATGTTCACGAAAACGTAACATTATACCTAATAAAGAATTATATAAATCAGGCCCCGTGAGTAAAAAATTATTGAGGCATACGCCCCCCACCTTACCTGCACCGTCAAAAACCAACCTCAACTTCCCCGGTTTATTTGTGTTCTGCACCCCAAAATGTGACAAGTACCATACGTTTTTATTAGTTGTAGAAATCTCCCTCTCTTCAAGTACTCGAGCGTAACCATTATCAAAAAGTTTTTTTATCTCATTACTATATCTTTTATAATACAAAGGATCAATCTTAAATTTTTTCATAATGCCCTGTAGGCGTGATAGTGCATAATTAAAACTATTCGGTAATATAAAACTATCTTTCGAAAACGGTAAACCTACTTCCCATTGATGCCCTATATAACGAGATGTAGATTCTATAATTTCAATAGCTCTCGCATGTGCCGTATTTTGACGGCATACGGTTGAAACTCCTATTGAATCTAGTTCATACGACATTTTAATTAGATCGTTAAGACAATGAATATCGTCACTCACCTGCTTCTCGGCGTGAGCGAGACACAGCATGTTAACATTAGCCGGTGTGTGAGTGCGACCAAAGCAGCCGTGAATGGACCATCCCAGACGACATCTAGTTGCGTAGGGCTCATTTTTATTACCATGTAATATTTCTAATGGCGCTAAAAGAAAATAATTATCTTCCCCTATTAATAACCGGGGCGTTACACATTTTTTACATACAACATTTTTAATATTTAATAAATGTTTACAGTATAATTTATTCAAATAAAATATAAATGTTTTATTTTTTAAATGTTATAGGTACCTATTTAATACTTAATTGAAATTAAATAATTTACTTCACAAGTTTATACTTGTAAACTCGCACTTCGTTATTTCAATGGTCACACCAAATATATTTAGGGAGGCAACATTTAATGTTTTAAAGTTTCTGATTGGTTAAACAGTTTCAATTTACTCAGAAAAATTGTGCAGGTTATTGTTAGACAGAAAATGGAAATCATAAATAGAAAATTATAAATATGATTTTTAAAATAATATGACAATAAATATGTGAAAATAAACAAAGAAATATTAAAATTACTTGACTTTTTTGGGCTAAGATGTAAAATTATTTTAAAATTTTTGCGAATATTCCCAGATCCCTGTGTTGTTAAAATTCTGTGTAAATATATTAAAATGTATAATATTAAGTTGTAGATAATGTAAAATATGTGTGCTTGCTTTTGTATTATAATATTTATTGTATGGTTACTTACATTATAATAAACTGGTGATGGACTAACATTCAAGGTTTATTTTTTATGTGTTGTTGTAGGTATTATAACAAGGGAATCAAGCAATCTCTACTAATCTTCCTAGAAAATTATAATAGGCATAATGCCAACATACACAGTGACTTTTTCATCCTATTGACACCTGACAGTCACACTAAAGCGGTATAACAATCACCTACCGCACAACCTCTTCAGAAGCATATGAGGAGAGAAGCAATTGTAACTGGTCAAAAGCCTCAAATTTGAAGAACATTCTCACATTGACATTGGCAGAATTACTGCTATTCAAAGCGGTAGAAAAGCCATAGACAAGAGAAGAAGAAGAAGAAGAATCTTGAATGTGTTCTAGTTATTTTATTTTATTATTTCCAATAGTTTTGCTGATTTCCCGGACCCTGACGACTCTCGCTTTTACCGTTTGACCCCTGCATCTGTTTTTTTGGACACACAACCCTGCTTACAACGATCGACCCCTGCATACGATATTGCCTGACGATTTATCTCTGATTTAATTAAAAATGGCTGGATCAACTAGAAATTGTTGTATTCCGTCTTGTAACACAACTTGTAAGTACCTTGTAATTTTTATTATTTCTAAATACCATAACTTTCTTATTATCCTTATTCATTAAAGATCCTGTTGGCTGAAGTGTAGTTTATAATCCGCTGAATATATAAGATATGGCTAGGTATATATTCTTGCACAGGAGGTCGAGAAGAACAAGAATTATCAGTCCTTTTTGTCTATAATCAACTTTAATGTTTTTTTTTTATTAAGATACTAACCTAACCAAAGTTAAAAATTAAAAAAAATATTAATTTCTTTAAAAATTCAGTAAAAAAATTACACATCTCCGGCGGGAAAAATGATAGGGGGTGATTCCCTCCTCCCCTCCTGTTCTTGACTCTTGGAAGGTGACTTGTTTTAAGATTTTTACCCTAGGTTAGTTTAGGTACCCTAATAAATAATTAAGATGATGTTTGACTTGTTGTATTCTTGTTCCTCTTCTGATTTAGATAATGTTACCTTGCATATATTTCCTCATCCAGAAAAAGAGAAAGAAAGATTTATGAAGTGGATAAATGCTGTTGGAAGTGACTTATTATTATTAGATCATCACTTTATATACAGAAATAGGAGAATATGCCATAACCACTTTGAAGAGAGATACTTAACTTGGTCAAGACGATTAAGCGATGGAGCTGTCCCTTCTTTATGCATTCCCGGTAATTAAATTACTTCAATTTTATTATATTTACTCTATATATATATATATAGATAATAATTATATACAATTTGTTCAAACAGACCATGGTCTGCAAGCAAATTGTTCAGCTGTCAGCCCAAAGGTCTCCTGTGGCTTGAAAAATCCAACAGCAAGCATACTTATGCTATAGTTTAATAATGTGCCTAAATGTAACGATGGAAGAGAATGTAACGGTTTCCTTCTCACAGGCAGCAAGAATACAAGTTTATTATCTGATAGAATTATTTGGAATTGAAATTTGGAAACAGGTCATTGTTAATTTCAGTACACTGCATTTGGTGTCTCTGAGAAGGAAATTAAGTTGCTAATACATGCCAGTTGCCAAGAATTTCTGGCCAACTAATTAAAATTTTTATTTTCAAAATGTTAATAAGGTTAAGAGTATTGAAAATTCTATATATTTGAATTTGAATATTATATATATTTTACAGGAATGCAGCATGCTGTTTTGAGAGACATAACAAACATTAACATTGCTGCCAGTTGTAATGAATTAGGAACTGCATCTACTTCTGCAGGTGATTTGAGCCTTTTTTTGATTATTACTCACATTTTAATATTACAACGGTTTATTAAAATAATTGTCAAATAATAATAAATATTTTTTTACTATAAAAATAATAGGAAAAAATATACATACAGGCAAAATATAGTCTCTAACTAATATGCAACTTATATTTCAAGCAAGTTAAATTAATAATTTTCACATCTCTTTGCTTGACACTTCTACTACAATTATTTTATATATTATATAAATAATTTATTATAGTGCTAAAATAGATTGTCCTATGTCCTATTGACCTAATTTTATGTTGTTTCATTTTTAGATACAATTCCAGAGGTGAAAGTCACGCAAACTGTAACTGTTAAACAGAGTTCTACAAATGAAAGACAAGGTATTTTCAAAAAGTTGATTTATTATCTTTTTACATAAAAAACCACTTCAATTCTTATAACAAAATCATTCTGGATACCAATCCAAGCACTACCTACCCTAACTTACTGACTGTATAATAATAACCTCCAGTTTTGTCAATATTTAAAGCACAATTAATGGATGGATTGTATTTAATTATTACAGGTAAAAAGTTTAAGGATGACAAAGAAGTTTTAGCAGATGTATTAAGAAAGGTAACAAAGCAAAAAGAGAAGTATGCTGTTAGATTGAAGAAAGCTCTGAACCTGTCTGAAAATGTTACATTTCAAAGTATGATCAGTAAATTTACTACCCTTGCTGCAATTTTTATGACAATGCAGTTTAGAGAACTGAAAAAGCACAAGATGGGGAGAAGGTTCACCGAGGAAGAGAAAATCATGGCACTGAGCTTATATAAACAAGGGCCACGTCTATATCGATTTTTGAGCAAAGCTTTTGTATTGCCATCTCCAATGACACTGAGTAGGCTAATTGCTCGAGCAGATTTAAAACCTGGGATAAATGAAAAGTTATTCAAGGTGATGAAAAAAAACGTTAAATACTTAAATGCTGATGACAGGTTGTGTGTATTGTTGTTTGACGAAATTGCTGTAACACCTCATTTTAGTTACAATTCACGAAAAGATAGGATTAGTGGGTTTGTATCTAACGGCAAAACTAAAGAAAAAAAAATTGCAGATCATGCTTTAGTTTTTATGATAAGAGGCGTTTTGCGAAATTATAAACAACCTGTTGTCTACACATTTTGCTCCGGCAGTACAAAAAAAAATGAACTCCGATGTTATACAAAAACTACACAGTGTGGGTCTGCGTGTTTTGGCCACTCTGTGTGATCAAGGAGCTTCTAATGTAAACTGTATTAATCACCTAATTGAAGAAACAAGAGTAAAATATTCCAGGGAAAACAAAATATTACGAAGAGATATATTTGAAGTGGATAATAAAGAAGTTATACCTCTGTATGATCCGCCCCATCTAATAAAGGGTATACGAAATAATTTACTGAAAAAGGACTTGAAATGTACAATTGATGGGATATCCAAGACTGCTAAATGGGAACATTTGGTCTTATTACAAAAAGAGGATCCAGCATTTGAAGGTATTTGAAGCTGTTAAAAAAATTGACAGATGACCATTTAAACCCTGAAAAAAATAAAATGAAGGTGAAGTTTGCAACTCAAGTTTTTAGCGAAAAAGTTGCAAGTACTATGGCTTATTTGGCAGGTGAGTTAATAAAGACATTATTATTTTTTCATTTTGACATTTTTAGTCACTACAAACGAAAATACATGGGCTCATACTCGATAATATTTGTTGCTCTCATTGAAAATTTCGGAAATCACTATTTATAAAACATTTATGTTTAAAATTTTTTGAAGTTTAATACTTTCAGTTTCAGTTATATGGTCTCAATAATTTTCAGTAAAAGGACACAGTCACTACTCATAAAGCTAATGTGCCCATGGCTTATAGTCACTTAAATGTAAAATATAATTTCGTCAACAAATGTTTAATGTTATATACCTTGTCATTTATTTTGATAGGTAGAAATTAATAAATCTATTATTTAAAAGTAAATTTAATATTAATTGATAAAACCTAAATAATAATCTATATTGTTACATTTTATTTCAGATAAGAAGATATTACCAGAAGAATGCACTCAAACAGCAAGTGTCTTGCACTTTTTTGATGAGCTCTTTGGTTCAGTTAATGGAAGCCAAGACAATTTCAAAAAGAGAAGAGGAAAACTTTTACTTGGCGCTTTAACTCCGAGTTCACCTCATAATGCTGTATGGGCAAGAGCGAAAAAAATTCTACATTTATTCAAAATGGAAAAGAATATAAAATACCTAGTGTAAAAAACTGGCTACATACTATTAATAATATAGAATATCTTAGGGATGTGTTGTTCAACCAATATTCTATGAAGTCCATATGGATGCGACACTTCAATCAGGACCCCCTGGAGAACTTTTTTGGTAATATTCGTAGCCACGGGTTTCGAAATATAAACCCAACTCCAGAGGGTTTTGAAATAGCATTTGCATCCCTTTTAATTAGTAATCTAACTGGGACTCATTTGCAGAGTTATAATTGTCAACAAGATAGTTGTTCAACCATGTTTAAATCTATGAAAGAACTTTTTCAACTATCAAAGGTGGACAGCACATCCCAAGATATTGATTTAAGTTTTATTGAATCAAATATATTTATACCATTCGAAGAAAAAGAAAGGGACCCACGCATATTTGCCCAATTACAGTATGTAACTGGTTATATATTAAAAAAGACTAAATCAAATGTTTTCACTAACTGCGTCGATTGTAAAAATAGTTTTTATAGTAAAACACAAGAATTTGAATATATAAGGGCAAGAGAATTTCATAAAAATAAACAATACTTGCATTATCCAGCTAAATCTTTTATCAGAACATTTTCCAAAATGCAAGATATTGCAATGTATGTTTTAAAAAACCATTGTGACTATAATAATGTAAGAAACTACATGAAAACTATTTTCTATATGGAAATAAATACAAATGTAATCCAGTGCCAATTACATAAAAAACAAAATTTTGATTTCATATGCAATTTGGTTAGCAATTTCTTCACGTACAACTGGTGCAAAGATGTAAATAATATATTGAGTGGACGCAGAAAAGACGCAGTTAGTGATGGTGATATAGTTAAAAATTTAGCTAGTCAATATTTTAATAATAGACGAAAAAAATAAAATAATAATATGTACCTATACATTGTTTTATTCAAAATCCTACCATAACGTCATGACAATTTTAGCTAATGCTGATAAAATGGGGTTTTTCATTCAAATCGTTGGAATGGAATTGAAATATCCCCATTTTTACAGCATTAGCTAAAATTGTTAAGATTTCTTTTGTTGGGTACTACTGGCCGTGCATTAAACTTTTAGTGCTGTAGTATTGCGTTAGATGGCGTTTGCGGCCTTATTTTAACTGTGAACTCTATTCTCAGTATAATTAATGTACTCTGTGGGGGCATTTCACTTAGTACATTTTTGTTTTTTTTGTAGAAGATTAGAATGTCGTTATATTGCGTTAGATGGCGCTATTGAGTTTTTTTAACGTTTCATAAGTCGTTTACATGTTTTATATTGAAGACGAGTTAATCTCAAATAAAATATAAATGTTTTATTTTTTAAATGTTATAGGTACCTATTTAATACTTAATTGAAATTAAATAATTTACTTCACAAGTTTATACTTGTAAACTCGCACTTCGTTATTTCAATGGTCACACCAAATATATTTAGGGAGGCAACATTTAATGTTTTAAAGTTTCTGATTGGTTAAACAGTTTCAATTTACTCAGAAAAATTGTGCAGGTTATTGTTAGACAGAAAATGGAAATCATAAATATGATTTTTAAAATAATATGACAATAAATATGTGAAAATAAACAAAGAAATATTAAAATTACTTGACTTTTTTGGGCTAAGATGTAAAATTATTTTAAAATTTTTGCGAATATTCCCAGATCCCTGTTTTGTTAAAATTCTGTGTAAATATATTAAAATGTATAATATTAAGTTGTAGATAATGTAAAATATGTGTGCTTGCTTTTGTATTATAATATTTATTGTATGGTTACTTACATTATAATAAACTGGTGATGGACTAACATTCAAGGTTTATTTTTTATGTGTTGTTGTAGGTGTTATAACAAGGGAATCAAGCAATCTCTACTAATCTTCCTAGAAAATTATAATAGGCATAATGCCAACATACACAGTGACTTTTTCATCCTATTGACACCTGACAGTCACACTAAAGCGGTATAACAATCACCTACACCTACCGCACAACCTCTTCAGAAGCATATGAGGAGAGAAGCAATTGTAACTGGTCAAAAGCCTCAAATTTGAAGAACATTCTCACATTGACATTGGCAGAATTACTGCTATTCAAAGCGGTAGAAAAGCCATAGACAAGAGAAGAAGAAGAAGAAGAATCTTGAATGTGTTCTAGTTATTTTATTTTATTATTTCCAATAATTTTGCTGATTTCCCGGACCCTGACGACTCTCGCTTTTACCGTTTGACCCCTGCATCTGTTTTTTGGACACACAACCCTGCTTACAACGATCGACCCCTGCATACGATATTGCCTGACGATTTATCTCTCATTTAATTAAAAATGGCTGGATCAACTAGAAATTGTTGTATTCCGTCTTGTAACACAACTTGTAAGTACCTTGTAATTTTTATTATTTCTAAATACCATAACTTTCTTATTATCCTTATTCATTAAAGATCCTGTTGGCTGAAGTGTAGTTTATAATCCGCTGAATATATAAGATATGGCTAGGTATATATTCTTGCACAGGAGGTCGAGAAGAACAAGAATTATCAGTCCTTTTTGTCTA
Organism: Limenitis camilla; assembly: GCA_905147385.1. Lineage (NCBI taxonomy): Eukaryota > Metazoa > Arthropoda > Insecta > Lepidoptera > Nymphalidae > Limenitis > Limenitis camilla. The sequence goes on from LR990254.1 coordinate 558,081, forward strand.
TAATCAACTTTAATGTTTTTTTTTTATTAAGATACTAACCTAACCAAAGTTAAAAATTAAAAAAAATATTAATTTCTTTAAAAATTCAGTAAAAAAATTACACATCTCCGGCGGGAAAAATGATAGGGGGGGATTCCCTCCTCCCCTCCTGTTCTTGACTCTTGGAAGGTGACTTGTTTTAAGATTTTTACCCTAGGTTAGTTTAGGTACCCTAATAAATAATTAAGATGATGTTTGACTTGTTGTATTCTTGTTCCTCTTCTGATTTAGATAATGTTACCTTGCATATATTTCCTCATCCAGAAAAAGAGAAAGAAAGATTTATGAAGTGGATAAATGCTGTTGGAAGTGACTTATTATTATTAGATCATCACTTTATATACAGAAATAGGAGAATATGCCATAACCACTTTGAAGAGAGATACTTAACTTGGTCAAGACGATTAAGCGATGGAGCTGTCCCTTCTTTATGCATTCCCGGTAATTAAATTACTTCAATTTTATTATATTTACTCTATATATATATATATATATATAGATAATAATTATATACAATTTGTTCAAACAGACCATGGTCTGCAAGCAAATTGTTCAGCTGTCAGCCCAAAGGTCTCCTGTGGCTTGAAAAATCCAACAGCAAGCATACTTATGCTATAGTTTAATAATGTGCCTAAATGTAACGATGGAAGAGCATTAAGCCAAAGGCCGGTTTCCTTCTCACAGGCAGCAAGAATACAAGTTTATTATCTGATAGAATTATTTGGAATTGAAATTTGGAAACAGGTCATTGTTAATTTCAGTACACTGCATTTGGTGTCTCTGAGAAGGAAATTAAGTTGCTAATACATGCCAGTTGCCAAGAATTTCTGGCCAACTAATTAAAATTTTTATTTTCAAAATGTTAATAAGGTTAAGAGTATTGAAAATTCTATATATTTGAATTTGAATATTATATATATTTTACAGGAATGCAGCATGCTGTTTTGAGAGACATAACAAACATTAACATTGCTGCCAGTTGTAATGAATTAGGAACTGCATCTACTTCTGCAGGTGATTTGAGCCTTTTTTTGATTATTACTCACATTTTAATATTACAACGGTTTATTAAAATAATTGTCAAATAATAATAAATATTTTTTTACTATAAAAATAATAGGAAAAAATATACATACAGGCAAAATATAGTCTCTAACTAATATGCAACTTATATTTCAAGCAAGTTAAATTAATAATTTTCACATCTTTTTGCTTGACACTTCTACTACAATTATTTTATATATTATATAAATTTATTTTTTTTTATTTATTTATTTCAAATCAAGATACAGCTTAGTCTTATTACTAGATTACAGTAATTTTAACAATTAAAAAAAAGAAAGAATATATGTTTATCTAAATTACAACACTTATTAATGAAAAGATAAGTTATAACAATAATAATCAGTTATAAAGTAAGTGGAATAAAAATATAACAATACAAAATAAATGGAATGATGTAGGTAGATTTGTTTTGTTATTAACTAAGCAACTCAAGTTCGATTCACAACTACCTCCCGTACTAGTGTAACTGTGTTACGGCAAGATAGTCATTGCTCGTACGCGTGTCACTTGTTATAGTATAACGAAAAAGATCAGAAGCTGTTATAATGTAACACAATTTATGAAATTATACATTTATAAATATTTTTATAATACGAACATATATGAGTTATAAGTAATTATATATTATATACCTATATATTAGTAATTATATATATAAATATATATATTAATATTATGTACTTACTATTTATATGTATATTATCATATTTATTTATATATTTTATGTATGTGTGTGTATGTATGTACATGTAACGTATATATCTGTCATGAGTGCGCGTGTGTGTGTGTGTGCGCGTGTGTGTGATCAGTATTATTAGGTAACTTTTAACAACTTTTCAGTATCCTCATATGATAGAGATTTTAGAAATTTTTTTAGTTCTATTTTAAAATTAAATTTAGAAAGGTTTTTTAAGTGTATAGTCTTTGAGATTTTGTTGTAAATATGCGGAGCTCTGAAATGATAAAAGGATTGTGTAAATGTTAATTTGCATATAGGTAACATGTACACTATATCTTGCCTGCGTTTACTAAGGGAGACGGTACTTGGTATAGAATGTTGTTTCATGAGTATATCCATAATGTATAACTGTCGAACTGTTAGAAATGGTAAATTCTTAAACAGTTCGTTCGTAGGATATGTAAAATCTTTAAATGTCATTATTTTTAGGATTGCCCTTTGAGCTCTTTCTAAGGATATAATGTAGCTTTTGCCTGCGCCACCCCATATCTGGATGCCATAAGATATTAATGATTGGCAAAAAGCATAATAAATTGAGTTTAAAAGGGGTAAATCGCAAACATATCTAATATTTTTAAAAATGTATATTAATTTTCTGATGCGTCTGCATAGTCCATCAATGTGTTCCTTCCAACGTAAGTGGTGATCAATTGTTACTCCTAAATATTTAATCGAATCTGTTCGCGTTAGTTCTTTACACTGACAACTATTTGTGGAAGAAATATAATCACATTTATGTGCTTTTATGATAGTGGAATGTTGTTGAGGCGCTTGTCCTCCACGAATATTAAAGTTCATGTATTTTGTTTTGATTGTATTTAAAGTTAACAGATTGTCATCGAGCCATTTTGTAACTAGCTTAAAATCAATATTAGCATTTTTTGTTACTTGATCCCATGATTCTCCGGAAGATATTACAACTGTATCATCGGCAAAAGTTATTATTTTTGAGTTTGTTAAAGATAATAAACACAGGTCATTTATATAAATAAGAAATAGCGTCGGACCCAAGATACTTCCCTGGGGGACGCCATATTCTAATTTAATTTCATTGCTTATCACGTTTCCAACCCTAATACTTTGCATTCGGTGACTCATATAGTCAATAAACAATTTTAGGGGTAATCCACGAATACCAATATTTTCTAATTTTTTAGTCAGTATCGGAATGGAGACGGTATCGAAGGCTTTTTGCAAATCTAAAAATATGCCGATACATTTGCCTTTATTGTCCAAATCACTAACAATCCTTGCTATTAAGCCTTTCATAGCATCAGACGTTGACTTTGAATTTCTAAATCCATATTGATTCGAGGCTAAGATGTTATTTCTTTCTAAGTACTTCTTCAGTCTTACATTCAGTAATTTTTCAATTATTTTGGAAAGTGTTGGCAAAAGTGAAATCGGTCTATAATTAGAAATACTATCTTTATGACCGGTTTTATGTATGGGAATAATAATCGATCTTTTTAAAGCTGGCGGAAAAGAGCCTTCTTCGAAACAAAGGTTGCAAATTAATGAGATTGGCTTCGCTAAAACGCTAACTGCAATTTTAAAAAAAGATGAAGGTAAGCCATCCCATCCGCTGGCATTTGTATTTTTTAATGATCTAATTGTATCTGCAACTTCGAGTATATTTGTTGGATTTAAATAAAATGAATGTACTGAATTTGAAAAATTGGACTGCAAATTTAAAAGTTCCGCTTCGTTTGTTTTAGTTCTAGTCATAATTTCATTAGCCAATTGTTTCCCAATATTAGCAAAGTACTTATTTGCATAATTAATTGATTCCTCTGGGGTTGGTTTTATAGATAGTATTTCAGTTACTGTATCTTTATTCTTATCAATATAACACATTTGCTTAACACAATCCCATTGTACTTTTGCATTAAATTTATTACTATTTAGTTTATGTCTATAATATAATTGTTTATTCTTATTCAATATTTTCCGGCAGGTATTACGATATCTAAGATAACTGATTTTAAGAATTACATTTTCGGGGTCCTTACTTGATTTACGGTGTAGTCTATCCCTATTTTTCATGCATCTAATCAAACCTGGTGTTATCCATGGCTTCATATTTTTCTTTCTATTGGACAACCTAATGTTAGTAGTATGATCATCTAGTGTATTTGCTAATATATCAAGAAAAGTATTAGTGACTTCTTCCGTGGTTTTACTTTTAAACAGTTCATCCCAATTGAGACTTTTTAAGAATTTTATGGCAGAGTCATAATCAATCTTTTTAATAAATCCTGGCTTTAAAGGTTTCTTTGGTAAATTTTTAGCAATTGACACAATTACACATGAATGATCTGTAACGGTTGAATCACATACTAATGTTGTAATCTCTTGTTTGGTTTTCGCTAAGCAGTGATCTAAACAACTTTTTCCATTAGTCACAAAACTATGAGTTGCTTGAAAACCATAGAAGGATAGCAGTTCTAGATATCTATCTGAATTTGGATTATTATTTAATTCTTTTATGTCAATATTTATATCTCCAAGTATGAAAACGTTATTTTTTTGGTACTCAGTAAGTATTACTTCTAGGGACTCTAAAAATTTTTCTAGATTTTTAAATTGTTGTGGTCTATAAATACCTATTATTGTCGTATCTATTGATTGGGAAATCAGACATGTTAGTTCTTGAGTATTGTCCGGTTCGATTACTTTAAAGTTAAGGTCTTTTTTAATATACATAATGACTCCGTCATTTTGGTTCAGGTTTCTATTTGTAAAAAAATGATTGTAATTAGGTAAGGTTGGTACATCAGTGGCTTTTGATAACCAACATTCAGTTAATATAATGATGTCTTGCTCAATTTCTAATCTCTGAAGAAGAATCAAAAGTTCATCGAAATTTTTATTAATACTGCGAATATTTTGTGTCATAATACGTAAACCACTATTGGTGTTATTTAATATCCCTCTACATTGCTCCGCGTTCTCGATCATTACCGCTGTGCCGATATTGAAATTCTTATCAATATCAGCTTGAATCTCTTGAATATTTACTGTCATCCTGTTAAAATTTTAAAAATTAGATAGGGTTATTTTTTGCGGTAATGATATAACAAGGTGCGGAACAAAAAAAAAGGATATGTTGATTTGATAAATTTCGTCGTATATGAGACTAGTTTGTGTTGTCAAGTAAGTGTGGTGTAGATTTAAATATGTGTAGTATATATAAATGTGTTTAAAGTATTTTACTATATGTGTTTTAATATCTAAATTATAATGGAAGGTGATTTTGTGTACATAATCATAGTAAACAGATATTTTATACCTAAATATATAGTATAAGATGAGATCTATGTATATAAAATGTATAATAATAGTTTTAAGATTTAAATCTAACTTTATATCTTGTTTAAATGATATTAGTCACATTGGCTTATCCATTTTTAGGTCTTCAGCTTGTTCTAAGGTCTTAATGTGTATAGCCGGTTCACCATCATTTTTTCTTACATAAACTCTTCCTCTCGAAATCCAGCTATATTTAAATCCACATGATTTTTGAAGCTGTCGAGCCAGGAAGTGTACTTTTCTTGCCTTTGGGGTAAGAGACTCGTTAATAAAAATCCGTTCCATTTCTTGTCTCCCAAATATTTTGGTATTAATCTTTTCTACATTCTCTTTATTATATTTCTTAACTGTTTGCAATACTTTATTTCGGGTTTGACCGTCGTGATATTCTACCATTATAGGATTTTTAGTCCCAGTCTTTACTCTATAGCAATGTCGAATAGTTTCCTTTGGCAGTTTCAGCCCTATTGCATCATGCAGTTGTGTGACCATTTGCATAACATCTTCATTGTCTTTTTTTGGGGTATTTATTTCAATTAAATTAGATAGTTGCTTACGCTGAAGTTCCTCCATCTGATCTTCTAAATATATAATTCTGCTTAACGCTTTGGAGTGATCTTCTTTTAAGACATTAACCGTATTTTTTAGTTCACTATATAGTGCTGTTGTCTGTGATAGGGATTTTTCTATTTTTTCGTTCGTTTTCAAAATAAGATCATTTTGAGTTTTAAGCTCATTATTTTGTTCCTTAATTTCTTCAATAATTACGTTAATTTTTTCGAACTTCTCATCCTCACCCACTTTCATTAGACCAATGAAGTTGTGAATCTCCTCCTTCAAATCTTGAAAATCCGACCTCTCCTTACGTTTTCTAATAGCAATGTAGGGTTCTGAGTCGGTTATATTCTTACTAGCCAGATCAGGTTGTGATGAAGATTTAGTATCTTTATTCTTAGGCGAGCGTAGCATCTTAAAATTTTACCTATACTATATGATATCGCAGCGGCTTGAAGCAGTTGACTAGTATAAGACAGTATATCCAAGATAGACCAAAATGGCACTTATTGTAATCCAATTACAGTCGATACTCAAATAATCACACCTCACACAATTTATATTTTTAACAGTGCACTACTACTCGGTTCGAGAGCGCGACAAGCAATGCAAATAATTTATTATAGTGCTAAAATAGATTGTCCTATGTCCTATTGACCTAATTTTATAGATATTTTATAGAGTTCTACAAATGAAAGACAAGGTATTTTCAAAAAGTTGATTTATTATCTTTTTACATAAAAAACCACTTCAATTCTTATAACAAAATCATTCTGGATACCAATCCAAGCACTACCTACCCTAACTTACTGACTGTATAATAATAACCTCCAGTTTTGTCAATATTTAAAGCACAATTAATGGATGGATTGTATTTAATTATTACAGGTAAAAAGTTTAAGGATGACAAAGAAGTTTTAGCAGATGTATTAAGAAAGGTAACAAAGCAAAAAGAGAAGTATGCTGTTAGATTGAAGAAAGCTCTGAACCTGTCTGAAAATGTTACATTTCAAAGTATGATCAGTAAATTTACTACCCTTGCTGCAATTTTTATGACAGTGCAGTTTAGAGAACTGAAAAAGCACAAGATGGGGAGAAGGTTCACCGAGGAAGAGAAAATCATGGCACTGAGCTTATATAAACAAGGGCCACGTCTATATCGATTTTTGAGCAAAGCTTTTGTATTGCCATCTCCAATGACACTGAGTAGGCTAATTGCTCGAGCAGATTTAAAACCTGGGATAAATGAAAAGTTATTCAAGGTGATGAAAAAAAACGTTAAATACTTAAATGCTGATGACAGGTTGTGTGTATTGTTGTTTGACGAAATTGCTGTAACACCTCATTTTAGTTACAATTCACGAAAAGATAGGATTAGTGGGTTTGTATCTAACGGCAAAACTAAAGAAAAAAAAATTGCAGATCATGCTTTAGTTTTTATGATAAGAGGCGTTTTGCGAAATTATAAACAACCTGTTGTCTACACATTTTGCTCCGGCAGTACAAAAAAAAATGAACTCCGATGTTATACAAAAACTACACAGTGTGGGTCTGCGTGTTTTGGCCACTGTGTGTGATCAAGGAGCTTCTAATGTAAGCTGTATTAATCACCTAATTGAAGAAACAAGAGTAAAATATTCCAGGGAAAACAAAATATTACGAAGAGATATATTTGAAGTGGATAATAGAGAAGTTATACCTCTGTATGATCCGCCCCATCTAATAAAGGGTATACGAAATAATTTACTGAAAAAGGACTTGAAATGTACAATTGATGGGATATCCAAGACTGCTAAATGGGAACATTTGGTCTTATTACAAAAAGAGGATCCAGCATTTGAAGGTATTTGAAGCTGTTAAAAAAAATGACAGATGACCATGTAAACCCTGAAAAAAATAAAATGAAGGTGAAGTTTGCAACTCAAGTTTTTAGCGAAAAAGTTGCAAGTACTATGGCTTATTTGGCAGGTGAGTTAATAAAGACATTATTATTTTTTCATTTTGACATTTTTAGTCACTACAAACGAAAATACATGGGCTCATACTCGATAATATTTGTTGCTCTCATTGAAAATTTCGGAAATCACTATTTATAAAACATTTATGTTTAAAATTTTTTGAAGTTTAATACTTTCAGTTTCAGTTATATGGTCTCAATAATTTTCAGTAAAAGGACACAGTCACTACTCATAAAGCTAATGTGCCCATGGCTTATAGTCACTTAAATGTAAAATATAATTTCGTCAACAAATGTTTAATGTTATATACCTTGTCATTTATTTTGATAGGTAGAAATTAATAAATCTATTATTTAAAAGTAAATTTAATATTAATTGATAAAACCTAAATAATAATCTATATTGTTACATTTTATTTCAGATAAGAAGATATTACCAGAAGAATGCACTCAAACAGCAAGAGTCTTGCACTTTTTTGATGAGCTCTTTGGTTCAGTTAATGGAAGCCAAGACAATTTCAAAAAGAGAAGAGGAAAACTTTTACTTGGCGCTTTAACTCCGAGTTCACCTCATAATGCTGTATGGGCAAGAGCGAAAAAAATTCTACATTTATTCAAAATGGAAAAGAATATAAAATACCTAGTGTAAAAAACTGGCTACATACTATTAATAATATAGAATATCTTAGGGATGTGTTGTTCAACCAATATTCTATGAAGTCCATATGGATGCGACACTTCAATCAGGACCCCCTGGAGAACTTTTTTGGTAATATTCGTAGCCACGGGTTTCGAAATATAAACCCAACTCCAGAGGGTTTTGAAATAGCATTTGCATCCCTTTTAATTAGTAATCTAACTGGGACTCATTTGCAGAGTTATAATTGTCAACAAGATAGTTGTTCAACCATGTTTAAATCTATGAAAGAACTTTTTCAACTATCAAAGGTGGACAGCACATCCCAAGATATTGATTTAAGTTTTATTGAATCAAATATATTTATACCATTCGAAGAAAAAGAAAGGGACCCACGCATATTTGCCCAATTACAGTATGTAACTGGTTATATATTAAAAAAGACTAAATCAAATGTTTTCACTAACTGCGTCGATTGTAAAAATAGTTTTTATAGTAAAACACAAGAATTTGAATATATAAGGGCAAGAGAATTTCATAAAAATAAACAATACTTGCATTATCCAGCTAAATCTTTTATCAGAACATTTTCCAAAATGCAAGATATTGCAATGTATGTTTTAAAAAACCATTGTGACTATAATAATGTAAGAAACTACATGAAAACTATTTTCTATATGGAAATAAATACAAATGTAATCCAGTGCCAATTACATAAAAAACAAAATTTTGATTTCATATGCAATTTGGTTAGCAATTTCTTCACGTACAACTGGTGCAAAGATGTAAATAATATATTGAGTGGACGCAGAAAAGACGCAGTTAGTGATGGTGATATAGTTAAAAATTTAGCTAGTCAATATTTTAATAATAGACGAAAAAAATAAAATAATAATATGTACCTATACATTGTTTTATTCAAAATCCTACCATAACGTCATGACAATTTTAGCTAATGCTGATAAAATGGGGTTTTTCATTCAAATCGTTGGAATGGAATTGAAATATCCCCATTTTTACAGCATTAGCTAAAATTGTTAAGATTTCTTTTGTTGGGTACTACTGGCCGTGCATTAAACTTTTAGTGCTGTAGTATTGCGTTAGATGGCGTTTGCGGCCTTATTTTAACTGTGAACTCTATTCTCAGTATAATTAATGTACTCTGTGGGGGCATTTCACTTAGTACATTTTTGTTTTTTTGTAGAAGATTAGAATGTCGTTATATTGCGTTAGATGGCGCTATTGAGTTTTTTTAACGTTTCATAAGTCGTTTACATGTTTTATATTGAAGACGAGTTAATCTCAAATAAAATATAAATGTTTTATTTTTTAAATGTTATAGGTACCTATTTAATACTTAATTGAAATTAAATAATTTACTTCACAAGTTTATACTTGTAAACTCGCACTTCGTTATTTCAATGGTCACACCAAATATATTTAGGGAGGCAACATTTAATGTTTTAAAGTTTCTGATTGGTTAAACAGTTTCAATTTACTCAGAAAAATTGTGCAGGTTATTGTTAGACAGAAAATGGAAAATAGAAAATTATAAATATGATTTTTAAAATAATATGACAATAAATATGTGAAAATAAACAAAGAAATATTAAAATTACTTGACTTTTTTGGGCTAAGATGTAAAATTATTTTAAAATTTTTGCGAATATTCCCAGATCCCTGTTTTGTTAAAATTCTGTGTAAATATATTAAAATGTATAATATTAAGTTGTAGATAATGTAAAATATGTGTGCTTGCTTTTGTATTATAATATTTATTGTATGGTTACTTACATTATAATAAACTGGTGATGGACTAACATTCAAGGTTTATTTTTTATGTGTTGTTGTAGGTGTTATAACAAGGGAATCAAGCAATCTCTACTAATCTTCCTAGAAAATTATAATAGGCATAATGCCAACATACACAGTGACTTTTTCATCCTATTGACACCTGACAGTCACACTAAAGCGGTATAACAATCACCTACACCTACCGCACAACCTCTTCAGAAGCATATGAGGAGAGAAGCAATTGTAACTGGTCAAAAGCCTCAAATTTGAAGAACATTCTCACATTGACATTGGCAGAATTACTGCTATTCAAAGCGGTAGAAAAGCCATAGACAAGAGAAGAAGAAGAAGAAGAATCTTGAATGTGTTCTAGTTATTTTATTTTATTATTTCCAATAATTTTGCTGATTTCCCGGACCCTGACGACTCTCGCTTTTACCGTTTGACCCCTGCATCTGTTTTTTGGACACACAACCCTGCTTACAACGATCGACCCCTGCATACGATATTGCCTGACGATTTATCTCTCATTTAATTAAAAATGGCTGGATCAACTAGAAATTGTTGTATTCCGTCTTGTAACACAACTTGTAAGTACCTTGTAATTTTTATTATTTCTAAATACCATAACTTTCTTATTATCCTTATTCATTAAAGATCCTGTTGGCTGAAGTGTAGTTTATAATCCGCTGAATATATAAGATATGGCTAGGTATATATTCTTGCACAGGAGGTCGAGAAGAACAAGAATTATCAGTCCTTTTTGTCTATAATCAACTTTAATGTTTTTTTTTTATTAAGATACTAACCTAACCAAAGTTAAAAATTAAAAAAAATATTAATTTCTTTAAAAATTCAGTAAAAAAATTACACATCTCCGGCGGGAAAAATGATAGGGGGTGATTCCCTCCTCCCCTCCTGTTCTTGACTCTTGGAAGGTGACTTGTTTTAAGATTTTTACCCTAGGTTAGTTTAGGTACCCTAATAAATAATTAAGATGATGTTTGACTTGTTGTATTCTTGTTCCTCTTCTGATTTAGATAATGTTACCTTGCATATATTTCCTCATCCAGAAAAAGAGAAAGAAAGATTTATGAAGTGGATAAATGCTGTTGGAAGTGACTTATTATTATTAGATCATCACTTTATATACAGAAATAGGAGAATATGCCATAACCACTTTGAAGAGAGATACTTAACTTGGTCAAGACGATTAAGCGATGGAGCTGTCCCTTCTTTATGCATTCCCGGTAATTAAATTACTTCAATTTTATTATATTTACTCTATATATATATATAGATAATAATTATATACAATTTGTTCAAACAGACCATGGTCTGCAAGCAAATTGTTCAGCTGTCAGCCCAAAGGTCTCCTGTGGCTTGAAAAATCCAACAGCAAGCATACTTATGCTATAGTTTAATAATGTGCCTAAATGTAACGATGGAAGAGAATGTAACGGTTTCCTTCTCACAGGCAGCAAGAATACAAGTTTATTATCTGATAGAATTATTTGGAATTGAAATTTGGAAACAGGTCATTGTTAATTTCAGTACACTTCATTTGGTGTCTCTGAGAAGGAAATTAAGTTGCTAATACATGCCAGTTGCCAAGAATTTCTGGCCAACTAATTAAAATTTTTATTTTCAAAATGTTAATAAGGTTAAGAGTATTGAAAATTCTATATATTTGAATTTGAATATTATATATATTTTACAGGAATGCAGCATGCTGTTTTGAGAGACATAACAAACATTAACATTGCTGCCAGTTGTAATGAATTAGGAACTGCATCTACTTCTGCAGGTGATTTGAGCCTTTTTTTGATTATTACTCACATTTTAATATTACAACGGTTTATTAAAATAATTGTCAAATAATAATAAATATTTTTTTACTATAAAAATAATAGGAAAAATTATACATACAGGCAAAATATAGTCTCTAACTAATATGCAACTTATATTTCAAGCAAGTTAAATTAATAATTTTCACATCTTTTTGCTTGACACTTCTACTACAATTATTTTATATATTATATAAATAATTTATTATAGTGCTAAAATAGATTGTCCTATGTCCTATTGACCTAATTTTATGTTGTTTCATTTTTAGATACAATTCCAGAGGTGAAAGTCACGCAAACTGTAACTGTTAAACAGAGTTCTACAAATGAAAGACAAGGTATTTTCAAAAAGTTGATTTATTATCTTTTTACATAAAAAACCACTTCAATTCTTATAACAAAATCATTCTGGATACCAATCCAAGCACTACCTACCCTAACTTACTGACTGTATAATAATAACCTCCAGTTTTGTCAATATTTAAAGCACAATTAATGGATGGATTGTATTTAATTATTACAGGTAAAAAGTTTAAGGATGACAAAGAAGTTTTAGCAGATGTATTAAGAAAGGTAACAAAGCAAAAAGAGAAGTATGCTGTTAGATTGAAGAAAGCTCTGAACCTGTCTGAAAATGTTACATTTCAAAGTATGATCAGTAAATTTACTACCCTTGCTGCAATTTTTATGACAATGCAGTTTAGAGAACTGAAAAAGCACAAGATGGGGAGAAGGTTCACCGAGGAAGAGAAAATCATGGCACTGAGCTTATATAAACAAGGGCCACGTCTATATCGATTTTTGAGCAAAGCTTTTGTATTGCCATCTCCAATGACACTGAGTAGGCTAATTGCTCGAGCAGATTTAAAACCTGGGATAAATGAAAAGTTATTCAAGGTGATGAAAAAAAACGTTAAATACTTAAATGCTGATGACAGGTTGTGTGTATTGTCGTTTGACGAAATTGCTGTAACACCTCATTTTAGTTACAATTCACGAAAAGATAGAATACAAACCGTATCTAACGGCAAAACTAAAGAAAAAAAAATTGCAGATCATGCTTTAGTTTTTATGATAAGAGGCGTTTTGCGAAATTATAAACAACCTGTTGTCTACACATTTTGCTCCGGCAGTACAAAAAAAAATGAACTCGCTATGTTGATAACCGATGTTATACAAAAACTACACAGTGTGGGTCTGCGTGTTTTGGCCACTGTGTGTGATCAAGGAGCTTCTAATGTAAGCTGTATTAATCACCTAATTGAAGAAACAAGAGTAAAATATTCCAGGGAAAACAAAATATTACGAAGAGATATATTTGAAGTGGATAATAAAGAAGTTATACCTCTGTATGATCCGCCCCATCTAATAAAGGGTATACGAAATAATTTACAATTGATGGGATATCCAAGACTGCTAAATGGGAACATTTGGTCTTATTACAAAAAGAGGATCCAGCATTTGAAGGTATTTGAAGCTGTTAAAAAAAATGACAGATGACCATGTAAACCCTGAAAAAAATAAAATGAAGGTGAAGTTTGCAACTCAAGTTTTTAGCGAAAAAGTTGCAAGTACTATGGCTTATTTGGCAGGTGAGTTAATAAAGACATTATTATTTTTTCATTTTGACATTTTTAGTCACTACAAACGAAAATACATGGGCTCATACTCGATAATATTTGTTGCTCTCATTGAAAATTTCGGAAATCACTATTTATAAAACATTTATGTTTAAAATTTTTTGAAGTTTAATACTTTCAGTTTCAGTTATATGGTCTCAATAATTTTCAGTAAAAGGACACAGTCACTACTCATAAAGCTAATGTGCCCATGGCTTATAGTCACTTAAATGTAAAATATAATTTCGTCAACAAATGTTTAATGTTATATACCTTGTCATTTATTTTGATAGGTAGAAATTAATAAATCTATTATTTAAAAGTAAATTTAATATTAATTGATAAAACCTAAATAATAATCTATATTGTTACATTTTATTTCAGATAAGAAGATATTACCAGAAGAATGCACTCAAACAGCAAGTGTCTTGCACTTTTTTGATGAGCTCTTTGGTTCAGTTAATGGAAGCCAAGACAATTTCAAAAAGAGAAGAGGAAAACTTTTACTTGGCGCTTTAACTCCGAGTTCACCTCATAATGCTGTATGGGCAAGAGCGAAAAAAATTCTACATTTATTCAAAATGGAAAAGAATATAAAATACCTAGTGTAAAAAACTGGCTACATACTATTAATAATATAGAATATCTTAGGGATGTGTTGTTCAACCAATATTCTATGAAGTCCATATGGATGCGACACTTCAATCAGGACCCCCTGGAGAACTTTTTTGGTAATATTCGTAGCCACGGGTTTCGAAATATAAACCCAACTCCAGAGGGTTTTGAAATAGCATTTGCATCCCTTTTAATTAGTAATCTAACTGGGACTCATTTGCAGAGTTATAATTGTCAACAAGATAGTTGTTCAACCATGTTTAAATCTATGAAAGAACTTTTTCAACTATCAAAGGTGGACAGCACATCCCAAGATATTGATTTAAGTTTTATTGAATCAAATATATTTATACCATTCGAAGAAAAAGAAAGGGACCCACGCATATTTGCCCAATTACAGTATGTAACTGGTTATATATTAAAAAAGACTAAATCAAATGTTTTCACTAACTGCGTCGATTGTAAAAATAGTTTTTATAGTAAAACACAAGAATTTGAATATATAAGGGCAAGAGAATTTCATAAAAATAAACAATACTTGCATTATCCAGCTAAATCTTTTATCAGAACATTTTCCAAAATGCAAGATATTGCAATGTATGTTTTAAAAAACCATTGTGACTATAATAATGTAAGAAACTACATGAAAACTATTTTCTATATGGAAATAAATACAAATGTAATCCAGTGCCAATTACATAAAAAACAAAATTTTGATTTCATATGCAATTTGGTTAGCAATTTCTTCACGTACAACTGGTGCAAAGATGTAAATAATATATTGAGTGGACGCAGAAAAGACGCAGTTAGTGATGGTGATATAGTTAAAAATTTAGCTAGTCAATATTTTAATAATAGACGAAAAAAATAAAATAATAATATGTACCTATACATTGTTTTATTCAAAATCCTACCATAACGTCATGACAATTTTAGCTAATGCTGATAAAATGGGGTTTTTCATTCAAATCGTTGGAATGGAATTGAAATATCCCCATTTTTACAGCATTAGCTAAAATTGTTAAGATTTCTTTTGTTGGGTACTACTGGCCGTGCATTAAACTTTTAGTGCTGTAGTATTGCGTTAGATGGCGTTTGCGGCCTTATTTTAACTGTGAACTCTATTCTCAGTATAATTAATGTACTCTGTGGGGGCATTTCACTTAGTACATTTTTGTTTTTTTTGTAGAAGATTAGAATGTCGTTATATTGCGTTAGATGGCGCTATTGAGTTTTTTTAACGTTTCATAAGTCGTTTACATGTTTTATATTGAAGACGAGTTAATCTCAAATAAAATATAAATGTTTTATTTTTTAAATGTTATAGGTACCTATTTAATACTTAATTGAAATTAAATAATTTACTTCACAAGTTTATACTTGTAAACTCGCACTTCGTTATTTCAATGGTCACACCAAATATATTTAGGGAGGCAACATTTAATGTTTTAAAGTTTCTGATTGGTTAAACAGTTTCAATTTACTCAGAAAAATTGTGCAGGTTATTGTTAGACAGAAAATGGAAATCATAAATATGATTTTTAAAATAATATGACAATAAATATGTGAAAATAAACAAAGAAATATTAAAATTACTTGACTTTTTTGGGCTAAGATGTAAAATTATTTTAAAATTTTTGCGAATATTCCCAGATCCCTGTTTTGTTAAAATTCTGTGTAAATATATTAAAATGTATAATATTAAGTTGTAGATAATGTAAAATATGTGTGCTTGCTTTTGTATTATAATATTTATTGTATGGTTACTTACATTATAATA
Source organism: Limenitis camilla (assembly GCA_905147385.1). Classification (NCBI taxonomy): domain Eukaryota; kingdom Metazoa; phylum Arthropoda; class Insecta; order Lepidoptera; family Nymphalidae; genus Limenitis; species Limenitis camilla. Next base: position 574,040 of record LR990254.1, read on the forward strand.
AACTGGTGATGGACTAACATTCAAGGTTTATTTTTTATGTGTTGTTGTAGGTGTTATAACAAGGGAATCAAGCAATCTCTACTAATCTTCCTAGAAAATTATAATAGGCATAATGCCAACATACACAGTGACTTTTTCATCCTATTGACACCTGACAGTCACACTAAAGCGGTATAACAATCACCTACCGCACAACCTCTTCAGAAGCATATGAGGAGAGAAGCAATTGTAACTGGTCAAAAGCCTCAAATTTGAAGAACATTCTCACATTGACATTGGCAGAATTACTGCTATTCAAAGCGGTAGAAAAGCCATAGACAAGAGAAGAAGAAGAAGAAGAATCTTGAATGTGTTCTAGTTATTTTATTTTATTATTTCCAATAATTTTGCTGATTTCCCGGACCCTGACGACTCTCGCTTTTACCGTTTGACCCCTGCATCTGTTTTTTGGACACACAACCCTGCTTACAACGATCGACCCCTGCATACGATATTGCCTGACGATTTATCTCTCATTTAATTAAAAATGGCTGGATCAACTAGAAATTGTTGTATTCCGTCTTGTAACACAACTTGTAAGTACCTTGTAATTTTTATTATTTCTAAATACCATAACTTTCTTATTATCCTTATTCATTAAAGATCCTGTTGGCTGAAGTGTAGTTTATAATCCGCTGAATATATAAGATATGGCTAGGTATATATTCTTGCACAGGAGGTCGAGAAGAACAAGAATTATCAGTCCTTTTTGTCTATAATCAACTTTAATGTTTTTTTTTTATTAAGATACTAACCTAACCAAAGTTAAAAATTAAAAAAAATATTAATTTCTTTAAAAATTCAGTAAAAAAATTACACATCTCCGGCGGGAAAAATGATAGGGGGTGATTCCCTCCTCCCCTCCTGTTCTTGACTCTTGGAAGGTGACTTGTTTTAAGATTTTTACCCTAGGTTAGTTTAGGTACCCTAATAAATAATTAAGATGATGTTTGACTTGTTGTATTCTTGTTCCTCTTCTGATTTAGATAATGTTACCTTGCATATATTTCCTCATCCAGAAAAAGAGAAAGAAAGATTTATGAAGTGGATAAATGCTGTTGGAAGTGACTTATTATTATTAGATCATCACTTTATATACAGAAATAGGAGAATATGCCATAACCACTTTGAAGAGAGATACTTAACTTGGTCAAGACGATTAAGCGATGGAGCTGTCCCTTCTTTATGCATTCCCGGTAATTAAATTACTTCAATTTTATTATATTTACTCTATATATATATATATATATATAGATAATAATTATATACAATTTGTTCAAACAGACCATGGTCTGCAAGCAAATTGTTCAGCTGTCAGCCCAAAGGTCTCCTGTGGCTTGAAAAATCCAACAGCAAGCATACTTATGCTATAGTTTAATAATGTGCCTAAATGTAACGATGGAAGAGAATGTAACGGTTTCCTTCTCACAGGCAGCAAGAATACAAGTTTATTATCTGATAGAATTATTTGGAATTGAAATTTGGAAACAGGTCATTGTTAATTTCAGTACACTGCATTTGGTGTCTCTGAGAAGGAAATTAAGTTGCTAATACATGCCAGTTGCCAAGAATTTCTGGCCAACTAATTAAAATTTTTATTTTCAAAATGTTAATAAGGTTAAGAGTATTGAAAATTCTATATATTTGAATTTGAATATTATATATATTTTACAGGAATGCAGCATGCTGTTTTGAGAGACATAACAAACATTAACATTGCTGCCAGTTGTAATGAATTAGGAACTGCATCTACTTCTGCAGGTGATTTGAGCCTTTTTTTGATTATTACTCACATTTTAATATTACAACGGTTTATTAAAATAATTGTCAAATAATAATAAATATTTTTTTACTATAAAAATAATAGGAAAAAATATACATACAGGCAAAATATAGTCTCTAACTAATATGCAACTTATATTTCAAGCAAGTTAAATTAATAATTTTCACATCTTTTTGCTTGACACTTCTACTACAATTATTTTATATATTATATAAATAATTTATTATAGTGCTAAAATAGATTGTCCTATGTCCTATTGACCTAATTTTATGTTGTTTCATTTTTAGATACAATTCCAGAGGTGAAAGTCACGCAAACTGTAACTGTTAAACAGAGTTCTACAAATGAAAGACAAGGTATTTTCAAAAAGTTGATTTATTATCTTTTTACATAAAAAACCACTTCAATTCTTATAACAAAATCATTCTGGATACCAATCCAAGCACTACCTACCCTAACTTACTGACTGTATAATAATAACCTCCAGTTTTGTCAATATTTAAAGCACAATTAATGGATGGATTGTATTTAATTATTACAGGTAAAAAGTTTAAGGATGACAAAGAAGTTTTAGCAGATGTATTAAGAAAGGTAACAAAGCAAAAAGAGAAGTATGCTGTTAGATTGAAGAAAGCTCTGAACCTGTCTGAAAATGTTACATTTCAAAGTATGATCAGTAAATTTACTACCCTTGCTGCAATTTTTATGACAATGCAGTTTAGAGAACTGAAAAAGCACAAGATGGGGAGAAGGTTCACCGAGGAAGAGAAAATCATGGCACTGAGCTTATATAAACAAGGGCCACGTCTATATCGATTTTTGAGCAAAGCCAGTATTCCCAAGATCAGTTTGTTCAACTGGGTATAGATATAATGTTAAGTGTAAATAGATGTAATGAAATGCTTTATATTTTATTTATTAGGGAATGTAGACACTCAACAATTTATATAATTCTTAGAAATAAATAAATAATGTACCTTGAGATATTTTTGCATATAAGCCAGCAGCAACAGTGTGACTTAATACTTGGGCGGCAAGGTATACCCGCATCTTTTGTTTGGCGTTCGGCTGGATATGTTCCTTAGTCAGTGAAGGCGCAAATACGAAATTGGGGTTATTATTATCAATTTCAAAAAAAATTTTTATGTGACTCCATTTTGCAATCCCTGGAAAATAATATATTTTTATAAACAAAGAAGGGGGCTATGCACCAAACTCTCTGTGGGATTAACTCAGGAATGCGGACATATGTAAAAAGAGCAATGTTACTAATATATAATTCAGAAAAAATAATTTTTCCGTGGTTAGTTAGTTACATTTACAAGATATTTGCAGTATGGGGTTGATTATGTTAAATATAAATATTAACAATAAATTACCTGTCCCAATTTTGTTAGCTGAAGATATATCCGTAGGACACTTTATGTCATATTTTATAAATAAATTTCGAAAGCACTTGAGCAGACGGGGAGTATCAAACAATGTAACTAGTACTTCATTTTCAGCTACTACTATGTGTGGGTGTTCCACTGAAGCACCAAGAACGCGCAAAGCCTTTTTGTTCACTCCACCCTGGTCGCACACTGTTGCAGCTATATTCAATCCAGTTTCAAAGCAGCATTTTAAAACCTGAAAAATAATAATATGTCATTTATAATTGTAGTAAAATCTGTACTATAAAATCCACAAGAATTCACCTTATAAAGCTTAAAGAAATATTAAATGACGCGATTAATTCTTAAAATATTATTGAAGAGGAGGAAGTAAGTAACTTACTTCTTTTAACAGAACTGCAAGCCTATCTGCTGTGACAGATGATCCAGAAAAGTAGTAGGCTATAGGTTGCTTTACTTTTTTGCGTATGCCACCAACCGTAAACACTAAAGCATGTGATGCTATTTCAGGTGTGCGTCCCTGTGTCCCATGGTCTTGAACACCTTCAACAATGTCCAACTTTCTGTTGTAGTGTAGATTTTTCCTTATCGACATTTCATCAAACATTACTATAAATAAACATTATATCCGAGGGATTTAATGTTTTCACATAGTTTGCTAATACATTGAAAACTTTGGGGTTCATCCCAACTCTCATATCTAATCTACTTAATAAAGCCTTAAGTGTTGATGTTGCTGGTAAGCAAAATAGTCTTCGTAGTAAACGGTAGCATGTAGGTGACCTTTTATATAATCTCAATGCTGTAATTTTGGCTTCTGGTGTCCACCTCCGACCTCTTGACTTTCTTTTAAAGTTTTTTTAATTTGACTCTGCAATAACAAAGCATATGCAGATGGAATTTTGCATTTAATTAGCTCATTTACATTGTCATCTTTTTCTAATATGTTTAAGGCTGACACATTTGTTAGGGTCTTTATCCTTTTCTTTTTGAGGGAACAAATTTTCCTCATGAGCTTTCTGCATTTATTAAGTAATTGTTTCTCTTTATTAATTTTCATCTCTCCTGAAGTTGTCGGTATCATGTTTTGTGTGCTTGTAAGTACAGATTGCTTCTGCATTTCCTTAGTTCTGGTTTTTTTTGGCAGAGATGATAGTGTTAGTTGTGATGTTCCTGGCATAGATTCAATAGGATGTTGTGGTAGAGTTTGTGCTATCTGAAAATGTAATAACACTCATATGAGATGTGCACTGCTCTGCCTTTAGACTATGCCGATTCTAAATTCAGAGAAGCGTCAGTAGCTCAGTGGTTCGGGCGTTGGATTCATGATCAACAAGTCGTGGGTTCAAATCCCACAATGCAAGCTTACTAGGAGGGGTAAAGGGAATACTAGTAGTATGTGATCCATACTGCTAGTAATCTTTAAAAAAAAAAAAAAAAATCATAAATGTTGTTACCTTCCAATTTACTTATAGTATGGAAATAGAATAGGTGGTTGTAAGTAAATCATTGCACATGGATTCTAATTATGAGTTTATATACATGCTGGAGTTCTGATGTAGTAGCAGTAACTGACTTGTAATAAAACTTCATTTTTATGAAGTGATTAATATTGAGCCCCACTGAACCCATTTTGGTATAGTAATTAAATACTTACTTGGACATAGGCTCCATCATCAATATTTGTTGTTAATTGGTCTCGGTTTGTAATATCTGACAGTGGCAATTGACATGAGGAACCTGCCACAGGTTCAATGGGATATTTTGGATGAGTTAGTGTAATCTGAAAGATGATATGAATTCGTTATTAACAATTGAAAATAAGTAGCATTGGTCTCTTAAACAAAACATCTACCATAACTATGTAACTCAGCCACACTTAATCTGCGCCATTGTCTCTTAATCAGTATGTTTTTAACCATTTTAAAAATTATGGAATGATATCCGCCTTTTCTTTAACAGTGAAAACAGCAATTCTTATATAAAAGTTTATTCACTTGCTACTCAGAATATCACTTTGAAACAGAACCATAAATAGTACACTAAAGGTGAAGGTAAAACTGATGATCTGTGTAGATGTAAACAAAACATAAGAAATGCAGAAAAGATCTAAACAAAACATAAGAAACAAATTTTAAGAAATCGCATGCTCAATTGTGCATGAGATTTCTCAAAATTTGTTTGTTATATATATATTATATAAAATAAATTTCCAAAAAACTCACCTGTACATAATTAACTTCAGGGGCAGCATGTCTACGCAGTTTTTTGGTAGTAAAGTCCACATATGCTGACTCTTTGAAATGTGTGTGACACAGCATTCGATGCTCACTATATAACATCATTTGGAAATCAGGTGAAGACCAATTTCCAGTAGGAAAACAAAATTTCGCCCATTGTTCACAGCTAAAATGATTTATATCTATGAATAATATACAAATATTATATTTAGTCCTCTGTAAATATTGAGTGATCTAGGAAATTCAGAAACAAAGTTTGGTTATGTTTGAATATAAAAATATGCGGGCATTCAGATGGAATTATAAAGCAAGTTCAATCTATTAGAATCATAAAGAGATTATAGAAAAATTAAAATGATAAAGAGGTAAAGTTTGTGATGTTTCTAGAACAGATAATTTCTGGATCTACTAAACCGATTCTGAAAATTCTTTTACCAATAGAGAGCCACATTATTTGTGAGTGTCATAGGCTATACTTTATCCCCATATTCCAACGGGACTGGAAATATGAGGTCGAAACCGTGCGGCACTGCTAGTAGTTTATATGATGTAAACGTAAAGGTATAAACTAAGAAATACGTACCGAAGATAGTTCATACATCCCGGTTTAGGAAACCGATGTAAAATAAGGTTCTCACTCGATGTAGCACCACACATAAAGCATTTTCTTTTGTGTTCTTTCATTCTGATAACAACAAGCAATCAACGAAGCAACAAATAAAACCGATAACAATAATAAATAACAAACAAACAAAACAGATAACGATAAGATAACAACAACGAACAAAACTCAAAAGTGAATTAAACTAACGAAGAAACAAAGAAAGTTGGTTTTTGTATGGTTTATGCAAACGACAAGCCGCAATAAGCAAACCACAGAACATATATTATCCTAAAGGAAAGAATGATAACTCCATAGTAAAAATTGGGAGACTAATTGAGATACTAGCGCCATCTATGTGCGACCCCCAGACAACTAATGAGGCGGGAAATGTACGGCTTTTTAAATTTTCACTGTAGGCGGGAATTTTAAAATTATGATAATTTAAATTCGTGTCATTTTTACGGACATCCTAAGGATGGAAGATGTAAAACTGTAATGTCTACGTACTAAAATCCAAACAAAATTTTAGCATATATACAACAGATTTACATCTACCAACCTTAAGAACTCCATACTTATAAACACGAATTTAAAATATCCTACTGTATACAAAAAAAGAAACCGTAAGATAATAAAACATAATATGTTGATATACATATAATTTTATTGTATTAAAACAACTTGTATTGATTACTTAAATTACTTATAACATTTGAAATAACTTAATAAGTTTAAGATATCATTAAGAATAGGATACTCATTATTACTATTTAAACAAGAATTATGCTGTATTAAATAATTATATATTACAGATACCTCATTTATTTTTTATGAGGTAAGATATTATTGTCTCACAAATCAAAATGATATAATAACATGTAACTCGTTATATTGTTATTTTCAAGTTTATGAATATCAGTTTTTATCGGTGTATACACCCAATTCAATTTTAAAATAGTTAACTTTAGATATAAAAAATTAAACAACTCGGATAAAAGAAACAATAAGTCAGGACTTGGTCCTGCCTTTAAGACATTAATCAAAATAATTAAAATAAAAGTACTTTTAACATATTTATAGTTTTTTTTCATGCAAATAAGTTTTAACATAAGAACCCCTGTTATTATCGGTGTTGCAATATGTTAATTTTTTTTTTCAATGCTGACATGGATGCCATTTGCGCAAAATTGCGATTTTTTAAAACACAAAATCTTTTAATACATATGTACAGGACACTATTATTTATATATTGTATATTTTCTACTTTATGCGGTATACATTCTTCCAAGAAGTTAAAACAGGTATTGTAATTTAATTTTTCTATAACATCTTTTTTTATGTAATTTTTATGACTATTTTGAATTAATAATTCATTTATTAGTGTAGCACAGGTTTCTACACATTGTACAAAATCTTTTGAAGCATATTTCAAGCTTTTTTTGCATTCTGTGTAATATTCTTTATTTGTAACAAAATTATGCAAAGTTATACTTTCACAAGACGTAAAAATACTTTTGCATGTTTTACAGGTTTCGTTTAATTTTTGATTCTTTAATAAAAATCCACAAACATACGCACAAGCTTGAACCTCTCCTGCATCTTCACAAATCGTTTCAACTAAAGAATTTTCTACTGCAGAAACCATGTTTGACAAGAGAGGCACCCTATCTGTATTAATGACAACTGTCTTAGGGAGCTCTTCAGAAGTTAAAAGAAATTTGAAATTATTAATAATACAAATATTATTATCTGCTTCACAATTTCCTGTGCTTATATGGGAAAGACTAGAAAGAACTGCGGTTTTAAAACCAGCAACAAATTGTCCTGCCGTTGGGTTTGAATTAGAACCACAATTCCCTCTTATGCACCCAAATAAATTCTCAAGAGGATCTTGCTGCAGTCGACGAGTAGAGAGACTTTTCACATCTGTGTTTTGTTTTATAGTTGACCACAGCATCTCCATTCCATTAAGGGTCCAAATCCAACCTTCTTTAGATGGCGGCGCGCTATGGCTACCAATAAAATTCATGTTCTGAAAAAAACTCTTCATTTTTCTAAAAAAATCCAAATGTGGTGATTTTTCAGTCATATTTGTTGCATAAGGCTTTCCACGCCTCCTGTCTGGATTGTCACTATTTAATAAGTCAAATAATTTGTCCATATTTGATACAACATTTGCTGTGACAATCGCTTCAGCAGTGAGTTCACCTGTAAATAAATTAAAAAATTTATGATTGAAAAACTTTAAGATTTTAAATATATTGAATATTTGGAATTTTAACTAAGTTGTTACTCTTTCAATCAGAAGCAGACAAAATTAATATGATGAAATTTGTTTAAAAAAACCAGTGTATCTGTTCAAAACAAAACAATGTGGTATAAACATATTACTTTTTACAAAGGAATGGCTTGGTTTTGCTAAAAATAATAAATTGTAGGGAAATGTACCTTGAGCTATTTTTGCTAACATCCCCGCAGCAACTGTATGGCTTAAAACTTGGGCAGCAAGGTTGACCTTCATCTTTTGTTTAGAATTTGGTCCTAAGTGATCCCTACGTAAAGTAGGAGCAAAAACAAAATTGGGATTTGAAGAGTCCAAATTGTAAAAATCTTCTATATGACTCCATTTAGCCACACCTAAAAAAGGTATGAGTCGTCAGCACATAAAATCATAATCAATATTATAAATGTATTTAGCTTTAGGGAAACTAGCATGCTTTCACTTCAAGACAATGTTATATGGTGACTACTAAAAATGGTATTTTTTATATTTACCTATTCCACTAGTGTTGTTTATGTCAACAGTACAACTTATATTGTACTTCAGAAACAAATTTCTAAAACATTTTAGAAGATGGGGCACATCAAAAATACTGACAATTTCCTTTTTATTAATTACAAGTGATGGCTTCTCTTGTGTGGCACCTAGGATTTTTAATGCCCTTCTGTTGACACCATCCAAATCGCACACAATAGCCATTATGTTAATGTCACAGGTCAGACAGCATGAAACAACCTGCAGGCATAAGGTTGTTTTTATATTAATAAACTTTAATAATTAACAAGCAATGTACACAACACACAAATGTTTGTTATATTTTTACCTCTTTTATAATAACAGCTAGTCTATCAGCAGTTACATGTGAACCGGATAAATAATATGCTATTGGTTGTTTTACTTGTTTTCTTATGCCAGTGATCATGAAGACAAGAGCTGCAGTAGCTACTTCTGGAGATCTTCCATGAGTACCATGATCTTGATAGCCATCAATGCAATCATCTTTCATGTTGTAGTGCAAATGTCGTTTAATTGCCATTTCATCAAATAACAATGTGTAAGCATTGTCAGACTTGTTTTGGTTTTTGGCAAAGCCTTGGATAACCTTCATAATATTATTATTCATACCAACATTTATTTTAAATCTTCCCAGTAGAGATTTTAGTGTCCCAGGTGAAGGAAGGCAAAAAACCCTTCTCATTAGCCTATAACATGTAGGCGATCTTTTATACAGCCTAAGGGCTAGTATTTTTAACTCTGTAGTCCATCTTCGACCCAATAATTTCTTCTTAAAATTTTGCAATTCTCCTTGCAATAACAAGGCAAAACTTGGACTTATTTTATTGCTTAATTTTTGTATTGTCTCATCTTCAACTAATGAAGTTATCATTTGCTTCTTTTTCATATTTTTTATTACTGAACGTAACTTACATATCTTTTGGATATATTTTTTGCACTTATTGTACCGCAAGGAAATATCCTGAAATTGAATATAATCATAGCATTATTTTTCTTTATATTCCTGGTCATAAAAATCTTAACTATAGGTTTATATTTTATTATATTCACATTAATCCCTCTAATCCCACTAATATTATAAATTCGACAGTTTGTGAAGATGTTTGGATGTTTGTGACTTAATGACGCAGCTGAATGGATCTGGATGAAATTTTGCACACATAGAAAATGATTTTGATTAACATATAGGATACTTTTTATCCGCGTAAAATTTTTATTTTATTTTTTTTTAATTTTCCTGAAGCGAAGCGAAGGCGATTTGCTAGTGAGCACTAATACTAGAAATCCTTGAGATCTTTAAAATATTTTTTAATAGAATATATGAATACAACTACAGTTTCAGATAAAATTTTATTATATATTTAAATAAGATTATAATAAAGATATCAAAACCAAAACAAATCAATGCTTATAAAAATTAACAATACCTTGGAATGTGATTGTGAGTTACCAAATGAACGACAATAAGAATGATCTGACATCCTGTTTTGTATAACAGACTTGCAAGCAGCAACATCCCTTGCAATATTATCTGTGCCTTGAAGTAAACTTGAAGGACCAGGCTTAACAAAAGAAGTATTTTCCTGTAAAAATAAAATGTTTATATAATATGAGAAATATTTTTTTTTGTTGAATTGACTACAATTCAGGAAGTGACATAGATTATCCTGGAAAAATGTTATCTTTAACAGTATAAAAAAAACAACATTACATGGGCAGAGTGAGCAGAAATGTAAAATCCTACTAATATATAAATGTTAAAGTTTGCAAGGATGTTTGGATGTTTGTGACTTTATCATATTCTATATGTGTACAAGATTTGGACGAAAATTTGTACACATATAGAATATGATAAGCGAGGGTGGGTCGCTAGTATGTTATAATTATAGATGCATATTGATTTCATAAAGATAGTTAAAGTTAAAATAATGATTAAAATTCTGTAGATGACTAGCATGATAGTTTTTACCTTGGCAAGGTTGGTAATATCCTTAAATGCACTTGAAGGGCCAGGGACAGGTTGGCTTAATAGTTCATTAGAAAAATAAACTGCCATATTCTGAAAATAAAATATTATATTGTATTAATTTTAAAACATTTCAGATAACTTTAGTTTAAATTATTGTTCAGTCCTATTCTTACCTCATCTGATGGTGTAGCATGTTTTAATAGCTTCTTTTTGGAAGAATCTATATATGCAAACTCTGAAAAATGTCTAGAACATAACATCCTATGTTTTGTCCAGAGTTTCATTTGAAATTTTGGACATGACCACTCTTCATCAGGAAAACAATATTTGGCCCATAATTCACATCTGTAATAAAAATATGAAACTATTACTCATATGTAGATCTTATCCCCAACGAACTTATAAGTCTACAAAGACTTATATGATTCACATGAATTTTAAGGCTTTTATCTAATCGATATACAATCTATAGCTACTTCTATACTTATACCACTAGTATTATAAAGATGTAGTTTATGAGATTGTGACGTTGTAGGGGGTAATTTCTGGATCTACTAAACCGATTTTGAAAATTCTTTTACCAATAGAAAGCCACATTATTTGTGTGTCAAGAATATATTTTATCCCAATATTCCCACGGGAACGGGAACTACACGGGTGAAAACTCGCGGCACTACTAGTGTAATACAAAATATTATTACCGTAATATATTAGTCCTCCCGGGTCTGGGGAAACGATGTAATATTATAGAGGGATCTATCACGGGTGATATACCACATTTTAAACATTTTCGCATATTTTCTTTCATAATTAAAAGAAAACAAAGAGTCACTATCTCAAATACCACACTTTCACACAACTAGAGGAGGAGCAGAAGCTCAACTCAACTCGTTAAAGAAAAGATAAATGAAGAATTTAATACACCAAAAGCATTTACAAGTAAAAAGAAAACGACTCACAATATGTATAATTTTTATTTACTTGAAATGACTTTCATAATTCAAACTCAACTAGAAGTTGTTGCGAAATTGTAATAGTAGGGAATTCATGACTTGTTTTGTCAAATGTTGTCACTCGTAAAAAAACATTCTTGATTAAAATATTTTTCTTCTTTGTTGTGGCAGCACAGGTTCTGACCCCCGTAGTTATTCCACCCCTCCCTAGAAGAGTTGACACCCCCTGAAGCAAACAGTCACACATTTTGAAATTATAATATGTAATGTTGCCATGCCACATTTAAATCGTGATATATTTTATTACTGGCAACATAAATTTGGCCCCCGTAGGTATAATCCATTGTAACGGTACTAAGTCGACACCAGGCGACTGACTCAGGGGCATTTCACTTAGTACATTTTTGTTTTTTTGTAGAAGATTAGAATGTCGTTATATTGCGTTGGATGGCGCTATTGAGTTTTTCTAACGTTTTATAAGTCGTTTACATGTTTTATATTGAAGACGAGTTAATCTCAAATAAAATATAAATGTTTTATTTTTTAAATGTTATAGGTACCTATTTAATACTTAATTGAAATTAAATAATTTACTTCACAAGTTTATACTTGTAAACTCGCACTTCGTTATTTCAATGGTCACACCAAATATATTTAGGGAGGCAACATTTAATGTTTTAAAGTTTCTGATTGGTTAAACAGTTTCAATTTACTCAGAAAAATTGTGCAGGTTATTGTTAGACAGAAAATGGAAAATAGAAAATTATAAATATGATTTTTAAAATAATATGACAATAAATATGTGAAAATAAACAAAGAAATATTAAAATTACTTGACTTTTTTGGGCTAAGATGTAAAATTATTTTAAAATTTTTGCGAATATTCCCAGATCCCTGTTTTGTTAAAATTCTGTGTAAATATATTAAAATGTATAATATTAAGTTGTAGATAATGTAAAATATGTGTGCTTGCTTTTGTATTATAATATTTATTGTATGGTTACTTACATTATAATAAACTGGTGATGGACTAACATTCAAGGTTTATTTTTTATGTGTTGTTGTAGGTGTTATAACAAGGGAATCAAGCAATCTCTACTAATCTTCCTAGAAAATTATAATAGGCATAATGCCAACATACACAGTGACTTTTTCATCCTATTGACACCTGACAGTCACACTAAAGCGGTATAACAATCACCTACCGCACAACCTCTTCAGAAGCATATGAGGAGAGAAGCAATTGTAACTGGTCAAAAGCCTCAAATTTGAAGAACATTCTCACATTGACATTGGCAGAATTACTGCTATTCAAAGCGGTAGAAAAGCCATAGACAAGAGAAGAAGAAGAAGAAGAATCTTGAATGTGTTCTAGTTATTTTATTTTATTATTTCCAATAATTTTGCTGATTTCCCGGACCCTGACGACTCTCGCTTTTACCGTTTGACCCCTGCATCTGTTTTTTGGACACACAACCCTGCTTACAACGATCGACCCCTGCATACGATATTGCCTGACAATTTATCTCTCATTTAATTAAAAATGGCTGGATCAACTAGAAATTGTTGTATTCCGTCTTGTAACACAACTTGTAAGTACCTTGTAATTTTTATTATTTCTAAATACCATAACTTTCTTATTATCCTTATTCATTAAAGATCCTGTTGGCTGAAGTGTAGTTTATAATCCGCTGAATATATAAGATATGGCTAGGTATATATTCTTGCACAGGAGGTCGAGAAGAACAAGAATTATCAGTCCTTTTTGTCTATAATCAACTTTAATGTTTTTTTTTATTAAGATACTAACCTAACCAAAGTTAAAAATTAAAAAAAATATTAATTTCTTTAAAAATTCAGTAAAAAAATTACACATCTCCGGCGGGAAAAATGATAGGGGGTGATTCCCTCCTCCCCTCCTGTTCTTGACTCTTGGAAGGTGACTTGTTTTAAGATTTTTACCCTAGGTTAGTTTAGGTACCCTAATAAATAATTAAGATGATGTTTGACTTGTTGTATTCTTGTTCCTCTTCTGATTTAGATAATGTTACCTTGCATATATTTCCTCATCCAGAAAAAGAGAAAGAAAGATTTATGAAGTGGATAAATGCTGTTGGAAGTGACTTATTATTATTAGATCATCACTTTATATACAGAAATAGGAGAATATGCCATAACCACTTTGAAGAGAGATACTTAACTTGGTCAAGACGATTAAGCGATGGAGCTGTCCCTTCTTTATGCATTCCCGGTAATTAAATTACTTCAATTTTATTATATTTACTCTATATATATATATATATATATAGATAATAATTATATACAATTTGTTCAAACAGACCATGGTCTGCAAGCAAATTGTTCAGCTGTCAGCCCAAAGGTCTCCTGTGGCTTGAAAAATCCAACAGCAAGCATACTTATGCTATAGTTTAATAATGTGCCTAAATGTAACGATGGAAGAGAATGTAACGGTTTCCTTCTCACAGGCAGCAAGAATACAAGTTTATTATCTGATAGAATTATTTGGAATTGAAATTTGGAAACAGGTCATTGTTAATTTCAGTACACTGCATTTGGTGTCTCTGAGAAGGAAATTAAGTTGCTAATACATGCCAGTTGCCAAGAATTTCTGGCCAACTAATTAAAATTTTTATTTTCAAAATGTTAATAAGGTTAAGAGTATTGAAAATTCTATATATTTGAATTTGAATATTATATATATTTTACAGGAATGCAGCATGCTGTTTTGAGAGACATAACAAACATTAACATTGCTGCCAGTTGTAATGAATTAGGAACTGCATCTACTTCTGCAGGTGATTTGAGCCTTTTTTTGATTATTACTCACATTTTAATATTACAACGGTTTATTAAAATAATTGTCAAATAATAATAAATATTTTTTTACTATAAAAATAATAGGAAAAAATATACATACAGGCAAAATATAGTCTCTAACTAATATGCAACTTATATTTCAAGCAAGTTAAATTAATAATTTTCACATCTCTTTGCTTGACACTTCTACTACAATTATTTTATATATTATATAAATAATTTATTATAGTGCTAAAATAGATTGTCCTATGTCCTATTGACCTAATTTTATGTTGTTTCATTTTTAGATACAATTCCAGAGGTGAAAGTCACGCAAACTGTAACTGTTAAACAGAGTTCTACAAATGAAAGACAAGGTATTTTCAAAAAGTTGATTTATTATCTTTTTACATAAAAAACCACTTCAATTCTTATAACAAAATCATTCTGGATACCAATCCAAGCACTACCTACCCTAACTTACTGACTGTATAATAATAACCTCCAGTTTTGTCAATATTTAAAGCACAATTAATGGATGGATTGTATTTAATTATTACAGGTAAAAAGTTTAAGGATGACAAAGAAGTTTTAGCAGATGTATTAAGAAAGGTAACAAAGCAAAAAGAGAAGTATGCTGTTAGATTGAAGAAAGCTCTGAACCTGTCTGAAAATGTTACATTTCAAAGTATGATCAGTAAATTTACTACCCTTGCTGCAATTTTTATGACAATGCAGTTTAGAGAACTGAAAAAGCACAAGATGGGGAGAAGGTTCACCGAGGAAGAGAAAATCATGGCACTGAGCTTATATAAACAAGGGCCACGTCTATATCGATTTTTGAGCAAAGCTTTTGTATTGCCATCTCCAATGACACTGAGTAGGCTAATTGCTCGAGCAGATTTAAAACCTGGGATAAATGAAAAGTTATTCAAGGTGATGAAAAAAAACGTTAAATACTTAAATGCTGATGACAGGTTGTGTGTATTGTTGTTTGACGAAATTGCTGTAACACCTCATTTTAGTTACAATTCACGAAAAGATAGGATTAGTGGGTTTGTATCTAACGGCAAAACTAAAGAAAAAAAAATTGCAGATCATGCTTTAGTTTTTATGATAAGAGGCGTTTTGCGAAATTATAAACAACCTGTTGTCTACACATTTTGCTCCGGCAGTACAAAAAAAAATGAACTCCGATGTTATACAAAAACTACACAGTGTGGGTCTGCGTGTTTTGGCCACTGTGTGTGATCAAGGAGCTTCTAATGTAAGCTGTATTAATCACCTAATTGAAGAAACAAGAGTAAAATATTCCAGGGAAAACAAAATATTACGAAGAGATATATTTGAAGTGGATAATAGAGAAGTTATACCTCTGTATGATCCGCCCCATCTAATAAAGGGTATACGAAATAATTTACTGAAAAAGGACTTGAAATGTACAATTGATGGGATATCCAAGACTGCTAAATGGGAACATTTGGTCTTATTACAAAAAGAGGATCCAGCATTTGAAGGTATTTGAAGCTGTTAAAAAAATTGACAGATGACCATGTAAACCCTGAAAAAAATAAAATGAAGGTGAAGTTTGCAACTCAAGTTTTTAGCGAAAAAGTTGCAAGTACTATGGCTTATTTGGCAGGTGAGTTAATAAAGACATTATTATTTTTTCATTTTGACATTTTTAGTCACTACAAA
This sequence comes from Limenitis camilla, assembly GCA_905147385.1. NCBI lineage: Eukaryota > Metazoa > Arthropoda > Insecta > Lepidoptera > Nymphalidae > Limenitis > Limenitis camilla. The sequence continues at coordinate 590,334 of LR990254.1, forward strand.
CGAAAATACATGGGCTCATACTCGATAATATTTGTTGCTCTCATTGAAAATTTCGGAAATCACTATTTATAAAACATTTATGTTTAAAATTTTTTGAAGTTTAATACTTTCAGTTTCAGTTATATGGTCTCAATAATTTTCAGTAAAAGGACACAGTCACTACTCATAAAGCTAATGTGCCCATGGCTTATAGTCACTTAAATGTAAAATATAATTTCGTCAACAAATGTTTAATGTTATATACCTTGTCATTTATTTTGATAGGTAGAAATTAATAAATCTATTATTTAAAAGTAAATTTAATATTAATTGATAAAACCTAAATAATAATCTATATTGTTACATTTTATTTCAGATAAGAAGATATTACCAGAAGAATGCACTCAAACAGCAAGTGTCTTGCACTTTTTTGATGAGCTCTTTGGTTCAGTCAATGGAAGCCAAGACAATTTCAAAAAGAGAAGAGGAAAACTTTTACTTGGCGCTTTAACTCCGAGTTCACCTCATAATGCTGTATGGGCAAGAGCGAAAAAAATTCTACATTTATTCAAAATGGAAAAGAATATAAAATACCTAGTGTAAAAAACTGGCTACATACTATTAATAATATAGAATATCTTAGGGATGTGTTGTTCAACCAATATTCTATGAAGTCCATATGGATGCGACACTTCAATCAGGACCCCCTGGAGAACTTTTTTGGTAATATTCGTAGCCACGGGTTTCGAAATATAAACCCAACTCCAGAGGGTTTTGAAATAGCATTTGCATCCCTTTTAATTAGTAATCTAACTGGGACTCATTTGCAGAGTTATAATTGTCAACAAGATAGTTGTTCAACCATGTTTAAATCTATGAAAGAACTTTTTCAACTATCAAAGGTGGACAGCACATCCCAAGATATTGATTTAAGTTTTATTGAATCAAATATATTTATACCATTCGAAGAAAAAGAAAGGGACCCACGCATATTTGCCCAATTACAGTATGTAACTGGTTATATATTAAAAAAGACTAAATCAAATGTTTTCACTAACTGCGTCGATTGTAAAAATAGTTTTTATAGTAAAACACAAGAATTTGAATATATAAGGGCAAGAGAATTTCATAAAAATAAACAATACTTGCATTATCCAGCTAAATCTTTTATCAGAACATTTTCCAAAATGCAAGATATTGCAATGTATGTTTTAAAAAACCATTGTGACTATAATAATGTAAGAAACTACATGAAAACTATTTTCTATATGGAAATAAATACAAATGTAATCCAGTGCCAATTACATAAAAAACAAAATTTTGATTTCATATGCAATTTGGTTAGCAATTTCTTCACGTACAACTGGTGCAAAGATGTAAATAATATATTGAGTGGACGCAGAAAAGACGCAGTTAGTGATGGTGATATAGTTCAAAATTTAGCTAGTCAATATTTTAATAATAGACGAAAAAAATAAAATAATAATATGTACCTATACATTGTTTTATTCAAAATCCTACCATAACGTCATGACAATTTTAGCTAATGCTGATAAAATGGGGTTTTTCATTCAAATCGTTGGAATGGAATTGAAATATCCCCATTTTTACAGCATTAGCTAAAATTGTTAAGATTTCTTTTGTTGGGTACTACTGGCCGTGCATTAAACTTTTAGTGCTGTAGTATTGCGTTAGATGGCGTTTGCGGCCTTATTTTAACTGTGAACTCTATTCTCAGTATAATTAATGTACTCTGTGGGGGCATTTCACTTAGTACATTTTTGTTTTTTTGTAGAAGATTAGAATGTCGTTATATTGCGTTAGATGGCGCTATTGAGTTTTTTTAACGTTTCATTAGTCGTTTACATGTTTTATATTGAAGACGAGTTAATCTCAAATAAAATATAAATGTTTTATTTTTTAAATGTTATAGGTACCTATTTAATACTTAATTGAAATTAAATAATTTACTTCACAAGTTTATACTTGTAAACTCGCACTTCGTTATTTCAATGGTCACACCAAATATATTTAGGGAGGCAACATTTAATGTTTTAAAGTTTCTGATTGGTTAAACAGTTTCAATTTACTCAGAAAAATTGTGCAGGTTATTGTTAGACAGAAAATGGAAATCATAAATAGAAAATTATAAATATGATTTTTAAAATAATATGACAATAAATATGTGAAAATAAACAAAGAAATATTAAAATTACTTGACTTTTTTGGGCTAAGATGTAAAATTATTTTAAAATTTTTGCGAATATTGGAACGTAATGACTTTTTTATTCTGTGATATTATAACTATGAATTGTCAAGTGTCAATTTTGAATTTTCTAGTTGTTTTATTTTATTATTTCCAATAATTTTGCTGATTTCCCGGACCCTGACGACTCTCGCTTTTACCGTTTGACCCCTGCATCTGTTTTTTGGACACACAACCCTGCTTACAACGATCGACCCCTGCATACGATATTGCCTGACGATTTATCTCTCATTTAATTAAAAATGGCTGGATCAACTAGAAATTGTTGTATTCCGTCTTGTAACACAACTTGTAAGTACCTTGTAATTTTTATTATTTCTAAATACCATAACTTTCTTATTATCCTTATTCATTAAAGATCCTGTTGGCTGAAGTGTAGTTTATAATCCGCTGAATATATAAGATATGGCTAGGTATATATTCTTGCACAGGAGGTCGAGAAGAACAAGAATTATCAGTCCTTTTTGTCTATAATCAACTTTAATGTTTTTTTTTTTATTAAGATACTAACCTAACCAAAGTTAAAAATTAAAAAAAATATTAATTTCTTTAAAAATTCAGTAAAAAAATTACACATCTCCGGCGGGAAAAATGATAGGGGGTGATTCCCTCCTCCCCTCCTGTTCTTGACTCTTGGAAGGTGACTTGTTTTAAGATTTTTACCCTAGGTTAGTTTAGGTACCCTAATAAATAATTAAGATGATGTTTGACTTGTTGTATTCTTGTTCCTCTTCTGATTTAGATAATGTTACCTTGCATATATTTCCTCATCCAGAAAAAGAGAAAGAAAGATTTATGAAGTGGATAAATGCTGTTGGAAGTGACTTATTATTATTAGATCATCACTTTATATACAGAAATAGGAGAATATGCCATAACCACTTTGAAGAGAGATACTTAACTTGGTCAAGACGATTAAGCGATGGAGCTGTCCCTTCTTTATGCATTCCCGGTAATTAAATTACTTCAATTTTATTATATTTACTCTATATATATATATATATAGATAATAATTATATACAATTTGTTCAAACAGACCATGGTCTGCAAGCAAATTGTTCAGCTGTCAGCCCAAAGGTCTCCTGTGGCTTGAAAAATCCAACAGCAAGCATACTTATGCTATAGTTTAATAATGTGCCTAAATGTAACGATGGAAGAGAATGTAACGGTTTCCTTCTCACAGGCAGCAAGAATACAAGTTTATTATCTGATAGAATTATTTGGAATTGAAATTTGGAAACAGGTCATTGTTAATTTCAGTACACTGCATTTGGTGTCTCTGAGAAGGAGGAAGGACATTCCAAGTGCTGACATCATGAATTGAAAAGAGGGGGGGTGGAGGGGGAGGGGGGGATCCCCCTCTATCAAACCCCCTATTTTTTTCTTGCCGCTGACGCATATTTTGGGAATTATGGGGGGAGAAAGAAAAATTGTACCTGACCTTTCCAAGTGCTGACGCAGTGGTTTCGCTCTAAAATTTTATTAGAGATAGGTGTAGGCCCACTAGAAGCACTCACTCACAAAATTTTGAACTGCAGAAATCAATATTTTCCGAAATATAACACTTTAAAATCCACATACAACAAACATTGTTCACAATAATAAAATGTCACACTGATTTAATCCATAGAGTTTATTTTCAATATAGTGTTGCACCCAGAAGGAGGAGCCCCGCGAAAGCGGGGCGACGTAGACTGGGTTTCGGAATAACTTTTCCTCCTTCTCCCCCCTTAGTTGGTTAGGTTAGTGTTTCCCCCCTAATTGGTTAGGTTAGTGTTTGGATAGGTTTATGCACCCAGAAGGAGGAGCCCCGCGAAAGCGGGGCGACGTAGACTGGGTTTTATTATTGTGAACAATGTTTGTTGTATGTGGATTTTAAAGTGTTATATTTCGGAAACTATTGATTTCTGCAGTTCAAAATTTTGTGAGTGAGTGCTTCTAGTGGGCCTACACCTATCTCTAATAAAATTTTAGAGCGAAACCACTGCGTCAGCACTTGGAAAGGTCAGGTACAATTTTTCTTTCTCCCCCCATAATTCCCAAAATATGCGTCAGCGGCAAGAAAAAAATAGGGGGATCGATAGAGGGGACCCCCATCTACCCTAATTACTACCCCTCCCCTCCATTCGTAATGTCAGTACTTGGAAAGTCCAGCCCCATTAAAATTTGTGCGAAGGTATAATTTACAACACATTGAATTAAAACAAGTGTAAGAGCGCAAGTAAATTGCTCCTTCTTTTCACCATATTTCCCTCTAGTTATTTTCTCTTGTAACATACCAAATATAAAGTAACAAATAAATATAGATGCGGCATAAAATATAAACTGTATCTCTTTTCGTTGTTAAAACTATATAGCAAAGTGTCACCAAATAAAACACGTTTCGAATAACAATAAAACCGACACGTAATGCAAAGTTTAATTTATAAAAACGAAAGTAATAATCTTAGTAATTTGAACTAATACAAAAATTACACGTACACTTTAACAGACGACTCTCACTCGAGTCCAAATGTCAAAATCGATTTGTTAGATGACAGCATATGTCAATGTCAGTGTCAAGTCAAAGTATTAGTCACAGACTACATAGAGATGCTACGCGTATTATTGTTGTAAGTTTTTGAAGTAATTAATACTAGCCGGAGAGCTGATAAATTACTTGGAGGTATTTTTAGGCACGTTAAATAATTACAAAACAACAGTATTACTTTGGGTGCACTTGGAATGATCGGTCTGGAAGAGTTCTTGCAATTATTTTGCTACTACATTTTCAGAAAAAATAAACCAAAAATTTTTTTATTAGCCAAGTAGTTTTTTTTATCTATTGCTTTGCTAGATATGTAAAATATATATAGCAGGCGCGTACCACCAAGCGATCTCAACGCCCCAAACCAAAGGATCGTTTTAAAACAATTGGCGGCATTTTTAAAACAACAAAAATGGCGGCGATTTAAATATTGAGTTTAATCAGCTGTTACTTTGCGGAAATTCATTATTCAGGATTTAAAAAAAAATAAAAAAAAATTATTAGTGGTAGTGAATGTTTCTGCAATGGATATTTATGTTAAATCAATTTTAGTTTCAATTTAATTATAAATATAAAAAATCAATTAGTAAAAGTATGAATACAAATTAATTTAAACAATAGTTATTGAATTTTATTGATAAGTCTTAAAAATTATAACATTAACCTTTTGAAACTATTGCTTTGTGATTCTCCATTTGAATTATTTTCGGTAATGCTCAACCTTGCGTTTTTTTGAGGACGCAATTTTATTGTTAGGATGTGTAGGGTGGTTACTAGAAGGTTAACTCCAAGTTTGTGGGTTTGCAACTCTTATCCCATGGCCGCAATATTAGAAGAAGGGGTGGGTGCAAACGCTTTTTTCGCTATATCTCCAAAACTATCAATCGGACAATATATTTGTATAGACATAATTTATATCAAATCAAATTGTATAGGTACAATTTTGCTTATATTTATTTTTACAATAAAATTAAAAAGATAAGAATAAAATTCTCAACAAATTTTCTTTTTTGATATATACTTTTTATTTTATTAATAAAATAAAATGACCTCAGACTTTCTTTTTTTTTAATAATGAAAATCTACACTATTACAGAACAACAATTACAATATTTATTCATATCCTACAGCCTTCTTTGTTGCTAACATTTCTGCTTGAAATACGGTACAGTAGTTTTCGAGCTTTAATTTTATATTTTTTATTTCCTTATCTTCCTTCCTTTCGTTTCCATCTGTATATAATTCAAGCATGTAATAATTAAAAATAATCAGCTAAATTAATTTTAGTGGCTTTTCAAAATTCTTAGGTTTCCAAAATGTACCGAGATGAAGTCTAAATGGATTAATAGAACTTGGCATGGAGAGATTTTTTTTTTAAATAGTTTTTTTTGCTCCACACATTACAATTTTTATATAATGAATCATCTCCACAAATCTTGTTCAAAATGCTCTGCGATTTCTAGTTTCTATTTTGTTTAGTCTCACGCTTTAGACTCATTTGAACATTGTTCGATGTAGCAACTATGTCTTCAGCATTTTCAAAAGTCATGTTAAAGCTGGCATGAATTAAGGAATTTGTATTCTTATAACAAAAATTCGGTCGGTCTTTTTTTTCTAATTTTCGGTAGCACTTCCAGCAACAAATTTTGATTCAATAGTTGACTCGATATTTATTGATTTCAAAAAATTTTATGCTTTATATAAATTTAGCACGAACGGCTCATGCAATAAAATCGCTGTTTTAGCAACTAATTAGCAACAAAAAAAAAAGCTACAAATTTTGCATATTTTTTTATTGGATTTTGCTGATTTGACACTGCTACCTTATTACACCTGAGGAGTGGAGTTGTCCTTGTCTCCTGAACCTGTTAATTTTGTATAATTAACACTATTAAAATTTGTACTCCATACTATGGGATTTACACAAATAGGAAAAAAATTCTGTTGTTTTTAGGAATTTTTAAAATCAAAACCCAAAATACCCTAATTAACCCGTTTACTCGTAAGTTTACCCGTATTCTAAAATTTTAAAACCGGTTTTCGAAAAACCCAGTTTTTGCATACCCATCTTTTTTACATACTTATCTCCGGTGTGACCAGATTTAAGAGAATTAGACTTAGGGTACAGCAGATTGTGTTGCAGAGTAAAAAAGATAACAGTTTTTGGCAGAATTACAAAATATCTCGCAGAAAATTAGCAGGATGACAAATTATATGTTATGTAATGGGATTTTGCGTTAATAATTTTAATTTATAGGAATTCCGGAAGCATGTGTATTTTATTTCGAGTTGTATATCTACACTATTATATAAAGAGGAAAGATTTTATTGCTTGTATGTTTGTTTGTTGCGAATAGGCTCGAAAAGTACTGAACCGATTTTGAAAATTCTTTCACCGATAGAAAGCTACATCCTTTCTGGGTAACATAGGCTATGTGGTGTTGCCATAAATATTATAATTAAAAAGATATGGCCATTTAAGTGCCATATCCTGGTCATTTTGTAAATTGAAGAGTTTCTCAGGAACTACTAATCCGATTTTAAAAATTCTTTCACTGAGAGAAAACTACACTATTCGTGAGTGACAAAGGTGATTTAGTGTTGCCATATACATTTTTTAATTAATATAATTTGGCCATTTTGTTGCTACTAATCCGATTTTAAAAATTCTTTAGCTGATAGAAAACTACACTATTCGTGAGTGACAAAGGTGATTTAGTGTTGCCATATACATTTTTAAATAATATAATTTGGCCGTTTTGCTGCTACTGACCCGATTCTAAAAATTCTTTCACTGAGAACAGTCTACAGTATTTCCGTCTCTCTTCCTCTTATATACTAGCATTCTCTCTCATCCTCTCTCTTTTTTCTCTCTTTAATTTTTATCTTTATCGAGCTGTTCACAATGATCAGTCTCTTTTCACATTCTTTCTTTCGATTATATCTCTCTCTTCCCATTATCTACTCAATTTTATTTTTGCTCTGTCCTCCCTCGCATATTATCTGTCGCTTTTTTTTCTTTTTCTCTCTATAATTGATAAAAAATTCGATAATGAAAAATGAAAAAAAATACAATTACAGAATGACAAATTAAGGACATCAATTATAATATTGCTTTAAATACCCGGAGCGAAGCCAGGGCAGGCACCTAGTAATATTATAAGGAGGAAAGATTTGTATTTTTGTATGTAACGAATAAACTTAACAAGTGCTAGACCGATTTAAAAAATTCTTTTTCTGTTTGAAAACTACATTATCCATGAGTAACAAAGGCTATATTTGTTACTAGAAAAAATTACAGATATTCAGAAATTCTTACTAAAACCAAGACTCAATACCTGTTGATTACTTTATGAATTATTAAAATCGAACTTTCCATTCAAGAGATATTACGAGATTAAAAATATCAATATACATAAAAATAGACGCCGATGCACCTTTCGCGGCTCCACGCAGCGCAGCGAGCAAAGCAGCAAGAGAGGGTGCATCGAAATACGGAAGAGCCAAAAGGTTTAAACAAAATTTATCGATTAACCGATTTAAAAAATATATTTATATTTTTTAAATCGGTCTAGCTGGGACGTGCCGCTAGTTTGTTATATAGTAATAACCTGAAAGTGACATGCACCGTCTTGTCTGTCTGTTTGATTGCGATCTATAAAATAAAAATTCGGCCAAGTGCGAGTGTGGAACTCGCGCACTGAGGGTTCCCTACAATTTCAATAAAGGGACCATCAAATTTTAATTTTCGTGTGCGGGTCAAAATATCATTAAAAGTGGTATTAGGCATTTACTCTCGACATTAGTAAAAAATAAGCAAATATGAATGAATTAATGAGTGAGTGTGCGAGCGAGTAGGTGACCAAGAGAGTTAGCGAATGAGTGTATGTGTGATTGAGTCACCTCAGCGAAGCGAGGGCGTGTCGGCTAGTCTATAATACAGAAAGCGTTTTTATAACTTGTGTCACGACGAAAAAAACATGACCAGAATTATCATTCTGAGTGGAAGAAGTATGAAAAGTTTCCGTCCTGGTTATTAAGATAAAGCTTGTAGCATCAAGTTAATTTCTAGAATATCTGTTTTGAAAGATTATTTAGATGCAATGAGACACAAAAACAGTATCTGTATATTCTTTAGCAGACTGGCAGAATTCGGGCAAAATGTTCGATTTAAATCTGGTCATATAAAGGACAGCTTCACATATTAGCTATTGCATAAAATTTATGAGTACACCTCATATATATTCGTAATTAATTAAATGAACAAGGCGGCAATTTAACAGTAAGTAACCAGCGAAGAGGCTGGTGGTCACTTTTAACTATCACAGTGTGCCTATGAAATTTTTCGACTGCCCATAGTCGAATAGTTTTGCTCCGCAGCTAAAATTAGAAAGTATAATTACTTGTATCCATCCGCAAAACAAATATTTACTATAGTGAGCTTGTAATAATTGTAACTGAGGTGAGGTTTCTACGTTGTTCTGAAGCTTAAAATACAAAATTTAAATATTTTAAGATTGCAGATTCTTTACTATATATTACCAAGGACATCGCCAAGGTGGAGCAGGTAGGTAACTCTGGTTTTATACAAGCTTAACTATGTTGAAATAGTGGACGCAAGCGACATTTAAATATTTTGATTTTTTTCATAGCATATTTCTCAAAAAAAAAGTTCTTTTTTTTTAAATAAAACTACTTATAAATTATTTTATTCAACTTTTACTGTTTAATTTTTAAAGTATTCTTACTTTTACTTACTGCACTATGATATCTCTTCGAACTCTCTTCTTCACTGTCAGGTATTAGACTGACTTACAATCGTCCGTACATTACATACTTTATATAGGATTTCATATAGAAACTTCTCGTTACTTGAATTCTAGCAATTTAAAAAAAAGATTATTCTGACAACCACTGGAAAGATCTAGAGTTATACTCATCGCACTCGAACACATAAATTTGCCTAATGCCGTCCTTTTCCCACAATGTCAATCATCGAAGGCTCGCGAAATTTCCAGCGAACGACATCTTGCTGTCCCTCTCGGTTCATCTTGCCGTCTTATTCTATTTTGACATTTTCCAGCAAGTTCGAAATAAAGCTAGGTCTAGGCATACGAATTGTTTTGATGTAGATTCGCAACAGTATCTTAACGTATAAAACTAAAGATTCTTCATATTTAGGTACTACTCACGCTTTTACATCAATCAGCTTTTTTGAGAGATGTTTTAGGTCTATATTATTTAAAATAATACATATTTCAAGCTAATCTAAGAAATAAATAAAATTTAGTCTTACAGTTTGATGCACGGAGTAAAATTTTCAGCATCTATCGTAAAAAATGTTAAAACTGGTATATATTTGTATGTGTGTATGTTAGCAACACTGTGTGTTTATAAAGTAGTAGTAGCGGGTAGATCGTTTTATATTATGTCAAGTATTCCGACATGAAGACAATATATAACCTTTAGTGCGATAGAGTAGTTTCAGTCCCTCTGGTGTTTTCGCGCAATGTACATGGAAGTTAGTGTTATAGTGTCGTGGTTAAGGTCACCCTTCTGGAGGTCCACGTAAGTTTACTTTATTACCTATTGTAGTTGGCGAGGTCGAGTGGTGGGGGTGAGAGTTAATATATTATGAAAAAGCTCTTTAAACCTGCTCCTGGGTCTCAATCTATCTAGATGACATGTTGATATTGTCGCTTGAGTGTTACTGCTCAGTATAGCTCCTATATTCATAGCATCCTATATAACAAATCAGTGTGGAATTCGCGCACTGAGGGTTCCGTACAATTTGAATTAAGAGACGAACATCATTTTTTTCGTGATGTATCAACAAATTACTAGCGCTATAAGACCTTGTTAGCGAAACACATGTCCCTAGGTCAAAGGACCAACCCTGTAAATTTTGATTCTTGTGAGAAATGAAAATAACAATAAGTAGTATCTTTTTAGTACGTTGACTTAGAAGTTTGATTTTTTTTCAGCTAATATTTGATATATGGCGCTACTGTGCTCCTGACAGTATCTTCACTGTATTTCTCTTGATTTTTAAAACAGTTTTACTAGTTGTTTTCTGGAGAAAAGTATAATAATAAATATTTGCATAATTGTTACAAATTGGAAGAGCAAACGTTATCTTGAATAAAAGTATAGTTAACAAGAACATAATGGCCACTTTCTAAAATAGGATAAATGGAATAGTTACCATACAGAAAATCATATCATACCTGAAAGTGATTTGTGACGAAAAAATCCGAAGTAATTATATTTGTGTCCGCGGCATTTATTAAACAGCACCATCTAGAGTCGAGTAACAATACCTACTAAGCAAATCGTGCAAGTTTTGAGTGTGTAAGTTTAAGGACGTTATAAAATAAAATGGAAAAAATTCGAAGTTTTAAAATCAGTCCAAAATGGTTTAACGAGTCAAAAATCAACAAAAACTTGAGCATCAACAAAAAAGCATAGAGCAATTAGAGTATGTTTGTTTAATCGCATCATTGAAGAAGAATAATTACAAAATCGGTGAGTGACATTTTTCAAAAAGTATTAAAAAAAGATTTGAATTATTTTTCTTCCGCCAATGAACGCATTTTTTTCTCCTAAGAATTAGGGAAAAAATTACCATTCAAAAATTTTGAATTTTGTTATGACGAAAAGAATTAAATAGAAAAAAGAGTTATTTTTTGAAAAACTAGAAAACTGTTTGTTATAAATTTGTAAGAAATATTTTTATTAATAACCTAAATAAACTCCATAGAAACCCGGCTTTACCCTTTAGGTACTATTTTTTGGTATTAAATGGTCAGAGGCGGAGCACGCCTATCTATATCTATACTAATATTATAAAGAAGTAAGATTTGTATTTTTGTATTTTTGTATGTAACGAATAAACATAAAAACTACTGGACCGATTTCAAAAATTCTTTCACCATTAGAAAGCTACATTATCCCTGAGTAACATAGGCTATATTTATTAAAAGAAAAAATTAGAGATCCTCAGGAAATCTCACTAAAACCAACCCAAGGTGCAAAAAAATTAGCCATAAAATATCTTTCATCGCATGCGCTGTAAAAAGTATTGATGATAGAACAAAGAAATGTTCTACAATATTATAGAACGTATCAATATCTACAAAAAACTCCGCGAGACCATATGTCCAACTATTGTAGTTAAGTCACTATAACTACTTTTTTACATTTTAAAAGTTGATAAAAATGCCAATCAAAATCAGACCATGTTTTCTATAACTTTGTATTAATCCTTATCCAAATAAATTATTTCGTATTCAAGACTGTTTCAATACCTGTAAAATACTTTTTGAATTATTAAAATCGGACATTCCAGTCAAAAGATATTACGAAATAAAAATATCAAGATAAATAAAAAATAATCCCAGACGGGTCGCGGACGGGGTGTGGAGTGCCTCGCAGCGCAGCGAGTAACGCGGCGATAGAGGGAGCGACAGAATGCGGGAGCCAAAATGTTAAAAAAAAATTATCCACCCGTGCGAAGCCGGGACGGGCCCCTAGTAAATAATATAATTGTTAAAAAATTATATGAAAGTCAATTGTCAGGAAAATGAAATAGAAGAAGTTAAGAAGCTTAGGAAGGAAAAAATATGAAATAAGGCCGGCAATTTAACGGTAACAGATATGGGACGTAAAATCGAAACTTTAAAAGTAAAAGAATACTGAATGGCTCTGAAATACACGTAAAAGAAGATTATCCTCGAAATATTTTAGAAAAACGTATACTTAGATACGATAAAATAATTACGCTAGCAGGTTACAATACGGATGGCAAATCATGCTCAAATAAACGGCTTTTACCAATTTCACCTGACGACTCTTACAGCTACAATAAGAACAAAGAAGATACAAAACAAATTCAAAAGAAAATAAAACATCCAACATTACATTACCGAATAAAATAAACACTGGACAAACATCATGTTTCAGTAAATTACCTGAACAGAAGAAGGTCACGGTGGGAGAATTAGACCATATTTATGTTATATTATTATAAATGGACCAAATTACCCTCTTCACAAGAAATTACAAATAAATAAACTAAGAAGACAAAAAGACAGATACACAACATCTTTTTGTGACATCATTAAACGTTAGGACGTAATCAAAAGACAGTTGACTCTCAGAAATTATTTCGGCCACAAAAGATTTCAAATAGGACTTCATGGGCCTATGTGCAACTAGGTGATCAACTGAAAGAATTGAAGAACACGAGGATTTTATTTTTTCATACACATAATATTACCTAAAGGACACAAACGTATATTTCAGACAGGGTTGCAATTTGTAAATTGGAAATGCTAAATTATATAATGTGGTCAATTGTTCAAGTTTACTCTCCAGCGGAAATTTATAAGCCTGAAGATGTGTTTTTTTATCATCATTTAGACAAGTCTTCTATAACCTCCAATACGATAAATATTATATTATTGGGTGATGAGGCAAGTTGAGGAAAAAATATATGGTAAATTTTTCGAAGGTAAAGTAGGAATGGTTAAAATCCAAATGTTTTGCTCTAGAAAAAAAGCTTTAAGTAGGTGAACTGTTGATAAGCATTAATAAGAACCTAATGCTTTATCAACAGTTAACCTATTTAAAATAAAGTTTAAAAATTTGGACCTGGAGAACTCCGAATAGCCTCACACACGGATGATAGCGACACACAAAGATGTTACCTCCAAATTTTGAAAATATGGAATTCTGGGAGAAAAAGTTTCTAAAATCGATCAATAGATCAACTGACGTGCAAAATCAGTACAAGGTTTTTGAAAATAATTTTAAAAAGTTTTTGGAATACATACCAAAATAAAATAAAATAAAGGACAACCAAGGCAATTTAAAAATTAAACAATATAAATGAAACAAAAAATAACTAATTTAAGTAAAGAGATAAATAAGAATTTTGATTAGCAAGAAAAATACGGGGACAGAATATTTTAGAAACACACATAGAAAATCTGATGGTATAAAGTAAACGTACCTATAAGGAACTGAAACACACGAAAGAGTGGATAGGAAAGATTAAAAAAAAGAAATCATGTCAGAGGCTACAGAATAGTACAAAAATCTATATAATATTGAAAACATAAAGAATAAATAAATTAAAACTCAATTTGCAATACATTTCGACTCCTCTCCACCAACTATAGTAAAAAGTGAAATCGATCATGCGCTAAACACTCAAAAAACTAACAAGACCCCAGGCGAAGATAATAAATATCTCGAAGTCTCGTACAAGTTACACAAATCCATTTCGCAATCCTTGTTACCTCCTCTACAGTTTCTATTTAATAATACCTGAACCTGGAGCTAGAGAGACGCCGACACAGTGGTCAAAATCTACAATAATTTTGCTACACAAATAAGGTGACACTCAATTGCATAAAAAAGCAAACGAATATAGTAAGACTGTATTTATTGTTCATAGACGACGCGATTTGGTCAGCTTCATACAACAAGGAATAGAGACAAAATACATAGATCTTTTACAAAGTATTTACTTTAATAATTGCTGCGTTGGACCAAAAGTATGAGGAGTGGGGTGCCTGGAATAGATGGAAAGATATTTTTGTAGAAAAAGGAGGCGCAAACTAGATGATTTAACGTATTAAAATAAAGTACGGAACTCTAAAAATAATTGTAATATATGTGTTTAGAATCACCCTGATATAATAAAGACACTAGCCATTGCTCGACCTCGTTACCCACCGAGGCGTCCAGCGTGACTTATTTCTAACGAGACACAATGTAGACGAAACAGTGCTCTTGGTGATGAAACTAAGATTTTTGAGACCAATATTTAGCGATAAAATTTTAATTTTGAATATCGGCACTCCTTGATCTATATTACTTCAATCTTTTCATTACATTATGCAATGTTAAACATTTTTAAATTACTTGACAGACTGTCTTGTGACAGAGACTTAAGAAGACGGTGGAGCATGAAGGAGAAGCGGGCGCATCGACGCCTTCGTGCTGTGCTGAAGCTTTGGAGAAATTCTCCGCAAATAAAAGCAAACGCATATTTCATGTGTAATTAAATAAATTAAGCATTAAAACTATTTTTTTTACTAAATATCCACCTGTGCTCACGGCCCTCTCTGACCTCCTTTCGCCTCGGGGCCCCTGAAATTCTGCCGTAATGCCACCCTATTGTTATTGCACTGATAGTATACTGTATTTATCAATGATTTCATGATCCGAGTTTTAAATTGTTAAATTGGTCAATCCAACATAGGCTATGGAATCTTATTATAGATGCAAACACCAAGCCCTATAAAAAATTACTTACTTAGTGTAGACGAAAGTAAGGTGCAAGTTAATTTCTGATTCTACTATTAACATTATGCTTGTCACGAATCCATATTCTGGCAAATTAATAAAATATTACAATATACTTATGTATTGAGATAGAACTGTAAGGACGTCAATTTTTAGGGTTCCATATCTAAAAAGTACAAAAGGAACCTTTATATGATCACTTCATTTTCCGCCTTTCTGTCTGTCTGTCTGTCTGTCCGTCTGTAAAGAACCTTTTTCTAAGGATCGCGTGGAAGTATCAAGTTGAAATTAATATCAAGCCCGAGGGGGCTCCTTGTGGCTCTCAAAAAATCAAACTTCTAAGTCCACGCATTGCAAAGATATGTCCGTTAATGTGGTCTTTCACATAAGTATAAGGAACTTCCCAAGGTCTAGGCTAGGTCACTAGCGTCGTGAAATTTAGTACGAAGTAAGGTCTCATAGCACAAATAAAGGATAAAATTAAAAAACTGTAAATGTTTTTCTACATCACTAGAAAATTAACTTTTTTTGACTGTCACGCAAGTCCCTTTTTCTCAGAAAAACGTGAAGATATCAAGTTAAAATTTATACAAAATATTCTAATCTCTAGTTCCTCAAATATGTAAAAATATCAAACTGCTAAGTCAATTTAATCAAAACCCGCAGCCGCTTTTATCTCATGTATTGTAATTTTGATTTTCAAGATAAATCAAAATTCCCAGGCTTCATCTTTTGACCTAGGAACATGATTTTTGATAAGAAGCAAGCAAGATAGATAGCAGTAGTACGAGTATGAATAAAAATCCGAAAAACGGTATTTAGTTGTTATTATTATTACCTCTTCTAGTTACTAAAATTTTCAAAGCCTTCTATTTAATCAGGGTTTAATTCTGTACCGAAGACATATATGTATAACATATTCGAATATTACTGAAATCGCAAAATGGACGTTTTTGTCGTCGTATCGTGTGAAAGAATCTAAAGCTATATCGGCGGGAATCCTAATAACAGCTGACGATATCATATGTTGTAAAATTACAACTTATAAAATATTTTAATCGATTCCAAAGACGAAGGAGGTTATATATTTGAAAATATATATTGTATAATATTTGATCACCGATTTTAAAATTATTTAAGTGAAATTATATTTTATTGCTTTTTTGTTAAAAATGTTTTATCATATTTTCTTATGCTGTTTTTGTAAGTAATTATAAATATGTCAATTGAAACGCGCATTACTGATGTCGGGATCAAATGCCCCCAATACTACTTTTGATAATATTTTAACCCGCACATGAAAATTAAAATTTGATAGTGTTTTTCCTTTTTTTTCTAAGTTGTACGGAACACTCAGAGAGAATCTCGTGCTCTTAGGTTATAAATGGCCCGAACAGCAGGTCTCTTTTGAAGTATAGAAATGAATTCAATGTCCGCGTTTGTGTGTAATGTAAAAAAATATATTTTGTAGAAGGAAAATCTCAGAGACAAAAAAAAATGTCTCATCTAATCGGAGATTTCCATTATAGTATAGATAATTACCGGAGGTGCAATACCTGTGGCTGCGCAGTTAATTTCAAAAGAGAGTTAGTGAAGCGAGGGCTGAGCGGTTAACCTTTATTATTACATAGTATAAAACGAAGTTGCGTCCCTTCGTCTGTACGCTTAGATCTTTTAAACTACGCAACGGACTTAAATGCGTTTTTCACAAATGGATTCATTCAAGAGGATGGTTTAGATGTATAATAGGTATATGCGTATAATTGTAGAGAAACCGTGCGAATAGGGGTAGGTCGCTAGTTAATAATAAAAGAGATGTACATATTTTCATCTATTTGAAGATTTACAAAGAAATCAATGAATCTACCATGAATTTACTACTTCAGTATCTTCGCATAACTTTTATCGCTATCGAAATATTTTGTTGAAAATAATAAGATAGGAAGCAGAGACTTATCTCGAAAATACCAGAGGCATTGTGGCTGGTCTGGTCTTTTGTTGGTAGCAGCGCATCGAAGGGGTGATAATCCCGCGCAGGCAGCTGACTCCGCCCACGGGCGTGGTTATGGACCACCCCACCCTGTCGTCTCCGACCACCGGACGAGGCTTTGCTATTATCCTAGCTTCCTGTCCGCGAACGCTCGCTTGTTACTTCAATATATCGATTTGTTTATTTTTTGCCGCGTGTACAAGTTGAGCTCTTCCGAGTGCTGTGACGTGCCGTGGCCGCAGAAGACATGGATGGGGTTCCAGTTGTGAAATGCAATTAACTCAAGGTAAGGTTGAGGTCGACTCAGGTCTAGGGGCATTCCTTCATTCATACAACAAAACTGTATCATTAATTCTCCTAATATTACAAATGTGAAAGTTCATTTAGATGTTAGTATTGAAAGATACAAAAAGGGCTCGACAGATTTGAACCAATCTCTACTTAAAGATACTTTAAAACTTGGATAAACGAATATGCTACTTTTGTACCAAAACAAAGCAAATGTCCTGCGTGATAAAAGGAAGTTATTCCTGACACAGTAATAATGAACTAGCCGTGATATGTTAATACTGTGCACTAAGTAAAAGCTGACTAGTTAGAACTTAAAATTGCTTTCTTATAATGTAACATTCATTTATATCACATAGTCTTATCAATAAAAGTAAGTATTTCAATGAAATGTTGCATTCACCTAACCACTTTTATCCCATAGTGAAGCTTAGGAAGTGTAGGTTCATTAAACATAAACTTTTAATGTATTTGAGAATGCGTGAGTGAGTGTCTCGTAATTTTTTCTATTGACTGGACCCGATATTAAAGTTGGCAAGGAAGAAATCGCCGACAAATAGTAGTGCATAGGTAGATAATATTATCAGTACTTAGTACTAAGAAAATTCGATCGGGAATAATAGTTTTTATCTAATTTACTTTAGGTATCTTAACTCTAGGTTTCCCAAATATATGTGTGATATGGCAAAGTTTGGTTAAATATATTTATAACAATAACAACTACATTCACATTTGCTTTAATAACCAAAAATATGTATTTGAGATCTAAGCAAGTCACCATCATAGTAATAAATGCTTAAATCCATCATACCCATTTGGAAACCTTAGAAGATAGAAACCTCAGACATATATATATATTTAATACGAAACTTGTGACTTCCCGTTGATTCGCTTAGGGATTAGTGACTTATGTGGGATGAGGATATAATTTGGAATCTTAAAGCCAATTTCTATATTTTTCTAACAATTTTCCTATATATAATAACAACATTTTTAACATTAAATATTGATAAGTAATTTCTTTTAAACAGTAAAAATTTTAAAGAAGTTTTCGTCAGCTTTTTCATTTTACTCAAAGGGGTAAGTTTACTGCTAAGTCAGTACTTAGAAAATATAAGTATTTATCGCTTGTTTTCTTAATTCGACCAATTGAATAATTTGTGTTTTTTAACAACAACATTAATGGCAACACTCGTTTCATATTGTTTTCTGCCTAATAATAACCTAATAATACTTTAATAACAGAAGCATACCAAGTAATAAATAATTTAAAACATAGCAAGAAGAAAAAAACTTTATATTAATCTACCAACGCCAACGTCTGTAGATTCCTGACGTATCTTTGAAATCCCAGGTCCAGGTATCTCCGCAGAAAAAAAGTGATCGTCCTAACCAGTTAATACAATAATTGAAAACCTGCAGTTTTTTCTAAGTCACTTAAAATTCTAAAACTTTAATTAGGTAATAACATCATCATATAAAAAGAAAACAAAAAATATTAAGAAGAATATAGATAAAGCCAAAGAAGAGATTAAACTTAAACTTTTTGCTAGAAGTTAGAAGTCGCCTTTAGTGACTTAACTCAAAATTGCAATTTGTGGGAATTGAGCAAAAAACCTTTAAAAATCATTAGTGCAGAGTAAGTTTAAGTGTTTAGTTATTACACTTGTTATAATACTTACTTACCTTTATAAGCCATGATTCTAGTCTTTTGTTTGGAGATAGCCTCTATAAGGTCATTTTTATAACAAAATCAAAATGAACAAAAATGTTGTCAAGTCAGTTTAGAGCAAAGGTGCGAAATACGAAAGATAAATTTGTTAACTTCTTTCTATCTATCTATATATATATATATAAATGAAAATGAATCCTTATTTCCCTTAGTTACAGCATTACGGCGAGAACGGCTGGACCAATTTCGCTAATTCTTTTTTGTTGAGCATAGTCAAGAGAAGGTTCTTCTGTAAGAAAAAATTAAAAAAGTTGAGCGGAAAATTAGAAAATTTAAGAAAACTTAACGACCATATTAACTTTTATAATGTAACGTTTATGGCGTTTGACCAACATTTATAACTAAGGTGCTAAGATAGGACAACGTCTGTCGGGTCAGCTAGTATGTTGTAAATTCGGCTAAATAAGTAATCTGTCATCTGACTTAAAACACAATCTGACGTTACGTTGTGTGGAACATTGTTGTCGACCGACAACGATTGTAACACACGACGTGACATCATTCAACGCTTTTGAAGTCATTAAAATATTTAAACGCAAACCTTAAACTTTAAGAAAACATGGATATTTAAGAAAATATTTTTTTTGTAGTTTTAACTGTCGTATCTAAATGAGTTTGGGTTGTTTGATTGTTATTTCACTATTTTAAACTGTATTTAATTTAAGACAAGCGACGAGAGACTTTGCATATAAACCTTCCCCTTTAATCACTCTGTCATTGATGAAAACCTCATTAAAATTCATTGCGTAGCTTAACGGATATAAGCGTACAGACGGCAGGAGGAGACTTTGTTTTATTCTATGTAAAATGTTGCTGTAGTAAAAAGTAAAACATCAATTAATTCGTGTTTATCAAAAAATGTGCAGGAGATATTTTAAAAATAATGTTCAACAGTGAACAAGGCGAATTATAAGAATAATAACACGATATACACGCGAACATTACATAATTATGTAAGACAGTCGACAACAACAATAATTAATTCGTCTGATTTATGTGAATATTATTCAACAACAGTTCAGCGCTGACTTGAAGCACGGCTGAATTTATGCCTCTATGTTAATACGGCTGATATCAGTAAAATATATTCCAGAATATATGCATAGATTTGTCAGTCTTATTACATATACATAAGGACTGGATTCGATAAAAATGTTCATCCAAATTTACACAAACGTAGGACAGTGTTATCTCTTGAACGGTAGTGCACTAAATATATTTTATGATACCTAGTTAAAATTTACTTTTTTGTTGGTAGCAAACTGAATATTCTTATGATTTATTATTGTAAGTGCTGTGGGACTAAAGCTAAAGTTTCAGCTTTATAACTAGTTAGCTATCCAACAAATAAAACTATTTTTTATTTGAAACTCCTCCGTTCCTGAGGTTAGCGAGTTCAACCTAACAAACAAACGCTTCAGCTTTATAAAACTAATATTATAAAGATTCGCTCCAAAACAGAACACACAAGTTCCTTTTCCAGTGGCTTAGATTATCCGTATTACAGATCTCGTAGAGTCAGCCTAACATATAACTCGGAGATTTATGATGAGAAGAGTAGGAGGAGAGGGAGTATATTGGACACTACAAGAGGTGTGATATTGAACCTACCATTAGGCATACGCAAAGTAGATACTGCTACTAAACCGATAAATAAATCAATCATTATGATCTCTGACAATTACGCCAGGAACCTAAGCAGTACCTATCAAAATTTCTTCTTTACAAAATTCAAGAAAACAAACAACAAATAAGAATCAGCAGTTAACAACACCGTCACTGTATATAACCCCTATGCCGATAGACTCTAAATATTGAATTGAATCAGGCGTTACTTTGCGAAAATTCATGATTTAAAAGGAATCAAAAGGTTACCTTGCTATAATCCGCGGCAATCTGAACAACCAGACTCGTATGGCACAACCCAGAAGACCACCCTGCCCACATAAAAGTGAGACGCGCGAACCCGAACCAAGACACACCACACAAGTAGGTAGCTCAATGATCTAACATCCAGACTCGTACGGCACAATCCGGAAGAGCACACCGTTCACAGAAAAGTGTAACCCGCGAACCCAAACCAGGACACACCACACTGATACTGACTGTAGATCGTGATCGACAATCGACGTACGTTTCTCTGCGTAACCGAAGCATATTCAGGAGTTGTTGACTCTACAAGCGTCACTTGCTAAGTCCGATAGACTCGTCAGATGATCATTATGGCTGTGCAATTGTGTGATGCCTTGATGCTGGGTCCCCATTGTTTAAACCATTATGAATACAAAAACGGTAAAATCTCAATTGATAGGTAATATCTGACGCAGATAGTTTAACTGATATTTTTAGATAGATACTTATATATTATATGACGGAGTACTATCCTTTTTATTATTTGTGCAAATATTATTATCATAAAATGTAATAAACGTTGATGAACGCATTAGTTGTATGCAGAGTGCCAAATGGACGAATCGGCGGTTGTTCGTACTGCGTTATGATGCATTTTGTTGCCATTAAATTGATATACTCCATTATTTACCGCAATGGCTTCATCTGTGGATTTGTGAAATAACTTACATTTCTAAATTATTTAAATAATGGCTGTGGTTGTAAATTTTAATTAAATTTTTCGGAGTAAATATAAGCGATAAGACATAATGAACTTTTACATGTTAACCATGGTATTTAACCTCGAATGATTGCAAATAATAAAATAAAACAAACATTTTTTAAATGATGTCAATTGGACAGTTTAAATATCATCAATAAAATCTAAAAGAAAAAAAAAAAATTTATTGCTTACAATTTGATATTGCAGGTGCATTTTAAAATCTAGGCTTTATTTCGGATGTCTTCTTTTTTCTCCTGCCCTTGTCCCATTTTATTTAGGATCGGGCTCCCTGGGCGACATTCTACATCTTAGGGATTGTAAGTTCCACATTGGTCTACCAGGTAAAAGTCACACTCCAAATATTTGGTTTTCGTTCTACTAATCCGTAATCCATGTCGCTTGAGCTCTCCTAACCATGACTTACAACCACTGCAAATGCAGCTCAGAGGCCTTCTTTCCAATATTTCTTGCTTTACTTTTGGATGTCACAGAAAAATATTTACCTTAAGCAAGAGCGGGTTTACTACTTTTTTATAGTAAGTTAAGATAGTAAGAGTTCCGTTTTTGTGATTTTAGTTGTCAGGTCCACAAAGTAGTAATTTTAAAACGCTAATTTAAAAAAATAATAAATTAATAAAAATTTATTATTTATTTATTTAATAAATTAAACTCAAATATATAGAACATGTAATATAATTATATGTTGTATATATTTTTTTTAATTTCGTAAACTACGTTCTGAAATTACTTTATCAATGAACATCATCAGCAGTTATTTATGAATAAACAATACATTATTTATGAATTAGGTAAATTTCTCACAAGTATTAATTTTAATATATGTAACTTTCAACCCGCCCCGGTTACACTCCGGTAATAAAGAAATTGAAAAGCGAAAACAATATGAAGCAGATATGTTTATTAACATCTGTCTATTTGTAGCAACATTAGGAAAATTGTCAACTAAACATATAATTTTATTGAGAATATTTATAAAACAAAGTCGGGTTTGTTCGAACACTTATAGTTCGAGAACGGCTGGACCGATTTTCATGTTTTTCGAATTTTTGTATTTGTCCGTCACGAATAGCAGACTAACTATTAAAACATTGGAAAATTGACAAAAAACAAAATATAAGAAAAAAACTTTTTCCCATACATAATGTTTATGGGTTTGGTAACTCTCAAACATTTAGTTTTCATCCCGCCGATACGGTATCCACCCCTCAAATTAAATGAAATATTTAATTTCAAATTTCAAATCGACAAAATATATCCACAGTAATCGGATGCGTCGTGCTTAAGATTTAAAAATGTAGAATAATATGAGTAATGAAAAAGGATTGACATATATATTGGTTGTTAACAGTTCAGCTAATCTGTAACACGACGTTCATTGACTATTAAACGGTACCTACTAAGTTCGCCGGTTTAGCTAGTTTTATATAAAAATACCATTCTTTATGCCTTTTCCAGTACATTTTACACAGATTTACAAACACAACAAATAAAGAATTAGCTAAATAAGTGTAGCCGTTCTGAAGTGATGTGTCTTTGAAAGATATGTTAGTTACCATACTCCTCCGAAACGGCTTGACCGATTTTTGTATGATGTATATATTTGGCAGATCAGAGAAGAGGTCGTAGGCTATTTTTTATACCCCGACGTGATAAGGGTAGCACACTAAAATAATTTATAAAGCAAATTTACAATTGTCGGGTAAGCTTGTTTACAAAATTTATAAACTTTAAGCGAAAATGGGATTAAAAATCGTTGCCATAAAAATTAATATAACGTAGGCTCCTTTGTACAAAACTTTTAGTATACAAATCTGCAGAACTTGGTACAATACTGTTAGTTGTGATCTGTGAATACTTGCAATTGTGTATGTATGTATGTTCGGGTCAAAACTTGCAAGTGAATTTTAAAGCAGTTACCATTAACCGATCGAGATGAAATTTTGACGTTTATATTGGATGAATCATTTACGGGCTAAAATGGTCGTCTAGTTAGTTATATTTTGTGCAGGCCCAGGAAAAGGGCATCAAATGAAAGGTTTTACTAAGAATATCAATAGGTGGACTAGTATCTCAGCCATTTCTTGGTTTCCGAAGGTGAAGAAGAGATTGGAAATGCCTGATGATACAGTTGAATTTAGTAGTAAAAACTTGTATTTAAATTTTCTAACTTTTATCAATACTTTATATTATTTATTCCTGGATTAAATTGATACGAGTCAAGAGTAAGGTGAAGGCCGGTAGACGGATGACGTTTTGTCGTATATATTAAGGTAATACAGACTTCCTGCGGCGAAGTGTCCGAGCGCCCACGCGTACAGAATGCTAGCTTCACTGTTTCTAATACTTAGACAATAGTTTATCTTTATATAAAATTCTCGTGTCACAATGTTAGTTACCATACTCCTCCGAAACGGCTCGAACTATATTTATGAAATTTTATATGCATATTCAGTAGGTCTGAGAATCGGTCAACATCAATTTTTATACCCCTAAGTGATAAGGGTGGCCCATGGTGGCAAAACAACGTTTGCTGGGTCAGCTAGTTTTACATACAATATATTGTATTTAATACAACATATTACGTAATTTATCTATACATCTCTCTTCAAACAACCAATAAAACACACATCTTAAAATGTTAATGAAAAACTTCTTCCCCTATTTTACAAACTTATATTTAACAAATGCATGAAATTGGTTCTTATAATAATGTTTGTATGCTTTTAAGTCAACATTTTTCAATATGTCAATATTTTTGATAACCTTCCGAGCTGCCTGGTTAGTTAGATTCAGATAAACTGACGAATACGTCGGCTGAGATATGAGAAAAATCTCATTTAATTTAAAATCAAGTTTAAGAGACAGCAATATTGATGCGGATAAACAAATTTTACGTAAATTTCACGAACAATCCAGTTTGGAAAGTTGCGCAACGCTGTGGTCAAATAAAGCAACAAATATAAATTGGTTATACGACACATTTCCCTTACGCCGGATGCAATCAATTTGAATGCTATGGCGCACAGCGCAAGCGTGTTACATACAGTCGTCGGAAGGACATCATCACGATATCATCACTATACTTAAAAATATAACTCGAATCTAGACCAATAACAGCATCTTCAACAACTTTACAAACACATAGACATCCTCAATACAAACAAGTGCACTTTTTCGAACTAAAAGTCGATCTAGAAAATGTGTTCAACATTTAAGTGTTTTTCTATCCAGGAAGTCAGTGACATGAGGATGTTCTAGTTTATATGATGATTGAGTGTTCTTGCAGTGGACAATTTCCGTGTACCTTCCTCTCTAGCTAAACGGGTTATTTTTAGCGCCAAGTGGTATCACTGAAATGTGATACCACCAGCAAGAAGTCACCACGGATAAGGACAAGAAAGACGAAAAGCGACCTAAACGAAAGAGAGTATCCGATATGAGGTAGGAGTACTAATAGAATAAAATTAAATAAATTTATCATACTTTGCTGAAATTCATTGAAAGTTTACGTCATGTTTTCATATATTGCGGTCTCATGGTAGCTTACAATAGTTATTTATTTATTTCAGGAGCTTGGTCTTAATAAAGATAGCTTACAATAGTTGATGTAAATAATTATAATATTTACAACAATATTCATCGTCAACCTTTTAATGGCCCACTGCTGAGCTGGGTCTTCTCCTCAGAATGAGGAGGGATTAGGCCATAGTCCACAACGCTAGCCAAATGCGGGTTGGCAGACTACACACACATTCCTTTTAGAATATGGAGAACTCTCAGGAGTGTAGGTTCACGATGTTTTCCTCCAAGCAAGTGATATTTTAATTGTTTCAAACGTACATAACTCAGAAAATTCAGAGGTATGTGCCCAGGATCGAATTCGGTCCTACTGAGTAGACATCAACGTCTAAACCACTGAGTTATCACGGCTTTTCACAACAATATTATAGTAATAAATAAGAAGTTACAAAACATTGAAAGTATCCTACGGATGTTTGAAATCTTAACTCGGCATCTATTAGATGTTGTGTAAACATCTATGCTAGGATGACAAAAGATGTTGAATTGCTGTTGAAGCACACTAATTTATACCGCCATCTGTTTGAAACTTATGAAACTTACAAATTGATCTTAGTCCTATAGTACTTAAATTGTATGAAGGGAAATGCACACATAACTTAAGAACGACTGCACCAAATACGAATTTTTTGACGACAAATCGTAAAATGGCGTTTTATGTATAATAACCTATAAAGTAACATATTTTTTGAGCTGAGGCGCTTAAATTAATTTCTATTTGACCTTTTACACCAAATACTCCAAAAATTCTGTTGTTTTATAATTCACTACTATTAAGATGAAACTGTGCTTGTTGGTTTAATTTCTTGTCAATTTTTCGATATTTTGCGAAGAGATAGGTTATATCCTTGAAAGTAAAATGGGTTTATTTTTAACATAAAACATGGACAGTACCTACTTACTTGTAGATTTGTCTGAATATTATTATTTAGTTAGCAGTGATAGCCCAATGGCTTAGACTTAAATGTCTTACTCGGGAGGTCCGAGTTTCCTAACTACTATGGCCTAACCCCCTACTCATTTTTAGAAGGAGACCCGGCTCAATAGAGGGTTATTAACAAGTTGTAACGATATGTTTTTAGTGGTAAATTGAACCCGTGCGAAGCCGAAGCAAGTTCCTAGTGAACTTATAATAATGACCCCACGAATGTTGTAGAAGTTGATAAGAAAATGAGAGTACAAAAGGCAAATTGTACTGAATTGAATTTCATTATGATACTGCAATTTATATGGAAATATCAATCAAGATTAATAATGTGCCTACTTCTGTAATTGCAATAGTATTATTTAATAAAATTTCTTGACCATCTATTGTTAGTCTGAAATATGTACAAATAACAATACTTGTTTGTAAAAGTCAAGCAAAGTGATTAGATATGAAAAGATTCTTTTTGTGACTACTCGGAAGCAATTTTTCGAAATGCATCCCCTAAGAAAATTAAAGAGGGTGGTAAAGATTGTTTTGGAAGCAAAAGTATCTTCATCTATTGACTTGGAGTAGAAAAACTTTCTAATTAAAATAAATAAATATTTTTTCCAAAATTTCCTCTTCTCAGATAGGACAGGAAACTTTTCGTTGATTCCTACGGACTGTTATTTATTAAGATAATTAGAAACTAACCCTCCCGCTTCGCTGAGGTATATTCAAAATATTCACACACTTACTCATTCATATTCTACCCGCAACTATGAATCATATTTCTCTCATCGTTAAGGCAGCTTTCGTAAGAAACGTTTTCGTTCGACCGACTAGCACGAAAGTCTTTTAATTTTTCGGGTTATTATATAGCCTATGACACTCACAAACAAATAATGTGCCTCTTTATAATATTAGTATAGATGGAAATAATACTTTATTTTCTAAGCTGATACAATGAACAATACTTCTATCTTATTCTAGTACCTACCTACAATCATACTGCTTGTTATTTACGAACACAATGAATACGATCTTCCTGCTATTAATCTTGATGATTCGTACTATTATTTCTTAGCAGTTATTATAAAAATGTTTATACAAACTAACTCCACGCAAACTCTGGAAAGATATACTATTTAGCTACGATATATAATTTTCCAATATTTAATTACACTATTACTTTATTACAAGTGAAGCTAATATAACGATGAAATATATGAGATTTCTTTTCTTTCTTTATAATAACAATCTGTAAAAGAAGTTAACTCCCGCAATGAAGTCATCTCATTGTAAAAAATTGAGAAATCAAGTAGAAGATATTTACATTTTAATGGTTACTCACGTACAGAGTTAGGCTACTGTTGCACATGCTCTAAAATAGGATGCTAAATGGTGTGCTATGAGTATGCTTATTATGAGCATGCTTTTGAACTGTTTACATTTGCTAGCAATAAGCATGCTCAAGGCAAACATTCCAATACACATGCCATTTGATAGTACGCTCTCTCCCAATTCAAACAAAACTATGGAAAATCAAACAGCCATCCGCATGGATTGAATAAAATTATACTATTACTGACCATGCAATGCATCCAAAAACTTCTCTCAGCAAGGAAGAGGAAAAAAAGGAATAGGAAGCACGTGACGCATCCAGCAAACAAGAGCGACATGCTCATTAAGCAAACGCGTTCACACTTGCTATTACCTTTCCCCCTTCCACCCCCGGATCAACTAGCATGCTTAAAGATAGCACGGCGTGCCACTTAATAGCATGCTTAATAGTAGCATGTGCTGTACACACACGCTAGTGTTCAAACCAATTCAACCATGTTAGGTGGTCATCATCAGGGAGTAACCGTAAATAATAGCCATAATACGAAAATAATATAACGAAATAAAAACAGTTATACAATAATAGCCTTCTCAATAATTACAATGCACTGCTGAACATCAAAAGGATGTTAAGGCTCGTCTTTTGTAAGTTTGCTATGCTCGACTTGGCGGACACCGCCGTGTCTCCAGGTACTCCACGACATAAACTTTAGTTATTGTGTCCATTTGGAAAACAACTACACATTTGATTTTAAAATAACAGTCATATGATGTTTAGACAAAGTAATATATTTTATAGCAATACTAGCTAACCCAGCAAACATTGTTTTGCCTTATAAATTTGAGGTGGGCCACCCTTATCACTTAGGGGGATGAAAATAGATAGTAGCCGATACTCAGACCTATTGAATATGCATATAAAATTTTATAAAAATCGGTCGAACCATTTCGGAGGAGTATGGTAACTAACATTGTGACACGAGAATTTAAGCAATAGTGTTGTAACGCTTTCTTTACTATTTCTTTCATTTATAATATCATTATTCGTTCCAAAATTATGTATTGTTGGATAAGTTACTTTTAATATGATAAGCTATTATTTACATAATTCTGGACTCTAGTCATACTTAACCTAAACATACCAAGTTAATAGATAATTTGAAGTTCTTTACATTTTGTATGTTAGCGTATGTTACTTCTTTGTCTGACTATTAGAATTTTTGTCCGCGAATCACGTAAAAAACTCCTGCACATTTCTGTAGATCTAATTTAAAATTTTAGTTTAATTTAAATCAGAGTCAGAATAGATTGTCATTTAAAAATGTTTTAGCCCAGACTCAGGGTGCGTCGACTTTTTTAATATAAAATCCAATACGAAATAATATTTATATAATAAAACATGCTGTAACTGAAAATGTCATACAGACATTTAAATGTAGGACACAAAGAACGGGCGTATAAATACGTCCATGACAGACAGACGGCGAAAGCTACATGACACGGCATCTCTTTATTGAGGTTATTTCAGAAAATATTGTCAATATCGTAAGCAAAAATGGAATGAAATCTAATTTATTTTTCATTTAAGTAAACACGGTCGTATGTCTATTTAAAATGATGAATCGAAAATGATAATATTATTCCGAGCTTTATCCCAATGATCAAAATGAAAGATGAATTTTATTCTATACTGGATGCTTACTTCTTCATATACATATATCTTATATATATGTACATATATAAAACAATTTGTTCGAACTACATATAATAAGTAGAGGAGAGGCTGGACTGATACTTGTTATTTGATTTGTTGTAGTTGTCTTCGTCTCGAATAGCAGAATAAGTATTAAAAATTAACAAAAAAAAAATAAAATAAAAGAAAAAACATTTTTCCATACAAAATGTTGATGGGTTTCGTAACTTAATGAATTTCCTAATATAAACATTTAATTTTAACGGTTTCCCCTCAAATTAAAGAACATACAAAGTTCGTCGGGTCAGCTAGGAGTATGACAGACAAGTACTGCGTGAAGGTTGAGTTGATCTCCAAGTCTGTTCTATGACAGTCAAGACAACTTGTTCAAATAATTACATATTATTTATACTGACGAAATTTGCTACAGAGATGCATTAAAGCCTGGGAAAAGACATAGGCTTTTTTATAGCGAGAAAAGGCTTGAAGGGATTGAATTAGCAGGTACTATATATAAAGCAAAAAATGTTGAAAATTAAAACTAAACACATTTAGATAGTAAATAGCAAAAAGGGAGAAGCTTTTTCTCGTTTTTTCTACTTAAGTTCCATTTCGACCACTTTACTGTGAAAATAAGTTTGTTATATTTATATCTTAATAACTTATTGATTAAATATTCTTGATATTGCTATAAATTATAATAGTCATTCCACGTCATTCTAGAATGTCGCTTCATCACGCTTCATCGTCATGATATACTGTAATCTTCTACTTTCTGTTCTTGTCCCGCATTGACGCCCTTTGACAAGTTATATTTTCTTCTATTGTTAACCTTCGTGCAGACATACTTTCCAGCATATAATTTTTTTTCAAAATTGTTATTTGTTTCAGAATCATCAAAAAGCTAAATTGTGTAGCTGCACTTCGTGCTGAGGCCACAGCTGCAATGTACGAAAGTAGCTGCTCCTACGGCGGACCTCTTGAATTAAAAAGAAGTGCTTTAAAAGAAGACCCATGGCCCTCCACAGAATGGCCGCCGTATCGATTACACCAGTCAACTTTCGAACAATTAAAGCAAAGTGTCGAAAAGGCCAAAGCAGCTCTTCAGGACAGATCTGGTTTACTGGGCACCGCTACGGCGTTCGGTGACTTTTATGGAGGACAATTAGGACAAGACAGTGCTAGTCCAACTCTAGGTTTTGGTAGGACAGCGCGATCAGATGATTCTATGATCACTTCGATAGACAAGAACAAAGGATTAGGTAAGTCTGTAAAATATTTTTCTTACAACCAAAGTTGATGGATTGATAAAAAAATGCATTGTCAATAGAAAATATTTTTCTTTCCAAAATTTATTGCATTGGATTTAGAAAATAATATCTACGAGGTATGAAACATTTGATTCATTTACTTTGTTATATTTTAGAACTTTAAATATTATATCTTAGTAATATTATCAATGTAAGTTTGGATGTTTGTTACTCAATCATGCAATAACAGCTGAACGGATACTTATATTAACAAATAGGCTACTTTTTGTCGCAGAAATATGCAGAGTTCCTGGGAGATAATAATATAATATGTTTTCTGTCGTAAGCGCCTGAATATTTTATTTAGCAATAATATATTGAAAATTAAATGTCTTGATAAATTTAAGTATTATACGCGATGAATTGCACGTATACCGTTAAGCCAGGGAATGTTGACAAGTTTTTTTTTAAAAAAAAAAAAAGATTACTAGCAGTATGGATCACATACTACTAGTATTACCTTTAACCCTCCTAGTAAGCTAAAATGCTTTTGTCAGGAGTGGGCCACGCCAGTAGTTCAATGTCCGGGATTTGAACCCACGAACTATCGACCGTGAATCCAACGCCCGAACCACTGAGTTACTGACGCTTCAAATAAACTAATATATAAATATTATTAATAAATAAGGCTGTGCGTTAATAAATAGAAGTCGGCACTGCTAAAGAAATGAATAATTTCTAAAGTTAAATGAAGAGTCATTCGTTATAAAAAATATTATTTCGCAATGTTAATATTTCAATGTCTGTCGTAGCAGAAATAGGTGTCTGTATCATACAGACAAAATCGATTATTATTAAAATAGTGTATAAGTAACCTTGGGAGGAGTAAATAGAGTTGTTTTTGCGTTGGTCGGTGGTTAAACTCTTTCAGATTAAGGCCACGGAGGCTGTAGGTACGCAAGGTGGGGAATTTCTTGCTGAGATAACAATCATGACCGTGGGGGCGTGCGAGATTTACCCTTCGGTTGCCATGGCGACACTCCCGCCCACTGCTGGATCATCGTAGCCTTATAAATACTAGTGGTGAAAATAAAATTTTATTATCTTCCATTCAGTTCATTATTTCGAAACTTACCCGAGGGTGCGTTGTACAGTTTCCCGTGATTTAACGAGGGCAGCGCGCGTAAGAATTTTTAAATTTCCATCGGTGCATTATATGACGAAAAGCGTTGGTGTAAAATCTGATTACACCACCATGCAATGTCTTTGTAAGGTTAATCAGAAATCAGCACTTCGGAGTAGTTAGAGACAGCCTTACTTTCGTGCCTTTAGATGGCTCGTCCATAAAATAATCTAAAAATGTAAATAAAATATACAACACGACTGTATCTAGTCGGAGAGCCTTACCCAGAGTCCAGACTGACCTACGTTGAAATATAACATCTGAAACAAAATCCTATTCAAGGAAATTGTTCTAATATAAGACTAGTAAAAATGGCGTGGTTTACTACAACGTGCTTAACTGTTTTTTGATATTAGGAGTATACTAGTTGTCGGGATATCATTATTATTCACGTCTCCGATGACAAACGATCTATATGGTTCCAACTTTATATCAAACTTGGAAGATTTTTTTCGAACCCACACAACTAGGTAGATGCGATTTTTCACAAGCTACTATGATGAATTGATGATAATATATAAAATTCTTCAAATTGATAATTGATGATGAAAAATATTTTTTTAATCTTAGTTATTTTAAATAAAAACCTCCGAAGGAAAACTCTTTTATGTTAATATTAGAAAGGTCGCGATAAAAGAGTTGGGAGACAATACAAGCTCGTTGCACGAAAACAATAAAGCTGAAGAAAAAGTTTTTACAATTTTTTTATTCTTTATAATTTTGTCTCGTCTTACAGGTATACATAAATATTTTAAAATAATATTAAGTCCATTTTTTTATCTATGTTAAATATCATAGAGTCTTAACTAAGATACGATAAATTACCAACAATTCATTCTTTTCTTATTCAAAACAAAGGAAATATTATATAAATATGGATCCAGGAAACCTAGCAGGTCGTGGGGCTAAATCACACAACAGACTGCCTCATATCCTCATTGTCGCGACAGTGGGTGTACTTGAAATAAAACAAAATGAACTACTCGCTAATACAAAGTTATTAACATCCCTACCATGACTTGATAAACATCAACATTCCACCCAAGTTCGAAACAACAAAGCGAACTGAACGTAACATGATATTTCCATAATATTCAAATAAGTGCAAAATTCCACGCGCCTCTGCCTGGCCCTAATCTTATACTCATTAAGTTACATATTAAAATTTATAAGTCCCGAGGGTTTAGTTCAGAGATCCCCAAACTTAATTGACACGAAGACCACATATTCGCTTGCAGATAGACCCCTCTCCTCATATTACCAACTAGCCGACTCATGCGATTTTTGCAACATTTTTCATTGATGGTCCGCTCTCGCTACGACCGCATGATCTATCGAGGCTATCCAACTCTAAAATAATATATCAATTCCAACCAGTAAGTAGTTCTCGAAAAAAGCGCGTAACCAACCTGTAATGTATGTAATTGAAACACAGACTATCGCAGAATGAGTTTAATAATTTTTTTGGAAAGCATATAACAAACAAATGACGGTAGTGGCCAAAGATGAACTTATTACCTAGTTAAATATAAAAGTACCCTACATCACACTGCCTCTTCCTATACAGAACTTATATAAATATTTATGACCAAATTATTATAATAACTAAAGATAACAAACATAGACAATATGATGGTGAGAAATAAAGTTTACACTTGTACACAATAAAAATATTAACTTAATGTATAAAGTTAACTTAATAAATTAACTTTTTAATTTCCTTCATAAATACACCTATTAAATTTACTTCATAAATTAATTAACTAACTTATAGATTTTCTTTTTACGAGGTCTTAGACTCATACCTTGGGTAGTGATATCTTTGCGTTGAGATGACTGAGCCTGATCGAAATCTGTACATTTAATATCAGGCAAAGGTGACTGGCTGAGGCTTTCGCCTTCAGACTGTTTAGGGGACTCGAGCACAGAAGAAAACGAACTATTAGCAGTAGAACACTCTTCACAACTAACTTCATCACGAACTGTATTTGGGTGTTGGTTATCTATATCCGCTAATGAATAACGAGGTTTCCTTTCTCTTTTTTGTAAAATTTGATCAACATGTCTTTTACTAACACGATCATCATTTGTTTTTACCACATACGACACCGGCCCAGTTCTTTCTATCACTTCTCCCTCTTTCCATTTAGCTAAATTGTCATTATAAGTTCTCACAAGCACCCTTTCCCCGGGAACTAATTCGCGTAACAAACCACCTCTATGTTGTTCTTGTTTTATTTGGTTTTTGCGAACCACTTCACGACCATCCGGACGTAAAAGATCTAACCTACCGCGTAACCTATGATCTAAAAGTGCAACCGATGGTTCTTTTTGTGTCGTACTGTGCTCCGAGTTCCTATGTGAATAAAAACCTGCAGAGAGCCGTCTCGATATCTTCGTTTTCTAGAGTTGCCTTTTTTAAAATTAATTTAACATTTTTAACAGCATTCTCGGCAGCACCGTTACTTGAGGGGTGATAGGGGGCTACTAAGACTCTTTTAATACCGTTATTTGTTAAATACGTTAAGTACTCGAATGATGAAAAAGGTGGTCCATTATCGCTAACGATGCACTTCGGTAGTCCGAAACGAGCAAACAATTTACGAAAACAAAAAATGACAGCTTTTGCAGATGTATTCGCAACCATCTCAACTTCTAACCACTTAGAATGTGCGTCTAAGATTATTAAATAATATTTATTACGAAAAGGCCCTAAAAAATCGACATTTAAGCGAGACCACGGCTCGGCGGGCCACTCCCACGAGTGCAGCGGCGCGGGCGGCGGCTGGGCACGCAGCGCGCTGCACGCCGAGCACTCGCGACAAATTCTCTCGATATCCGCATCTATCCCGCTCCACCATAAGTAATTTCTAGCAAGTTGTTTCATTTTAACAACTCCAATGTGTCCGGAATGCAACTCTTGCAATACAGCAGTGTGTAAGCTGGAGGGCACAACGACACGGTAACCCCACACCAGACAGCCCTGTTCTACAAATAAATTTTCTCTTCTGAAATAAAATTGTTTATAACGTTCATTTTCTAAACGTTCAGGCCAACCGAATTTAACGAAACTTACAATTTTATTAAGAATTAAATCCTTATCTGTTTCTTTTTTTATTTCATGAAAAGTTATAGGAAGTTTGTTTTCAATAAAAAATAAGTAACTAATATTATTGTACTTCGTAAGAGAGTCCTCGTCCCCCACACACACGGGCAAGCGTGACAGCGCGTCTGCAAAACAATTTTTTGATGACGAAATAAATTGAATATCAAAATCGTAAGCGGCTAATCGAACAGCATACCGTTGTAATCGGCTCGCTGCCGTTTGCGGAATACCCTTATTCTTTCCAAATATATAACTCAACGCGCGATGATCACTACGCAAAGTAAAGTGTCTTCCAAACAAATATTGATGATGCTTAATAACACCAAATATAATTGCCAACGCCTCCTTATCTAGTTGCGAGTAGTTGCGCTCCGCGTCGTTGAGCGTACGCGAGGCGCAGCTGAGCAGCCGCTCCGTCCCGTCGGCGTAGCGGTGCGTGAGAACCGCCCCCACCCCGCGCCCCCGTACTCGCTGCTGTCCACGGACAATATTAAAGGCAATTTCGCGTCATAATGAGCTAACACCGGAGAACTAACAAGAAGTTTTTTAATTTTATTAAAAGCACACTCACACTCTGAACTCCAATACCACTTAATATTTTTTTTTAACAAATTATATAAGGGCTTTAACACACTACTCATATTAATACAAAACTTGCTATAAAAATTAACAAGACCTAAAAAACTTTTTAATTGCGTAATATCATTTGGTGAAGGAGCTGCCAAAATGGCTTTTATTTTGTTTTCATCAGTATGTAAACCCTGTTTATCAATTTTGTAGCCTAAATACGTCACACTATCTTTAAAAAATTCGCATTTTGACCAGTTTACTCGCAACCCGGCTTCTTTTAATTTATTTAAAACCATTCGTAGATTCCTACAATGAGTCGGTTTGTCCTTCCCCGTGATACAAATATCGTCTTGAAAAACTACTGTCGAAGGCAAACCGCTGAGAATTTCTTCGATTAACTTTTGAAAATTTTCAGGTATACATTTTATACCAAAAGGTACACGTTTATACACAAACGTGCCGATATGTGTAGTTATAGCTGTCATGGGTTGCGAGTCCTCTGTCAATAAAACTTGCTGATAGGCATGGGACAAGTCTAATTTCGGATCAATTTTGGGCAGAGGATAATGAAAATCTTTC
The DNA here is from genome assembly GCA_905147385.1 of Limenitis camilla. Taxonomy (NCBI): domain Eukaryota; kingdom Metazoa; phylum Arthropoda; class Insecta; order Lepidoptera; family Nymphalidae; genus Limenitis; species Limenitis camilla. Next base: position 626,276 of record LR990254.1, read on the forward strand.
AATAACGGATTTATGGTTATTTTATAATCGCCACAAATACGTATATCACCATTTTTTTTAATAATCGGCACTATTGGCGTACCGTAATCTGAACGGTCAACTTTATATATGACGTCATCACGTTGTAATCTCTCTAGCTCGCGTTCGACTGGCACTCTAAGCGCTAAAGGGAGTGACCGCGCTTTAACAAAAACCGGTGTACTGTCAACTAATCGTAATTGAATTCGCGTCTTGCATGTCCCAAGCCCCTCAGAAAATACATCAGAAAATTCTTCACGTAATACCTCGACAGAACTATCATTATCATGCCTTACGGTTATATTATAAAAATTTGTTAGTTTTAATTGCAAACGTCTGATCCAAGTGCGACCCAATAATGGTGGCCCACCATTTTTAATAATGAATAATTGTAATTTATAAGTAACAGTTCCATATTTGACATTCACCATAATAAAACCTAAAGGCTCGATGACATTTCCTGTATAAGATTTTAATCTTAAATATTTCTCTTGTAATTCTATGTATGAAAAATGTTCGTTATAACAATTCTCAGAAATCACAGATATTTTACTGCCAGTATCTATCTCAAATTTTAAAACTGATTGTTCTACGGTCAACTTTAAATAGTATGGACCGTCGCTGCTGTCACGTAGTATCATGTTATAAAAACCTAAGTCACTGTCATCTGAATCATTTAAAAAAAACTGACCTTTAGACTTCCTATGCGAGCTTGACTCACCACACTTATCACTTTCACGGCACATTACTTTGAGATGCCCTTTTTGTCCACAATTGTCACATGAATAATGCTTAAATCTACATTTTGACGGTGCATGCCCTGCACGACCGCATCGCGAACAAACGGTGCGCCGCGAGCTGTCACCTCGCGCGTCCCCGCTCGCCACAGCGTGAGCGCCGCCAACGACGCCGCTGCCACTGCTGCGTTCGTATTGCGAACTCCTCTTGAAACTGTGCAGGCCCTCCGCTGGTATGCTGGCAGCGCCTCTGCCACCGGTCCCGGCCTGCGCTGCGTGCCTCTCTGCTGCCTCAAGCGCCAAAGCCAACTCAACGGCGCGCTTGTAGTCTATGTCCCGCTCGGCAAATAACCTCGATCTCATATCTTCGTTGCAAAGACCAGAAACGAATTGATCTCTTAAATTTACCTCGAGACTATTACTAAAATTGCAAGTTTTAGCTAAATGCTTTAAACTTTGCAAGTAATCACTCACTGCCTCCCCTTGTAGTTGTTTCCGCTGCCGAAACATATGACGTTCTGCGATCTCCGATCGTTTCGGTTCCAGGTGCTCTTTAACTATTTTTACAAGCACATCAAACGGTTTACTTTCCGGTAAATCCGGTGAACATAAATCACACATCAATTCGTAGCACGATACACCAACATGAGTCACCAACGTGGCCACGTGCAGTTTCGGTTCGATGTTGTTTAGTGCTATATATTGTTGTATTCTTCGACAATACGCATCCCAGTTGTGTGAACCCACTTCAAAGGTTTCAATCTTCCCGAACGGCATAATTTAACACGTAGGTTAATGATTGAAAACAATTAATGTCGACTGCGCCAATGTAATGTATGTAATTGAAACACAGACTATCGCAGAATGAGTTTAATAATTTTTTTGGAAAGCATATAACAAACAAATGACGGTAGTGGCCAAAGATGAACTTATTACCTAGTTAAATATAAAATTACCCTACATCACACAACCAACCAAATAAAACCCTCCAGCATAATAAAAAAAGTAAAACTGCAGATAAAATTGAATACTTACATCTGACGTACTATACAGGTCGTAGACCCCTTTTTATCTCTCATAAACCCCCATTTCCTTTACTTGGACTTCCCGTTACTCGTCATCTACCTATAGGCGTCAATATAAACCACTTTGGGAATCACTGGTTTAGTTAAAGAGTTGTTAACACGAAAATGATTACAGAAACGCCCCAACAGAAATATCCTCGTATATAATCTGGTACAATCGTCATCAATTATGATGCCGTACTTTAGATTTTATCGTGATAAAATATATTTCAATAAATCATGTTGCAACTGGTCTGATATGCGTATATTGATTTTTTTAATGTTTATTGCGTAAAGGGCTGGGGTCGGCTCGTTGTTTTGTAATTTATATTCATTAGAACGGGCCTCGCCTGGTTGCGATAGCTAACTACACCTCGTTTGCGTATCCGATACGCGATGATTATTTCTATCATGTTAGTCCTAAGTAACATTTAATTTGCTTTGCTCGTGATTACTTAGGAAATATTGAGAAAAGAAACACTAGTGTTTCCAAGTGTGGTTGAAATAATAAAAAATATCTTCGTCACTGATAAGAACTACAAGTCTACAATAGTAAACACGTCACATAGCTCAAATAAGGCGTTAAAATTCATACTTCTGGGATGCTAAAAAATACTTTAGTGATTGTTATCTCGGTATTATAATACTTAGGTACTATTTCTTCAGGTTATAAGAGTAAATTTTTTATTTTTTTTATTTGTTTTGTATGTACACAGTGGGTACAATATAATGTTGATAAACTAATGAAGTGTAATACTTTTTTGTTGTTAGAACAGAAGTTTGTTTGCTGTCAGAATTTTTACATTTCAATCTACATACTCCTAACAATCTATTATTGGCAACACTAATGATGACTTTTTAATTGGCTAGTAGTTTAGTTTATTTTAAAAATTGCCGGTTTGACATTTCATATCTGTTCCGATTAATCCGCTGCAGTTTGGATAAGTAGTTTCATTGATTAAATATTGACTCTCATAGCAAAATGTGACTGTTTAAAGATGTAGCCCTTATTGCGGATCACATGAATATTTCATATTATTATTGTTAGCTTAGTTTAACGTTGGGTAACTAAGTCGAGCGAAAGTTAACGTGCAGTAAGAGAGCTCTCTAGACTCTAAACCTTCTCCAGCGTTTCAAGCAGTGCTCAGCTCAGCAGCTCCAGTACAGTTATTGCATTTTAAAATTACTATAGCTTTTTCTGAGATCCGATTTAAAACTGTGAAAACCATAATTTTGCGTAATATGAGTACAAACATATTTTTGGCTATTAATATTATAAATTATTTACGTTTCGATGTGTGTGTTTACTTTTTATCGTTGACATAATCACCATGCTGAAACCCCCCTCCCCCCCAAAAAATAAGCAAAAGCAAGGACCTCTCAGGAGTAATATTCTAGTCACTAGTCGACAAGCTGTGATATTTTTAGTCCGTGTGTATAGATTACCCATAACTAACAATATCTATTATTAAAGTGCCTAACAATATATCCCTTAAAATCGTACCAAGAAAACGACAACAATTTTTTAATCGTTAATCAATATCTTTTAACGATGTTTTAATAGATTAATATTGTGAAAGAAAATGACTACATTACTGTGTCAGCAGTATTCATAATTAAGTAAATTAAAAGACTTCCTTACTTTTCCTAAAAATAATAGATACACTTTAATCCATTTAATACTCAGAAGAGGTTTTTTCTTTTCTAACAAGAGGGCAAAAGCAACTCGTGTTATAAACACTGTTAGTAAACACTACGTATATACGAATACTTTTATAAGATCTTCTTTTTTAAATGATTTAATTTTCACAAAATATATTTAATTAGTTACCTTTTTATTATAATATGTATAGAAGATAATTAGACCTATAAGTCAATTGCAAATACAATTGATATATATATATAAAAAAGGTAAACATTAGAATACGAAATAGGGGAGCTTTAAAATGAAGCTTATCATCACGAATTAACACCACTAAACCAATAAAGTAATCCGCAAGCGAAAACTCTCACAGATCCCCTGGATACAAACAAACAATTATAGCACAATCAAGTATCATTCGCGCATGAAGTATAAATCAGGAATAATAGGTGATATTGAGTGACATCATTTTTAGTTTCATCTTCTTTGTATAGATGGCGCGTGGACGATGCGCACGCGCATTTGTTATGTCAGCCATTTCATGGGAACCGTAGCGGGGACAATGAACACTTAATTGTGCGAAAGAAACACCAGTAATGATACGATGCTCCCCTCGTCGGAGATTTATGCGTTCTGCCTGACCCACCAAGTGCCTCAGCATATTTATACAATAAATAGTTGCAAAACATATTGCAGTGATTCCGAATCAGAATGATGTATCAAGTTTTTATACGCGTGGGAGAATTTCAATTGCTTTCATTTTTATTAAATTAATTGAACGTTTCAAAGCTATGTGAAGGGATGGTACTTTAAAAAATAAAGTGCTAAAATGTGGTTTATTTATTCTGTCGGTCAGAATTATTCTGTTAGTTAGACTGATCAGAGTTAAAATCAGATTTTATACTATATTAGTTAGAAATCAGATTGAGTTTCCTTTTCTTCCTTTCATAGGATTGTACTGCCATATCATATTTATTATTATTCTCCAGGCTCTGAGAAGATATCAAGTGGACTGGCAAAAGCTTATTCATCATCTGCAACACTATCAGATACGCTGCGAGCAACAAAATGTTCAGGTATGTGATTACTAAGGCAGAGCATGTGTTATACTTATCTATTTTATTTATTACTTATTTAAGAAATAAATAGTTCTTCAAACATATTTTAAATCAATGTAAACAATTCTTAAACATGCAGTTTTAGAGCTAATAACTTTAAAATGGAAGGTTATAGAAAAAATATAATACTACTCGTAAATGAAATTAAACTTAAAAGGAAACTATTATAATATGCAGATTTTTTATTATACATAAAAAATGTTTTAATTTAATAATTTGAAACAAAATTATTGTATGATCTCTAATCATTGTATTCCACTCACCTTAACGTATCTCTCATGCAATACACTCACACATTGATTTACCAACTCACTCAATCACCCACTCATTCATCGACTCATTTACTAATTAAATATTCAAAGACTCGGAAAGAAATGAATGAGTATAATTTAATTTTAACAATCATAATAATTTATATAAACTCTTATCACACAGAAATATTTTCCGTATATTCCACAGGAACTATATTTTGTTTCGGGATAAAATCTATACTATGTGTTAATCCAGATTATAAAGTATCTGTGTATCTAAATTTTATTCAAATAAACAGAGCCATTTCTGAATGAATGTGGAAACTTAAAAGTTTAATCTTTACATAGTATTTAAAACAAGGTCGCTTCCCGCTGTCTGTACGCTTAGATGTTTTAAACTACGCTACGGATTTTAATGCGGTTTTCACCAATAGACAGAGCGATTCAAGGATGCTTATCACGTATAATACATGCACATTATAGTAGGGAAACCGTGCGAAACCGAGGCGGGTTGTTAGTTTATAATATTAGTAGGACAAAATCAAGCGATATTTTTGGGTCGTTTTCGAGATCCTTACGACCCACATCAATGTACCCATTAAATGTATATATATATATATATATATATATATATATATATATATATATCTATGTATGTTTGTACATCCTCTATGTAAAAAGCCTCCCTTCTAGTTATCTCGCCTGTGACGTCAACCACCCTTATTAATGCTTTTACGCCCCACCGAATCTGATTTTCCAAATAGTGACACCAATTTATGTGCTGATAGCATTTATATTTGCAATTCATGTAAAACATATGTAGATAATATTTTGTTTAAGAAAATGCATAAATATTTTAGGTACATACAAAGGGGTTTTTGGGGTTAAAATATTTTTCGTGCATTTAATTTTGCTGCTATTTGTGTATTTTTTGACCTCCGACATCTACATCTTTTATATAAAAATGAATTGGCATTTGTTAGTCTATCTAAAACTCTAGAACGGCTGGACCGATATGGCTACTTTGATTTTGAAATATTTGTGGAAGTCAAATGAAGGTTTAAAAGGTAAGAGCTAAATACAAAAAATGCTAAAAAACATTTTGATAAAGTTTCATCTGTAACTTAATACACCTTCGCGAAGCGAGGACGTCGTCATCGTCGTCAACGTCAACTAGTGTGATATAATTTTCGCAACTAAAAATAAAATGCTAAAGTAGTGCTTTGATCGAAAAGAGTAGGATATTTATAGTATATAAAAAGTTGTAGTATTAAAAGGTTTAACCACTTTCTTAACAATTTTAAGACACTTTTGCATTTAACTTTTTGAAACTGAAGAAATTTTAAAAATAAGTTTAAAGTGAGTGTAATTTTACGTCTTTTTGAGCGTTGATTAAGGCATTATCAAGATCAAAGCATTGAAGTCGAAAATTATGCAAAAGAAATAGCTACAATTATAGACAGTGAAACAAGCTGAGCATGAATTCAAAGAGACAGACGATTAAAAGTTAAAGATCTTCGTCAAAGGGGCTGTTATCGCGCTTGGTAGTACGGTTAAATGGCGTTGCTTTGGTATGCATATGCAGCCGGTTTGAAGTGAATAAAAGTACTTTGTTTTCCTCAAATTCGAATAAACGATACTGATACGGAGAAACATGCATTTTTGACAGCAAACCGAGCAGTACCTTGGACAATGAGACCCTCGTCTACACCGCTCGACCAAGTTACCCAACATTTCACTAACATATCATTTAACTAAATCAAATTTGCAAGCCAGTGGAATTATTTTTAAAATAAACCAATATAAAATTACATATACTTATAAATTGCTGGTCAATGAAACGCTAGTAGACATTATAAATTTTTCTATTTTTTTAATTTATCATTTTTCCCTATTTGGTTCATATATTTATGAGTATTAAGGCTGCGTTTCCACTATAGACGTGCAAGAGAACGTTGTGTTTGTTAAAAACACAACGCAAGTGTTCGTTATAAACCAATAGAATCGCTTCATTGGATACACTTTAAGCTAGGCTAAGTGAATACGCAATATATTATGATAAAAAATAACAATAATTCTTAAAATTATTGCAAATGACATGTAATAGGTTGTGTGTTGTAAATGTTATTCATATATATGTGTCTCAAAATACTACATAATATTCATCCAAATTACCAATCACAAAAAAAGTCCTATAAACTTTATTGCGGGTCCTTTAGACCCTTAACTAAATAGTGACACGCGTCGTTACACGTTCTTCAATAATTAAGAGCTCCCTAACTGAAGTACGCTCCATCATATAATTCGATATGTTATTCACGATTTATTAGTAGTATACGAATATATTAGTGTAATTCAGGTTTATTAACCAGTTCCAGTTTCATTATTTCTTACATATAAACGAAATTATGAATAGGTAACAATAAATAAGTAACAAAATTTCTGCATACTGCTACTCATCAAATATATTTTTACCTGCAATCTATTTAAAAGGTAAAAAAAGCACTTATCACAATCGCTATACAACCCCCGTGTATTTGCTATCTAATATAAAGGAACAAACACTACGGATAACAATCGCGTTTAAATACAAAATTTACTTCGATGTAAGGGGTCTAATGGATACCGCGCGTATCGAATGTGTACGCGTGTTCCGAGCTCTCAAATCTGCGGTGACAAGCGTGAATCATAATGATTTTTTCTCATAGGGCACAAAAGCCACGCACTAATATTTTAGGGTTGACTTAATTCAGTAATGATGCTACTCTATGCTTTTTTATTTTTTTTATTCTTTATCTATAGGTGCATATAATAAAATTGTAGATAGTCGAAATTAAAGGAGACTTTTAAAAACTTATCAAGAGGGTCTTTGTGACATCAACGGATAGCCAATTGTTAACACAATTATTTTTTTAAAAAGTTTGTCTGTTCGTATGTGAAGTTTATCTTTATAAAAAATTAATGACTCGATGAAAAATTACTAACTTTTAAATTGCATAAAAATATTTAGTAGAGTGGAAGGAATAATTTTACACATTGTAAAAGAAATCACTGCTTTAGGTAAGTTTTGTTACTCCTTATCGATATTTATATAAAGTTCAAAATTGCATATCAAAAACTGTATTAAATTCCGCTGGATTCCGCCGATTTGAAAGAATTTTTAAAATATAAATTTAAATGCATATACAATGTTCAAAGCATTAGTTGACAAAGTTATTGTAGAACATAGTTTATCCAATTTTTTTATATGATTCCAGACTTTTTAAAAATTCAATTAGAGTATAAATCTTTATTTTTTTTATACAAATATTTTTTTAAAATACTTCTGGACATACTTTCCTAACCGTAAAATAGGTTTGAGAAATTAGCTATGCGTTAATCGATAGTTTATGAACAATCTTGAAGAATTTACTCTAAATTCATTGATTATACAACTTGTTCAATTTCCTCTTACCGTTGTTATGCATCTAGTTAGGTAATACGTTGTGCAGTATAGTACAGTGTACATTGTTTAGTCAATCATCCTGTCCGTCCGTTCCGCTACTCCTGGCCACTAACTGGGTGGGTGGGGCCGTTACTAATTTGTCACAAGCCTTGATTAACCACGCTCAGGATAATGATGCTCTCGTGAGAATATTTCAATAAAATTTTCTATAGATTATTTGAATAGTTGCAAATAGTTTTACTTAGGGGAAGATTTTTTCTGTTAGATTTATTATTCGTGTTAGATTTTTTCTCGAATAAGATCCAGTTCGGTATAAAAATGAGACTTTAAAGAAATGAGCTCTTAGTCTTAATATTTAAAATTTTGATTCTCTTCATGGCACATACTCCCTTACCTATTGTGAAAGAAAAAAATGTGTTGGAATAATTTAATAATTGTACCCATATCAAGTAAAACATTTGAAATTTTAACAAATGAAATGAATATTTTCGAACAAATTACAATACTGAAACAAGTAGATAATCGTCGACAAATCAACAAACAAGTATTAAGTTTACAAAGTAATAGCATTGATCCCTTTAACCCTCCCCAGGCTAACTTTATTGCCCGAGACAGACTTAACAAAATTAATGGCTAAAATTTCTACACCCGAAATGAATACATCGGAGGGATAATGAATAAATCAATGCTACGTTGCATTTCAGTCTCTGTTACAATCTTTATAGGTCTAAGTCATAAGATCGAGTAATTTTTAAAAGTCATACACTTTTAAAAATTACTCGATCGACCTAGCTTACATAGACTAAAATATTTTTTCTACTATCTTGGAATGGATGGAACTTTCTCGTTGTATAAAAATTGCAATAATGCACATTATACTTATAGTCATTATTTAACAGGATGCAACCATTTTTTTATACTGTACAATTAAACAATTTAAATTTTTTTTTACTGATGGAAAGCTCTATTCGCATTGTTTAAATAATTTTGCCATATTTTGTAATTAATTTTAACATCGCCACTTTGTATATACTGATCTAATTTGAAAACATCTTTTATTTCTTTCTCTCTCTACTTTTCTCTCTTATCCTCTTTCTTCGTCCTATCTATTTTCACTTACTTTATCTCTCTCTTACTCTATTTTTTAATCTGTCGTTAATATAGTACAAATAAAACAGCTATTCTTACCCTCGCGATGAAAGTTTCAAAACTAGCTTCCTCCCTCTGGTAAGAAAAAGCGTTTCTTTTGTATGTGGTAAGAAATATACTATTAAGTGTCAGTTACTTTTTTTCATGATATACATTTTATGTTATACGTTAGCAATACAAATGCCAGCTAGTTTAAAAATCCAGAATTAATTATCGTTGTATTTTATGCAAACATTTTATGCATATATTTTAATACCACTTCAATTTATCAATTCAATTACCACACAAATTTAACATGGTTTCACGTAAGTTAAAAAATTAATATTTTCTATGTGTAGCTATATAAATATAGTCAGACATTCAATATACATGATTTTTTCTTCATCATGATTTTTCTGAAAAAATAAGTATATACAATCCGCCCTTTCTTTTAAACTACACCATACGCGGAAAAGTGGCACGCGTCATTCACCGGAAGCGAGAGACGAGCGCGTGCGCCGATGCTAAGTTCAATGGAACGTACGGAGGCGCACTTGAAACATTTTTATTGTAACCAGCGCTGGGAGCCACACCGCTTTGTTACTCCCCTAAGTTTTATATTCAGACATAAAGAATATAAATTAATTCAGACTAGGTATTTGTTGAATTATACTAAGAAATAATGAGCAATGTCACTCTCAAAACAAAGAAATCGGTACCTAATTAAAACTTTAGGAAAACAATAAGATATTTATTACAAGTTAGAATAGCTATGCGTCAGATAATTTTAATAATCTCCCTCAATCTGTTAATACAAATACACAAACTTTTCTACCGAAAAAGAAAGATATTTCATAGGCATAATAATTATTGACATATTATGTCAATTGTCATAATTCATACATGGATATCACTCGAAATTATATCTTTACTTAAACAAATTAAATCTTATAAAGTAAATTATTCTCATTGCATACAGAGATGTCTAATAAAAAATATTATGAGTGCTGGTTAAAAATTAAAGAACAACTACAAACTGCAATAACTGAAGATGAAACTCTGCAACAGTTAGCAGTAGGATTGGTGGGGATTAAACCTCAAGCAACGGCTGTTGAAATTGTAGCTAGAGTTTACTGTAAATATTGTGAATTATATAATAAACTATGTGACTGTTACGATCAAATGGAACAAATTCAAAGGCGACCGTTTATACGCAAACTAATCGATACATTGACTTGCCGCCTACTTGAGTTAAAAATGACTTTGGAAGAAGTGGAAGTTTTCGAATATACCTACTCGGAGAACGCATTACAGCAAATGCTAATGTTACCGCAAGATATCCAAATCCTTTGCCCATTTCACTACTCATTCGAAATGAGGCAGGAGGAAATGCAGTACATAATTGATCAAATTTTTGCTGGTAATCGTATAGGCGATCCCACGCCAACACCATCAGAACTTGAGCTTAGAGAACAAGAAAAGTTAGAAGGAGAAGAGAGGATACGTCAGGAAAAAGAAGCTGAAATCAAAAGAAAGTTAGCATTAGGTGAAGAAATATCTGTTTCCGAATCTTTGCAACTGTCACCACAAGAGCTGGAAGAATTAAAACTTCAACAAGAATACGAGAATCATATTTTAAATATACAACGGATGGAGCGCTCGAGATATATAGTAAGAGAAAGGACACATGTGTTTAATAAGGACAATGATTTGTATCTTGAACTTGCTGGACTAAAAGCAAAACCAGCTAGTGAAGAGCTTAGAATAAGAGCAGCCTCATTAATTCAAAATATTTATAGAGTATTCATGAAGCTTAAACGTGAGCGTATTAAGGAAAACATGTTAAAAGATAAATTAAATATGATCATACATTCATCGTCACCACTCTCAGCTAAAGTTCAACTGGAAAAAGTAAAAGAAGAGAGGCGAAATTTTAGACGTAAATATTATGAAAATTGGGTTCAAGAGAACCTCAAAGAAAAAGATCGAGTATTTAAATTACGAGAAGGAGACGCCATAGAAGATATTTCAGATGAAATAAGGCAATGGCTTCGGGAGTGGTACAATGAACTTAGACTATTTGATGAATTCCCTTATCCAGAAGAAGGTGGATCTATATTAATAGTAAAAGGAGAAACATTTACTATAGAAGAGTATATTGAATGGCGCACTGAGGAAGAGAAAAGGCTAAAATCAGAAGGAGGTCAAAAATCAAAAGAACAAATAAAAGCAGAGAAGATAGCAGCTCGTGAAGAAGAAAAAAGATTAAGATTAGAGGCAAAAATAAAAGAAGAGAAACGGCTGCTTGACTATAAAAAATCTCGACTTAATCCAGATAACGATCCTGGTATCTACATAACTATTGGTCATAATATTGATCATGTCCGTGATGCTTGGGACGCGTATCAGAATCAGTGGAAAGATTTAGACTCTAAAGATGCATCGTTAGATATTATAAGAGGATACGTAACCAAACTAATCACTGAAAATGCATACCAAGATTTACAGTTTCAATTACGCCCCGTTGTAGATGAAATGATGAGAATTGAATTAAATATGCTTAAAAATTCTTTAAAAATTGACTACCAAGCAGCTGGCATCGCCAAACCGCCTCAAAGCAAAAAAAGAAAGAAACCAAAAAAGCATAAGCCTCCTAAACCAGAAAAAATACCACCAGCTTTCATGTTTCAGAGTTTGGTTGACGAAGGGATAATAAAAAAATATCCTCGCGTTAGTTTTGACGAATTTTGGGGTGATCAAAATTATGCAGCAGCGGATACTCGTGCGGTTCTATGGACACCTAGTTTTCCACCCCACTGCATAGGTGATGTTATAGAACAGGTGAGAATACGTTGTCTCTTGACACATGGATCTTCATGCCCAAATGCTGTTCGATCTCAGTTATTAGTTGGACCTAAAGGTTCCGGCAAAAAAACTTTAGTTTACGCTATAGCCACAGAAACAAACTCTATCCTGATAGATTTATCTCCCATGAACGTGTATGACAAATATCCAGGACCTAAGAATTTAAAGAAAATGTTTTCATACGTAAACAAAATAAGTAGATTAATGCAACCATCCATCATATTGGTGGATAATGTTGATAAAGTTTTTTGTAAAAAAGTGGCTAAAGAGGACAAATCTTTTGATCCTAAACGCCTGCAAAAAGATTTTTATAAAGAGATAATTAAACCTATAAGTGCTAAAGAGGATAAAATTTTAGTTTTGGGGACAGCTACGGAGCCATGGTTGGCAAAAAGTGCACAAATGTATAAAGCATTTCCGTCCCTAATTCTAATGCCGAGATCAGATTATGGTAGTATGTCGTATATACTCACAAAAGTATTGATGAAATATAACGGGATAGATCGCGAGTTTAATGTTCACAGTTTAGCTCAAGTTCTAAGGGGATACGACATAAACTCAATAAGAAAAGCCATTGATAGCGTATTGCATGGAAAACGTGTCGCAGAATTGTATTTCAAGCCTTTACAACCTAAAGAAATTATTAATGCTGTATTAGAGTATGAAAACGCAGTATTCACTGACGAAGCTGACTATGACATGTACAAGCAATGGTATGAATCCTATTCGCCATGGGGAAAGAAATATCTAGATTACATGCACATGCTAGAATCACAGCTCAATTACAAACTGAAAGCGGATAAAAAGAAAAAGTAACATTATTTTTTCAGTTATTTTTACCAATTCAAAACTACTTTCTAACGACAATTTATTTTTTGTTTATATTTTTTCAATAAACTGATGGTTTTACTTCAGCAGATCCGTATATTTATTTAATTTCGTATTACTACTTAATTTATAGGCTTTGTTTCATTAAAGTCATAAGTCAGAAAAAAGTTATTGTCATTTGAAATTGCAGAATTTTTTAATAAGCTATATAAAATAATAATTGAAAATAATTTTTTTATATAGCTTTGAATGTGCTTATGCGCAAAACGTTTTGTCACGTGAGTTCAATGTCACGTATAATGAAAAAAACACGGGGAGACTGAGCTGTAATTCTTGCCAAAAAATTGGTAGCTACGATAAAAAACAACCTAAAACCATAAAATTGCGAGTATGATAAACGATTACCTAAATTTTAATTTTATAATCTATAATAAATGTTACCAAATTCCTAATGAATAAAAAGTAACATTAGTAAGCATTTTTACTAACGGGAATGTAGGTCAAAGGGAATCATGTCATACAAGAAATATTTCAATTTAGGGCAGCTAAACATAATCTGATCATGAGAATTACAAATTAGTTTAGCTGTATTTAAATATCATCCTAGTCAAGTTTTCAGATTATAAGTGGCAGCACTTTACCAGCGAGTGAGCTTTAGCGATAGCGTTACGATTTACAAAGGGGAACTTTACTGTTCAAAGCCATTCGCTTCAATAGTACGTCTAAAACACGATAGAGGGCATTATACAATCGTGAAATATAACGCAACTAATACAGTTTCTAGTTACTGCTATCAACACTAGATGGCGTCTTAGTTAGTTATTTTTACAAATTGATAGTTAATTTATAAAGGTTCTTCTAACACAATCAGTTATGAAAATTAGATTTAAAAGGGCGTGTACGGTATAGGTTTTTAAAACTTTTATAATCTATTCAAAATATAAACAGCCTTTAGATATTAATTATCACATAGAAGTAAAGATCCTGAGGGAGTGAATCTGATACTAAAGAGATCTACTAGTCAATTAAGTCTAGAAATTGGTTCCCAAACTTATTGATCTCTTGGACCACTAAGCTGTAATTATACTTAGGTAATTACGCTTGCACATGGATCTCTTTCTTCACAATATCAACATGCAAAATCCAAAATACAAGACAACCTACGCAGTATTATACAGTTTATGATGCTGTTCTATACATGCTGTAGGCACATTTTTGGCTCTCATAGATATTTTTATATTACGTCGAACCAGTGTAACTCGTCATCAAATCTTTGAGGACGATATTGACCAAAATTCACATTCAAACTCAAACCTGTTTATTACATTTAGAACTTTTTACAAAGTACATTATTGATACATCAAAATAGATCGGTTAGTAAGTTTTTGTGAAGCTACCGCCTCAGCTGTAAGCAGTTGACAAAGCTTACTATGACATAAAAGAATTTCTTATTTTAAATATATTTCTTAATTAGTATTATGATAATGTAGATAAAAATGTATTACTACAACTTTAAATGTAAATGTTGTACGACTCACGGTTGAATATAGCGATTTAAATTGTTTTTATCTATCATCTATGTAACCTATATTCGCACCGACTTATTTTTGACGTATCAAAAGTACTTTTAAAATTGATGTAAATTATTTTGAGTTTGAGTTTACATTGCAAGCTTTGTCATCTTTTAAATAATCCTGTACATAATAGTTAGCTCTGTTAATTAATACTTTAATAAGAGTTTTAAATTGCTAGTGGCATATCTAATACGTAACGTTTTGAACGGGTCAGTCACGTTTTTCAAAATCACACAAAAATTACCGCGTAACCGGCAACATATTGATAGGCCGATCCCTATTGCATACATTTTTTTTTTTCGAAAATGCTAGAGATACCTCATAATTCACCTACCAAATGAAAGGTTATAAACTTAAGATTATTGTTTCTTTTTTGGTGAGACCATCGTCGTCATGATTTAGGTACCTGTTACAAATACCCGAGGAGAAATTATTTTGTTTGTGTCTTTACACCCGTGGATGTCTAAAGAGAAGAAAAATGGTCATTTATCTACGTATTAGATATGCGAACTCGAAAATAAAGAATCATGGCAATTTTCATACATTGATTTGTACGGAAAATTTTGAGAGCCATTAATTATTTCCATTGCTTAGATTATACTCTAGGGATCCCGGTAATATGAATAATATATTTTTATCAGGCGGCAAACATTAAATATTCTAAGGTAAAAATAATGGACTTCTGATATTTTCTCTTGCCATATTTAGTATTTAAAAAAATAAAAACGTCAACTGTCAAAGTGACACTTGCATCTGTTAATAAGTCAATACTCAAACTGTTAATTGACAAGTTTTATTTATCATCTTTGAGTTTTATATCTTTGATTATGTAAAAAACAAATAATAAGGACATAAAAGCTTTACGAAATATAGGTAAATGTAAGACAAATATTAATATATAAATTATCGTATTAATCCATTTATTATCGTAAAATTAAACTCTGACAGTTTAGTAAAACACATATAATGACAAATGACATTTATAGCAATCTGTTTCGTTCAGAAATAGTCAATAGTTTTAAAATTTTCACTTGTATTGATTCCCATGTCCTAAAAATATTCTGAATGTTTGAACCTATTATTTTGGCCTCAGAAAGCAGTTCTAAAGTTATTTCAATTTCTCATATTTTTTAGTACAAATTCTGCCATGATTCTTTGAAGATCACCAGCTTGAAGCTAAGAAACTGAAAATTCACAAACTCATGAAACCGCAAAGGTAGTTTTAATCACATTATCAACTGAGATTAGCGGTAGTACACAAAAGGCCTATTGTATTCGCTCGGAAGCCTTCTCCCTTTCTCCCTCACGGAAATGGTGGTGGAGAGCGGAGACAGCGACATCCGGAGGTGAAGCTAGCGGTACTAGGTGCAAGAGACTATTGTCCGAGCGACGACCTATTTTCTGAATTCCGTATTAACTATAAATGATTGCATGGTCGTGTGAGTTGCATAAAGTAGTTATCATTATATATATTAAGGTACATACTAGCGAACCGCCACGACTTCACTCGGGTTGTAGAGCACCATGTTTTGTTGTACTACCACATGTTTTGTTATCCTACTTATATTATAAACGCGAAAGTTTGTACGAATGTATGGATGTCTGGATGTATGTTTGTTGCTCTTTCACACAAAAACTACTGAATGGATTTTGATGAAACTTTACAGTAATATAGCTTACACATCAAAATAACACATAGGCTATAACTTATAATGATATAGAGTGATTTATCCAAAATATAGCGGGTGAAACCGCGGGACGCAGCTAGTATCCCAGGATTAGGCAGCGTTCGAGATGAAAGTATTGTAGCTCAATGAGCAAAGGTAATATTACTACTGCCAAACAAAGACGATTAATCGACACTTTAAAAATAAGTAATTTTACATTGTAGGGTATTATAATTATTACTCAGATACTTTCATATAAATTATAACAAGAAACTAAATAGTGACTGGGGCTTGTAGCGCAGGTAAACTTCTCGATCTACTCGTGACATCTAAGTAGAACTACTAGTCAATCAAAGGATATCTTGCTTCGATATAATAGGTAAATAATTAATAGGTACATATCCCAAAAATAATATTCAATTTAATGAAATTCTGAACAATAGAAACTTAAATCTTGTCTTTTATGTAAATATTAAATTGTTTGTTATTTATTTATACATTGTGAAAATAATAACTTTTGAAACGCTATTTAAAACAAATCTTAGGTAGGTATAGGACATACTATTGAAATGAAGCTACGTACGACAGAAATGTATTTTAAAAAAATCTTAAATTTTGGAAAATAATATGTACGTAGCAATGTATAGATTAAATATTAAAAAAATATATTGAAATAATTTTATTCTTTTGTTACTACTTTTTCTCTTGTTGTGGTTGAAACATCATCTTCATTCGTCCTCTAATTTTCAGCCATTTAAACTCATAACACATACAACTTCTTTCATACGTCTTTTCTTACTATTAAATCTAAATAACAAGCCATTTCCATCATATTGTAAATAATGATACATAGTAATAAAACACAACAAATTTATATTTAGATCATACTAATATTATAAACGCGAAAGTTTGTAAGAATGTATGGATGTGTGTTTGTTAATCTTTCACGCAAAAACTACTGAATGGATTTTGATGAAACTTTACAATAATATAGCTTCCACATCAGAATAACACATAGGCTATAATTTATAATGATGTAGTGTGAATTATTTAAAATATAGCGGGTGATACCGAGGGACACAGCTAGTTATTCATAAAAATATGGCTTTTAAAAAGTAGTTTAATATTATTTATAATATAACCTATTTAAAAATAGTTTTCCACTTATACCACTTATTACATACATAGTACTTGGGAGTTGTGACCCATATGAGGATATACAACGCCTTTCCTCAATGATTATAGCTATTACAGTAATAACTCTAATGTTCCAGTAATTAATTATATGTTAAATTTAACTTTACCCTCGAATGCGGTGTTGCCAAAAGTGATAATTTTTATCATTTTATTTATCAACAAATGTCACACTGATATTAGATCATAAGTTTTTTGTCTATTAAAAAAAATACTTATGAGTATACATTACCTACTTTAAAGTCGCTTTTTTTTGGTGAGTGTCCTTCAAATTTAGTTAAAAATATTTCTATTTTTATTTAAATTGCAGTTTTAATAGGTTTTGTATGTATGTGCCTTAACCCCAGGCACAGGCGGTTGGAGTGCCACATCTCGTCTCCCCAGCAAACTAATTAAAGCGGCCACCTAGAAAGTTTTTCAATAAGACCCTCGTCCTATTGTCGGTACTCGGTAGTCTACCATATAACGTTCCACTTTAAACTTAGACTCAAATGTTATATACTAGCCGACCCGCCCTCGTTTCGCTGAGGAGTATTCGAACCTTTCACTCACTCTCCCACTCACATTTATTCATTCATACTTTGCCACTAAGAATATTCTATTTTACTGATTTGCAGTGGACACCACTATCTCACTGACTTTTTCTTTATTTTCTTTTATAAATACCTTGTCCTGACAATAATTAACACGAGAATTTTTGCTGAAATTGTGCGCTTACATACATAGAGGCGATTCATTTTTATTTATATAGTTATATATCAATATTTCTGGACCCGCCTGGCTTCTTATGGGTACAATTTACCTCGTGTAGGTACTTAGATTTAACAAAAAAATTCTAGATATTGCAATATAAAAATATTTAATATTATCCCGCAAGAACTATGATTTTTTCCAGGATAAAAAGTAGCTATGTATTAATCGTGTCAAATTTCTTAGTAAGAAATATCCATATATCCAAACATCATAAATCAAATATCATACTTCCTTTCAATAAACATTTTGCTGACAAAAAAAAAGCTTCTGTAAGATATTTCATCTGGATAGAAAATCTAATTAGACGATGTCAATTGAGTTTCTACTTCTTTTAACGTTGGAAAAAAATTGAAACCGTCACAATTCGCACCGTAAATAACGGTAATGCTATTAAAATCAAGAAACATAAAGGCATGTTTCAGTTTTTTAAGGCTTTAAGATATTTATTTGGTATTTTATCGCTATTGATAGACAACTTCGATAGTTTATAGAAACTAGTTATAATATTCGAGTCATAAAATATCCCAACCAAACTTCCGTACTATACAGGTCACAGTTTTCACATAAAAACTCTAAAAAATCATATATTTGACTAAATAGTAAATAATGCAATCACGAGAAATAAAATGGGATTCGACCCCCTATTGCTCTCACTAGTCTCTTTTGACACTGACAAGATTTCCATTATTATTTATGTATATACCTTTGTTAAAATAATAAATTATGTACCTAGATAGAAATATTTTAAGGGAAACTATACATTTTATGAACTAAATTCAAAATGTAAATCCTTCATAGTATCTATTTCTATTTACATATTTTTTCTATTTTACGTAATATTTTTTTAAATAAACATATTTAATAGATGACCGAACTTTCATACGTATATGCACCTTTTTCGTCTTCTCTGCCACCCCAATTTAATCACCTAGCGTTCAGCTCTCAAAGATAAAATTCTGAAAAATTACTTATTCTACTAATTTTCACGTTTTGTAGCTGCAGTAGTTTCATCTATTCGATAATGGATGCAAACAGCATTAATATATAGTCGCTTCTTCATTCCTTCTTTTATCTTATATTAATTTAAGTATTATAAGATCTCTTTCACGTATGAAAACGCGGCTTAATTCAAAACGTCTCCATCCTCCTTGAACCCCTATCCCTCCCCCACGTTCTAAGCTCATTTCCTGTGCGCCGCCTGCCTGAATTAATTTTAAATTAAGTACGGATAAAGCAACGATCTGTCGAACTACACATTTAAACCTAAATAAGCCGAATATATTGTGAAACTAGGCAAAATTCAATTTCAATATATATCGTGAATTTGATGGGCTTTTGATTTCTCTGTGATCGTGTTTTTTCATTAACATTACTGCGTATTTTAAATACTAGGACATTACCAGTCTTCGCTCGTCATAGTAATAATACCATCAAAAAATATACTATGAAACTTAAACTTTTTCTACATCTAGTTAGATTTCCAAGAATTCTTCCTTAGTTGAGTACTAATTGAACGTTAAAAAAAACCTAATGTGATTATTCTATCTATATAATAATTACTAGCTGACCTGACAACCTTATCACCTAGTGGTATAAAAATAACTTACGACCTATTCTCAAACCAACCAAAAATACACATAAAAATCGGTTAAGCTGTTTCGAAAGAGTTCAATAACAAATATTATGACACGTATTTTACTTTTAAACAGTTTTTAAATGAGAAACCATGAGTCCAGGTTCTTCATAACAGATTTCTTCCGAGCATGTAGATCTCTGGAAATTTAGTTAAACAATCCAACAACATTTCACGTAGCTTTGGATTTTTTTGTTTATAAAAAAAATGTGATTTTTTTATTCTAATTTTGAGTCAGGACTTTTACATATTGTATGTATGTCAGCCCTATTGTGCCCTATACTATTTAGCAAATCAACTCACACGCTTCTCCCGAATCATATCATATCAGATTAGTATAAAACAATACGTTTTATATGAAACTGATCGAGTATGAAACATATTGTTTTGATAGGCCTAGGACTAAAATATTTAACATCTTTAATTGTTAATCTGATTGGTTAATATTTTAACAGAAAAAGGTTCATTTATTTTTGATAATCCATATTTGATTGATTAAATTTTTTAGAGTGATAAAAACAATAACATTTTTGTTTTAATTTGTTTTTTTTTTACTTTTGTGTTCATTATAATAGGTCGCATTAGGTACTGACTGTGATTATGAATAAATCTGGAAAGATTAAAGAAAGCCTTAAAAATCAGCGTTTTTGACGACGAACCTAATTAAATAAAACTGAAATTTTTATTAAAACAAATAAACATAGAAAAGCACAAAAACAGATGAGTACAAAATTATTACAATTTTTGCTCGATTGGAAACTAACAGCAACACGTACTGTAAATTGTAATCGACATCATTTTTTATTTATTTATATTTTGGCTTCCTTTCATGGCGACCTCTGTAAGCGGCGGAACGGAAGTGTGCGGGACGGCAACGTCGCTACTGCATCGATCATGCCAGCACTCACACATACAAAACCAGATATGTAATACTCACACTAGCGGGACTTCTTTACAACTCGAGACGAACTGTAGCAGAGAACTGGATTAATTAATACTTGGATATTCGATATTAATATATAACTAGCCACCCGCCACATCTTACGTACACACATACACTACAATTATGCCTACATTATTTTGTTATATCTTAAAAAAGGCGATCTCTTTTTTAACATTTTCGACAATTATAGTTATATATGAAATATATAATACAAAACCTTAACAAATTTTACACTAAAACTTTCTTCATTAAACAAGCTGTCTATTGGTGAACAGCATAAAAATCAGTTCAGTATTTTTGGGTTTATCGCGAACAGACAGACATACGTAGCGATGGAGTTTGTTTCGAGATATGTAGTGACCAGCAGTATCAGCCTGCGACTTCGTCCGCGGAACCATCAGAATTGTGTCTAGGAAGGCCGTTTTTCTCAAGTCTGGGTTAGGTAGTTTCCGAATGGGTAGTAGATTCTGACGTTCAATAAGAGAACAAAAATTCTCCTTTCGAATAAAAAAATTGACTTTGACCCTCCTACTAACAGAGGCTTACTCTTTCTGTAAGACATTTAATAAAACTTAACGTGAGGAATCTTTGTAACAACAATAGAAGCCAAAACAATCATTATTAAAATTTTGTTTGTCTGTGTGTCCTTATGTTAGTACTCGCATCACGAAAAACCTACAGCTGGAATTTGGAAAAGGTTTCACGTTTTACATTTATTTTACTAGTCTAGACTAACTTTAATAAAACATGTTCCAAAACTGATTGGACGTATAGTAAACATTTAGAAATGGTTTTGGTAAATAAGAGGAGGAGGCACAAAGGTTTTAATATTGAATGACCAGTCAAAGAGACGGTTTTTCATTAAATCCATCCACATTTTATCAACCGATTTGCGAAAAATAAAAAAAAGTGTATTTTTCTCGTAGAATAAATAACAATTTATTTTCTGATAAACATATTCAGTCTGATTAAATTTTTTTCAGTAAAAATAATTACTTCAATTTAGTTGTTTAATTCTGAAATTTATCCCTTAAGTGTTAAAAAAAGTTAAAATTTAAGCAAGGCGTGAGCTAAAGGTAGTCAAGAATAAATTTGATGAATGACTCCTGTAATGGTGTTCAGTAAACGCCATGCAAACACCTTGAGGGGACTTAAAGTTTACGAGGTTTGTAACCTTATCTTCACCGCCGACGTGACCAAATTCCCAAATTTTAGACATACCTACTTGGGTAGATATAATAATTCTAGAAATAAAATTTCCTCCTTTAACCTTTTTTTTTGCATCAACTGCTTGCGGTACTCTTCCACATCAACTTCGGTATTATAAAAAGTTTATGCCAATAATGTTTATTCACTCCTTTTCACCACTCTTTCAGCCATACTAACTTACCAACGAGTGTTGTTTCTCGTCTCAACAATTCGATCAATCTTTCTGACCACAAATTCAATGTATAGAATAGTTTGAAATTACTTCTATCTTTTTTCAGGTGTAATTGAGTAGGAAGAAAAGCATGAGTTACTTTTACATACCTACTACAACTACTACTACTATACTGAGATCGATAACAAAGTATCTGGCATATTACGTTTACATGAAATATTTCATTAATTTAAAAATGTAGGTGTTAACGCATTCAAAACATAACGTAATTAACCATCCGAAAAATCATGAATGAAAATATATAATTTGCGTCGCAACATGAAAAGGAAAAAGAGAACAATACGTCTAAAATTCAACCAATTATATGGACAATCATCAAGATAGGGGCCAGTGCCGCAATTTATAAAAAATAAAACGTACACAATTCAGCTTTATTGTCCCACTGCTCAAATACGACGAATCAAAAAGAATAAAACAATATGTCCGCAATCGGTGGAAAGCGTCCAATTCTCAAAAAGTCAATATTCTGTGTATTATTGGTTGTTCATTGCAAAAGGCTTTTGAAACGTCAAATACGTTGTTTTAGATACATCGATTTATATTTGTTCTATCATAAAAGTTGACTTTTTATTTCAAAAGCTTCGTTGCGAATTTTGTGTTAAATCTCATTTGCGAAAAATAATTCAAAAGACCAGAACAGAGAAAATATTAATTTTGTAAGGCGACTACAGAGTTATAGGTAATAAAGCAATTTGTCAAGTTTAGGTACTTCATTGTCTGAATTAATGTTTTAATTATTGTGCATAATATTAATGTATTTATAAAGGTAATCATTGTTTTATCTACTATTGGGGATATTATATACAGAATTAAGTCGAATGTATTTTAAGTCGCGTCTATAAAGCTCAAATTTTATAACCAGACGACTAATCCAATAAAATATTACGACTGTCTGATATTTCAAAACGAAACACGTTGAAATCTTTTATAAGGTTTGTGATTAGCCCTCTAGGTACTAAGTTAGGTTTAGTTAATGTCTATAGCTAATATCTCAGTTCTTATCTTAACTCTACTCATTACATAGACAGTTTAAACACGACTTGATATTCCTTTGCAAGGCGCAATATCTCGAGTAAAAAAGGACTGAAAGCGGCACAAAGCATTCAATTTTCGCCAAACCATCGTCGGATAAGCTCGCTAACAGGCTGTCGCGGGCCACAAAGCGCAGTGATTACCAGCGCCGTCGAAGCGCCTCGTCATTATCTCCCTCCCTGTTTATTTTTCTCTGATAAAGATTAGCCGGAGTGTCTCGCTATTGGCGAGGCGTGTAGCAAGGGTGCAGAGGGCGTAGCCAGGCGGCGTCAGGGGAGCCCCGCCCACGGCAGTTAGGAGCTCCGGCGGTAGAGCAGCAAGAGTTTCGGTAGCGGGTAGCGGTAGCGGTAGCGCCATGTGTGTCGCACGTCTCAATACGATGATGACGGTTTGATCGCACCATGCTTGACATCAAAGGATCCGCCGACTACCTCAGTCGGTCGGGCACTTTTACCAACTTCTCGATGCTGTTTGCCGGTGAATATACCTTTTATTTGTGACTGTGAAGTGGGAGGTGTTGTGATGATGTTTTATCATTCATTTAATCGGTTTTTTATTGTAGATATTATGTACAGTAAGTACATCGTTGTCAGTCATTGTTACTTGTTATTAATCTATTATTGGAATAGAGTATCAGCGTATTATTTCAAGCAGTAAGTAAATATTGTAAAAGATTCGCCAGTTAAATTTTAAAATATTGCTTTTAAATCCTAACTAGTTATCTACGCTGGACTAAGACATTTTTCCTGTCATTCGATTAAAATAAAACTAAGCCTAATTTGCATTAATACGGCTATGAAAAATGCATCCAAATTCTACAGTACCTAGATTTTGTTTATTTCGCGTCCGAACATAGATTCAAACCTTCAAACAGACGAAATCTGCTATACCTATATATCGTCTCTATAGAAGTTGTTATTGAAACATTAACATTAAAACAAACGTATAAAATACGGTCCCATTTTTAATATCAATCGTGTTCTAACTAAAAATCCCTTTTTGGAATAAATCCGTTTTTGTATTCATTAATTGTCATTATAGGCGATAGTTTTAATTGATTTTATTGTAATTTTTCTTTTTATATTTTTGTATACAATAAAGAGTTATAAAAATATGTTAGGGTTTACTTTAGTGGTCTTAAGCCAAAGGAAATAAAAAATATTTTCTTTTAAACTTTTCTACAAATAATATATATAAATCAAGCATAAAATAATCTTTTAAACATTTATCTAATCTAATAGTACTTACCTAGTAGGAACTTCTAGGATTTACTTACACTGGAATTGTACAAAATAAACTTTTATAATAATTAAAAATCTCTTAAAATTGAACTGATTATCTAATCTATAAAGAAGAAGTGATTTGGGTTACTTATAGAACTTTCTAAATTTTACAAGCCCTTTTCACAAAGACAAATAATTTCTTATATTTCATAACTTGTTTATAACTTGTCTTCCATTAACATTATTTAGTATGCAGTTTTTTTCACCAAAGCCTCCGTGATTAGCTAGTGTTACCAACTTAGTTACTTTGTAGCTAAAATTATCTTTTTTAAACATCAGTTACAAATAAACAAATTGGTAGTTAGATTATGTACCAGCATTTTTAAATACTTTATTATAATATAATTGTAATTTAATATTAAAATAATTAATTTTAATTTCACCGTAAATTTACAAAATTGTTATATTTTATCTTATGTTTACCGTCTTAAAAAGATTTTAAAAAATATATTCCGTGAATATAATAATAATGAAGGTTTGCCTGCTATTCTCTTATATAAAAGATATAAACGCGTTAGACACCTGCTACACTGTTTTAAGTTTCCATCCAATATTTCAGTTGAATTTTGCCCTTATTTTTGAGAATGTAATCTATTTATACTAATATACATAAAGTTATGTATTTTATGTAATGTCTTGACTGAGTTTTTTTAAAATATAATGTAAATGTCACATAGCCTGCTCTAGCTTTAACCCCCGCCGTACCTACGATTACCTACTATTATAAATCTAATCTTACTAATATATAATAAATGTGGAAGTTTTTGTGTTTGGATGGTTTTAAACAATCACACAAAAATGGCTGAACTGTTTTGGCCTAAATTGGGACAAATATACTTTATTACCTTGATTAACACATAGGCTACTTTTTATTCTTTTTGTTTATTTTTTTTCATGATTATTTTGATAAACATAACTATTGTAAATAACGTGTAGTAAAATATAGAGAAAATTCTAACAAAAATAAAGATTTGATTAAAGGAAGTAAAAGGTCGTGTCGACTAAATAGTTTATTATTTTGAAGTCTTAAATCAATTATATTACAAATTTCAAAAAGATTAAAGAAAAAAAAATTGTTTTATTATGTCAGTAATTTTTCTATACTAATATATAAAGCTGAAGAGTTTGTTTGTTTGAACGCGCTAATCTCAGGAACTACTGGTCCGATTTGAAAAATTCTTACAGTGTTAGATAGGCCATTTATCGAGAAAGGCATCATCACGCTAAGACCAATAGGAGCGGAGCATCACGCGGAAGAAGTCGCGCGGTTCGACTAGTTGATTGATGTACAAACTTACAACAATGACTATTAAAACATTTCTGCTGTTTTGGACTAATCGATCAAATCAGAGATTATTAAAATAGGTCCTCCAGCCGTTTTTGAGTGATACTCGAAAGTGGTTTGTCAGTGTGTGTGGTGGTCAGTTTTCTTATTTTACAAGATGTGTAAGTTTGTACGTTAGGAAGGTGAATGTGGGAAGAAAGTAGTTTCACACATTTAAATCCATTATCCTGCATGACATTTAAATGTAGATACTCAATAGACTGGAATGAAAGTGTCTTTTAATTCAATCTGGAATCCGCAGACAAAATCTCGGATAGACACTAGTCACAATACTGGTATTATTATTAGTGCAGATGTGTTAATTGTCCAACAATAGTCTCTAATAGGCCCTAAAAGAATTGTAAATGATGTCACTCAACGTCTTTTCGGCTTATAGCGCTTCTAAAGAGTTTAATGACGACGGAATAGCTTCATCGTACCCAATCCTTTAATCACTGTCTCTTGTCGCCACGTCCCCTTTTAAGTCGTATTTACAACACTTTAAACACAAGTAGCAACTAAATATGGTTCTCAATGGGACATATTTTACTTTTAAATACTACTAATATTATTAATATAAAAGGTTGTAGTTTGTTGGTTTGTTATTCAATCACACTAAAATTTTAAAACCTAGAACCCTAGAACAGCTTAACGGAATTAACTTTTTTATTTTAAAAAATTTGATGACGAATTCCCCTACAAACATTCAATCTTTATTTTAACCTTTATAAGATTTTTTTTTCGCCATAAATGGCACCCAAAGCTAAAGGTAGCTCTTTCCTAAGCTATACTTTATCTATGTATCAAATTCAATAAAAATCAGTCCTTTGTTATATGTATATGTCGGAAACTAAAAAAGGGATATACAATTATTTAAAACCATCGTATGTGCACAACGGATGGCCTATCATGAATGTTACGGGCGCAACACGATCAGGAGATAGCTAAACGTTACGATCTCGTACTATTCAGACAGGAACTATTATGACAGGAACCTAAGCAGTGCCTGTGACCAAGGTGTAGGCTTAAAAAATTCTTTTATTCGATCGAGACACACACTTCCTCTACTTAGTTTCACTGTAAAACCTAAGATTAGAAACCTAAAACAATACTAACCTAACCTAAGGCTAACTATTCATAATTTAATAGATATATAATAACTGATATATTTATAGTTATTAAATTATATTAATATTATCTAATCATAGATACCAATATTTTTTATGTCCTACCCCTAAAGTGTATATAAAAAGCGGAGGCGCGTAGGGAGGAGAGCCCCCGCCCGCTGTAACACAGTGGGAAATCACTTGCGAGTCAAGGGCAAAATGAAAACGCAGTGCTTGGGCATGCTGTTACAAAATATGTTGATGAGAATGGTTATATCACAGAATCTATAGAAAATATCGCGTTAGAGATTGGAAAAAGCATCGAGGATATTGAAGCAATCTTGCCAAAATTACAAACTCTTGAGCCAACAAATCTAAAAGAATGTCTCAAAATACAGTGCGCAGAAAATGGGATATTAGATGATATCATGATAAAAATCCTAGAAAATCTAGATTTAATAGCGAAATCTGAATTGAAAAAGCTGAAAACTATAATTGGCACAAGTGAAGGCGATATATTAAATAAGATCTTTCTATTAATATATTAAATAAGATAAAACTAGAACTAGATCAATATATTAAATAAGATAAAACTGATGAATATTTGAGCAAATCCATGACAGTTTCACATGGTGTTCCTCAGGGGAGTATTTTAGGTCCAACCCTATTTTTATGCTATATTAATGACTTATTTAACCTCCAACTGAGTAATGGTAAAATAATATCCTTTGCCGACGGCACTGCGTTCTTATTTAGTGGCAATTCTTAGAAGGAGGTCTTTTGTAAAGCTCAAGAAGGCTTTGACGCTGTTGTAAAATGGCTAGATCTTAACTATTTAACTTTAAATGTATCCAAAATAAAATATCTAACTTTCTATTTAACACAAGTGAACTTACAAGTAGTTTCTTCATTTAAGTTAATAAAACATTCTTTTTCCTCGCTTGAGGACCACAATAATTGCTCATGTACTGAATTACAACGTATAAGTGAAATCAAATATCTAGGAATACTTATTGACGATCAATTAAATTTTAAACCTCATATTAAACTGCTTTCTAATAGAATCCGTAAGTTAATGTACATGTTTAAAAATCTAAGACATATTGGTAATGACGAGGTGATAAAGACAGTATACTATGCTAGGTGTCAATCACTCTTAACGTACTGTAACACATCTTGGGGTGGTGCACCTAAGAGTACACTATTAAAACTAGAAAGAGCTCAGAGAGCATTACTAAAAGTTTCCTATTCCCTACCATTTTCCTTTCCTACCACAGAATTATATAGTATGGCTAAAGTACTTACAGGTCGACAATTATTTGTGCTCAGTACTGTACTCAAAAAACATTCATTACTTACATACACTCCTAAAAAATTTAATAGCAAACGAAGAAAGGAATTAGTTTGCACTACAAAAGTTATTAATACTAAATTTTCAAAAAGATTTTTCTGTTTTTTAGGAGATTTTATTTATAATATTATTAACAAGGACCTAGAGATTTACCCCCTTTCTAAATCTATCTGTAAAAAACGGGTAACCAATTGGCTTTCTAACCTCGATTATAAGCAAACTGAAGAATTAATTCTGCCTGTGGAATAGCTACGTATGTGTATATACTTAATATTAATATTTACATGATAATACATGAAACAAGTTTACTAATATATCATACATACTATACATACACACATATATATTTATACAACACACACACACACACACACACACCCTGCGATACAAAGTTGCATATGATTATAATATTTTATTTTGTTATATTTTTGTTTTTCTCAGATGGTAATGTCAATTGTTTTTTTTGTTGTCTTGCTTAAGTTAGTCTTAAGTCTTGCTTAATTGTTTTCTTTTTTAATTTACCTTCGAGTGTTTTAATTGTCCCACTAGTTTAGGGGTGAGGGCCTGGTTGGCTGTCATACAGGTAGCCCTAGTACAGCATCCAGTCTCTCACAAACATTATTTTCATACTTTCGTACCACTCGATAAAATTGTTCATCTAGTATAAGTTAATTATGTTTGTGAAAGAAGAAAATAAAGATTTGGTTGGTTGGTTGGTTGGTTGAGTGAATAACGTCAGTAGCTGTAATTAAAATAAGAATTTGATTATTTATAGGTAAAACAATTCGATTATCAACATCTAATAAACGAAAATTAGCTAAATTGTCGGTTGATTGAATTATATATGAATCAAATTCAACATTATTAAAATCAGAGTATTCATAGCTTCAATATCATTGATGTCCAATGGATTTTAAGGTGATTAGGGGATTATTAAGTTCATCTAATAAATATAAAAGTCGTAAAGAGGGTAAAGCAATAAAAATAAGAGTAATTGCTGGTAAAATAGTTCAAATTAATTCAATTAATTGTTCTTCTAACAAAAATCGATTAATATATTTATTAAAAAATAAATTAATTATTAAATATGAAACTAAAATTGTAATTATAATTAAAGTATGATCGTGAAAAAAAATAATTTGTTCTATTAATGGAGAAGCTCTATTTTGATAGTTAAGATTAGATCATGTTGCCATATTCTAAAAAAAGGATAATCCTTTATAAATGGGGTTCAAATCCATTACATATAGTCCGCCATATTAGAAGTTACTTAAAATAAAATAGGTAATTCATTATAAGAATGTTCAGCTGGGGGTAAATTTTGATATCACTTAATAGACGAAGATATATTTGAGGAAAAAAGGATTAAGCGTTGATTAATTATAGATTCTCATACAATAAGTACTTTTTTTTTTTTTTTTTTTTTTTATTGACCAAAACAAAAAATATACATATTATAAAAAGTTACACCTATCCACAAAAGCCATTTTGGTTTCTGCGTGGATAGTTAGTTCCTTAAGAATAATTATAATGTTACATAGTAATGTTATTTATATAATAAGACTATTTACTATATCAGTATATATATAATAAAATTATTTACTATATCGGTATATAGCATTTGTAGGTTCAAGGAACTATTATAATTATAGAAAAAAGAGAAATATAGGAACCAAAAGAAGAAATAATATTTCATGAAATAAAACTATCAGGATAGTCTGAATAACGTCGAGGTATTCCAGCTAAACCTAAAAAATGTTGAGGGAAAAAAGTTAAATTAACTCCAATAAATATAGAAATAATTTGAATTTTTAGTAAGTAAGGATTTATAAATAATCCTGTAAATAAGGGATATCAATGAATAAATCCTCCAAAAATAGCAAATACAGCTCCCATAGATAAAACATAATGAAAATGAGCTACAACATAATAAGTATCATGAAGGGTAATATCAATTGAAGAATTAGCTAATACAACTCCTGTTAAACCTCCCACTGTAAATAGAAAAATGAATCCTAATCTTCATAATATTGATGGACTATAATTAATTTGAGTTCCGTGAAGTGTAGCTAATCAACTAAAAATTTTAATTCCTGTTGGTACAGCAATAATTATAGTAGCTGAAGTAAAATAAGCTCGTGTATCGATATCTATACCTACTGTAAATATATGGTGGGCTCAAACAATAAATCCAAGAAGATCAATTGCTATTATAGCACAAATTATTCCTAAATAACCAAAAGTTTCTTTTTTACCTCTTTCTTGGGAAATTATATGAGAAATTATACCGAAACCTGGTAAAATTAAAATATAAACTTCTGGATGACCAAAAAATCAGAATAAATGTTGATAGAGAATTGGGTCACCACCCCCAGCAGGGTCAAAAAATTAAGTGTTTAAATTACGATCTGTAAGAAGTATGGTAATAGCTCCAGCTAGTACAGGTAAAGATAATAATAAAAGAAGAGCTGTAATACCAACAGATCAAACAAATAATGGTATTTGATCAAAAGATATATTATTAATTCGTATATTAATAATGGTTGTAATGAAATTAATTGCCCCTAAAATTGAAGAAATACCAGCTAAATGTAAAGAAAAAATAGCTAAATCAACAGAAGATCCTCCATGAGCGATATTAGATGAAAGTGGGGGATAAACTGTTCATCCTGTTCCTACTCCATTTTCGACAATTCTTCTTGAAATTAATAAAATTAATGATGGGGGTAAAAGTCAAAATCTTATATTATTTATTCGGGGGAAAGCTATATCAGGGGCTCCTAATATAAGAGGTACTAATCAATTTCCAAATCCTCCAATTATAATGGGTTTAATTACTATAAAAAAATTATAATAAAAGCATGAGCAGTTACAATAGTATTATAAATTTGATCATCTCCAATTAATGATCCTGGATTTCCTAGTTCAGTTCGAATTAATAAACTTAAAGAAGTTCCGACTATTCCTGCTCAAATTCCAAAAATAAAATATAAGGTTCCAATATCTTTATGATTTGTAGAAAAAAGTCATTTTCGCAAAATAAAATGGCTGAGTTGTAAGCGATAAATTGTAAATTTATTGACGAGGGATAATCTCTTTTATTAAGTTGTCTTATATTCAAATAATGATTTAAAATTGCGAATTTTAAGGTGTAAATAATACTAAGGCTTAAAGAAATTTCTTTATAAATAATGTTGAAGATTATTAGTTTATAGGTAACTTAAAACCTGATACCTGATAAAAAAATAAAATAAATTAAAATTAAAAAATTATTTTTAAT
The DNA here is from genome assembly GCA_905147385.1 of Limenitis camilla. Taxonomy (NCBI): domain Eukaryota; kingdom Metazoa; phylum Arthropoda; class Insecta; order Lepidoptera; family Nymphalidae; genus Limenitis; species Limenitis camilla. The sequence continues at coordinate 657,953 of LR990254.1, forward strand.
GTAAATTTTAAATCATTTTAATTTTAGAGAAAAAATTAAAGGGAAGAATAAATAATTCGAATATAAACAAATAATAAAATTAAACTTGATATAATAAAAGTAAAAGAAATAGTAAAAAAATTATTGTTTAATAAATAATTAATAACAATTCATTTAGGGAAGAATCCTAAAAAAGGGGGTAATCCCCCTAGAGAGAGAAAATAAATTATAATTGAGATTTTAATTAAAAAATTTATATTAAAAATAAAAATAATTGATTAATAAAAAAAGTATTGATAATATAAAATAAAAAACATATGATAAATGTAAAAATTGAATAAAAAATAAAATAAATTATTCAAAGATTTTCACTAATAACAATAGAAGAAATTATCCAACCTAAGTTATTAATTGAAGAAAAAGCTATTAATTAACGTAAAGAGGTTTGATTAAATCTTCCAATAGCCCCAATTAAAACATTAAAAACTATAATAAAATATAAAAAATTAAAATTAAAATAATAAGATAATAAAATTATAGGGGTAATTTTTTGTCATGTTATTAAAATAAAACAATTAAATCAAGAAAGACCTTCTATTCATTAGGAAATCAAAAATGAAATGGTATTGAACCTATTTTTATTAATAAAGAAGAGTTAATAATTAAAGAAAAAAAATTATTAAAAAAAAATTTTTTTATTAAAAATAATCTTAATAAAATTGAAAATAAAAAGTTAATTGAAGCAATTTATTGAGTAAGAAAATATTTTAATGAAGCTTCTGAATTTAAAAGATTATTAGGGGTGGTAATAAGGGGGATAAATCTTAATAAATTAATTTCTAATCCAATTCAACATCCTAACCATGAATTAGAAGAAATAGAAATTAAGGTTCTAAAAAAAAAAATAAAAAAAAAAATATTTTATTATAGTTAGATAATATAAGAATAAAAAATAAGAATTAAATTATTCTAAGATGAAATTTATTCACATTATAAAATTATATTTTAGTGTAAGATGCACAATAATTTTTGAAGTTATTAGGTATAGTTTAATTCTATAAAATATAATAAAGGTAATAAAATTTTTATATAATTTATCCTATCAGAATAATCCTTTAATCAGGCACTTTATTAAATTAAAAAAAAAGGATTTCCTTTATATTTGAGGTATGAACCCAAAAGCTTTATTTAGCTTATTTTTAATTAAATTATTTATATAAAATTTATTAACTACGGTTTAGTAAATTTTATATTAATAATTATAAATATATATATATATATATATGTATATTAAATATTTAAATTATAAAAATATTATTAATTAATTAAATTTTTAATTAATTAATAAATATATATGTCGGAAACTAAAATAAAAAGGATATAGATGGATGGCCTATCTCAAAAGCTATACGGGCGCAACACGATCAGGATATAACTAAACATTACTATCACGTACTATTCTGACAAGAACTATTATGACGGGAACCTAAGCAGTGCCTTGGACTTGTGACCAAGGTGTAGGCTTAAGGACGTCCTTTAAGCGATCACAACACTCGCCTCCACTGCTTAGTTTCACCGTCTAAACCTAAGATTAGACTAACATTAACCTAACCTAACATAAGGCTAACCTAACCTAAACCTAACTCACACCTCCGACATATATATATATTAAATTTTTGTTTAATTAAAATTTATATTTATAATTTATTTTTATTTAATTTGAATTATAATTGATTTATAATTAAATTAATTTTTATAATAATATTACTAGAAGAAAAATAAGAGAAATAATAAAAATTTATTAATGTCTATTAAATATATAATTAAAAAAAAAAAAAAATCTATGTAAAAAATGAAGTGAATAAATAAATTTTTTATGTTTTTTAAAATTTATGTAAATTTTAGTATAAAATTTTAATTATTTTAATTATTAATTTTAATATACAGTAATTAAAATTAAAAATTTAAGAAATTAAGATTTAGTAATATTTAAATTAATAACTAATTTTGTGCCAGCAGTTGCGGTTAAACAAAAGTTAAATTAAATTATTTCATTATATAACAAATAATAATTGATTAAATTAAATATTAAATTATTAAGTGAAATTTTAATTTAATTAAAAATTATATTAAAATTTATGATTTTATACATTTTATTTTAAACTAGGATTAGATACCCTATTATTAAAAATTTAATTAAAAATACTAAAATAGTAAATAAAATATTATTGAAACTTAAATAATATGGCGGTATTTTAGTTCATTTAGAGGAATCTGTCTAGTAATTGATAATCCACGAATAAATTTACTTAATTTATAATTTTGTATATCATTGTTAAAAAAATATTTTTTAATAAAAATAATATTTTAAAATTTTAAATAAAATTTAATTCAGATCAAGATGCAGATTATAATTAAGTTTAAGATGGGTTACAATAAATTTATTTAAGTGGAAAGAATTTTGTAAAATTTGATTAAAAATGGATTTTAAATGTAATTTTAATTGGTTTATTAAAATGATTAAAAATTGAAATATGTACATATTGCCCGTCACTTTCATTTAAAAATTGAAATAAGTCGTAACAAAGTAGAGGTACTGGAAAGTGTTTCTAGAATGAACAAATTAGAGCTTGTTAAGTATTTCATTTACATTGAAAAGAAATTAAAATAATTAATTAATTTGAGGGGGAAAATTAATTAAATATAAATAATAAAAAAAATTTTAATATTAGGGGATATTGAAGTATTTTTTTTTTAAAAAAATAATTTAATTTATAGTAAATTATTATTGAAAAAGAAATTTGAAATAGTTGAAAATAAATTATTAATAAAGTAGTTTTTGTTTAATGTATCTTGTGTATCAGAGTTTATTAAAAAAATATTTTTTTTTACAAAAAAACTCGAATTTAAAAGTTAATTAATTAAAAAAGTTAATGTAGAAAAATTATTTTTAATAATTAATTTGAAATGAAATGTTAATCGTTTTTAAATATATCTAGTTATTTTAGAAAAAAATTTATTTTTAATTATAATTAAGAATAAAATTTTAAAATTAAATATATTAAGGGATAAGCTTTATTATTAAAATTTATAATAAATTTAAATTTAAAATAAAAATTTTAAAATTTATATTGTTTAAAAATTTTAATTTATTATAAAAAAATTAATTTTATATAAAATAATAATGAAAATTAAAAAAAATTAGTAATAATGATAAAATTAGTATATTATATAAAAAAAATAATTTAATTAATTTAAAATAAGTTAAAGGAATTCTTGGAGTCCAAATTGCCATGTATTTTATTTTATTAGCACTTACTGATCAGTACATTAATTTTAGTCCAGGAGTATATTTATGGAAAGAAGAGTGTTGGTTACTGGTGGAACCAGAGGAATTGGGAAAAATATAGCTCTTTCCTTTAAAGCAGCTGGTTATAAAGTAGCTGTCAATTATTTTGACGAAGAAAGCGTTGGTATACAATTTGAGAAAGAAACTGATATTAAGGCAGTGAGCATCCCATATGTTTCGAATATTAAAGAATGTGAGCGTGGAATACTAGAGATAGAAAAAATTTTAGGTGGGAATGTTGAGATACTAATTAATAATGCTGGAATAGTACGCGATGCTATGCTGCATAAACAATCGGAGAGTTTTCACAATTAGATAGAAGTATGATATGATCACTTTTTTAAAAACTAAAGAGTGGTTTTATGGTTTGTTGTAAGGGATGTGGCTCTGATAGCTTGGTAAAAAATGGCATTGTGAGGGGTGTACAGCGTTATAAGTGCAGATCATGCTTTCTAAGGGCGATCTTAAGCGGGAGTCAGAAAATATTTTATACTGAACGTTCCAAATTCCGTGCGTATAGTTTTATTCGATATTCTGCTGATAGTAGACTCGTGACACTCTAAACGTTCAGCCAAGCTCTTAAGTGTCATAGGCTTTATATATACTGGACCTTCAAGAAAGAACGCGTATTGCTCTTCTAATATAGCATTTGTCACTTTAATTAATGCTTTATTACAATTTGATACTGCGAGTAGTATAGCATTTGCGCGTTGTATATTGTTCTTACAATATTCTTTTTCTGTTTCGGAGAGGTCTTGTTGTTTTATAATATTTATATATTCTCTATTTATTTCTATAGATGGAAGAGATTTGTCATTTAACACCGCAGAAAAGCTATTGGATATTTCATCGCGTATCACAATGACGTCTGGAATAAGAGTTTGCACCTTGTTGCTAGAAAAATTGCTTCCTGGTTTTGGGTTAAGTTTGTTGATAAGTTTTATCTTATTTAATATATCGCCTTCACTTGTGCCAATTGTGCCAACTTGTGCCAATCAACATATATGATTATTTATATACAAAATTCACAGATTGCTATAGGAAATCAGAATACACTATAAAAATAAAACAGGGCACTAGAAATAACAACAATTGGATAAATAAAAAAAATTATTAAAGCTTGTGAGTATAGGGACGAATTATTTTTACATTGGATAAAAAATACCAATAACTTAATTATAAAACAAAAATATAATAAGGCTAGAAATTATGTTAACAGGTTAATTAATAAAACTAAATATAACTTTACAAGGTCAGAAATTATTTCAAATAAACACAATACAAAAAATCTCTGGAATTTTTTAAATAAGCTGACCGGTAAAGTTTCAGTTTCTATAGATGATGCCCTACAAAATTATTTCGGTACACACGCAACCACTTGTAAAAATATTGCAGACAAATTTGCTACAATATTTAACAACAGTGTGAAAGCAATAATACCGAAATGCTCAGAACCATTGCTAGACATATCAAACTACCAAACTTCGGCAAATGTTACTATGAGATTTAAGCCCACAGACTCAAACTCTGTGGAGAAAATAATTAAATCGCTAAATAGTAAAAAAGTGTCTGGTGTTGACAAAATAAGAACTGTTGACATAAAGAAGCTACGTGGAAAAATCAAAACGGTTCTTGCTAACTTAATAAATTTAAGTATAACAACAGGTTAATATCCTCGAATGCTAAAAACAGGGATTGTTCGACCAATCCATAAAAAAGGTAGTAAGCTCGATTATGAAAATTATAGACCAATAACAATACTATCTACAATAGACAAAATAGTCGAAAAATATATAAGTTCACAAATCCATAACTTTTACCAAAGTAATGATATATTAACGAGCAACCAATACGGATTCCAATCACACAAAAACACCGCATAACTGCTTTCTACATTTACAGATAGTTTGTACAATCATATAGATAGTAAAGAGCATATCTTAGTTGTCTTTATCGACTACAGTAAGGCCTTCGACACTCTCAGACACGACAAAGTAATACAAAGTCTAAACGATAGTGGAGTTAGAGGGAAACTATTAGGATGGTGTGAAAACTATCTCCTTGACAGATCATATCAAGTAATGATCTCTGGTTCCAATAGTTTCCCTGTTCAAGTTACCGAAGGCACTGCTCAAGGCTCAGTCTAGGACCACTGTACTATCTCACCTACGTAAATAGTCTTTCTAATACAATTAAAGAGTGTGAGATATATCAGTTTGCAGACGACACCTGCCTGGTCGCCACTGGTCGCAGTGTATTAGAAGCCCAAATGCAACTTCAGAGAGATTTTAATACATTAGCAAAGTGGTCTCACGACGTTGGCTTAGTACTCAACGCTAGCAAAACTAAATTAATGTATATTAGTACTAGTCACAATAGAAAAACGTATTTACCTAGAATTATAGCACATACACACTTTTGCCTGCATAAGAAGAGTACCGACAATGCAACTCCTTGTAGCTGTGATACAATAGACATTGTTGACAAACACACGTACCTCGGTCTAATCATCGACGACAGACTAAACTGGAAACAACACATTAATCACGTTTGCGACAGACTAAGAGGTATACTAGCAAAATTTTCCATAATTAAATACAAAATTCCATACAAAACACTTTTATCACTCTATAAGGCACTAGCTGAGTCTATTATACAATATGGATTATCAAGTTATGGAAGAACTTGTAAAACTCATCTCGATAGAATCTTTTCATTACAAATTCGCATCCTAAAGAAAATAGTTTCAAACAAAGTAAAAATGACATGTAAAGATGACTATAGAAGACTATTCGCATTTTGTAAAATTATTCCTATCCACGACAAAATTGAACTAACCTTACTTTGTGATCATTACTTTAATGAAAACCTCAAAAAAACACAAAAAGTATACTCGGCACGTAGAGCTGATACTAATTTAAAACTAGAATTACCAAAATATAATAATCTTTACGGCAAAAGGACACTAAAATATGTTATACGTTATCTAATTAATCAGCTACCTAAGTCACTGAACACTAACATGCCGTCTGCATTACACGTAAAAATATAAAATTTAAGCTAAAATTATTTTACATAGATCTTATAATTAATAAATATTCTTAATACACGAAATAACAAACGATGATCATAATAATTGTTATTGCTTTTAAAATTACCAAAAAACGCAGTAAAACATACTGTATATCATTTATCATATTTATAATGAGGGTGGCTGATATTGCTTCACATCGATCTTATCGTTTACTTGTATTTTTATCTCAATCTACCTACACTACATTTGTTAAGCGTGTGTAATAAAGTTGTTACTAAATTTAGATGTAAGATTTATAAAATAAAATTCTGCACCATGTACCGACGACAATGGTGTACGGAAAAACTCGAATGAGTTTATGTTTACACCATAATTTAACAAACATGTAATTAATTTTTTTGTAAACAAATTATAATAAATAAAAAAAAAAAAAAAAAAAAAAAAAATTATAGTTTTCAGCTTTTTCAATTCAGATTTCGCTATTAAATCTAGATTTTCTAGGATTTTTATCATGATATCATCTAATATCCCATTTTCTGCGCACTGTATTTTGAGACATACTTCTATTTCTTTACTTCCTATATTCTCAAAAATATTAGAACGAATTATGAATAAAAGATTGGTAAAATTACTCGAAAATAATAATCTCATATCCGAATGTCAATTTGGCTTTCGGTCAGGCAAATCAACTTCGGATGCAGTACATCATCTCACCGAATATTTGGACAGCAAAAAAAAGGTATTAGTAATATTTTTAGATTTAGCTAAGGCGTTTGACACAGTTTCGGTCAACATTCTTGTTGATAAACTGGAAAAGTTGGGAATAAGAGGTGTTCCACTTCAATTATTCACGGACTATTTAAGCAATCGGGAACAATATGTTAAAACTGATGAATATTTGAGCAAATCCATGACAGTTTCACATGGTGTTCCTCAGGGGAGTATTTTAGGTCCAACCCTATTTTTATGCTATATTAATGACTTATTTAACCTCCAACTGAGTAATGGTAAAATAATATCCTTTGCCGACGGCACTGCGTTCTTATTTAGTGGCAATTCTTGGAAGGAGGTCTTTTGTTAAGCTCAAGAAGGCTTTGACGCTGTTTGTAAAATGGCTAGATCTTAACTATTTAACTTTAAATGTATCCAAAATAAAATATCTAACTTTCTATTTAACACAAGTGAACTTACAAGTAGTTTCTTCATTTAAGTTAATAAAACATTCTTTTTCCTCGCTTGAGGACCACAATAATTGCTCATGTACTGAATTACAACGTATAAGTGAAATCAAATATCTAGGAATACTTATTGACGATCAATTAAATTTTAAATCTCATATTAAACTGCTTTCTAATAGAATCCGTAAGTTAATGTACATGTTTAAAAATCTAAGACATATTGGTAATGACGAGGTGATAAAGACAGTATACTATGCTATGTGTCAATCACTCTTAACGTACTGTAACACATCTTGGGGTGGTGCACCTAAGAGTACACTATTAAAACTAGAAAGAGCTCAGAGAGCATTACTAAAAGTTTCCTATTCCCTACCATTTTCCTTTCCTACCACAGAATTATATAGTATGGCTAAAGTACTTACAGGTCGACAATTATTTGTGCTCAGTACTGTACTCAAAAAACATTCATTACTTACATACACTCCTAAAAAATTTAATAGCAAACGAAGAAAGGAATTAGTTTGCACTACAAAAGTTATTAATACTAAATTTTCAAAAAGATTTTTCTGTTTTTTAGGAGATTTTATTTATAATATTATTAACAAGGACCTAGAGATTTACCCCCTTTCTAAATCTATCTGTAAAAAACGGGTAACCAATTGGCTTTCTAACCTCGATTATAAGCAAACTGAAGAATTAATTCTGCCTGTGGAATAGCTACGTATGTGTATATACTTAATATTAATATTTACATGATAATACATGAAACAAGTTTACTAATATATCATACATACTATACATACACACATATATATTTATACAACACACACACACACACACACACACCCTGCGATACAAAGTTGCATATGATTATAATATTTTATTTTGTTATATTTTTGTTTTTCTCAGATGGTAATGTCAATTGTTTTTTTTGTTGTCTTGCTTAAGTTAGTCTTAAGTCTTGCTTAATTGTTTTCTTTTTTAATTTACCTTCGAGTGTTTTAATTGTCCCACTAGTTTAGGGGTGAGGGCCTGGTTGGCTGTCATACAGGTAGCCCTAGTACAGCATCCAGTCTCTCACAAACATTATTTTCATACTTTCGTACCACTCGATAAAATTGTTCATCTAGTATAAGTTAATTATGTTTGTGAAAGAAGAAAATAAAGATTTGGTTGGTTGGTTGGTTGGTTGAGTGAATAACGTCAGTAGCTGTAATTAAAATAAGAATTTGATTATTTATAGGTAAAACAATTCGATTATCAACATCTAATAAACGAAAATTAGCTAAATTGTCGGTTGATTGAATTATATATGAATCAAATTCAACATTATTAAAATCAGAGTATTCATAGCTTCAATATCATTGATGTCCAATGGATTTTAAGGTGATTAGGGGATTATTAAGTTCATCTAATAAATATAAAAGTCGTAAAGAGGGTAAAGCAATAAAAATAAGAGTAATTGCTGGTAAAATAGTTCAAATTAATTCAATTAATTGTTCTTCTAACAAAAATCGATTAATATATTTATTAAAAAATAAATTAATTATTAAATATGAAACTAAAATTGTAATTATAATTAAAATAATTAAAGTATGATCGTGAAAAAAAATAATTTGTTCTATTAATGGAGAAGCTCTATTTTGATAGTTAAGATTAGATCATGTTGCCATATTCTAAAAAAAGGATAATCCTTTATAAATGGGGTTCAAATCCATTACATATAGTCCGCCATATTAGAAGTTACTTAAAATAAAATAGGTAATTCATTATAAGAATGTTCAGCTGGGGGTAAATTTTGATATCACTTAATAGACGAAGATATATTTGAGGAAAAAAGGATTAAGCGTTGATTAATTATAGATTCTCATACAATAAGTACTTTTTTTTTTTTTTTTTTTTTATTGACCAAAACAAAAAATATACATATTATAAAAAGTTACACCTATCCACAAAAGCCATTTTGGTTTCTGCGTGGATAGTTAGTTCCTTAAGAATAATTATAATGTTACATAGTAATGTTATTTATATAATAAGACTATTTACTATATCAGTATATATATAATAAAATTATTTACTATATCGGTATATAGCATTTGTAGGTTCAAGGAACTATTATAATTATAGAAAAAAGAGAAATATAGGAACCAAAAGAAGAAATAATATTTCATGAAATAAAACTATCAGGATAGTCTGAATAACGTCGAGGTATTCCAGCTAAACCTAAAAAATGTTGAGGGAAAAAAGTTAAATTAACTCCAATAAATATAGAAATAATTTGAATTTTTAGTAAGTAAGGATTTATAAATAATCCTGTAAATAAGGGATATCAATGAATAAATCCTCCAAAAATAGCAAATACAGCTCCCATAGATAAAACATAATGAAAATGAGCTACAACATAATAAGTATCATGAAGGGTAATATCAATTGAAGAATTAGCTAATACAACTCCTGTTAAACCTCCCACTGTAAATAGAAAAATGAATCCTAATCTTCATAATATTGATGGACTATAATTAATTTGAGTTCCGTGAAGTGTAGCTAATCAACTAAAAATTTTAATTCCTGTTGGTACAGCAATAATTATAGTAGCTGAAGTAAAATAAGCTCGTGTATCGATATCTATACCTACTGTAAATATATGGTGGGCTCAAACAATAAATCCAAGAAGATCAATTGCTATTATAGCACAAATTATTCCTAAATAACCAAAAGTTTCTTTTTTACCTCTTTCTTGGGAAATTATATGAGAAATTATACCGAAACCTGGTAAAATTAAAATATAAACTTCTGGATGACCAAAAAATCAGAATAAATGTTGATAGAGAATTGGGTCACCACCCCCAGCAGGGTCAAAAAATTAAGTGTTTAAATTACGATCTGTAAGAAGTATGGTAATAGCTCCAGCTAGTACAGGTAAAGATAATAATAAAAGAAGAGCTGTAATACCAACAGATCAAACAAATAATGGTATTTGATCAAAAGATATATTATTAATTCGTATATTAATAATGGTTGTAATGAAATTAATTGCCCCTAAAATTGAAGAAATACCAGCTAAATGTAAAGAAAAAATAGCTAAATCAACAGAAGATCCTCCATGAGCGATATTAGATGAAAGTGGGGGATAAACTGTTCATCCTGTTCCTACTCCATTTTCGACAATTCTTCTTGAAATTAATAAAATTAATGATGGGGGTAAAAGTCAAAATCTTATATTATTTATTCGGGGGAAAGCTATATCAGGGGCTCCTAATATAAGAGGTACTAATCAATTTCCAAATCCTCCAATTATAATGGGTTTAATTACTATAAAAAAATTATAATAAAAGCATGAGCAGTTACAATAGTATTATAAATTTGATCATCTCCAATTAATGATCCTGGATTTCCTAGTTCAGTTCGAATTAATAAACTTAAAGAAGTTCCGACTATTCCTGCTCAAATTCCAAAAATAAAATATAAGGTTCCAATATCTTTATGATTTGTAGAAAAAAGTCATTTTCGCAAAATAAAATGGCTGAGTTGTAAGCGATAAATTGTAAATTTATTGACGAGGGATAATCTCTTTTATTAAGTTGTCTTATATTCAAATAATGATTTAAAATTGCGAATTTTAAGGTGTAAATAATACTAAGGCTTAAAGAAATTTCTTTATAAATAATTTTGAAGATTATTAGTTTATAGTTAACTTAAAACCTTAAAAAAAAAAGTTTTGATGATTATACCTGATAAAGAAATAAAATTAAAAAAATAAATTAAAATTAAAAAAATATTTTTAATGTAAATTTTAAATCATTTTAATTTTAGAGAAAAAATTAAAGGGAAGAATAAATAATTCGAATATAAACAAATAATAAAATTAAACTTGATATAATAAAAGTAAAAGAAATAATAAAAAAATTATTGTTTAATAAATAATTAATAACAATTCATTTAGGGAAGAATCCTAAAAAAGGGGGTAATCCCCCTAGAGAGAGAAAATAAATTATAATTGAGATTTTAATTAAAAAATTTATATTAAAAAAAATAATTGATTAATAAAAAAAGTATTGATAATATAAAATAAAAAACATATGATAAATGTAAAAATTGAATAAAAAATAAAATAAATTATTCAAAGATTTTCACTAATAACAATAGAAGAAATTATCCAACCTAAGTTATTAACTGAAGAAAAAGCTATTAAGCACAAATAATTGTCGAACTGTAAGTACTTTAGCCATACTATATAATTCTGTGGTAGGAAAGGAAAATGGTAGGGAATAGGAAACTTTTGGTAATGCTCCCTGAGCTCTTTCTAGTTTTAATAGTGTACTCTTAGGTGCACCACCCCAAGATGTGTTACAGTACGTTAAGTGTGATTGACACATAGCATAGTATACTGTCTTTATCACCTCGTCATTACCAATATGTCTTAGATTTTTAAACATGTACATTAACTTACGGATTCTATTAGAAAGCAGTTTAATATGAGGTTTAAAATTTAATTGATCGTCAATAAGTATTCCTAGATATTTGATTTCACTTATACGTTGTAATTCAGTACATGAGCAATTATTGTGGTCCTCAAGCGAGGAAAAAGAATGTTTTATTAACTTAAATGAAGAAACTACTTGTAAGTTCACTTGTGTTAAATAGAAAGTTAGATATTTTATTTTGGATACATTTAAAGTTAAATAGTTAAGATCTAGCCATTTTACAACAGCGTCAAAGCCTTCTTGAGCTTAACAAAACACCTCCTTCCAAGAATTGCCACTAAATAAGAACGCAGTGCCGTCGGCAAAGGATATTATTTTACCATTACTCAGTTGGAGGTTAAATAAGTCATTAATATAGCATAAAAATAGGGTTGGACCTAAAATACTCCCCTGAGGAACACCATGTGAAACTGTCATGGATTTGCTCAAATATTCATCAGTTTTAACATATTGTTCCCGATTGCTTAAATAGTCCGTGAATAATTGAAGTGGAACACCTCTTATTCCCAACTTTTCCAGTTTATCAACAAGAATGTTGACCGAAACTGTGTCAAACGCCTTAGCTAAATCTAAAAATATTACTAATACCTTTTTTTTGCTGTCCAAATATTCGGTGAGATGATGTACTGCATCCGAAGTTGATTTGCCTGACCGAAAGCCAAATTGACATTCGGATATGAGATTATTATTTTCGAGTAATTTTACCAATCTTTTATATATAATTCGTTCTAATATTTTTGAGAATATAGGAAGTAAAGAAATAGGCCTATAGTTGTTGACACAGCTTCTGTCACCACTCTTGAAAATTGGTACAACCTGGGATTTTTTATAAACTAAGGGGAATTCACCAGAAGAAATCGCTAGATTACAGATATGGGTAATAAAAGGTATTAATAAATCCTTATACCTTTTAATAAATGTTGTTGAAATATCATCAAAACCCGTAGCACATGCGTTTCTAAGACCATTTATAAGTAATTCAATCTCAAGATTATCTGTTGGTAAAAATAACATAGAATTAGGAAAGGAAGACAATATAGAAGGTATAGGTACTAAATGTTGATTAGATATGGCTTCGGCTAGATCTTTGCCAATGTTAATAAACTCATGAACTATTCCTTCTTTAAGAGTAAAAGTTGATGCTAATCCTGGCCGATTAAACCAAACAAGATTTTTTATTAATTGGCCAGGTTTATTTTATGGTCAACGTTCTGAAATTTGCGGAGCAAATCATAGTTTTATACCTATTGTAATTGAAAGAATTTCAATTAAAAATTTTACTATTAATTATTCTTCATTAGATGACTGAAAGCAAGTACTGGTCTCTTAAACCATTTTATAGTAAATTAGCAATTACTTCTAATGAAAGAATTAGTTAATTCATAACATAAATATGTCAAATTTAAATTATTACTCTAGTAATATTCTTTTATCCCACAAATAATACCTATTAATTGAACTTTTTCATTAATTTTTTTCATTGGAATTTTTATTATCTTTAATATTATAAATTATTTTATTTTTAATTATAAAAATATTAAATATATTAATAATAATAACAAAAAATTATTAAAAAATAATTTTAACTGAAAATGATAAATAATTTATTTTCAATTTTTGATCCTTCTACTAATATTTTTAATTTATCAATTATTTGAATAAGAACCTTTATTGGTTTATTATTTATTCCTTATTCTATATTTCTGATTAATTCCTAATCCTCATTTTATTTTCCGAAATGTTATTTCTTCCAAATTACATGAAGAATTTAAAACTCTTTTAGGGCCTAATAGATACAATGGATCAACTTTTATTTTTTTTTATCTTATTTAATAATTTTTTAGGATTATTCCCATATATTTTTACTAGAACTAGTCATTTAAATATTTCTTTATCTTTAGCATTAACTTAATGGTTAAGATTTATAATTTATGGTTGAATTAATAATACACAACATATATTTATTCATATAATTCCTCAAGGAACCCCTACTATTTTAATGCCTTTTATAATGTTAATTGAAACAATTAGAAATATTATTCGCCCTGGAACTTTAGCTGTTCGTCTTACAGCTAATATAATCGCCGGCCATTTATTATTAACCTTATTAAGTAATACAGGAACAATTATGCCTAATTTTGATCAAACAATCGAGACTTACCCATGAAAAAAGATATCAAAAATTTATTTTGTTTCATCTATGATTTTAGCAGTGAGTGTAAAAAAGAGATGGATAAAAGATCGATCTCAGGTGGTACAAACATAAATCCGACTAGAGTACCAGGACTTTCTGAGTCTGAAATAATAACAATAATAATATTATTCCAACAATCACCGTGTAAAAATTTTAAATTTTTCTATAACTCGTATTTGCAGTTATATAGATCAGAATTTCCATTGATGCCAAGTTATGAAAGATTTGTAGCATTAATGCCGAGGGTAGTAATGACATTATCTGTTTTATTACATACTTTACTTTCTAAAAGTAGTAATATTTCTTATATAGATTCTACTTCGATATCCGTTTGTCACAATAGACCTCTTGCATAACCTCATTCTGATCTATAACTTCTTATAAAGTAGATTTTTTTAAAACGCCGCAACATCATGATCTACGTGAGTGTTTTTATGTTTTAGTGACCATCAAATCACAGTTTGGAACAGGTTATGCAAGAGGTCTAATAAAAGAATCTCCAGAAACAAAGTATTCAAAGGGATAGCAGCATTAGGAAAGACTACGAAGGGATGGTTTTTTGGTTTTAAGCTGCATATTATTATTAATGAAAAAGGAGGATTAGTAAAAGTATCAATGAGCAAAGGTAACAAGGATGACAGATCGCAAGTTATGACAATGAGTAATGATATCAAAGGACTCTTGTTTGGTGATAAAGGTTATATCTCCAAATCGTTATTTTTAGCTTTATATAAGCGAGGACTCAAATTAGTCACTGGATTAAAAAAAGGGATGAAAAACTGTCTCTTATCTCTAGAAGAAAAAATATTCCTAAGAAAGCGCTCTATCGTAGAAACTGTTTTTGACTATCTAAAAAACAAACTGCAGCTAGAAAAGTTAATGCTTTTATTCATATAATTGCTACTTTAATTGCTTATCAACTAAAGGCTAAAAAACCAGCTATTAAAAATATATACTATATCGCTAATCCATAATTCGGGTTTATCGCTTGTAACTCCTTTTAAAGTTGTATTCCATGTGATAACATCAAATAAATTTATTGAAGTATCATACCAAATCACAGCATGTAATCGCCGCGTATTTTATTAAAAAATTTAAGATAAGACTTTGAAGATGAGATTTGAGTTAGCTGTACTAGGCACTGCCGGCAAAGAGCGCACTTAAATTTTTAAGAAAGACGAAGCTAAAGTGCTCTATTATTTGTTAGATTTGGTATATGGCACTGCCTTCATAAGTCACATGCGCTGATCTTTTTGGCCTGATTTTTTGAAGTGAACAGAACGTCGAAACAGAAATACCGAAATATTCCGAATTGTCCATTAAATTTGACTGTCCGCATAATTCAACCGGACCCAAAAGAATATATCCGAAAACCGTATTATAAGCCGTAAGGCCAGTGGAAGTTAAATTAATTTTCTCTTCTCCCACTAGGGATCCGAACACAACATAAAAATAGGGGTCCGCCAAATTTAAACCCGATGTTAAACCGATAACCGATTCGTTCAAAGATATCACCGGCTGATCTCCGACAATAGTGTTAATACACACTACACCTGTAGTTACTTTAGGAAATAATTTATGAATTGGTGAAAATGTAACCGAACTTCTACCTAATATGCTACCCGCCTTCACTCCTCCTACTCCTTTGATGGTTTCATCAACCTTTTCTAAAATTAATCCCAACCTGCCCGCCAGTTTTAATGTAATAAGTGAACCTTGAGATCCTGTATCTAATAAGGCGCGAACCGAAATGCCCGTATCCGAATCCGAAGTAAAATAAAATTTAATTAAAGCTGTAGGAAGTAAAACAGTTTTTTGAGGGCAGGCAGAATCAGGCGAACCGACTTGCGAATCGGTTTGTGCCTTCCGCTTCAGCTGGCCGCTGGTGACCCAATCACAACCACCCATATCATTTAGTAGATTATAGATTATATGACCTTGACCATTAACCGGTGCTATTGGGGTAATAACTATAGTTACCGGATTAATAAAATGATTCCATAATTTTAACTTAAATTTATTTATTTTAGGATACGTTATTGTTTTATTAACTATATACCAGTGATGACGAGATATTTGCCGAGAAGGAACATTTCGAGGTAAACATACAATTCTAGTTACAAAAGGATTACGATGAGGAATAATTTTATTTATTATCTCAGAAATTTTTTTCTTTGTTTCATTTTTTTGAGCATTTTTTCATAGAAGTCTTTCTTCTAACATTGAAATTGGATCTATATGACCCCCTATAAGAATTACACCATTTAACCCATTCCAAATTCCGCTACTTAATACAGTTATCCTAATTACTTCAGGTATCACAGTTACATGAGCTCATCATGCTTTAATAGAAAATAATTTCACTCAAACCTTTCAAAGTTTATTAATAACCGTTTTACTAGGTATTTATTTTACAATTCTTCAAGCTTATGAATATGTAGAAGCTCCTTTTTCAATTGCCGATAGAATTTATGGATCAACATTTTTTATAGCTACAGGATTTCATGGAATTCATGTTTTTTATTAACATGTTTTATTCGACATTTAAATAATCATTTTTCTAACACTCATCATTTTGGACTCGAAGCAGCTGCATGATATTGACATTTTGTTGATGTTGTATGACTTTTCCTTTATATCTCTATTTATTCACAGTTGGGTTGAAAAATGAGTTGCAGATAATGGAAGTATAGACAAGTTGAAAGATTTAACTAAAGACTGTAACTTTTTCGACCGTGAATCATTTTTTAAGAGACAGTTATTAAGATCACCCATTATAATGGAATGATCGTAAGATGGGGAAATTTGATCTAGTAGAGTTTCAAGAGTGTGAAAATAATTTATGTGAACAGAGTGTGAGTGAATTTTAGAGTGATGACTATTAATTTCTATAAATAAATATTCTAAGCTGGCTGTGTACGCACTGGGAGATTGCATTATTATTTTAAACGTTATGTTATCTTTGAGGTAAATACATACACCACCACCTCCCTTATCAGTACGATCATTCCTTATAAGATTGTAGTTACAAAGTCCATAGAGGGAAGATGAAAGTGAGGGTTTCAACCACGACTCGGACACCAGAACAGCATCAATTCAAAAATAAAAAAATATAGTAAGCATTAGACCAAAATTTGAACTAATTTTGATATTATTTGAAGCATTACACGTTTCCGAACAACCGTTAGCAAATATCCTCAAGTGGCGTGTCCACAAGAACCGAAATCATCCAGACCTCGCCGTGGTGTTAAAAACTCAGCTAAATAATTTTAATTTGTTCTCCATAATGTTTAGTAAGATATTATTACTACTCAGCATTATAATAATATTGGTTAATACATATTTCACGTCGATAGTTTGTTTCTCGCTATTTTGACAAGCGCAGGTAGTTTAATGTAATGTTTACTTTGAATGTTTAACCTTTAACTTTTTCACTCTATGGATGGTATATGTAAATATTAATATAATAACTTAATATTCAAATATCTGACATTCACGTCACTCGGTATCTATCCTCATATCCTTATCCTTATTAAACCTAACTGTCTTAATGTAGATAAAGCAATAATTTTTTTTAAATCAAACTCATAATTTGCACAAATACCAGATATTATTATAGTTAAACCAGAAAATAACAATAAAAATTTTAAAAAATACATTTCAACCAATAAATTATTAAATCGAATTAATAAATATACCCCAGCAGTTACTAAAGTTGAAGAATGAACCAAAGCAGAAACTGGAGTTGGAGCTGCTATTGCAGCAGGTAACCCACTTTTCTGACAGGAACTATTATAACAGGAACCTAAGCAGTACCTTAAGGATATCCTTTATATGATCATAACACTCACCTCCACTGCTTAGGTTCACTGTTTAATCTTAAGATTAGACTAACATTAACCTAACCTAACACAACCGAAATTTCTCATAAACTGTTCGTCAGACACCTCCGTGACCATAGTAACTATTGATCGGTACATTATCGCTAACATCAATTACGTAAGTAATTGAAGAGGAAGAAAGTTTTGGAGACGTTTTAGAGAATGAAGAGAATGATGCAAACGTTTACTGATTTCATTGACGTGCGCTGACCATGATAAGTTACAGTCGATTATTAATCCCAAATTTCTAACCTTATCAGTAAGTGGAATAATTGCACCGTCATAAGTTATACAAGGTAGATTATTAAAATTAAAATTTTGTTACGCAGCTGTCTACTTCCAATAATCATGGCTTGGGACTTTGAAGGATTAACTACAAGACCAAAAGATTCTGCCCATGCCTGAATCCTAGCAAGGTCTGAGTTAATCTCTTCCATAACTATTCCTAGATCATTGACACAAGCATGCCTATAGAGCTGCAAATCATCTGCGTAAAGATGGTAGTGACACGACAATACTTTTGTGAGCTCATTTATAAAAATGGAGAAGAGTAATGGGGAGAGAATGCCGCCTTGAGGAACACCAGCAGATAGATCAGCCCAGTCTGAGTAATTCTCATCAGCGCATACCCTCTGCTGGCGTCCATGAAGATAAGAACGAAACCAGTCAGTTACTGCGGAAGACATGTTGATTGAAGAGAGGATTCCGAGCAAAACATCCAAATCCACTGAGTTAAAGGCATTGCTGAAGTCAAGCAAGATAAGAACGGTGAGTTTCTTGTTATCCATTGCGTAACGGATATCGTCTGTGATTTTAATTAATGCCGTACAGGTACTGTGATGTGGACGAAATCCTGACTGAAAGGAACTTAAAATGTTATTGCGTGACAAGAAACTTGACACTTGCTTGAGTGCAGCATTTTCCAGTATTTTTGAAATAATTGGTAAGATGGAAATGGGCCGAAACTGAGACAAGTGGATAGGTTTCGATACTTTAGGTAGCGGGATAACATGGGCCGTCTTCCAAGCCGCAGGGAATAATTTGGAGGTAAAAGAAAAATTTATAATGTGAGTGATAACTGGACTTACGAGATCTAATGTTAGCATAAGCATGTCGCGGCTCAAATTATCACTACCGACGGCATTGGAAGATATAGACAATATGTTTTTCTTATCGTCTTCCTCTGTAACATCATGAAAAACAAGAGAATCACAGATAGGCTGGGTGGGGTCTACCAGTTGTTGAAGGCATAAAATTTTATTATTAATTGAAATTTTCACTGGAGGAGTTGAAAAATGATTATTTAAGGCATTTAGAGTGGGCAACACTGGCCCCGGTTAGACGTCAAAATTTAATCTCCGATATTTTATTTAAAATTTAATTGTTAATTTATATTTTTAATGTCTAATCTGAGCACATATAACATTATTTATGTATTATATATATATATATATATATATATATATAAACAGTCATATATAACATATCTGTCGCATCCGACGTCATAGTCTCTGGCTGGCACATAATATCAGTGTCGGAGTACGACCCGACTAATGCTGAGTGCCACCCAAATTGGAACATGAGGCAACTGTTTTTATTAACATAAATATTAGTTTTTATTAGTTTAGTTATTACGCTAATTTGTAGTGTATAAATTATTACTTTTTTTTTCTTTTTCTTTAATTGTACTTAGTGTAGAAATACTTAGTTGTAATTTAGTGTATATTGTTTTTAATTTTTTCTTTTGTAAATAATATTGTCATTAATTTGTTTAGCGTTGCCTTGTTCCAATAAAGAACTTTCTTTCTTTCTTTCTTTCTTTCTTTCTAATTGTGATAATATATGTAGTGAAGTGTATAAAGTTTAATAATTATAAGTGACAGTACTAAAGAGCAGCTCAGAAACGGACTGAAATCCATTAAATACTTGGACTTGCCTACGACATTTGAATTCAACGTACAACTTTAAAAACCCGGGGAGTATTAGTTTTAATTATCTTAATATTACAATCAATATACACAAGTACTACACTACTCACCACATTATACACTGTACAAGGCTCATTGAATTGAGCAACATCTCTAATCACACATTCTGGCACCGCTCGGTCTCACTTTACTTAACAAGTTTGAAGTAAAACTGAAGACCATATAGCATATAGTATAATAATACTATGCCACATACATTATTATTACTTTAACACATAACATAACACATATATTTCTAAAGATATATACTTTGTGATGATTGTAATTACATTATCATAAAAATTCTACCCTACTTTTGTTTTATAAAAATATAATAAATACAAATTTGCTATTTCTAATGAATAAAACAAATTATTAATGTTAATTAATATTAAGTTGAATTATATTTAGTATTATAAAAATAATCTTACTCTAAAATTGAATTCCAATTAACTTTTTATCTGATTTCTTTTCTGTATCTAATAGATTTTCTCTTGTTTATTTTTATTTCTTATATTAACTTTCTTATATAATCTAAAATTTAAATCTTATTTAAATTTCTAATTTTCTTTAAATCTTATACTGTTTTCATTCTGTTTTTCAGTTTCTTTCACTATGGATAAGTCAATAATGACCCGCAAAGCAACCATAACTGAGCTGGAAAATAAACTAAAATTGACACTGCAAGAATTAAAAGTATCCAAGGAGAACTATGAACTACTTTTAAAGGAACGCGATGACAGTGAGGAGGAAATAAGAAACATTATAAACAAAAATTCTCAATTAAAAAGTGAACTTGCACAGTTGCATACAAATTATACTGACACTTTGAGTCAACGAGATGAACTATTGAATATTGTAAGTTCCTTCCAACAGTGTTGTGACGAACATGAGAGGGCCTTGTCGCGTATCACAGAACTGGAGATAAGTTTGGAGGAAGCCAAGAATTCTGCCCTCCAATTGGAACACTTTAAAGCATCTCAGGAGTCCCAGGTGACTCAAAGTTTGTTCGATGAACTGGTTATGTGCAATTCCCTTAGTAATAATAACAATCAATCTTGTAATATGCAACACATACATTTCTCAAGTCATAAAAAAATTAAAAAATTTATTAAATTAAAAAGCTTTATTAAGAAAACCAAAAACATTTTGAAACACAAATTTACTAGAAATCAAATAAATGCCTTGAGAAATGACCGCATGAAGTTAATTAATAAATTAAAATGTTATAAAACTAAACTAATTAAAAATAGGATTGAATATGAGCAGGACACACACAGTTTGCAGGAGGAAGTTAATAACCTGGCCAGCTCTTTAGAGAGCATGAGTGCCAAATATGATTCAGCTCAATCACAAATTAATGAGCACATAAATGCTGCTAATGATTTAGTTGAGTTGAGCAACTACAACTTAGAGAGATTTGAGTCATTACTAAATAAGCGTTGTAGTTGCATGCAATTTGAGTCAAAGCAGAGTCTACCGGGCTCGGTCAGTCAACTTGATACAGTGTGTGACCAGCAAATATCTAGTCCTAGCCACAGTTTATCTTGCATTAATAACAATTATAAAATAAACCTTAATATTAAGCGGCCTCCTCACACATCAAAACAAAAGACATTTGTTATATCAGACAGTTTAGGTAAAGGTTTTGGTTCCGTTTTAAATAATTATTTAGAAGGCTCCTGTAATATTTGTACTCCGGGTGCCAGTTACCAGTACCAAATTGATAAAATTAAGTCCATGCAGTTAAATGAAAGTACTACTATTGTATTACTGCATGGAAATAGCTTATCTGTGAGTAAGCAAGATGTTATCAGGAGTATTGATGATTTTATCAAATTAAATGAAAACAATAAATGTAAATTTATAGTCTGCGCCTTCCCATACTCTCGCTCACTCACAGATGCGCAGAATAAACATGTATATAATTTGAACATGACCATGTATAATTTGACATACCGTCATAGTGACGTATTTCTATATTTTGACTTAAACAAATTTATTTATTATAGTTGTAAGTTGACAAAAGATACAGTGTATCTCCCCCTATATTATAAAAAACAAATTGCTACTTTAGTAGCATATAATATTATACAAAACACCGTTATATGTAATATAACGCAGACATCAATTAATAATGATAATGTTATCATTAATAATGTTGTACAAACTAGTTTAAACTAGTTAATGAGACAAAGCCTAAGCAAAACCGTTTAAATATTAACATAGTTCATCAAAACATGCAAGGTTTAGGCGGCAAAGAACTTGAACTGGAATTGTTAGGTAATAAATTTAATATTCATATATTTTGTATCACTGAACACTGGTTAAATAAAAATTGTATTATGTCACTTATGGATAATTATAAATTAATAAGTACGTTCGTCAGAGAGAAAACAATTCGCGGACGCTCTTTAATATTAGTTCGCAGTGACATATCCAATACAGTATGTAAATCTCGACAAGATATTGTTTCTCTCTCTGTCGAGCGTATTGTTGAGATTTCTTGTGTAGAGTTTCAACGTTACATTATAGTATGCGTGTACCGCCCCCCCAATAGTGATTTTGAAACTTTTGAGTCCACTATTGATGACGTACTTAAACGTATTTGCATTAAAAATAAATCTATAATCGTGTGGAGACTTTAATATAGATATATTGATAGACACAACTTTCAGTCGTCGGCTGTTAAATTTATTTAAATCATATAATTTATTAAACTTATTCTCTGAGCCGACTCATGTTGGCGATAATTTTGCAACGTGTATAGACAATGTGTTTTGTGACTGTGAAGTGTTTGAAACTATAATAATGAAAAACCTAACTTCGGATCATTATGGACAGAAATTCACGTTAGTAGACCAAGAAATTAAAAATTCAAATAAGATTTCATGTAGACCAAAGTCGAATAATAAAATTAACTTGTTTAAGGATAAGGTAGTACAAAAAATTTCTAGTTTGTGTTTGATTTATAAGGACCCAGATACGCTATATAATAATTTATTTACTATGATTTTAAATGAATTTAATAACACATTTAAAATAAAAACTTTTAGTAAAAATTTAAAACTGAAATTTAGTGACTGGGCTACCATAGGTATATTTAGAAGTAGAGATAAATTATATGAATTATATGGTATGAGGCAATATAATCGGGATCCAGTATTTTTAGAACGCGTTAGGTGTTATTCTAAGATCTTTAAAAGTGTTTGCATCCAGGCAAAGGCAATTTATATTAGAAACAAAATACTTAACTCAGACGATAAAATAAAGGCTACCTGGGATATTATTAATAGCATAACTGGAAGATCTAAAATAGAAAACGAACCAATTAAATTAAATGTTGATAATATATTAATTAATTCGGAAGAAGAAGTGGCAAGCACGTTTGAAAAATTCTTTACTGATATACCTATCAAAGTAACATCTGCATTAAAATCATCGCCCTTAGATGCTATTTCTCTACTTAAAAATAAACTCCCAGGCTATGCTAATTACTTTGAGTTTAAACATATTACTTCATTTGATATTATTAAGAATTTCAGGACACTTAATATAAAAAAAACGGGTGATTTATGGGACATCTCAGTAAAAATATTAAATACAATAATCAATAATATTGCCCCACATCTAGCTGATATTTTTAATAAATGTGTCGATACAGGAAAGTTTCCGGACTTAATGAAGCACAGTAAAATAATACCTCTATTTAAAAATGGAAACAGGAAAGATCCCGGTAACTATAGACCAATCTCTATATTACCATCACTGAGTAAAGTTTTTGAAAAGATTATTTTAAACCAACTTTTAGAATATTTTAATGAAAATAAACTATTTCATAGTGAACAGTATGGTTTTACTAGGGGTAGGTCAACAACAGATGCCGGAGTTGCTCTTCTTAAGCATATTTATGAAGCATGGGAGAAATCACAAAATGCGATTGGTGTATTTTGCGATTTGTCCAAGGCCTTTGATTGTGTTCAACATGAAACACTTTTTAAAAAACTTAATTATTACGGTATATGTGGTGTTTCTCTGGATCTAATTGCCTCATACCTAAATCAAAGAGTCCAGTGGATTACTATTAACGGTGTAAAATCTTCTGGATCTTTGCTACAAATGGGCGTTCCACAGGGATCCATTTTAGGCCCGTTTTTATTTTTGGTTTATATTAATGATCTGCCATACTATGTGAAGAACTTGTGTGATATTGTACTTTTTGCTGATGATACATCTCTTATATTTAAAGTAAACAGAAATAAACATAATTATGACGATGTAAACAGTGCATTATCGCAGGTTCTTCAATGGTTTACGGTAAATAACTTAGTTCTTAATGCTAAAAAAACCAAATGCGTTGAGTTTGCTTTACCTAATGTTAAAAAACAAAAATTTAACCTACGTTTAAATAATGAAATTTTAGATGTGGCGGACTCGACGGTATTTCTGGGTATAACTTTAGATTCAAAACTCCAGTGGAACCCCCATCTATCATCTCTAGCGGGAAGACTCAGCTCAGCTGCCTACGCAGTAAGGAGAGTCAGACAAATGACTGATATCAATACTGCTAGGCTAATTTACTTCAGTTACTTTCACAGTATTATGTCTTATGGCATTTTACTGTGGGGTAGGGCCGCGGACATTGAATCCATTTTTATTCTTCAAAAGAGAGCTGTTCGGGCCATTTATAACTTAAGAGCGCGGGATTCCCTTAGAGATGTATATAAAAAAATAGACGTTCTTACAGTCCCATCTCAATACATATATTGTAATATTTTGTTCATTTACCAGAATATTCATTTGTATTCAAAACACAGTGACAAACATAATGTTAATACTAGAAACAGAAATAAACTTGTAACGCCTTACTATCGTCTCCACAAAGTGAGTAATAGCTTCATGGGGCTTGGTGTTCGCATCTATAATAAGATTCCACAGCCTATATTAGACTTGCCACTTCAACAATTTAAAACTCGTATCAAGAAGTCATTAATATATAAAGCATACTATAATGTACAGGATTACTTAAATGATGAGAATGCTTGGAATCTAAGTGACGTTGACTCTCAAGTTAAATGATTTGTATAACAGACTATGTAAACATGGCTTTTTGAAAAGAGCGACTGTTGAGTTTCTGGCCGGCTCTTCTCAACAGAAAACTGCTTTCCGAGCTGGTGGTAGCTTCAGACAAACTAACTGACCGACAAATTTTTGACGTTTCAAAAGTACTTTTCAAAAAAGTCTAATTGAAATAAATAATTTTGATTTGATTTGATTTAGATCTAAGGATTGATATGATGAATTTGGAGTTTTACCCACACAATCGCTAGGATTTAAGGAATTTCCAAGTTTGTGAATATGAGTTGACATTTAAACGGTAAGCTATTGGACGGCGTTTAGCATCTCTACACATCCTATTACAAAGATTACGCAGCTTTTTATAGGCAGCAGTGTTTAATTCACTAGGGTGCAACTTACAATTTCTTTTGGCTTTATCGCGCTCGACCATAACCTTCTTAATTGAGGTAGTCAGCCAGGGAGCAGGTAGATGTCTAACACGAACAGATTTTAGAGGCGCGTGAGCATCAAACAAATTAATGATCTCGATATTTAATAATCTTACCTTATCATCAATGTTTGAAGCGGTATATATTGGGGACCAATCAATCGAGGATGCATCACGAGTAAATGATTCAATATCAATATTTTTATAGTTACGACGCTTTATTACCCTGCTTTTACGCCTTGGGATTGATATATTATAACTCAGAAAAATTAAATCATGGTAAGAGAAAGGAGCGTCTAATTGACCATGTATGCGAACGTTATGCGGCTTAGAAGTGATGATGAGGTCGAGCAGAGAAGCTTCGCAGTTGGGTTGAAAATGAGTTGCAGATAATGGAAGTTTAGACAAGTTGAAAGATTTAACTAAAGACTGTAACTTTTTCGACCGTGAATCATTTTTTAAGAGACAGGTATTAAGATCACCCATTATAATGGAATGATCGTAAGATGGGGAAATTTGATCTAGTAGAGTTTCAAGAGTGTGAAAATAATTTATGTGAACAGAGTGTGAGTAGACTACGCCGAGAAGAATTTTAGAGTGATGACTATTAATTTCTATAAATAAATATTCTAAGCTGGCTGTGTACGCACTGGGAGATTGCATTATTATTTTAAACGTTATGTTATCTTTGAGGTAAATACATACACCACCACCTCCCTTATCAGTACGATCATTCCTTATAAGATTTGTCAACATATGGTTTAAATATGATTGATATGGGGTGAAGAGAAATATATAGAGGACAGGATATATTTAAGATTATTAAAACTTATTCTTTAATTAATATAATTTATCATATAAATAATTTTAAAATTTATTTATTTAGATTTATTTTATGAATAATAACTTTTATTATTTTAATTATAATTTATTTAAATAGCTTAATAAGAGTATAATATTGAAGATATTAGGGTGATTATGTAATCTTTAAATATTTATAAAAAAAAATTTTTTTATTTTTACAATGAAAATGTAAAGTTTTATTTAAACTATATAAATATATATATGTATATATATGTCGGAGAAATAGTTATAATGGTGGTAATTTAATTTATTTGAATAGCAACACTGTCATGTCACAGATTAATAGAAAGTACAGTGTTAGATTCAGTGTCATTGACATATGGTTGATTGTTGATGGCACGACTTTGACAGTTCGTGTCAGTCTGTTGCAAGTCAGTTCAGTCGATCACTTTTTCCTCGGCTGGCGGAGGCGCAAGACGTGCGTACTGACACTTAAATATCGGCAACATGGCGGACACGGATAAGCCCAAGAAATCGAATCCATTTGAATCCGCGATAGCAGCGGTGGGATATCATCCAAAAACATCCCACGAGCCTTACGTGATGTCAGCTACCCAACATTGGTAATATTTCGTTTTATGGAGGACAGTAAATGCTTGATAAGTCAGCGCTGGTAGATCGACTGGAAATGGAGTAAGTCGTATAAAATCAAGATAACTGATCGCCATGGTGGATATTCAGGTATGTTCAGTGTTAATTAAAAATACTTTGAGAAGTTATGTTGCACTCCATATACCTTTTTTTTAATCACAAAAAAAAAAATTTTTATATGCGGTAAAGGCCATATTATTGGCCTATTATTCTAAGCGGGATTACTTGAATTAAAATTAAATTGTTACGAATGCAGTGACGTTCGCAAACGATTACGATTATTACAAATAAAAATAATAATATTAAAATATTCGAGATGGTTGAACTTTTCGGTAATATGCCTTACGGGCGCTTTGGACAAATAGACTGACTGACCTATTTGTGTAAAAATTGTGATTATGTAAAATAGAGTTTAGTTGGGATAAACTATTTTGAATTTGAGTACACTTCTACATTAAATGAAAGTCATAAAACATTGAACAAAATCGATAATCGTGTATCGATTAGTACCCTCGAATTAAAATATTTGTTTGTTAACCTAATTATTATTATTTGTTTTAAGCTAAACATCGTTTTAAAGGGTATGCTTTTTGCTATAAGCTTAGTTTAAAAGGAAATTTCGTGTATACGGATCTACAATTATTGACAAATTCCCCATTATCACAGCAGACATTTGTATTCCTGTAAATAAAAAAGATGATTTATGGGTTATAATTAATTTATCATTATTTTAATTTCTTTGAAATAACTCTAAGTTTGATGGTTTGATGACTTTACCCCTGTGACAGTGATAACATAATAAGTCACTTCAATATTAATGTTTGCTTTATCTAGAGGTGGAGTTCGATTTAAAATAGTACAGATACAGATTTGATGCCGAGTAATCAGTGAAATACCGATAGACTAAAATAAAAATTAAAAAAGAAAATACTAAATATTGATGAATTTCTTAGGAATTGTGATATTTATGATATTATAAATGAAATATTTGACCGCTCGTTTCGATCGAATAAATTATTTGGTGTGTGAGTTGCTGTGTCGTATCCAGGAAGATCCCAAAAAATGTTTAGAATCTTTCTATAACCGGATTAAAAAAAGGGGGTTAATAATAATGTTTGTGTGATGTGATCGTATCATTAATAGAAACACTTGGAAGAAATTTGGCAATTCATATAATTTTTCAAATGCTAAATAATTTACTTAATTCATCCTGGCATTTAAAAAAAAAAATTAAAAGAAATGAGTCTGACTGATTTTCTTGTGTGCGAGTGAATTTCTAAAGTCTTAGTGAGGCCTATTCGTATTTCGAATTAGGCTAATTTGATTTTGTATTTTACTGTCATTACGAGTAAGATGCAAGCCAAACTTCTGATTTGATTCTCGATAATATCGTACAATAATATCTGTTTCTCTCGTTTCGAACTAGTCTAACCATGATAGCTGACTTATAAGGTAAAAATGTGGTCCGTGAGTTTTCATGTTTTTGGAATTATTTTAAAATAAAGTTATGTATTTCATTAATAGGATGGACGAGCAGAACTGTAGATGATTTTTTTTTATTGAATGATTTTAACAATCAGTAATACGTAGGACCAAGGTATTGAAACGGTCAATGCAAAATAAATGATTTGGATTAGAATTAATACAAAGGTATGGATGGCGTGGTCTGATTTTGCTAGGCATTTCTATCAACTTTTGAAATGTAAAAAAGTAGTTATAGTGACATGGCTACAATAGTTGGACATATGGTCTCGCGAAGTTATTGTAGATGTTGATATTTTCTATAATGTTGTGGAACTTTTTTGTTCTATGGGTGAGTTGGTTTTAGTAAGAATTTCTGAGGATCTCTAAATTTTTTAATAAATATAGCCTATGTTACTCAGGGATAATTTTTTATGTTTTGTTTGCTTTCATATGGCAAAGGAATTTTTTGAAATTAGTGCAGTGGTTTTTGAGTTTATTTGTTACATACAAAGATACAAATCTTTCCTCTTTATCTATACCTAATAAAAAGTGTAGATTAGCTCTCTTATTATTCGGACCTTTGGCGCAGCAGTTGGTCGCTATGGCTCTCTGAGTGGATATTAATGTTCGTAGAATCAGTGATTTGGGTATATTAGTATCATTGTTGTAGAAGCAGTAGTGTTCAGTGTGAATGAGATATAACTTATAGAGGTTATTTTTCTCCATGCGCGTTAGCTTACTAGACCAGTTAGTGATACAGTATCAGTTAGTGAGTGTGACATCTGAGAGCAGTATGAGTGCTAGTTAGAGCGGATGTGTTTCAGTGTCAGTTAATAAGCGTGGTATCTGAAAGTAGTATTAGATAATGAGCAAGCCGTAGTAAATCAGTGCCAGTTATATCAGTTCAGTTACAGTAGAATGAGTGATACGAACAGACTAGTATTATCAGTTGTTCAGACCAGTACTCAGATTAGATGAGTGTCAGTTGTGCGAGGTTTGGGGTGACTATAGGGGAGATTGGAGACCACTAGCCACTAGTAATAATGTCAGTAGCGGGTGTCAGGCCCGCGTCACCAGTTGTAGTGTGTAAGTCAGTATCAGAACAGTGGGGTACTGTACACGTTTGATTAGTTTTCATTTAGTTATTCTCTTGGGCACCGAGTATAGATAAGAAGGTACTCGGCGACAACGAATGAGGATTATCATAAAAGCGTTAAAATAGGTGAATTAGGTGACTTGTTCACTGCAATAAAATTTGAACTTCTAACAGTCATAATGGCATTACGTAATGGTTGACGTAATGGTACATTGATTATTTATTTATTTTTTTTATGAACTTTTTATATTGAATATAAACTTAATTTATTATTATGTTGATAATGAACTTTATTTTGATGTTTGGTAATTATTACTGATTCACGTCTATTAATGGACTGAAGACTTTTTACTTTGTTTGAGAGGGATTGAAAGCATTGTCGCTTTATCCTTATAAAGCCGTTGAAAGATTATACGCATTACAGTTGGAAATTTTTGATTGTATGATCTGTTTATTGGTGGACTGAAAGCTTTTAACGCTTTATTCAAGAGATGTATTGAAAGCATTGCCGCTTTGTTCTTATTGAGCCGTTGAAAGTTTCTACGCTTTGCAGAATTAATGCTGAAAGCCTGAACGCTTTGCGGAATGGTTGCTGAAAGCTTTTACGCTTTGTTCAAGAGATGGATTGAAAGCATTGTCGCTTTGTCCTTATTGAGCAGTTGAAAGCTTCTACGCTTTGCAGAATTAATGCTGAAAGCCTGAACGCTTTGCGGAATGGTTGTTGAAAGCCTCTACGCTTTAAGGAATTAATGCTGAAAGCTTCTACGCTTTGCAGAATGAACGCTGAAAGCTACTACGCTTTGCAGAATTAATCCTGACAGCCTGAACGCTTTGCGGAATTAATCCTGAAAGCTTCTACGCTTTGCAGAATGAACACTGAAAGCTTCTATGCTTTGCAGAATTAATGCTGAAAGCCTGAACGCTTTGCGGAATGATTGTTAAAAGCCTTTACGCATTGCATATTAAATGCTGAAAGCTGCTACGTTTTGTGGAATGAACGCTGAAAGCTTTTACGCTTTGGAGAGAGAATGCTGAAAGCTTTAACGCTTTGCGGAATTATTGCTGAAAGCCTCTACGCTTTGTGGATTGAATGCTAAAAGCATCTTCGCTTTGCATAATGAATACTGAAAGCTTTGTGACGATATTGAGTTGATTTCTGTACTTGTGTTAATAGCTCTTCATTGTGTGTAACTAATGATAAAAATTCTTAGTTAAGTAATGCTAACGCTTTGTGGCACTGATGATGATAGTTCTTATGGTTCTTTAAAACTCTTACGTGTAATTCTTAAACACAACGCGAGAGCGCGTTGCTTGTCAGAATGGCCGTGTCGGAGAAATAGTTATAATTACCACAATTTAATTTATTTCAATAGCAACACTGTCATGTCACAGATTAATAGAAAGTACAGTGTTAGATTCAGTGTCATTGATATATTATGGTTGATTGTCGATGGCACGACTTTGACAGTTCGTGTCAGTCTGTTGCAAGTCAGTTCAGTCGATCACTTTTTCCTCGGCTGGCGAAGGCGCAAGACGTGCGTACTGACACTTAAATATCGGCAACATGGCGGACACGGATAATATATATATATAAATAAATATTAATGATTTTATTCACTAAAAATTAAGTTAGCAGCTAAATTATACGTATATATTTCTTAATTGGAATTATAATTCAATTTTATCATTAACAGTGATATAACTCTTTTTGGTTTCAATTAATTTTAAATAAGGAGTTATTAAAAAATTTTATTGTAACCCATCTTAAACTTAATTATAATCTGCATCTTGATCTGAATTAAATTTTATTTTAAATTTTAAAATATTATTTTTATTAAAAAATATTTTTTTAACAATGATATACAAAATTATAAATTAAGTTAATTTATTCGTGGATTATCAATTACTAGACAGATTCCTCTAAATGAACTAAAATACCGCCATATTATTTAAGTTTCTATAATATTTTATTTACTATTTTAGTATTTTAATTACATTTTTAATAATAGGGTATCTAATCCTAGTTTAAAATAAAATTTATTAAATCATAAATTTTAATATAATTTTTAATTAAATTAAAATTTCACTTATTAATTTAATATTTAATTTCAATTAAAAGGAATTCTTGGAGTCCAAATTGCCATGTATTTTATTTTATTAGCACTTACTGATCAGAACATTAATTTTAGTCCAGGAGTATATTTATGGAAAGAAGAGTGTTGGTTACTGGTGGAACCAGAGGAATTGGGAAAAATATAGCTCTTTCCTTTAAAGCAGCTGGTTATAAAGTAGCTGTCAATTATTTTGACGAAGAAAGCGTTGGTATACAATTTGAGAAAGAAACTGATATTAAGGCAGTGAGATGGGATGTTTCGAATTTTAAAGAATGTGAGCGTGGAATACTAGAGATAGAAAAAAATTTAGGTGGGAATGTTGAGATAGTAATTAATAATGCTGGAATAGTACGCGATGCTATGCTGCATAAACAATCGGAGAGTTTTCACAATTAGATAGAAGTATGATATGATCACTTTTTTAAAAACTAAAGAGTGGTTTTATGGTTTGTTGTAAGGGATGTGGCTCTGATAGCTTGGTAAAAAATGGCATTGTGAGGGGTGTACAGCGTTATAAGTGCAGATCATGCTTTCTAAGGGCGATCTGCGCAAGAAGCCTCAAACAGCTGTTAAGAAAGCATTATGCGTTATGCTATATAGTCTTGGTAAGGGCTCTTTTTCTATGTTCGGCAAGATATTAGGGCATTCGCCGTCCATAATTTATCGCTGGGTAGTAGAGGCGATGGGCAAGACTCAGGAGCCAGTTGTCTCTTCGGATATTATGGAGATGGAATTCGACGAGATGTGGCATTTTATTGGTTCAAAAAAAACAAGCTTTTTATCATTAAGGCAGTTGATCGTAGTACAAGGAGAACCGTTGCCTGGGTTACAGGCAATCGTGATACAGCAACATTCCAAAAGCTCTGCAACAAAGTGAGTCATCTGAAAGAATGTCATTTTTATACGGATGATTGGGATGCTTTTTCTAAAATTTTACCCAAAGAGTGTCATACAATTGGAAAGTCTGGCACAGTATGTATCGAGAGAAATAATAGCAACACGCGACATCATTTAGGCCGAATGACACGGCGCACTAAAATCGTTTCTAAAAAAGAGTCAATGGTATACGGATCCATCAAGTTTTGGTGCGCTCTTACTATGACACAAATATTCAAACAATATCAAGAACAGCTCTTATCTATCTTTATGTGAAAACTCTCCTTATATAATTATTTATTAATCGATCAATTAGGAAAATACTATAATTGATATAAACTGAGATCAAAAACAGAAGAATATTTTATAGTATTAAAATCTGGATGCAAACTAACACAAATTGTTCATCATTTTATAATTATAACTTGCATTAGATATTGTATTTACAATGCAATATTGTATCTTTAATAATAGTTATATATAATGCTGGTTGAATAAAATAACTAATTTTTAACTAAGAATCATTTTATAGAAATAACAAAATAGCTTTTTGTGCAGCAATTTGTCATAAAAATTCAAATAAAACTTGCAAGCACGAGGTTTATTAAACTAAATCTTTCATTAAATACATTATTATAACTTAATTGTGTGATGGTTATATGGCAGTATGTCCTTGTTGTGTTCCAGCTGCAACTGCAGCAGCAGTTACTTATGGTGTTTTAACAATGTTCGGGATAACATTTGATAAAAAATGGATTATTTACTCAGCACCTGTGATATCTTTCTCTGTCTTTGCAGGGTATAGTATTTACAAGGTTAGCAAAAATGACGATAGTGAGAAAAGTTGCTGTACAATGCAAAAGAATGTAGAAGAAAACTTGTTGTATAGTACAAATTTAATTAACAATAATACAGATGTTTGCTATACCACAGATCATTATCCTGTAGATGAAGAAAGTCATATTGTAGATAATTCTCTCTCAACTATAAAACCATCTTCTGACATTTAACTTATCTAGAACAATTTATCATTGCTGTTGAAATTCCTTGAGAATTATAAATCTTATACGCCGCAGATAATAAAAATAGAGTTGGTCTTTCATTAGACCTCTTGCATAACCTGTTCCAAACTGTGATTTGATTGTCACTAAAACATAAAAACACTCACGTGGATCATTGTTTGGTGACGTTTTGCAAAAATCTACTCTATAAGAATTTCTACCTCAGAATGAGGTTATGCAAGAGGTCTATTGTGTATAGTATATATAAATTAGATTTTAAAAGAGACTAGGAAGTCCGCGCGCAAAAAGTCTCAGAAGCTGCAAAAATGATGTTTAGAGTGTCAAAATAGTGGTTTAAATCCGTAAGAAAATGTTATAAAAGACCCAAAAACCTTATGGATTTTGTTAAATAAATAGTATTTGCTAGGTACAGGACAAATTATATATCCGAAAATTAGTGCTGGGGCCTTCGGTTTTAGGCTCATTTTTGTACATTTAATTTTCAGCAAAACAACTTTTGGCGGATAGACTACATAAGTTAACATAAAAATTGCAGTGCTTTACTCAAGCAGAAAGATTTAAGATATTTTTTCTGTGTTGAGATTTAGGAATTTTCATTGATTCCCTGTATTTGGTAACAGTACGCCTAGAGATTTTGATGCCTTGTGATTGTAGTGCCGTACATATCTTTGCATCTGACACTGCTGCTCTTTGGTCTTCAGAGTCAATTAGTGCTTTAATTTTGTGTTTGATCACTTTATTTGAGTAAACATTCTCTGAAATAGCAGATTGTATAGCGGGAGTCAGAAAATATTTTATACTGAACGTTCCAAATTCCATGCGTATAGTTTTATTCGATATTCTGCTGATAGTAGACTCGTGACACTCTAAACGTTCAGCCAAGCTCTTAAGTGTCACAGGCTTTATATATACTGGACCTTCAAGAAAGAACGCGTATTGCTCTTCTAATATAGCATTTGTCACTTTAATTAATGCTTTATTACAATTTGATACTGCGAGTAGTATAGCATTTGCGCGTTGTATATTGTTCTTACAATATTCTTTTTCTGTTTCGGAGAGGTCTTGTTGTTTTATAATATTTATGTATTCTCTATTTATTTCTATAGATGGAAGAGATTTGTCATTTAACACCGCAGAAAAGCTATTGGATATTTCATCGCGTATCACAATGACGTCTGGAATAAGAGTTTGCACCTTGTTACTAGAAAAATTGCTTCCTGGTTTTGGGTTAAGTTTGTTGATAAGTTTTATCTTATTTAATATATCGCCTTCACTTGTGCCAATTATAGTTTTCAGCTTTTTCAATTCAGATTTCGCTATTAAATCTAGATTTTCTAGGATTTTTATCATGATATCATCTAATATCCCATTTTCTGCGCACTGTATTTTAAGACATTCTTCTATTTCTTTACTTCCTATATTCTCAAAAATATTAGAACGAATTATGAATAAAAGATTGGTAAAATTACTCGAAAATAATAATCTGATATCCGAATGTCAATTTGGCTTTCGGTCAGGCAAATCAACTTCGGATGCAGTACATCATCTCACCGAATATATTGTACAAAATTTGGACAGCAAAAAAAAGGCATTAGTAATATTGTTACATTTAGCTAAGGCGTTTGACACAGTTTCGGTCAACATTCTTGTTGATAAACTGGAAAAGTTGGGAATAAGAGGTGTTCCACTTCAATTATTCACGGACTATTTAAGCAATCGGGAACAATATGTTAAAACTGATGAAAATTTGAGCAAATTCATGACAGTTTCACATGGTGTTCCTCAGGGGAGTATTTTAGGTCCAACCCTATTTTTATGCTATATTAATGACTTATTTAACCTCCAACTGAGTAATGGTAAAATAATGTGGGCCGACAATTTTACTTTGAACAAATTAGAGTGCTCAAAGCGGGCTCAATATGCAGCTTGAATATTTCGTGCATGGAAAAATAGAATATGATCTCGGTTCTATTTTGTTGGTTTTCAGAACTCCGAGGTAATGATTAATAGGGATAACTGAGGGCATTCGTATTGCGACGTTAGAGGTGAAATTCTTGGATCGTCGCAAGACGAACATCAGCGAAAGCATTTGCCAAAGGTGTTTTCATCAATCAAGAACGAAAGTTAAAGGTTCGAAGGCGATTAGATAACGCCCTAGTTCTAACCGTAAATATGTCATCTAGCGATCCGCCGACGTTACTACAATGGCTCGGCGGACAGCTTCCGGGAAACCAAAGATTTTGGACTCCGGGGGGAGTATGGTTGCAAAGCTGAAACTTAAAGGAATTGACGGAAGGGCACCACCAGGAGTGGAGCCTGCGGCTTAATTTGACTCAACACGGGAAATCTCACCAGGCCCGGACACCGGAAGGATTGACAGATTAACAGCTCTTTCTTGATTCTGTGGGTGGTAAATGCGTGTGAAGTTGGCCCCCCATTGTCAAAATTCCGATTTATTTTTCACAGTTCTGACATCCTTTTGTATAGTTCTATAGTGCTTGATAACTTTTAGAAATAGTTCCGGCGTTTAAATACACTAAAAATCGAATTTTCAAAATCGGGGGCTAAGTTCACTTTTCACACTTTTCGAAAAATGAATTTTTTCAGAGTGCTGGGTAGATTTAGCATAGTTCTATAGTTCCTGACACTTTTTAAAAAAAATTTCAAAAAAATTAAACCAAAAACATTTATTCAAAAAAAAAGTGTTAGCCCCCCATTTTTTAGAAAATCAACTTTTTCTTTCAAATTGTTGTACTTCCATAAGAGTTCTAGAGTTCTACAAGAAAACAATTTCGAAAAAATTAAAAACACAAAAGTTACAACTTTACAATATTTTGAAAATCCAAAAATTTCTAAGAATTTTTTCGAAAGAGTTCCACGAGTTCTGATCGGAGTTCCGTTAGCCCCCCGGATAGTTCCACAAAAAACTTTAATAACATTTTTCAATAAACTCAAAACTCAAAAATCTACAACACTTCAAAGATACCAGAAAATTTTGAAATTCGAAATTTTGCGAGTGCTATGAGTTCTGATCGGAGTTCTGTTGGCCCCCCGGATAGTTCCACAAAAAACTCTAATAACCTTTTTCAATAAACTCAAAACTCAAAAATCTACAACACTTCAAAGATACCAGAAAATTTTGAAATTCGAAATTTTGCGAGTGCTATGAGTTCTGATCGGAGTCCTGTTAGCCCCCCGGATAGTTCCACAAAAAACTCTTATAACATTTTTCAATAAACTCAAAACTCAAAAATCTACAACACTTCAAAGATTTAGTATTGAAACTTTAGATTTTTGACACAAAAAAACCGGGACTCGTTAAACGAACGGGAGAATTGGAGAGGCAGGGGAGACGAAAAGGAAAAAGCTTCTCAAAAAATTGAAAAAAAAGGAAGACCAAGTATCTGTCACCAACACCTGATTGGGATTCCATGAACCGAGTGACACAAATTGGAATTCCGCTTATTCAAAATGGCACTATTTGTGAACCAGTGATCCTTCCTAAAAAAAATATAATTGTTTTAGAAACATGCGCATTTGATTCTTTAGTGCAAATTACCACTAATGCAATCGCCATCTACGAAGCATATAAAATTAAGACTTCAGAGATAAAGAATTCAGTATTTGAGCTTGCCCAAAACATTTTACAAAAGGGTAAAATTGATGTGAACTCATACAAAGACAGAGCAAAAATTCTGATGGATATTTCATCTCGTGACCCACACATCTTTCGTGTTTCACAGACTCGAAAAATATACACACTAAATGCAAAATGTAATGCAGCTCATTTAGCTGAACTTGTATTTGCAAATGTCCCTAGCTGCATAACGACGTACAATTGTACCAGTTCCAAATGCAAGTTTTTTTACAAACGTGAAAATCTCATCCTATCCATAAATATAAACATTATATTGATAAATGGATTTATGTATCTGCAAAATGCTGTTGACGATCTTCAAACAAAAACACAGGCTCTTCAATGTACAAATTGCAAAGAGCAGCAGCAGCTTAGTACAACGCAGTATGGTCCTCACCTTATTCTCGACACATCACTATTAACTCACAGTGATTATATTAAAAATTTAAAAAGCAATTTAGAAGCTCTAAAAAATCCGGAAAGCAGAGGGTCAACTGAACTTCTACTACTACTTTGGTGCAATGCTTGGAAAGGTAGACGCTCATTTTAAAGATCCGATCGAGTATATGGAGCATTGTTACGCAAATTCTCTGTATGATGAGTTTATTCCTCCTGCTATCTTGCGAGGATATAAAGGAATTTGTGATGATGATGCTTTGTTTATGGCTAATTTTAGGCCGGATAGAATGCGACAAATTGCTAAGATGCTAGCGGATACAAGAAATCCATCATTTCGTTATATGACATCTATGACTCAGTATTCAAATGAATGAAATGGCAGAATACATAAATCCAATGTTTCTTAGAGAATCTGTACAAAACACCTTGGGTGAGGTTATAGCACGCGCAGGAAAAAGACAAATAAGAATCGCAGAGACGGAAAAATATGCGCATGTAACATACTTCCTAAACTGCGGCAGGGAAAAAGAGTATAATAATGAAGATAGAGTCTTAATTCCGTCTCCAAAAGTTGCGACTTATGATTTAGCGCCGCAAAAGTCCGCAGTACAAGTCAAAGATGCGGTTGTTGAAAACATACAAAAGAATTGTTATGATTTCATATGTGTGAATTTTGCAAATGCAGATATGGTAGGCCACACAGGAAATTTCGAAGCAACAAAAATTGCCTGCGAAACCATGGATAGCTGTACTGGAGAAATAATGCAAGCAGCCCAAAAATACGGGGCGCACCTGCTCATCACTGCAGATCACGGCAATGCCGAAGAGATGTTTGACAAGACTAGTAATTAGCGGCACACTGCTCACACAATGAACAAGGTTCCATTAATCTATTTTGGCAATTATAACAAATCTCTTGCAGAAGCTATTGGTGAGGAGGGGATGGTAGGAGTTGAGACGCGCAAAAAGGGCGTGTATTCTAATATACATATGACCTTTAGCATTGATGCGATGCACCAGGCGTCATCAGAAATTGAGTTATGCAAGAAGTCTAATATAGCTTTGAAAGACGGAGAGCTCAAAGATATAGCTCCAACAGTACTGCAATTTATGGGCATAGATACGCCAAGTGGTATGACTGGAAAGAGTCTGATAGTCTCTGCTAACAAGGAATTTGAACGCAAAAAATTTGAGTATTCATTATGGTAGCACTGCCATTAATTAATCGAAAAAAAACGCATTCTGTAAAAATCGGAAATGTTATTATCGGTGGTGGAAATACTATTGCTATTCAAAGCATGACAAATACTGATACTGCAGATATCTCATCTACTGTAAATCAAATTGCTGAACTTGAAGAAGCAGGTTCCGATATTGTTAGAATTACAGTGAACAATGACGAAGCTGCAAGAGCGGTTCCATATACAAAAGAGAAGCTGCATGAGTTAAATATAACTGCACCAATAGTTGGCTGCTTCCATTATAATGGGCATTACCTTCTGGAGAAATATAGCACTTGCGCAAGTGCGCTTGATAAATACAGGATAAATCCTGGGAATGTAGGCTTTGGAGCAAAACGAGATAAGCAATTTGAAAGCATCATAGAAATGGCTTTGAAATATGATAAGCCAATCAGGATTGGGGTGAATTGGGGAAGCTTAGATCAAGATCTGCTGGCAAATCTTATGGATGCTAATAATCTAAAAAATACGCCAGATCCTTCTGACTGTGTTATGCGAAGCGCGATTGTTAATTCTGCCTTAAATAGCGCTGCTCATGCAGAAAAAAAATGGAATGTCTCCTAGCAAAATAGTAATTTCTGCGAAAGTCAGCAGGCTACAAGATCTAGTTGCGGTTTATACGGAGCTTGCGAAGCTATCAAGCTATGCTCTGCATTTAGGTCTCACTGAAGCTGGAATGGGCACTAAAGGCACTGTTGCTACTTCTGCAGCGCTTGCAATATTACTGCAATCAGGAATAAGCGATACAGTGCGCGCTTCAATTACACCAAAGCCTGGCGAATCTAGAACGCAAGAAGTCTTGCTATGTAGAGAAATCATTCAGAGTTTAGGGCTTGGCACATTTGTTCCTGAAGTTTCTGCGTGTCCTGGATGTGGCCGTACCACTAGCACATATTTTCAACAACTAGCATCAGATGTTGAATCGTTTCTAATTTCAATGATGCCGAAGTGGAAGACGCGTTATATAGGCGCTGAATCTCTAAAAGTAGCGGTTATGGGTTGTATAGTGAACGGTCCTGGAGAAAGCAAGCATGCAAATATAGGAATCAGTCTCCCAGGAACAGGAGAAGCACCAGTTGCACCTGTTTTCGTGGATGGATTAAAGATCGCAACTCTGAGAGGAGAGAATATAATTGTAGATTTTAAAAAAATAATCTGCGATTACGTTGATAGAAAGTTCGAGAAATTATAGCACTTGAGATAGTACGCGCCAAAAGTCTCAGGAGAGGCATGAAATAGCACTTAGAGTGTCAAAATAGCGCTTTAAATCCGTAAGAAAATGTTATAAGTCAGTGCAAAAAACTTACGGATTTTGTGAAAGTAGTGTTTTTAGGCGCAGGAGCAATTAATATATCCAAAAATTAGCAGAGGACAGATCTAAGAGCTAATTTTTGCACATTTAACTTCTCCACAAAAATTTATTTATGTCGCAAATCAATTTTTGGCGAATAGACTAATTTTGCTAAGCTGCAGAAAAGCATTAAAACAACTTATTAGAACAATTTTATCTACTAGCTGCACAAAAAAAGAATAACCAAGCCTCAAATAGCTCTTCTACTTTTGAAGACTTTTGTATCTTAATGGTATCATAGTCTTATACTATTCATACAACCTCTTAACTTACAGCTTTGATTATAAACGCAACAAATCATTAACTATTTATTCAAGATTGAATAATGAAGAAGTTTTTAATAGTCATAGCTGTCTTTTTTTCGTATTTATATGCTAAAAAGCTTCTAGATACTCGGCCTATTCAATTCGAGTGCTATAAAGATGGCAAAGAATTTAAGGCAGATCTACAAAAGAAATTTCCGCTTGGTTCTGATATGAGGGAAATGATGAAATTATTTGAGCAATCTGGCGCAAAGTGTGAAGATAGATCAGGTGAAGAACAGTTGAAAAAGGAGGTAGAAAAATATGGGTTAGTTTATTGGTGTGAATATGACAATGATTGGCTTAGTTTTGATCCCCTTGGAGGATATATAATATGGATTATGGGCGATAAAAATTATAAGTTATTGTATGTTGGTGGATTTAAAACACAAAAACTAGCTACATAATATATAATATTTTTTAACAACTTATTAAAGCAATTTTATCTCTTGCTGTACAAAAACAGAATATAATAAAGTTTCTTAAGCGCATGGCCACTTATTACCACGGCATTCTTCTCAACTATTTATTAAAGATTGAATAATGAAAAAGTTTTTAATATTCATAGCTGTCTTTTTTTCGTATTTATATGCTAAAGATCTTCTAGATACTCGGCCTATTCAATTTGAGCGCTATAAAGATAGTGATCAATTTGAGGCAGATCTACAAAAGAAATTTCCGCTTGGTTCTGATATGAGGGAAATGATGAAATTATTTGAGCAATCTGGTGCAAAGTGTGAAGATATATCAGGTGAAGAAGGTCTGCCAAGTGATATGAAGGAATATGATATAATCTATTGGTGCAAATATAACAGTGATTTACTTAGTTTTGATCCTCTTGGAGTATATCAAATATGGTTTATGGGTGATAAAAATTATAAATTATTGTATATTGGTGGAGTAAAAACTACAGCACTTGTTACATAACATTTTTTAAAAAGAAATCAATTACTACCGGCTAAAGCGCGGCAGTTTGTGTAACGCTTGCAAAGCAGATTAGAAGCGTAAACGCTAAAACTCTGATATTCTAAAATCATCTTTTTTGTGATGTTCCTCCTACTGTTCTATATATTTTTGCACTTCTTCTGAATTCACATTGCCAACTGTCACAACAAAATACCCTCTGGCCCAAAGATGTTGTCCCCAATACCGCTTACGGAGCAGTGCAAATTCCTGTAGCAACTTACGACTACTTCTACCTTTAATATATTGTACAGCTTTAGATATTGATATACTAGGCGGAACCGATGCTAATATATGTACGTGATCAGGACTCATACAGCCACTAATTATATTTATGTAATTAGCAGCACATATTTCTCGGATTACTTCCCTAGTTCTAATAGCAACTTGCCCAGTTAAAACTCTATACCTATACTTAGTACAAAATACTATATGATACTTTAGGTCATATAGGCTGTGGGATCCTCTCCTATATTCCATTCGTCCTCCCTTAGCACATTTCCTAGATAATAATACTAAAGTGTTCGCCTAAAGGCGAGGGTGTTAACCCTATCCCATATAACTACATAAACTATGAAATCATCAACTATTGAATTTTTTGCAAGACCAGTAGAGAGGACTTTTGGTCTGGCGCAACATCTCTATATTTTAAGTACTGATAGTCAAGGTCACAACAAGATCTTAAGAGCAGGACCGGAGAAGGATAGCGGTATGCTTACAGATGATCTAAAAGTAATTTATACTGATTATATAGAAGAAAATGAAAAAAATATTGGGAGAAGACTTGAATATAAGAAATAGGGTAAAAGTCTACACCATCACAGGAACAGATGAAGAAATCCAGGGCAAGATGGAGAAGATGTGGGAGATTGGCCGGCAGATTAATTCAGGTAATTATGACTATAAACTTCCGATACCAGGATGTCCTAATTCGATTTGTCATGTTCAAAATAGCAATACGGCTGCAAATTTATTGGCCAAAGCCATTATTAAAATTAGAGTATTCGTAGCTTCAATATCATTGATGTCCAATGGATTTTAAGGTGATTAGGGGATTATTAAGTTCATCTAATAAATATAAAAGTCGTAAAGAGGGTAAAGCAATAAAAATAAGAGTAATTGCTGGTAAAATAGTTCAAATTAATTCAATTAATTGTTCTTCTAACAAAAATCGATTAATATATTTATTAAAAAATAAATTAATTATAAAATATGAAACTAAAATTGTAATTATAATTAAAATAATTAAAGTATGATCGTGAAAAAAAATAATTTGTTCTATTAATGGAGAAGCTCTATTTTGATAGTTAAGATTAGATCATGTTGCCATATTCTAAAAAAAGGATAATCTTTTATAAATGGGGTTTAAATCCATTACATATAGTCTGCCATATTAGAAGTTACTTAAAATAGGTAATTCATTATAAGAAGGTTCAGCTGGGGGTAAA
Organism: Limenitis camilla; assembly: GCA_905147385.1. Taxonomy (NCBI): domain Eukaryota; kingdom Metazoa; phylum Arthropoda; class Insecta; order Lepidoptera; family Nymphalidae; genus Limenitis; species Limenitis camilla. The sequence continues at coordinate 700,893 of LR990254.1, forward strand.
TTTTGATATCACTTAATAGACGAAGATATATTTGAGGAAAAAAGGATTAAGCGTTGATTAATTATAAATTCTCATACAATAAGTACTATTATAATTATAGAAAAAAGAGAAATATAGGAACCGAAAGAAGAAATAATATTTCATGAAATAAAACTATCAGGATAGTCTGAATAACGTCGAGGTATTCCAGCTAAACCTAAAAAATGTTGAGGGAAAAAAGTTAAATTAACTCCAATAAATATAGAAATAAATTGAATTTTTAGTAAGTAAGGATTTATAAATAATCCTGTAAATAAGGGATATCAATGAATAAATCCTCCAAAAATAGCAAATACAGCTCCCATAGATAAAACATAATGAAAATGAGCTACAACATAATAAGTATCATGAAGGGTAATATCAATTGAAGAATTAGCTAATACAACTCCTGTTAAACCTCCCACTGTAAATAGAAAAATGAATCCTAATCTTCATAATATTGATGGACTATAATTAATTTGAGTTCCGTGAAGTGTAGCTAATCAACTAAAAATTTTAATTCCTGTTGGTACAGCAATAATTATAGTAGCTGAAGTAAAATAAGCTCGTGTATCGATATCTATACCTACTGTAAATATATGGTGGGCTCAAACAATAAATCCAAGAAGACCAATTGCTATTATAGCACAAATTATTCCTAAATAACCAAAAGTTTCTTTTTTACCTCTTTCTTGGGAAATTATATGAGAAATTATACCGAAACCTGGTAAAATTAAAATATAAACTTCTGGATAACCAAAAAATCAGAATAAATGTTGATAGAGAATTGGGTCACCACCCCCAGCAGGGTCAAAAAATGAAGTGTTTAAATTACGATCTGTAAGAAGTATGGTAATAGCTCCAGCTAGTACAGGTAAAGATAATAATAAAAGAAGAGCTGTAATACCAACAGATCAAACAAATAATGGTATTTGATCAAAAGATATATTATTAATTCGTATATTAATAATGGTTGTAATGAAATTAATTGCCCCTAAAATTGAAGAAATACCAGCTAAATGTAAAGAAAAAATAGCTAAATCAACAGAAGATCCTCCATGAGCGATATTAGATGAAAGTGGGGGATAAACTGTTCATCCTGTTCCTACTCCATTTTCGACAATTCTTCTTGAAATTAATAAAATTAATGATGGGGGTAAAAGTCAAAATCTTATATTATTTATTCGGGGGAAAGCTATATCAGGGGCTCCTAATATAAGAGGTACTAATCAATTTCCAAATCCTCCAATTATAATGGGTTTAATTACTATAAAAAAATTATAATAAAAGCATGAGCAGTTACAATAGTATTATAAATTTGATCATCTCCAATTAATGATCCTGGATTTCCTAGTTCAGTTCGAATTAATAAACTTAAAGAAGTTCCGACTATTCCTGCTCAAATTCCAAAAATAAAATATAAGGTTCCAATATCTTTATGATTTGTAGAAAAAAGTCATTTTCGCAAAATAAAATGGCTGAGTTGTAAGCGATAAATTGTAAATTTATTGACGAGGGATAATCTCTTTTATTAAGTTGTCTTATATTCAAATAATGATTTAAAATTGCGAATTTTAAGGTGTAAATAATACTAAGGCTTAAAGAAATTTCTTTATAAATAATTTTGAAAATTATTAGTTTATAGTTAACTTAAAACCTTAAAAAAAAAAGTTCTGATGATTATACCTGATAAAGAAATAAAATTAAAAAAATAAATTAAAATTAAAAAATTATTTTTAATGTTAATTTTAAATCATTTTAATTTTAGAGAAAAAAATAAAAGGGAAGAATAAATAATTCGAATATAAAAAAATAATAAAATTAAACAAAATAGCTTTTTGTGCAGCAATTTGTCATAAAAATTCAAATAAAACTTGCAAGCACGAGGTTTATTAAACTAAATCTTTCATTAAATACATTATTATAACTTAATTGTGTGATGGTTATATGGCAGTGTGTCCTTGTTGTGTTCCAGCTGCAACTGCAGCAGCAGTTACTTATGGTGTTTTAACAATGTTCGGGATAACATTTGATAAAAAATGGATTATTTACTCAGCACCTGTGATATCTTTCTCTGTCTTTGCAGGGTATAGTATTTACAAGGTTAGCAAAAATGACGATAGTGAGAAAAGTTGCTGTACAATGCAAAAGAATGTAGAAGAAAACTTGTTGTATAGTACAAATTTAATTGACAATAATACAGATGTTTGCTATACCACAGATCATTATCCTGTAGATGAAGAAAGTCATATTGTAGATAATTCTCTCTCAACTATAAAACCATCTTCTGACATTTAACTTATCTAGAACAATTTATCATTGCTGTTGAAATTCCTTGAGAATTATAAATCTTATACGCCGCAGATAATAAAAATAGAGTTGGTCTTTCATTAGACCTCTTGCATAACCTGTTCCAAACTGTGATTTGATTGTCACTAAAACATAAAGACACTCACGTGGATCATTGTTTGGTGACGTTTTGCAAAAATCTACTCTATAAGAATTTCTACCTCAGAATGAGGTTATGCAAGAGGTCTATTGTGTATAGTATATATAAATTAGCTTTTAAAAGAGAATAGGAAGTCCGCGCGCATAAAGTCTCAGAAGCTGCAAAAATGATGTTTAGAGTGTCAAAATAGTGGTTTAAATCCGTAAGAAAATGTTATAAAAGACCCAAAAACCTTATGGATTTTGTTAAATAAATAGTATTTGCTAGGTACAGGACAAATTATATATCCGAAAATTAGTGCTGGGGCCTTCGGTTTTAGGCTCATTTTTGTACATTTAATTTTCAGCAAAACAACTTTTGGCGGATAGACTACATATTATTCTGTTTTACTTTCTACACAGATTTGTAAATTTATAATTATAATACTGCTCATATTTTTTCTTAAAAGAATCATAACTATAAGTAACTTTTTAAAAATAATATATTTAAGATTTCTAACTATTAATAACATTAAATATTATCTGGGCCAAGGTTTTATATACAATATTTATATAGATATCGATATAGCTATATATGCACACAATGGTTAACAGAACTAGATTTAAAATTGGCTTTCTTAACCCAGGATCATTGGGAAATAAACATGAAGAATTGGTAGTAGCTATTGAAAAACATGATTTTGACGTACTAGCAATAAACGAGACTTGGCTTAGAGATGAGGAAGATGGACGTGCGCCGATTGTAACAGGTTATCGCCTTCATCACATACCTCGGCCTCCTGGCGTTCGTAAAAGGGGTGGGGGGGTTGGCTTTTACTGTCGACGGGGGCTCTCTATACATATTATTAACCATCCACTAACACCAAATGTTGAACAAATGTGGATAAATATTAAATTAAACGGTAAAATTATTATCATTGGTACAGCATACAGGCCACAATGGCTAAATACAATAACATTTATAGATGCCCTAACAGAAACCTACGGATCTCTCCCATTTCATGATTTTTTAGTACTAGTAGGAGACTTTAATATAAACTATCTGAATCCTTATGAACCTTACATTAATCATTTAAAAAACTTTTTGTCTGTAACTAATATGATTCAATACATTTCTGAGCCCACACACTTTGTTCACGAATCCCAGTCCCTACTTGATTTATTTTGTTCAAACCCTAAAGTAACGAGCATTATCGTTGATCATATAGCAAATATTAGTAATCATTCCATTATATCTGGCGAATTAGATGTATTTAAAGAAAAGTTTATCAAAAGAAAAATTTTTACTAGAGGTTTAAAAGACATAAATAAGGATCTTTTAGATGTTTACATTGAAAGTATAAATTGGGAACTGTTTAAATCAATAGAAGATGTTAATATTATGGTTAATGAGTTTACTACTACTATTTTACAAATTTTTGATGTATTGGCACCGTTAAAGCAGGTATGTATCAATGAGAGGCACTATCCATGGATCACGTGTAATGTAAAGATGATGATGCGTCGACGTGACGCAGCTTATTTAAGATCACGACGAACTAAAAATGATAAACATAAGGAGTACTATAAATCCTTAAAAAAATTAGTCGACGTATCTATAGCTTGTGAAAAGAAAGCTTACTTTCAAATGTACATCAACAAGAACGCAAAAGATTCTAAAGTTATGTGGAAACACTTAAAAAAGCATGTAGTTATAAAAAACAAAAAAGAATTTACGTTGCCAGAGCAGTTTAGTGACCCAGAAAGTATAAATACACACTTTTTAGACGTTCCTGGTAATTGTAGTGCTCTTTCATTGGACACACATTTTTATTCTACACGCAAATTTGGTGAGGCTGTTTTCGATCTAAAACCTGTTACTGAAGATACAATATCTAAGATTATAAAAAGTCTTAGATCGAATGCAGTTGGTATGGATAATATATCACTTGAAATGATAATCTTAACTCTCCCACACACACTAGGTATCATAACAAAAATAGTGAATCTATCTCTAGCTACTCAAACTTTCCCGGATAGTTGGAAAGTAGCCATTATAAAACCCATTCCAAAAAATAGCACACCTACGGGCTTGAAGGATCTTAGACCCATAAGCATACTACCCTGCCTATCTAAGATCTTAGAAAAAGTAGTGGCTTACCAACTATCCGGATATTTGGAAGATAATGGGATTCTTCCGGAGTTGCAATCAGGGTTCAGAAAAGGACGCAGTACCAACACTGCTTTAACTACAGTAGTAGATGACATTCTGAACGCACAAGATGAAGGAAAAGGTACTGTCCTTGTTTTATTAGATTACACACGAGCTTTTGATTGCATAAGTTTAGAATTACTGCAATCTAAATTAAATTATTACGGATTCCAGAAAAATGCATTCAATTGGTTTACTAGTTACTTGTTAAATAGAAAACAATGCGTTGAAGTAAAGCGAGAGGATGGGATGACTTTTTTATCCAGTTTCTCTCCCGTACTTAGAGGAGTACCACAGGGTTCTATTCTTGGCCCTTTATTATTTATATTGTACACATCTGATATTATTAATTCTATTAAATATTGTAATTACCACATTTACGCAGATGACGTACAATTGTATATTTCTTTTTTACCCTGCGATACAGAAATTGCGATAAAAAAAGTAAATGATGACCTCAGTAACATCGTTACTTGGTCTGAATCTCACGCCTTAGTTCTCAATCCCAACAAAACTAAGTATATGTTAATAGGTACACCAAATCAGATTAACAATATCTCTGCTCGTGATCCAAGGATAGTCCTACAGGGCAATTTTATTAAACGTATCACAGAATCAAAAAATTTAGGAGTGTTAATAGATGAAAATCTACGTTTTGAAAAGCACATTAATAATATTGTTCGTAACTGTTATTACAGACTTAATATTTTGTACCGAATTCGTGACGCACTTAGCACAAACTTGCGTATTACTCTGTGTGAATCTTTGGTGCTATCCAAACTAAATTATGCTGATATGGTAATTGGCCCAAGATTACTTGTCCGGACAAAAAATGTAATCCAGCGTGTACAAAACGCTTGCGCACGTTATTGTTTTAATATACCCCCGCGTTCTCATGTTACTTCCTTTATAAATATTGCTGACATCTTAAAAATGAATAACCGTAGACAGCTTCACTTCGCAACAATGTTATTTGGAATTATTAATAATAAACGTCCACTTTACCTGTACAACAAGCTACGTTGGGCTTGTGACGATAATACCTCATACGGAACTAGAGCCCAATCTTATATGCTAAATACACCAGCACATAGATCCGCTTTCGAGGAAGTTTCAAATATAATGCAACAAAATGTTGGAATGATTTGCCACCTCCAGTCCGATGCTCGGGGAGTACTCATGTTTTCCGAACAAAATTTAAGGAATATCTGTTAAAATCTCAAAAGCAGGCAGATTAAACACAATATATTTTTAACTTGCATTAATAAGTCATACATTTTAAATAGATTTTATATGGTCTTCACACATTTTTTATTTTTATTTATTTAAAAAATTACAACTACAAATATCATATACCATATAAATTTACTTTTTATATATTAGCCCATTTTTAATTATGTACATTTATCATTATTGTTTTATCATTTATTATCATTATTATTTTAATCATATATATTTACGTATAAGCTAAGCTAATTACAATGTATATTTAGGCCTTCAGCTCACACCGCGCCTCGCGCAGCATACAAGGAAACCACTGAAAATCACACAGTTGGGGGATACACTCCCTCCCTCTACAATACTGAGTGGTTATCCGATTGACAGACGCCGATGTATATTTATTTTAGTACTTATAATATATTGTATCTTTAGATATTAAGGTCTGTTAATAAAGCATTTCTTTCTTCTTTCTTTCTTTCTTTAACATAAAAATTGCAGTGCTTTACTCAAGCAGAAAGATTTAAGATATTTTTTCTGTGTTGAGATTTAGGAATTTTCATTGATTCCCTGTATTTGGTAACAGTACGCCTAGAGATTTTGATGCCTTGTGATTGTAGTGCCGTACATATCTTTGCATCTGACACTGCTGCTCTTTGGTCTTCAGAGTCAATTAGTGCTTTAATTTTGTGTTTGATCACTTTATTTGAGTAAACATTCTCTGAAATAGCAGATTGTATAGCGAGAGTCAGAAAATATTTCTCCGATATTTTATTTAAAATTTAATTGTTAATTTATATTTTTAATGTCTAATTGTGATAATATATGTAGTGAAGTGTATAAAGTTTAATAATTATAAGTGACAGTACTAAAGAGCAGCTCAGAAACGGACTGAAATCCATTAAATACTTGGACTTGCCTACGACATTTGAATTCAACGTACAACTTTAAAAACCCGGGGAGTATTAGTTTTAATTATCTTAATATTACAATCAATATACACAAGTACTACACTACTCACCACATTATACACTGTACAAGGCTCATTGAATTGAGCAACATCTCTAATCACACATTCTGGCACCGCTCGGTCTCACTTTACTTAACAAGTTTGAAGTAAAACTGAAGACCATATAGCATATAGTATAATAATACTATGCCACATACATTATTATTACTTTAACACATAACATAACACATATATTTCTAAAGATATATACTTTGTGATGATTGTAATTACATTATCATAAAAATTCTACCCTACTTTTGTTTTATAAAAATATAATAAATACAAATTTGCTATTTCTAATGAATAAAACAAATTATTAATGTTAATTAATATTAAGTTGAATTATATTTAGTATTATAAAAATAATCTTACTCTAAAATTGAATTCCAATTAACTTTTTATCTGATTTCTTTTCTGTATCTAATAGATTTTCTCTTGTTTATTTTTATTTCTTATATTAACTTTCTTATATAATCTAAAATTTAAATCTTATTTAAATTTCTAATTTTCTTTAAATCTTATACTGTTTTCATTCTGTTTTTCAGTTTCTTTCACTATGGATAAGTCAATAATGACCCGCAAAGCAACCATAACTGAGCTGGAAAATAAACTAAAATTGACACTGCAAGAATTAAAAGTATCCAAGGAGAACTATGAACTACTTTTAAAGGAACGCGATGACAGTGAGGAGGAAATAAGAAACATTATAAACAAAAATTCTCAATTAAAAAGTGAACTTGCACAGTTGCATACAAATTATACTGACACTTTGAGTCAACGAGATGAACTATTGAATATTGTAAGTTCCTTCCAACAGTGTTGTGACGAACATGAGAGGGCCTTGTCGCGTATCACAGAACTGGAGATAAGTTTGGAGGAAGCCAAGAATTCTGCCCTCCAATTGGAACACTTTAAAGCATCTCAGGAGTCCCAGGTGACTCAAAGTTTGTTCGATGAACTGGTTATGTGCAATTCCCTTAGTAATAATAACAATCAATCTTGTAATATGCAACACATACATTTCTCAAGTCATAAAAAAATTAAAAAATTTATTAAATTAAAAAGCTTTATTAAGAAAACCAAAAACATTTTGAAACACAAATTTACTAGAAATCAAATAAATGCCTTGAGAAATGACCGCATGAAGTTAATTAATAAATTAAAATGTTATAAAACTAAACTAATTAAAAATAGGATTGAATATGAGCAGGACACACACAGTTTGCAGGAGGAAGTTAATAACCTGGCCAGCTCTTTAGAGAGCATGAGTGCCAAATATGATTCAGCTCAATCACAAATTAATGAGCACATAAATGCTGCTAATGATTTAGTTGAGTTGAGCAACTACAACTTAGAGAGATTTGAGTCATTACTAAATAAGCGTTGTAGTTGCATGCAATTTGAGTCAAAGCAGAGTCTACCGGGCTCGGTCAGTCAACTTGATACAGTGTGTGACCAGCAAATATCTAGTCCTAGCCACAGTTTATCTTGCATTAATAACAATTATAAAATAAACCTTAATATTAAGCGGCCTCCTCACACATCAAAACAAAAGACATTTGTTATATCAGACAGTTTAGGTAAAGGTTTTGGTTCCGTTTTAAATAATTATTTAGAAGGCTCCTGTAATATTTGTACTCCGGGTGCCAGTTACCAGTACCAAATTGATAAAATTAAGTCCATGCAGTTAAATGAAAGTACTACTATTGTATTACTGCATGGAAATAGCTTATCTGTGAGTAAGCAAGATGTTATCAGGAGTATTGATGATTTTATCAAATTAAATGAAAACAATAAATGTAAATTTATAGTCTGCGCCTTCCCATACTCTCGCTCACTCACAGATGCGCAGAATAAACATGTATATAATTTGAACATGACCATGTATAATTTGACATACCGTCATAGTGACGTATTTCTATATTTTGACTTAAACAAATTTATTTATTATAGTTGTAAGTTGACAAAAGATACAGTGTATCTCCCCCTATATTATAAAAAACAAATTGCTACTTTAGTAGCATATAATATTATACAAAACACCGTTATATGTAATATAACGCAGACATCAATTAATAATGATAATGTTATCATTAATAATGTTGTACAAACTAGTTTAAACTAGTTAATGAGACAAAGCCTAAGCAAAACCGTTTAAATATTAACATAGTTCATCAAAACATGCAAGGTTTAGGCGGCAAAGAACTTGAACTGGAATTGTTAGGTAATAAATTTAATATTCATATATTTTGTATCACTGAACACTGGTTAAATAAAAATTGTATTATGTCACTTATGGATAATTATAAATTAATAAGTACGTTCGTCAGAGAGAAAACAATTCGCGGACGCTCTTTAATATTAGTTCGCAGTGACATATCCAATACAGTATGTAAATCTCGACAAGATATTGTTTCTCTCTCTGTCGAGCGTATTGTTGAGATTTCTTGTGTAGAGTTTCAACGTTACATTATAGTATGCGTGTACCGCCCCCCCAATAGTGATTTTGAAACTTTTGAGTCCACTATTGATGACGTACTTAAACGTATTTGCATTAAAAATAAATCTATAATCGTGTGGAGACTTTAATATAGATATATTGATAGACACAACTTTCAGTCGTCGGCTGTTAAATTTATTTAAATCATATAATTTATTAAACTTATTCTCTGAGCCGACTCATGTTGGCGATAATTTTGCAACGTGTATAGACAATGTGTTTTGTGACTGTGAAGTGTTTGAAACTATAATAATGAAAAACCTAACTTCGGATCATTATGGACAGAAATTCACGTTAGTAGACCAAGAAATTAAAAATTCAAATAAGATTTCATGTAGACCAAAGTCGAATAATAAAATTAACTTGTTTAAGGATAAGGTAGTACAAAAAATTTCTAGTTTGTGTTTGATTTATAAGGACCCAGATACGCTATATAATAATTTATTTACTATGATTTTAAATGAATTTAATAACACATTTAAAATAAAAACTTTTAGTAAAAATTTAAAACTGAAATTTAGTGACTGGGCTACCATAGGTATATTTAGAAGTAGAGATAAATTATATGAATTATATGGTATGAGGCAATATAATCGGGATCCAGTATTTTTAGAACGCGTTAGGTGTTATTCTAAGATCTTTAAAAGTGTTTGCATCCAGGCAAAGGCAATTTATATTAGAAACAAAATACTTAACTCAGACGATAAAATAAAGGCTACCTGGGATATTATTAATAGCATAACTGGAAGATCTAAAATAGAAAACGAACCAATTAAATTAAATGTTGATAATATATTAATTAATTCGGAAGAAGAAGTGGCAAGCACGTTTGAAAAATTCTTTACTGATATACCTATCAAAGTAACATCTGCATTAAAATCATCGCCCTTAGATGCTATTTCTCTACTTAAAAATAAACTCCCAGGCTATGCTAATTACTTTGAGTTTAAACATATTACTTCATTTGATATTATTAAGAATTTCAGGACACTTAATATAAAAAAAACTGGTGATTTATGGGACATCTCAGTAAAAATATTAAATACAATAATCAATAATATTGCCCCACATCTAGCTGATATTTTTAATAAATGTGTCGATACAGGAAAGTTTCCGGACTTAATGAAGTACAGTAAAATAATACCTCTATTTAGAAATGGAAACAGGAAAGATCCCGGTAACTATAGACCAATCTCTATATTACCATCACTGAGTAAAGTTTTTGAAAAGATTATTTTAAACCAACTTTTAGAATATTTTAATGAAAATAAACTATTTCATAGTGAACAGTATGGTTTTACGAGGGGTAGGTCAACAACAGATGCCGGAGTTGCTCTTCTTAAGCATATTTATGAAGCATGGAAGAAATCACAAAATGCGATTGGTGTATTTTGCGATTTGTCCAAGGCCTTTGATTGTGTTCAACATGAAACACTTTTAAAAAAACTTAATTATTACGGTATATGTGGTGTTTCTCTGGATCTAATTGCCTCATACCTAAATCAAAGAGTCCAGAGGATTACTATTAATGGTGTAAAATCTTCTGGATCTTTGCTACAAATGGGCGTTCCACAGGGATCCATTTTAGGCCCGTTTTTATTTTTGATTTATATTAATGATCTGCCATACTATGTGAAGAACTTGTGTGATATTGTACTTTTTGCTGATGATACATCTCTTATATTTAAAGTAAACAGAAATAAACATAATTATGACGATGTAAACAGTGCATTATCGCAGGTTCTTCAATGGTTTACGGTAAATAACTTAGTTCTTAATGCTAAAAAAACCAAATGCGTTGAGTTTGCTTTACCTAATGTTAAAAAACAAAAATTTAACCTACGTTTAAATAATGAAATTTTAGATGTGGCGGACTCGACGGTATTTCTGGGTATAACTTTAGATTCAAAACTCCAGTGGAACCCCCATCTATCATCTCTAGCGGGAAGACTCAGCTCAGCTGCCTACGCAGTAAGGAGAGTCAGACAAATGACTGATATCAATACTGCTAGGCTAATTTACTTCAGTTACTTTCACAGTATTATGTCTTATGGCATTTTACTGTGGGGTAGGGCCGCGGACATTGAATCCATTTTTATTCTTCAAAAGAGAGCTGTTCGGGCCATTTATAACTTAAGAGCGCGGGATTCCCTTAGAGATGTATATAAAAAAATAGACGTTCTTACAGTCCCATCTCAATACATATATTGTAATATTTTGTTAATTTACCAGAATATTCATTTGTATTCAAAACACAGTGACAAACATAATGTTAATACTAGAAACAGAAATAAACTTGTAACGCCGTACTATCGTCTCCACAAAGTGAGTAATAGCTTCATGGGGCTTGGTGTTCGCATCTATAATAAGATTCCACAGCCTATATTAGACTTGCCACTTCAACAATTTAAAACTCGTATCAAGAAGTCATTAATATATAAAGCATACTATAATGTACAGGATTACTTAAATGATGAGAATGCTTGGAATCTAAGTGACGTTGACTCTCAAGTTAAATGATTTGTATAACAGACTATGTAAACATGGCTTTTTGAAAAGAGCGACTGTTGAGTTTCTGGCCGGCTCTTCTCAACAGAAAACTGCTTTCCGAGCTGGTGGTAGTTTCAGACAAACTAACTGACCGACAAATTTTTGACGTTTCAAAAGTACTTTTCAAAAAAGTCTAATTGAAATAAATAATTTTGATTTGATTTGATTATTTTATACTGAACGTTCCAAATTCCGTGCGTATAGTTTTATTCGATATTCTGCTGATAGTAGACTCGTGACACTCTAAACGTTCAGCCAAGCTCTTAAGTATCATAGGCTTTATATATACTGGACCTTCAAGAAAGAACGCGTATTGCTCTTCTAATATAGCATTTGTCACTTTAATTAATGCTTTATTACAATTTGATACTGCGAGTAGTATAGCATTTGCGCGTTGTATATTGTTCTTACAATATTCTTTTTCTGTTTCGGAGAGGTCTTGTTGTTTTATAATATTTATATATTCTCTATTTATTTCTATAGATGGAAGAGATTTGTCATTTAACACCGCAGAAAAGCTATTGGATATTTCATCGCGTATCACAATGACGTCTGGAATAAGAGTTTGCACGTTGTTGCTAGAAAAATTGCTTCCTGGTTTTGGGTTAAGTTTGTTGATAAGTTTTATCTTATTTAATATATCGCCTTCACTTGTGCCAATTATAGTTTTCAGCTTTTTCAATTCAGATTTCGCTATTAAATCTAGATTTTCTAGGATTTTTATCATGATATCATCTAATATCCCATTTTCTGCGCACTGTATTTTGAGACATTCTTTTAGATTTCTTGCATACACTCCTGTTGGCTCAAGAGTTTGTAATTTTGGCGAGATTGCTTCAATATCCTCGATGCTTTTTCCAATCTCTAACGCGATATTTTCTATAGATTCTGTGATGTAACCATTCTCATCAACATATTTTGTAACAGCATGCCCAAGCACTGCGTTTTCATTTTGCCCTTGGAAAAGCAGATTTATTTGTCCTTGTAGATGTTGTTTTAATGTAACTTCTTCTGTTTGGCTGAGAATTAACTTTTCTTGACTATTTAACTTTTCTTCAGGACCTTCGTTTATTTCATTATTTGTGTTTTCCAAATCTATATACGGATTTAACTCTGCCTCTTGCACGAGATATTCAGATAATTCATGGGAATGCATCTGTAATATTTCAAGCGATATATAAATTTGAGATAAATAATGCTTTTTCAGTCTGAGTTTAAAAGTATTAAGCGAAGGGTTATCGGACAAAATATCATTCGGGAGAGAATTCCATAATTTTGTAGGAAAAACAGTAAATGATCTCTCATAAAATATTGTTTTGGTTTATTTAGGTTGCAACTCAATTCTTTTAGCACTTACACAAGAGCGTGCTGGTCTACTACTCGGAATTGGCAAAAGAAACCGCTCATTTAAATAGGGTGGACAAGAAAAATTCAAAATACTAAAGAGTATTCCAAGAATGTGGACATTTCGGCGCTGACGAATAGGGAGCCATTTTAATTCACGACGGAAATTAGACACGTGGTCGTATTTGCGCAAACCGAAGATGAATCGAATGCACAAATTCTGAAGTCTCTCCAATTTATCTTGTATCTCCTCGGTAGCGTCAGGATAACATACGTCAGCGTAATCGAGAAGAGGTAATAACAGGGATTGAGCCAAAATAATTTTAGTCTGAAGAGGAAGAAAGTTTTGGAGACGTTTTAGAGAATGAAGAGAATGATGCAAACGTTTACTGATTTCATTGACGTGCGCTGACCATGATAAGTTACAGTCGATTATTAATCCCAAATTTCTAACCTTATCAGTAAGTTGAATAATTGCACCGTCATAAGTTATACAAGGTAGATTATTAAAATTAAAATTTTGTTACGCAGCTGTCTACTTCCAATAATCATGGCTTGGGACTTTGAAGGATTAACTACAAGACCAAAAGATTCTGCCCATGCCTGAATCCTAGCAAGGTCTGAGTTAATCTCTTCCATAACTATTCCTAGATCATTGACACAAGCATGCCTATAGAGCTGCAAATCATCTGCGTAAAGATGGTAGTGACACGACAATACTTTTGTGAGCTCATTTATAAAAATGGAGAAGAGTAATGGGGAGAGAATGCCGCCTTGAGGAACACCAGCAGATAGATCAGCCCAGTCTGAGTAATTCTCATCAGCGCATACCCTCTGCTGGCGTCCATGAAGATAAGAACGAAACCAGTCAGTTACTGCGGAAGACATGTTGATTGAAGAGAGGATTCCGAGCAAAACATCCAAATCCACTGAGTTAAAGGCATTGCTGAAGTCAAGCAAGATAAGAACGGTGAGTTTCTTGTTATCCATTGCGTAACGGATATCATCTGTGATTTTAATTAATGCCGTACAGGTACTGTGATGTGGACGAAATCCGGATTGAAAGGAACTTAAAATGTTATTGCGTAACAAGAAACTTGACACTTGCTTGAGTGCAGCATTTTCCAGTATTTTTGAAATAATTGGTAAGATGGAAATGGGCCGAAACTGAGACAAGTGGATAGGTTTCGATACTTTAGGTAGCGGGATAACATGAGCCATCTTCCAAGCCGCAGGGAATAATTCGGAGGTGAAAGAAAAATTTATAATGTGAGTGATAACTGGACTAACGAGATCTAATGTTAGCATCTCAGATAATTTATTATCCATGTTGAAAAATAATCCTCAAAGTGTAAAATACAACTTTTTCAAAGCTGAATATGATTTAATAAATAATTATCTTTTAAGTATTGAATGGCATTACGTTTTTATTGGCAGTGATAGTACCGATGATTTGTATGATCTAGACTCATCTATACCAGGCGCCCATAGATCCTTTTTCTCTAGCTCAGGCTTTAAATCAATATTGGCAGCTTTGGCCAATAAATTTGCAGCCGTATTGCTATTTTGAACATGACAAATCGAATTAGGACATCCTGGTATCGGAAGTTTATAGTCATAATTGCCTGAATTAATCTGCCGGCCAATCTCCCACATCTTCTCCATCTTGCCCTGGATTTCTTCATCTGTTCCTGTGATGGTGTAGACTTTTACCCTATTTCTTATATTCAAGTCTTCTCCCAGTATTTTTTCCATTTTCTTCTATATAATCAGTATAAATTACTTTTAGATCATCTGTAAGCATACCGCTATCCTTCTCCGGTCCTGCTCTTAAGATCTTGTTGTGACCTTGACTATCAGTACTTAAAATATAGAGATGTTGCGCCAGACCAAAAGTCCTCTCTACTGGTCTTGCAAAAAATTCAATAGTTGATGATTTCATAGTTTATGTAGTTATATGGGATAGGGTTAACACCCACGCCTTTAGGCGAACACTTTAGTATTATTATCTAGGAAATGTGCTAAGGGAGGACGAATGGAATATAGGCGAGGATCCCACAGCCTATATGACCTAAAGTATCATATAGTATTTTGTACTAAGTATAGGTATAGAGTTTTAACTGGGCAAGTTGCTATTAGAACTAGGGAAGTAATCCGAGAAATATGTGCTGCTAATTACATAAATATAATTAGTGGCTGTATGAGTCCTGATCACGTACATATATTAGCATCGGTTCCGCCTAGTATATCAATATCTAAAGCTGTGCAATATATTAAAGGTAGAAGTAGTCGTAAGTTGCTACAGGAATTTGCACTGCTCCGTAAGCGGTATTGGGGACAACATCTTTGGGCCAGAGGGTATTTTGTTGTGACAGTTGGCAATGTGAATTCAGAAGAAGTGCTGTCCTTTAAGTAAAATAAGGGGGATAAATCTTAATAAATTAATTTCTAATCCAATTCAACATCCTAACCATGAATTAGAAGAAATAGAAATTAAGGTTCTAAAAAATAAAATAAAAAAAAAAAATATTTTATTAGAGTTAGATAATATAAGAATAAAAAATAAGAATTAAATTATTCTAAAATGAAATTTATTCACATTATAAAATTATATTTTAGTGTAAGATGCACAATAATTTTTGAAGTTATTAGATATAGTTTAATTCTATAAAATATAATAAAGGTAATAAAAATTTACATAATTTATCCTATCAGAATAATCCTTTAATCAGGCACTTTATTAAATTTAAAAAAAAGGATTTCCTTTATATTTGAGGTATGAACCCAAAAGCTTTATTTAGCTTATTTTTAATTAAATTATTTATATAAAATTTATTAACTACGGTTTAGTAAATTTTATATACATAATTATAAATATATGTATATATCTATATATGTATATTAAATATTTAAATTATAAAAATAATATTAATTAATTAAATTTTTAATTAATTAATAAATATATATATATATATATATATATATTTAGGTACCAGAAGTGCTTCAATTTTCCAAGTAACAAAACAATTATAAGGTAAAATAAATACATGGAACGGACTCAGAGTATCGAAACAACCAGCGCCGGTCAGCGACTGAGCAGCTAATCAGCCTGTATGCGACTGAGTGCCTGTTTATTATAGGCTGTGGTGGGGATCGAAACCGTCAATTACTAATTCTGACTTGTAATCGATTCTGACCTGACTAATAATCGATGCTATCAATTCAGTAATGCTTATATTGACGTTGTCGTAGGGTAGTCTCCTAACTCGGCCATTCCTGACCCTACGTCGTCCCCGACGTAGTTGAGTTATTGTGCAGTTGCTTGATCGCTTGCTGCTACATGGGCATCTCGATTAGGGCCCAACTCGTCTACTTTGTTCCGCAGCTGTATTGATGAAGATTCTGCAGTAGGATCACACCCACCATCTTCATCATCCTGTTAACGCACCAACTTCTTGACTTCTTGTAGATGAATATCCTGTGAACAGTTAGAAGGCGTCCCTTCTGTCTGTAAGGACCAAGCGTCCACCACATTGACCATGCGTCATTTAAAGCCAAGCGCCCTGGACCAAGCGTCCACCACATTGACCATACGTCATTTAGAGCCAAGCGCTCTTCACAAAATCTTTCAAGGCCACGCACCCTTCAAGATCATTTCTAAGGCCAAGCGCCTCTTAAGACCAATCGTCTATAGAAACTATGTGTTTATTGGACCATGCGTCCAATATCCACAATCCACATACACAAAATGTATCCAATGGGACCAAGTATCCAATTGAACTTAGCAAACAAACAGTCACCTCATACAAACAATCTTACACAACAACAATCATTCTTCACACATTCAAGGCCCTCATACAAACATAATCTTACACAAAAGAGATAACAGCACTTTGATTTCATAGATATGCACACATCCTACATAGATATGCACTCATCCTCTTACATAGATATGCACTCATCCTCTTACATAGATATGCACTCATCCTCTTACATAGATATGCACTCATCCTCTTACATAGATATGCACTAATCCTCTTACATAGATATGCATACATCCTCTTACATAGATATGCACACATCCTACATAGATATGCACTCATCCTCTTACATAGATATGCACTCATCCTCTTACATAGATATGCACTCATCCTCTTACATAGATATGCACTCATCCTCTTACATAGATATGCATACATCCTCTTACATAGATATGCACACATCCTACATAGATATGCACACATCCTACATAGATATGCACTCATCCTCTTACATAGATATGCACTCATCCTCTTACATAGATATGCACTCATCCTCTTACATAGATATGCACACATTCTCTTACAAAAGTCTCTCTCAAACTCATACTTCAACTTGAACTTCACACGTTGGAAACGAGAATCGGGACAGGGCCCGCAATTACATACACCGCCTGATACGTATTCAAGGAATACATCTGCCGGGACAGAGCCCGTTACGCGTTTACACAACATGTCTGCCAGGACAGTGCCCGTTACGCGTTCAAACAACACGTCTGCCGGGACAGTGCCCGTTACGCGTTCACAGAACACGTCTGCCGGGACAGCGCTCGTTACCTACGCGTTCAAACAACACGTCTGCCTGGACAGTGCCCGTTACGCGTTCAAAGAACACGTCTGCCGGGACAGCGGCCGTTAGGACCACAGCAACTTCCTGCTGCTGCCCTATCCACCGAGGGATTCCACGCGCCTGCCCGGATGGATCACTGCATCACGCCTCCCGGCTACCCGGAACACCACGTGACTTCGTGCGCTCGGCCGGACCACCGCCTTGCAGCTGCTCGGACCACCGCGTGACTCTACACGCCTTCCCGAACCACTGCATGACGCCCTGTGCCTGTTCGGAGCACTGCGCCACCACGCGTTGAGGGTACACGTTTGCCGAAATCAGCTACACCAGGGCACCAGCTTTGAAGAGGCACACCCGCGCCGGGTCACTACGGCAACACGTCCCAAGCAACCAGGCAAACACTTGCCTTACACTGACACACTTGTCGATTGAGCTACTATAACACAAACACACATTAAAAGGTTCAGTTAAAACTTACTTTTAAACGGCCTAGCTCAATGTTGTTTCAATCATCGCGCCCTTACGATATTGAATTTCAAAATTGAAATCCTGCAGATAAATTTACGTACAATATCTATCAAGGCATTGTAATAGTGTTATATTAAAAGTTACACCAATCAAATAATGATGAAAATATTGCAGTGCCTTGACGACCGCCAACGTTTCTAACTGACGTGACTTTACTAAAGTAAGCTTGCCACCCGCTTACCACTCTTACAACTTGATGAAAAGTGAGTTAAGGCTAGGCCAATGTAAACCTAATCTAACACAAGGCTAAGGCTAATGTACCTCATTCTCAACCTTCACTTCTAACATTAGAAAATTCAGGAAAACCAAAGCGAACTACAAAAACAGGAAGAACTATTGGGCAAAGTAACGACCTAAGCCCCAATAGCCATGTTACCAAACTGACGGACAGAAATAGTAGTACGTTCCAATACTCCGTCAGGCGTCCACTCGCCACGCCAGAGCGCCATGTGCTCTGCAGCTGCCTGAGTTTTCTTGCCATAAGAACCAGCCAGTAGTTCCAACTCGTAGTGATGATAGGACAGTACACGCAGGACCTTATAAGAGGTCCCCGCATGCCAGAATCGAACTTCTCCGCGCCATGCGAGTGGCTCACGAACCGTCGAGCACTGAACGCCCCTCGACACTCCACGAACTGCACTAGCGCCAGCTTCGGTGTGCACACGCCACGCGTGCCTCCAAAGCACTCATGGTACACGCGGAACCCTGCCAACCTGCGGGTGGCAGCGCCCAGGACGTGCAGCAGCGCCGAGCACAGCCTCTCCACGACCGCGACAGTACTCCCGTCGACTTCAACTCGTGCAGCTGCTCCGGCGTGCAACGGAAGCTGTAGATTTGTTGTTCGTCGCACACGCGATTGATTTGTTCCAAGCTGAAGTCTGTCAATACCGACGTCAGGATCTGTGGCAGGCACAGGCGCCGCTCACCGCTCACGCTGAAGCAGGAGATCGGTTCACCCTCCAATGCCGTTTCACCGCGCTCGCTGAGCACCGAGTCCGCGGCCAGGAGGATGGGTGGTGCACCACGAGGCGGCCGCGGTGATGGTGCGGAGTCCCCGCGCGCTTTGTGTCTCCATCGCCCCTCCCGGGCCATCCAGGCTGCGCGGTGCGCTCGCCTGGTACGTCCTTAGCTGACTTATCCCTTTTGTCATATGCATCTGTATCAACAGAAAAAGAAAAAACGAAAGGATATACTTTGAAAGCTCGTTTAGTAATCATAGCTATCGGAAATAGCCACGGTGAACTAAGAACCCTATGTATAATAAGTGTAAAACATCCGATTACATGAACCAACCACTAGGGCGGGACTCGTCAGAGACCTACGAGGACTTACGTGAGGTATGGCTTTGCGTGTGTGAATCGGTTCACACAAAAGTATGCCATAGACCAACCTTCATAACACTGTTTACACAATACCTGCCGCACTTAATTAACGTTTTTGGGTTTGGCTGAGTCAATGAGGGCCTGAACTTTCTCATGGCTCGGCCTAACCTGACCTCCACTAATTGTACGGCTCAAGTATTCCAAACTGGTGGCCAGAAACGACACGATACCACTACTTCAAATTAGGTTTAAAGATCATTTATTCTCATTAAACACAAAATATAGATCACTCATATGAGAACAACACAGCTTAGTTTATAAATTAAAATGTAATATCTATTGTTCTACGTTCCAATATGATTTTTTTACACTTGAGGGTACTTTATTATAAAGTTGCTGGAGAAACCAGTCATCGTCAACGCATCAAGCACTTTACGTAGTAGATCTAAACCCTGGTCAATACGAGTATTACGATACGTATCGCCATCACAGTTACTGCGACTCCGAACACTTTCGCGATCATACATTTTATTAAGGAGAAATGACAGATTAAGATAAAAAGTGGGTACTTACGAATTATCAGGCCAAAACAATAAAAATAAACTAAATCTTTTATTTGATGTTTCGCATTGGTTACCTTATTTGTAAATCTGTAATACCTCGTGAAAGTATTGCAACTTTCAGTTCGTCAGACAAGTCCTATACAATTTTAGACGTAAAAGAAACCTGCGGGTATATTCGGTACAAACGGGGAATTTAATTGAAGTTGTTACACTTAACCGCAAATAAAATTGTAACCGAACTACACTACATGGACACATTACGCTCGCGGCGATAAGAACTTTCACTGTGTCTACGTGATAAAGGAGTAGGATCTCTCCTTCCGGAATGGCTATGATCACGCGTTCTACTTTTTTTTTTTTACGTTCGTGATCTATCATGAGGCGGCCGTGATACGTATTATATCGCAAGGATTCACCACGACGGCTACCCTCAGCGAGACTTTGTCTCTACTAATCTCTCACGCGAAACACGTCACATCTTGGCGAAAATTAACGGTTGTTTACGTTTTAAAGGCTAATTGTGGGCGAAATCCTATCCCACTTCTGAATTTAGGTACCAGAAGTGCTTCAATTTTCCAAGTAACAAAACAATTATAAGGTAAAATAAATACATGGAACGGACTCAGAGTATCGAAACAACCAGCGCCGGTCAGCGACTGAGCAGCTAATCAGCCTGTATGCGACTGAGTGCCTGTTTATTATAGGCTGTGGTTTGGATCGAAACCGTCAATCACTAATTCTGACTTGTAATCGATTCTGACCTGACTAATAATCGATGCTATCAATTCAGTAATGCTTATATTGACGTTGTCGTAGGGTAGTCTCCTAACTATATATTAAATTTTTGTTTAATTAAAATTTATATTTATAATTTATTTTTATTCAATTTGAATTATAATTGATTTATAATTTAATTAATTTTTATAATAATATTACTAGAAGAAAAATAAGAGAAATAATAAAAATTTATTAATGTCTATTAAATATATAATATAAAAAAAAAAAAAAATCTATGTGAAAAATGAAATGAATAAATAAATTTTTTATGTTTTTTAAAATTTATTAAAAATTTATTTTACATGTAAATTTTAGTATAAAATTTTAATTATTTTAATAATAATTAATTTTAATATACAGTAATTAAAATTAAAAATTTAAGAAATTAAGATTTAGTAATATTTAAATTAATAACTAATTTTGTGCCAGCAGTTGCGGTTAAACAAAAGTTAAATTAAATTATTTCAGTATATAACAAATAATAATTGATTAAATTAAATATTAAATTATTAAGTGAAATTTTAATTTAATTAAAAATTATATTAAAATTTATGATTTTATAAATTTTATTTTAAACTAGGATTAGATACCCAATTATTAAAAATTTAATTAAAAATACTAAAATAGTAAATAAAATATTATTGAAACTTAAATAATATGGCGGTATTTTAGTTCATTTAGAGGAATCTGTCTAGTAATTGATAATCCACGAATAAATTAACTTAATTTATAATTTTGTATATCATTGTTAAAAAAATATTTTTTAATAAAAATAATATTTTAAAATTTAAAATAAAATTTAATTCAGATCAAGATGCAGATTATAATTAAGTTTAAGACGGGTTACAATAAATTTATTTAAGTGAAAAGAATTTTGTAAAATTTGATTAAAAATGGATTTTAAATGTAATTTTAATTAGTTTATTAAAATGATTAAAAATTGAAATATGTACATATTGCCCGTCACTTTCATTTAAAAATTGAAATAAGTCGTAACAAAGTAGAGGTACTGGAAAGTGTTTCTAGAATGAACAAATTAGAGCTTGTTAAGTATTTCATTTACATTGAAAAGAAATTAAAATAATTAATTAATTTGAGGGGGAAAATTAATTAAATATAAATAAAAAATAAAAAAATTTTAATATTGGAGTATTTTTATTAAGTATTTTTAAAAAAAAAATAATTTAATTTATAGTAAATTATTATTGAAAAAGAAATTTGAAATAGTTGAAAATAAATTTTTAATAAAGTAGTTTTTGTTTAATGTATCTTGTTTATCAGTTTATTAAAAAATTTTTTTTTTACAAAAAAACTCGAATTTAAAAGTTAATTAATTAAAAAGTTAATGTAGAAAAATTATTTTTAATAATTAATTTGAAATGAAATGTTAATCGTTTTTAAATATATCTAGTTATTTTAGAAAAAAATTTAATTTTAAATTTAAAAAAAATTATTTTTAATTATAATTAAAAATAAAATAATTTAATAAAAAGCCTCAAACAGCTGTTAAGAAAGCATTATGCGTTATGCTATATAGTCTTGGTAAGGGCTCTTTTTCTATGTTAGGCAAGATATTAGGGCATTCGCCGTCCATAATTTATCGCTGGGTAGTAGAGGCGATGGGCAAGACTCAGGAGCCAGTTGTCTCTTCGGATATTATGGAGATGGAATTCGACGAGATGTGGCATTTTATTGGTTCAAAAAAAACAAGCTTTGGATCATTAAGGCAGTTGATCGTAGTACAAGGAGAACCGTTGCCTGGGTTACAGGCAATCGTGATACAGCAACATTCCAAAAGCTCTACAACAAAGTGAGTCATCTGAAAGAATGTCATTTTTATCCGCAATCATCCGGATGCTTTTTCTAAAATTTTACCCAAAGAGCGTCATACAATTGGAAAGTCTGGCTCAGTATGTATCGAGAGAGATAATAGCAACACGCGACATCATTTAGGCCGAATGACACGGCGCACTAAAATCGTTTCTAAAAAAGAGTCAATGGTATACGGATCCATCAAGCTTTGGTGCGCTCTTACTATGACACAAATATTCAAACAATATCAAGAACAGCTCTTATCTATCTTTATGTGAAAACTCTCCTTTTATAATTATTTATTAATCGATCAATTAGGAAAATACTATAATTGATATACACTGAGATCAAAAACAGAAGAATATTTTATAGTATTAAAATCTGGATGCAAACTAACACAAATTGTTCATCATTTTATAATTATAACTTGCATTAGATATTGTATTTACAATGCAATATTGTATCTTTAATAATAGTTATATATAATGCTGGTTGAATAAAATAACTAATTTTTAACTAAGAATCATTTTATAGAAATAACAAAATAGCTTTTTGTGCAGCAATTTGTCATAAAAATTCAAATAAAACTTGCAAGCACGAGGTTTATTGAACTAAATCTTTCATTAAATACATTATTATAACTTAATTGTGTGATGGTTATATGGCAGTATGTCCTTGTTGTGTTCCAGCTGCAACTGCAGCAGCAGTTACTTATGGTGTTTTAACAATGTTCGGGATAACATTTGATAAAAAATGGATTATTTACTCAGCACCTGTGATATCTTTCTCTGTCTTTGCAGGGTATAGTATTTACAAGGTTAGCAAAAATGACGATAGTGAGAAAAGTTGCTGTACAATGCAAAATAATGTAGAAGAAAACTTGTTGTATAGTACAAATTTAATTAACAATAATACAGATGTTTGCTATACCACAGATCATTATCCTGTAGATGAAGAAAGTCATATTGTAGATAATTCTCTCTCAACTATAAAACCATCTTCTGACATTTAACTTATCTAGAACAATTTATCATTGCTGTTGAAATTCCTTGAGAATTATAAATCTTATACGCCGCAGATAATAAAAATAGAGTTGGTCTTTCATTAGACCTCTTGCATAACCTGTTCCAAACTGTGATTTGATTGTCACTAAAACATAAAAACACTCACGTGGATCATTGTTTGGTGACGTTTTGCAAAAATCTACTCTATAAGAATTTCTACCTCAGAATGAGGTTATGCAAGAGGTCTATTGTGTATAGTATATATAAATTAGATTTTAAAAGAGACTAGGAAGTCCGCGCGCAAAAAGTCTCAGAAGCTGCAAAAATGATGTTTAGAGTGTCAAAATAGTGGTTTAAATCCGTAAGAAAATGTTATAAAAGACCCAAAAACCTTATGGATTTTGTTAAATAAATAGTATTTGCTAGGTACAGGACAAATTATATATCCGAAAATTAGTGCTGGGGCCTTCGGCTTTAGGCTCATTTTTGTACATTTAATTTTTAGCAAAACAACTTTTGGCGGATAGACTACATAAGTTAACATAAAAATTGCAGTGCTTTACTCAAGCAGAAAGATTTAAAATATTTTTTCTGTGTTGAGATTTAGGAATTTTCATTGATTCCCTGTATTTGGTAACAGTACGCCTAGAGATTTTGATGCCTTGTGATTGTAGTGCCGTACATATCTTTGCATCTGACACTGCTGCTCTTTGGTCTTCAGAGTCAATTGGTGCTTTAATTTTGTGTTTGATCACTTTATTTGAGTAAACATTCTCTGAAATAGCAGATTGTATAGCGGGAGTCAGAAAATATTTTATACTGAACGTTCCAAATTCCGTGCGTATAGTTTTATTCGATATTCTGCTGATAGTAGACTCGTGACACTCTAAACGTTCAGCCAAGCTCTTAAGTGTCATAGGCTTTATATATACTGGACCTTCAAGAAAGAACGCGTATTGCTCTTCTAATATAGCATTTGTCACTTTAATTAATGCTTTATTACAATTTGATACTGCGAGTAGTATAGCATTTGCGCGTTGTATATTGTTCTTACAATATTCTTTTTCTGTTTCGGAGAGGTCTTGTTGTTTTATAATATTTATATATTCTCTATTTATTTCTATAGATGGAAGAGATTTGTCATTTAACACCGCAGAAAAGCTATTGGATATTTCATCGCGTATCACAATGACGTCTGGAATAAGAGTTTGCACCTTGTTGCTAGAAAAATTGCTTCCTGGTTTTGGGTTAAGTTTGTTGATAAGTTTTATCTTATTTAATATATCGCCTTCACTTGTGCCAATTATAGTTTTCAGCTTTTTCAATTCAGATTTCGCTATTAAATCTAGATTTTCTAGGATTTTTATCATGATATCATCTAATATCCCATTTTCTGCGCACTGTATTTTGAGACATTCTTTTAGATTTCTTGCATACACTCCTGTTGGCTCAAGAGTTTGTAATTTTGGCGAGATTGCTTCAATATCCTCGATGCTTTTTCCAATCTCTAACGCGATATTTTCTATAGATTCTGTGATATAACCATTCTCATCAACATATTTTGTAACAGCATGCCCAAGCACTGCGTTTTCATTTTGCCCTTGGAAAAGCAGATTTATTTGTCCTTGTAGATGTTGTTGTAATGTAACTTCTTCTGTTTGGCTGAGAATTAACTTTTCTTGACTATTTAACTTTTCTTCAGGACCTTCGTTTATTTCATTATTTGTGTTTTCCAAATCTATAAACGGATTTAACTCTGCCTCTTGCACGAGATAATCAGATAATTCATGGGAATGTATCTGTAATATTTCAAGCGATATACGCATCTCTTTTGTAATTTGCAGAGAATGCGTTTGCACATTAGTAATTTTCTGACTTACTGCATTTCTTGCCAACATACAAATCTTACAAATGGATTGTTTAGTAGTTCGCGGCCGCAAAGATGAAGTGATAGCTAAAGTAGTATAAAATAGGTGTAATAAATTTTTATTTTATTTCAGGCAAGAGACTGATTTAAAATTTATCAAAAATATAAAGACCCGCATGCCAGTTTTATACTGCTTTAACTGTAGCACTGCCTTAAGTAAGTATATACGCGCATGAATTTGAATGACATGATTCTTTTAGAGTACCAGTTTAATTTCTAAGTCAAATATTATATATTTGCGAAGAGATTAACTAAGTAATACTTTAAAAATCAGCCCAAAAAGATCAGCGCATGTGACTTATGAAGGCAGTGCCATATACCAAATCTAACAAATAATAGAGCACTTTAGCTTCGTCTTTCTTAAAAATTTAAGTGCGCTCTTTGCCGGCAGTGCCTAGTACAGCTAACTCAAATCTCATCTTCAAAGTCTTATCTTAAATTTTTTAATAAAATACGCGGCGATTACATGCTGTGATTTGGTATGATACTTCAATAAATTTATTTGATGTTATCACATGGAATACAACTTTAAAAGGAGTTACAAGCGATAAACCCGAATTATGGATTAGCGATATGGTATATATTATTAATAGCTGGTTTTTTAGCCTTTAGTTGATAAGCAATTAAAGTAGCAATTATATGAATAAAAGCATTAACTTTTCTAGCTGCAGTTTGTTTTTTAGATAGTCAAAAACAGTTTCTACGATAGAGCGCTTTCTTAGGAATATTTTTTCTTCTAGAGATAAGAGACAGTTTTTCATCCCTTTTTTTAATCCAGTGACTAATTTGAGTCCTCGCTTATATAAAGCTAAAAATAACGATTTGGAGATATAACCTTTATCACCAAACAAGAGTCCTTTGATATCATTACTCATTGTCATAACTTGCGATCTGTCATCCTTGTTACCTTTGCCTTCAACACTGTTAACTTTGAAATTTTACTTGCTACCTTATATTCCCTTAACATATCTCCTGAAGTAATTAATTGGTTTCATAGTTACTTGCACGGACGCCGGCAGAGAATTAGAATTCAGGATTCTTATTCTGATTGGTCTCCAGTAATAGCCGGCGTTCCTCAAGGTGGCGTGTTGTCTCCTCTCTTATTTTCAATATTTATTAATTCTCTATGCACTCACATCACTTCTCCCTACCACTTATACGCAGACGATCTCCAAATTTATCGGCACTGTACTTTGGCCGATTTATCAAAAACTATCGACTCTATTAATGAAGACTTAATAAAATCTTTAAAAAAAATTTCTGCCTGGAGTAAAACTTTCGGTCTACTTGTGAATCCTAGTAAAACTCAAAGTATCATTATAGGTAGTCCACAACTTGTTAATAGGATCTCGCTATCTCAACTACCTAACATATTATTTGATGGAGTTATCATTCCTTACAGTGAAAAAGTAAAAAACTTAGGTGTTGTTTTCGATCAAACCTTATCCTGGAAACCACAGTTAAGTGAGGTGAGCAGGAAGATGTTTGGTGCTGTAGCAGCATTACGTCGTTTTCGTAATTTTCTTCCCATTCCCACCAAAATTGCGCTCGCACAATCACTCCTATTGCCAACTCTTGACTACGCTGATATTTGTTATCTTGAGGAGCAATTAAACAAACTTGAGCGTCTTCAAAATGTATGCATTAGGTTTATATTTGGTTTACGTAAATATGACCACATTTCTGAATTTCGTAACAAGCTCAAGTGGCTCCCGATCCGTTTTCGCAGAAATACTCATATCCTCAGTCTTCTTTACTGTATACTGTTCAATCCTAATACTCCGTCATATCTAAAAGAGCGTTTTGAGTTTTTATGCAACACACATAATCTTCCACTTCGTTCAAATCAAAATCTACTTTTGAAAACTCCTGCACATTGCAGTTCGTCGTTTTCAAAATCTTTTTCTGTAAAAGCTGTATGTCTGTGGAATTCACTCCCCATAGTGATCAAACAATCTAAGTCTCTCCCAATTTTTAAAAAACGAATCAAAGAATATTATCTGAGTCATTCATCTGAATCAATTTGAGCTGTGTGCAATGTATTTATGTTTTATGTATGTATTTATTTTTAATCTTATTAGTTGTAAATCTAATACATGTAATGGACTGTAATATGTGTATATTTGTATGTATATGGTATGTATATGGTATGTATATGTATGTTATACCTATTACTTTTTAATATGTATGTATATAATATATGTATTTATGTAATATAAATGTACGTTTAGTATGTAATATGTACGTATATATTTATGTATTGAAGTAATATATTTGTATGTGTAAACCTATTTAATACTATTAAACTAAGCTGTGTACACCCCTTCCCATATCTCTGCGCCATCTCCTATATCTTATGGTTGCCTGGCAGAGATCGCTCTTTTAGCGATAAGGCCGCCTATTGTGCCAATATTTTTGAGTGCATATTAATGTATTATACTTCTATGGTGTACAATAAAGCGTATTATTATTATTATTATTATTATAATTATAGAAAAAAGAGAAAAAAGAGAAATATAGGAACCGAAAGAAGAAATAATATTTCATGAAATAAAACTATCAGGATAGTCTGAATAACGTCGAGGTATTCCAGCTAAACCTAAAAAATGTTGAGGGAAAAAAGTTAAATTAACTCCAATAAATATAGAAATAAATTGAATTTTTAGTAAGTAAGGATTTATAAATAATCCTGTAAATAAGGGATATCAATGAATAAATCCTCCAAAAATAGCAAATACAGCTCCCATAGATAAAACATAATGAAAATGAGCTACAACATAATAAGTATCATGAAGGGTAATATCAATTGAAGAATTAGCTAATACAACTCCTGTTAAACCTCCCACTGTAAATAAAAAAATGAATCCTAATCTTCATAATATTGATGGACTATAATTAATTTGAGTTCCGTGAAGTGTAGCTAATCAACTAAAAATTTTAATTCCTGTTGGTACAGCAATAATTATAGTAGCTGAAGTAAAATAAGCTCGTGTATCGATATCTATACCTACTGTAAATATATGGTGGGCTCAAACAATAAATCCAAGAAGACCAATTGCTATTATAGCACAAATTATTCCTAAATAACCAAAAGTTTCTTTTTTACCTCTTTCTTGGGAAATTATATGAGAAATTATACCGAAACCTGGTAAAATTAAAATATAAACTTCTGGATGACCAAAAAATCAGAATAAATGTTGATAGAGAATTGGGTCACCACCCCCAGCAGGGTCAAAAAATGAAGTGTTTAAATTACGATCTTTAAGAAGTATGGTAATAGCTCCAGCTAGTACAGGTAAAGATAATAATAAAAGAAGAGCTGTAATACCAACAGATCAAACAAATAATGGTATTTGATCAAAAGATATATTATAAATTCGTATATTAATAATGGTTGTAATGAAATTAATTGCCCCTAAAATTGAAGAAATACCAGCTAAATGTAAAGAAAAAATAGCTAAATCAACAGAAGATCCTCCATGAGCGATATTAGATGAAAGTGGGGGATAAACTGTTCATCCTGTTCCTGCTCCATTTTCGACAATTCTTCTTGAAATTAATAAAATTAATGATGGGGGTAAAAGTCAAAATCTTATATTATTTATTCGGGGGAAAGCTATATCAGGGGCTCCTAATATAAGAGGTACTAATCAATTTCCAAATCCTCCAATTATAATGGGTTTAATTACTATAAAAAAATTATAATAAAAGCATGAGCAGTTACAATAGTATTATAAATTTGATCATCTCCAATTAATGATCCTGGATTTCCTAGTTCAGTTCGAATTAATAAACTTAAAGAAGTTCCGACTATTCCTGCTCAAATTCCAAAAATAAAATATAAGGTTCCAATATCTTTATGATTTGTAGAAAAAAGTCATTTTCGCAAAATAAAATGGCTGAGTTGTAAGCGATAAATTGTAAATTTATTGACGAGGGATAATCTCTTTTATTAAGTTGTCTTATATTCAAATTATGATTTAAAATTGCGAATTTTAAGGTGTAAATAATACTAAGGCTTAAAGAAATTTCTTTATAAATAACTTTGAAGATTATTAGTTTATAGTTAACTTAAAACCTTAAAAAAAAAAGTTCTGATGATTATACCTGATAAAGAAATAAAATTAAAAAAATAAATTAAAATTAAAAAATTATTTTTAATGTAAATTTTAAATCATTTTAATTTTAGAGAAAAAAATAAAAGGGAAGAATAAATAATTCGAATATAAACAAATAATAAAATTAAACTTGATATAATAAAAGTAAAAGAAATAATAAAAAAATTATTGTTTAATAAATAATTAATAACAATTCATTTAGGGAAGAATCCTAAAAAGGGGGTGTAGCATAACTATGTAAATAATATGTATAAATATAGGTTACAATATTACAAATTATTAATATTTTATATTATATAAATATTCTTTCGTAAAAATATATTATAAACAAACATAAATAAATATTATAAAAAGGCAACTTAACATAAATATATAATAAAACAATATGTAAAAAATTAAATAATTTGTATGTAAAGCGGACACGCAAACATCGTTTATTAGTAGTGATTTGGTAGATCGGCTGCGACCGGTTTGCATAGTATCGCACGCCAACGCCTTGCCGAGTGGTGGCGCTTGGGTCCTACGACTTACGAGTGTTCCCGAGCGCTGACGATCGGCAAGCATCGGTGGACGGCCCGCCGACTATCGAGGAGTCAGCTGTTCGCTTTTGAACGTAAAATATATGTTAGAGAGTATCTGGTGAAACGTGTCCGCTGAGCCCTAATGTATAACTGTTTTCTTGTGAAAAATCTGTTCTTCTTCTATTAGTATGTATATGTGCTGGTGGCCCTAAATAAACTGTAGTTTCTATCTGTGAATCTATTTTTCTTCAACTTCTCTTCGCTGAATACTCCTTCTTCATATTAACATACCTATAACTGGTGACCCCGAGGAACACGAGTAAGATGAGTGAGCCTAAAGCACGACTAGAATCGGCGCCGAACGTCCCGGAGCAGGCGGGTAAGAATACGGGTGAAACCTTTCGGGTAGGTGTAAGAATCCCACCTTTCTACGCCGAGAAGCCTGCTCTTTGGTTCTCGCAGATGGAAGCGCAGTTCGCTTTATCGAACATTAAAACGGACGAAACCAAATTTTATTACGTAACTGGAAATTTGGATCCCCAGTACGCCTGCGAAGTAGAGGATATTATCACTTACCCTCCACCTACGAACAAATATGAAAAACTAAAAAGCGAATTGATTAAAAGATTGAAGAATTAGCTAATACAATCAAAAGATCAAATCGGCATCAAAAGAGAAGAAGTTGAAGCAGCTTCTCATGCACGAGGAACTGGGAGACCGAAAACCCTCGCAATTTTACCGGCATCTTACGAACCTAGCTGGACCTGGAGTGCCAGAAGACTTCCTGCGTACAATATGGACTAGCCGTCTTCCTAACAGTACACAAGCAATAATCGCATCACAATCAAAAAGCACGATGGACGATCTGGCGGACTTAGCGGACCGAATTAGTGACGTAGTCGGACCTCAAACGGCGTCAACATCAGCCGTCACTGCTAAATCCAGCGGTGAAAATGCGGAAATTGCAGCACTTTCGAAACAGGTAGCCATTTTAACTGAGAAGATTGAAATAATGTCTAGGGAGCGCGGACGGTCAAAATTCCGAAATCGCAGTCGTCACCGATCAAACTCTATGCGGTCGCAATCTTCTTACAGACTCCACCCATTGTGCTGGTATCATCAACAATTCGGTGAACGTGCTAAAAAGTGTATTAAGCCATGTGACTACCGACCAGCGGGAAACGCAAAGGGCGATCAATAATGGCGGCCAGTGATTGCCCGAGTACCGGCCGCTTATTCGTAATTGATCGCAGAACCAAAAATCAATTTTTAGTTGACACCGGCAGCGATCTCTGCGTTTTTCCCCGCTCAGCCTTATCAGGACGACGCGAGAAAACGAAATTCGAGTTGTGTGCGGCAAACGATACACAAATAAACACTTATGGTTTCATAAACTTAAATTTAAACTTAGGGTTACGTCGCGACTTTACTTGGAAATTTATTGTTGCGGACGTTACGAAGGCGATAATAGGCGTGGATTTTTTGTCTTATTACAATTTAATTGTTGATTGCAGAAACCAGCGTCTTATCGACAACACGACTACGTTAGCGACCCCGGCTTCGCCTGCCCATTCGGCGGACGCGATATCATCAGTAAAAGTAATTTCCGGTAATTCCGCATACCACGACATACTACGTCAATACCCCGACATTACTCGTCCACCTGGTATACACCGTACACACACACACAATACGATGCATTACATAAAAACAACACCTGGACCACCAGTATTTTGTACACCTCGCCGGCTTGCACCAGACAAGCTGAAAATTGCCAAATCCGAATTCGAGGCCATGTTGCAAAGTGGTATATGTCGTCCATCTGAGTCCCCATGGGCATCACCTCTACACCTAGCGCCAAAGAAAAATGACGGCTGGCGACCCTGCGGTGACTATAGGATGCTCAATGCTCGTACGATCCCAGACAGGTAACCCATCCGACACATACAGGATTTTACTCACAGCCTCTCTGGCTGTACCGTATTTTCTACAATAGACTTAGAGAAGGCGTACAATCAAATTAGAGTTAATCCTGATGATATTCAGAAGACCGCTATAACTACGCCGTTCGGACTTTACGAATTTCCTTACATGACGTTTGGACTTCGTAATGCCGGACAGACATTTCAGCGATTTGTCGACGAAATGCTCAGAGGTCTTGACTTCACGTATGCTTTCTTAGACGATTTTTTAGTCTTTTCAAAGGATCAACAGACTCATAAGCAGCACCTTCAGCAGCTCTTCACCAGGCTCAGAGAATATGGTATGGTCATAAACAGCTCTAAGTGTACCTTCGGTGTATCCGAGGTCACGTTCTTAGGTCATCGTATAACAGCCGAGGGAACAACACCACTTCCGTCTAAGGTAGAAGCCATTAAGGATTTTCCCATTCCAACGACGGTAAGGCAATTACGGCGTTTCTTAGGAATGGTAAATTTTTACCGTAGGTTTATTCCCAACGCAGCTACTTACCAGGCACCTTTAAACGAGCTATTAATTGGTTCTGTTAAGGGTTCCAGTCCTATTAACTTTACGGTGCGGGAAGAGGAAGCTTTTGAAAGCTGCAAGAACAGTCTTTGCCAAGCCGCCATGTTAGCACATCCTGATTGTAACGCAAAGCTAGCGTTAGTCACGGATGCGTCAGATAAAGCGATTGGAGCAGTTGTTCAACAATTGAAAGATGGTGGGTGGCAACCCCTCGCATTTTTCTCACATAAGTTAAGCCCAGCTCAGGTCAAATATTCCCCTTACGATCGCGAACTGCTCGCCATTTACGAGAGTATATAATATTTTAGGCATATGTTAGAAGCTCGCGATTTTGTAGTCTTTACAGACCACAAGCCCCTTACCTTCGCTTTTCACACTCGCAAGAACAATTGTTCCCCTAGGCAGTTCCGACACCTTGATCTGATAGCTCAATTTACCACAGATATCAGACATATCTCAGGTAAGAACAACGTTGTAGCAGATACTCTTTCGCGTATTGAGGAAATCACTCAACCAGTTGATTCTGAGAAAATAGCTTTAGCTCAAAACTCCGATACTGAGTTATCAGAACTGTTAAAGGGTAATACATCACTGCAACTTCAACAGATCAAAATTCCTGGATCTCGGAGTAAGCTGTACTGCGACCTCAGTAGCACTATCCCGAGACCTTTCATTCCTAAGGAGTTACGCAGACAGGTGTATGAAAGCTTACACTGCCTAAGCCATCCAGGTGCCAACGCTACGGCCAAGTTAGTCTCGGAACGTTATGTGTGGCCCGAAGTTAAGAAAGACTGTCGCAACTGGGTACGTACTTGCTTAGCTTGCCAACGCTGCAAGGTCACTAGACATGTCTTTTCTCCAGTAGGTAGTTTTAAACTGCAACAATCAAGATTTTCGTTTGTCCATATCGACCTGATAGGACCCTTGCCGTTATGTCATGGATATCGGTACTGCCTTACGGCTGTAGACCGCTTTACGCGATGGCCCGAGGCAATTCCTCTAATAGACATAACTGCTGAGACAGTTGCAAAAGCATTATTAAGCGGATGGATATCCCGGTTTGGTTGTCCCACAGACATTGTTACCGATAGAGGCAGACAATTTGAATCTGCTCTTTTTAAGCATCTGTCTATCATTTCCGGTTTTCAGCATCGAAGAACCACTGCATATCACCCAGCATGTAACGGATTAGTGGAAAGGTTTCACAGACAGCTGAAAGCTGCAATAACCTGCCACACCAGCGGTATTTGGGTTGAGTCTCTTCCTCTAGTTTTACTAGGAATTCGCAGTGGGTTTAAAGAAGACGTGCAAGCTTCATCTGCTGAACTTGTCTATGGCCAAACTCTCCGACTACCGGGTGAGTTTTTCGATCCTCGGAGTGAAAAGACGATTGACATAACGGACTACTTATCCCGGTTGCGTAGTTTTGTAAGGAACTTACAACCATCTCCTGGGTCGCATAATAATGTTAAAGGTAAAAGTTTTGTATATAAGGACTTACCCACATCTTCTCATGTATTTCTCAGAGACGACACCACCAGCCGTTCCTTAACACCAGCATATTCTGGTCCTCATGCGGTTATTGCAAGGAGTGAGAAGGTATACAAAATTATGGTTAATGGTAAACAGGTCACAGTATCGATAGATCGATTAAAACCGGCCTACATACTAAAAGACACAACAAACACACTACCATCCAACACTAACATTCATCATCACAATACACCAAATAAAAACCAAAGTTTATCTTTTACTGACGATAATGATAAAAAAAACACGATCCGGCCGTATTGTAAAATTTCCTGACTATTATCGCCCGTAACCTGGTCTCTGGAGGGGGGTGGTGTAGCATAACTATGTAAATAATATGTATAAATATAGGTTACAATATTACAAATTATTAATATTTTATATTATATAAATATTCTTTCGATGTAAAAATATATTATAAACAAACATAAATAAATATTATAAAAAGGCAACTTAACATAAATATATAATAAAACAATATGTAAAAAATTAAATAATTTGTATGTAAAGCGGACACGCAAACATCGTTTATTAGTAGTGATATAAGAATAAAAAATAAGAATTAAATTATTCTAAAATGAAATTTATTCACATTATAAAATTATATTTTAGTGTAAGATGCACAATAATTTTTGAAGTTATTAGATATAGTTTAATTCTATAAAATATAATAAAGGTAATAAAAATTTACATAATTTATCCTATCAGAATAATCCTTTAATCAGGCACTTTATTAAATTTAAAAAAAAGGATTTCCTTTATATTTGAGGTATGAACCCAAAAGCTTTATTTAGCTTATTTTTAATTAAATTATTTATATAAAATTTATTAACTACGATTTAGTAAATTTTATATAAATAATTATAAATATATGTATATATATATATATATGTATATTAAATATTTAAATTATAAAAATAATATTAATTAATTAAATTTTTAATTAATTAATAAATATATATATATATATTAAATTTTTGTTTAATTAAAATTTATATTTATAATTTATTTTTATTCAATTTGAATTATAATTGATTTATAATTTAATTAATTTTTATAATAATATTACTAGCAGAAAAATAAGAGAAATAATAAAAATTTATTAATGTTTATTAAATATATAATATAAAAAAAAAAAACAAAAATCTATGTGAAAAATGAAATTAATAAATAAATTTTTTATGTTTAATTAAAATTTATGTAAATTTTAGTATAAAATTTTAATTATTTTAATTATTAATTTTAATATACAGTAATTAAAATTAAAAATTTAAGAAATTAAGATTTAGTAATATTTAATTTAATAACTAATTTTGTGCCAGCAGTTGCGGTTAAACAAAAGTTAAATTAAATTATTTCAGTATATAACAAATAATAATTGATTAAATTAAATATTAAATTATTAAGTGAAATTTTAATTTAATTAAAAATTATATTAAAATTTATGATTTTATACATTTTATTTTAAACTAGGATTAGATACCCTATTATTAAAAATTTAATTAAAAATACTAAAATAGTAAATAAAATATTATTGAAACAAATAATATGGCGGTATTTTAGTTCATTTAGAGGAATCTGTCTAGTAATTGATAATCCACGAATAAATTTACTTAAATTACATATTGTATATCATTGTTAAAAAAATATTTTTTTAATAAAAATAATATTTTAAAATTTAAAATAAAATTTAATTCAGATCAAGATGCAGATTATAATTAAGTTTAAGATGGGTTACAATAAATTTATTTAAGTGGAAAGAATTTTGTAAAATTTGATTAAAAATGGATTTTAAATGTAATTTTAATTAGTTTATTAAAATGATTAAAAATTGAAATATGTACATATTGCCCGTCACTTTCATTTAAAAATTGAAATAAGTCGTAACAAAGTAGAGGTACTGGAAAAAGTTTCTAGAATGAACAAATTAGAGCTTGTTAAGTATTTCATTTACATTGAAAAGAAATTAAAATAATTAATTAATTTGAGGGGGAAAATTAATTAAATATAAATAAATAATTAAAAAAATTTTAATATTGGGGGATATTGAAGTATTTTTAAAAAAAAAATAATTTAATTTATAGTAAATTATTATTGAAAAAGAAATTTGAAATAGTTGAAAATAAATTTTTAATAAAGTAGTTTTTGTTTAATGTATCTTGTTTATCAGTTTATTAAAAAATTTTTTTTTTACAAAAAAACTCGAATTTAAAAGTTAATTAATTTAATGTAAAAAAAGTTAATGTAGAAAAATTATTTTTAATAATTAATTTGAAATGAAATGTTAATCGTTTTTAAATATATCTAGTTATTTTAGAAAAAAATTTAATTTTAAATTTAAAAAAAATTATTTTTAATTATAATTAAAAATAAAATTTTAAAATTAAATATATTAAGGGATAAGCTTAATTATTAAAATTTATAATAAATTTAAATTTAAAATAAAAAATTTAAAATTTATATTGTTTAAAAATTTTAATTTATTATAAAAAATTTAATTTTTAATAAAATTTAATTTAAAAAATTTAATTTTATATAAAATAATAATGAAAATAAAAAAAAATTAGTAATAATGATAAAATTAGTATATTATATAAAAAAAAATAATTTAATTAATTTAAAATAAGTTAAAGGAATTCTTGGAGTCCAAATTGCCATGTATTTTATTTTATTAGCACTTACTGATCAGAACATTAATTTTAGTCCAGGAGTATATTTATGGAAAGAAGAGTGTTGGTTACTGGTGGAACCAGAGGAATTGGGAAAAATATAGCTCTTTCCTTTGAAGCAGCTGGTTATAAAGTAGCTGTCAATTATTTTGACGAAGAAAGCGTTGGTATACAATTTGAGAAAGAAACTGATATTAAGGCAGTGAGATGGGATGTTTCGAATTTTAAAGAATGTGAGCGTGGAATACTAGAGATAGAAAAAATTTTAGGTGGGAATGTTGAGATACTAATTAATAATGCTGGAATAGTACGCGATGCTATGCTGCATAAACAATCGGAGAGTTTTCACAATTAGATAGAAGTATGATATGATCACTTTTTTAAAAACTAAAGAGTGGTTTTATGGTTTGTTGTAAGGGATGTGGCTCTGATAGCTTGGTAAAAAATGGCATTGTGAGGGGTGTACAGCGTTATAAGTGCAGATCATGCTTTCTAAGGGCGATCTGCGCAAGAAGCCTCAAACAGCTGTTAAGAAAGCATTATGCGTTATGCTATATAGTCTTGGTAAGGGCTCTTTTTCTATGTAAGGCAAGATATTAGGGCATTCGCCGTCCATAATTTATCGCTGGGTAGTAGAGGCGATGGGCAAGACTCAGGAGCCAGTTGTCTCTTCGGATATTATGGAGATGGAATTCGACGAGATGTGGCATTTTATTGGTTCAAAAAAAACAAGCTTTGGATCATTAAGGCAGTTGATCGTAGTACAAGGAGAACCGTTGCCTGGGTTACAGGCAATCGTGATACAGCAACATTCCAAAAGCTCTACAACAAAGTGAGTCATCTGAAAGAATGTCATTTTTATACGCAATCATCCGGATGCTTTTTCTAAAATTTTACCCAAAGAGCGTCATACAATTGGAAAGTCTGGCTCAGTATGTATCGAGAGAGATAATAGCAACACGCGACATCATTTAGGCCGAATGACACGGCGCACTAAAATCGTTTCTAAAAAAGAGTCAATGGTATACGGATCCATCAAGCTTTGGTGCGCTCTTACTATGACACAAATATTCAAACAATATCAAGAACAGCTCTTATCTATCTTTATGTGAAAACTCTCCTTTTATAATTATTTATTAATCGATCAATTAGGAAAATACTATAATTGATATACACTGAGATCAAAAACAGAAGAATATTTTATAGTATTAAAATCTGGATGCAAACTAACACAAATTGTTCATCATTTTATAATTATAACTTGCATTAGATATTGTATTTACAATGCAATATTGTATCTTTAATAATAGTTATATATAATGCTGGTTGAATAAAATAACTAATTTTTAACTAAGAATCATTTTATAGAAATAACAAAATAGCTTTTTGTGCAGCAATTTGTCATAAAAATTCAAATAAAACTTGCAAGCACGAGGTTTATTGAACTAAATCTTTCATTAAATACATTATTATAACTTAATTGTGTGATGGTTATATGGCAGTATGTCCTTGTTGTGTTCCAGCTGCAACTGCAGCAGCAGTTACTTATGGTGTTTTAACAATGTTCGGGATAACATTTGATAAAAAATGGATTATTTACTCAGCACCTGTGATATCTTTCTCTGTCTTTGCAGGGTATAGTATTTACAAGGTTAGCAAAAATGACGATAGTGAGAAAAGTTGCTGTACAATGCAAAAGAATGTAGAAGAAAACTTGTTGTATAGTACAAATTTAATTAACAATAATACAGATGTTTGCTATACCACAGATCATTATCCTGTAGATGAAGAAAGTCATATTGTAGATAATTCTCTCTCAACTATAAAACCATCTTCTGACATTTAACTTATCTAGAACAATTTATCATTGCTGTTGAAATTCCTTGAGAATTATAAATCTTATACGCCGCAGATAATAAAAAT
Source organism: Limenitis camilla (assembly GCA_905147385.1). Lineage (NCBI taxonomy): Eukaryota > Metazoa > Arthropoda > Insecta > Lepidoptera > Nymphalidae > Limenitis > Limenitis camilla. The sequence continues at coordinate 739,960 of LR990254.1, forward strand.
AGAGTTGGTCTTTCATTAGACCTCTTGCATAACCTGTTCCAAACTGTGATTTGATTGTCACTAAAACATAAAAACACTCACGTGGATCATTGTTTGGTGACGTTTTGCAAAAATCTACTCTATAAGAATTTCTACCTCAGAATGAGGTTATGCAAGAGGTCTATTGTGTATAGTATATATAAATTAGATTTTAAAAGAGACTAGAAAGTCCGCGCGCAAAAAGTCTCAGAAGCTGCAAAAATGATGTTTAGAGTGTCAAAATAGTGGTTTAAATCCGTAAGAAAATGTTATAAAAGACCCAAAAACCTTATGGATTTTGTTAAATAAATAGTATTTGCTAGGTACAGGACAAATTATATATCCGAAAATTAGTGCTGGGGCCTTCGGCTTTAGGCTCATTTTTGTACATTTAATTTTCAGCAAAACAACTTTTGGCGGATAGACTACATAAGTTAACATAAAAATTGCAGTGCTTTACTCAAGCAGAAAGATTTAAGATATTTTTTCTGTGTTGAGATTTAGGAATTTTCATTGATTCCCTGTATTTGGTAACAGTACGCCTAGAGATTTTGATGCCTTGTGATTGTAGTGCCGTACATATCTTTGCATCTGACACTGCTGCTCTTTGGTCTTCAGAGTCAATTAGTGCTTTAATTTTGTGTTTGATCACTTTATTTGAGTAAACATTCTCTGAAATAGCAGATTGTATAGCGGGAGTCAGAAAATATTTTATACTGAACGTTCCAAATTCCGTGCGTATAGTTTTATTCGATATTCTGCTGATAGTAGACTCGTGACACTCTAAACGTTCAGCCAAGCTCTTAAGTGTCATAGGCTTTATATATACTGGACCTGCAAGAAAGAACGCGTATTGCTCTTCTAATATAGCATTTGTCACTTTAATTAATGCTTTATTACAATTTGATACTGCGAGTAGTATAGCATTTTCGCGTTGTATATTGTTCTTACAATATTCTTTTTCTGTTTCGGAGAGGTCTTGTTGTTTTATAATATTTATATATTCTCTATTTATTTCTATAGTTGGAAGAGATTTGTCATTTAACACCGCAGAAAAGCTATTGGATATTTCATCGCGTATCACAATGACGTCTGGAATAAGAGTTTGCACGTTGTTGCTAGAAAAATTGCTTCCTGGTTTTGGGTTAAGTTTGTTGATAAGTTTTATCTTATTTAATATATCGCCTTCACTTGTGCCAATTATAGTTTTCAGCTTTTTCAATTCAGATTTCGCTATTAAATCTAGATTTTCTAGGATTTTTATCATGATATCATCTAATATCCCATTTTCTGCGCACTGTATTTTGAGACATTCTTTTAGATTTCTTGCATACACTCCTGTTGGCTCAAGAGTTTGTAATTTTGGCAAGATTGCTTCAATATCCTCGATGCTTTTTCCAATCTCTAACGCGATATTTTCTATAGATTCTGTGATATAACCATTCTCATCAACATATTTTGTAACAGCATGCCCAAGCACTGCGTTTTCATTTTGCCCTTGGAAAAGCAGATCTATTTGTCCTTGTAGATGTTGTTTTAATGTAACTTCTTCTGTTTGGCTGAGAATTAACTTTTCTTGACTATTTAACTTTTCTTCAGGACCTTCGTTTATTTCATTATTTGTGTTTTCCAAATCTATAAACGGATTTAACTCTGCCTCTTGCGCGAGATAATCAGATAATTCATGGGAATGCATCTGTAATATTTCAATCGATATATAAATTTGAGATAAATAATGCTTTTTCATTCTGAGTTTAAAAGTATTAAGCGAAGGGTTATCGGACAAAATATCATTCGGGAGAGAATTCCATAATTTTGTAGCAAAAACAGTAAATGATCTCTCATAAAATATTGTTTTGGTTTATTTAGGTTGCAACTCAATTCTTTTAGCACTTACACAAGAGCGTGCTGGTCTACTACTCGGAATTGGCAAAAGAAACCGCTCATTTAAATAGGGTGGACAAGAAAAATTCAAAATACTAAAGAGTATTCCAAGAATGTGGACATTTCGGCGCTGACGAATAGGGAGCCATTTTAATTCACGACGGAAATTAGACACGTGGTCGTATTTGCGCAAACCGAAGATGAATCGAATGCACAAATTCTGAAGTCTCTCCAATTTATCTTGTATCTCCTCGGTAGCGTCAGGATAACATACGTCAGCGTAATCGAGAAGAGGTAATAACAGGGATTGAGCCAAAATAATTTTAGTCTGAAGAGGAAGAAAGTTTTGGAGACGTTTTAGAGAATGAAGAGAATGATGCAAACGTTTACTGATTTCATTGACGTGCGCTGACCATGATAAGTTACAGTCGATTATTAATCCCAAATTTCTAACCTTATCAGTAAGTGGAATAATTGCACCGTCATAAGTTATACAAGGTAGATTATTAAAATTAAAATTTTGTTACGCAGCTGTCTACTTCCAATAATCATGGCTTGGGACTTTGAAGGATTAACTACAAGACCAAAAGATTCTGCCCATGCCTGAATCCTAGCAAGGTCTGAGTTAATCTCTTCCATAACTATTCCTAGATCATTGACACAAGCATGCCTATAGAGCTGCAAATCATCTGCGTAAAGATGGTAGTGACACGACAATACTTTTGTGAGCTCATTTATAAAAATGGAGAAGAGTAATGGGGAGAGAATGCCGCCTTGAGGAACACCAGCAGATAGATCAGCCCAGTCTGAGTAATTCTCATCAGCGCATACCCTCTGCTGGCGTCCATGAAGATAAGAACGAAACCAGTCAGTTACTGCGGAAGACATGTTGATTGAAGAGAGGATTCCGAGCAAAACATCCAAATCCACTGAGTTAAAGGCATTGCTGAAGTCAAGCAAGATAAGAACGGTGAGTTTCTTGTTATCCATTGCGTAACGGATATCATCTGTGATTTTAATTAATGCCGTACAGGTACTGTGATGTGGACGAAATCCGGATTGAAAGGAACTTAAAATGTTATTGCGTAACAAGAAACTTGACACTTGCTTGAGTGCAGCATTTTCCAGTATTTTTGAAATAATTGGTAAGATGGAAATGGGCCGAAACTGAGACAAGTGGATAGGTTTCGATACTTTAGGTAGCGGGATAACATGAGCCATCTTCCAAGCCGCAGGGAATAATTTGGAGGTGAAAGAAAAATTTATAATGTGAGTGATAACTCGACTTACGAGATCTAATGTTAGCATCTCAGATAATTTATTATCCATGTTGAAAAATAATCCTCAAAGTGTAAAATACAACTTTTTTCAAAGCTGACTATGATTTAATAAATAATTATCTTTTAAGTATTGAATGGCATTACGTTTTTATTGGCAGTGATAGTACCGATGATTTGTATGATCTAGACTCATCTATACCAGGCGCCCATAGATCCTTTTTCTCTAGCTCAGGCTTTAAATCAATATTGGCAGCTTTGGCCAATAAATTTGCAGCCGTATTGCTATTTTGAACATGACAAATCGAATTAGGACATCCTGGTATCGGAAGTTTATAGTCATAATTGCCTGAATTAATCTGCCGGCCAATCTCCCACATCTTCTCCATCTTGCCCTGGATTTCTTCATCTGTTCCTGTGATGGTGTAGACTTTTACCCTATTTCTTATATTCAAGTCTTCTCCCAGTATTTTTTCCATTTTCTTCTATATAATCAGTATAAATTACTTTTAGATCATCTGTAAGCATACCGCTATCCTTCTCCGGTCCTGCTCTTAAGATCTTGTTGTGACCTTGACTATCAGTACTTAAAATATAGAGATGTTGCGCCAGACCAAAAGTCCTCTCTACTGGTCTTGCAAAAAATTCAATAGTTGACGATTTCATAGTTTATGTAGTTATATGGGATAGGGTTAACACCCTCGCCTTTAGGCGAACACTTTAGTATTATTATCTAGGAAATGTGCTAAGGGAGGACGAGTGGAATATAGGAGAGGATCCCACAGCCTATATGACCTAAAGTATCATATAGTATTTTGTACTAAGTATAGGTATAGAGTTTTAACTGGGCAAGTTGCTATTAGAACTAGGGAAGTAATCCGAGAAATATGTGCTGCTAATTACATAAATATAATTAGTGGCTGTATGAGTCCTGATCACGTACATATATTAGCATCGGTTCCGCCTAGTATATCAATATCTAAAGCTGTGCAATATATTAAAGGTAGAAGTAGTCGTAAGTTGCTACAGGAATTTGCACTGCTCCGTAAGCGGTATTGGGGACAACATCTTTGGGCCAGAGGGTATTTTGTTGTGACAGTTGGCAATGTGAATTCAGAAGAAGTGCTGTCCTTTAAGTAAAATAAGGGGGATAAATCTTAATAAATTAATTTATAATCCAATTCAACATCCTAACCATGAATTAGAAGAAATAGAAATTAAGGTTCTAAAAAATAAAATAAAAAAAAAAAATATTTTATTAGAGTTAGATAATATAAGAATAAAAAATAAGAATTAAATTATTCTAAAATGAAATTTATTCACATTATAAAATTATATTTTAGTGTAAGATGCACAATAATTTTTGAAGTTATTAGATATAGTTTAATTCTATAAAATATAATAAAGGTAATAAAAATTTACATAATTTATCCTATCAGAATAATCCTTTAATCAGGCACTTTATTAAATTAAAAAAAAAGGATTTCCTTTATATTTGAGGTATGAACCCAAAAGCTTTATTTAGCTTATTTTTAATTAAATTATTTATATAAAATTTATTAACTACGGTTTACTAAATTTTATATACATAATTATAAATATATGTATATATCTATATATGTATATTAAATATTTAAATTATAAAAATAATATTAATTAATTAAATTTTTAATTAATTAATAAATATATATATATATTAAATTTTTGTTTAATTAAAATTTATATTTATAATTTATTTTTATTCAATTTGAATTATAATTGATTTATAATTTAATTAATTTTTATAATAATATTACTAGAAGAAAAATAAGAGAAATAATAAAAATTAATTAATGTTTATTAAATATATAATATAAAAAAAAAACAAAAAATCTATGTGAAAAATGAAATGAATAAATAAATTTTTTATGTTTTTTAAAATTTATTATAAATTTATTTTACATGTAAATTTTAGTATAAAATTTTAATTATTTTAATAATAATTAATTTTAATATACAGTAATTAAAATTAAAAATTTAAGAAATTAAGATTTAGTAATATTTAAATTAATAACTAATTTTGTGCCAGCAGTTGCGGTTAAACAAAAGTTAAATTAAATTATTTCAGTATATAACAAATAATAATTGATTAAATTAAATATTAAATTATTAAGTGAAATTTTAATTTAATTAAAAATTATATTAAAATTTATGTTTAAAAGAAATAAAAATGTTACCTTGCTATAAACCGCGGCAATCTGAACTACCAAACTCGTATGGTACAACCTAGAAGAGCACCCTGTCCACACAAAAAAGTGAGACGCGCGAACCCGAACTAAGACACACCACACAAGTAGGTAGCTTGACGATCTAACAACCACACTCGTACGGCACAATCCGGAAGAGCACACCGTTGACAGAAAAGTGTAACGCGCGAACCCGAACCAGTACACACCACACAAGTAGATCGCGATCGACAATCGACGTACGTTTCGCTCCGTAACCGAAGCATCTTCAGGACGTGTTGACTCTACAAGCGTCACTTGCTAAGTGACAATTTTGTTCAAAAAACAGCCTTTTATACCTTAACTCAATACTCGATATTCGAGACGCAATACTCGATACTCGATACTTAACTCGGTACTCGTGTTTTGTTCTTACAACTAAAGATATCGAGTAGAGTGGATTTAGACACGTTTATTTGTTCGTTCAGCAGCTCAAATGTTTGATTGGTATTTTTAATTATTTCTAATTGGTCTAACAAATTAAGTTTAAAACCTTTAACGCAAATATGTAGTATTTTGTGAGAATGGCCCATATTGTGGCCGCTATCTAAGAGATGTTTAGCAAAATGGGATTTCTCAGGTTTATTGTTCCTAAAAGCAGCTAAGTGTTCTTTATACCGAATATCAAAACTACGACCCGTTTGACCTACATATTTGGCATTGCAGTCAGAACATTGAAGCTGATATACTCCTGATTTTAGGTTGTTACTCAGTTTATCTTTACCGTTACAAATACGCAATTGAATTGCTTCTGCTAACGGTTACACTTTGGACACCATTAACAATATTATTAAAAAGAAACAGTTAGCACAAATTAATAAACAATTATATGCAGTCCCTCCCGAAAATCAAAATAAATACAAATCTATATATAACAAATCTAAGTATAACTTATTTTGGACCGCCTTCTGAACGAATAGCGAAAATTCTTAAATCGCATAATGTAAATGTTGGTTTCAAGACCAATAATTCACTTAGACGTATTTGTAACGGTAAAGATAAACAGAGTAACAACCTAAAATCAGGAGTATATGAGCTTCAATGTTCTGACTGCAATGCCAAATATGTAGGTCAAACGGGTCGTAGTTTTGATATTCGGTATAAAGAACACTTAGCTGCTTTTAGGAACAATAAACCTGAGAAATCCCATTTTGCTAAACATCTCTTAGATAGCGGCCACAATATGGGCCATTCTCACAAAATACTACATATTTGCGTTAAAGGTTTTAAACTTAATTTGTTAGAGCAATTAGAAATAATTAAAAATACCAATCAAACATTTGAGCTGCTGAACGAACAAATAAACGTGTCTAAAACCACTCTACTCGATATCTTTAGTTGTAAGAACAAAACACGAGTACCGAGTTAAGTATCGAGTATCGAGTATTGCGTCTCGAATATCGAGTATTGAGTTAAGGTATAAAAGGCTGTTTTTTGAACAAAATTGTCACTTAGCAAGTGACGCTTGTAGAGTCAACACGTCCTGAAGATGCTTCGGTTACGGAGCGAAACGTACGTCGATTGTCGATCGCGATCTACTTGTGTGGTGTGTACTGGTTCGGGTTCGCGCGTTACACTTTTCTGTCAACGGTGTGCTCTTCCGGATTGTGCCGTACGAGTGTGGTTGTTAGATCGTCAAGCTACCTACTTGTGTGGTGTGTCTTAGTTCGGGTTCGCGCGTCTCACTTTTTTGTGTGGACAGGGTGCTCTTCTAGGTTGTACCATACGAGTTTGGTAGTTCAGATTGCCGCGGTTTATAGCAAGGTAACATTTTTATCCCTTTTAAATGAGACGATTTGTCAAAAAATACATAGATCACTGTGTAGTCTGTATATCAAAAAAACGAGTGCCATCAGCATCCCTCCAAAGTATAACTTCTTGGGAAAAACCTGACATTCCATTCTCTGTACTACATATTGATGTGTTAGGTCCCCTCCCTGAGTCGAAGGGCTACAAGTTTGTTTTGTTGATAATAGACGCGTAATCTAAGTATAGCCTACTGTACCCCATATACAAACAAGACGCTCCTGAGCTACTGCGTGTGTTCACTAACGCTGTTTCATTATTTGGAGTACCGAAGCTACTAGTCACCGACAAGGGTCGTATGTTCGAGTCACATAATTTCAAAAAATTTATTGACGAGATTGGAGCGGCAATTCACTACATTACCCCAGAAATGCACCATGCAAATGGACAAGCAGAGAGATACATACGAACTACATTAAATATGATTCGCATAGAGGTAAACCACAGGGGCGCTATGTGGGCGGATACCCTATGGAAGCTGCAACTTACACTAAATGTTACGAAACAGAGAACAACACAATTTTCTCCTCTAAACCTTCTCATCGGAGTTGACGCTTGCACTCCGGTAATACGTTCGCTCGTACGAGATCTGGTAATTGATGGAACTCAATCAAATCGTGAAGCTGAACGTGAATTACGGCGGAATCGTGCTACAGAGTTGTTGACCAGATTCAGCAGGATAGCTACGTCAATCGAGAACGACATCCTCCTCGTGAATTTAAAACTAATGACCTTGTGTTCGTAATTAAAAATTCTCAGTCGACAGGTAAACTCGGTCCAGGTATGCGGGGCCCTTATAGGGTTATTTGTGCGCTACCCGGTGGACGATATGAGCTGCGACTGCTGAGCGGCTCCTACGGCAAGGTCACCAGAGCCGCGGCGCAACACATGGTGCCCTGGCGTGGAGAGTGGTGTCCAGAGACTTGCGCTGCATTCTTCGAGCGTGAGTACTTGTGTGGAGACGTCACCGTACTACTACTACCCCAGTCTGCGCGATGCCCGCATGCCATGTAGCTATTGGGGACGTGCCTGCGGGACGCTCCCCATGCATCGCACCGCGGTACGTTTGCGCTACCAAGCATGTGTGAACGTCTGTTCCTGGGGTGTACTGCAGGCACCTCTGTCAAGGTTAACGCCTTCAAACGAGGGCTGGGTATGTAGAGGACGGACTGCGGTACGATCCTAGCGGCGGCGGTCTGCGCGACGCATGCCCTACATATCGTGTGGAAGCCATGGCACTGAGCATGATGACAGCATGAGGTGACGTAAGATTGACGTATGTAGATAAGGATTCATGGATTTTTAAAAGCACGCTTTTGAATTTCCATGATTATTTTCATCTGTATGATCTATACTGAAAGAGGGCCTTGTAAGCGTGATGAATGTGAGTTTTAGACATCTTCATATACCTACGGAAAATAAATGTACTTGTTTAATTTATAGATGACGAGAACCATGATGACACGACTACCACGGGAGAAGGTGTTGAGCGTTCTCCGGCTACTGCTGTGGTAGCTGGACCACATCAATCGTTGTGATTTCAAACCGGATGCAACGGAAAAAACGACAGGTAAGAGACACAAATACAAAAATGTGTAGGAAAGAATGAGACAGAAATATACAAAACGACAGGTAAGAGACACAAATACAAAAATGTGTAGGAAAGAATGAGACAGAAATATACATACTATTTTATATTATTATATATATTCATCTCATTCTTTTGTCGATTTACTGAAGTTTCACTTCTATCGTGTGTGAATCGCACACACACCTTTTTTTATAAAGATTACATAATCACCCTAATATCTTCAATATTATACTCTTATTAAGCTATTTAAATAAATTATAATTAAAATAATAAAAATTATTATTCATAAAATAAATCTAAATAAATAAATTTTAAAATTATTTATATGATAAATTATATTAATTAAAGAATAAGTTTTAATAATCTTAAATGTATCCTGTCCTCTATATATTTCTCTTCACCCCATATCAATATTTTTTCTTAAAATTTGAGCAAATTTTAAGAAAAAATAATTTAAACCATATGTTGACAAATCTTATAAGGAATGATCGTACTGATAAGGGACGTGGTGGTGTATGTATTTACCTCAAAGATAACATAACGTTTAAAATAATAATGCAATCTCCCAGTGCGTACACAGCCAGCTTAGAATATTTATTTATAGAAATTAATAGTCATCACTCTAAAATTCTTCTCGGCGTAGTCTACTCACACTCTGTTCACATAAATTATTTTCACACTCTTGAAACTCGACTAGATCAAATTTCCCCATCTTACGATCATTCCATTATAATGGGTGATCTTAATACCTGTCTCTTAAAAAATGATTCACGGTCGAAAAAGTTACAGTCTTTAGTTAAATCTTTCAACTTGTCTATACTTCCATTATCTGCAACTCATTTTCAACCCAACTGTGAAGCTTCTCTGCTCGACCTCATCATCACTTCTAAGCCGCATAACGTTCGCATTGTGATGGTACTGCTATGTGATATTAAACTATTTAATTATGCATTATAGTAATCGAGTACTTCAGAGAAATCTCCCGTCTTTCATCCCTTTTGAGAAACACTGCAGTTAGAGCACATCTGTCTAAACAATGACTATTGTTGATTTTAGAGTTAACTGTGTAGCGAATACATTTCACTGGACAGACAATGAGCCATTCAAGCAATCATTCTACCTGCTTATCCGAAGCCCGACCTTTCGTGCTTTATTACGGTTGTTTGTACAATAAGTTTAAATCTTTACTCACAATATTAACAAAGTTAAATTAAGATGGGTGATCATACTAGAATGATTAAATGAATGGTGACATGTATGGGCAAATTGGCTCCATCATTAACCGACCGATATCACTCTGACACGGGGAAGCCCTACGCCAGTGTCTGGCCCTGTTATCAGGTTATTGGGGGATAGCATGACCTCCTTTTGCTACGAAGCATTTACAATTCCTCTAGTCCGAAGACGAGTACTTTATTATTATGGGCTTTAAGCCCCCCCCTGAACCATGGTTTTATATATATGTATTTGTAATTAAAGTGATAGGTTTTATTTGGTTTGGCCAAACCAAGGTCGGAGGTCACCTGTAAGACATGGCGTGTATTGGGTGTCCAGTTATCGCCGCCGGAATGCTGTCGAGTCATGTATTGCATATTTACTAATTTTATTTAAATTTAAATGGAATTAGTTCGTCTTAAACCTCACTGTCTCATACGCTGCAATGTTTCCCAAGCTTGCCTTAGCACATAGTGATATTACCTACCTTGCTCAAAATACCTACTCAGGACTCCTCACAGCTTTTCCCCCCCTTCAGCAAACTCCTTCAAAATCAGCGATTCAACTAAACGGAATAACACTAGCTATAGTCTAGTGTTATTTGCACTCTCATTTCTAGTATCATTTTATGCACCTCAAATTTAGATAAATAGTTAACGGAATGATAATTAATAATAAATCTATTTAACTGTAATTATGATTAAACTCTCTTATGTCTGAATCTAGTTCGGAAGGAACTCTACTCTACTTTGGTGCTAGCTTGACTATTGTCTCTTAGTTAAGTTTAGATTTATCGATTTAAGTTAAGTTCATAGCAAATTATTAATTTAATATCCAATCATGAGTATAGAGATCGTGATTGATCTTATATGAGGGGGAATTCAGTATTGAAGATTTGGTCTAATTGGTTATACTAATAATCTTAATGCCAAAACTCGGGGCTAAACTACATTTATGTACATTAATGCTGAATCTAGGGAAAATCTTCAATATCAAATACCCTAAGGTATGCCTAATTTTAATTGGGATAAAAGTAAAAGAAGCATTAGTTTAAAATAAATTTATTAACTGATTTAAAAAAAGAAGAAACTGTGTTATTATTTAGATCTTGATAAGCGATTAACGCTAATCAGAGATCGAGTGTTCCATTCCTAAACTAGCCATACTAATCAGGGGAAAATGGTACACTCAAACGAAAAACCCCTCTGGCATTATTGTATATTTACACACATGCACACAGGAAATACAATTTTAATCTTAATAATTATATATATATATATATTTACACTAAGTTTTCTACATAAATCTCAAAAAAAGGGTAAGAGACACACACAACTTCTTATACAATTTAAGGCATAAATTTACAGCTAGTTCACAATAGGCTCACCCCTTTTAATTTAATTACTTCTCATTCTTAGCATTCCCAACTCAATGTTAGCGCAATAAACCCAATTTTATTATTAAGAATATTATAAGTTTAGAAAGTTAATTGTTGTTTTTAAGCTGTGAATCTATCGTGACTTAGTTTTGTGTATAAATCTGTGTACATTACCCAGTCAGGAATCACGCCAAACTCGTACCACTCCTAATTTAATCTATCGTTAAATTATTTATTTACAATATTACTTTCGATTATTTACTTTAGTACTTTCAATTACAAAATATTACAATTAACAATCGACACGGAACCCGGGAATTAATGAGATGCGACTTGTCACCGTGGACGCTGGACGAAGACTCCCCGTAGTTACTCCTTGTCCCGCTCCTCTCGTCATTTGTGCACACTCCCTCTATTTCTCTCTAGCCACACCCTGTAACAGAAAAGGCGGCGCACGAGTAAATCTGTATTTAGCTCATTGGTTAAGATCGGGTCATTTTTTCATGTTTCCCCGACCTCGCCTCCAATTTCTTGGTTTAGACGTCTTTATTGTTGCAAAAAATTATGAATTGTTTCAAAATTCCAATCCCGTAAACATCTGTAAACAATTTAGTTACTCTAACTCTGAGAAAAGATTGCACAAAGCAATTAACGTCACCCATAATTTGTCTAAAATAGCTATACTCCTATTTGTTTCAAATAAACTTTAATTTTAATGATACTTTCTTTAGCATCAATAAGTCTCAAGTAGTTTTTTCATTGAATTTGTATATTGTTAGTTCTGTTATTTTTTTGTTTTACCCTTAAAATATTTGTATAAGATCCTACAATCTATCATCCTTTATTTCGATTTATTGCGAGCAATTGTTCATACACTGGCCAGTTTCTCACGCATTGAAATAATAAAATAAAATAAATGTTAACCATCTCAGCATATATGGTCAATTAGACGCTCCTTTCTCTTACCATGATTTAATTTTTCTGAGTTATAATATATCAATCCCAAGGCGTAAAAGCAGGGTAATAAAGCGTCGTAACTATAAAAATATTGATATTGAATCATTTACTCGTGATGCATCCTCGATTGATTGGTCCCCAATATATACCGCTTCAAACTTGATGATAAGGTAAGATTATTAAATATCGAGATCATTAATTTGTTTGATGCTCACGCGCCTCTAAAATCTGTTCGTGTTAAACATCTACCTGCTCCTTAGCTGACTACCTCAATTAAGAAGGTTATGGTCAAGCGCGATAAAGCCAAAAGAAATTGTAAGTTGCACCCTAGTGAATTAAACACTGCTGCCTATAAAAAGCTGCGAAATCTTTGTAATAGGATGTAAAGAGATGCTAAACGCCGTCACATAGCTTCCCATTTAAATGACAACTCATATTCACAAACTTGGAAATTCCTTAAATCGCTAGGTGTGGGTAAAACTCTAAATTCATCATATCAATCCTTAGATCTAAATGCCTTAAATAATCATTTTTCAACTCCTCCAGTGAAAATTTCAATTAATAATAAAATTTTATGCCTTCAACAACTGGTAGACGCCACCCAGCCTATCTGTGATTCTCTTGTTTTTCATGATGTTACAGAGGAAGACGTTAAGAAAAACATATTGTCCATATCTTCCAATGCCGTCGGTAGTGATAATTTGAGCCGCGACATGCTTGTTGTTGTTATCTTGCTTGACTTCAGCAATGCCTTTAACTCAGTGGATTTGGATGTTTTGCTCGGAATCCTCCCTTCAATTAACATGTCTTCCGCAGTAACTGACTGGTTTCGTTCTTATCTTCATGGACGCCAGCAGAGGGTATGCGATGATGAGAATTACTCAGATTTTATTGTTTCCGACATATATATACAAACATTTACATAAACTATAACTATTACTTATATATACCAATATAATACACAAATTATACATAAAAAAATTTATAGAATACAATTAAGGAGTATAAATTTGAGATAAATAATGCTTTTTCAGTCTGAGTTTAAAAGTATTAAGCGAAGGGTTATCGGACAAAATATCATTCGGTAGAGAATTCCATAATTTTGTAGCAAAAACAGTAAATGATCTCTCATAAAATATTGTTTCATAAGGTTGCAACTCAATTCTTTTAGCACTTACACAAGAGCGTGCTGGTCTACTACTCGTAATTGGAAAAAGAAACTGCTCATTTAAATAGGGTGGACAAGAAAAAATCAAAATACTAAAGAGTATTCCAAGAATGTGGACATTTCGACGCTGACGAATAGGGAGCCATTTTAATTCACGACGGAAATTAGACACGTGGTCATTGAATTGAATCAGGCGTTACTTTGCGGAAATTCATGGTTTAAAAGGAATCAAAATGTTACCTTGCTATAAACCGCGGCAATCTGAACTACCAGACTCGTATGGTACAAACTAGAAGAGCACCCTGTCCACACAAAAGTAAGACGCGCGAACCCGAACCAAAACACACCACACAAGTAGGTAGCTAACTATCCGGGGGGCTAACAGAACTCCGATCAGAACTCATAGCACTCGCAAAATTTCGAATTTCAAAATTTTCTGGTATCTTTGAAGTGTTGTAGATTTTTGAGTTTTGAGTTTATTGAAAAATGTTATTAGAGTTTTTTGTGGAACTATCCGGGGGGCTAACAGAACTCCGATCAGAACTCATAGCACTCGCAAAATTTCGAATTTCAAAATTTTCTGGTATCTGAAGTGTTGTAGATTTTTGAGTTTTGAGTTTATTGAAAAATGTTATTAGAGTTTTTTGTGGAACTATCCGGGGGGCTAACAGAACTCCGATCAGAACTCATAGCACTCGCAAAATTTCGAATTTCAAAATTTTCTGGTATCTTTGAAGTGTTGTAGATTTTTGAGTTTTGAGTTTATTGAAAAATGTTCAATCAGAACTCATAGCACTCGCAAAATTTCGAATTTCAAAATTTTCTGGTATCTTTGAAGTGTTGTAGATTTTTGAGTTTTGAGTTTATTGAAAAATGTTATAAGAGTTTTTTGTGGAACTATCCGGGGGGCTAACAGAACTCCGATCAGAACTCATAGCACTCGCAAAATTTCAAATTTCAAAATTTTCTGGTATCTTTGAAGTGTTGTAGATTTTTGAGTTTTGAGTTTATTGAAAAATGGTATTAAATTTTTTTGTGGAACTATCCGGGGGGCTAACGGAACTCCGATCAGAACTCGTGGAACTCTTTCGAAAAAATTCTTAGAAATTTTTGGATTTTCAAAATATTGTAAAGTTGTAACTTTTGTGTTTTCAATTTTTTCGAAATTGTTTTCTTGTAGAACTCTAGAACTCTTATGGAAGTACAACAATTTGAAAGAAAAAGTTGATTTTCTAAAAAATGGGGGGCTAACACTTTTTTTTTGAATAAATGTTTTTGGGTTAATTTTTTTTAAAAAGTATCAGGAACTATAGAACTATGCTAAATCTACCCAGCACTCTGAAAAAAAGTTCATTTTTCGAAAAGTGGGGGGCCACGTGAACTTAGCCCCCGATTTCGAAAATTCGATTTTTAGTGTATTTAAACGCCGGAACTATTTCTAAAAGTTATCAAGCACTATAGAACTATACAAAAGGATGTCAGAACTGTGAAAAATAAATCGGAATTTTGACAATGGGGGGCCAACTTCACACGCATCCACCACCCACCGAATCAAGAAAGAGCTGTTAATCTGTCAATCCTTCCGGTATCCGGGCCTGGTGAGATTTCCAGTGTTGAGTCTAATTAAGCCGCAGGCTCCACTCCTGGTGGTGCCCTTCCGTCAATTCCTTTAAGTTTCAGCTTTGCAACCATACTCCCCCCGGAGTCCAAAATCTTTGGTTTCCCGGAAGCTGTCCGCCGAGCCATTGTAGTAACGTCGGCGGATCGCTAGATGACATATTTACGGTTAGAACTAGGGCGGTATCTAATCGCCTTCGAACCTCTAACTTTCGTTCTTGATTGATGAAAACACCTTTGGCAAATGCTTTCGCTGATGTTCGTCTTGCGACGATCCAAGAATTTCACCTCTAACGTCGCAATACGAATGCCCCCAGTTATCCCTATTAATCATTACCTCGGAGTTCTGAAAACCAACAAAATAGAACCGAGATCATATTCTATTTTTCCATGCACGAAATATTCAAGCTGCATATTGAGCCCGCTTTGAGCACTCTAATTTGTTCAAAGTAAAATTGTCGGCCCACCTCGACACTCACCGAAGAGCACCGCGATAGGATTTTGATATTGAACCGGCGTTTTACCGCCGGCTCACCGACGATATGCTCCGCAGACGTGTCAGTATCACCGCGGATGCGGTGCACCGACAGAGCGGCGCACAAATGCAACTACGAGCTTTTTAACCGCAACAATTGTAGTATACGTTATTGGAGCTGGAATTACCGCGGCTGCTGGCACCAGACTTGCCCTCCAATTGTTCATCGTTAAAATATTTAAAGTGTACTCATTCCGATTACAGGGCCTCGAAAGAGTCCCGTATCGTTATTTTTCGTCACTACCTCCCCGTGCCGGGAGTGGGTAATTTGCGCGCCTGCTGCCTTCCTTGGATGTGGTAGCCGTTTCTCAGGCTCCCTCTCCGGAATCGAACCCTGATTCCCTGTTACCCGTGACAACCATGGTAGTCGCAGAAACTACCATCGAAAGTTGATAAGGCAAACATTTGAAAGATGCGTCGCCGGTACTTGACCATGCGATCGGCAAAAGTTATCCAGATTCATCAAAATTAACAACTTCGAACGCGAGGCCCTCCGCCGATTGGTTTTGATCTAATAAAAGCACTCGTCCCATCACTGGTCGGAGTTCTGATTGCATGTATTAGCTCTAGAATTACCACGCGCACGACCGTCCGGAATATATTACGGGATAATAGAGCCGCGGTACGGACGACGTTGACAGTTGCTATAGAATTGGTACACAACGCACCACTCACTCGCACAATCGCGCACACTAAACTATATATATCGACTGTTTTGTTTTCAACGTGTCAAATAACAAAATTGAAACGACAATCTCATAGGAGAGCGATAGTGAGTGTGAGAGTAAGTGGCGGTGGTCCGAGCGGTTGCGATGTGATAGTGCGTTGCCCCGAACCGACCTCATCCAAGCGACGGACGGCAAGCGTCCACGCCTATACACAATTCGCGCCTGGTTGTTCAATGACTCTCGGGGCGAGCCCCTATGTCACTTCTGTGAAAGTTCATATCGTAACGAGACGGTCTTCGACTTTACGCGGAAAGCGCGTGGTTTAATTTTATCAATATCGATGAAGATACTCGTGAACCGCAGCCCGGTGTTAGAGAGATACCTTTTTGCCTTTTGTTACGCGTCAGAGTGACAAAACTCCTCCGTACGCAATTCAGTGTTCTCACAGTCCAATTGGGACGCAGATTGATGGATTTAAATTTTGAATCACGACCCATTTTATATACACGGACTCCGCGATCGCACGCGCGTCCGTAGGTCGACACAGTTCATCAGGGAGAGTGGTGAGGTGATAATAAAAGGTGAGGGAGGAGA
The DNA here is from genome assembly GCA_905147385.1 of Limenitis camilla. NCBI lineage: Eukaryota > Metazoa > Arthropoda > Insecta > Lepidoptera > Nymphalidae > Limenitis > Limenitis camilla. Next base: position 756,932 of record LR990254.1, read on the forward strand.
ATTATGTTTGTGAATAATACAAAATTAATTATCACATTGTTGGTTTCAACGATATTTATTAAATAGTGTATATTAACAAAACAAATCTTTCTCGCAACACACGATTATACGCCAGACTACGACCACGGAATGAATGCATAGCAGCGCAAGCAAGCAAGCAACATATCGCGTTCGTACGCCGACGGCGGGCCTCTTAAAGGCTCACATCGCCTCACACCCCATATATATGCTGGGCGACCGGTCTGACTGTCGGCGCGGCGGCGGCAATTTGGTCCAATTATTGAACCCTATAAAAATGTGTATGCGAGTTTCGACGTTGTTGCTGTCGTCGTAGTCGTCGTTTTTTCTGTTGTTGTTGTTGTTGTTGTTCGTTGTTCGTTGTTGTTCGTTGAAACCAAAACCCTTACATGTTTCGACTTGTTCAACTCTATCGGTGATTAATTTGTGGGCGGCCTTGTTGTTGTTGTTGTTGTTCTTGTTGTTGTTGTCGTCGTCGTCATCGTCGTCGCCGCTGTTGTTGTAGCCGGTTGGTCTGTTTAATGATAAAATAACATTAACGATACGTACATGTGTAGAAAATAGTAGTACTGTTACGTACTTGATGTATTTCTCTTAATATTATGTACAAATCCAATATAATAGAATGCTATAACAAAAAAAAACAACAACAACAACAGACCATTTCGGGTACGCCCGCTAAAAGTAACGTGAGGTATGTATTTATTTGTTTCTAATATGTGATGTATGGATTTTGTTACTAAAATAAAAATAAAAAATAAAAATAAATAAATAAAAAAAATATAATTTGTAATTAGTTTAGCTGATTATATTAATATTAAAACGTTGCTTCAAGTAATGTTTAGTCATGAACTCTTTTGTCTCGTATATGCCTATTTGCATGTGTTATAAAATAATAACATTATTAGGGTAAATAATTAAATGAGCATGGAAACTTGTTTTCTTAGACTGGCAACATCTTAATTGTTTGACCTTCAATGAAAGTTAACATTAATTTCTAATTTATAAATTGTTTAATTTCCAATATTTGAAATACTGATATATTATTCTAAGATTGTAATTAATAAATGAAATAAATAATTTATACAAATATTAAACCGGTTAAATGATATTAATAATATCTAATATTGTAAATAATGTTATTTAGTATTTTAATTGCTTGATCTGCAATGAAAGTTAACCATTAATTTCTTATTTATAAATTGTTTAATTTCCAATATTTGAAATACTAATATATTATTCTTAGATTGTAATTAATAAATTAAACAAATAATATAGACAAATATTAAACTGGTCTAATGATATTAATATTATCAAATATTGTAAATAATGTAATTTAGTATGTTAGTTGTTTCATCTTCAATGAAAGTTGAGGTAATTTGTTATTTATAAATTGTTTAATTTCCAATATTTGAAATGCTAATATATTATTCTAATATTGTAATTAATAAATTAAATAAATATTATAGACAAATATTAAACTGGTCAAATGATATTAATATTATCTAATATTGTAAATAATGTAATTTAGTATGTTAGTTGTTTGATCTTCAATGAAAGTTAACCATTAATTTCGTATTTATAAATTGTTTAATTTCCAATATTTGAAATACTAATATATTACTCTAAGATTGTAATTAATAAATTAAATAAATAATTTAGACGAATATTAAGCTGGTCAAATGATATAAATATTGTCTACTATTATAAATAATGTAATTTAGTATTTAAGTTAGTATTAATAGCGCCACCATTTGCCTAGCTTAGTTTGTGACAGTATTTCCATAAAAGGGCAGATACGGGTTGGATCGGGATAATCTAGTTTCTACTCTTATCTAGTCGTTACGCTGTTGCTCTATAACAAGGAGCTGGTACTCTAGTCTCAACTCTGTATAGTCGTTACGCTGTTGCTCTATAACGAGGTGCTCATACTCTAGTTTCTACTTTGTATAGTCGTTACGCTGTTGCTCTGTAGCGAGGTGCTAGTGGTGTTGCTGTACAACCATATAAAGATAAGTTATTAATATCTTGTATAAATAGTGATACTTTGCTAAATAGTATTGATGTTATATAATGTTGGTAAATCTATATTTTGGAAAGTAAGATAAGAGGAGTTTCTTGCCAGTTCTTCTCCTCAGATTAATATTATTCCGAACTGGCGCTAGATTAAATACATGATTTGAAGTTGGTTTACTTGTGTTTATTTACATTGTATTTGTAACTTAATATTTCAGTGTAGGTACCCACATATTAGCATTGTAGTATATTTTGCTAAACATTAATAATTTTCATAATTATAATAGTTTTAAAGTAAATAATATTTTAAAATCTATCATCATTTTACTCTACATCTCAATAAAAATCTATCATCAGAAGTGGGATCGGAATTCCTCGTGACACAATTAACTTACTGTTTTATTATTTTCTAGTTCCGTAAGCTGCTACTATTCAGTCAGCCACAATGGCTGCCACCATGTCCATGGAGAGAACCCTGAGGTATCACGTAGTTGTGCGTGGGCACGGTGTCGAGGTGCAAAAGGACGACGACTCTGAAAGCTAGTGTGGTTTTAATCTGATAAATTTTGCGAGTGTTTAATAGTCCGTTCTAAATGAGGCTAGTTTAAAAAAAAAGGGTTAGAGTAGTTGTTCTTTAATGTTACTCGAAATTAATGTTTTAGAAATGTTTAAAGGACATGGCCCATTTCTGCCTAGTTCATATTTTGAATGTACAGTAACATCTTATATATCAATAATTGATAAATTATAGTTAACTATTTATACTTGTATAAGTATTTAGTATTTATGCGAATTTAAAGATTACTTTTAACGAATTTCATATGAATAGGAAATGGTATTTCATCTTTAATTATTTCATTTCACACAGATTTTTTTTATAAATAACTAATGTTACATTATTACAAAAATATTTTTAAACAAATTCACAAGTAAAAATATACGTAAGTACGTAAATATTAAAGTAATGCTACATACTTATTATTTAATTTCTTAAAATTTATGTCAAGGTCTGAGGTTGTGTTTTTTCGATTAGTATTTTGAGTTTTCTCCATTTTTATAACCAACTTGACCTTTGCTATTCTAAACGGACTGATTACATTGCCAAAATATTTAACTTTGCGTTACTATTGACTTGATTTTGCTTACGTTTTGGATTTTGTTGTATAATTTTATGAGTAAATAACTAAAACCTTGATAGAACTATGATTATATATTTTTAGGATTTTAAATGATAATTCATCAATGTATACGAACTTTTTGTAACTAGGCAGAGGGCTATACTATAGCTGGCCATGTCATTTATCAGGATAACCGAACGGTTTTAAATTAAAATCTGTTAGGCCTTGGGTTAATGTCGACTTTAGTTTAGTTTCGATTTTAGGATAGATTAGTGTCAACGTAGGCTGTGAAATTAGGTGTAGGTTCGAAATTATTGTAGGTTCGAAATTAGGTGTAGGTTCGAAATTAGGTGTAGGTTCGAAAATTTAGGAGTAGGTTCGAAATCTGGTAGTAGGTTAGCGTCGACATTGACCTTGGGTTTGGCAGTCCCATAAATAATAGGGTTTGATATGAAGTATATTTGAATTGAAGTATAAAGATTAGGGTATGCTGTTACTATACTTGTTTGGTGATGATCTATCTCAATAGCGGTAGTTGAATGGGATCATCATGTCAGGTTAAGCAGTATATTAAAATAAAAAGGAATAGTTATATTAATTGCTGGTCAACTGTAACTTGGTGTTGATTTATCTCATCAGCAGCGGGTGAAGGAATTGACATGTCAGGTTACAGCTCAGATAAAATGAAAAGGTGATATAAATAAATACTTCAATTCAAAATAAAATTAGGGTACGCTGTTACAATACTTGTTTGGTGATGATCCAATCTCAATAGCAGCAATTAAATGGGATCATCATGTCTATTCAAGTTAAGCTGATTATTAAAATAATAAGAGATAAAGTAATGTTAACCGCTGGTCAACTGTAACTTGGTGTCGATTTATCTCATCAGCAGCGGGTGAAGGAATCGGCATGTCTAGGTTACAGCTCAGATAAAATGATGATTAAACTCCTACTTGGTGCCAGGTAATATCACCAACAGCAGGTGAATGTGATTGGCATGTCTATGTAGTTGGAAAGTATACGCTGACTCATTGTTTGATTTTAGTTTAATATAAAACTTTATATGGTATGAAATATGTATATGTTGGTTTGCTATTTTGTATAATGTTTAGCATAAGTATTTCACGGAGTAAAGCCATCATTTAATATGTTAAACTATTTTTGAATTTACAAGAAAATAGACAGTGTGTAAAATAATCAATTTATTCATATACTTGGAAATTATTTTTGTTTATAGGTATACCTAATTGTAATTATTAATATAATTTTTACGATTAGGATCATTCTGTATATATTATGTACTTCGTGGACGAAGTATTGTCAGTATGGCCGTGTTATAAAATAATAACATTATTAGGGTAAATAATTAAATGAGCATGGAAACTTGTTTTCTTAGACTGGCAACATCTTAATTGTTTGACCTTCAATGAAAGTTAACATTAATTTCTAATTTATAAATTGTTTAATTTCCAATATTTGAAATACTGATATATTATTCTAAGATTGTAATTAATAAATGAAATAAATAATTTATACAAATATTAAACCGGTTAAATGATATTAATAATATCTAATATTGTAAATAATGTTATTTAGTATTTTAATTGCTTGATCTGCAATGAAAGTTAACCATTAATTTCTTATTTATAAATTGTTTAATTTCCAATATTTGAAATACTAATATATTATTCTTAGATTGTAATTAATAAATTAAATAAATAATATAGACAAATATTAAACTGGTCTAATGATAGTAATATTATCTAATATTTTATTATAGAAACTAACGTGGTAATTAGTCATTTTTAAGGCTGGACTTTCCAAGTACTGACATTACGAATGGAGGGGAGGGGTAGTAATTAGGGTAGATGGGGGTCCCCTCTATCGATCCCCCTATTTTTTTCTTGCCGCTGACGCATATTTTGGGAATTATGGGGGGAGAAAGAAAAATTGTACCTGACCTTTCCAAGTGCTGACGCAGTGGTTTCGCTCTAAAATTTTATTAGTGATAGGTGTAGGCCCACTAGAAGCACTCACTCACAAAATTTTGAACTGCAGAAATCAATATTTTCCGAAATATAACACTTTAAAATCCACATACAACAAACATTGTTCACAATAATAAAATGTCACACTGATTTAATCCATAGAGTTTATTTTCAATATAGTGTTGAATTGACAGCTTGGCAACGAGACTTTTAAGCCAATCTTAAATAATATATTTAAATATTTTTTAAAGTCATTCTAATAAAATTTTTAACAGAACAATAAAATTAAGAGGAAATTAATACTTAAAAAAGTATGGCTTTATACTAAACTATTTTTTTTATTTGATTTAACTTGCTCAAAAAAATAGATGATGCAAGGAAAAAATTCAGATTTCGGGTATTATAGACTCGTAATTGGCAACACTTACAATGAAAAAATTAGACATCCGTTTGCCTTCGTACAGTTGAGCCTAATTGGTTAGGTTAGTGTTTGGATAGGTTTATGCACCCAGAAGGAGGAGCCCCGCGAAAGCGGGGCGACGTAGACTGGGTTTCGGAATAACTTTTCCTCCTTCTCCCCCCTTAGTTGGTTAGGTTAGTGTTTCCCCCCTAATTGGTTAGGTTAGTGTTTGGATAGGTTTATGCACCCAGAAGGAGGAGCCCCGCGAAAGCGGGGCGACGTAGACTGGGTTTCGGAATAACTTTTCCTCCTTCTCCCCCCTTAGTTGGTTAGGTTAGTGTTTCCCCCCTAATTGGTTAGGTTAGTGTTTGGATAGGTTTATGCACCCAGAAGGAGGAGCCCCGCGAAAGCGGGGCGACGTAGACTGGGTTCAGAAAAATCCTATTTTTTGTGCAAGTTAAATCAAATAAAAAAAATAGTTTAGTATCAAATATTTATTCATTACCAATAATAAAATTATTACAATTAATTTTTATCATATTAGGGCATACTTTTTTAAGTATTAATTTCCTCTTAATTTTATTGTTCTGTTAAAAATTTTATTAGAATGACATTAAAAAATATTTAAATATATTATTTAAGATTGGCTTAAAAGTCTCGTTGCCAAGCTGTCAATTCAACACTATATTGAATATGAACTCTATGGATTAAATCAGTGTGACATTTTATTATTGTGAACAATGTTTGTTGTATGTGGATTTTAAAGTGTTATATTTCGGAAACTATTGATTTCTGCAGTTCAAAATTTTGTGAGTGAGTGCTTCTAGTGGGCCTACACCTATCTCTAATAAAATTTTAGAGCGAAACCACTGCGTCAGCACTTGGAAAGGTCAGGTACAATTTTTCTTTCTCCCCCCATAATTCCCAAAATATGCGTCAGCGGCAAGAAAAAAATAGGGGGTATGATAGAGGGGGATCCCCCCCTCCCCCTCCACCCCCCCTCTTTTCAATTCATGATGTCAGCACTTGGAATGTCCTTCCATTTTTAAAACTATGCAAAACGGTAACACTCACGTATTATTGTGGTAGATTGATACTACAGTTTTCTCACACAGTGTACCGCAAACCAACACACACAGACAGATATCTTAGAGCTGACTCACACCACCACCCTTCTCATCTAGCTTCGGTACCCAGAACACTCATAAATAGAGCTCTCAAACTGTGCGATCCTAAACACCTCAATACTGAGCTAGATCACTTGAGACGGGTCCTTTATAGCAACGGGTACAAATGGAAACAGAGTTGGCGGTTTGCGAATGCGTCAAACAGAACACGCGCAACATCGGTGGAAAGAGCGGCAGTATTCCTGCCTTTCGTAAAAGGAATAACGGACAGGATTGGAAACCTATTACGCCGTAGTTACAGCATTAGGACAATCTTCCGCCCTTTGACACAACTCAGGCAGTTACTCCGCTCTCCTAAGAATAATGACAAATTAGGTGTACCCGGTGTGTACATGATCCCCTGCGACTGTGGAAAATGTTACGTAGGAGAAACTAGAAGGAACGTGTCCACTAGGCTCTCGGAGCACATACGCTCCATGAAAAAGTTAGATAGCGAGAGTTCCGCGGTGGCAGAACATTCCCTGTCCTCAGACGCGAGACATTACATCAGGTTCGATAAGGCAAGGGTCCTGGCTAGAGAGAAGCATTTCATACCTCGAAAAGTCAGAGAAGCCATCGAAATCAGCAAGCGTCCAACATACAACAGAGACGGAGGATGGAAACTGCCACCGACTTGGAAACCGTGTCTTCACAACGCTCGAGATATGGACCGAGAGTCTAGTGACGATGTGTTTAGTTCCGCATGCTGAAATATTCCGCTTAAACGAGGTGATTCCAGTGAGGAAATTCTAAGTGCCTCAGACGATGACATGATAGCCGTTCCAGTTTCCTCACCCACACCGCAACCGTTATCCTCGCGCGCGCGAAGAGCGGCGGCCCGCAGTGTTCGCCGAGCGGCCACCGCGAGCGCGTCCACTGGCTGAAGAAGATCGCCCAATGCGATCGAAACTGTAGTACCAATCTACCACAATAATACGTGAGTGTTACCGTTTTGCATTATCTAATATTGTAAATAATGTAATTTAGTATGTTAGTTGTTTCATCTTCAATGAAAGTTAAGGTAATTTGTTATTTATAAATTGTTTAATTTCCAATATTTGAAATGCTAATATATTATTCTAATATTGTAATTAATAAATTAAATAAATATTATAGACAAATATTAAACTGGTCTAATGATATTAATATTATCTAATATTGTAAATAATGTAATTTAGTATGTTAGTTGTTTGATCTTCAATGAAAGTTAACCATTAATTTCGTATTTATAAATTGTTTAATTTCCAATATTTGAAATACTAATATATTACTCTAAGATTGTAATTAATAAATTAAATAAATAATTTAGACGAATATTAAGCTGGTCAAATGATATAAATATTGTCTACTATTATAAATAATGTAATTTAGTATTTAAGTTAGTATTAATAGCGCCACCATTTGCCTAGCTTAGTTTGTGACAGTATTTCTATAAAAGGGCAGATACGGGTTGGATCGGGATAATCTAGTTTCTACTCTTATCTAGTCGTTACGCTGTTGCTCTATAACAAGGAGCTGGTACTCTAGTCTCAACTCTGTATAGTCGTTACGCTGTTGCTCTATAACGAGGTGCTGATACTCTACGTTTCTACTTTGTGTAGTCGTTACGCTGTTGCTCTGTAGCGAGGTGCTAGTGGTGTTGCTGTTGGATATTCTTGGTTACTGTACAACCATATAAAGATAAGTTATTAATATCTTGTATAAATAGTGATACTTTGCTAAATAGTATTGATGTTATATAATGTTGGTAAATCTATATTTTGGAAAGTAAGATAAGAGGAGTTTCTTGCCAGTTCTTCTCCTCAGATTAATATTATTCCGAACTGGCGCTAGATTAAATACATGATTTGAAGTTGGTTTACTTGTGTTTATTTACATTGTATTTGTAACTTAATATTTCAGTGTAGGTACCCACATATTAGCATTGTAGTATATTTTGCTAAACATGAATAATTTTCATAATTATAATAGTTTTAAAGTAAATAATATTTTAAAATCTATCATCATTTTACTCTACATCTCAATAAAAATCTATCACATGCAACAATCATAAACTTCTCCGTTTAATATTTTAACGGTGAAAGCTGTTGTTGGCCGAATGTGTAAGTTACATGTGTGTAGTTCTAATTCTGTGCTATAACAACGGCTGTGTTTTATCAAAACATAAATAAATGTATATGTCGGGGATTTTTAATGATGTGAAAGGAAATGGCAGGAGGAATTGGGGAAACTAAAAGGGGGTGATGGTATTGAATGGAATATTGGGTAAACGCGACGCAGATACTTCTACTGAACCGATAAATTATTAAATATGATCTTTAACAATTACGAGAGAAACCTAAGCAGTGCATTGGACTTGTGACCAAGGTGTAGGCTTAAGGAGCTCCTTTAAGTAATTATAACACTCGCCTCCACTGCTAGGCTCTCTGTTTAAACCCAAGGTTAAACGCACATAAACGGAATCTAACACAAGGCTAACCTAACCTAAGGCTAACCTAACATTGTGTTTACTTAAACACGTGGCAATTACATTGTAAGGACTTACGTGACCTTAGTTGGACAGCACTTCCACACTACACTGCACTTGACACTATCACTATCACTAACACTACTTAGATGTTCACTTCTTGAGAGACCGCGCACGACTAAGACTTCAGTTAAACTGTCGATCGCATATAAAGGGTCGAGGGTAGAGACTGTCAAAACAACGGAAGTGACTACTACCCCACTACAACGCCATAGACAACGATAACGATTCGATTAATCGATAATCAAAATTAGGCATAATTGTTCCTGTATTACTTAATAAGGTTAATAATAAATGGCCGGCGATTATATTAGCTGTAAGACGAACAGCTAAAGTTCCAGGGCGAATAATATTTCTAATTGTTTCAATTAACATTATAAAAGGCATTAAAATAGTAGGGGTTCCTTGAGGAATTATATGAATAAATATATGTTGTGTATTATTAATTCAACCATAAATTATAAATCTTAACCATAAAGTTAATGCTAAAGATAAAGAAATATTTGAATGACTAGAAGAAAAATAAAGAAATAAAAATAAAAGTTGATCCATTGTATCTATTAGGCCCTAAAAGAGTTTTAAATTCTTCATGTAATTTGGAAGAAATAAAATTTCAAAAAATAAAATGACGATTAGGAATTAATCAGAAAGAATAAGGAATACATAATAAACCAATAAAGGTTCTTATTCAAATAATTGATAAATTAAAAATATTAGTAGAAGGATCAAAAATTGAAAATAAATTATTTATCATTTTCAGTTAAAATTATTTTTTAATAATTTTTTGTTATTATTATTAATATATTTAATATTTAAAAATAAAATAATTTATAATATTAAAGATAATAAAAATTCCAATGAAAAAAATTAATGAAAAAGTTCAATTAATAGGTATTATTTGTGGGATAAAAGAATATTACTAGAGTAATAATTTAAATTTGACATATTTATGTTATGAATTAACTAATTCTTTCATTAGAAGTAATTGCTAATTTACTATAAAATGGTTTAAGAGACCAGTACTTGCTTTCAGTCATCTAATGAAGAATAATTATTGATTCAATTAATAAAATTTTTAATTGAAATTCTTTCAATTACAATAGGTATAAAACTATGATTTGCTCCGCAAATTTCAGAACATTGACCATAAAATAAACCTGGCCAATTAATAAAAAATCTTGTTTGGTTTAATCGGCCAGGATTAGCATCAACTTTTACTCTTAAAGAAGGAATAGTTCATGAGTTTATTAACATTGGCAAAGATCTAGCCAAAGCCATATCTAATCAACATCTAGTACCTATACCTTCTATATTGTCTTCCTTTCCTAATTCTATGTTATTTTTACCAACAGATAATCTTGAGATTGAATTACTTATAAATGGGCTTAGAAACGCATGTGCTACGGGTTTTGATGATATTTCAACAACATTTATTAAAAGGTATAAGGATTTATTAATACCTTTTATTACCCATATCTGTAATCTAGCGATTTCTTCTGGTGAATTCCCCTTAGTTTATAAAAAATCCCAGGTTGTACCAATTTTCAAGAGTGGTGACAGAAGCTGTGTCAACAACTATAGGCCTATTTCTTTACTTCCTATATTCTCAAAAATATTAGAACGAATTATGAATAAAATATTGGTAAAATTACTCGAAAATAATAATCTCATATCCGAATGTCAATTTGGCTTTCGGTCAGGCAAATCAACTTCGGATGCAGTACATCATCTCACCGAATATATTGTACAAAATTTGGACAGCAAAAAAAAGGTATTAGTAATATTTTTAGATTTAGCTAAGGCGTTTGACACAGTTTCGGTCAACATTCTTGTTGATAAACTGGAAAAGTTGGGAATAAGAGGTGTTCCACTTCAATTATTCACGGACTATTTAAGCAATCGGGAACAATATGTTAAAACTGATGAATATTTGAGCAAATCCATTACAGTTTCACATGGTGTTCCTCAGGGGAGTATTTTAGGTCCAACCCTATTTTTATGCTATATTAATGACTTATTTAACCTCCAACTGAGTAATGGTAAAATAATATCCTTTGCCGACGGCACTGCGTTCTTATTTAGTGGCAATTCTTGGAAGGAGGTCTTTTGTAACGCTCAAGAAGGCTTTGACGCTGTTGTAAAATGGCTAGATCTTAACTATTTAACTTTAAATGTATCCAAAATAAAATATCTAACTTTCTATTTAACACAAGTGAACTTACAAGTAGTTTCTTCATTTAAGTTAATAAAACATTCTTTTTCCTCGCTTGAGGACCACAATAATTGCTCATGTACTGAATTACGACGTATAAGTGAAATCAAATATCTAGGAATACTTATTGACGATCAATTAAATTTTAAACCTCATATTAAACTGCTTTCTAATAGAATCCGTAAGTTAATGTACATGTTTAAAAATCTAAGACATATTGGTAATGACGAGGTGATAAAGACAGTATACTATGCTATGTGTCAATCACTCTTAACGTACTGTAACACATCTTGGGGTGGTGCACCTAAGAGTACACTATTAAAACTAGAAAGAGCTCAGAGAGCATTACTAAAAGTTTCCTATTCCCTACCATTTTCCTTTCCTAACAGAATTATATAGTATGGCTAAAGTACTTACAGTTCGACAATTATTTGTGCTCAGTACTGTACTCAAAAAACATTCATTACTTACATACACTCCTAAAAAATTTAATAGCAAACGAAGAAAGGAATTAGTTTGCACTACAAAAGTTATTAATACTAAATTTTCAAAAAGATTTTTCTGTTTTTTAGGAGATTTTATTTATAATATTATTAACAAAGACCTAGAGATTTACCCCCTTTCTAAATCTATCTGTAAAAAACGGGTAACCAATTGGCTTTCTAACCTCGATTATAAGCAAACTGAAGAATTAATTCTGCCTGAGGAATAGCTACATATGTGTATATACATAATATTAATATTTACATGATAATACATGAAACGCAATCAAAAATTTTTCTAATATATCATACATACTATACATACACACATATATATTTATACAACACACACACACACACCCTGCGATACAAAGTTGCATATGATTATAATATTTTATTTTGTTATATTTTTGTTTTTCTCAGATGGTAATGTCAATTGTTTTTTTTGTTGTCTTGCTTAAGTTAGTCTTAAGTCTTGCTTAATTGTTTTCTTTTTTAATTTACCTTCGAGTGTTTTAATTGTCCCACTAGTTTAGGGGTGAGGGCCTGGTTGGCTGTCATACAGGTAGCCTTAGTACAGCATCCAGTCTCTCACAAACATTATTTTCATACTTTCGTACCACTCGATAAAATTGTTCATCTAGTATAAGTTAATTATGTTTGTGAAAGAAGAAAATAAAGATTTGGTTGGTTGGTTGGTTGGTTGAGTGAATAACGTCAGTAGCTGTAATTAAAATAAGAATTTGATTATTTATAGGTAAAACAATTCGATTATCAACATCTAATAAACGAAAATTAGCTAAATTGTCGGCTGATTGAATTATATATGAATCAAATTCAACATTATTAAAATCAGAGTATTCATAGCTTCAATATCATTGATGTCCAATGGATTTTAAGGTGATTAGGGGATTATTAAGTTCATCTAATAAATTTAAAAGTCGTAAAGAGGGTAAAGCAATAAAAATAAGAGTAATTGCTGGTAAAATAGTTCAAATTAATTCAATTAATAAATAAATTAATTATTAAATATGAAACTAAAATTGTAATTATAATTAAAATAATTAAAGTATGATCGTGAAAAAAAATAATTTGTTCTATTAATGGAGAAGCTCTATTTTGATAGTTAAGACTAGATCATGTTGCCATATTCTAAAAAAAGGATAATCCTTTATAAATGGGGTTTAAATCCATTACATATAGTCTGCCATATTAGAAGTTACTTAAAATAAAATAGGTAATTCATTATAAGAATGTTCAGCTGGGGGTAAATTTTGATATCACTTAATAGACGAAGATATATTTGAGGAAAAAAGGATTAAGCGTTGATTAATTATAGATTCTCATACAATAAGTACTATTATAATTATAGAAAAAAGAGAAATATAGGAACCGAAAGAAGAAATAATATTTCATGAAATAAAACTATCAGGATAGTCTGAATAACGTCGAGGTATTCCAGCTAAACCTAAAAAATGTTGAGGGAAAAAAGTTAAATTAACTCCAATAAATATAGAAATAAATTGAATTTTTAGTAAGTAAGGATTTATAAATAATACTGTAAATAAGGGATATCAATGAATAAATCCTCCAAAAATAGCAAATACAGCTCCCATAGATAAAACATAATGAAAATGAGCTACAACATAATAAGTATCATGAAGGGTAATATCAATTGAAGAATTAGCTAATACAACTCCTGTTAAACCTCCCACTGTAAATAGAAAAATGAATCCTAATCTTCATAATATTGATGGACTATAATTAATTTGAGTTCCGTGAAGTGTAGCTAATCAACTAAAAATTTTAATTCCTGTTGGTACAGCAATAATTATAGTAGCTGAAGTAAAATAAGCTCGTGTATCGATATCTATACCTACTGTAAATATATGGTGGGCTCAAACAATAAATCCAAGAAGACCAATTGCTATTATAGCATAAATTATTCCTAAATAACCAAAAGTTTCTTTTTTACCTCTTTCTTGGGAAATTATATGAGAAATTATACCGAAACCTGGTAAAATTAAAATATTAACTTCTGGATGACCAAAAAATCAGAATAAATGTTGATAGAGAATTGGGTCACCACTCCCAGCAGGGTCAAAAAATGAAGTGTTTAAATTACGATCTTTAAGAAGTATGGTAATAGCTCCAGCTAGTACAGGTAAAGATAATAATAAAAGAAGAGCTGTAATACCAACAGATCAAACAAATAATGGTATTTGATCAAAAGATATATTATTAATTCGTATATTAATAATGGTTGTAATGAAATTAATTGCTCTTAAAATTGAAGAAATACCAGCTAAATGTAAAGAAAAAATAGCTAAATCAACAGAAGATCCTCCATGAGCTATATTAGATGAAAGTGGGGAATAAACTGTTCATCCTGTTCCTGCTCCATTTTCGACAATTCTTCTTGAAATTAATAAAATTAATGATGGGGGTAAAAGTCAAAATGTTATATTATTTATTCGGGGGAAAGCTATATCAGGGGCTCCTAATATAAGAGGTACTATTCAATTTCCAAATCCTCCAATTATAATGGGTATTACTATAAAAAAAATTATAATAAAAGCATGAGCAGTTACATTAGTATTATAAATTTGATCATCTCCAATTAATGATCCTGGATTTCCTAGTTCAGTTCGAATTAATAAACTTAAAGAAGTTCCGACTATTCCTGCTCAAATTCCAAAAATAAAATATAAGGTTCCAGTATCTTTATGATTTGTAGACAAAAGTCATTTTCGCAAAATAAAATGGCTGAGTTGTAAGCGATAAATTGTAAATTTATTGACGAGGGATAATCTCTTTTATTAAGTTGTCTTATATTCAAATAATGATTCAAAATTGCGAATTTTAAGGTGTAAATAATACTAAGGCTTAAAGAAATTTCTTTATAAATAATTTTGAAGATTATTAGTTTATAGTTAACTTAAAACCTTAAAAAAAGTTCTAATGATTATACCTGATAAAGAAATAAAATTAAAAAAATAAATTAAAATTAAAAAATTATTTTTAATGTAAATTTTAAATCATTTTAATTTTAGAGAAACAATTAAAGGGAAGAATAAATAATTCGAATATAAAAAATAATAAAATTAAACAAAATAGCTTTTTGTGCAGCAATTTGTCATAAAAATTCAAATAAAACTTGCAAGCACGAGGTTTATTAAACTAAATCTTTCATTAAATACATTATTATAACTTAATTGTGTGATGGTTATATGGCAGTATGTCCTTGTTGTGTTCCAGCTGCAACTGCAGCAGCAGTTACTTATGGTGTTTTAACAATGTTCGGGATAACATTTGATAAAAAATTGATTATTTACTCAGCACCTGTGATATCTTTCTCTGTCTTTGCAGGGTATAGTATTTACAAGGTTAGCAAAAATTACGATAGTGAGAAAAGTTGCTGTACAATGCAAAAGAATGTAGAAGAAAACTTGTTGTATAGTACAAATTTAATTAACAATAATACAGATGTTTGCTATACCACAGATCATTATCCTGTAGATGAAGAAAGTCATACTGTAGATAATTCTCTCTCAACTATAAAACCATCTTCTGACTACTTATCTAGAACAATTTATCATTGCTGTTGAAATTCCTTGAGAATTATAAATCTTATACGCCGCAGATAATAAAAATAGAGTTGGTCTTTCATTAGACCTCTTGCATAACCTGTTCCAAACTGTGATTTGATTGTCACTAAAACATAAAAACACTCACGTGGATCATTGTTTGGTGACGTTTTGCAAAAATCTACTCTATAAGAATTTCTACCTCAGAATGAGGTTATGCAAGAGGTCTATTGTGTATAGTATATATAAATTAGATTTTAAAAGAGACTAGGAAGTCCGCGCGCAAAAAGTCTCAGAAGCTGCAAAAATGATGTTTAGAGTGTCAAAATAGTGGTTTAAATCCGTAAGAAAATGTTATAAAAGACCCAAAAACCTTATGGATTTTGTTAAATAAATAGTATTTGCTAGGTACAGGACAAATTATATATCCGAAAATTAGTGCTGGGGCCTTCGGCTTTAGGCTCATTTTTGTACATTTAATTTTCAGCAAAACAACTTTTGGCGGATAGACTACATAAGTTAACATAAAAATTGCAGTGCTTTACTCAAGCAGAAAGATTTAAGATATTTTTTCTGTGTTGAGATTTAGGAATTTTCATTGATTCCCTGTATTTGGTAACAGTACGCCTAGAGATTTTGATGCCTTGTGATTGTAGTGCCGTACATATCTTTGCATCTGACACTGCTGCTCTTTGGTCTTCAGAGTCAATTAGTGCTTTAATTTTGTGTTTGATCACTTTATTTGAGTAAACATTCTCTGAAATAGCAGATTGTATAGCGGGAGTCAGAAAATATTTTATACTGAACGTTCCAAATTCCGTGCGTATAGTTTTATTCGATATTCTGCTGATAGTAGACTCGTGACACTCTAAACGTTCAACCAAGCTCTTAAGTGTCATAGGCTTTATATATACTGGACCTTCAAGAAAGAACGCGTATTTCTCTTCTAATATAGCATTTGTCACTTTAATTAATGCTTTATTACAATTTGATACTGCGAGTAGTATAGCATTTGCGCGTTGTATATTGTTCTTACAATATTCTTTTTCTGTTTCGGAGAGGTCTTGTTGTTTTATAATATTTATATATTCTCTATTTATTTCTATAGATGGAAGAGATTTGTCATTTAACACCGCAGAAAAGCTATTGGATATTTCATCGCGTATCACAATGACGTCTGGAATAAGAGTTTGCACCTTGTTGCTAGAAAAATTGCTTCCTGGTTTTTGGGTTAAGTTTGTTGATGAGTTTTATCTTATTTAATATATCGCCTTCACTTGTGCCAATTATAGTTTTCAGCTTTTTCAATTCAGATTTCGCTATTAAATCTAGATTTTCTAGGATTTTTATCATGATATCATCTAATATCCCATTTTCTGCGCACTGTATTTTGAGACATTCTTTTAGATTTCTTGCATACACTCCTGTTGGCTCAAGAGTTTGTAATTTTGGCAAGATTGCTTCAATATCCTCGATGCTTTTTCCAATCTCTAACGCGATATTTTCTATAGATTCTGTGATATAACCATTCTCATCAACATATTTTGTAACAGCATGCCCATGCACTGCGTTTTCATTTTGCCCTTGGAAAAGCAGATTTATTTGTCCTTGTAGATGTTGTTGTAATGTAACTTCTTCTGTTTGGCTGAGAATTAACTTTTCTTGACTATTTAACTTTTCTTCAGGACCTTCGTTTATTTCATTATTTGTGTTTTCCAAATCTATAAACGGATTTAACTCTGCTTCTTGCACGAGATAATCAGATAATTCATGGGAATGCATCTGTAATATTTCAAGCGATATACGCATCTCTTTTGTAATTTGCAGAGAATGCGTTTGCACATTAGTAATTTTCTGACTTTCTGCATTTCTTGCCAACATACAAATCTTACAAATGGATTGTTTAGTAGTTCGCGGCCGCAAAGATGAAGTGATAGCTAAAGTAGTATAAAATAGGTGTAATAAATTTTTATTTTATTTCAGGCAAGAGACTGATTTAAAATTTATCAAAACTATAAAGACCCGCATGCCAGTTTTATACTGCTTTAACTGTAGCACTGCCTTAAGTAAGTGTACACGCGCATGAATTTGAATGACATGATTCTTTTAGATTACTAGTTTAATTTCTAAGTCAAATATTATATATTTGCGAAGAGATTAACTAAGTAATACTTTAAAAATCAGGCCAAAAAGATCAGCGCATGTGACTTATGAAGGCAGTACCATATACCAAATCTAACAAATAATAGAGCACTTTAGCTTCGTCTTTCTTAAAAATTTAAGTGCGCTCTTTGCCGGCAGTGCCTAGTACAGCTAACTCAAATCTCATCTTCAAAGTCTTATCTTAAATTTTTTAATAAAATACGCGGCGATTACATGCTGTGATTTGGTATGATACTTCAATAAATTTATTTGATGTTATCACATGGAATACAACTTTAAAAGGAGTTACAAGCGATAAACCCGAATTATGGATTAGCGATATGGTATATATTATTAATAGCTGGTTTTTTAGCCTTTAGTTGATAAGCAATTAAAGTAGCAATTATATGAATAAATGCATTAACTTTTCTAGCTGCAGTTTGTTTTTTAGATAGTCAAAAACAGTTTCTACGATAGAGCGCTTTCTTAGGAATATTTTTTCTTCTAGAGATAAGAGACAGTTTTTCATCCCTTTTTTTAATCCAGTGACTAATTTGAGTCCTCGCTTATATAAAGCTAAAAATAACGATTTGGAGATATAACCTTTATCACCAAACAAGAGTCCTTTGATATCATTACTCATTGTCATAACTTGCGATCTGTCGTCCTTGTTACCTTTGCTCATTGATACTTTTACTAATCCTCCTTTTTCATTAATAATAATATGCAGCTTAAAACCAAAAAACCATCCCTTCGTAGTCTTTCCTAATGCTGCTATCCCTTTGAATACTTTGTTTCTGGAGATTCTTTTATTAGACCTCTTGCATAACCTGTTCCAAACTGTGATTTGATGGTCACTAAAACATAAAAACACTCACGTAGATCATGATGTTGCGGCGTTTTAAAAAAATCTACTTTATAACAAGTTATAGATCAGAATGAGGTTATGCAAGAGGTCTATTGTGACAAACGGATATCGAAGTAGAATCTATATAAGAAATATTACTACTTTTAGAAAGTAAAGTATGTAATAAAACAGATAATGTCATTACTACCCTCGGCATTAATGCTACAAATCTTTCATAACTTGGCATCAATGGAAATTCTGATCTATATAACTGCAAATACGAGTTATAGAAAAATTTAAAATTTTTACACGGTGATTGTTGGAATACCTAATATTATTATTGTTATTATTTCAGACTCAGAAAGTCCTGGTACTCTAGTCGGATTTATGTTTGTACCAACTGAGATCGATCTTTTATCCATCTCTTTTTTACACTCACTGCTAAAATCATAGATGAAACAAAATAAATTTGTGATATCTTTTTTCATGGGTAAGTCTCGATTGTTTGATCAAACCTTATCTTTACCTACCTAATCATATTCTGCCAACCTCTATTAATCCATAATTCGGGTGATAAAGATGTAAGAGTTTTTCATAAAGCTATATAGTATTTCTGTGAAAACCAAGCAGCAGTAAGATTACACAGTCAAATACTTTAGTTAGCACTATAAATTCCAAGATTAAAATCAAGAAATTTATTTATATACTTATTATACTTTTCAAAATTGACGCCTCTTAAAAAGACAGCTCGTTATGTATTGATTATATATGCCACTCGCATTCTTGCTAGTTCTTTGTGAAGCATAAAGAGTAACAAACACCGTAGAATTTAAAACCTCTCTAGTTTCCAAATCCATCATAACATGAAATTTACGATAACGTTTTAAGCCTTTATATTTTCTATCTGTAGTAATTCTTTCATGCCAACCACTGAAATTATAAACGCTAATCCCTTTGCTATCCGCAGCAACAAACATAGGAGAAGTCTTATCTCTTACATAACTTTTTGCTTGCGATCTAAAGTTTTGATCCTTCTACACATAGTAGTATAGTCAGGAATTTCATCTAGTATTAATTTCTGCCGATCTCGTTTAACCCTTCAAAACTACAAATCGAATCTATTTGCTCATGAAAAGGTGATAATTTGTCGTCTCTAAATGAAGATAATGTATGAAGATATAGTTAAGTAATCACTATTTATTTAGGTAGCGGGATAGGTAGATACTTTAGGTAGCGGGATAACATGAGCCATCTTCCAAGCCGCAGGGAATAATTTGGAGGTGAAAGAAAAATTTATAATGTGAGTGATAACTGGACTTACGAGATCTAATGTTAGCATCTCAGATAATTTATTATCCATGTTGAAAAATAATCCTCAAAGTGTAAAATACAACTTTTTCAAAGCTGACTATGATTTAATAAATAATTATCTTTTAAGTATTGAATGGCATTACGTTTTTATTGGCAGTGATAGTACCGATGATTTGTATGATCTAGACTCCCATCTATACCAGGCGCCCATAGATCCTTTTTCTCTAGCTCAGGCTTTAAATCAATATTGGCAGCTTTGGCCAATAAATTTGCAGCCGTATTGCTATTTTGAACATGACAAATCGAATTAGGACATCCTGGTATCGGAAGTTTATAGTCATAATTACCTGAATTAATCTGCCGGCCAATCTCCCACATCTTCTCCATCTTGCCCTGGATTTCTTCATCTGTTCCTGTGATGGTGTAGACTTTTACCCTATTTCTTATATTCAAGTCTTCTCCCAATAATTTTTTCATTTTCTTCTATATAATCAGTATAAATTACTTTTAGATCATCTGTAAGCATACCGCTATCCTTCTCCGGTCCTGCTCTTAAGATCTTGTTGTGACTTTGACTATCAGTACTTAAAATATAGAGATGTTGCGCCAGACCAAAAGTCCTCTCTACTGGTCTTGCAAAAAATTCAATAGTTGATGATTTCATAGTTTATGTAGTTATATGGGATAGGGTTAACACCCTCGCCTTTTGGCGAACACTTTAGTATTATTATCTAGGAAATGTGCTAAGGGAGGACAAATGGAATATAGGAGAGGATCCCACAGCCTATATGACCTAAAGTATCATATAGTATTTTGTACTAAGTATAGGTATAGAGTTTTAACTGGGCAAGTTGCTATTAGAACTAGGGAAGTAATCCGAGAAATATGTGCTGCTAATTACATAAATATAATTAGTGGCTGTATGAGTCCTGATCACGTACATATATTAGCATCGGTTCCGCCTAGTATATCAATATCTAAAGCTGTGCAATATATTAAAGGTAGAAGTAGTCGTAAGTTGCTACAGGAATTTGCACTGCTCCGTAAGCGGTATTGGGGACAACATCTTTGGGCCAGAGGGTATTTTGTTGTGACAGTTGGCAATGTGAATTCAGAAGAAGTGCTGTCCTTTAAGTAAAATAAGGGGGATAAATCTTAATAAATTAATTTCTAATCCAATTCAACATCCTAACCATGAATTAGAAGAAATAGAAATTAAGGTTCTATAAAATAAAATAAAAAAAAAATATTTTATTAGAGTTAGATAATATAAGAATAAAAAATAAGAATTAAATTATTCTAAGATGAAATTTATTCACATTATAAAATTATATTTTAGTGTAAGATGCACAATAATTTTTGAAGTTATTAGGTATAGTTTAATTCTATAAAATATAATAAAGGTAATAAAAATTTTATATAATTTATCCTATCAGAATAATCCTTTAATCAGGCACTTTATTAAATTTAAAAAAAAGGATTTCCTTTATATTTGAGGTATGAACCCAAAAGCTTTATTTAGCTTATTTTTAATTAAATTATTTATATAAAATTTATTAACTACGGTTTAGTAAATTTTATATAAATAATTATAAATATATGTATATATATATATATGTATATTAAATATTTAAATTATAAAAATAATATTAATTAATTAAATTTTTAATTAATTAATAAATATATATATATATGTCGGAAGAAGTACTCAGTAAAGAGTTATGTTTGAGCTGGTTGCTAATTTAACATATGATTTTAATTATTTAGTAACACTACTTGTAAATTTTAATTTAATTTAGTCTTAATTAATCTATATTCACATAATTTTTATATTCTTCGATTTGTTATTTTTTAATTAGAAATTACTATATTGTTTATGTGATATCGCTCTATGGAAGTCTGAGGATCAAATTATGTTTGTACAATTGTTCATTTTAAAAGTAGATTTCGTAGTTAACTTGCTGAAGCTTGTTATTAAATCCTAATCTATTTTTGTCTGATTTAAACTAGATTTTTGTCATTTTTATATTGTTTGGATTTTAACTCTTTTAATTTAAAAATTACTATATTGTTAACGTATTACTATCGCCCTAGGAAGCACCGTCTATTGAATTAAGTATGTACAGTAATTCATTTTATAACTAATTTTCTATAGCTTAATAAAACATGTTATTATGTCTTTATGTATTAAGGTTTAATTTAATTTAGATTTCTAATATTTTACTAGTTAAGATTCTTATCTTTTTTTGTTTAAAGTTTGTTACATTGTATTATTGTTGAATGACGACTTAGGATCAAATTATGACTTGAATTTATTGTAAATTATAAAAGAGATTTCTGTAGCTGACTAAACCATGTTAAAAGACCCTAATTTAATTTAGTATAAATTAATCTAGATTTATTTCATTTTAATATCATTTAAATTGTAACCTTTTCATAAAAAGTTGTTGTATCATGATTTACGTCCAATCAGAGCAGAGGTAAACCTCGAGCAAGGTCGAGGCGCCATCTTAACTTGAGCAGCAGAATAGTCTGTCGGAAAAACGGGATTAATTTTGGAGGCTTCGATGGAGGTGGTTGGTACAAGAGTGTATTCTGAAAAAGCTAGAACAAGTTTCGATTGGTGTCGCGAACTCGCTGCTCAGATCTGTATTATTAATTTCTTCATCTTATCTAACTATTGTAAAATAACGAATAAAGTAAAATTAATATTTTGTAACTTTGTTTTGTGCTTGCACTTAGCCCTAATGACGCCCACGAGACCAGCAGTTACTAAAGAAGCCGAAGCCAATACGCATTCTCCGATATATATATATATTAAATTTTTGTTTAATTAAAATTTATATTTATAATTTATTTTTATTTAATTTGAATTATAATTGATTTATAATTTAATTAATTTTTATAATAATATTACTAGAAGAAAAATAAGAGAAATAATAAAAATTTATTAATGTTTATTAAATATATAATATAAAAAAAAAAAACAAAAATCTATGTAAAAAATGAAATGAATAAATAAAAAATTTATGTAAATTTTAGTATAAAATTTAATTATTTTAATTATTAATTTTAATATACAGTTATTAAAATTAAAAATTTAAGAAATTAAGATTTAGTAATATTTAATTTAATAACTAATTTTGTGCCAGCAGTTGCGGTTAAACAAAAGTTAAATTAAATTATTTCAGTATATAACAAATAAAAAATTTAATTAAAATACTAAAATAGTAAATAAAATATTATTGAAACTTAAATAATATGGCGGTATTTTAGTTCATTTAGTCAGTATCTGTCTAGTAATTGATAATCCACGAATAAATTTACTTAATTTATAATTTTGTATATCATTGTTAAAAAAATATTTTTTAATAAAAATAATATTTTAAAATTTAAAATAAAATTTAATTCAGATCAAGATGCAGATTTTAATTAAGTTTAAGATGGGTTACAATAAATTTATTTAAGTGGAAAGAATTTTGTAAAATTTGATTAAAAATTGATTTTAAATGTAATTTTAATTAGTTTAATATAATGATTAAAAATTGAAATATGTACATATTGCCTGTCACTTTCATTTAAAAATTGAAATAAGTCGTAACAAAGTAGAGGTACTGGAAAGTGTTTCTAGAATGAACAAATTAGAGATTGTTAAGTATTTCATTTACATTGAAAAGAAATTAAAATAATTAATTAATTTGAGGGGGAAAATTAATTAAATATAAATAATAAAAAAAAATTTTAATATTGGGGGATATTGAAGTATTTTTAAATAGTTGAAAATAAATTATTAATAAAGTAGTTTTTGTTTAATGTATCTTGTGTATCAGTTTATTAAAAAATAATTTTTTTTTACAAAAAAACTCGAATTTAAAAGTTAATTAATTAAAAAAGTTAATGTAGAAAAATTATTTTTAATAATTAATTTGAAATGAAATGTTAATCGTTTTTAAATATATCTAGTTATTTTAGAAAAAAATTTAATTTTAAATTTAAACAAATTTATTTTTAATTATAATTAAAAATAAAATTTTATAATTAAATATATTAAGGGATAAGCTTTATTATTAAAATTTATAATAAATTTAAATTTAAAATAAAAATTTTAAAATTTATATTGTTTAAAAATTTTAATTTATTATAAAAAATTTAATTTTATATAAAATAATAATGAAAATAAAAAAAATTTAGTAATAATGATAAAATTAGTATATTATATAAAAAAAAATAATTTAATTAATTTAAAATAAGTTAAAGGAATTCTTGGAGTCCAAATTGCCATGTATTTTATTTTATTAGCACTTACTGATCAGAACATTAATTTCAGTCCAGGAGTATATTTATGGAAAGAAGAGTGTTGGTTACTGGTGGAACCAGAGGAATTGGGAAAAATATAGCTCTTTCCTTTGAAGCAGCTGGTTATAAAGTAGCTGTCAATTATTTTGACGAAGAAAGCGTTGGTATACAATTTGAGAAAGAAACTGATATTAAGGCAGTGAGATGGGATGTTTCGAATTTTAAAGAATGTGAGCGTGGAATACTAGAGATAGAAAAATTTTTAGGTGGGAATGTTGAGATACTAATTAATAATGCTGGAATAGTACGCGATGCTATGCTGCATAAACAATCGGAGAGTATTCACAATTAGATAGAAGTATGATATGATCACTTTTTTAAAAACTAAAGAGTGGTTTTATGGTTTGTTGTAAGGGATGTGGCTCTGATAGCTTGGTAAAAAATGGCATTGTGAGGGGTGTACAGCGTTATAAGTGCAGATCATGCTTTCTAAGGGCGATCTGCGCAAGAAGCCTCAAACAGCTGTTAAGAAAGCATTATGCGTTATGCTATATAGTCTTGGTAAGGGCTCTTTTTCTATGTTAGGCAAGATATTAGGGCATTCGCCGTCCATAATTTATCGCTGGGTAGTAGAGGCGATGGGCAAGACTCAGGAGCCAGTTGTCTCTTCGGATATTATGGAGATGGAATTCGACGAGATGTGGCATTTTATTGGTTCAAAAAAAACAAGCTTTGGATCATTAAGGCAGTTGATCGTAGTACAAGGAGAACCGTTGCCTGGGTTACAGGCAATCGTGATACTGCAACATTCCAAAAGCTCTACAACAAAGTGAGTCATCTGAAAGAATGTCATTTTTATACGGATGATTGGGATGCTTTTTCTAAAATTTTACCCAAAGAGCGTCATACAATTGGAAAGTCTGGCTCAGTATGTATCGAGAGAGATAATAGCAACACGCGACATCATTTAGGCCGAATGACACGGCGCACTAAAATCGTTTCTAAAAAAGAGTCAATGGTATACGGATCCATCAAGCTTTGGTGCGCTCTTACTATGACACAAATATTCAAACAATATCAAGAACAGCTCTTATCTATCTTTATGTGAAAACTCTCCTTATATAATTATTTATTAATCGATCAATTAGGAAAATACTATAATTGATATAAACTGAGATCAAAAACAGAAGAATATTTTATAGTATTAAAATCTGGATGCAAACTAACACAAATTGTTCATCATTTTATAATTATAACTTGCATTAGATATTGTATTTACAATGCAATATTGTATCTTTAATAATAGTTATATATAATGCTGGTTGAATAAAATAACTTATTTTTAACTAAGAATCATTTTATAGAAATAACAAAATAGCTTTTTGTGCAGCAATTTGTCATAAAAATTCAAATAAAACTTGCAAGCACGAGGTTTATTAAACTAAATCTTTCATTAAATACATTATTATAACTTAATTGTGTGATGGTTATATGGCAGTATGTCCTTGTTGTGTTCCAGCTGCAACTGCAGCAGCAGTTACTTATGGTGTTTTAACAATGTTCGGGATAACATTTGATAAAAAATGGATTATTTACTCAGCACCTGTGATATCTTTCTCTGTCTTTGCAGGGTATAGTATTTACAAGGTTAGCAAAAATGACGATAGTGAGAAAAGTTGCTGTACAATGCAAAAGAATGTAGAAGAAAACTTGTTGTATAGTACAAATTTAATTAACAATAATACAGATGTTTGCTATACCACAGATCATTATCCTGTAGATGAAGAAAGTCATATTGTAGATAATTCTCTCTCAACTATAAAACCATCTTCTGACATTTAACTTATCTAGAACAATTTATCATTGCTGTTGAAATTCCTTGAGAATTATAAATCTTATACGCCGCAGATAATAAAAATAGAGTTGGTCTTTCATTAGACCTCTTGCATAACCTGTTCCAAACTGTGATTTGATTGTCACTAAAACATAAAAACACTCACGTGGATCATTGTTTGGTGACGTTTTGCAAAAATCTACTCTATAAGAATTTCTACCTCAGAATGAGGTTATGCAAGAGGTCTATTGTGTATAGTATATATAAATTAGATTTTAAAAGAGACTAGGAAGTCCGCGCGCAAAAAGTCTCAGAAGCTGCAAAAATGATGTTTAGAGTGTCAAAATAGTGGTTTAAATCCGTAAGAAAATGTTTTAAAAGACCCAAAAACCTTATGGATTTTGTTAAATAAATAGTATTTGCTAGGTACAGGACAAATTATATATCCGAAAATTAGTGCTGGGGCCTTCGGCTTTAGGCTCATTTTTGTACATTTAATTTTCAGCAAAACAACTTTTGGCGGATAGACTACATAAGTTAACATAAAAATTGCAGTGCTTTACTCAAGCAGAAAGATTTAAGATATTTTTTCTGTGTTGAGATTTAGGAATTTTCATTGATTCCCTGTATTTGGTAACAGTACGCCTAGAGATTTTGATGCCTTGTGATTGTAGTGCCGTACATATCTTTGCATCTGACACTGCTGCTCTTTGGTCTTCAGAGTCAATTAGTGCTTTAATTTTGTGTTTGATCACTTTATTTGAGTAAACATTCTCTGAAATAGCAGATTGTATAGCGGGAGTCAGAAAATATTTTATACTGAACGTTCCAAATTCCGTGCGTATAGTTTTAATCGATATTCTGCTGATAGTAGACTCGTGACACTCTAAACGTTCAACCAAGCTCTTAAGTGTCATAGGCTTTATATATACTGGACCTTCAAGAAAGAACGCGTATTTCTCTTCTAATATAGCATTTGTCACTTTAATTAATGCTTTATTACAATTTGATACTGCGAGTAGTATAGCATTTGCGCGTTGTATATTGTTCTTACAATATTCTTTTTCTGTTTCGGAGAGGTCTTGTTGTTTTATAATATTTATATATTCTCTATTTATTTCTATAGATGGAAGAGATTTGTCATTTAACACCGCAGAAAAGCTATTGGATATTTCATCGCGTATCACAATGACGTCTGGAATAAGAGTTTGCACCTTGTTGCTAGAAAAATTGCTTCCTGGTTTTGGGTTAAGTTTGTTGATAAGTTTTATCTTATTTAATATATCGCCTTCACTTGTGCCAATTATAGTTTTCAGCTTTTTCAATTCAGATTTCGCTATTAAATCTAGATTTTCTAGGATTTTTATCATGATATCATCTAATATCCCATTTTCTGCGCACTGTATTTTGAGACATTCTTTTAGATTTCTTGCATACACTCCTGTTGGCTCAAGAGTTTGTAATTTTGGCAAGATTGCTTCAATATCCTCGATGCTTTTTCCAATCTCTAACGCGATATTTTCTATAGATTCTGTGATGTAACCATTCTCATCAACATATTTTGTAACAGCATGCCCATGCACTGCGTTTTCATTTTGCCCTTGGAAAAGCAGATTTATTTGTCCTTGTAGATGTTGTTGTAATGTAACTTCTTCTGTTTGGCTGAGAATTAACTTTTCTTGACTATTTAACTTTTCTTCAGGACCTTCGTTTATTTCATTATTTGTGTTTTCCAAATCTATAAACGGATTTAACTCTGCCTCTTGCACGAGATAATCAGATAATTCATGGGAATGCATCTGTTATATTTCAAGCGATATACGCATCTCTTTTGTAATTTGCAGAGAATGCGTTTGCACATTAGTAATTTTCTGACTTACTGCATTTCTTGCCAACATACAAATCTTACAAATGGATTGTTTAGTAGTTCGCGGCCGCAAAGATGAAGAGATAGCTAAAGTAGTATAAAATAGGTGTAATAAATTTTTATTTTATTTCAGGCAAGAGACTGATTTAAAATTTATCAAAACTATAAAGACCCGCATGCCAGTTTTATACTGCTTTAACTGTAGCACTGCTTTAAGTAAGTGTACACGCGCATGAATTTGAATGACATGATTCTTTTAGATTACTAGTTTAATTTCTAAGTCAAATATTATATATTTGCGAAGAGATTAACTAAGTAATACTTTAAAAATCAGGCCAAAAAGATCAGCGCATGTGACTTATGAAGGCAGTACCATATACCAAATCTAACAAATAATAGAGCACTTTAGCTTCGTCTTTCTTAAAAATTTAAGTGCGCTCTTTGCCGGCAGTGCCTAGTACAGCTAACTCAAATCTCATCTTCAAAGTCTTATCTTAAATTTTTTAATAAAATACGCGGCGATTACATGCTGTGATTTGGTATGATACTTCAATAAATTTATTTGATGTTATCACATGGAATACAACTTTAAAAGGAGTTACAAGCGATAAACCCGAATTATAGATTAGCGATATGGTATATATTATTAATAGCTGGTTTTTTAGCCTTTAGTTGATAAGCAATTAAAGTAGCAATTATATGAATAAAAGCATTAACTTTTCTAGCTGCAGTTTGTTTTTTAGATAGTCAAAAACAGTTTCTACGATAGAGCGCTTTCTTAGGAATATTTTTTCTTCTAGAGATAAGAGACAGTTTTTCATCCCTTTTTTTAATCCAGTGACTAATTTGAGTCCTCGCTTATATAAAGCTAAAAATAACGATTTGGAGATATAACCTTTATCACCAAACAAGAGTCCTTTGATATCATTACTCATTGTCATAACTTGCGATCTGTCGTCCTTGTTACCTTTGCTCATTGATACTTTTACTAATCCTCCTTTTTCATTAATAATAATATGCAGCTTAAAACCAAAAAACCATCCCTTCGTAGTCTTTCCTAATGCTGCTATCCCTTTGAATACTTTGTTTCTGGAGATTCTTTTATTAGACCTCTTGCATAACCTGTTCCAAACTGTGATTTGATGGTCACTAAAACATAAAAACACTCACGTAGATCATGATGTTGCGGCGTTTTAAAAAAATCTACTTTATAAGAAGTTATAGATCAGAATGAGGTTATGCAAGAGGTCTATTGTGACAAACGGATATCGAAGTAGAATCTATATAAGAAATATTACTACTTTTAGAAAGTAAAGTATGTAATAAAACAGATAATGTCATTACTACCCTCGGCATTAATGCTACAAATCTTTCATAACTTGGCATCAATGGAAATTCTGATCTATATAACTGCAAATACGAGTTATAGAAAAATTTAAAATTTTTACACGGTGATTGTTGGAATACCTAATATTATTATTGTTATTATTTCAGACTCAGAAAGTCCTGGTACTCTAGTCGGATTTATGTTTGTACCAACTGAGATCGATCTTTTATCCATCTCTTTTTTACACTCACTGCTAAAATCATAGATGAAACAAAATAAATTTGTGATATCTTTTTTCATGGGTAAGTCTCGATTGTTTGATCAAAATTAGGCATAATTGTTCCTGTATTACTTAATAAGGTTAATAATAAATGGCCGGCGATTATATTAGCTGTAAGACGAACAGCTAAAGTTCCAGGGCGAATAATATTTCTAAATGTTTCAATTAACATTATAAAAGGCATTAAAATAGTAGGGGTTCCTTGAGGAATTATATGAATAAATATATGTTGTGTATTATTAATTCAACCATAAATTATAAATCTTAACCATAAAGTTAATGCTAAAGATAAAGAAATATTTGAATGACTAGAAGAAAAATAAAGAAATAAAAATAAAAGTTGATCCATTGTATCTATTAGGCCCTAAAAGAGTTTTAAATTCTTCATGTAATTTGGAAGAAATAAAATTTCAAAAAATAAAATGACGATTAGTAATTAATCAGAAAGAATAAGGAATAAATAATAAACCAATAAAGGTTCTTATTCAAATAATTGATAAATTAAAAATATTAGTAGAAGGATCAAAAATTGAAAATAAATTATTTATCATTTTCAGTTAAAATTATTTTTTAATAATTTTTTGTTATTATTATTAATATATTTAATATTTAAAAATAAAATAATTTATAATATTAAAGATAATAAAAATTCCAATGAAAAAAATTAATGAAAAAGTTCAATTAATAGGTATTATTTGTGGGATAAAAGAATATTACTAGAGTAATAATTTAAATTTGACATATTTATGTTATGAATTAACTAATTCTTTCATTAGAAGTAATTGCTAATTTACTATAAAATGGTTTAAGAGACCAGTACTTGCTTTCAGTCATCTAATGAAGAATAATTATTGATTCAATTAATAAAATTTTTAATTGAAATTCTTTCAATTACAATAGGTATAAAACTATGATTTGCTCCGCAAATTTCAGAACATTGACCATAAAATAAACCTGGCCAATTAATAAAAAATCTTGTTTGGTTTAATCGGCCAGGATTAGCATCAACTTTTACTCTTAAAGAAGGAATAGTTCATGAGTTTATTAACATTGGCAAAGATCTAGCCAAAGCCATATCTAATCAACATCTAGTACCTATACCTTCTATATTGTCTTCCTTTCCTAATTCTATGTTATTTTTACCAACAGATAATCTTGAGATTGAATTACTTATAAATGGGCTTAGAAACGCATGTGCTACGGGTTTTGATGATATTTCAACAACATTTATTAAAAGGTATAAGGATTTATTAATACCTTTTATTACCCATATCTGTAATCTAGCGATTTCTTCTGGTGAATTCCCCTTAGTTTATAAAAAATCCCAGGTTGTACCAATTTTCAAGAGTGGTGACAGAAGCTGTGTCAACAACTATAGGCCTATTTCTTTACTTCCTATATTCTCAAAAATATTAGAACGAATTATGAATAAAATATTGGTAAAATTACTCGAAAATAATAATCTCATATCCGAATGTCAATTTGGCTTTCGGTCAGGCAAATCAACTTCGGATGCAGTACATCATCTCACCGAATATATTGTACAAAATTTGGACAGCAAAAAAAAGGTATTAGTAATATTTTTAGATTTAGCTAAGGCGTTTGACACAGTTTCGGTCAACATTCTTGTTGATAAACTGGAAAAGTTGGGAATAAGAGGTGTTCCACTTCAATTATTCACGGACTATTTAAGCAATCGGGAACAATATGTTAAAACTGATGAATATTTGAGCAAATCCATTACAGTTTCACATGGTGTTCCTCAGGGGAGTATTTTAGGTCCAACCCTATTTTTATGCTATATTAATGACTTATTTAACCTCCAACTGAGTAATGGTAAAATAATATCCTTTGCCGACGGCACTGCGTTCTTATTTAGTGGCAATTCTTGGAAGGAGGTCTTTTGTAACGCTCAAGAAGGCTTTGACGCTGTTGTAAAATGGCTAGATCTTAACTATTTAACTTTAAATGTATCCAAAATAAAATATCTAACTTTCTATTTAACACAAGTGAACTTACAAGTAGTTTCTTCATTTAAGTTAATAAAACATTCTTTTTCCTCGCTTGAGGACCACAATAATTGCTCATGTACTGAATTACGACGTATAAGTGAAATCAAATATCTAGGAATACTTATTGACGATCAATTAAATTTTAAACCTCATATTAAACTGCTTTCTAATAGAATCCGTAAGTTAATGTACATGTTTAAAAATCTAAGACATATTGGTAATGACGAGGTGATAAAGACAGTATACTATGCTATGTGTCAATCACTCTTAACGTACTGTAACACATCTTGGGGTGGTGCACCTAAGAGTACACTATTAAAACTAGAAAGAGCTCAGAGAGCATTACTAAAAGTTTCCTATTCCCTACAATTTTCCTTTCCTACCACAGAATTATATAGTATGGCTAAAGTACTTACAGTTCGACAATTATTTGTGCTCAGTACTGTACTCAAAAAACATTCATTACTTACATACACTCCTAAAAAATTTAATAGCAAACGAAGAAAGGAATTAGTTTGCACTACAAAAGTTATTAATACTAAATTTTCAAAAAGATTTTTCTGTTTTTTAGGAGATTTTATTTATAATATTATTAACAAGGACCTAGAGATTTACCCCCTTTCTAAATCTATCTGTAAAAAACGGGTAACCAATTGGCTTTCTAACCTCGATTATAAGCAAACTGAAGAATTAATTCTGCCTGAGGAATAGCTACATATGTGTATATACATAATATTAATATTTACATGATAATACATGAAACGCAATCACAAGTTTACTAATATATCATACATACTATACATACACACATATATATTTATACAACACACACACACACACACACACCCTGCGATACAAAGTTGCATATGATTATAATATTTTATTTTGTTATATTTTTGTTTTTCTCAGATGGTAATGTCAATTGTTTTTTTTGTTGTCTTGCTTAAGTTAGTCTTAAGTCTTGCTTAATTGTTTTCTTTTTTAATTTACCTTCGAGTGTTTTAATTGTCCCACTAGTTTAGGGGTGAGGGCCTGGTTGGCTGTCATACAGGTAGCCCTAGTACAGCATCCAGTCTCTCACAAACATTATTTTCATACTTTCGTACCACTCGATAAAATTGTTCATCTAGTATAAGTTAATTATGTTTGTGAAAGAAGAAAATAAAGATTTGGTTGGTTGGTTGGTTGGTTGAGTGAATAACGTCAGTAGCTGTAATTAAAATAAGAATTTGATTATTTATAGGTAAAACAATTCGATTATCAACATCTAATAAACGAAAATTAGCTAAATTGTCGGTTGATTGAATTATATATGAATCAAATTCAACATTATTAAAATCAGAGTATTCATAGCTTCAATATCATTGATGTCCAATGGATTTTAAGGTGATTAGGGGATTATTAAGTTCATCTAATAAATTTAAAAGTCGTAAAGAGGGTAAAGCAATAAAAATAAGAGTAATTGCTGGTAAAATAGTTCAAATTAATTCAATTAATTGTTCTTCTAACAAAAATCGATTAATATATTTATTAAAAAATAAATTAATTATTAAATATGAAACTAAAATTGTAATTATAATTAAAATAATTAAAGTATGATCGTGAAAAAAAATAATTTGTTCTATTAATGGAGCTTAAAATAGAGCTTATTTTGATAGTTAAGATTAGATCATGTTGCCATATTCTACAAAAAGGATAATCCTTTATAAATGGGGTTTAAATCCATTACATATAGTCTGCCATATTAGAAGTTACTTAAAATAGGTAATTCATTATAAGAATGTTCAGCTGGGGGTAAATTTTGATATCACTTAATAGACGAAGATATATTTGAGGAAAAAAGGATTAAGCGTTGATTAATTATAGATTCTCATACAATAAGTACTATTATAATTATAGAAAAAAGAGAAATATAGGAACCGAAAGAAGAAATAATATTTCATGAAATAAAACTATCAGGATAGTCTGAATAACGTCGAGGTATTCCAGCTAAACCTAAAAAATGTTGAGGGAAAAAAGTTAAATTAACTCCAATAAATATAGAAATAAATTGAATTTTTAGTAAGTAAGGATTTATAAATAATCCTGTAAATAAGGGATATCAATGAATAAATCCTCCAAAAATAGCAAATACAGCTCCCATAGATAAAACATAATGAAAATGAGCTACAACATAATAAGTATCATGAAGGGTAATATCAATTGAAGAATTAGCTAATACAACTCCTGTTAAACCTCCCACTGTAAATAGAAAAATGAATCCTAATCTTCATAATATTGATGGACTATAATTAATTTGAGTTCCGTGAAGTGTAGCTAATCAACTAAAAATTTTAATTCCTGTTGGTACAGCAATAATTATAGTAGCTGAAGTAAAATAAGCTCGTGTATCGATATCTATACCTACTGTAAATATATTAATAACAAAAAATTATTAAAAAATAATTTTAACTGAAAATGATAAATAATTTATTTTCAATTTTTGATCCTTCTACTAATATTTTTAATTTATCAATTATTTGAATAAAAATCTTTATTGGTTTATTATTTATTCCTTATTCTTTCTGATTAATTCCTAATCGTCATTTTATTTTTTGAAATTTTATTTCTTCCAAATTACATGAAGAATTTAAAACTCTTTTAGGGCCTAATAGATACAATGGATCAACTTTTATTTTTATTTCTTTATTTTTCTTCTAGTCATTCAAATATTTCTTTATCTTTAGCATTAACTTTATGGTTAAGATTTATAATTTATGGTTGAATTAATAATACACAACATATATTTATTCATATAATTCCTCAAGGAACCCCTACTATTTTAATGCCTTTTATAATGTTAATTGAAACAATTAGAAATATTATTCGCCCTGGAACTTTAGCTGTTCGTCTTACAGCTAATATAATCGCCGGCCATTTATTATTAACCTTATTAAGTAATACAGGAACAATTATGCCTAATTTTGATCAAACAATCGAGACTTACCCATGAAAAAAGATATCACAAATTTATTTTGTTTCATCTATGATTTTAGCAGTGAGTGTAAAAAAGAGATGGATAAAAGATCGATCTCAGTTGGTACAAACATAAATCCGACTAGAGTACCAGGACTTTCTGAGTCTGAAATAATAACAATAATAATATTAGGTATTCCAACAATCACCGTGTAAAAATTTTAAATTTTTCTATAACTCGTATTTGCAGTTATATAGATCAGAATTTCCATTGATGCCAAGTTATGAAAGATTTGTAGCATTAATGCCGAGGGTAGTAATGACATTATCTGTTTTATTACATACTTTACTTTCTAAAAGTAGTAATATTTCTTATATAGATTCTACTTCGATATCCGTTTGTCACAAT
The DNA here is from genome assembly GCA_905147385.1 of Limenitis camilla. Lineage (NCBI taxonomy): Eukaryota > Metazoa > Arthropoda > Insecta > Lepidoptera > Nymphalidae > Limenitis > Limenitis camilla. The sequence continues at coordinate 791,729 of LR990254.1, forward strand.
AGACCTCTTGCATAACCTCATTCTGATCTATAACTTCTTATAAAGTAGATTTTTTTAAAACGCCGCAACATCATGATCTACGTGAGTGTTTTTATGTTTTAGTGACCATCAAATCACAGTTTGGAACAGGTTATGCAAGAGGTCTAATAAAAGAATCTCCAGAAACAAAGTATTCAAAGGGATAGCAGCATTAGGAAAGACTACGAAGGGATGGTTTTTTGGTTTTAAGCTGCATATTATTATTAATGAAAAAGGAGGATTAGTAAAAGTATCAATGAGCAAAGGTAACAAGGACGACAGATCGCAAGTTATGACAATGAGTAATGATATCAAAGGACTCTTGTTTGGTGATAAAGGTTATATCTCCAAATCGTTATTTTTAGCTTTATATAAGCGAGGACTCAAATTAGTCACTGGATTAAAAAAAGGGATGAAAAACTGTCTCTTATCTCTAGAAGAAAAAATATTCCTAAGAAAGCGCTCTATCGTAGAAACTGTTTTTGACTATCTAAAAAACAAACTGCAGCTAGAAAAGTTAATGCTTTTATTCATATAATTGCTACTTTAATTGCTTATCAACTAAAGGCTAAAAAACCAGCTATTAATAATATATACCATATCGCTAATCCATAATTCGGGTTTATCGCTTGTAACTCCTTTTAAAGTTGTATTCCATGTGATAACATCAAATAAATTTATTGAAGTATCATACCAAATCACAGCATGTAATCGCCGCGTATTTTATTAAAAAATTTAAGATAAGACTTTGAAGATGAGATTTGAGTTAGCTGTACTAGGCACTGCCGGCAAAGAGCGCACTTAAATTTTTAAGAAAGACGAAGCTAAAGTGCTCTATTATTTGTTAGATTTGGTATATGGCACTGCCTTCATAAGTCACATGCGCTGATCTTTTTGGCCTGATTTTTAAAGTATTACTTAGTTAATCTCTTCGCAAATATATAATATTTGACTTAGAAATTAAACTGGTACTCTAAAAGAATCATGTCATTCAAATTCATGCGCGTGTACACTTACTTAAGGCAGTGCTACAGTTAAAGCAGTATAAAACTGGCATGCGGGTCTTTATAGTTTTGATAAATTTTAAATCAGTCTCTTGCCTGAAATAAAATAAAAATTTATTACACATTTGTAAGATTTGTATGTTGGCAAGAAATGCAGTAAGTCAGAAAATTACTAATGTGCAAACGCATTCTCTGCAAATTACAAAAGAGATGCGTATATCGCTTGAAATATAACAGATGCATTCCCATGAATTATCTGATTATCTCGTGCAAGAGGCAGAGTTAAATCCGTTTATAGATTTGGAAAACACAAATAATGAAATAAACGAAGGTCCTGAAGAAAAGTTAAATAGTCAAGAAAAGTTAATTCTCAGCCAAACAGAAGAAGTTACATTACAACAACATCTACAAGGACAAATAAATCTGCTTTTCCAAGGGCAAAATGAAAACGCAGTGCATGGGCATGCTGTTACAAAATATGTTGATGAGAATGGTTACATCACAGAATCTATAGAAAATATCGCGTTAGAGATTGGAAAAAGCATCGAGGATATTGAAGCAATCTTGCCAAAATTACAAACTCTTGAGCCAACAGGAGTGTATGCAAGAAATCTAAAAGAATGTCTCAAAATACAGTGCGCAGAAAATGGGATATTAGATGATATCATGATAAAAATCCTAGAAAATCTAGATTTAATAGCGAAATCTGAATTGAAAAAGCTGAAAACTATAATTGGCACAAGTGAAGGCGATATATTAAATAAGATAAAACTCATCAACAAACTTAACCCAAAAACCAGGAAGCAATTTTTCTAGCAACAAGGTGCAAACTCTTATTCCAGACGTCATTGTGATACGCGATGAAATATCCAATAGCTTTTCTGCGGTGTTAAATGACAAATCTCTTCCATCTATAGAAATAAATAGAGAATATATAAATATTATAAAACAACAAGACCTCTCCGAAACAGAAAAAGAATATTGTAAGAACAATATACAACGCGCAAATGCTATACTACTCGCAGTATCAAATTGTAATAAAGCATTAATTAAAGTGACAAATGCTATATTAGAAGAGCAATACGCGTTCTTTCTTGAAGGTCCAGTATATATAAAGCCTATGACACTTAAGAGCTTGGCTGAACGTTTAGAGTGTCACGAGTCTACTATCAGCAGAATATCGAATAAAACTATACGCACGGAATTTGGAACGTTCAGTATAAAATATTTTCTGACTCCCGCTATACAATCTGCTATTTCAGAGAATGTTTACTCAAATAAAGTGATCAAACACAAAATTAAAGCACTAATTGACTCTGAAGACCAAAGAGCAGCAGTGTCAGATGCAAAGATATGTACGGCACTACAATCACAAGGCATCAAAATCTCTAGGCGTACTGTTACCAAATACAGGGAATCAATGAAAATTCCTAAATCTCAACACAGTAAAAATATCTTAAATCTTTCTGCTTGAGTAAAGCACTGCAATTTTTATGTTAACTTATGTAGTCTATCCGCCAAAAGTTGTTTTGCTGAAAATTAAATGTACAAAAATGAGCCTAAAGCCGAAGGCCCCAGCACTAATTTTCGGATATATAATTTGTCCTGTACCTAGCAAATACTATTTATTTAACAAAATCCATAAGGTTTTTGGGTCTTTTAAAACATTTTCTTACGGATTTAAACCACTATTTTGACACTCTAAACATCATTTTTGCAGCTTCTGAGACTTTTTGCGCGCGGACTTCCTAGTCTCTTTTAAAATCTAATTTATATATACTATACACAATAGACCTCTTGCATAACCTCATTCTGAGGTAGAAATTCTTATAGAGTAGATTTTTGCAAAACGTCACCAAACAATGATCCACGTGAGTGTTTTTATGTTTTAGTGACAATCAAATCACAGTTTGGAACAGGTTATGCAAGAGGTCTAATGAAAGACCAACTCTATTTTTATTATCTGCGGCGTATAAGATTTATAATTCTCAAGGAATTTCAACAGCAATGATAAATTGTTCTAGATAAGTTAAATGTCAGAAGATGGTTTTATAGTTGAGAGAGAATTATCTACAATATGACTTTCTTCATCTACAGGATAATGATCTGTGGTATAGCAAACATCTGTATTATTGTTAATTAAATTTGTACTATACAACAAGTTTTCTTCTACATTCTTTTGCATTGTACAGCAACTTTTCTCACTATCGTCATTTTTGCTAACCTTGTAAATACTATACCCTGCAAAGACAGAGAAAGATATCACAGGTGCTGAGTAAATAATCCATTTTTTATCAAATGTTATCCCGAACATTGTTAAAACACCATAAGTAACTGCTGCTGCAGTTGCAGCTGGAACACAACAAGGACATACTGCCATATAACCATCACACAATTAAGTTATAATAATGTATTTAATGAAAGATTTAGTTTAATAAACCTCGTGCTTGCAAGTTTTATTTGAATTTTTATGACAAATTGCTGCACAAAAAGCTATTTTGTTTAATTTTATTATTTGTTTATATTCGAATTATTTATTATTCCCTTTTATTTTTTTCTCTAAAATTAAAATGATTTAAAATTTACATTAAAAATAATTTTTGAATTTTAATTTATTTTTTTAATTTTATTTCTTTATCGGGTATAATCATCAGAACTTTTTTTTTAAGGTTTTAAGTTAACTATAAACTAATAATCTTCAAAATTATTTATAAATAAATTTCTTTAAGCCTTAGTATTATTTACACCTTAAAATTTGCAATTTTAAATCATTATTTGAATATACGACTACTTAATAAAAGAGATTATCCCTCGTCAATAAATTTACAATTTATCGCTTACAACTCAGCCATTTTATTTTGCGAAAATGACTTTTTTCTACAAATCATAAAGATATTGGAACCTTATATTTTATTTTTGGAAATTGTAGCAGGAATAGTCGGAACTTCTTTAAGTTTATTAATTCGAACTGAACTAGGAAATCCAGGATCATTAATTGGAGATGATCAAATTTATAATACTATTGTAACTGCTCATGCTTTTATTATAATTTTTTTTATAGTAATACCCATTATAATTGGAGGATTTGGAAATTGATTAGTACCTCTTATATTAGGAGCCCTTGATATAGCTTGCCCCCGAATAAATAATATAAGATTTTGACTTTTACCCCCATCATTAATTTTATTAATTTCAAGAAGAATTGTCGAAAATGGAGCAGGAACAGGATGAACAGTTTATCCCCCACTTTCATCTAATATCGCTCATGGAGGATCTTCTGTTGATTTAGCTATTTTTTCTTTACATTTAGCTGGTATTTCTTCAATTTTAGGGGCAATTAATTTCATTACAACCATTATTAATATACGAATTTATAATATATCTTTTGATCAAATACCATTATTTGTTTGATCTGTTGGTATTACAGCTCTTCTTTTATTATTATCTTTACCTGTACTAGCTGGAGCTATTACCATACTTCTTAAAGATCGTAATTTAAACACTTCATTTTTTGACCCTGCTGGGGGTGGTGACCCAATTCTCTATCAACATTTATTCTGATTTTTTGGTCATCCAGAAGTTTATATTTTAATTTTACCAGGTTTTGGTATAATTTCTCATATAATTTCCCAAGAAAGAGGTAAAAAAGAAACTTTTGGTTATTTAGGAATAATTTGTGCTATAATAGCAATTGGTCTTCTTGGATTTATTGTTTGAGCCCACCATATATTTACAGTAGGTATAGATATCGATACACGAGCTTATTTTACTTCAGCTACTATAATTATTGCTGTACCAACAGGAATTAAAATTTTTGGTTGATTAGCTACACTTCACGGAACTCAAATTAATTATAGTCCATCAATATTATGAAGATTAGGATTCATTTTTCTATTTACAGTGGGAGGTTTAACAGGAGTTGTATTAGCTAATTCTTCAATTGATATTACCCTTCATGATACTTATTATGTTGTAGCTCATTTTCATTATGTTTTATCTATGGGAGCTGTATTTGCTATTTTTGGAGGATTTATTCATTGATATCCCTTATTTACAGGATTATTTATAAATCCTTACTTACTAAAAATTCAATTTATTTCTATATTTATTGGAGTTAATTTAACTTTTTTCCCTCAACATTTTTTAGGTTTAGCTGGAATACCTCGACGTTATTCAGACTATCCTGATAGTTTTATTTCATGAAATATTATTTCTTCTTTCGGTTCCTATATTTCTCTTTTTTCTATAATTATAATAGTACTTATTGTATGAGAATCTATAATTAATCAACGCTTAATCCTTTTTTCCTCAAATATATCTTCGTCTATTAAGTGATATCAAAATTTACCCCCAGCTGAACATTCTTATAATGAATTACCTATTTTAAGTAACTTCTAATATGGCAGACTATATGTAATGGATTTAAACCCCATTTATAAAGGATTATCCTTTTTGTAGAATATGGCAACATGATCTAATCTTAACTATCAAAATAAGCTCTATTTTAAGCTCCATTAATAGAACAAATTATTTTTTTTCACGATCATACTTTAATTATTTTAATTATAATTACAATTTTAGTTTCATATTTAATAATTAATTTATTTTTTAATAAATATATTAATCGATTTTTGTTAGAAGAACAATTAATTGAATTAATTTGAACTATTTTACCAGCAATTACTCTTATTTTTATTGCTTTACCCTCTTTACGACTTTTAAATTTATTAGATGAACTTAATAATCCCCTAATCACCTTAAAATCCATTGGACATCAATGATATTGAAGCTATGAATACTCTGATTTTAATAATGTTGAATTTGATTCATATATAATTCAATCAACCGACAATTTAGCTAATTTTCGTTTATTAGATGTTGATAATCGAATTGTTTTACCTATAAATAATCAAATTCTTATTTTAATTACAGCTACTGACGTTATTCACTCAACCAACCAACCAACCAACCAAATCTTTATTTTCTTCTTTCACAAACATAATTAACTTATACTAGATGAACAATTTTATCGAGTGGTACGAAAGTATGAAAATAATGTTTGTGAGAGACTGGATGCTGTACTAGGGCTACCTGTATGACAGCCAACCAGGCCCTCACCCCTAAACTAGTGGGACAATTAAAACACTCGAAGGTAAATTAAAAAAGAAAACAATTAAGCAAGACTTAAGACTAACTTAAGCAAGACAACAAAAAAAACAATTGACATTACCATCTGAGAAAAACAAAAATATAACAAAATAAAATATTATAATCATATGCAACTTTGTATCGCAGGGTGTGTGTGTGTGTGTGTGTTGTATAAATATATATGTGTGTATGTATAGTAGGTATGATATATTAGTAAACTTGTGATTGCGTTTCATGTATTATCATGTAAATATTAATATTATGTGTTTAGTACCTAAACATGGGATTTGGAGGATGGCAACACTTCCAAAAAACTAAAAATGTATCTTATAATTAAAAATGAATAATAAAAAAAGTTACTATAAGTTTCTTTGTATTACACTTGTGTGTTGTCTCCAACATGCAATTTGGTCCTTCGAATGTAAATTATAAGAAGATCTGAACAGTAACAACTCTATTTTGCTATAAAAATGGAGGACAGAAAAAGTTCTGAAAAGATGGCGGAAGGCGATGTGAAGTCGCTGAAAAATAAACGCCGTGCGCTCAAGGGTGCTATGACCCGAATGGAGACCTTCGTAGAGAAAGAAATTTCCAAAGTCAGTGAATCTATGTTGCTGTCGCGAAGGGAAAAATTAGTTAGTAATTACACTGATTATGAGAATACTAATTTAAAAATTTCTTTGTTGGATGAAAGTGAGGACGACGATCTTGCCGAAGTAGAAGAGAAATATTTCTTCGTATTAAGCAAAATTGATGATCGGTTAAAGGAGTTGAGAAAAAGTGAAGTGTCTAGTGCGTGTGGTGGCCAAATGGCAATTGGTGTGAGTTCTCAATTACCGAGTTTAGATATACCAAAGTTTGACGGTAAGGACTTTACCAAATATAAGCCTTTTATGGACATATTTAAGGCCGTAGTTGATAAAAATCTTAAATTATCTAGCGTAGAAAAGTTGTGCTATCTCCATAAATATCTTTCAGGTGAGGCTTTAGCAGTCATTATTAATTTACCTTTAATAAATGAGTCCTACACAGAGGCTTTATTACTGTTAGACAAAAGGTTTCATAATAATGCAAGATTAATAACAAGTCATATTAATATATTATTGGATTTGCAACCAATCCAAAAAGGGACAGCTTCTAATATTAGGAATTTTTTGGCCCAAATCCAACAACAAATTTATGCATTAAAAAACTTAAAACAACCAGTACATAATTGGGATATGTTACTATTGTCCATTTTGTCTAGAAAGTTGGACACCTATACAAATAGGGCTTATCATTTAGATAAAGAGAATCCTCTAGAACTTCCTACTCTAAATGGATTTATATCATTTTTAGAAAAGCGTGCAATGGCTCTAGAAGATAGTCCACCTGAACGGATTTCAAATTATTTTGAAAAATCTAAAAATAGTAAAGTTAACAATAGTATAGTGTCAAAAATGGATATAGAGTGCAAATTTTGTAAAAAGAATGGTCATCAAATTCATATGTGTCCTAGTTTTCATACAGCAATTGTTGATGATAGGTTAAAATTTATAAAAGCTAATTTCCTATGCAGTAGTTGTTTAAAGGCCCATATTGGAAAGTGTAAGTTTAATTTTAAATGTAAAATTTGCAAATTAGCTCATAATACCCTCTTGCATGAGGAGCCTAGCACATTAAAGGATGTTCCAGTTAATTTGCATGCTAGGAATACTACAAATACAATTTTGTTGCCAACTGCTTGTATAAATATAGTAGATAGTTTTGGTAAGAGTCATATTGTAAAAGCGTTGTTGGATAGTGGTAGTCAAGTCTCTTTAGCAACTTCTTCCCTAGTGAAAAAACTAAATTTAAAACCAAAAGAAGACAAAACTTCAGTGATTAGTATGGGTGGTCATAAAAATATAATGAATAAAAGTGTTGAATTAACAATTAGCTCTTGTGTTCAAAATGTTAAGTTAAGAGTTAATAGCCATGTGGTGGATTCCATTACAGCTCCCTTGCCCCAGCAGTATATTGAAATATCCAAAATTAATTTGCCAAATAATATAAAGTTAGCCGATCCTACCTTTTATGAAACTGGTGAAATCTTGGTTTTATTAGGAGCTGACATTTATTTCAATGTATTGTTGGATGGGCATATAAAATTAGAAAGTGGTCCGATGTTGCAAAACACACTTTTTGGATATGTTGTAGGAGGTAGTGTTCCATGTCAAAAGGTTTGTAATACTGGCTTAATCATGGTTTCAAATGTTGTGAGTAATTGTCAACATAGTACAGATCATTTAAATACAATTATGGAGCAATTTTGGCTCTCTGAGAAAGTCCCTGAAGAGGTAAATATTAATAACCAGCTATTAAATAAAGTGGAAGAAAATTTTCAAAAATCTTTTAAGTTAGTTAATAATATTTTTGAAGTGGATTTGCCTCTTACGGCACCTTTAAATGAACTTCAGCTTGGTAATTCATTTTTAGCAGCCCTTCAAAGATTTTTAAGTTTAGAAAAAAAGTTTAAAACTCACCCTCTATATTATGAACAATATAAAAAATTTATTAATGAATATTTAGATCTCGGACATGCCAAAATTGTTGATATCAGGAATTATGATGTTAATATCGGTCCAGTTTATTTTCTATCACACCATGCTGTGATGAACGAGGCCAGTAAAACAACAAAATTAAGGGTAGTCTTTAATGGTAGCATGCGCACAAAAAATAACACCTCTTTAAATGATGTTATGATGAATGGCCCAATAGTTCAAAAAGAGCTTTTTGAAATATTAATATTGTTTAGAACATACAAATTTACAATTATTTGTGATATTGAAAAAATGTTTAGAAATATTTTTATAAATAAAGAACAAAGAAGTCTTCAAAATATTTTGTGGAGGGATGATCCTAGAAGCCCTATCAGTTGTTTGCAGTTGCAAACTGTTACTTATGGATTAAAGGCATCCACTTATTTAGCGACTAGGTGCCTCATAGAGCTAGCTTCTAAATATAAAAATGATTTTCCTTTAGCTGCACAAGCTTTATTATCTAATACATATGTAGATGATGTTTTAACTGGAGCTGATAACCTATCACAACTCGAACAGCTAAAGAGACAGTTAATAGAATTGTTAAAGTTAGGTAATTTTAAATTGCATAAATGGTGTTCCAATGCTAATGAAGTCTTAAAAGATATTTCAGAGGAGCATAAATATTTTGATGAAATAGATTTAAATAAAAATGATAATATTATTAAAACTTTGGGTATAAAATACAATATTAAAACAGATTCTTTCACCTTTAACTATCCAATAAATGACAATAATTTAAATACAAAAAGAAATATTTTAGCCTTTATTGGAAAGATTTACGATCCCTTAGGACTTATAGGCCCAGTAGTAGTAATAGCTAAGCTGTATATGCAAGAATTATGGGCACTTAAGGTTGAATGGGATACCATATTAACTAATCAGCAATTGGATACCTGGAACAAGTTTATTAGGAATATAAAATTAATAAATAAATTAAGTATCAAGAGATGTTTATGTAATAATACGCAAACTGATAAAGTTGAGCTTATTGGTTACTCGGATGCTTGCTTTAAGGCATTTGGATGTTGCTTATACATAAGAATGGTAAAAAAAGATGGTACAGTAGATGTTAATTTACTTTGCTCTAAGTCAAGAGTTGCACCATTGAGTAAAACATTAACAATACCACAGCTGGAATTAAATGGAGCTCTGCTGCTGGCTCAATTGGTATGCAAGGTCAGCAAGGTATTAAAATCCAGATTTCCTCATGATGTTTTTTTATATACCGATTCTCAAATAGTTTTAGCATGGATTAATAATGGGACAACAATAAAATCTAATCTATATGTTAACAATAGAGTAAAACAAATAAATAATTTGACTAAGAAATTTAATTGGGGTTATATTCAGGGTTCTGATAATCCTGCAGATCTTCTGTCACGGGGAACTGACCCACATAAAATTCAGTCACAAAGTCTTTGGTGGCATGGTCCCGCACATCTTAAAAATAGAAAATATGTGCACAAACGAGCAATCTGCTCTGAAATTCCTAAAGCAAAAGATATAGATGTTAAAGTTTGTTATGTACAACAGAAATTTAGTTTATTAGAAAGATTTTCAGACATCAACAAACTCCAAAGAATACTCGCATACATGCTCAGGTTTTATGAAAATTGCAAAAATAAACAAATAAAATTGCAAGGCATTTTGACTCCACAGGAGTTACAGAATTCCTTACAGTTAATAATTAAATTGACACAAAAACAATATTTTTCTACAGAAATTGAAGCACTATTACATGCAAAATCTATAAAATCTAATTTATGCAGTTTAAATCCATTCTTAGACAAAAATATGATGTTAAGGGTAGGAGGAAGATTACAGAATTCCAATAAAATTACATATGAAAAAATGCACCCAGTAATTTTACCTAAATCTTCTTATATAACTCACCTTATTATTCAAAAAGAACATTTGAGGCTTCTTCATGCTGGTCCTAAACAGTTGTTAAGTTCTTTGTCTCAGAAGTATTGGTTGATTAACGGTATAAGAGAAATAAAGAAGGTAACCCACAAATGTATAACTTGCTTTAAATTAAAAGCTGTAGCAGCAAAGCAGCTGATGGGATCATTACCTACACAACGAATAACAGCTTCCAGGCCATTTGAGGTGACAGGCGTAGATTTTTGTGGTCCATTTAGTACTAAAATTGCTAGGATAAGAAACCCTATAATTGCCAAAAGCTACATTGCTATATTTGTGTGCTTTTCCACCAAAGCAATTCATGCTGAATTAGTAAGTGATCTCAGTACGGAGGCATTTTTGGCATGTCTGAAAAGATTTATTGCTAGGCGTGGCATACCTAAGGAGATATTTTGTGATAATGCTAAGACATTTAAGGGTGCCCAAAATAAATTAAATGATTTGTACAAGTTAAAGAATATTAATGCAATAAATAACTTTTGTAATGATAGCTATATAAAATTTAAATTTATACCAAGTTATTCTCCTGAGTTTGGTGGTCTTTGGGAGGCTAGTGTCAAAAGCCTTAAGTACCATTTGAAAAGAATTGTTGGTAATATTATACTAACCTATGAGGAACTTCATACTGTCATCACACAAATAGAAGCTGTATTAAACTCAAGGCCTTTATTACCCATGAGTTCAGATATTTCTAGCTTTGAATATCTTACACCCGGACATTTTCTTATAGGCACTGCCTTGACAAGTTTCCCTGAACTTGATCTTTCAGATAGACCCTTGAACAGACTTAGATTTTGGGATATTTTAACAAAATTAAGACAAGATTTTTGGAAAGTCTGGTCTAGGGACTATCTCACTCAATTACAAAACAGACCCAAGTGGAAACATCCTTCTAGCAATCTTAAAGAGGGTGACTTAGTAATTGTCCGTACTAACTCATCACCTTTAGAGTGGCCTATGGCAAGAGTTGTAAAAACCTATGAAGGTCCTGGTAAAAAAGTCAGAGTAGTAGATATTAAAATGGCAAATTCGGATCAAATTTTTAGAAGATCCTATACAAAATTGTGCCCTTTACCTATCATTGATTAATTAGCATTGATGTAAGCTAAAATATAAGAATTATAAATACAATAATTTCATTTTTTGTTTATTATTAGATTTTTAGTGAAACATATGATGATAACAATTTATTTCTTAAAGTGATATAGCAAAAGGCTGAGTTGCTAGATTACTTTATATATTTATGGTTTTATGTAAATTGATTATATTGTGTAAATTTGGTGTGTTTAAATATTGTAATAATTTTAGATTATTGCCCGCCCCAATTATGTTTAGTACCTAAACATGGGATTTGGAGGATGGCAACACTTCCAAAAAACTAAAAATGTATCTTATAATTAAAAATGAATAATAAAAAAAGTTACTATAAGTTTCTTTGTATTACACTTGTGTGTTGTCTCCAACATTATGTATATACACATATGAAGCTATTCCACAGGCAGAATTAATTCTTCAGTTTGCTTATAATCGAGGTTAGAAAGCCAATTGGTTACCCGTTTTTTACAGATAGATTTAGAAAGGGGGTAAATCTCTAGGTCCTTGTTAATAATATTATAAATAAAATCTCCTAAAAAACAGAAAAATCTTCTTGAAAATTTAGTATTAATAACTTTTGTAGTGCAAACTAATTCCTTTCTTCGTTTGCTATTAAATTTTTTAGGAGTGTATGTAAGTAATGAATGTTTTTTGAGTACAGTACTGAGCACAAATAATTGTCGACCTGTAAGTACTTTAGCCATACTATATAATTCTGTGGTAGGAAAGGAAAATGGTAGGGAATAGGAAACTTTTAGTAATGCTCTCTGAGCTCTTTCTAGTTTTAATAGTGTACTCTTAGGTGCACCACCCCAAGATGTGTTACAGTACGTTAAGAGTGATTGACACATAGCATAGTATACTGTCTTTATCACCTCGTCATTACCAATATGTCTTAGATTTTTAAACATGTACATTAACTTACGGATTCTATTAGAAAGCAGTTTAATATGAGGTTTAAAATTTAATTGATCGTCAATAAGTATTCCTAGATATTTGATTTCACTTATACGTCGTAATTCAGTACATGAGCAATTATTGTGGTCCTCAAGCGAGGAAAAAGAATGTTTTATTAACTTAAATGAAGAAACTACTTGTAAGTTCACTTGTGGTAAATAGAAAGTTAGATATTTTATTTTGGATACATTTAAAGTTAAATAGTTAAGATCTAGCCATTTTACAACAGCGTCAAAGCCTTCTTGAGCTTTACAAAAGACCTCCTTCCAAGAATTGCCACTAAATAAGAACGCAGTGCCGTCGGCAAAGGATATTATTTTACCATTACTCAGTTGGAGGTTAAATAAGGCATTAATATAGCATAAAAATAGGGTTGGACCTAAAATACTCCCCTGAGGAACACCATGTGAAACTGTCATGGATTTGCTCAAATATTCATCAGTTTTAACATATTGTTCCCGATTGCTTAAATAGTCCGTGAATAATTGAAGTGGAACACCTCTTATTCCCAACTTTTCCAGTTTATCAACAAGAATGTTGACCGAAACTGTGTCAAACGCCTTAGCTAAATCTAAAAATATTACTAATACCTTTTTTTTGCTGCCCAAATTTTGTACAATATATTCAGTGAGATGATGTACTGCATCCGAAGTTGATTTGCCTGACCGAACGCCAAATTGACATTCGGATATGAGATTAATATTTTCGAGTAATTTTACCAATCTTTTATTCATAATTCGTTCTAATATTTTTGAGAATATAGGAAGTAAAGAAATAGAAGTATGTCTCAAAATACAGTGCGCAGAAAATGGGATATTAGATGATATCATGATAAAAATCCTAGAAAATCTAGATTTAATAGCGAAATCTGAATTGAAAAAGCTGAAAACTATAATTGGCACAAGTGAAGGCGATATATTAAATAAGATAAAACTTATCAACAAACTTAACCCAAAACCAGGAAGCAATTTTTCTAGCAACAAGGTGCAAACTCTTATTCCAGACGTCATTGTGATACGCGATGAAATATCCAATAGCTTTTCTGCGGTGTTAAATGACAAATCTCTTCCATCTATAGATATAAATAGAGAATATATAAATATTATAAAACAACAAGACCTCTCCGAAACAGAAAAATAATATTGTAAGAACAATATACAACGCGCAAATGCTATACTACTCGCAGTGTCAAATTGTAATAAAGCATTAATTAAAGTGACAAATGCTATATTAGAAGAGCAATACGCGTTCTTTCTTGAAGGTCCAGTATATATAAAGCCTATGACACTTAAGAGCTTGGCTGAACGTTTAGAGTGTCACGAGTCTACTATCAGCAGAATATCGAATAAAACTATACGCACGGAATTTGGAACGTTCAGTATAAAATATTTTCTGACTCCCGCTATACAATCTGCTATTTCAGAGAATGTTTACTCAAATAAAGTGATCAAACACAAAATTAAAGCACTAATTGACTCTGAAGACCAAAGAGCAGCAGTGTCAGATGCAAAGATATGTACGGCACTACAATCACAAGGCATCAAAATCTCTAGGCGTACTGTTACCAAATACAGGGAATCAATGAAAATTCCTAAATCTCAACACAGAAAAAATATCTTAAATCTTTCTGCTTGAGTAAAGCACTGCAATTTTTATGTTAACTTATGTAGTCTATCCGCCAAAAGTTGTTTTGCTGAAAATTAAATGTACAAAAATGAGCCTAAAGCCGAAGGCCCCAGCACTAATTTTCGGATATATAATTTGTCCTGTACCTAGCAAATACTATTTATTTAACAAAATCCATAAGGTTTTTGGGTCTTTTAAAACATTTTCTTACGGATTTAAACCACTATTTTGACACTCTAAACATCATTTTTGCAGCTTCTGAGACTTTTTGCGCGCGGACTTCCTAGTCTCTTTTAAAATCTAATTTATATATACTATACACAATAGACCTCTTGCATAACCTCATTCTGAGGTAGAAATTCTTATAGAGTAGATTTTTGCAAAACGTCACCAAACAATGATCCACGTGAGTGTTTTTATGTTTTAGTGACAATCAAATCACAGTTTGGAACAGGTTATGCAAGAGGTCTAATGAAAGACCAACTCTATTTTTATTATCTGCGGCGTATAAGATTTATAATTCTCAAGGAATTTCAACAGCAATGATAAATTGTTCTAGATAAGTTAAATGTCAGAAGATGGTTTTATAGTTGAGAGAGAATTATCTACAATATGACTTTCTTCATCTACAGGATAATGATCTGTGGTATAGCAAACATCTGTATTATTGTTAATTAAATTTGTACTATACAACAAGTTTTCTTCTACATTCTTTTGCATTGTACAGCAACTTTTCTCACTATCGTCATTTTTGCTAACCTTGTAAATACTATACCCTGCAAAGACAGAGAAAGATATCACAGGGGCTGAGTAAATAATCCATTTTTTATCAAATGTTATCCCGAACATTGTTAAAACACCATAAGTAACTGCTGCTGCAGTTGCAGCTGGAACACAACAAGGACATACTGCCATATAACCATCACACAATTAAGTTATAATAATGTATTTAATGAAAGATTTAGTTTAATAAACCTCGTGCTTGCAAGTTTTATTTGAATTTTTTTGTTGTTGTCGTCGTCGTCGTCGTCGTCGCCGCTGTTGTTGTAGCCGGTTGGTCTGTTTAATGATAAAATAACATTAACGATACGTACATGTGTAGAAAATAGTAGTACTGTTACGTACTTGATGTATTTCTCTTAATATTATGTACAAATCCAATATAATAGAATGCTATAACAAAAAAAACAACAACAACAACAGACCATTTCGGGTACGCCCGCTAAAAGTAACGTGAGGTATGTATTTATTTGTTTCTAATATGTGATGTATGGATTTTGTTACTAAAATAAAAATAAAAAATAAAAATAAATAAATAAAAAAAATATAATTTGTAATTAGTTTAGCTGATTATATTAATATTAAAACGTTGCTTCAAGTAATGTTTATTCATGAACTATTTTGTCTCGTATATGCCTATTTGCATGTGTTATAAAATAATAACATTATTAGGGTAAATAATTAAATGAGCATGGAAACTTGTTTTCTTAGACTGGCAACATCTTAATTGTTTGACCTTCAATGAAAGTTAACATTAATTTCTAATTTATAAATTGTTTAATTTCCAATATTTGAAATACTGATATATTATTCTAAGATTGTAATTAATAAATGAAATAAATAATTTATACAAATATTAAACCGGTTAAATGATATTAATAATATCTAATATTGTAAATAATGTTATTTAGTATTTTAATTGCTTGATCTGCAATGAAAGTTAACCATTAATTTCTTATTTATAAATTGTTTAATTTCCAATATTTGAAATACTAATATATTATTCTTAGATTGTAATTAATAAATTAAATAAATAATATAGACAAATATTAAACTGGTCTAATGATATTAATATTATCTAATATTGTAAATAATGTAATTTTGTATGTTAGTTGTTTCATCTTCAATGAAAGTTAAGGTAATTTGTTATTTATAAATTGTTTAATTTCCAATATTTGAAATGCTAATATATTATTCTAATATTGTAATTAATAAATTAAATAAATATTATAGACAAATATTAAACTGGTCAAATGATATTAATATTATCTAATATTGTAAATAATGTAATTTAGTATGTTAGTTGTTTGATCTTCAATGAAAGTTAACCATTAATTTCGTATTTATAAATTGTTTAATTTCCAATATTTGAAATACTAATATATTACTCTAAGATTGTAATTAATAAATTAAATAAATAATTTAGACGAATATTAAGCTGGTCAAATGATATAAATATTGTCTACTATTATAAATAATGTAATTTAGTATTTAAGTTAGTATTAATAGCGCCACCATTTGCCTAGCTTAGTTTGTGACAGTATTTCCATAAAAGGGCAGATACGGGTTGGATCGGGATAATCTAGTTTCTACTCTTATCTAGTCGTTACGCTGTTGCTCTATAACAAGGAGCTGGTACTCTAGTCTCAACTCTGTATAGTCGTTACGCTGTTGCTCTATAACGAGGTGCTGATACTCTAGTTTCTACTTTGTATAGTCGTTACGCTGTTGCTCTGTAGCGAGGTGCTAGTGGTGTTGCTGTTGGATATTCTTGGTTACTGTACAACCATATAAAGATAAGTTATTAATATCTTGTATAAATAGTGATACTTTGCTAAATAGTATTGATGTTATATAATGTTGGTAAATCTATATTTTGGAAAGTAAGATAAGAGGAGTTTCTTGCCAGTTCTTCTCCTCAGATTAATATTATTCCGAACTGGCGCTAGATTAAATACATGATTTGAAGTTGGTTTACTTGTGTTTATTTACATTGTATTTGTAACTTAATATTTCAGTGTAGGTACCCACATATTAGCATTGTAGTATATTTTGCTAAACATTAATAATTTTCATAATTATAATAGTTTTAAAGTAAATAATCTATCATCGTTTTACTCTACATCTCAATAAAAATCTATCATCAGAAGTGGGATCGGAATTCCTCGTGACACAATTAACTTATACTGTTTTATTATTTTCTAGTTCCGTAAGCTGCTACTATTCAGTCAGCCACAATGGCTGCCACCATGTCCATGGAGAGAACCCTGAGGTATCACGTAGTTGTGCGTGGGCACGGTGTCGAGGTGCAAAAGGACGACGACTCTGAAAGCTAGTGTGGTTTTAATCTGATAAATTTTGCGAGTGTTTAATAGTCCGTTCTAAATGAGGCTAGTTTAAAAAAAAAGGGTTAGAGTAGTTGTTCTTTAATGTTACTCGAAATTAATGTTTTAGAAATGTTTAAAGGACATGGCCCATTTCTGCCTAGTTCATATTTTGAATATTGAATTGAATCAGGCGTTACTTTGCGGAAATTCATGGTTTAAAAGGAATAAAAATGTTACCTTGCTATAAACCGCGGCAATCTGAACTACCAAACTCGTATGGTACAACCTAGAAGAGCACCCTGTCCACACAAAAGTGAGACGCGCGAACCCGAACTAAGACACACCACACAAGTAGGTAGCTTGACGATCTAACAACCACACTCGTACGGCACAATCCGGAAGAGCACACCGTTGACAGAAAAGTGTAACGCGCGAACCCGAACCAGTACACACCACACAAGTAGATCGCGATCGACAATCGACGTACGTTTCGCTCCGTAACCGAAGCATCTTCAGGACGTGTTGACTCTACAAGCGTCACTTGCTAAGTGACAATTTTGTTCAAAAAACAGCCTTTTATACCTTAACTCAATACTCGATATTCGAGACGCAATACTCGATACTCGATACTTAACTCGGTACTCGTGTTTTGTTCTTACAACTAAAGATATCGAGTAGAGTGGATTTAGACACGTTTATTTGTTCGTTCAGCAGCTCAAATGTTTGATTGGTATTTTTAATTATTTCTAATTGCTCTAACAAATTAAGTTTAAAACCTTTATCGCAAATATGTAGTATTTTGTGAGAATGGCCCATATTGTGGCCGCTATCTAAGAGATGTTTAGCAAAATGGGATTTCTCAGGTTTATTGTTCCTAAAAGCAGCTAAGTGTTCTTTATACCGAATATCAAAACTACGACCCGTTTGACCTACATATTTGGCATTGCAGTCAGAACATTGAAGCTCATATACTCCTGATTTTAGGTTGTTACTCAGTTTATCTTTACCGTTACAAATACGTCTAAGTGAATTATTGGTCTTGAAACCAACATTTACATTATGCGATTTAAGAATTTTCGCTATTCGTTCAGAAGGCGGTCCAAAATAAGTTATACTAGATTTGTATTTATTTTGATTTTCGGGAGGGACTGCATATAATTGTTTATTAATTTGTGCTGACTGTTTCTTTTTAATAATATTGTTAATGGTGTCCAAAGTGTAACCGTTAGCAGAAGCAATTCGATATATTATTTTCAGTTCCTTTTGATAGTTTGCTTTATTAAGCGGAATAGTCATTAATCTTTGGATGTAACTATGAAATGCTGCAAGCTTATGTTGCCAGGGATGACATGATATAGAAGGTATTGTTATGTCTGTGTAAGTAGGCTTACGATAGATTTCAAACTGGTGTTTGTTGTTGACGCGAGTAATCGAAAGATCAAGAAATTTTAGTGAATTTTGTTCTTCAAACTCAGCTTTAAATTTTATTTTGGGGTGAATTGTGTTTAAGTTTGATATGAAATGTCCTAGTTGCCTATCTGTTCCAGTCCAGCAAATAATTATATCATCAACATATCGATAATAGTAAAGAATATTATTATTATTGACAATGTTTTTGTTTTCAAAATCATTCATAAATAATTCTGCCATTAAGGGACTGAGAGGAGAACCCATTGCAAGACCTTCTCTTTGAAGATAAATTTTATCGTTGAATTTAAAGTAGTTTTGTTTCATACAAATTTGTGTTAATTCTACTATTTCGGAAATTTATGAATAAAACATTTGTGAATAAACTATATAGTTATTCACAAATGTCCCAGTCGATGAAACATTAGATATTATGACAGGGCTTCTTGAAAAGAGGAGATTGCATCCTCTTGAAATTTCCGAAATAGTAGAATTAACACAAATTTGTATGAAACAAAACTACTTTAAATTCAACGATAAAATTTATCTTCAAAGAGAAGGTCTTGCAATGGGTTCTCCTCTCAGTCCCTTAATGGCAGAATTATTTATGAATGATTTTGAAAACAAAAACATTGTCAATAATAATAATATTCTTTACTATTATCGATATGTTGATGATATAATTATTTGCTGGACTGGAACAGATAGGCAACTAGGACATTTCATATCAAACTTAAACACAATTCACCCCAAAATAAAATTTAAAGCTGAGTTTGAAGAACAAAATTCACTAAAATTTCTTGATCTTTCGATTACTCGCGTCAACAACAAACACCAGTTTGAAATCTATCGTAAGCCTACTTACACAGACATAACAATACCTTCTATATCATGTCATCCCTGGCAACATAAGCTTGCAGCATTTCATAGTTACATCCAAAGATTAATGACTATTCCGCTTAATAAAGCAAACTATCAAAAGGAACTGAAAATAATATATCGAATTGCTTCTGCTAACGGTTACACTTTGGACACCATTAACAATATTATTAAAAAGAAACAGTCAGCACAAATTAATAAACAATTATATGCAGTCCCTCCCGAAAATCAAAATAAATACAAATCTAGTATAACTTATTTTGGACCGCCTTCTGAACGAATAGCGAAAATTCTTAAATCGCATAATGTAAATGTTGGTTTCAAGACCAATAATTCACTTAGACGTATTTGTAACGGTAAAGATAAACTGAGTAACAACCTAAAATCAGGAGTATATGAGCTTCAATGTTCTGACTGCAATGCCAAATATGTAGGTCAAACGGGTCGTAGTTTTGATATTCGGTATAAAGAACACTTAGCTGCTTTTAGGAACAATAAACCTGAGAAATCCCATTTTGCTAAACATCTCTTAGATAGCGGCCACAATATGGGCCATTCTCACAAAATACTACATATTTGCGATAAAGGTTTTAAACTTAATTTGTTAGAGCAATTAGAAATAATTAAAAATACCAATCAAACATTTGAGCTGCTGAACGAACAAATAAACGTGTCTAAATCCACTCTACTCGATATCTTTAGTTGTAAGAACAAAACACGAGTACCGAGTTAAGTATCGAGTATCGAGTATTGCGTCTCGAATATCGAGTATTGAGTTAAGGTATAAAAGGCTGTTTTTTTTTTTTTTGAACAAAATTGTGAATTCCGCTACTAGCTTCCGTTCCGAACGGATGTGTGTAGTGCCGAACAAGTCCGCTGGCGCTCCTAATAGCGCTTTCGCGCCCTTTTTACAAGCTAGCCTGCTAGCTTGCAGTTTAACATCTGTGCGCGTCCGCTGCCCGCTACGGGCATTTCGCGCGTGTGCAGTGTAGTGTAGTGTAGTGTAGTGCAGTGCAGTGCAGTGCAGTGTCGCCGTAGGGTAGAGTAGGTTCCGTAGGACCTGCCTCCGCTTCCGCGGCGGTCAGTAAGTACATTATTATAAATTAGGTACACATTTCTGTCCCACAAGGCAGACAGCAGCTAGGGTTTTTTACACCGTAGGCACACATCCCCGGCCATCATGGCCGGGGAAAGTCAAGACATTAAATGGACCAAAAATTGGTCAGAGCCAGATTTTCTGGCGTTCTTGACGTTTCTGGAGGAAGCCATTCCGGGAGCGTCGCAACTAATGCGCAAGTTTGCAGAATCGCATTGCCCGGCAAACGTAGTTCGCGCGCAAAAGGCCGCGACCGTTAGTCCCCCCTCCCCCGCCGCCGTAACCGACGCGAGAGCGTCCGACGCGCTCACCCCCGCCGCCGCGCTCCCCGCCGCCGCGACCGAGGCGCTCGCGCCTGCCGTCCGCGCCGCCACCGCCCCCGCCTCACCCGACGCGCTCGCCCCTGCCGCGCTCGCCGCGTACGAGGCACCGATTATAGTCGCCCGCGCCACCGCCCGCACTACCGCCCCCGCTCCGCTTCTACCAGGCTCTGAGGTCACCCCTCTGCCTGATGTACAATCTGATACTGAGGAGCTAACGGAGATAGCTCAATCGCCCGCGTGCGTCCCTAGTAATGTTAGCGAGATGGAATGTGATGGTTTTACGACCGTCACATCCTCATCAACTAAGCGCAAACTTAAATCTCCCCCTCCGACCCCCTCGTCGCATAAGAGGCCTGCGAAACAGGCCGCCACGCGAACAAATTTAAATGTTTCAAATAAAGCCACGGTTCCCGCCAACACGGCGAAAATTTCAAATAAGGCTACGGTTCCCGCCAACACGGCGATAAATACTCAGAGCCGCGATTCTGCATCAACGGCTACGTCCTCCGCGAACGATGACGTCACTATGACGTCCATAAAAGAAAAGATTCCACCGCCCCTTTTCCTACAGGATAAGGTTCAGTGGAACAACATCAGTGCCGCAATGCGCGATAGGCACATTAACTTCACCCAAGCGCGATCGACCCAACAGGGCATCAAAATAACAGTCCCGACGGCTAAAGACCACCGTGCGCTCACGACGCTCTTTAGATCGAGGAATCTCGCGTACTTCACGTACTCGTTAGAGGAGGAACGTGATTTACGTGTCGTCATTCGCGGCATCCCTAAAGAGATCGATCTCGAATCGATCAAAGGAGATCTTTGCAGCAAAGGTCTCACGGTCAACAGCATCACTCGCTTGTATAAGAAAAAGTATACTAAGATATACTTAGATTTAGTTTTGGTGTCGCTTCCGCTCACGGCGGAATCGAAATCAATCTATAACGTCACGAAGGTGTGTGGGTTATCCGGGCTCAAAGTAGAAGCCCCACACACCCGTGGCGCTCCAGGTCAGTGCCACAATTGTCAGTCGTATGGCCATGCGGCCAAAAACTGCAATCTCACACCTCGGTGCGTGAAGTGCTTGACACAGGGCCATGCGACCGCCGAGTGTGGCAGGGGCAAGGGCCCGCTGCCCGAGCTCCCTCCCGGCTGCGTGCTGTGTGGTAAGCTTGGGCATCCGGCGAATTATCGCGGATGTCCTAGCGCGCCGCGCAAAACGAACAGGCCGAGAGCTCAAACTGCTGCAAGGCCAAAGCCAACCAGCAACAATGTAGCTCCGATTATTTCGGCCCCGTCGGTATGGCCAACGTTACCCAACAAGGGGCCGCAACCCCCAGTTACCGTCGCCGCGAAATCCCCTCCGCCGCGTACCGCGTCACAGCCCGCCGTGTTGCTATCGAGCATAGTTAGGCCGACGCCCGCCGCGCGTCCCCCCCTCGCCTCAGCCCCCGCCCCCGCCCCTGTTAGCTCCACTCTTGACTCAATTAGGGATCTTAAATCTCTAATTGACCCGGAGGAACTTATTATTTTTACTAATAAGTTTAAAGTTAATAGAACGATAGCCTTGCTCGATCATGCAGAGCTATATGCCCGTTTAGTTTCACTGTAAGAAATTTTTTTTTTTTTTTTCTTTTGAAATTTTTTTCTTTTTTTTTATATTAAATTTTGTAATGGATTTAAATAATAATAAAGGTAGACTCAGGCCACGTTCTCTGACCGTTGCGACTTTTAATGCAAACGGTCTCATGCCGCAAATAACGCAAGTCCGCGAATTTGTTAAAGATCATAGATTAGACATATTTACAGTGCAAGAGACTTTCTTGAAACCTAGTATGCGTGATCCTAAGATCGCTAATTATAATATAATTAGAAATGACAGGTTGAACGCCCTCAAAGGCGGCACTGTCATATATTACAGAAGGTCTCTTCACTGTGTCCCATTGGACCCTCCGCCGCTCACTAACATCGAGGCTTCAGTGTGTCAGCTGGCTTTAACAGGTCATTCACCCCTCATAGTAGCCTCCGTGTATCTCTCTCCCGATAAGCCCCTTCTTAGAAGTGACATTCAGTCGCTTCTCTCTATGGGTAACGCGGTCATTCTGACCGGCGATCTCAATAGTAAGCACCCTCGCTGGAACTCCCGTAGTATTAACAGTAGAGGACGAAACTTGAATGACATGACAGACAGGAACGGAGTCCACTTTATGGACTTCGAGATAATAGCGCCACTAAGGCCGACCCGATACCCGACAGTAGACGGACACAGACCGGATGTAATCGATATAGCGATTCTGAAGAGCGTCACCCTACAGGTGCGCTCTATAGAATCGCTATCCGAACTCGCCTCCGACCACAGACCAGTCCTAATCCAGCTAGGACCAGATAATACAAGGCCTCCCGAGACCAAGACAATAATTGATTATAAAATGCTCTTCAAGCGTTTACAATCAACAGACCCCGACTCCCCTCACTCGTACTTGCCACCTGACGCGCTGACCTCCGTGGAGGGAGCCAAAGAGGAGTCCGTTAAATTGACCTCTCACATTCAGTCTATGATCGATGGCTGCTCCAGGACGGTCCCGGTGCATCCTGAGGGACGCCGGGAGCTACCTGAGGCGGCCAAAGAGCTCATACGTCGTAAAAACGCCGCGACTAGGGCATACGATACATACCCGACTGACGCTAACAGGCGACGTTTGTGGGATCTGCAGAGGAAGGTAAAAGCTCGTCTAGCGGATATCACGAACGACAGCTGGAACAGACGGCTCTCGGAGCTCACGCCAGGGCATACAACATACTATGCCTTGGCGAGGGCGCTGAGAAACGATACTGTCTCAGTGATGCCACCACTACTTAGATCCGATGGCAGTGTAGCCTTTGACGATGCGCATAAGGCCGAGTGCTTAGCCGACGGTTTTGAGAACCAATGTTCCCCCAGCACCCTCCCCGCGGACCCCGAGCACCTCTTAAAGGTCGACTCGGAGGTCGAACGTAGGCTTTCTCGCCCCCTAGAGGACTCACCGATCAGACAGACAACAACTGACGAAGTAGCGTCTATTATTAGTGATATTCATGCCAAAAAGGCCCCAGGTCCCGATAGAATCACTAATAAAATACTTAAAAACCTCCCTGAACACCTAATTTACCTATTGGTATTAATCTTCAACGCCCTCCTGACAGCTTCGGCCTTCCCCGATCAGTGGAAAGAGGCCATCGTTATAGGCTTTCATAAACCAGGTAAACCAAAAAATCTGCCCACTAGTTACAGACCGATCTCTTTGTTAAACACACTGGGTAAGGTTTATGAAAGAATAATACTAGTTCGTCTCAAAAACGTCATTGACGAAAAGAGACTGCTCGTAGACGAGCAATTCGGTTTTCGCGCCGGTCACTCGGCTATAGATCAAGCATACCGCTTAACGGAACACGTCCTCCATTCGTTTCACTTCAAGCACCGCAGAGTGCCCACAGGGGCCCTCTTCTTCGATGTGGCGAAGGCCTTTGACAAGGTCTGGCACAGTGGTTTAATTTATAAACTATTTAACATGGGAGTGCCAGACAGACTCGTTCATATCATACGAGCGTTCTTGTCAAATCGCTCGTTTCGCTACAGAGTAGAAGGGGCGCTCTCCTCTCCCCGCCCCGTCCGCGCGGGCGTGCCGCAGGGCGCCGTCCTCTCTCCGATTTTATACTCACTGTACACCAGTGACATCCCAAAGCATGATAAAGTTAAACTTGCCCTATTCGCGGATGACACCGCACTCTTTACCTCCTCCCGCTGTAGCCACATTATACATGACAGACTACAAGGAGCGGCCACCGCGCTAGGTGAATGGTTCATGAAGTGGAGAATAGAGGTGAACCCGGAGAAGAGTGCAGCAATGCACTTTAATCTGCGTTCACGCTACTATTCTCTACCGAGATCAATCACTCTGCACGGGCGGTCGATTCCTTGGCAAGACAAAGTCAAATATCTGGGCGTCACGTTCGATAGAAGGCTCTCTTTCATACCGCACATCCGTAGAGTCCGGAACAGAGCCGCCTTTGTTCTAGGGCGTCTATACACCATGATCAATGCGAAGAGCAAAATGTCGCTTAGAAATAAGTTGACATTGTATAAAACGTGCGTGCGTCCGATTATGTCGTATGCGAATGTATGCTTCTCATATGTTCCAAAAAATAGACTTAAACCGCTACAAGCGATTCAAAATAGGTTTATGCGAATAGCATCGGGCTCGCCCTGGTTTATTCGCAACGTAGATCTACATAGGGACTTTGAATTAGAATCGCTGTCCGCCCATTTTAAAGCGTCTAGTAAACGCTATTTCGAGAAAGCCCTCCGTCATCCTAACGCTCTCGTAATGGAATCCTCCTCGTACGATATAAAAGACGACATAACAGACCGATTTAGACGCCCCAGAAGCGTCTTGACCGACCCTGACGATCAGCTGACGTCAGATAACGCCCCGTACACATCTCAACCACACACACTACACCGTCTCCGTCGGCGGAGACGAGGGCCCCGTTTCGTAGCCGCTCGGCAGCGCCTAGGCGCGTGACCGAGCACTGCTACCCC
This sequence comes from Limenitis camilla, assembly GCA_905147385.1. Lineage (NCBI taxonomy): Eukaryota > Metazoa > Arthropoda > Insecta > Lepidoptera > Nymphalidae > Limenitis > Limenitis camilla. The sequence goes on from LR990254.1 coordinate 817,455, forward strand.
CCCTCCCCCCGCCGGTGCCGTCCTGAGCCGAGGTTCGTGCCCTACAGAGGGCGCCCTCAGCGACGGACACCAAAAAAACACCCCGGAGGCTAGGCCGGTTCTGACCCGGTCGGCCTCCACCCTCTCTGGGTGAGCCCTCTGCTCGCCCGCCCCGCCCGGTGACGCTGTCGAGGCCACTAGGGCCAACAGCATACACAGTCCGAAAAAAAAAAAAAAAAAAAAAAAAAAACAAAATTGTCACTTAGCAAGTGACGCTTGTAGAGTCAACACGTCCTGAAGATGCTTCGGTTACGGAGCGAAACGTACGTCGATTGTCGATCGCGATCTACTTGTGTGGTGTGTACTGGTTCGGGTTCGCGCGTTACACTTTTCTGTCAACGGTGTGCTCTTCCGGATTGTGCCGTACGAGTGTGGTTGTTAGATCGTCAAGCTACCTACTTGTGTGGTGTGTCTTAGTTCGGGTTCGCGCGTCTCACTTTTGTGTGGACAGGGTGCTCTTCTAGGTTGTACCATACGAGTTTGGTAGTTCAGATTGCCGCGGTTTATAGCAAGGTAACATTTTTATTCCTTTTAAACCATATTTTGAATGTACAGTAACATCTTATATATCAATAATTGATAAATTATAGTTAACTATTTATACTTGTATAAGTATTTAGTATTTATGCGAATTTAAAGATTACTTTTAACGAATTTCATATGAATAGGAAATGGTATTTCATCTTTAATTATTTCATTTCACACAGATTTTTTTTATAAATAACTAATGTTACATTATTACAAAAATATTTTTAAACAAATTCACAAGTAAAAATATACGTAAGTACGTAAATATTAAAGTAATGCTACATACTTATTATTTAATTTCTTAAAATTTATGTCAAGGTCTGAGGTTGTGTTTTTTCGATTAGTATTTTGAGTTTTCTCCATTTTTATAACCAACTTGACCTTTGCTATTCTAAACGGACTGATTACATTGCCAAAATATTTAACTTTGCGTTACTATTGACTTGATTTTGCTTACGTTTTGGATTTTGTTGTATAATTTTATGAGTAAATAACTAAAACCTTGATAGAACTATGATTATATATTTTTAGGATTTTAAATGATAATTCATCAATGTATACGAACTTTTTGTAACTAGGCAGAGGGCTATACTATAGCTGGCCATGTCATTTATCAGGATAACCGAACGGTTTTAAATTAAAATCTGTTAGGCCTTGGGTTAATGTCGACTTTAGTTTAGTTTCGATTTTAGGATAGATTAATGTCAACGTAGGCTGTGAAATTAGGTGTAGGTTCGAAATTATTGTAGGTTCGAAATTATTGTAGGTTCGAAATTATTGTAGGTTCGAAATTATTGTAGGTTCGAAATTATTGTAGGTTCGAAATTATTGTAGGTTCGAAATTATTGTAGGTTCGAAATTAGGTGTAGGTTCGAAATTAGGTGTAGGTTCGAAATTAGGTGTAGGTTCGAAAATTGGTAGTAGGTTAGCGTCGACATTGACCTTGGGTTTGGCAGTCCCATAAATAATAGGGTTTGATATGAAGTATATTTGAATTGAAGTATAAAGATTAGGGTATGCTGTTACTATACTTGTTTGGTGATGATCTATCTCAATAGCGGTAGTTGAATGGGATCATCATGTCAGGTTAAGCAGTATATTAAAATAAAAAGGAATAGTTATATTAATTGCTGGTCAACTGTAACTTGGTGTTGATTTATCTCATCAGCAGCGGGTGAAGGAATTGACATGTCAGGTTACAGCTCAGATAAAATGAAAAGGTGATATAAATAAATACTTCAAAATAAAATTAGGGTACGCTGTTACAATACTTGTTTGGTGATGATCCAATCTCAATAGCAGCAATTAAATGGGATCATCATGTCTATTCAAGTTAAGCTGATTATTAAAATAATAAGAGATAAAGTAATGTTAACCGCTGGTCAACTGTAACTTGGTGTCGATTTATCTCATCAGCAGCGGGTGAAGGAATCGGCATGTCTAGGTTACAGCTCAGATAAAATGATGATTAAACTCCTACTTGGTGCCAGGTAATATCACCAACAGCAGGTGAATGTGATTGGCATGTCTATGTAGTTGGAAAGTTTAAATGATAATTCATCAATGTATACGAACTTTTTGTAACTAAGCAGAGGGCTATACTATAGCTGGCCATGTCATTTATCAGGATAACCCAACGGTTTTAAATTAAAATCTGTTAGGCCTTGGGTTAATGTCGACTTTAGTTTAGTTTCGATTTTAGGATAGATTAGTGTCAACGTAGGCTGTGAAATTAGGTGTAGGTTCGAAATTATTGTAGGTTCGAAATTATTGTAGGTTCGAAATTATTGTAGGTTCGAAATTATTGTAGGTTCGAAATTATTGTAGGTTCGAAATTATTGTAGGTTCGAAATTATTGTAGGTTCGAAATTAGGTGTAGGTTCGAAAATTTAGGAGTAGGTTCGAAATCTGGTAGTAGGTTAGCGTCGACATTGACCTTGGGTTTGGCAGTCCCATAAATAATAGGGTTTGATATGAAGTATATTTGAATTGAAGTATAAAGATTAGGGTATGCTGTTACTATACTTGTTTGGTGATGATCTATCTCAATAGCGGTAGTTGAATGGGATCATCATGTCAGGTTAAGCAGTATATTAAAATAAAAAGGAATAGTTATATTAATTGCTGGTCAACTGTAACTTGGTGTTGATTTATCTCATCAGCAGCGGGTGAAGGAATTGACATGTCAGGTTACAGCTCAGATAAAATGAAAAGGTGATATAAATAAATACTTCAATTCAAAATAAAATTAGGGTACGCTGTTACAATACTTGTTTGGTGATGATCCAATCTCAATAGCAGCAATTAAATGGGATCATCATGTCTATTCAAGTTAAGCTGATTATTAAAATAATAAGAGATAAAGTAATGTTAACCGCTGGTCAACTGTAACTTGGTGTCGATTTATCTCATCAGCAGCGGGTGAAGGAATCGGCATGTCTAGGTTACAGCTCAGATAAAATGATGATTAAACTCCTACTTGGTGCCAGGTAATATCACCAACAGCAGGTGAATGTGATTGGCATGTCTATGTAGTTGGAAAGTATACGCTGACTCATTGTTTGATTTTAGTTTAATATAAAACTTTATATGGTATGAAATATGTATATGTTGGTTTGCTATTTTGTATAATGTTTAGCATAAGTATTTCACGGAGTAAAGCCATCATTTAATATGTTAAACTATTTTTGAATTTACAAGAAAATAGACAGTGTGTAAAATAATCAATTTATTCATATACTTGGAAATTATTTTTGTTTATAGGTATACCTAATTGTAATTATTAATATAATTTTTACGATTAGGATCATTCTGTATATATTATGTACTGAGCATGGAAACTTGTTTTCTTAGACTGGCAACATCTTAATTGTTTGACCTTCAATGAAAGTTAACATTAATTTCTAATTTATAAATTGTTTAATTTCCAATATTTGAAATACTGATATATTATTCTAAGATTGTAATTAATAAATGAAATAAATAATTTATACAAATATTAAACCGGTTAAATGATATTAATAATATCTAATATTGTAAATAATGTTATTTAGTATTTTAATTGCTTGATCTGCAATGAAAGTTAACCATTAATTTCTTATTTATAAATTGTTTAATTTCCAATATTTGAAATACTAATATATTATTCTTAGATTGTAATTAATAAATTAAATAAATAATATAGACAAATATTAAACTGGTCTAATGATATTAATATTATCTAATATTTTATTATAGAAACTAACGTGGTAATTAGTCATTTTTAAAACTATGCAAAACGGTAACACTCACGTATTATTGTGGTAGATTGGTACTACAGTTTTCTCACACAGTGTACCGCAAACCAACACACACAGACAGATATCTTAGAGCTGACTCACACCACCACCCTTCTCATCTAGCTTCGGTACCCAGAACACTCATAAATAGAGCTCTCAAACTGTGCGATCCTAAACACCTCAATACTGAGCTAGATCACTTGAGACGGGTCCTTTATAGCAACGGGTACAAATGGAAACAGAGTTGGCGGTTTGCGAATGCGTCAAACAGAACACGCGCAACATCGGTGGAAAGAGCGGCAGTATTCCTGCCTTTCGTAAAAGGAATAACGGACAGGATTGGAAACCTATTACGCCGTAGTTACAGCATTAGGACAATCTTCCGCCCTTTGACACAACTCAGGCAGTTACTCCGCTCTCCTAAGAATAATGACAAATTAGGTGTACCCGGTGTGTACATGATCCCCTGCGACTGTGGAAAATGTTACGTAGGAGAAACTAGAAGGAACGTGTCCACTAGGCTCTCGGAGCACATACGCTCCATGAAAAAGTTAGATAGCGAGAGTTCCGCGGTGGCAGAACATTCCCTGTCCTCAGACGCGAGACATTACATCAGGTTCGATAAGGCAAGGGTCCTGGCTAGAGAGAAGCATTTCATACCTCGAAAAGTCAGAGAAGCCATCGAAATCAGCAAGCGTCCAACATACAACAGAGACGGAGGATGGAAACTGCCACCGACTTGGAAACCGTGTCTTCACAACGCTCGAGATATGGACCGAGAGTCTAGTGACGATGTGTTTAGTTCCGCATGCTGGAATATTCCGCTTAAACGAGGTGATTCCAGTGAGGAAATTCTAAGTGCCTCAGACGATGACATGATAGCCGTTCCAGTTTCCTCACCCACACCGCAACCGTTATCCTCGCGCGCGCGAAGAGCGGCGGCCCGCAGTGTTCGCCGAGCGGCCACCGCGAGCGCGTCCACTGGCTGAAGAAGATCGCCCAATGCGATCGAAACTGTAGTACCAATCTACCACAATAATACGTGAGTGTTACCGTTTTGCATTATCTAATATTGTAAATAATGTAATTTAGTATGTTAGTTGTTTCATCTTCAATGAAAGTTAAGGTAATTTGTTATTTATAAATTGTTTAATTTCCAATATTTGAAATGCTAATATATTATTCTAATATTGTAATTAATAAATTAAATAAATATTATAGACAAATATTAAACTGGTCAAATGATATTAATATTATCTAATATTGTAAATAATGTAATTTAGTATGTTAGTTGTTTGATCTTCAATGAAAGTTAACCATTAATTTCGTATTTATAAATTGTTTAATTTCCAATATTTGAAATACTAATATATTACTCTAAGATTGTAATTAATAAATTAAATAAATAATTTAGACGAATATTAAGCTGGTCAAATGATATAAATATTGTCTACTATTATAAATAATGTAATTTAGTATTTAAGTTAGTATTAATAGCGCCACCATTTGCCTAGCTTAGTTTGTGACAGTATTTCTATAAAAGGGCAGATACGGGTTGGATCGGGATAATCTAGTTTCTACTCTTATCTAGTCGTTACGCTGTTGCTCTATAACAAGGAGCTGGTACTCTAGTCTCAACTCTGTATAGTCGTTACGCTGTTGCTCTATAACGAGGTGCTGATACTCTAGTTTCTACTTTGTATAGTCGTTACGCTGTTGCTCTGTAGCGAGGTGCTAGTGGTGTTGCTGTACAACCATATAAAGATAAGTTATTAATATCTTGTATAAATAGTGATACTTTGCTAAATAGTATTGATGTTATATAATGTTGGTAAATCTATATTTTGGAAAGTAAGATAAGAGGAGTTTCTTGCCAGTTCTTCTCCTCAGATTAATATTATTCCGAACTGGCGCTAGATTAAATACATGATTTGAAGTTGGTTTACTTGTGTTTATTTACATTGTATTTGTAACTTAATATTTCAGTGTAGGTACCCACATATTAGCATTGTAGTATATTTTGCTAAACATTAATAATTTTCATAATTATAATAGTTTTAAAGTAAATAATATTTTAAAATCTATCATCATTTTACTCTACATCTCAATAAAAATCTATCATCAGAAGTGGGATCGGAATTCCTCGTGACACAATTAACTTACTGTTTTATTATTTTCTAGTTCCGTAAGCTGCTACTATTCAGTCAGCCACAATGGCTGCCACCATGTCCATGGAGAGAACCCTGAGGTATCACGTAGTTGTGCTTGGGCACGGTGTCGAGGTGCAAAAGGACGACGACTCGGAAAGCTAGTGTGGTTTTAATCTGAGAAATTTTGTGAGTGTTTAATAGTCCGTTCTAAATGAGGCTAGTTTAAAAAAAAAGGGTTAGAGTAGTTGTTCTTTAATGTTACTCGAGATTAATGTTTTAGAAATGTTTAAAGGACATGGCCCATTTCTGCCTAGTTCATATTTTGAATGTACAGTAACATCTTATATATCAATAATTGATAAATTATAGTTAACTATTTATACTTGTATAAGTATTTAGTATTTATGCGAATTTAAAGATTACTTTTAACGAATTTCATATGAATAGGAAATGGTATTTCATCTTTAATTATTTCATTTCACACAGATTTTTTTTATAAATAACTAATGTTACATTATTACAAAAATATTTTTAAACAAATTCACAAGTAAAAATATACGTAAGTACGTAAATATTAAAGTAATGCTACATACTTATTATTTAATTTCTTAAAATTTATGTCAAGGTCTGAGGTTGTGTTTTTTCGATTAGTATTTTGAGTTTTCTCCATTTTTATAACCAACTTGACCTTTGCTATTCTAAACGGACTGATTACATTGCCAAAATATTTAACTTTGCGTTACTATTGACTTGATTTTGCTTACGTTTTGGATTTTGTTGTATAATTTTATGAGTAAATAACTAAAACCTTGATAGAACTATGATTATATATTTTTAGGATGCAGAGGGCTATACTATAGCTGGCCATGTCATTTATCAGGATAACCGAACGGTTTTAAATTAAAATCTGTTAGGCCTTGGGTTAATGTCGACTTTAGTTTAGTTTCGATTTTAGGATAGATTAATGTCAACGTAGGCTGTGAAATTAGGTGTAGGTTCGAAATTATTGTAGGTTCGAAATTATTGTAGGTTCGAAATTATTGTAGGTTCGAAATTATTGTAGGTTCGAAATTATTGTAGGTTCGAAATTAGGTGTAGGTTCGAAATTAGGTGTAGGTTCGAAATTAGGTGTAGGTTCGAAATTAGGTGTAGGTTCGAAAATTGGTAGTAGGTTAGCGTCGACATTGACCTTGGGTTTGGCAGTCCCATAAATAATAGGGTTTGATATGAAGTATATTTGAATTGAAGTATAAAGATTAGGGTATGCTGTTACTATACTTGTTTGGTGATGATCTATCTCAATAGCGGTAGTTGAATGGGATCATCATGTCAGGTTAAGCAGTATATTAAAATAAAAAGGAATAGTTATATTAATTGCTGGTCAACTGTAACTTGGTGTTGATTTATCTCATCAGCAGCGGGTGAAGGAATTGACATGTCAGGTTACAGCTCAGATAAAATGAAAAGGTGATATAAATAAATACTTCAAAATAAAATTAGGGTACGCTGTTACAATACTTGTTTGGTGATGATCCAATCTCAATAGCAGCAATTAAATGGGATCATCATGTCTATTCAAGTTAAGCTGATTATTAAAATAATAAGAGATAAAGTAATGTTAACCGCTGGTCAACTGTAACTTGGTGTCGATTTATCTCATCAGCAGCGGGTGAAGGAATCGGCATGTCTAGGTTACAGCTCAGATAAAATGATGATTAAACTCCTACTTGGTGCCAGGTAATATCACCAACAGCAGGTGAATGTGATTGGCATGTCTATGTAGTTGGAAAGTTTAAATGATAATTCATCAATGTATACGAACTTTTTGTAACTAAGCAGAGGGCTATACTATAGCTGGCCATGTCATTTATCAGGATAACCCAACGGTTTTAAATTAAAATCTGTTAGGCCTTGGGTTAATGTCGACTTTAGTTTAGTTTCGATTTTAGGATAGATTAGTGTCAACGTAGGCTGTGAAATTAGGTGTAGGTTCGAAATTATTGTAGGTTCGAAATTATTGTAGGTTCGAAATTATTGTAGGTTCGAAATTATTGCAGGTTCGAAATTATTGTAGGTTCGAAATTATTGTAGGTTCGAAATTAGGTGTAGGTTCGAAAATTTAGGAGTAGGTTCGAAATCTGGTAGTAGGTTAGCGTCGACATTGACCTTGGGTTTGGCAGTCCCATAAATAATAGGGTTTGATATGAAGTATATTTGAATTGAAGTATAAAGATTAGGGTATGCTGTTACTATACTTGTTTGGTGATGATCTATCTCAATAGCGGTAGTTGAATGGGATCATCATGTCAGGTTAAGCAGTATATTAAAATAAAAAGGAATAGTTATATTAATTGCTGGTCAACTGTAACTTGGTGTTGATTTATCTCATCAGCAGCGGGTGAAGGAATTGACATGTCAGGTTACAGCTCAGATAAAATGAAAAGGTGATATAAATAAATACTTCAATTCAAAATAAAATTAGGGTACGCTGTTACAATACTTGTTTGGTGATGATCCAATCTCAATAGTAGCAATTAAATGGGATCATCATGTCTATTCAAGTTAAGCTGATTATTAAAATAATAAGAGATAAATTATGTTAACCGCTGGTCAACTGTAACTTGGTGTCGATTTTTCTCATCAGCAGCGGGTGAAGGAATCGGCATGTCTAGGTTACAGCTCAGATAAAATGATGATTAAACTCCTACTTGGTGCCAGGTAATATCACCAACAGCAGGTGAATGTGATTGGCATGTCTATGTAGTTGGAAAGTATACGCTGACTCATTGTTTGATTTTAGTTTAATATAAAACTTTATATGGTATGAAATATGTATATGTTGGTTTGCTATTTTGTATAATGTTTAGCATAAGTATTTCACGGAGTAAAGCCATCATTTAATATGTTAAACTATTTTTGAATTTACAAGAAAATAGACAGTGTGTAAAATAATCAATTTATTCATATACTTGGAAATTATTTTTGTTTATAGGTATACCTAATTGTAATTATTAATATAATTTTTACGATTAGGATCATTCTGTATATATTATGTACTTCGTGGACGAAGTATTGTCAGTATGGCCGTGTTATAAAATAATAACATTATTAGGGTAAATAATTAAATGAGCATGGAAACTTGTTTTCTTAGACTGGCAACATCTTAATTGTTTGACCTTCAATGAAAGTTAACATTATTTTCTAATTTATAAATTGTTTAATTTCCAATATTTGAAATACTGATATATTATTCTAAGATTGTAATTAATAAATGAAATAAAAAATTTATACAAATATTAAACCGGTTAAATGATATTAATAATATCTAATATTGTAAATAATATATTATTCTAATATTGTAATTAATAAATTAAATAAATAATATAGACAAATATTAAACTGGTCTAATGATATTAATATTATCTAATATTGTAAATAATGTAATTTAGTATGTTAGTTGTTTGATCTTCAATGAAAGTTAACCATTAATTTCGTATTTATAAATTGTTTAATTTCCAATATTTGAAATACTAATATATTACTCTAAGATTGTAATTAATAAATTAAATAAATAATTTAGACGAATATTAAGCTGGTCAAATGATATAAATATTGTCTACTATTATAAATAATGTAATTTAGTATTTAAGTTAGTATTAATAGCGCCACCATTTGCCTAGCTTAGTTTGTGACAGTATTTCCATAAAAGGGCAGATACGGGTTGGATCGGGATAATCTAGTTTCTACTCTTATCTAGTCGTTACGCTGTTGCTCTATAACAAGGAGCTGGTACTCTAGTCTCAACTCTGTATAGTCGTTACGCTGTTGCTCTATAACGAGGTGCTGATACTCTAGTTTCTACTTTGTGTAGTCGTTACGCTGTTGCTCTGTAGCGAGGTGCTAGTGGTGTTGCTGTTGGATATTCTTGGTTACTGTACAACCATATAAAGATAAGTTATTAATATCTTGTATAAATAGTGATACTTTGCTAAATAGTATTGATGTTATATAATGTTGGTAAATCTATATTTTGGAAAGTAAGATAAGAGGAGTTTCTTGCCAGTTCTTCTCCTCAGATTAATATTATTCCGAACTGGCGCTAGATTAAATACATGATTTGAAGTTGGTTTACTTGTGTTTATTTACATTGTATTTGTAACTTAATATTTCAGTGTAGGTACCCACATATTAGCATTGTAGTATATTTTGCTAAACATTAATAATTTTCATAATTATAATAGTTTTAAAGTAAATAATATTTTAAAATCTATCATCATTTTACTCTACATCTCAATAAAAATCTATCACATGCAACAATCATAAACTTCTCCGTTTAATATTTTAACGGTGAAAGCTGTTGTTGGCCGAATGTGTAAGTTACATGTGTGTAGTTCTAATTCTGTGCTATAACAACGGCTGTGTTTTATCAAAACATAAATAAATGTATATGTCGGGGATTTTTAATGATGTGAAAGGAAATGGCAGGAGGAATTGGGGAAACTAAAAGGGGGTGATGGTATTGAATGGAATATTGGGTAAACGCGACGCAGATACTTCTACTGAACCGATAAATTATTAAATATGATCTTTAACAATTACGAGAGAAACCTAAGCAGTGCCTTGGACTTGTGACCAAGGTGTAGGCTTAAGGAGCTCCTTTAAGTAATTACAACACTCGCCTCCACTGCTAGGCTCTCTGTTTAAACCCAAGGTTAAACGCACATAAACGGAATCTAACACAAGGCTAACCTTTTTTTTTTTTTTTTTTTAATGTGGGAAATGCATTTACGCATACCCCTTGAAGGGGTTATGCGGGACTCCCAGCGATAAGCGCTGGACTACCGCACTAAAACCCACCACCGTCCATGCCGTATGTTAGGCGCCGCAGGAACGCGTTAGCATACTACTGCGGACGCCCCGGCACAAACACCCGTCTGCGGGTACAAGTACCCGCAGTTCAAACCCGCCCATGGGCTCGCTTTACCAAGCACCTAACCAAGGGGGGATGCCAGGACATGTCTACTGAAACACCCAGCCCCCGGAGGAGTCAGAAGCTGCCTATATCCCTCGAGATCAGGTCGCTCACAAGTCATCTCTGCTAACAGAGGAGTACCCGGAGCGACCCGTACCTCCGGCCACCGGACCCCCCTGGACTTAACCGCCGTCTGCGACGCCCAGGGTACGAACGTTGGAGTTTAAGGCCCGCGCCCGTCACGCCGGCGCTCCGCGACCTCCGCGCCCAACCTTGGCGCAAACCTCTGCGCCGGCCGCCCGACCGCTCCCCCCATCCCGGATACGCTACTACACCGAGACAGGAGTCGACGGCGAAACATCCAGCGCAAGAGACACTCGCGCTTACGCGCCCCACCATGACGCTTTCACGCCCACGCATCAGATATGGTGGCTACCCCACGAACGGAGGCGCAGCGGGACACACAGAACTAGACGCTGCAACGCAGCCACCGCCCACTGCGCCTATGCGCCCCTCTTCTGCGGATATTGGCCTCCGGATAGTAATAGTGGAAAATTACTATCCGTAGTTGCCCAGGGTGCACCGGCCCACAAAATGGTGGGCTCTCGAGGAGGTTTCCGCAGCTAGCACCCCAACACAAGGCTAACCTAACCTAAGGCTAACCTAACCTAACATTGTGTTCACTTAACCACGTGGCAATTACATTGTAAGGACTTACGTGACCTTAGTTGGACAGCACTTCCACACTACACTGCACTTGACACTATCACTATCACTAACACTACTTAGATGTTCACATCTTGAGAGACCGCGCACGACTAAGACTTCAGTTAGACTGTCGATCGCATATAAAGGGTCGAGGGTAGAGACTGTCAAAACAACGGAAGTGACTACTACCCCACTACAACGCCATAGACAACGATAACGATTCGATTAATCGATAATCTTTTACTATGCTCCGACATATATATATATGTATGTGTGTATACAAACATATTGTTTTTTCGTGGACTCCCGGCCATCGGTTCGCGTATCACATGTGTGAACGTATGTATGTATGTATGATTCGAAATTCTACTCGGCCTATTCAATTCGAGCGCTATAAAGATGGCAAAGAATTTAAGGCAGATCTACAAAAGAAATTTCCGCTTGGTTCTGATATGAGGGAAATGATGAAATTATTTGAGCAATCTGGCGCAAAGTGTGAAGATAGATCAGGTGAAGAACAGTTGAAAAAGGAGGTAGAAAAATATGGGTTAGTTTATTGGTGTGAATATGACAATGATTGGCTTAGTTTTGATCCCCTTGGAGGATATATAATATGGATTATGGGCGATAAAAATTATAAGTTATTGTATGTTGGTGGATTTAAAACACAAAAACTAGCTACATAATATATAATATTTTTTAACAACTTATTAAAGCAATTTTATCTCTTGCTGTACAAAAACAGAATATAATAAAGTTTCTTAAGCGCATGGCCACTTATTACCACGGCATTCTTCTCAACTATTTATTAAAGATTGAATAATGAAAAAGTTTTTAATATTCATAGCTGTCTTTTTTTCGTATTTATATGCTAAAGAGCTTCTAGATACTCGGCCTATTCAATTTGAGCGCTATAAAGATAGTGATCAATTTGAGGCAGATCTACAAAAGAAATTTCCGCTTGGTTCTGATATGAGGGAAATGATGAAATTATTTGAGCAATCTGGTGCAAAGTGTGAAGATATATCAGGTGAAGAAGGTCTGCCAAGTGATATGAAGGAATATGATATAATCTATTGGTGCAAATATAACAGTGATTTACTTAGTTTTGATCCTCTTGGAGTATATCAAATATGGTTTATGGGTGATAAAAATTATAAATTATTGTATATTGGTGGAGTAAAAACTACAGCACTTGTTACATAACATTTTTTAAAAAGAAATCAATTACTACCGGCTAAAGCGCGGCAGTTTGTGTAACGCTTGCAAAGCAGATTAGAAGCGTAAACGCTAAAACTCTGATATTCTAAAATCATCTTTTTTGTGATGTTCCTCCTACTGTTCTATATATTTTTGCACTTCTTCTGAATTCACATTGCCAACTGTCACAACAAAATACCCTCTGGCCCAAAGATGTTGTCCCCAATACCGCTTACGGAGCAGTGCAAATTCCTGTAGCAACTTACGACTACTTCTACCGTAACCGTATATTGCACAGCTTTAGATATTGATATACTAGGCGGAACCGATGCTAATATATGTACGTGATCAGGACTCATACAGCCACTAATTATATTTATGTAATTAGCAGCACATATTTCTCGGATTACTTCCCTAGTTCTAATAGCAACTTGCCCAGTTAAAACTCTATACCTATACTTAGTACAAAATACTATATGATACTTTATAGTACCTAGGAGACTTTCGCGGTCAGTACCCAATAGCGGCGTTTTAATATCGACTTCGCGTTTACTTGGGGTCGCGACTACATTTGAGACCGTATTAGTATGTGTTCGCGTAAGATATTGTTTGTTCTTCGTTCGGACGTACGTTATACCATCCCTGTTAAGAACATCGGTACCTATTATAATCGGCGTTGACATATATAACTCGGGTACAACTACTAAGTCCGCTTCGATTGATATCTCGCTAAATTCAAGCGTAAGAGTTACGTATGATTTTGCCGTGATCTCAAGCGCACTTAAGCCCTTCAATATACAATTTGTAGGATGTAGTTTGCAAGAAAAGTATTTGATTACGTCAGAAGAAATTAGGGATACGTTTAGAGCGCCACTATCTATAAGGACATCGACCGGAATGCCTTGAATAACAGCGGTAGTGATATCGCTATTTGTACTATCGGGATGGCTTTGACAAAAGTTTACGTCACGCTTATTTTGTGTCCACTTAGCCTTAGCGAAACAGATTTCTTCAGAATGACCGCCTTTTTTACAAAATGAGCATATCACTGCGGGTATATTTGTAGGTTTCGCTTTTTTCGGGCACTGGTAACTTTTATGACCCGGCAAATGGCAAACAAAGCACTTCGAACTAGGGCCCGGTTTTGTAAAGTTACTTTTCTTCGGTTGAAAAGAAGTTTTATCCCTAAGTAACGATTTACTCGCGCTAGGTTTAGTGTATATCGAAAGAAACGACACAAGTTTCTAACAACACAAGTAGTTAAATCAGCGTTAGCTGCAGCCGCCCTTACTTGAGGATCAGTAATACCGCGTATCGTTATGAGTGTTATTAATTCCTCACTGAGACCCTTGACTATTCGCAACCGTAAAAGAGTCCTACGTGCATATTCGCTATACGTAGGGTAGTTGTCAGATGTTTTATTCATTGCCTCGTATAAAATATTTGCGTAGTCTAACTTTCGCGGACATAAGGGTCTAAATTCGAATTTAAAATTACTCCACGACCTATCATTCGTAACCCACTCATTCAACCACGTCTTAGCATCACCTTTTAGACAGTTCGCGACGCGTGATAAACATTCACGGTTATCCCAGTGGTTCGATAACTGTGCACGATCTACTTCATCGCACCAAACATCTATGTCATGAATAGCCGGATCAAAGTTTGACACATAATAATCATTAGGACGATTTGGAGCAATAGATTGTATTGCCTCAACGAGAGCTTGAGTAGCAGAATTATTTTCACAGTTATTTATTTTGGGGGTAGTCGTGGAACTATTTTCGATCGACTCTAACCTACTAAGTATCGTTCCCAATGTTTATCAAAATGTTCTCGTAAACTTGGTTCACTTTCACTATGTTCATTCGTTTGCATGTTTACTGGCACTTGTAATTTCTGATGACGCCTGGTGCATCGCATCAATGCTAAAGGTCATATGTATATTAGAATACACGCCCTTTTTGCGCGTCTCAACTCCTACCATCCCCTCCTCACCAATAGCTTCTGCAAGAGATTTGTTATAATTGCCAAAATAGATTAATGGAACCTTGTTCATTGTGTGAGCAGTGTGCCGCTAATTACTAGTCTTGTCAAACATCTCTTCGGCATTGCCGTGATCTGCAGTGATGAGCAGGTGCGCCCCGTATTTTTGGGCTGCTTGCATTATTTCTCCAGTACAGCTATCCATGGTTTCGCAGGCAATTTTTGTTGCTTCGAAATTTCCTGTGTGGCCTACCATATCTGCATTTGCAAAATTCACACATATGAAATCATAATAATTCTTTTGTATGTTTTCAACAACCGCATCTTTGACTTGTACTGCGGACTTTTGCGGCGCTAAATCATAAGTCGCAACTTTTGGAGACGGAATTAAGACTCTATCTTCATTATTATACTCTTTTTCCCTGCCGCAGTTTAGGAAGTATGTTACATGCGCATATTTTTCCGTCTCTGCGATTCTTATTTGTCTTTTTCCTGCGCGTGCTATAACCTCACCCAAGGTGTTTTGTACAGATTCTCTAAGAAACATTGGATTTATGTATTCTGCCATTTCATTCATTTGAATACTGAGTCATAGATGTCATATAACGAAATGATGGATTTCTTGTATCCGCTAGCATCTTAGCAATTTGTCGCATTCTATCCGGCCTAAAATTAGCCATAAACAAAGCATCATCATCACAAATTCCTTTATATCCTCGCAAGATAGCAGGAGGAATAAACTCATCATACAGAGAATTTGCGTAACAATGCTCCATATACTCGATCGGATCTTTAAAATGAGCGTCTACCTTTCCAAGCATTGCACCAAAGTAGTAGTAGAAGTTCAGTTGACCCTCTGCTTTCCGGATTTTTTAGAGCTTCTAAATTGCTTTTTAAATTTTTAATATAATCACTGTGAGTTAATAGTGATGTGTCGAGAATAAGGTGAGGACCATACTGCGTTGTACTAAGCTGCTGCTGCTCTTTGCAATTTGTACATTGAAGAGCCTGTGTTTTTGTTTGAAGATCGTCAACAGCATTTTGCAGGTACATAAATCCATTTATCAATATAATGTTTATATTTATGGATAGGATGAGACTTTCACGTTTGTAAAAAAACTTGCATTTGGAACTGGTACAATTGTACGTCGTTATGCAGCTAGGGACATTTGCAAATACAAGTTCAGCTAAATGAGCTGCATTACATTTTGCATTTAGTGTGTATATTTTTCGAGTCTGTGAAACACGAAAGATGTGTGGGTCACGAGATGAAATATCCATCAGAATTTTTGCTCTGTCTTTGTATGAGTTCACATCAATTTTACCCTTTTGTAAAATGTTTTGGGCAAGCTCAAATACTGAATTCTTTATTTCTGAAGTCTTAATTTTATATGCTTCGTAGATGGCGATTGCATTAGTGGTAATTTGCACTAAAGAATCAAATGCGCATGTTTCTAAAACAATTATATTTTTTTTAGGAAGGATCACTGGTTCACAAATAGTGCCATTTTGAATAAGCGGAATTCCAATTTGTGTCACTCGGTTCATGGAATCCCAATCAGGTGTTGGTGACAGATACTTGGTCTTCCTTTTTTTTTCAATTTTTTGAGAAGCTTTTTCCTTTTCGTCTCCCCTGCCTCTCCAATTCTCCCGTTCGTTTAATGAGTCCCGGTTTTTTTGTGTCAAAAATCTATCATCATTTTGGCTTAGAGAAACATTAAGAGGTGTGGAGCTTTTTGATAACTCCTTAAAGCTTTCAATACTAAATCTTTGAAGTGTTGTAGATTTTTGAGTTTTGAGTTTATTGAAAAATGTTATTAGAGTTTTTTGTGGAACTATCCGGGGGGCTAACAGAACTCCGATCAGAACTCATAGCACTCGCAAAATTTCGAATTTCAAAATTTTCTGGTATCTTTGAAGTGTTGTAGATTTTTGAGTTTATTGAAAAATGTTATTAGAGTTTTTTGTGGAACTATCCGGGGGGCTAACAGAACTCCGATCAGAACTCATAGCACTCGCAAAATTTCGAATTTCAAAATTTTCTGGTATCTTTGAAGTGTTGTAGATTTTTGAGTTTTGAGTTTATTGAAAAAGGTTATTAGAGTTTTTTGAGGAACTATCCGGGGGGCTAACAGAACTCCGATCAGAACTCATAGCACTCGCAAAATTTTTAATTTCAAAATTTTTCTGGTATCTGAAGTGTTGTAGATTTTTGAGTTTTGAGTTTATTGAAAAATGTTATTAGAGTTTTTTGTGGAACTATCCGGGGGGCTAACAGAACTCCGATCAGAACTCATAGCACTCGCAAAATTTCGAATTTCAAAATTTTCTGGTATCTTTGAAGTGTTGTAGATTTTTGAGTTTTGAGTTTATTGAAAAATGTTATTAAAGTTTTTTGTGGAACTATCCGGGGGGCTAACGGAACTCCAATCAGAACTCGTGGAACTCTTTCGAAAAAATTCTTAGAAATTTTTGGATTTTCAAAATATTGTAAAGTTGTAACTTTTGTGTTTTCAATTTTTTCGAAATTGTTTTCTTGTAGAACTCTAGAACTCTTATGGAAGTACAACAATTTGAAAGAAAAAGTTGATTTTCTAAAAAATGGGGGGCTAACACTTTTTTTTTGAATAAATGTTTTTGGGTTAATTTTTTTGAAATTTTTTTTAAAAAGTGTCAGGAACTATAGAACTATGCTAAATCTACCCAGCACTCTGAAAAAAAGTTCATTTTTCGAAAAGTGGGGGGCCACGTGAACTTAGCCCCCGATTTCGAAAATTCGATTTTTAGTGTATTTAAACGCCGGAACTATTTCTAAAAGTTATCAAGCACTATAGAACTATACAAAAGGATGTCAGAACTGTGAAAAATAAATCGGAATTTTGACAATGGGGGGCCAACTTCACACGCATCCACCACCCACCGAATCAAGAAAGAGCTGTTAATCTGTCAATCCTTCCGGTGTCCGGGCCTGGTGAGATTTCCCGTGTTGAGTCAAATTAAGCCGCAGGCTCCACTCCTGGTGGTGCCCTTCCTTTAAGTTTCAGCTTTGCAACCATACTCCCCCCGGAGTCCAAAATCTTTGGTTTCCCGGAAGCTGTCCGCCGAGCCATTGTAGTAACGTCGGCGGATCGCTAGACGACATATTTACGGTTAGAACTAGGGCGGTATCTAATCGCCTTCGAACCTTTAACTTTCGTTCTTGATTGATGAAAACACCTTTGGCAAATGCTTTCGCTGATGTTCGTCTTGCGACGATCCAAGAATTTCACCTCTAACGTCGCAATACGAATGCCCTCAGTTATCCCTATTAATCATTACCTCGGAGTTCTGAAAACCAACAAAATAGAACCGAGATCATATTCTATTTTTCCATGCACGAAATATTCAAGCTGCATATTGAGCCCGCTTTGAGCACTCTAATTTGTTCAAAGTAAAATTGTCGGCCCACATTATTTTACCATTACTCAGTTGGAGGTTAAATAAGTCATTAATATAGCATAAAAATAGGGTTGGACCTAAAATACTCCCCTGAGGAACACCATGTGAAACTGTCATGGATTTGCTCAAATATTCATCAGTTTTAACATATTGTTCCCGATTGCTTAAATAGTCCGTGAATAATTGAAGTGGAACACCTCTTATTCCCAACTTTTCCAGTTTATCAACAAGAATGTTGACCGAAACTGTGTCAAACGCCTTAGCTAAATCTAAAAATATTACTAATACCTTTTTTTTGCTGTCCAAATTTTGTACAATATATTCGGTGAGATGATGTACTGCATCCGAAGTTGATTTGCCTGACCGAAAGCCAAATTGACATTCGGATATGAGATTATTATTTTCGAGTAATTTTACCAATATTTTATTCATAATTCGTTCTAATATTTTTGAGAATATAGGAAGTAAAGAAATAGAAGTATGTCTCAAAATACAGTGCGCAGAAAATGGGATATTAGATGATATCATGATAAAAATCCTAGAAAATCTAGATTTAATAGCGAAATCTGAATTGAAAAAGCTGAAAACTATAATTGGCACAAGTGAAGGCGATATATTAAATAAGATAAAACTTATCAACAAACTTAACCCAAAACCAGGAAGCAATTTTTCTAGCAACAAGGTGCAAACTCTTATTCCAGACGTCATTGTGATACGCGATGAAATATCCAATAGCTTTTCTGCGGTGTTAAATGACAAATCTCTTCCATCTATAGAAATAAATAGAGAATATATAAATATTATAAAACAACAAGACCTCTCCGAAACAGAAAAAGAATATTGTAAGAACAATATACAACGCGCAAATGCTATACTACTCGCAGTATCAAATTGTAATAAAGCATTAATTAAAGTGACAAATGCTATATTAGAAGAGCAATACGCGTTCTTTCTTGAAGATCCAGTATATATAAAGCCTATGACACTTAAGAGCTTGGCTGAACGTTTAGAGTGTCACGAGTCTACTATCAGCAGAATATCGAATAAAACTATACGCACGGAATTTGGAACGTTCAGTATAAAATATTTTCTGACTCCCGCTATACAATCTGCTATTTCAGAGAATGTTTACTCAAATAAAGTGATCAAACACAAAATTAAAGCACTAATTGACTCTGAAGACCAAAGAGCAGCAGTGTCAGATGCAAAGATATGTACGGCACTACAATCACAAGGCATCAAAATCTCTAGGCGTACTGTTACCAAATACAGGGAATCAATGAAAATTCCTAAATCTCAACACAGAAAAAATATCTTAAATCTTTCTGCTTGAGTAAAGCACTGCAATTATTATGTTAACTTATGTAGTCTATCCGCCAAAAGTTGTTTTGCTGAAAATTAAATGTACAAAAATGAGCCTAAAGCCGAAGGCCCCAGCACTAATTTTCGGATATATAATTTGTCCTGTACCTAGCAAATACTATTTATTTAACAAAATCCATAAGGTTTTTGGGTCTTTTATAACATTTTCTTACGGATTTAAACCACTATTTTGACACTCTAAACATCATTTTTGCAGCTTCTGAGACTTTTTGCGCGCGGACTTCCTAGTCTCTTTTAAAATCTAATTTATATATACTATACACAATAGACCTCTTGCATAACCTCATTCTGAGGTAGAAATTCTTATAGAGTAGATTTTTGCAAAACGTCACCAAACAATGATCCACGAGAGTGTTTTTATGTTTTAGTGACAATCAAATCACAGTTTGGAACAGGTTATGCAAGAGGTCTAATGAAAGACCAACTCTATTTTTATTATCTGCGGCGTATAAGATTTATAATTCTCAAGGAATTTCAACAGCAATGATAAATTGTTCTAGATAAGTTAAATGTCAGAAGATGGTTTTATAGTTGAGAGAGAATTATCTACAATATGACTTTCTTCATCTACAGGATAATGATCTGTGGTATAGCAAACATCTGTATTATTGTTAATTAAATTTGTACTATACAACAAGTTTTCTTCTACATTCTTTTGCATTGTACAGCAACTTTTCTCACTATCGTCATTTTTGCTAACCTTGTAAATACTATACCCTGCAAAGACAGAGAAAGATATCACAGGTGTGATTATTTACTCAAATAATCCATTTTTTATCAAATGTTATCCCGAACATTGTTAAAACACCATAAGTAACTGCTGCTGCAGTTGCAGCTGGAACACAACAAGGACATACTGCCATATAACCATCACACAATTAAGTTATAATTTTAACACTACTGGTAATACTGACTTAATATTAGAGAGAAATGATACTCTGACTTCTGATGATATCAATAATATATTTTTGTAAACTTATGACTATTTATACAAAAACTTAAAACTAGAAAAAATATGCTAAACCAATAAAAACCTTAAAATTAAATCTGTGAACCAATTAAAATATGTACATTATTGACATGCTGATTGGAAGTAAAAACATTAAAAATTATTATATTTAGAAATTAGATCAGCGAATAATAAGGGCTACATTAATTTCTATTACCAATCATAACAGCTACATTATTGCGGGGAAAAGCGGAGAGCGCCTCTGGAGTTGCGGGGGGTTGCCGCGCATGCGCATTAGCGATCTCACGCTATGCGAACAAAACTCTCGCGCCAGCTGTTCCTGCGCACATTCGGCTGCGGCTCTCACCGCGGTAGGGCGCTAGTCGGATGTCTTGCTGTTTCATACGTACACCACGTCAAGTCTTGTTTCCTTTGAGTAGCTCTTCTCAGGGCTCGGAAAACAGCTCTTTTAGGAGCTACTCTATTCAATGTTTTGACGTGATGACGCTGCTACAGGAGTCCCCCTCAAGTGAAACGTACCGGCAACTTGATGGTACGGCCAGTTCGTGTTTGTTTCGTGACCTTGGTGTCTGACGTCAAGTTGTTCGAAACAGATGAGCTGGTGTGTAGTGGTAATTTGGTTATGGTAATTTCTGGTTTGTTATGGTAATCTGGTAAAGTTTCTGGTTTCTTATCAAGGTAAATAGGTTCGGCAGTGGCTTCCAACACATATGCAGGTTTCAATCTGTCGATCGATATGTTTGTTTGACGATCGGGTAATTGAATTGTAAACACTTTATCCGTTCGTTTTACAACTCGATATGGACCTTCATATGGTGTTTGAAGTGGCTTCCTTATTGCGTCGATTCTAATAAATACATGACTACATGTATGTAAGTCGGCATGTACGAATATGTGTTTATTGTTTCGATGTATGATTGGTTTTGGTTTATTCTCTTCTATCCACACGCGTAGTTTTTCGACGTAGGTATAATTCATGTCAGCTGTTGATGTGTATGTACTTGCGTCGAAAAAGTCGCCTGGAAGTCGCAAGTTATATCCATAGGTAAGTTCGGACGCGCTCACGCCGGTGTCGGTGCGTAGAGCGGCGCGTAAACCAAGGAGAACGGTAGGTAGTTCATTGACCCATGACCTTGTATTAGACAGTTTCGCTCGTAATGCAGTTTTCAATGTTCGATGCCATCGCTCAACCATTCCGTTGCTCTGTGGATGATATGGTGTTGTTCTTATCTTTTTAATTCCCATTACTTTCATTAGGTTATTAAAAAGTTGACTTTCGAACTGTCGACCTTGGTCACTTGTGAGAGTAGCTGGGCATCCGAATCGACTTATCCAGTGTATATAGACTGTTTCAGCGATGGTTTCAGCTGAAATATCTGCAGTAGGAATTGCTTCGGGCCATCTAGTGAGTCGGTCGATCATTGTTATTAAATAGCGATGTCCTTGAGCGGTTGTAGGTAAAGGTCCGACAATGTCTATGTGAATATGTTGAAAACGGTCTGTCGGTGGAAATGAATTGATATTACTTGTAGTATGACGTTGTATTTTGCTTTTCTGGCAATTTATGCAACTCTTCGTCCATTCTGATACGTCAATGTTCATTGAAGGCCAAAAGTATTTTCTTGTAATTAATTTTCTAGTAGTTCGCGTTCCAGGATGACTAATGTTATGTATACTATTGAATATCTCGCGGCGATGTTCGTCGGGTATATAAGGTCGTATGTATGAAGTAGATGTTTCACAATATAATTCGATGTTGGTGTTAGGAATGTTGACTTTTTTAATGGATAATCTATTGTTTTGAAGTAAATCATGAATGGTGCTATCTCTTTCTTGTGATGTAGCTATTTCTTCGTAATTTATTGTGGACGGGCAGGTTATTGTCTCGATCCGGCTTAACGCATCCGCGACGATGTTATGTTTACCACTGACGTGACGTATGTCGGTGGTGAACTCACTGATAAATAACAGCTGACGAGTACGTCGTGGTGTTTCATTGTTTGATTGAGTTTTGTTCATCGCGAATGTGAGCGGCTTGTGATCGGTGAATATTACTAGAGGTCGTCCTTCAAACATTTTTCTGAAATATTTTACAGCCATATAGATAGATAATAGTTCTCTGTCATATGTTGAATATTTTTGTTGAGCTTCTGAAAACTTCTTTGAAAAATATCCAAGTGGTTGCCATATATTATCTATATATTGTTGTAGCACGGCTCCAGCTGACTTGTCGGACGCGTCGGTAAAAATAGCTATGTTAGCTTTGTGTGACGGGTGAGCGAGTAAAGTAGCGGTTTTTATGCTTTCTTTACACGACTCGAATGCTTTCAGCGCGTTGTCTGTCCATTGTATTATTGTTTTATCGCGTTTCTTGACGTTGTGTAGATATGCATTCAGCGGAGCCTGTATGGTGGCGGCGTGTGGTATGTGGTCACGATAGAAATTTAACATACCTAGGAATCGTCTAAGTTCTTCAATGTTGTTAGGCCTAGGGTATTCGGTGATGACCTTGACCTTTTCTTCAGGTGGTTTGATTCCTTCTTTAGAAACGATATATCCAAGAAACTTGACTATTGGCTGTCCAAGGTTACATTTGGCAGGATTTATAGTAACTCCATTGTCTTCTAAGCGTTTTAAAACTGTTCTTATGTGATGATGGTGTTCCTCTTCGTTGGATGAAGCGATTAGAACATCATCAATAAATGGAAAAACGTAGTCGAGTCCGCGAAATACTTCATGTATAAATCGTTGGAATGTCTGTCCAGCGTTTTTCAAACCTGGACACATGCGTGGAAATTCAAATAAACCCATTAGTGTGATAATTGCAGTTTTCTCTATATCTTCTTTTCGTACATTGAGTTGTTGATATGCACGATTGAGATCTATTGTAGAAAATATAGTTTTTCCACACAGCTGATAGGTAAAATCTTTTATTCTCGGAACTGGATAACGATCGGGTTTAGTTATTGAATTTAATCTTCTGTAGTCCCCACAAACTCGAATATCACCGTTTTTCTTAGGTACAATATGCAGCGGCGACGACCACGGGCTTTTACTAGGACGACAGAGACCTTGTTGCATCATGTTTTCGAACTCTTTTTTAACTTTTTCGTAACGATGAGGTGGAATCGGACGAGCACGGCAGTGAACAGGTGGTCCTTGTGTCTCAATATAATGTTCAACAGTTATTTTAGAGTCGAGTTGCATCGAAGTCAATCTCGTAGTACCGGGAAAATCCGCTAGGATGTCGTGATACGGGTTGTGTATATCGATACTACGCACTGTAGGTGTGTTTGTTGATGTTACTGGAGCATTGATTTTTAAGTTGGTTACTGAATCAATTAATCGTCTATTTTTCATATCTACAATGAGTTGGTGATGATTTAAAAAATCTGCTCCTAGTATAGGCTTCGAAACATCGGCTACGATAAATTTCCACTTATATGGCCGTCGCAAATTGAAATCTAATTCAAGTGTTTCTTCACCATATGTAGAAATGGTCGTGTTATTAGCTGCATATAATTTGAATGGCAGCGGCGTTGTCTTTTGCCCTGGTTTTCTAGGTAGCACGGATATGTTTGCACCCGTGTCGACCAAGAATGAGTATTTCGTTTTTTTATCAGTAACGAAAAGGCGGTATGACTTGCTAGGAACGCCGGAATCCGCCTCGGCCAACGTTCTATTTAGTTTTCCGAGGCATTTTTGATATAACTGCATGGTGTTGTACACCGCTTAGCTTGCATTTCGAAACGTCGATGATAATAACATACTGTAGTAGGCGGTTGTGAATCAGTGCGAGAGCGAGAGCGGCGATGCGAGTCATATCGGTTTCGCGAAGTCGAACGAAAGCGTGATCGTCGATTGTCGTATGTACTCGGTCTTGCTTTGAGTTCGGCGATTTCTAACGATAATTTACGTATTTCACTTATGAGAAATTGTGCATCGACTTGCCTTATGCTTTGTGATGGTTCGGATGATACAGCTGCTACCTCCTGAGTCTGCTCCATCATTTTGTCAGCTAGTAGTGCTACTTCATCGAGGGTGGTCTTGGAGCTGAAGGTTTCACTCACAGCTAGAACTGAGCGTACGTGGGCTGGCAGGAGCTTGGTCCACATCATACGTAGGGTCGGGTCAGATATTTTATCTCTAGCTAGATTTCGCATTCTACGTAGCAGTTGAGTGGGTTTCTGGTCGCCTAGCTCCATCTCGGCGAGCAATTTCTGAAGCTGGCGGCTGTCTGACTCCTCGTACACAGAAATCAGTCTCTCCTTGATAGCCTGGTATTGTTTGTCCTTTGGTACATTAAATAGGATATCAGAGATCTGCTCGATATCAGCCTTCTCGAGCTGGACTAGTATCATCTGAGTGAGCTGAGCAGGGGTTCGCTTGAGCTCGTCAGTGGCTGCCTCGAAACTCATATACCATAGCCTCGGATTCTCTCGCCAGAATGGTGGAATTCGCATGGATAGGGCTATGCTGGAGACCTGGGCGGCAGTAGGGCTTGGTAGCGACTGCTCTGGCTTGGCGTCTTCCATCGTTGCTGGATTTATCATAGTGGTTGGGCAGCGAGAGATATGGTCAACCATATCTCTCGCAGAGATTCAGTACAGTCACATTAATTAATTTGGCAGGGATACCTGGTAGTATTTAGGCATCTGGTAGTATTTAGGCATCTGGTAGTAGACTGGCAGAGGTTCCTCCTTTTTACTGGAAATTTTCTTCAGCCAGGCAGGGATTCTTCATTGTTCTTAGTCGGGTCACCACTTTAACACTACTGGTAATACTGACTTAATATTAGAGAGAAATGATACTCTGACTTCTGATGATATCAATAATATATTTTTGTAAACTTATGACTATTTATACAAAAACTTAAAACTAGAAAAAATATGCTAAACCAATAAAAACCTTAAAATTAAATCTGTGAACCAATTAAAATATGTACATTATTGACATGCTGATTGGAAGTAAAAACATTAAAAATTATTATATTTACAAATTAGATCAGCGAATAATAAGGGCTACATTAATTTCTATTACCAATCATAACAGCTACATTATTGCGGGGAAAAGCGGAGAGCGCCTCTGGAGTTGCGGGGGGTTGCCGCGCATGCGCATTAGCGATCTCACGCTCGCGCCAGCTGTTCCTGCGCACATTCGGCTGCGGCTCTCACCGCGGTAGGGCGCTAGTCGGATGTCTTGCTGTTTCATATGTACACCACGTCAAGTCTTGTTTCCTTTGAGTAGCTCTTCTCAGGGCTCGGAAAACAGCTCTTTTAGGAGCTACTCTATTCAATGTTTTGACGTGATGACGCTGCTACATAATAATGTATTTAATGAAAGATTTAGTTTAATAAACCTCGTGCTTGCAAGTTTTATTTGAATTTTTATGACAAATTGCTGCACAAAATGCTATTTTGTTATTTCTATAAAATGATTCTTAGTTAAAAATTAGTTATTTTATTCAACCAGCATTATATATAACTATTATTAAAGATACAATATTGCATTGTAAATACAATATCTAATGCAAGTTATAATTATAAAATGATGAACAATTTGTGTTAGTTTGCATCCAGATTTTAATACTATAAAATATTCTTCTGTTTTTGATCTTAGTTTATATCAATTATAGTATTTTCCTAATTGATCGATTAATAAATAATTATATAAGGAGAGTTTTCACATAAAGATAGATAAGAGCTGTTCTTGATATTGTTTGAATATTTGTGTCAAAGTAAGAGCGCACCAAAGCTAGATGGATCCGTATACCATTGACTCTTTTTTAGAAACGATTTTAGTGCGCCGTGTCATTCGGCCTAAATGATGTCGCGTGTTGCTATTATCTCTCTCGATACATACTGTGCCAGACTTTCCAATTGTATGACGCTCTTTGGGTAAAATTTTAGAAAAAGCATCCCAATCATCCGTATAAAAATGACATTCTTTCAGATGACTCACTTTGTTGTAGAGCTTTTGGAATGTTGCTGTATCACGATTGCCTGTAACCCAGGCAACGGTTCTCCTTGTACTACGATCAACTGCCTTAATGATCCAAAGCTTGTTTTTTTTGAACCAATAAAATGCCACATCTCGTCGAATTCCATCTCCATAATATCCGAAGAGACAACTGGCTCCTGAATCTTGCCC
Source organism: Limenitis camilla (assembly GCA_905147385.1). Lineage (NCBI taxonomy): Eukaryota > Metazoa > Arthropoda > Insecta > Lepidoptera > Nymphalidae > Limenitis > Limenitis camilla. The sequence goes on from LR990254.1 coordinate 844,257, forward strand.
ATCGCCTCTACTACCCAGCGATAAATTATGGACGGCGAATGCCCTAATATCTTGCCTAACATAGAAAAAGGGTCCTTACCAAGACTATATAGCATAACGCATAATGCTTTCTTAACAGCTGTTTGAGGCTTCTTGCGCAGATCCCCCTTAGAAAGCATGATCTGCACTTATAACGCTGTACACCCCTCACAATGCCATTTTTTACCAAGCTATCAGAGCCACATCCCTTACAACAAACCATAAAACCACTCTTTAGTTTTTAAAAAAGTGATCATATCATACTTCTATCTAATTGTGAAAACTCTCCGATTGTTTATGCAGCATAGCATCGCGTACTATTCCAGCATTATTAATTAGTATCTCAACATTCCCACCTAAATTTTTTTCTATCTCTAGTATTCCACGCTCACATTCTTTAAAATTCGAAACATCCCATCTCACTGCCTTAGTATCAGTTTCTTTCTCAAATTGTATACCAACGCTTTCTTCGTCAAAATAATTGACAGCTACTTTATAACCAGCTGCTTTAAAGGAAAGAGCTATATTTTTCCCAATTCCTCTGGTTCCACCAGTAACCAACACTCTTCTTTCCATAAATATACTCCTGGACTAAAATTAATGTTCTGATCAGTAAGTGCTAATAAAATAAAATACATGGCAATTTGGACTCCAAGAATTCCTTTAACTTATTTTAAATTAATTAAATTATTTTTTTTTATATAATATACTAATTTTATCAATATTACTAATTTTTTTTTATTTTCATTATTATTTTATATAAAATTAAATTTTTTATAATAAATTAAAATTTTTAAACAATATAAATTTTAAAATTTTTATTTTAAATTTAAATTTATTATAAATTTTAATAATAAAGCTTATCCTTTAATATATTTAATTTTAAAATTTTATTTTTAATTATAATTAAAAATAATTTTTTTTAAATTTAAAATAATTTTTTTTTCTAAAATAACTAGATATATTTAAAAACGATTAACATTTCATTTCAAATTAATTATTAAAAATAATTTTTCTACATTAACTTTTTTAATTAATTAACTTTTAAATTCGAGTTTTTTTGTAAAAAAAAAAATTTTTTAATAAACTGATACACAAGATACATTAAACAAAAACTACTTTATTAATAATTTATTTTCAACTATTTCAAATTTCTTTTTCAATAATAATTTACTATAAATTAAATTATTTTTTTTTTTAAAAAATATATCCCCCAATATTAAATTTTTTTTTATTATTTATATTTAATTAATTTTCCCCCTCAAATTAATTAATTATTTTAATTTCTTTTCAATGTAAATGAAATACTTAACAAGCTCTAATTTGTTCATTCTAGAAACACTTTCCAGTACCTCTACTTTGTTACGACTTATTTCAATTTTTAAATGAAAGTGACGGGCAATATGTACATATTTCAATTTTTAATCATTTTAATAAACCAATTAAAATTACATTTAAAATCCATTTTTAATCAAATTTTACAAAATTCTTTCCACTTAAATAAATTTTTTGTAACCCATCTTAAACTTAATTATAATCTGCATCTTGATCTGAATTAAATTTTATTTTAAATTTTAAAATATTATTTTTATTAAAAAATATTTTTTAACAATGATATACAAAATTATAAATTAAGTAAATTTATTCGTGGATTATCAATTACTAGACAGATTCCTCTAAATGAACTAAAATACCGCCATATTATTTAAGTTTCAATAATATTTTATTTACTATTTTAGTATTTTTAATTAAATTTTTAATAATAGGGTATCTAATCCTAGTTTAAAATAAAATTTATAAAATCATAAATTTTAATATAATTTTTAATTAAATTAAAATTTCACTTAATAATTTAATATTTAATTTAATCAATTATTATTTGTTATATACTGAAATAATTTAATTTAACTTTTGTTTAACCGCAACTGCTGGCACAAAATTAGTTATTAATTTAAATATTACTAAATCTTAATTTCTTAAATTTTTAATTTTAATTACTGTATAGTAAAATTAATAATTAAAATAATTAAAATTTTATACTAAAATTTACATGTAAAATAAATTTTCAATAAATTTTAAAAAACATAAAAAAAATATTTATTCACTTCATTTTTTACATAGATTTTTTTTTTTTTTTAATTATATATTTAATAGACATTAATAAATTTTTATTATTTCTCTTATTTTTTTTCTAGTAATATTATTATAAAAATTAATTTAATTATAAATCAATTATAATTCAAATTAAATAAAAATAAATTATAAATATAAATTTTAATTAAACAAAAATTTAATATATATATATATATTTATTAATTAATTAAAAATTTAATTAATTAATAATATTTTTATAATTTAAAAAATTTAATATACATATATATATATATATATATATATATATATATATATTTATAATTATTTATATAAAATTTACTAAACCGTAGTTAATAAATTTTATATAAATAATTTAATTAAAAATAAGCTAAATAAAGCTTTTGGGTTCATACCTCAAATATAAAGGAAATCCTTTTTTTTAAATTTAATAAAGTGCCTGATTAAAGGATTATTCTGATAGGATAAATTATATAAAATTTTTATTACCTTTATTATATTTTATAGAATTAAACTATACCTAATAACTTCAAAAATTATTGTGCATCTTACACTAAAATATAATTTTATTATGTGAATAAATTTCATTTTAGAATAATTTAACTCTTATTTTTTATTCTTATATTATCTAACTAATAAAATATTTTTTTTTTATTTTATTTTTTAGAACCTTAATTTCTATTTCTTCTAATTCATGGTTAGGATGTTGAATTGGATTAGAAATTAATTTATTAAGATTTATTCCCCTTATTACCACCCCTAATAATCTTTTAAATTCAGAAGCTTCATTAAAATATTTTCTTAATCAATCAATTGCTTCAATTAACTTTTTATTTTCAATTTTATTAAGATTATTTTTTATAAAAATTTTTTTTTTTAATAATTTTTTTTCTTTAATTATTAACTTCTTTATTAATAAAAATAGGTTCAATCCCATTTCATTTTTGATTTCCTAATGTAATAGAAGGTCTTTCTTGATTTAATTGTTTTATTTTAATAACATGACAATTACCCCTATAATTTTATTATCTTATTATTTTAATTTAAATTTTTTATATTTTATTATAGTTTTTAATGTTTTAATTGGGGCTTTTGGAAAATTTAATCAAACCTCTTTACGTAAATTAATAGCTTTTTCTTCAATTAATAACTTAGGTTGGATAATTTCTTCTATTGTTATTAGTGAAAATCTTTGAATAATTTATTTTATTTTTTATTCAATTTTTACATTTATCATATGTTTTTTATTTTATATTATCAATACTTTTTTTATTAATCAATTATTTTTTTTTAATATAAATTTTTTAATTAAAATCTCAATTATAATTAATTTTCTCTCTCTAGGGGGATTACCCCCTTTTTTAGGATTCTTCCCTAAATGAATTGTTATTAATTATTTATTAAACAATAATTTTTTTATTATTTCTTTTACTTTTATTATATCAAGTTTAATTTTATTATTTGTTTATATTCGAATTATTTATTCTTCCCTTTTATTTTTTTCTCTTAAATTAAAATGATTTAAAATTTACATTAAAAATAATTTTTTAATTTTAATTAATTTTTTTAATTTTATTTCTTTATCAGGTATAATCATCAGAACTTTTTTTTTTAAGGTTTTAAGTTAACTTTAAACTAATAATCTTCAAAATTATTTATAAAGAAATTTCTTTAAGCCTTAGTATTATTTACACCTTAAAATTCGCAATTTTGAATCATTATTTGAATATAAGACAACTTAATAAAAGAGATTATCCCTCGTCAATAAATTTACAATTTATCGCTTACAACTCAGCCATTTTATTTTGCGAAAATGACTTTTGTCTACAAATCATAAAGATATTGGAACCTTATATTTTATTTTTGGAATTTGAGCAGGAATAGTCGGAACTTCTTTAAGTTTATTAATTCGAACTGAACTAGGAAATCCAGGATCATTAATTGGAGATGATCAAATTTTAATACTATTGTAACTGCTCATGCTTTTATTATAATTTTTTTTATAGTAATACCCATTATAATTGGAGGATTTGGAAATTGATTAGTACCTCTTATATTAGGAGCCCCTGATATAGCTTTCCCCCGAATAAATAATATAACATTTTGACTTTTACCCCCATCATTAATTTTATTAATTTCAAGAAGAATTGTCGAAAATGGAGCAGGAACAGGATGAACAGTTTATCCCCCACTTTCATCTAATATAGCTCATGGAGGATCTTCTGTTGATTTAGCTATTTTTTCTTTACATTTAGCTGGTATTTCTTCAATTTTAAGAGCAATTAATTTCATTACAACCATTATTAATATACGAATTAATAATATATCTTTTGATCAAATACCATTATTTGTTTGATCTGTTGGTATTACAGCTCTTCTTTTATTATTATCTTTACCTGTACTAGCTGGAGCTATTACCATACTTCTTAAAGATCGTAATTTAAACACTTCATTTTTTGACCCTGCTGGGAGTGGTGACCCAATTCTCTATCAACATTTATTCTGATTTTTTGGTCATCCAGAAGTTTATATTTTAATTTTACCAGGTTTCGGTATAATTTCTCATATAATTTCCCAAGAAAGAGGTAAAAAAGAAACTTTTGGTTATTTAGGAATAATTTGTGCTATAATAGCAATTGGTCTTCTTGGATTTATTGTTTGAGCCCACCATATATTTACAGTAGGTATAGATATCGATACACGAGCTTATTTTACTTCAGCTACTATAATTATTGCTGTACCAACAGGAATTAAAATTTTTAGTTGATTAGCTACACTTCACGGAACTCAAATTAATTATAGTCCATCAATATTATGAAGATTAGGATTCATTTTTCTATTTACAGTGGGAGGTTTAACAGGAGTTGTATTAGCTAATTCTTCAATTGATATTACCCTTCATGATACTTATTATGTTGTAGCTCATTTTCATTATGTTTTATCTATGGGAGCTGTATTTGCTATTTTTGGAGGATTTATTCATTGATATCCCTTATTTACAGGATTATTTATAAATCCTTACTTACTAAAAATTCAATTTATTTCTATATTTATTGGAGTTAATTTAACTTTTTTCCCTCAACATTTTTTAGGTTTAGCTGGAATACCTCGACGTTATTCAGACTATCCTGATAGTTTTATTTCATGAAATATTATTTCTTCTTTCGGTTCCTATATTTCTCTTTTTTCTATAATTATAATAGTACTTATTGTATGAGAATCTATAATTAATCAACGCTTAATCCTTTTTTCCTCAAATATATCTTCGTCTATTAAGTGATATCAAAATTTACCCCCAGCTGAACATTCTTATACTGAATTACCTATTTTATTTTAAGTAACTTCTAATATGGCAGACTATATGTAATGGATTTAAACCCCATTTATAAAGGATTATCCTTTTTTTAGAATATGGCAACATGATCTAATCTTAACTATCAAAATAGAGCTTCTCCATAAAAATAATATTAATTAATTAAATTTTTAATTAATTAATAAATATATATATATATATTAAATTTTTGTTTAATTAAAATTTATATTTATAATTTATTTTTATTCAATTTGAATTATAATTGATTTATAATTTAATTAATTTTTATAATAATATTACTAGAAGAAAAATAAGAGAAATAATAAAAATTTATTAATGTTTATTAAATATATAATATATAAAAAAAAAATCTATGTGAAAAATGAAATTAATTTTTTATGTTTTTTTAAATTTATTATAAATTTATTTTACATGTAAATTTTAGTATAAAATTTTAATTATTTTAATAATAATTAATTTTAATATACAGTAATTAAAATTAAAAATTTAAGAAATTAAGATTTAGTAATATTTAAATTAATAACTAATTTTGTGCCAGCAGTTGCGGTTAAACAAAAGTTAAATTAAATTATTTCAGTATATAATAAATAATAATTGATTAAATTAAATATTAAATTATTAAGTGAAATTTTAATTTAATTAAAATTATATTAAAATTTATAATTTAATAAATTTTATTTTAAACTAGGATTAGATACCCTATTATTAAAAATTTTATTAAAAATACTAAAATAGTAAATAAAATATTATTGAAACTTAAATAATATGGCGGTATTTTAGTTCATTTAGAGGAATCTGTCTAGTAATTGATAATCCACGAATAAATTTACTTAATTTATAATTTTGTATATCATTGTTAAAAAAATATTTTTTAATAAAAAATTTGCTTGATTCAATTAATAAATCAAATCAAATCAAAATCAAAATTATTTATTTCAATTAGACTTTTTTGAAAAGTACTTTTGAAACGTCAAAAATTTGTCGGTCAGTTAGTTTGTCTGAAGCTACCACCAGCTCGGAAAGCAGTTTTCTGTTGAGAAGAGCCGGCCAGAAACTCAACAGTCGCTCTTTTCAAAAAGCCATGTTTACATAGTCTGTTATACAAATCATTTAACTTGAGAGTCAACGTCACTTAGATTCCAAGCATTCTCATCATTTAAGTAATCCTGTACATTATAGTATGCTTTATATATTAATGACTTCTTGATACGAGTTTTAAATTGTTGAAGTGGCAAGTCTAATATAGGCTGTGGAATCTTATTATAGATGCGAACACCAAGCCCCATGAAGCTATTACTCACTTTGTGGAGACGATAGTAAGGCGTTACAAGTTTATTTCTGTTTCTAGTATTAACATTATGTTTGTCACTGTGTTTTGAATACAAATGAATATTCTGGTAAATGAACAAAATATTACAATATATGTATTGAGATGGGACTGTAAGAACGTCTATTTTTTTATATACATCTCTAAGGGAATCCCGCGCTCTTAAGTTATAAATGGCCCGAACAGCTCTCTTTTGAAGAATAAAAATGGATTCAATGTCCGCGGCCCTACCCCACAGTAAAATGCCATAAGACATAATACTGTGAAAGTAACTGAAGTAAACTAGCCTAGCAGTATTGATATCAGTCATTTGTCTGACTTTCCTTACTGCGTAGGCAGCTGAGCTGAGTCTTCCCGCTAGAGATGATAGATGGGGGTTCCACTGGAGTTTTGAATCTAAAGTTATACCCAGAAATACCGTCGAGTCCGCCACATCTAAAATTTCATTATTTAAACGTAGGTTAAATTTTTGTTTTTTAACATTAGGTAAAGCAAACTCAACGCATTTGGTTTTTTTAGCATTAAGAACTAAGTTATTTACCGTAAACCATTGAAGAACCTGCGATAATGCACTGTTTACATCGTCATAATTATGTTTATTTCTGTTTACTTTAAATATAAGAGATGTATCATCAGCAAAAAGTACAATATCACACAAGTTCTTCACATAGTATGGCAGATCATTAATATAAACCAAAAATAAAAACGGGCCTAAAATGGATCCCTGTGGAACGCCCATTTGTAGCAAAGATCCAGAAGATTTTACACCGTTAATAGTAATCCTCTGGACTCTTTGATTTAGGTATGAGGCAATTAGATCCAGAGAAACACCACATATACCGTAATAATTAAGTTTTTTAAAAAGTGTTTCATGTTGAACACAATCAAAGGCCTTGGACAAATCGCAAAATACACCAATCGCATTTTGTGATTTCTCCCATGCTTCATAAATATGCTTAAGAAGAGCAACTCCGGCATCTGTTGTTGACCTACCCCTAGTAAAACCATACTGTTCACTATGAAATAGTTTATTTTCATTAAAATATTCTAAAAGTTGGTTTAAAATAATCTTTTCAAAAACTTTACTCAGTGATGGTAATATAGAGATTGGTCTATAGTTACCGGGATCTTTCCTGTTTCCATTTTTAAATAGAGGTATTATTTTACTGTGCTTCATTATTCATGTCCGGAAACTTTCCTGTATCGACACATTTATTAAAAATATCAGCTAGATGTGGGGCAATATTATTGTATTTAATATTTTTACTGAGATGTCCCATAAATCACCAGTTTTTTTTATATTAAGTGTCCTGAAATTCTTAATAATATCAAATGAAGTAATATGTTTAAACTCAAAGTAATTAGCATAGCCTGGGAGTTTATTTTTAAGTAGAGAAATAGCATCTAAGGGCGATGATTTTAATGCAGATGTTACTTTGATAGGTATATCAGTAAAGAATTTTTCAAACGTGCTTGCCACTTCTTCTTCCGAATTAATTAATATATTATCAACATTTAATTTAATTGGTTCGTTTTCTATTTTAGATCTTCCAGTTATGCTATTAATAATATCCCAGGTAGCCTTTATTTTATCGTCTGAGTTAAGTATTTTGTTTCTAATATACATTGCCTTTGCCTGGATGCAAACACTTTTAAAGATCTTAGAATAACACCTAACGCGTTCTAAAAATACTGGATCCCGATTATATTGCCTCATACCATATAATTCATATAATTTATCTCTACTTCTAAATATACCTATGGTAGCCCAGTCACTAAATTTCAGTTTTAAATTTTTACTAAAAGTTTTTATTTTAAATGTGTTATTAAATTCATTTAAAATCATAGTAAATAAATTATTATATAGCGTATCTGGGTCCTTATAAATCAAACACAAACTAGAAATTTTTTGTACTACCTTATCCTTAAACAAGTTAATTTTATTATTCGACTTTGGTCTACATGAAATCTTATTTGAATTTTTAATTTCTTGGTCTACTAACGTGAATTTCTGTCCATAATGATCCGAAGTTAGGTTTTTCATTATTATAGTTTCAAACACTTCACAGTCACAAAACACATTGTCTATACACGTTGCAAAATTATCACCAACATGAGTCGGCTCAGAGAATAAGTTTAATAAATTATATGATTTAAATAAATTTAACAGCCGACGACTGAAAGTTGTGTCTATCAATATATCTATATTAAAGTCTCCACACACGATTATAGATTTATTTTTAATGCAAATACGTTTAAGTACGTCATCAATAGTGGACTCAAAAGTTTCAAAATCACTATTGGGGGGGCGGTACACGCATACTATAATGTAACGTTGAAACTCTACACAAGAAATCTCAACAATACGCTCGACAGAGAGAAAAACAATATCTTGTCGAGATTTACATACTGTATTGGATATGTCACTGCGAACTAATATTAAAGAGCCTCCGCGAATTGTTTTCTCTCTGACGAACGTACTTATTAATTTATAATTATCCATAAGTGACATAATACAATTTTTATTTAACCAGTGTTCAGTGATACAAAATATATGAATATTAAATTTATTACCTAACAATTCCAGTTCAAGTTCTTTGCCGCCTAAACCTTGCATGTTTTGATGAACTATGTTAATATTTAAACGGTTTTGCTTAGGCTTTGTCTCATTAACTAGTTTAAACTAGTTTGTACAACATTATTAATGATAACATTATCATTATTAATTGATGTCTGCGTTATATTACATATAACGGTGTTTTGTATAATATTATATGCTACTAAAGTAGCAATTTGTTTTTTATAATATAAGGGGAGATAGTTTTACTTTGGGAGCTCGAGGGCGACTTTTTAAAAATTAAAAATTAATTATAAAATTATACAAGTGAGTTTATTGAAGGTTGACAAAGGAATGAATTAAATCTAAACTTAAATAACTACAGGGCAACATATCGCCCACCGAGAACATCTTATCTTATTCTAAGAATTCACTAGACGCACGGATATGGGCTAGACGCCTAGTCAGCGGATCTAGTGAATAGGACAGGGCCGGGCTCAGGTCGCATGACTTCTCCCCCCTGAGATTCGAGATTATCCGAAATTACATGTTCTGGAGAATCTCGAAAATTACATGTATAACCTAATTTTACCAAATTAATATAGAAGATAACTCCTCCGAAAACTACTATAATTAAATATAACACAATCGTCCAAACACTGACACTATTTACTCTCACTATTTCATCTTCACTTTTGGCATTGAATTTTATAGAATTAGTTATCTCTTGTATATTTTCCAGATCCATATCTTTTAGTTCTACGGGTTTTCCTTGCTTCATTTTTATTTCACTTATGTGAGGCAGGTTCACGGTTGGCAGTCTTACGTAATCCATTTTCATTATCTTGTGGGGGTGTGATTTTAATGAATATTTGTCTATTTTTACTTCACATGCATCTTCTACCGTAACTATGTATGTTCCTTGAATGTTCCTTTGGTACACATCGTTAGGACAGAAACTCCTAATTATTGAATTTTCCTCGGAAAACACGATCCATCGGCTAGCTTGAATGCGCTGGACAAGGACACCCTTATATCTTACAGATATTAATGTGCATGAAGTAATATTTTTAGCAAATTGCATCAATTCTGAGATGCAAGTGTCTTCATTAATTTTTCCAATGTTCGAGACGTCTCTGAAGCAGACGAAGTTATTGATATCCGTTTGCTGGCATGGTGTAGACAAAGGCTCAGAGGTAAGTCCTTTCACTAATAGGTAAGGATACTTTGGAAGGATAATATAAGTCTTATGATCATGGAGTATGGGAATAGGATACAATTTATAGTATACATATGTTTCTTTATACACTAACGGAATTTCCATAACAAAGGTTAACTGATTTTCTTTAATAAATGACTTAACACAAATGGTTTGTTCTATTTTCACAAGATTTTCAGGCCTAGCAGAGAAAATTAATCTTTCGGTAAGTTCAATTTTATTCAGTAAAATTAAGAGAGTATCTGAGTTTATTATAGAATAGTGTAGAGTTTCGAGCTTGCTGAAGGCCATTGCTGTTTCTACTTCATTTAATTTTATTATTATCATTTGAAAATTATGTAAAATCATGGAATACACATTGATTATTATATTATTTAAATAATGTCTCTGTTCTGTTTCTTTTAACTTATCTAATCCATTTTGGAACTCTTTTAATTTAAGATCAATTTGTAAAACATTATCCTTAATATTTCGTGAGATATTATACAGATTTTGAACTACCTCGGAGACCAGGGTTAGCTTATTTTTCAAAAACTCTTGCTTAGACTGAACATTCTCTATGAGGTTGTCATATTTAATTGCATCTTCGTTATCTAAGTTTCCTGAAATAATTTTTATAATTGAACCCAATGGGTTAATAAGACCTCTTTTCACTCTATATCTAGGCAATATCTGCTTAATTTTATTTATCGTTAAATTCATGGCAAATTCGGTTTGTGATTTATAGTCGGAAAATAAAAGAAAGTTATCTTCTATAATTCTATTAAGGTCATTAAACCTAGCTATATTGACGTTAATATCGTCGCATATTAAATTTAAATCTAATCTCTTAATAATTGTCCATTTTTCTGAACTAATGACAGCTGTTCCTTCCTTTACAGGCAACACACCGGGATTACCTTCCAGAGACTGCAGTTGAAGGGCCTGGATCGCTGCAGCTAGGGCCAACCACAAGACTGGGACGATCCTGTGAAGGACGTTTTATGTCTTTAATGGGGATCTTAGTCTCGCGATTCTTTGTTGCTATCTTTACTACATTCCTATCTACTTCACCTATAACCTTGCCTTTATCATATCTAGGTTTATCTTTACCTCTTCTTACATTTGTTCCCCTATAATAGATATCATCATCAGGTTTAATGTTAAAATTAGTCTCACCACCTTCTCTGTTTTGAATATTTTCCTTTATTTGTAACATTTTATTAGTTAAATTTTTATAAAGAAATTTAGTTCTTTTCTTATGGTCACGTATCAAAACTTGCATATATTCTCTATCAAAATTTACGTTAAAGGGACTTGTTGATTCAGTATGCCCAAATACCACTTCAAATGGTGTTAGTCCTATCACAGAATGAATGCTATGATTGTAAGCTAATAAAGCAAAAGTCATCGCTGATGCTGCATCTGTTAGCTTACGTTCATACTTCGCTAACCTATAAGTTTCTGTTATCGTGGAGTGAAATTTCTCTATGAGACCCATTGAATTAGGGTTGTTGGGGGTGCCTAAATGTAATTCTATTTTATAAAAGTCTAAGAGTTCTTTAATGAGTGCGTTATTAAATTCTGATCCTGAATCTGAACTAATTTTAGTAGGTGTCCCGTAAAAAGAAAAGTATCTAATCAAAGCTCTGACCACTTCTGGTGCAGATTTGTTGGGAATCTCAAAAGCCTGTCCTAATTTACTGAAGGCATCTATAACTGTAAGGAATGTCTTTCCTTCAATTTTAAATAAGTCTATAAATATTTCTTGAAAAGGTTTGTTCTGTGTTTGAGTTAACTGGATTTTAGGCTTAATTGGTTTTCTGTCGTATTTTAACCTTTTACATGTTTCACATGAATTGATAATTGCGGCTACTGTTATATCCATGTTATGCCAAAAGTATGTTCGTTTAATATGTGCTACAGTTTCTTTAATTCCTCTGTGACAATTTTTACCTATGTGATATTTCTCTATTATTTCCTTTTGTTCGTCCTCATTTTCCACATACACAACTCGTTCGGTACATTCCAAGATATTTACTGTTCCCTTCTTGAACAGTGTTAAAACGGCATTTGTAAACTCTAATCTATGCTGCGAATTTTCAAAATAGATAAAGTATTTTATTTTAGTACGGATGTATCTCTTCAAAAAGTCTTTTATTAAATCAGGTCTTTCTAATGGCAAATGCACTTCTAAAATCTTTTGTTTTATGTTAGAAATATTCTTGATAGCTATTTCATCCCTAAACCAAGTGTGAATTAAAATTTGGTTCGGTTTAGTATCGACGGCTTCTTTTAATATAGGGATTCCTGTGGAATCCATGTTATGTGCAGAATGAATAGTTTCAGATCCTACATGTGATTCTGTTTCAGATGCTGTAATGGTACCACTTGAAGGTCCTGGAATTGAATAGGGTGAACGCTTACGTTTGGGTCTACTTCCTGTGCTTTCTGAATCTGATGAGAGTGATATAGGTTTTTCTGAATTTGGTGAAATAGGGATTGGACTCCTATTCCTACTTAATTTAGATATTTCCTCTGTAATTTCTTCACACTGCTTTTGAATTTCCAAATCCTTTTCATCTACATTTACTTGTACTGAACTGTTATCTTTAATATTTTTTCTTAATGCATTTATCTTGACTCTTGATAGAGCGTCAGCGTTGGTGTTTTGACGGCCGTTTTTATATATTACGTCGTAGTCGTATTCCGCTAACCGTAATCGCCATCTCGTGATTTTACTGTTGGGTTCTTCGAACGAATGTAACCATGAAAGTGGCCTATGATCGGTATAAATGGTGAACTTTTTACCGTAAAGATATGGGCGAAAATGTTTAATGGCCCATATTATAGCAAGTGCCTCCTTTTCAATGGTACTGTACCTACTTTCAGCCTCATTAAGAGTCCGTGACGCATATGCTACAGGACGATCACTTCCTACTGGTCCTTGTGACAATACTGCACCAATAGCGAAGTTTGAAGCATCTGTTGTCAATAAAAATGGTTTCTCAAAATCCGGATATTGTAACAGCGGTGCGTTTGTTAATAATTCTTTACATTTTTCAAATGATTCTACATATTCCTTATTAATTGTTATACCACGATTTTTCTTTAAACAAACTGTTAAAGGTCGTGTGATTTTAGCGAAATCCTTGATAAATTTCCTATAATACCCAATTAAACCGAGGAAGCTTTTAATTTCAGTTTGTGTTTTTGGCAGAGGAAACTTCAGAACTGCATCTATCTTGTCGTTATTGGGTTTTAACCCTTCTCGCGTTATTGAATGCCCTAAATATAGAACTTCTTTTCTTAAAAACTCGGATTTATCTAGCTGTATTTTTAAATTTGTTTGCCTGAGTTGTTCAAATATTTTACGTAATTTTTCTATATGTTCTTGAAGGCTTGATGAAAATATAATTATATCGTCCAGGTATACTAAACAATGCATTCCTATTAGTCCTCGTAATATACTATCCATGACTCTCTGGAAAGTCGCAGGAGCCGTTTTCAAGCCAAAGGGCATGCGTAGGAATTCAAAGTGACCTGCCTGAGAGCTGAAAGCAGTTTTCTGTCTATCAGCTTCACTAATTTCGATTTGGTGATAGCCGCTAGCTAAATCTAACGTGCTGAAATAATTGGCTTTACCTAATTTATCGAATAGATCGGATATATTTGGCAACGGGTATTTATCGTCGATAGTCATGTCATTTAAACGTCTGTAGTCTATAACCATTCTGTACTTTTTCTCTCCAGAAGCGTCCATCTTTTTAGGCACAAGGTGAACGGGAAAATTCCAAGGAGAAAAAGACTCTTGGATAACATTGTCTTTGAGTAATTTGTCAACTTGTCTATTAATTTCGTCGTTTACGGTCTGTGGCTGTCTGTAAGGTTTTAAGTATATTGGTTCTTCATTTTTAGTCCTAATATGGTGTTTTACTTTATTTGTGAAAGTTAATGGTAATTTGTCACAGTAGAAAATGTCTCTATATTCGTAACATAAGTCACTAATAGCTTTCTTTTCCTCTGTGTTCATATGGTCAAGTCTTAATTTGTTTAAGTTTTCCTTCAAATAGTCATCGATGTCAAGGTCGTTTTCAGATACTGCGTTGATTTCACATGTTTGGGGTTCGTATGGAGTAATTGGAATTAATTGGTTAATTGTCAAACATACAGCTGTATCTAAAGAATTCTGTATAATAGTATGAGCTTGACCCTGGGTACAATTAACAAGTGCAGAAGGCATTCTAACACCTGGTTTGAATGTACGATGTTCTATTATTCCTGTACCATTATTAAGGTCCGTCGGTAGAGTTACCTTGGTTTCAGATCGCGGTTCTAATTTAACTGTAATTTGGGGATTATACACAATAGGAATCTCAATATTACGAGTCCTTAATATCTGATTTTTCATGTCTATGTTAGCGTCAAGTTGTGATAATAGATCAGATCCTATAAGTCCATCATAGTCCTTGTCTACTACATATATGTAGAAAGTGTGTGAATCTGAAGTTTTAAAGATTTCAGAGAGTGGAATGTAAATTGCCTCATCGTGTAAACTTCGACCATGTGTGCTTATTACTTCGAAAGGAACTGAAAACTTATACTGCTGAAAATATTCATTTGCCTTTTTAGGACTTATAAAAGAGCGAGAACTTCCTGTATCTATCATAAATTTTGAATTAATTTCTGGTAAATAAATGTAGGGAAGCTTTGCAAAATTTTCACAATTTAAATTTATTAATTCGGTGGATTCATGTCCGAGGCTATTTGATAAAAATTTTCATCTGTAATATCATTATTAACTTGATCTGCGACTTCCTGACCTTCATAAGTTTCGTTATAATAATTATCATCTGCGTCCTGAACATAATAACAATCATCATCCGTCTGAGGAGGTGAATATACTTGTAGCTCATTATGGTGAGCCTGATTACGAGCAGGTAATGCAGTGCGCATAGTAACATCAGTGTCCATTTTTGGATTCTTTTGCTGTACTGGTGGTATACCGAATTTAAACTGATGTTGAGGGTTAACAGGTGGTCTGTAGTATTGTTGGCCTTGGCCAAACGCTGGTCTATAACCTTGAGGAATTTGTGGGGTATTGAATCTGGGTTGAATATTCGGCGGTCCAAATTGAGGTCTTCTCTGATTATTATGATGTATGCCAAATTTGAACTGCTGATTACCAAAATTAGGTTGCTGTTGAACCTGCGGGCGGATTTGATTAGGTATACCAAATCTGAATCCCTGGTTCTGTTGAGGGTTCGAAGTAATAAATGGTTTAAGACCAAATTTCTCTACATAAGGGTTACTAGTGTTAGCTGAAGGCTGTGAAAATTGTTTTTGAACTAATGGTCTTAACATTCTATTACGTTGTTCATACTGAAATTTGAAGTTTACTTCTTCAAGGACAATGCTGAGGGCATCTTCAAGTGTATTAGTGCCCTTGAGCCTTACTATACGAATTAAATCCTCAGGTAAATTATATAGAAATACGTTCAGTGCCATATTATCATATATAGTTATTTTACTTCGCCTAATATGATCATCTGTTAAAAGATTAACCTTCGCGAATAATGTGCTCTTAACCTGTTGTATACGGTTACAAAAATCTAAATAGGATTCGTTATTTTTAATCCTTAATGTTTCTAATTGAATAGCAATGCATTCTTTCGAACGCGGATCTCCGAAGTGTTGCGTTAAAACAGATTTTAATTCAGCCCAGGATTCTATATCTGGCCTCTCACTAATTAAGTGGGCCGCTTTACCGATTAATTTACTAGAAACTACATGAAAAACGTATAAATCCTGTGCTGGATTATTTTCCCTCCTATAACATCTTATAACATATTCACATTTTTTAATATATAAATTTAAAAGCCTTTCATCTCCATCAAACTTAGGGATAATTGACGATATTTCTTGTAGAATTGAAACAAGAGTTGTAGCCATTTCTACCATCTAACTTAAATACAATATAATATAAAATGTAGTATAACGTATTACCGATTTTAGTGCAATACAATTAAAATAAAATAATATTAAGTACTACGAGTAATTGCCGATTTCTGTGCAATTAATTAAAATTAAAATATCTAACTCTATATACGTAACTAATAAAACTAACTCTACATATAATTGCCGATTTTTAGGCAATCAATTAAAATAAAATATGTAACACGATGTACGCTACGTGTAATTACCTATTTTCTGTGCAATTACCTTGAAAATCAGTTAACCAGTAATTAAGAGGTAATTTTGGACCTCTACAATCTAGTTTAATACAAATAAAAAGGAATAGATTATGGAAACAAGGAATAGTGAATTTGGACTACTCACAAGCCATCCATACTCCTCCAATGATGATCCCTTTGCACTCACTTGTCTTCGCCGCGCGTCCCGAAAACTTATTTCTTTGGTTCGAGGATACCGATCTACTTTTTCCGCGCTTTTCGCCCAAAACCCGATTTTTGAGTTTTTACGAATGGCAAGCAACACGGCCGTAGAATATACGGTATCCTACCGGCTGCGCCAGTTTTACTTTGGGAGCTCGAGGGCGACTTTTTAAAAATTAAAAATTAATTATAAAATTATACAAGTGAGTTTATTGAAGGTTGATAAAGGAATGAATTAAATCTAAACTTAAATAACTACAGGGCAACATATCGCCCACCGAGAACATCTTATCTTATTCTAAGAATTCACTAGACGCACGGATATGGGCTAGACGCCTAGTCAGCGGATCTAGTGAATAGGACAGGGCCGGGCTCAGGTCGCATGACTAGATACACTGTATCTTTTGTCAACTTACAACTATAATAAATAAATTTGTTTAAGTCAAAATATAGAAATACGTCACTATGACGGTATGTCAAATTATACATGGTCATGTTCAAATTATATACATGTTTATTCTGCGCATCTGTGAGTGAGCGAGAGTATGGGAAGGCGCAGACTATAAATTTACATTTATTGTTTTCATTTAATTTGATAAAATCATCAATAAATAAAATTTTTAATTGAAATTCTTTCAATTACAATAGGTATAAAACTATGATTTGCTCCGCAAATTTCAGAACATTGACCATTGAACACTTCGTCACTACACCCAACCTGAGAGCGTGGCTCCCTCTGGTGACCCGAAATGAAACCAGTGAATTTTTGTAGCAACGAAGGACCTTTATTTCAGATTTACAATTTTGACTTACATTTTAAAAAGTAATTTATCATAAGCGCGATTCAATGTTGATCACAGCGCCATCTAGCTGCGATTTGCACAACCAAATTTTACATACCGCCCACCATAAGGACAATGATTTGTCCTTATAAAGAAAGTTCCGCCCACCAGTGGAACATTGTACATTAAATTTTAACAATAAATTAAACCTAGCTTAACTGATAACATTTGCTTAAGATCAAACTAAGCAATAAAATAAAAATAACACATTAAACAAAATATTAGGAAGAATTTTCTGAAATTGGCAAAATGCATAATTTTGACATAGCACAGTATTTTTGTTTGTTCTAATTGTAACCACACGTACAATTTCGTCTAAACCAGGGTGGGTTTCAATTATTTTACCATATAACCATCTGCAAGGAGGCAAACCATCTTCCTTTATGACTACAATATCGCCAACGCAAGGCTGTGACGACTGGTGTGTCCATTGATATCTGTGAAGAAATTTGGACAGATATTCCTGAGACCATCTACGCCAAAACTCTTGCAACTTTCGTTGCGTGTACTGCCACCGTCGAAGTGAAGTTATGTTTTCGTGTTCATAGTTATAATCAGGTGGTGCTAGCAAGGGTTCGCCTACAAGAAAATAACCTGGAGTTAGAATTTCAAACTCGGGATCATCGGGTATACTTGATAATGGCCTGGAATTTAGACAGGCTTCTATTTGAGTCAACAATGTGGACATTTCTTCAAAGGTAAGCGTCGATTCTCCAATTACTCGCCTCAAGTGAAATTTTACAGATTTCACGCCTGCTTCCCATAAACCACCGAAATTGGGGGAATGAGGCAGAATAAAGTGCCAATTTACAGCCAACGATTCAGCCACCTCCGAGAAAATTCCTGCAGATTCAGCAGCAAACAATTTTTTGAGTTCTGTAGCTGCCCCTGTAAAACTAGTTCCATTGTCGCTCCAAATATCTTGGCAATGGCCTCTGCGTGCAACAAAACGTCTAAAGGCTTGAAGAAAACCTTGAGCAGTAAGGTCACTCACAACCTCCAAGTGAACGGCTCTAGTGGACATACAAACAAATAAGCAGATATAGCCTTTGTAAGCGTGATGTCCACGACCCTTGGTAGTTTTTATCAGAATAGGACCTGCGTAGTCCACTCCACTGCGTTTGAAAGGACGACATGGCGTTGCTCTTGCTGATGGAAGCTGACCCATTAGTTGTGGTTTTATTACAGCAGCATTTTTCACGCAAGTGACACATGTGCTCGTAGACGCCTTAACTAGGTGTTTTGCGCCCAGTATCCAATATTTAGATTGTAAATAAGTCAACATCAATTGATTTCCACCATGAAGCGTAGACTTATGAGCGTTCTCAACATTGTTTTAATAAGTCATTGTCGTCTGCACGACAGTGAAAAGTTTTTAGTTTATTCCTAGTTTCCACTCTTGGTGATGTTTTTACCTCACCTGAGACAATCCATCCAAATGATGTACACTGAACTACAGGTGAACCTAGAGGACCCTTTTCGATACCTTCCTGAATTATCTTGTCATAAACTTCGGCACCTAACAATATATCAATTTTGTTAGGAGTGTGATAATTCGGATCTGCTAACTCTATCTTAAGAGCTTCAAGCCATTCCAATGAATCTAGTTTCTTGGCTGGAAGAAGACTAGTTATTGATCTTAATACGTAAGCTTTCACAGTAATGTTGTAATCTGGGTTAACAATTGACCTTAGATCAATGAAAACCATGGTCCTTGGAGACACATTGCTGTCTCCCCCTAATACTGAAACATGTTCTTGGATAGGAATTTTTCTTAATCCCAAATATTGAACTGTCGCTTCAGTCACAAATGACGTCTGCGATCCCTGGTCTAGCAGTGCTCTGATAATAAAATGTTCTCCTGTTTTCGACGCGGCCTTGACTAATGCTGTAGCTAGCAACACCTGATTATAAACTCGTCCTGTCGAAAAGAATGCTGCTAAATGTGTTGAATTTTCGCCCTTATAATCGTTGGATTCTGATCTCACTGTATGACTGACATTCACATCCTCCCTCGATATTAAACTTGTTTTATTATTTTTAGGTTTTTCAGTGTTGGTTTCAGAAATACCTGTACCCCTTGGATGTAATAAAGAGTGATGGTTGCGTTTACACAATCGACATATACTAGAATTGTGACAAGATTTGGCTTATTTACAGGATTATTTATAAATCCTTACTTACTAAAAATTCAATTTATTTCTATATTTATTGGAGTTAATTTAACTTTTTTCCCTCAACATTTTTTAGGTTTAGCTGGAATACCTCGACGTTATTCAGACTATCCTGATAGTTTTATTTCATGAAATATTATTTCTTCTTTCGGTTCCTATATTTCTCTTTTTTCTATAATTATAATAGTACTTATTGTATGAGAATCTATAATTAATCAACGCTTAATCCTTTTTTCCTCAAATATATCTTCGTCTATTAAGTGATATCAAAATTTACCCCCAGCTGAACATTCTTATAATGAATTACCTATTTTATTTTAAGTAACTTCTAATATGGCAGACTATATGTAATGGATTTGAACCCCATTTATAAAGGATTATCCTTTTTTTAGAATATGGCAACATGATCTAATCTTAACTATCAAAATAGAGCTTCTCCATTAATAGAACAAATTATTTTTTTTCACGATCATACTTTAATTATTTTAATTATAATTACAATTTTAGTTTCATATTTAATAATTAATTTATTTTTTAATAAATATATTAATCGATTTTTGTTAGAAGAACAATTAATTGAATTAATTTGAACTATTTTACCAGCAATTACTCTTATTTTTATTGCTTTACCCTCTTTACGACTTTTAAATTTATTAGATGAACTTAATAATCCCCTAATCACCTTAAAATCCATTGGACATCAATGATATTGAAGCTATGAATACTCTGATTTTAATAATATTGAATTTGATTCATATATAATTCAATCAACCGACAATTTAGCTAATTTTCGTTTATTAGATGTTGATAATCGAATTGTTTTACCTATAAATAATCAAATTCTTATTTTAATTACAGCTACTGACGTTATTCACTCAACCAACCAACCAACCAACCAAATCTTTATTTTCTTCTTTCACAAACATAATTAACTTATACTAGATGAACAATTTTATCGAGTGGTACGAAAGTATGAAAATAATGTTTGTGAGAGACTGGATGCTGTACTAGGGCTACCTGTATGACAGCCAACCAGGCCCTCACCCCTAAACTAGTGGGACAATTAAAACACTCGAAGGTAAATTAAAAAAGAAAACAATTAAGCAAGACTTAAGACTAACTTAAGCAAGACAACAAAAAAAACTGAGTCTTCTTTCCTTGATCTTTGTACATAAACAAAACCACCCCAACTACTATGAGGAAGACAAAAAAGTACTTCTTGATCGGGTATGTCTTTCTACCTAATAAAACTCCAAGAATCATTACTGGGATAGGTTTTGCTGCTTTGCCGACAACCTGGAATTTAAAAAAAATATTTTATAGACCTTCGCCTAAGTTTAATCGCATTGTGGTATAGCTGGATAAACTTTTTAATGCTATATAATAAAAAAATACTACACTACAGCTTGGTACGCTTGACATAAGAGAACTGTTTTAATTTATCACTAATTATTGATGTCATTTCAAAATATTACATTTTTGAGTCTAATGAAGGAATTTATTGATAACAGTAATAATAGATTAAAAAAAATTAGACAAACTTTATTATCCTTAAAAAATATAAAACAAATTGATGCAATTTGTTATATCTACTTATAACATTAACTAATAATTAAGTAATGGAATATTCTTACTATCATGAATAGCAAATTAATTCTTTAGTTTGGTTAGTTACACCATCTTTATAGATATCTGCTGGATCGATTCAGATTTGGTACAGGAATAGTCTAGAACTTGAGAATTGACATATTCTGCTACCTTTTATCCCACAAAAAAGGCATACAGGGGATGAAATTTGTGTGGAATTTCCTCATATTGGTAGAGAAATATGTTGAAAAATTACACATATTAAGATCTAAATGATGATAACATCTGGATCTTCTTTTTACAAGTATTTATGTCTGGTATTATTATATTTAACAAAGTTTTAAATATTTTTCTTAGACATAGATTTATTTGGGAATAATATTATAATATTTATTTGGGAATATACATATAATGCTATAAATCTTACTAATATTACAAATGGGAAAATTTGGATGTTTGGATGTGTGTTTCAGTAATATTTGGCAGTCATATACTTTATAAATTGGATTAATACACAGATTTATTTTTACCTCTAATATAGAATTTAAATAAAATATTGTAAACAGAAACTTACAACCTGGAATAATATTTGTTATACTGGAAGAGTAATTTGGTTCATATCTTTCAATTCACTCTGAACCCAATTTATAGAAATGTTTGCAAACAAGCCTTGGACAGATATAGTTTAACACAAATTAATAAGTAAAGCAGTTGAACCTTGAAATAAATTTCCCATCAATTTGAAATTAAGTCTAGTCTAATTAATTTTTATTTCTTTACATTAAAATATCTAAAATTACCTGTGTCGGGTAGTTAATCCATTGTAAAGCCATGATTGAGCACACCATAGCTAATAAGTATGTAAGTGCAGACGAAAAGTAGTATACTTTCCTTGTGGTATCTTTTTCATGCTTCCAAGAAAACTGAAAATATTTAAAGTCATATCATTAAAATTAATATCAGGTATTCAAATATATTTACAAACTACAAAAACATCTAATTGTTAATCTAGTACATGTCAGCCATTGTAATATCACTTCTGACTGTTGGGAAAGTGTGTTTTAAATTTCTATAATAGATTATGATGGTTAAACTAGATTGTAATGGTAAGTGCACAAACTCCTGTGTCCGCAGTGGAACTCAAATTTGATCTATTGTGCGATATTTAAAACAAGAAGAAAATAAAGTTTTAAACATTATCTTAGTATTGTAAAAATAATATTTTAATACTAAGATAACTATTACCAAAAGACCTACAGATTATATCATCATCATCATTACAACCAATTGATAGCCCACTGCTTCTCGGAATGAGAATGATATTAGGCCACAGTTCACCACATTGGCGCAGTGTGTGTTGGTATACTTCACTTTGCGAATTTTAGGGTACTCTCAAGAGTGCAGATTTCTTGACAATGTTTTTCCTTCACCGTTAAAACAAGTGATATTTAATTGCTTAAAACAAACATACCTCAGAAAAGTTAGAGTTAGCCCAGGATTGAACTAAGACATCCTGAGTGAGACATTCAGGTTAACCACTGATTTAAGAGACAGAGCTTATAGATACAGAGTATATAAAAACCCCTCATTTGTAGTGTCTTACAAGTAAAATTGTTTAAGGTTTTAACATAAACTTTGTCGTGTGTTTACTATTGACTAGCCCTTACAATTATTGATAAAAAGCCCACCCAAATATTTAAATGGTCTAATAATATATTGAAATATTTCATTCTTAATTATGTGTCTAGTTCTTATCGTGAGGACTAGTCAGCTAACATGCCAAGTGCATGATAATGAGATACCACTATGACCAAAAAACTTCTGAGATGTTGTTCAAATATTATAAAAAAGTACCCACCCACTTCACTGAGGTGTATATTCTCACCCTATCATTTATTAATTCATACTCTGCGACTCACAACCACGAATATAATATTTCTCCACTATTTCCTTTTAATTTCTATTCTATAATACATAGTATGTCACTGATTTGACATGATAGACACCATCATATTACTGACTATCTTCCGTCTTATTTACTTTTTCTTTTATACAAACTATGTTCTGACAATAACTAACACAATGAAAACAAAATTATCCAATTTTTTCAATTGTAGTAGGTTAGATGTTAAGCACTAACATATATAGAGGTGATATATTTTTATTGAAAAAGATAAAACTTTTCATTGCTTTAATTCTATAAAACTATGTAATGGGATGTTATCGAGATTGTAAGGGTGTCAGTGGTGGTCTAAAGGTATTTAATGTTATAATAATTTCAGTGTAACAATCAGTATGAGCATCAGCAGGGAGGCGGCGATCAAGTCTTAAGAGGCGGCCCACAAAGAAATCAAAGAAATGTTAAACGTATAAATAAGAATGTATACGTACCATTAAATTACATTATCTACAACCTTATATTATACATTTTAATATATTTACACAGAATTTTAACAGCACAGGGATCTGGGAATATTCGCAAAAATTTTAAAATAATTTTACATCTTAGCCCAAAAAAGTCAAGTAATTTTAATATTTCTTTGTTTATTTTCACATATTTATTGTCATATTATTTTAAAAATCATATTTATAATTTTCTATTTATGATTTCCATTTTCTGTCTAACAATAACCTGCACAATTTTTCTGAGTAAATTGAAACTGTTTAACCAATCAGAAACTTTAAAACATTAAATGTTGCCTCCCTAAATATATTTGGTGTGACCATTGAAATAACGAAGTGCGAGTTTACAAGTATAAACTTGTGAAGTAAATTATTAAATTTCAATTAAGTATTAAATAGGTACCTATAACATTTAAAAAATAAAACATTAATATTTTATTTGAGATTAACTCGTCTTCAATATAAAACATGTAAACGACTAATGAAACGTTAAAAAAACTCAATAGCGCCATCCAACGCAATATAACGACATTCTAATCTTCTACAAAAAAACAAAAATGTACTAAGTGAAATGCCCCCACAGAGTACATTAATTATACTGAGAATAGAGTTCACAGTTAAAATAAGGCCGCAAACGCCATCTAACGCAATACTACAGCACTAAAAGTTTAATGCACGGCCAGTAGTACCCAACAAAAGAAATCTTAACAATTTTAGCTAATGCTGTAAAAATGGGGATATTTCAATTCCATTCCAACGATTTGAATGAAAAACCCCATTTTATCAGCATTAGCTAAAATTGTCATGACGTTATGGTAGGATTTTGAATAAAACAATGTATAGGTACATATTATTATTTTATTTTTTTCGTCTATTATTAAAATATTGACTAGCTAAATTTTGAACTATATCACCATCACTAACTGCGTCTTTTCTGCGTCCACTCAATATATTATTTACATCTTTGCACCAGTTGTACGTGAAGAAATTGCTAACCAAATTGCATATGAAATCAAAATTTTGTTTTTTATGTAATTGGCACTGGATTACATTTGTATTTATTTCCATATAGAAAATAGTTTTCATGTAGTTTCTTACATTATTATAGTCACAATGGTTTTTTAAAACATACATTGCAATATCTTGCATTTTGGAAAATGTTCTGATAAAAGATTTAGCTGGATAATGCAAGTATTGTTTATTTTTATGAAATTCTCTTGCCCTTATATATTCAAATTCTTGTGTTTTACTATAAAAACTATTTTTACAATCGACGCAGTTAGTGAAAACATTTGATTTAGTCTTTTTTAATATATAACCAGTTACATACTGTAATTGGGCAAATATGCGTGGGTCCCTTTCTTTTTCTTCGAATGGTATAAATATATTTGATTCAATAAAACTTAAATCAATATCTTGGGATGTGCTGTCCACCTTTGATAGTTGAAAAAGTTCTTTCATAGATTTAAACATGGTTGAACAACTATCTTGTTGACAATTATAACTCTGCAAATGAGTCCCAGTTAGATTACTAATTAAAAGGGATGCAAATGCTATTTCAAAACCCTCTGGAGTTGGGTTTATATTTCGAAACCCGTGGCTACGAATATTACCAAAAAAGTTCTCCAGGGGGTCCTGATTGAAGTGTCGCATCCATATGGACTTCATAGAATATTGGTTGAACAACACATCCCTAAGATATTCTATATTATTAATAGTATGTAGCCAGTTTTTTACACTAGGTATTTTATATTCTTTTCCATTTTGAATAAATGTAGAATTTTTTTCGCTCTTGCCCATACAGCATTATGAGGTGAACTCGGAGTTAAAGCGCCAAGTAAAAGTTTTCCTCTTCTCTTTTTGAAATTGTCTTGGCTTCCATTAACTGAACCAAAGAGCTCATCAAAAAAGTGCAAGACACTTGCTGTTTGAGTGCATTCTTCTGGTAATATCTTCTTATCTGAAATAAAATGTAACAATATAGATTATTATTTAGGTTTTATCAATTAATATTAAATTTACTTTTAAATAATAGATTTATTAATTTCTACCTATCAAAATAAATGACAAGGTATATAACATTAAACATTTGTTGACGAAATTATATTTTACATTTAAGTGACTATAAGCCATGGGCACATTAGCTTTATGAGTAGTGACTGTGTCCTTTTACTGAAAATTATTGAGACCATATAACTGAAACTGAAAGTATTAAACTTCAAAAAATTTTAAACATAAATGTTTTATAAATAGTGATTTCCGAAATTTTCAATGAGAGCAACAAATATTATCGAGTATGAGCCCATGTATTTTCGTTTGTAGTGACTAAAAATGTCAAAATGAAAAAATAATAATGTCTTTATTAACTCACCTGCCAAATAAGCCATAGTACTTGCAACTTTTTCGCTAAAAACTTGAGTTGCAAACTTCACCTTCATTTTATTTTTTTCAGGGTTTACATGGTCATCTGTCATTTTTTTTAACAGCTTCAAATACCTTCAAATGCTGGATCCTCTTTTTGTAATAAGACCAAATGTTCCCATTTAGCAGTCTTGGATATCCCATCAATTGTAAATTATTTCGTATACCCTTTATTAGATGGGGCGGATCATACAGAGGTATAACTTCTTTATTATCCACTTCAAATATATCTCTTCGTAATATTTTGTTTTCCCTGGAATATTTTACTCTTGTTTCTTCAATTAGGTGATTAATACAGCTTACATTAGAAGCTCCTTGATCACACACAGTGGCCAAAACACGCAGACCCACACTGTGTAGTTTTTGTATAACATCGGTTATCAACATAGCGAGTTCATTTTTTTTTGTACTGCCGGAGCAAAATGTGTAGACAACAGGTTGTTTATAATTTCAATTTTTTTTTCTTTAGTTTTGCCGTTAGATACGGTTTGTATTCTATCTTTTCGTGAATTGTAACTAAAATGAGGTGTTACAGCAATTTCGTCAAACGACAATACACACAACCTGTCATCAGCATTTAAGTATTTAACGTTTTTTTTCATCACCTTGAATAACTTTTCATTTATCCCAGGTTTTAAATCTGCTCGAGCAATTAGCCTACTCAGTGTCATTGGAGATGGCAATACAAAAGCTTTGCTCAAAAATCGATATAGACGTGGCCCTTGTTTATATAAGCTCAGTGCCATGATTTTCTCTTCCTCGGTGAACCTTCTCCCCATCTTGTGCTTTTTCAGTTCTCTAAACTGCATTGTCATAAAAATTGCAGCAAGGGTAGTAAATTTACTGATCATACTTTGAAATGTAACATTTTCAGACAGGTTCAGAGCTTTCTTCAATCTAACAGCATACTTCTCTTTTTGCTTTGTTACCTTTCTTAATACATCTGCTAAAACTTCTTTGTCATCCTTAAACTTTTTACCTGTAATAATTAAATACAATCCATCCATTAATTGTGCTTTAAATATTGACAAAACTGGAGGTTATTATTATACAGTCAGTAAGTTAGGGTAGGTAGTGCTTGGATTGGTATCCAGAATGATTTTGTTATAAGAATTGAAGTGGTTTTTTATGTAAAAAGATAATAAATCAACTTTTTGAAAATACCTTGTCTTTCATTTGTAGAACTCTGTTTAACAGTTACAGTTTGCGTGACTTTCACCTCTGGAATTGTATCTAAAAATGAAACAACATAAAATTAGGTCAATAGGACATAGGACAATCTATTTTAGCACTATAATAAATTATTTATATAATATATAAAATAATTGTAGTAGAAGTGTCAAGCAAAAAGATGTGAAAATTATTAATTTAACTTGCTTGAAATATAAGTTGCATATTAGTTAGAGACTATATTTTGCCTGTATGTATATTTTTTCCTATTATTTTTATAGTAAAAAAATATTTATTATTATTTGACAATTATTTTAATAAACCGTTGTAATATTAAAATGTGAGTAATAATCAAAAAAAGGCTCAAATCACCTGCAGAAGTAGATGCAGTTCCTAATTCATTACAACTGGCAGCAATGTTAATGTTTGTTATGTCTCTCAAAACAGCATGCTGCATTCCTGTAAAATATATATAATATTCAAATTCAAATATATAGAATTTTCAATACTCTTAACCTTATTAACATTTTGAAAATAAAAATTTTAATTAGTTGGCCAGAAATTCTTGGCAACTGGCATGTATTAGCAACTTAATTTCCTTCTCAGAGACACCAAATGCAGTGTACTGAAATTAACAATGACCTGTTTCCAAATTTCAATTCCAAATAATTCTATCAGATAATAAACTTGTATTCTTGCTGCCTGTGAGAAGGAAACCGTTACATTCTCTTCCATCGTTACATTTAGGCACATTATTAAACTATAGCATAAGTATGCTTGCTGTTGGATTTTTCAAGCCACAGGAGACCTTTGGGCTGACAGCTGAACAATTTGCTTGCAGACCATGGTCTGTTTGAACAAATTGTATATAATTATTATCTATATATATATATATATATAGAGTAAATATAATAAAATTGAAGTAATTTAATTACCGGGAATGCATAAAGAAGGGACAGCTCCATCGCTTAATCGTCTTGACCAAGTTAAGTATCTCTCTTCAAAGTGGTTATGGCATATTCTCCTATTTCTGTATATAAAGTGATGATCTAATAATAATAAGTCACTTCCAACAGCATTTATCCACTTCATAAATCTTTCTTTCTCTTTTTCTGGATGAGGAAATATATGCAAGGTAACATTATCTAAATCAGAAGAGGAACAAGAATACAACAAGTCAAACATCATCTTAATTATTTATTAGGGTACCTAAACTAACCTAGGGTAAAAATCTTAAAACAAGTCACCTTCCAAGAGTCAAGAACAGGAGGGGAGGAGGGAATCACCCCCTATCATTTTTCCCGCCGGAGATGTGTAATTTTTTTACTGAATTTTTAAAGAAATTAATATTTTTTTTAATTTTTAACTTTGGTTAGGTGGAAGGACATTCCAAGTGCTGACATCATGAATTGAAAAGAGGGGGGGTGGAGGGGGAGGGGGGGATCCCCCTCTATCAAACCCCCTATTTTTTTCTTGCCGCTGACGCATATTTTGGGAATTATGGGGGGAGAAAGAAAAATTGTACCTGACCTTTCCAAGTGCTGACGCAGTGGTTTCGCTCTAAAATTTTATTAGAGATAGGTGTAGGCCCACTAGAAGCACTCACTCACAAAATTTTGAACTGCAGAAATCAATATTTTCCGAAATATAACACTTTAAAATCCACATACAACAAACATTGTTCACAATAATAAAATGTCACACTGATTTAATCCATAGAGTTCATATTCAATATAGTGTTGAATTGACAGCTTGGCAACGAGACTTTTAAGCCAATCTTAAATAATATATTTAAATATTTTTTAATGTCATTCTAATAAAATTTTTAACAGAACAATAAAATTAAGAGGAAATTAATACTTAAAAAAGTATGCCCTAATATGATAAAAATTAATTGTAATAATTTTATTATTGGTAATGAATAAATATTTGATACTAAACTATTTTTTTTATTTGATTTAACTTGCACAAAAAATAGGATTTTTCTGAACCCAGTCTACGTCGCCCCGCTTTCGCGGGGCTCCTCCTTCTGGGTGCATAAACCTATCCAAACACTAACCTAACCAACTAAGGGGGGAGAAGGAGGAAAAGTTATTCCGAAACCCAGTCTACGTCGCCCCGCTTTCGCGGGGCTCCTCCTTCTGGGTGCATAAACCTATCCAAACACTAACCTAACCAATTAGGGGGGAAACACTAACCTAACCAACTAAGGGGGGAGAAGGAGGAAAAGTTATTCCGAAACCCAGTCTACGTCGCCCCGCTTTCGCGGGGCTCCTCCTTCTGGGTGCATAAACCTATCCAAACACTAACCTAACCAATTAGGGGGGAAACACTAACCTAACCAACTAAGGGGGGAGAAGGAGGAAAAGTTATTCCGAAACCCAGTCTACGTCGCCCCGCTTTCGCGGGGCTCCTCCTTCTGGGTGCATAAACCTATCCAAACACTAACCTAACCAATTAGGCTCAACTGTACGAAGGCAAACGGATGTCTAATTTTTTCATTGTAAGTGTTGCCAATTACGAGTCTATAATACCCGAAATCTGAATTTTTTCCTTGCATCATCTATTTTTTTGAGCAAGTTAAATCAAATAAAAAAAATAGTTTAGTATAAAGCCATACTTTTTTAAGTATTAATTTCCTCTTAATTTTATTGTTCTGTTAAAAATTTTATTAGAATGACTTTAAAAAATATTTAAATATATTATTTAAGATTGGCTTAAAAGTCTCGTTGCCAAGCTGTCAATTCAACACTATATTGAAAATAAACTCTATGGATTAAATCAGTGTGACATTTTATTATTGTGAATAATGTTTGTTGTATGTGGATTTTAAAGTGTTATATTTCGGAAACTATTGATTTCTGCAGTTCAAAATTTTGTGAGTGAGTGCTTCTAGTGGGCCTACACCTATCTCTAATAAAATTTCAGAGCGAAACCACTGCGTCAGCACTTGGAAAGGTCAGGTACAATTTTTCTTTCTCCCCCCATAATTCCCAAAATATGCGTCAGCGGCAAGAAAAAAATAGGGGGATCGATAGAGGGGACCCCCATCTACCCTAATTACTACCCCTCCCCTCCATTCGTAATGTCAGTACTTGGAAAGTCCAGCCGGTTAGGTTAGTATCTTAATAAAAAAAAAACATTAAAGTTGATTATAGACAAAAAGGACTGATAATTCTTGTTCTTCTCGACCTCCTGTGCAAGAATATATACCTAGCCATATCTTATATATTCAGCGGATTATAAACTACACTTCAGCCAACAGGATCTTTAATGAATAAGGATAATAAGAAAGTTATGGTATTTAGAAATAATAATAATTACAAGGTACTTACAAGTTGTGTTACAAGACGGAATACAACAATTTCTAGTTGATCCAGCCATTTTTAATTAAATGAGAGATAAATCGTCAGGCAATATCGTATGCAGGGGTCGATCGTTGTAAGCAGGGTTGTGTGTCCAAAAAACAGATGCAGGGGTCAAACGGTAAAAGCGAGAGTCGTCAGGGTCCGGGAAATCAGCAAAATTATTGGAAATAATAAAATAAAACAACTAGAACACATTCAATATTGAAAAAACAAAAATGAATGAAAATTCAAAATTGACACTTGACAATTCATAGTTATAATATCACAGAATAAAAAAGTCATTACGTTCCAATATTCGCAAAAATTTTAAAATAATTTTACATCTTAGCCCAAAAAAGTCAAGTAATTTTAATATTTCTTTGTTTATTTTCACATATTTATTGTCATATTATTTTAAAAATCATATTTATAATTTTCTATTTATGATTTCCATTTTCTGTCTAACAATAACCTGCACAATTTTTCTGAGTAAATTGAAACTGTTTAACCAATCAGAAACTTTAAAACATTAAATGTTGCCTCCCTAAATATATTTGGTGTGACCATTGAAATAACGAAGTGCGAGTTTACAAGTATAAACTTGTGAAGTAAATTATTAAATTTCAATTAAGTATTAAATAGGTACCTATAACATTTAAAAAATAAAACATTAATATTTTATTTGAGATTAACTCGTCTTCAATATAAAACATGTAAACGACTAATGAAACGTTAAAAAAACTCAATAGCGCCATCCAACGCAATATAACGACATTCTAATCTTCTACAAAAAAACAAAAATGTACTAAGTGAAATGCCCCCACAGAGTACATTAATTATACTGAGAATAGAGTTCACAGTTAAAATAAGGCCGCAAACGCCATCTAACGCAATACTACAGCACTAAAAGTTTAATGCACGGCCAGTAGTACCCAACAAAAGAAATCTTAACAATTTTAGCTAATGCTGTAAAAATGGGGATATTTCAATTCCATTCCAACGATTTGAATGAAAAACCCCATTTTATCAGCATTAGCTAAAATTGTCATGACGTTATGGTAGGATTTTGAATAAAACAATGTATAGGTACATATTATTATTTTATTTTTTTCGTCTATTATTAAAATATTGACTAGCTAAATTTTGAACTATATCACCATCACTAACTGCGTCTTTTCTGCGTCCACTCAATATATTATTTACATCTTTGCACCAGTTGTACGTGAAGAAATTGCTAACCAAATTGCATATGAAATCAAAATTTTGTTTTTTATGTAATTGGCACTGGATTACATTTGTATTTATTTCCATATAGAAAATAGTTTTCATGTAGTTTCTTACATTATTATAGTCACAATGGTTTTTTAAAACATACATTGCAATATCTTGCATTTTGGAAAATGTTCTGATAAAAGATTTAGCTGGATAATGCAAGTATTGTTTATTTTTATGAAATTCTCTTGCCCTTATATATTCAAATTCTTGTGTTTTACTATAAAAACTATTTTTACAATCGACGCAGTTAGTGAAAACATTTGATTTAGTCTTTTTTAATATATAACCAGTTACATACTGTAATTGGGCAAATATGCGTGGGTCCCTTTCTTTTTCTTCGAATGGTATAAATATATTTGATTCAATAAAACTTAAATCAATATCTTGGGATGTGCTGTCCACCTTTGATAGTTGAAAAAGTTCTTTCATAGATTTAAACATGGTTGAACAACTATCTTGTTGACAATTATAACTCTGCAAATGAGTCCCAGTTAGATTACTAATTAAAAGGGATGCAAATGCTATTTCAAAACCCTCTGGAGTTGGGTTTATATTTCGAAACCCGTGGCTACGAATATTACCAAAAAAGTTCTCCAGGGGGTCCTGATTGAAGTGTCGCATCCATATGGACTTCATAGAATATTGGTTGAACAACACATCCCTAAGATATTCTATATTATTAATAGTATGTAGCCAGTTTTTTACACTAGGTATTTTATATTCTTTTCCATTTTGAATAAATGTAGAATTTTTTTCGCTCTTGCCCATACAGCATTATGAGGTGAACTCGGAGTTAAAGCGCCAAGTAAAAGTTTTCCTCTTCTCTTTTTGAAATTGTCTTGGCTTCCATTGACTGAACCAAAGAGCTCATCAAAAAAGTGCAAGACACTTGCTGTTTGAGTGCATTCTTCTGGTAATATCTTCTTATCTGAAATAAAATGTAACAATATAGATTATTATTTAGGTTTTATCAATTAATATTAAATTTACTTTTAAATAATAGATTTATTAATTTCTACCTATCAAAATAAATGACAAGGTATATAACATTAAACATTTGTTGACGAAATTATATTTTACATTTAAGTGACTATAAGCCATGGGCACATTAGCTTTATGAGTAGTGACTGTGTCCTTTTACTGAATGTGCAAACGCATTCTCTGCAAATTACAAAAGAGATGCGTATATCGCTTGAAATATTACAGATGCATTCCCATGAATTATCTGATTATCTCGTGCAAGAGGCAGAGTTAAATCCGTTTATAGATTTGGAAAACACAAATAATGAAATAAACGAAGGTCCTGAAGAAAAGTTAAATAGTCAAGAAAAGTTAATTCTCAGCCAAACAGAAGAAGTTACATTACAACAACATCTACAAGGACAAATAAATCTGCTTTTCCAAGGGCAAAATGAAAACGCAGTGCTTGGGCATGCTGTTACAAAATATGTTGATGAGAATGGTTACATCACAGAATCTATAGAAAATATCGCGTTAGAGATTGGAAAAAGCATCGAGGATATTGAAGCAATCTTGCCAAAATTACAAACTCTTGAGCCAACAGGAGTGTATGCAAGAAATCTAAAAGAATGTCTCAAAATACAGTGCGCAGAAAATGGGATATTAGATGATATCATGATAAAAATCCTAGAAAATCTAGATATAATAGCGAAATCTGAATTGAAAAAGCTGAAAACTATAATTGGCACAAGTGAAGGCGATATATTAAATAAGATAAAACTTATCAACAAACTTAACCCAAAACCAGTAAGCAATTTTTCTAGCAACAAGGTGCAAACTCTTATTCCAGACGTCATTGTGATACGCGATGAAATATCCAATAGCTTTTCTGCGGTGTTAAATGACAAATCTCTTCCATCTATAGAAATAAATAGAGAATATATAAATATTATAAAACAACAAGACCTCTCCGAAACAGAAAAAGAATATTGTAAGAACAATATACAACGCGCAAATGCTATACTACTCGCAGTGTCAAATTGTAATAAAGCATTAATTAAAGTGACAAATGCTATATTAGAAGAGCAATACGCGTTCTTTCTTGAAGGTCCAGTATATATAAAGCCTATGACACTTAAGAGCTTGGCTGAACGTTTAGAGTGTCACGAGTCTACTATCAGCAGAATATCGAATAAAACTATACGCACGGAATTTGGAACGATCAGTATAAAATATTTTCTGACTCTCGCTATACAATCTGCTATTTCAGAGAATGTTTACTCAAATAAAGTGATCAAACACAAAATTAAAGCACTAATTGACTCTGAAGACCAAAGAGCAGCAGTGTCAGATGCAAAGATATGTACGGCACTACAATCACAAGGCATCAAAATCTCTAGGCGTACTGTTACCAAATACAGGGAATCAATGAAAATTCCTAAATCTCAACACAGAAAAAATATCTTAAATCTTTCTGCTTGAGTAAAGCACTGCAATTTTTATGTTAACTTATGTAGTCTATCCGCCAAAAGTTGTTTTGCTGAAAATTAAATGTACAAAAATGAGCCTAAAGCCGAAGGCCCCAGCACTAATTTTCGGATATATAATTTGTCCTGTACCTAGCAAATACTATTTATTTAACAAAATCCATAAGGTTTTTGGGTCTTTTATAACATTTTCTTACGGATTTAAACCACTATTTTGACACTCTAAACATCATTTTTGCAGCTTCTGAGACTTTTTGCGCGCGGACTTCCTAGTCTCTTTTAAATTCTAATTTATATATACTATACACATTAGACCTCTTGCATAACCTCATTCTGAGGTAGAAATTCTTATAGAGTAGATTTTTGCAAAACGTCACCAAACAATGATCCACGTGAGTGTTTTTATGTTTTAGTGACAATCAAATCACAGTTTGGAACAGGTTATGCAAGAGGTCTAATGAAAGACCAACTCTATTTTTATTATCTGCGGCGTATAAGATTTATAATTCTCAAGGAATTTCAACAGCAATGATAAATTGTTCTAGATAAGTTAAATGCCAGAAGATGGTTTTATAGTTGAGAGAGAATTATCTACAATATGACTTTCTTCATCTACAGGATAATGATCTGTGGTATAGCAAACATCTGTATTATTGTTAATTAAATTTGTACTATACAACAAGTTTTCTTCTACATTCTTTTGCATTGTACAGCAACTTTTCTCACTATCGTCATTTTTGCTAACCTTGTAAATACTATACCCTGCAAAGACAGAGAAAGATATCACAGGTGCTGAGTAAATAATCCATTTTTTATCAAATGTTATCCCGAACATTGTTAAAACACCATAAGTGACTGCTGCTGCAGTTGCAGCTGGAACACAACAAGGACATACTGCCATATAACCATCACACAATTAAGTTATAATAATGTATTTAATGAAAGATTTAGTTTAATAAACCTCGTGCTTGCAAGTTTTATTTGAATTTTTATGACAAATTGCTGCACAAAAAGCTATTTTGTTTAATTTTATTATTTGTTTATATTCGAATTATTTATTCTTCCCTTTAATTTTTTCTCTAAAATTAAAATGATTTAAAATTTACATTAAAAATAAAGAATAGTCTTAAAACATTAGAATTGGCCCAACGTGCGATATTAAAAATCATTTCCTTTAAACCTATTAGATTTCCCACTACGGCACTTTATGAGCAATGTGGAGTTCTCACAATTAGGCAAATATTTATTCTTAAAACTATACTAAAACAACATGCTGACTTAATTTTTGATCCTAACCTTCTAAGTCAACGTAGGAAAGACAGAGTATGCAAATGGTCTTTAAAATTTGGTACTTCATTCATAAGAAGGTTTTATAGTTTTATCGGCCCTTATCTGTATAATAAATTAAATAAAACGTTAAACATATATCCACAAAATAAATTATTTTCGAGTAATTTTACCAATCTTTTATTCATAATTCGTTCTAATATTTTTGAGAATATAGGAAGTAAAGAAATAAAAGAATGTCTCAAAATACAGTGCGCAGAAAATGGGATATTAGATGATATCATGATAAAAATCCTAGAAAATCTAGATTTAATAGCGAAATCTGAATTGAAAAAGCTGAAAACTATAATTGGCACAAGTGAAGGCGATATATTAAATAAGATAAAACTTATCAACAAACTTAACCCAAAACCAGGAAGCAATTTTTCTAGCAACAAGGTGCAAACTCTTATTCCAGACGTCATTGTGATACGCGATGAAATATCCAATAGCTTTTCTGCGGTGTTAAATGACAAATCACTTCCATCTATAGAAATAAATAGAGACCTATACCTAGCAAATACTATTTATTTAACAAAATCCATAAGGTTTTTGGGTCTTTTATAACATTTTCTTACGGATTTAAACCACTATTTTGACACTCTAAACATCATTTTTGCAGCTTCTGAGACTTTTTGCGCGCGGACTTCCTAGTCTCTTTTAAAATCTAATTTATATATACTATACACAATAGACCTCTTGCATAACCTCATTCTGAGGTAGAAATTCTTATAGAGTAGATTTTTGCAAAACGTCACCAAACAATGATCCACGTGAGTGTCTTTATGTTTTAGTGACAATCAAATCACAGTTTGGAACAGGTTATGCAAGAGGTCTAATGAAAGACCAACTCTATTTTTATTATCTGCGGCGTATAAGATTTATAATTCTCAAGGAATTTCAACAGCAATGATAAATTGTTCTAGATAAGTTAAATGTCAGAAGATGGTTTTATAGTTGAGAGAGAATTATCTACAATATGACTTTCTTCATCTACAGGATAATGATCTGTGGTATAGCAAACATCTGTATTATTGTTAATTAAATTTGTACTATACAACAAGTTTTCTTCTACATTCTTTTGCATTGTACAGCAACTTTTCTCACTATCGTCATTTTTGCTAACCTTGTAAATACTATACCCTGCAAAGACAGAGAAAGATATCACAGGTGCTGAGTAAATAATCCATTTTTTATCAAATGTTATCCCGAACATTGTTAAAACACCATAAGTAACTGCTGCTGCAGTTGCAGCTGGAACACAACAAGGACATACTGCCATATAACCATCACACAATTAAGTTATAATAATGTATTTAATGAAAGATTTAGTTTAATAAACCTCGTGCTTGCAAGTTTTATTTGAATTTTTATGACAAATTGCTGCACAAAAAGCTATTTTGTTATTTCTATAAAATGATTCTTAGTTAAAAATTAGTTATTTTATTCAACCAGCATTATATACAACTATTATTAAAGATACAATATTGCATTGTAAATACAATATCTAATGCAAGTTATAATTATAAAATGATGAACAATTTGTGTTAGTTTGCATCCAGATTTTAATACTATAAAATATTCTTCTGTTTTTGATCTCAGTTTATATCAATTATAGTATTTTCCTAATTGATCGATTAATAAATAATTATATAAGGAGAGTTTTCACATAAAGATAGATAAGAGCTGTTCTTGATATTGTTTGAATATTTGTGTCATAGTAAGAGCGCACCAAAGCTTGATGGATCCGTATACCATTGACTCTTTTTTAGAAACGATTTTAGTGCGCCGTGTCATTCGGCCTAAATGATGTCGCGTGTTGCTATTATCTCTCTCGATACATACTGTGCTAGACTTTCCAATTGTATCTTTGGGTAAAATTTTAGAAAAAGCATCCCAATCATCCGTATAAAAATGTCATTCTTTCAGATGACTCACTTTGTTGTAGAGCTTTTGGAATGTTGCAGTATCACGATTGCCTGTAACCCAGGCAACGGTTGTTTTTGCTTGTTTTTTTTGAACCAATAAAATGCCACATCTCGTCGAATTCCATCTCCATAATATCCAAAGAGACAACTGGCTCCTGAGTCTTGCCCATCGCCTCTACTACCCAGCGATAAATTATGGACGGCGAATGCCCTAATATCTTGCCTTACATAGAAAAAGAGCCCTTACCAAGACTATATAGCATAACGCATAATGCTTTCTTAATAGCTGTTTGAGGCTTCTTGCGCAGATCGCCCTTAGAAAGCATGATCTGCACTTATAACGCTGTACACCCCTCACAATGCCATTTTTTACCAAGCTATCAGAGCCACATCCCTTACAACAAACCATAAAACCACTCTTTAGTTTTTAAAAAAGTGATCATATCATACTTCTATCTAATTGTGAAAACTCTCCGATTGTTTTTGCAGCATAGCATCGCGTACTATTCCAGCATTATTAATTAGTATCTCAACATTCCCACCTAAATTTTTTTCTATCTCTAGTATTCCACGCTCACATTCTTTAAAATTCGAAACATCCCATCTCACTGCCTTAATATCAGTTTCTTTCTCAAATTGTATACCAACGCTTTCTTCGTCAAAATAATTGACAGCTACTTTATAACCAGCTGCTTCAAAGGAAAGAGCTATATTTTTCCCAATTCCTCTGGTTCCACCAGTAACCAACACTCTTCTTTCCATAAATATACTCCTGGACTAAAATTAATGTTCTGTTCAGTAAGTGCTAATAAA
This sequence comes from Limenitis camilla, assembly GCA_905147385.1. Classification (NCBI taxonomy): domain Eukaryota; kingdom Metazoa; phylum Arthropoda; class Insecta; order Lepidoptera; family Nymphalidae; genus Limenitis; species Limenitis camilla. Next base: position 882,931 of record LR990254.1, read on the forward strand.
ATAAAATACATGGCAATTTGGACTCCAAGAATTCCTTTTAATTGAAATTAAATATTAAATTATTAAGTGAAATTTTAATTTAATTAAAAATTATATTAAAATTTATGATTTAATAAATTTTATTTTAAACTAGGATTAGATACCCTATTATTAAAAATTTAATTAAAAATACTAAAATAGTAAATAAAATATTATTGAAACTTAAATAATATGGCGGTATTTTAGTTCATTTAGAGGAATCTGTCTAGTAATTGATAATCCACGAGTAAATTTATTTAATTTATAATTTTGTATATCATTGTTAAAAAAATATTTTTTAATAAAAATAATATTTTAAAATTTAAAATAAAATTTAATTCAGATCAAGATGCAGATTATGATTAAGTTTAAGATGGGTTACAATAAAATTTTTTAACAACTCCTTATTTAAAATTAATTGAAACCAAAAAGAGTTATATCACTGTTAATGATAAAATTGAATTATAATTCCAATTAAGAAATATATACGTATAATTTAGCTGCTAACTTAATTTTTAGTGAATAAAATCATTAATATTTATTTATATATATATATATATATATATATATTTATATAGTTTAAATAAAACTTTACATTTTCATTATAAAAATAAAAAAATTTTTTTTAATAAATATTTAAAGATTACATAATCACCCTAATATCTTCAATATTATACTCTTATTAAGCTATTTAAATAAATTATAATTAAAATAATAAAAATTATTATTCATAAAATAAATCTAAATAAATAAATTTTAAAATTATTTATATGATAAATTATATTAATTAAAGAATAAGTTTTAATAATCTTAAATATATCCTGTCCTCTATATATTTCTCTTCACCCCATATCAATATTTTTTCTTAAAATTTGAGCAAATTTTAAGAAAAAATAATTTAAACCATATGTTGACAAATCTTATAAGGAATGATCGTACTGATAAGGGACGTGGTGGTGTATGTATTTACCTCAAAGATAACATAACGTTTAAAATAATAATGCAATCTCCCAGTGCGTACACAGCCAGCTTAGAATATTTATTTATAGAAATTAATAGTCATCACTCTAAAATTCTTCTCGGCGTAGTCTACTCACACTCTGTTCACATAAATTATTTTCACACTCTTGAAACTCTACTAGATCAAATTTCCCCATCTTACGATCATTCCATTATAATGGGTGATCTTAATACCTGTCTCTTAAAAAATTATTCACGGTCAAAAAAGTTACAGTCTTTATTTAAATCTTTCAACTTGTCTATACTTCCATTATCTGCAACTCATTTTCAACCCAACTGTGAAGCTTCTCTGCTCGACCTCATCATCACTTCTAAGCCGCATAACGTTCGCATACATGGTCAATTAGACGCTCCTTTCTCTTACCATGATTTAATTTTTCTGAGTTATAATATATCAATCCCAAGGCGTAAAAGCAGGGTAATAAAGCGTCGTAACTATAAAAATATTGATATTGAATCATTTACTCGTGATGCATCCTCGATTGATTGGTCCCCAATATATACCGCTTCAAACATTGATGATAAGGTAAGATTATTAAATATCGAGATCATTAATTTGTTTGATGCTCACGCGCCTCTAAAATCTGTTCGTGTTAGACATCTACCTGCTCCCTGGCTGACTACCTCAATTAAGAAGGTTATGGTCGAGCGCGATAAAGCCAAAAGAAATTGTAAGTTGCACCCTAGTGAATTAAACACTGCTGCCTATAAAAAGCTGCGTAATCTTTGTAATAGGATGTGTAGAGATGCTAAACGCCGTCACATAGCTTCCCGTTTAAATGACAACTCATATTCACAAACTTGGAAATTCCTTAAATCCTAGCGATTGTGTGGGTAAAACTCCAAATTCATCATATCAATCCTTAGATCTAAATGCCTTAAATAATCATTTTTCAACTCCTCCAGTGAAAATTTCAATTAATAATAAAATTTTATGCCTTCAACAACTGGTAGACGCCACCCAGCCTATCTGTGATTCTCTTGTTTTTCATGATGTTACAGAGGAAGACGTTAAGAAAAACATATTGTCCATATCTTCCAATGCCGTCGGTAGTGATAATTTGAGCCGCGACATGCTTGTTGTTGTTATCTTGCTTGACTTCAGCAATGCCTTTAACTCAGTGGATTTGGATGTTTTGCTCGGAATCCTCTCTTCAATCAACATGTCTTCCGCAGTAACTGACTGGTTTCGTTCTTATCTTCATGGACGCCAGCAGAGGGTATGCGCTGATGAGAATTACTCAGACTGGGCTGATCTATCTGCTGGTGTTCCTCAAGGCGGCATTCTCTCCCCATTACTCTTCTCCATTTTTATAAATGAGCTCACAAAAGTATTGTCGTGTCACTACCATCTTTACGCAGATGATTTGCAGCTCTATAGGCATGCTTGTGTCAATGATCTAGGAATAGTTATGGAAGAGATTAACTCAGACCTTGCTAGGATTCAGGCATGGGCAGAATCTTTTGGTCTTGTAGTTAATCCTTCAAAGTCCCAAGCCATGATTATTGGAAGTAGACAGCTGCGTAACAAAATTTTAATTTTAATAATCTACCTTGTATAACTTATGACGGTGCAATTATTCCACTTACTGATAAGGTTAGAAATTTGGGATTAATAATCGACTGTAACTTATCATGGTCAGCGCACGTCAATGAAATCAGTAAACGTTTGCATCATTCTCTTCATTCTCTAAAACGTCTCCAAAACTTTCTTCCTCTTCAATTACTTACGTAATTGATGTTAGCGATAATGTACCGATCAATAGTTACTATGGGCACGGAGGTGTCTGACGAACAGTTTATGAGAAATTTCGGTTGTGTTAGGTTAGGTTAATGTTAGTCTAATCTTAAGATTAAACAGTGAACCTAAGCAGTGGAGGTGAGTGTTATGATCATATAAAGGATATCCTTAAGGTACTGCTTAGGTTCCTGTTATAATAGTTCCTGTCAGAAAAGTGCGAGATCGTAACGATTAGTTATATCCTGACCGTGTTGCGCCCGTATAGCTTTTGAGATATGCCATCCATCCATATCCTTTTTAATTAGTTTCCGACATATCGGAGAAGGCGTATTGGCTTCGGCTTCTTTAGTAACTGCTGGTCTCGTGGGCGTCATAAGGGCTAAGTGCAAGCACAAAACAAAGTTACTAAATATTAATTTTACTTTATTCGTTATTTTACAATAGTTAGATAAGATGAAGAAATTAATAATATCTGAGCAGCGAGTTCGCGACACCAATCGAAACTTATTCTAGCTTTTCAGAATATACTCCCGTACCAACCACCTCTATCGAAGCCTCCAAAATTAATACCGTTTTTCCGACAGACTATTCTACTGCTCAAGTTAAGATGGCGCCTCGACCTTGCTCGAGGTTTACCTCTGCTCTGATTGGACGTAAATCATGATACAACAAATTTTTATGAAAAGGTTACAAATTAAATGATATTAAAATGAAATAAATCCAGATTAATTTAAACTAAATTAAATTAGGGTCTTTTAACATGGTTTAGTCAGCTACAGAAATCTCCTTTATAATTTACAATAAATTCAAGTCATAATTTGATCCTAAATCGTCATTCAACAATAATACAATGTAACAAACTTTAAACAAAAAAAGATAAGAATCTTAACTAGTAAAATATTAGAAATCTAAATTAAGTTAAACCTTAATACATAAAGACATAATAACATGTTTTATTAAGCTATAGAAAAGTAGTTATAAAATGAATTACTGTACATACTTAATTCAATAGACGGTGCTTCCGTAGGGCGATAGTAATACGTTAACAATATAGTAATTTTTAAATTAAAAGAGTTAAAATCCAAACAATATAAAAATGACAAAAATCTAGTTTAAATCAGACAAAAATAAATTAGGATTTAATAACAAGCTTCAGCAAGTTAACTACGAAATCTACTTTTAAAATGAACAATTGTACAAACATAATTTGATCCTCAGACTTCCATAGAGCGATATCACATAAACAATATAGTAATTTCCAATTAAAAAATAACAATTCGAAGAATATAAAAATTATGTGAATATAGATTAATTAAGACTAAATTAAATTAAAATTTACAAGTAGTGTTAAATTAAAATCGTATGTTAAATTAGCAACCAGCTCGAACATAACTCTTTACTGAGTACTTCTTTGTCGGAGGTGTGAGTTAGGTTTAGGTTAGGTTAGCCTTGTGTTAGTTTAGGTTAAAGTTAGTCTAATCTTAAGATTAAACAGTGAAACTAAGCAGTGGAGGTGAGTGTCATGATCATTTAAAGGATATCCTTAAGCCTACACCTTGGTCACAAGTCCAAGGCATTGCTTGGGTTCCTGTCATAATAGTAAGAAATCGTAAAGTTTAGTTATATCCTGACCGTGTTGCGCCCATATAGCTTTTTAAATAGGCCATACATCCATGTCCTTTTTTATTGTTTCCGACATATATATACAAACATTTACATAAACTACAACTATTACTTATATATACCAATATAATACACAAATTATACATAAAAAAATTTATAGAATACAATTAAGGAGTATAAATTTGAGATAAATAATGCTTTTTCAGTCTGAGTTTAAAAGTATTAAGCGAAGGGTTATCGGACAAAATATCATTCGGGAGAGAATTCCATAATTTTGTAGCAAAAACAGTAAATGATCTCTCATAAAATATTGTTCTGGTTTATTTAGGTTGCAACTCAATTCTTTTAGCACTTACACAAGAGCGTGCTTGTCTACTACTCGGAATTGGCAAAAGAAACCGCTCATTTAAATAGGGTGGTCAAGAAAAATTCAAAATACTAAAGAGTATTCCAAGAATGTGGACATTTCGGCGCTGACGAATAGGGAGCCATTTTAATTCACGACGGAAATTAGACACGTGGTCGTATTTGCGCAAACCGAAGATGAATCGAATGCACAAATTCTGAAGTCTCTCCAATTTATCTTGTATCTCCTCGGTAGCGTCAGGATAACATACGTCAGCGTAATCGAGAAGAAGTAATAACAGGGATTGAGCCAAAATAATTTTAATCTGAAGAGGAAGAAAGTTTTGGAGACGTTTTAGAGAATGAAGAGAATGATGCAAACGTTTACTGATTTCATTGACGTGCGCTGACCATGATAAGTTACAGTCGATTATTAATCCCAAATTTCTAACCTTATCAGTAAGTGGAATAATTGCACCGTCATAAGTTATACAAGGTAGATTATTAAAATTAAAATTTTGTTACGCAGCTGTCTAATTCCAATAATCATGGCTTGGGACTTTGAAGGATTAACTACAAGACCAAAAGATTCTGCCCATGCCTGAATCCTAGCAAGGTCTGAGTTAATCTCTTCCATAACTATTCCTAGATCATTGACACAAGCATGCCTATAGAGCTGCAAATCATCTGCGTAAAGATGATAGTGACACGACAATACTTTTGTGAGCTCATTTATAAAAATTGAGAAGAGTAATGGGGAGAGAATGCCGCCTTGAGGAACACCAGCAGATAGATCAGCCCAGTCTGAGTAATTCTCATCAGCGCATACCCTCTGCTGGCGTCCATGAAGATAAGAACGAAACCAGTCAGTTACTGCGGAAGACATGTCGATTGAAGAGAGGATTCCGAGCAAAACATCCAAATCCACTGAGTTAAAGGCATTGCTGAAGTCAAGCAAGATAAGAACGGTGAGTTTCTTGTTATCCATTGCGTAACGGATATCGTCTGTTATTTTAATTAATGCCGTACAGGTACTGTGATGTGGACGAAATCCGGACTGAAAGGAACTTAAAATGTTATTGCGTAACAAGAAACTTGACACTTGCTTGAGTGCAGCATTTTCCAGTATTTTTGAAATAATTGGTAAGATGGAAATGGGCCGAAACTGAGACAAGTGGATAGGTTTCGATAATTTAGGTAGCGGGATAACATGGGCCATCTTCCAAGCCGCAGGGAATAATTAGGAGGTGAAAGAAAAATTTATAATGTGAGTGATAACTGGACTTACGAGATCTAATGTTAGCATAAGCATGTCGCGGCTCAAATTATCACTACCGACGGCATTGGAAGATATGGACAATATGTTTTTCTTAACGTCTTCCTCTGTAACATCATGAAAAACAAGAGAATCACAGATAGGCTGGGTGGCGTCTACCAGTTGTTGAAGGCATAAAATTTTATTATTAATTGAAATTTTCACTGGAGGAGTTGAAAAATGATTATTTAAGGCATTTAGATCTAAGGATTGATATGATGAATTTGGAGTTTTACCCACACAATCGCTAGGATTTAAGGAATTTCCAAGTTTGTGAATAAGAGTTGTCATTTAAACGGGAAGCTATGTGACGGCGTTTAGCATCTCTACACATCCTATTACAAAGATTACGCAGCTTTTTATAGGCAGCAGTGTTTAATTCACTAGGGTGCAACTTACAATTTCTTTTGGCTTTATCGCGCTCGACCATAACCTTCTTAATTGAGGTAGTCAGCCAGGGAGCAGGTAGATGTCTAACACGAACAGATTTTAGAGGCGCGTGAGCATCAAACAAATTAATGATCTCGATATTTAATAATCTTACCTTATCATCAATGTTTGAAGCGGTATATATTGGGGACCAATCAATCGAGGATGCATCACGAGTAAATGATTCAATATCAATATTTTTATAGTTACGACGCTTTATTACCCTGCTTTTACGCCTTGGGATTGATATATTATAACTCAGAAAAATTAAATCATGGTAAGAGAAAGGAGCGTCTAATTGACCATGTATGCGAACGTTATGCGGCTTAGAAGTGATGATGAGGTCGAGCAGAGAAGCTTCACAGTTGGGTTGAAAATGAGTTGCAGATAATGGAAGTATAGACAAGTTGAAAGATTTAACTAAAGACCAACTTTTTTGACCGTGAATCATTTTTTAAGAGACAGGTATTAAGATCACCCATTATAATGGAATGATCGTAAGATGGGGAAATTTGATCTAGTAGAGTTTCAAGAGTGTGAAAATAATTTATGTGAACAGAGTGTGAGTAGACTACGCCGAGAAGAATTTTAGAGTGATGACTATTAATTTCTATAAATAAATATTCTAAGCTGGCTGTGTACGCACTGGGAGATTGCATTATTATTTTAAACGTTATGTTATCTTTGAGGTAAATACATACACCACCACCTCCCTTATCAGTACGATCATTCCTTATAAGATTGTAGTTACAAAGTCCATAGTCTACCTATTAAACGAACCATACATCCATGTCCTTTTTTATTGTTTCCGACATATATATACAAACATTTACATAAACTACAACTATTACTTATATATACCAATATAATACACAAATTATACATAAAAAAGAAACTGCTCATTTAAATAGGGTGGACAAGAAAAATTCAAAATACTAAAGAGTATTCCAAGAATGTGGACATTTCGGCGCTGACGAATAGGGAGCCATTTTAATTCACGACGGAAATTAGACACGTGGTCGTATTTGCGCAAACCGAAGATGAATCGAATGCACAAATTCTGAAGTCTCTCCAATTTATCTTGTATCTCCTCGGTAGCGTCAGGATAACATACGTCAGCGTAATCGAGAAGAAGTAATAACAGGGATTGAGCCAAAATAATTTTAATCTGAAGAGGAAGAAAGTTTTGGAGACGTTTTAGAGAATGAAGAGAATGATGCAAACGTTTACTGATTTCATTGACGTGCGCTGACCATGATAAGTTACAGTCGATTATTAATCCCAAATTTCTAACCTTATCAGTAAGTGGAATAATTGCACCGTCATAAGTTATACAAGGTAGATTATTAAAATTAAAATTTTGTTACGCAGCTGTCTAATTCCAATAATCATGGCTTGGGACTTTGAAGGATTAACTACAAGACCAAAAGATTCTGCCCATGCCTGAATCCTAGCAAGGTCTGAGTTAATCTCTTCCATAACTATTCCTAGATCATTGACACAAGCATGCCTATAGAGCTGCAAATCATCTGCGTAAAGATGATAGTGACACGACAATACTTTTGTGAGCTCATTTATAAAAATTGAGAAGAGTAATGGGGAGAGAATGCCGCCTTGAGGAACACCAGCAGATAGATCAGCCCAGTCTGAGTAATTCTCATCAGCGCATACCCTCTGCTGGCGTCCATGAAGATAAGAACGAAACCAGTCAGTTACTGCGGAAGACATGTCGATTGAAGAGAGGATTCCGAGCAAAACATCCAAATCCACTGAGTTAAAGGCATTGCTGAAGTCAAGCAAGATAAGAACGGTGAGTTTCTTGTTATCCATTGCGTAACGGATATCGTCTGTTATTTTAATTAATGCCGTACAGGTACTGTGATGTGGACGAAATCCGGACTGAAAGGAACTTAAAATGTTATTGCGTAACAAGAAACTTGACACTTGCTTGAGTGCAGCATTTTCCAGTATTTTTGAAATAATTGGTAAGATGGAAATGGGCCGAAACTGAGACAAGTGGATAGGTTTCGATAATTTAGGTAGCGGGATAACATGGGCCATCTTCCAAGCCGCAGGGAATAATTAGGAGGTGAAAGAAAAATTTATAATGTGAGTGATAACTGGACTTACGAGATCTAATGTTAGCATAAGCATGTCGCGGCTCAAATTATCACTACCGACGGCATTGGAAGATATGGACAATATGTTTTTCTTAACGTCTTCCTCTGTAACATCATGAAAAACAAGAGAATCACAGATAGGCTGGGTGGCGTCTACCAGTTGTTGAAGGCATAAAATTTTATTATTAATTGAAATTTTCACTGGAGGAGTTGAAAAATGATTATTTAAGGCATTTAGATCTAAGGATTGATATGATGAATTTGGAGTTTTACCCACACAATCGCTAGGATTTAAGGAATTTCCAAGTTTGTGAATAAGAGTTGTCATTTAAACGGGAAGCTATGTGACGGCGTTTAGCATCTCTACACATCCTATTACAAAGATTACGCAGCTTTTTATAGGCAGCAGTGTTTAATTCACTAGGGTGCAACTTACAATTTCTTTTGGCTTTATCGCGCTCGACCATAACCTTCTTAATTGAGGTAGTCAGCCAGGGAGCAGGTAGATGTCTAACACGAACAGATTTTAGAGGCGCGTGAGCATCAAACAAATTAATGATCTCGATATTTAATAATCTTACCTTATCATCAATGTTTGAAGCGGTATATATTGGGGACCAATCAATCGAGGATGCATCACGAGTAAATGATTCAATATCAATATTTTTATAGTTACGACGCTTTATTACCCTGCTTTTACGCCTTGGGATTGATATATTATAACTCAGAAAAATTAAATCATGGTAAGAGAAAGGAGCGTCTAATTGACCATGTATGCGAACGTTATGCGGCTTAGAAGTGATGATGAGGTCGAGCAGAGAAGCTTCACAGTTGGGTTGAAAATGAGTTGCAGATAATGGAAGTATAGACAAGTTGAAAGATTTAACTAAAGACCAACTTTTTTGACCGTGAATCATTTTTTAAGAGACAGGTATTAAGATCACCCATTATAATGGAATGATCGTAAGATGGGGAAATTTGATCTAGTAGAGTTTCAAGAGTGTGAAAATAATTTATGTGAACAGAGTGTGAGTAGACTACGCCGAGAAGAATTTTAGAGTGATGACTATTAATTTCTATAAATAAATATTCTAAGCTGGCTGTGTACGCACTGGGAGATTGCATTATTATTTTAAACGTTATGTTATCTTTGAGGTAAATACATACACCACCACCTCCCTTATCAGTACGATCATTCCTTATAAGATTGTAGTTACAAAGTCCATAGTCTACCTATTAAACGAACCATACATCCATGTCCTTTTTTATTGTTTCCGACATATATATACAAACATTTACATAAACTACAACTATTACTTATATATACCAATATAATACACAAATTATACATAAAAAAGAAACTGCTCATTTAAATAGGGTGGACAAGAAAAATTCAAAATACTAAAGAGTATTCCAAGAATGTGGACATTTCGGCGCTGACGAATAGGGAGCCATTTTAATTCACGACGGAAATTAGACACGTGGTCGCGATTAAAGTAAGGTAGTCGCGAAATAATCTTCACATTAATAAAAATATAATGTGATGTGGAGGTAGTACGGGAACGACGGGTAGTTTGACGGGGACAGGGCAGAGCTGAGCGTGGCCGAGCACGAGTGAAATCGTTTTGTCCCAAGTAAGTGAATTTTATTATCAGTTTTAAATGTATTCAGTTTTAAGATATTGCAGATTATATATGTGCTCAAGTTAGGGATATGAGTAGCTAATATTACGAGTTTAGTGAAGATTTTAGTGTTATAGATTCAGATAATAGGTTCAGAGGTTATAATCAGATCAGTATGACTAGTAGTTATCAGTATATCAGAGCAGATGAGTAATCAGTTGTGCGTGGTTCGGGGTGGCTGTAGGGGAGGTTGGAGGCCACTTGCGGGTCAGGTCCCGCGTTACCAGACTTAGACCAGAGTGAGGCGACGGGCGTGCCATCAGGCACAAAAGAGAACCAGACGATGGAATGCCATCGTAATTCAGTCAGTGTCGTATAAGTAGCGGTTAAAGGTTTATGTATTTATTAGCAATTCGCTCGAGCACAGGGTACTCGGCGACATGGTGGAGGTGCTGGGATCTGATTATACCTATTTCAATAAATTATTTAATTTGATTGATTTACTTGAAATAAATTTTTAAGTGGGTAATTTGATATTGAACATGTTTATAAAACTTAAAGACAAGAGTTTTTTGTAATCACTTATATTATAAATGTGAATGTAAGTTTGTTTGTTACGCATTCACGCGTGAACTACTTAACCGATCATTATGAAACTTTTTGCACATATTTTGAGGGTATTAGAAGTAACATCACTTTTTATGAAAAATAAAATATATATTTTTTACGATTCATTTCTATTTTAATGATCTCTGATACTTATTTAATGGCTTTAATGCGAGCGAAGCCGCCGGTAAAAGCTAGTATATGTTATAAAGTTTGCTACTGAAATTTTGAAACAGGTTTTTGCGAGTTTCTATATACAGGGTGGAAGCAGACTACTTCCGAAAACTGAAAGTGGGTGTTCAGAGAAGGCTTCTGAACATACGCATGTAGAAATTTTGCGAAAAAAAAAATCAATGACGTCATTATTTTTTTTTAACTTTTTCGACCAGGTACGAGTAGTATAACATAACCGCAAAGTATTTTTGTGAATATTTAATTAAATTAAGCTTAAAATTAAAAAAATAATGAAAACAGCAATGTATTGCGATCGCCTAAATCGACCGCGAGCGGGAGGTGAGTCACCTGCGTGCGGCCAGCGCTCCCTATCAGCTGTTCAGCTGTCCTTCCCTCACGGATCATGCAATAACTTTATGACGAAATTTAAACCTTTATGTAGAGTAAACTTAACTATCAAACAAATAATAATAAAATGAACATACCTAAAGATTCTACAAACCATAGTCATACCCATAGACCCTATTCATCGATGGAAACCGCGGTTTAAATTTAAATACCTAAGTTGGTACTTGGTTGGTACCTACCTACTGGAATAACATCATAATACACTACCCAAAGTAGTCGGTTAACCACTTATGTAAGAGTACTACTTAACTACAAAATTTACAAACAAAAAAAGGTTTACAAACTTTTCACACATCACACATGTCTACTAAATACCCAGCACCAACTGCAAGAACATTCATCAAACACAAACTAAATTAAATTAAAACATTAAGAAATGTATGAATCGCGACAGTTTACTTATTACGAGTACGTCTCTACGTATTAGTACCTTTGACAAGATCATAGATGCCGACAAAGGCCTCCCGAAAAAAATGAATTTTGATTCGTATTTACATGCAAATAAGATTGAAATTTGAATGCTCATGTTGTACTGGTAATAAATAACCCTTAAATGTCTATTTTTTTTAACAAAACCATTTTTAAACAAACGTGAATAATTTTGTTTAATTATTTTATTCAGTTGTGCATTCTGAAATGTTTTTTACCTAATCAGTTGAAATTTGTAGGGGCCGCCATTTTCACCCGAATTTGCAAAATGAAGTGTTCTCTAAGTATGAAATTTAGAGTTATGTTTTGTGTCAGACTAAAAATGTGTCTGTGAATGTCTGTTTGTAGTGCGGATATTTGTTTAATTAAATTTTTTCCTATTAATTTCTTTTGAAACGTCACTAGTTGAGTGGTTCGGGCGTTGGATTCACGGTCGATAGGTCGTGGGTTCATATTCGGACATTGGACTACTGACGTGGCCCACTCCTGACACAAACTATTTATTAGCTTACTAGTAGGGGTAAAGGGAATACTAGTAGTATGTGATCCATACTGCTAGTAATCTTTAAAAAAATAAATAAAACGTGTGGTGTCGTGGGACACCAGATAGGAACGAAGTTCCTTATTATAATAATATTAATTTTATGTTCTATTCGAGGTATAAAGAAAATAATTATTCCTGTATTTCAATGTCCGGGATTTGAACCCACGACCTATCGACAGTGAATCCGTGAATCCAGCGTGTTTCGGGACCACTCAGCTACTGACGCTTCTGAAACTTAAATGCGAATAATTAATTATTATTCTTTATTTAATTTGGTATTTACATTTATTTAATTAAATTACTCAAATGTCTATGCCGCCGTATCGAAAAATAATGGAATTTTTTAGCAAGGTCGTGCAACGGGTTGAATGTTTTGGTACTGGATTTTTCAAAGGATGCCGCCACTACATGTACTTGTGTGCGGCTTTCTTTCTTTAGGGTAAATACATTTTAGTCTTCAGTCGTCACTCGTTATTGCTACGGTGCTACGGTGCTACGGTGGTAGATCGTACGTTCTACTCGCAATTTAAGTACTAATGCGTAAATCGCGAAAAATTATCCTGTTTTAATTTTTTTTAAGTTTGTTTTCTGACTTGATTATTTAATAGTTTGTGGATTAGTTTAGTACAATAGTTTTAAGTTTTTTAACACAATGTTCAGTGCTCGTGAATATGGACAAATGTTGATGTTTTATGGAGAAGCAAACCGCACGGAACAACAAGTGTTAGACGTGATGGGACAAAATTCACGGCTAGGAATTCGTACGGCAGCGCGGAAAATTAGAGCTCGTGGGCTTAGCGTGTCGCACAAAACCGTGCATAAAATACTAAAAAAAGACCGTCAGCGCCCCTACACTGTGCACAGAGTGCAGGCACTACTTCCTCCCGACAAAACCAGTGAGTGCAGTTTTGCAGGTGGTTTTTACGTCACTCGAACCCCACCGCTTTCGCTGCCAATGTTTTGTGGACGGACGAGGCCAAATTTACAATAAATGGCATGTGGAATCGACGTAACAGCCATATTTGGGCACGTGGGAACCCACGGGCCAATCAGCAAATGGGGCATCAGGTGCGGTGGTCTGTGAATGTATGGGCCGGCATCCACGGTCGAAAAATCTATGGTCCAGTGTTCCTGCCACCACGCATGAATGGGGACTCCTACTTAGACCTGATACGAGGTCCAATTGCGAGGTACCTCGAGGACGTCTTAAAAAGGGATATGTGGTTTCAGCATGACGGCGCTCCCCCTCACATCGCCCGCCCCGTCCGAGCGCAGCTGGACTAGGACTTCCCGGGCCGGTGGATAGGCCGCTTCGGACCTCATACTTGGCCACCTCGCTCCTCTGATCTGACCCCGCTGGACTTTTTCATCTGGGGATACGTCAAGGACAGGGTGTTTGCCACTGAATGTGACACAACGGAGGAGATGAAAGCTCGGATTCGGGACGTGTTTTCGGAACTCAACAGCAGGGGCCCCGAGGACATTCTGTGGGATAGCATCCACCGGGAGATAGTGCGAAGAGCAGAGTTGTGTGTGGAGATGGGAGGAGCGCAGTTCGAGCCGTTTCTCATACGTTTTCGAAACTAGGTAAGTACCTAGATATTTAAGACAATCCACTTTTATTGTAATTTTCTTTGAAATTATTTAATAATAAAGTAAATACTAAAACACCTAACTAATTTGGTAGAAATTAACACGTGTGATTTATTATTCTATATGCCTAGTTGGTGATAATATGTTAAAAGTTATGTTGAGTATACATTGCTGGCTGAAGATAGTGACAATTATTTTCAAAAGAAGATTTTGTTTAACAAATAACTGCCCTCGACTATACCAAGGTTTTTTTCAGTCATAAAGGGGTTTCTTCTATCCCCCCTTTCAGTTTTCGGAAGATGTCTGCTTCCACCCTGTATAATAAAATTATAATTTGAAAAGGATAGTATCAGATTAAAATGAAAGTAAGTATATCATAATATTATAGTCGCGCCATGAACCTATACAAGTGACGCAGTTGTATAGCTATACAAGGCGATTTTGAGAGAAATATTGCAGTTTATTTATATGCCTCAGTGAAATGATAAGAGTTTGACAAATGGTAGGATGAAGTTATAAGTATTTTACTAGCATGGTAACTATGATATTTAGCGTGTACTTAACTGAAATTTAGAATTCACATAATTTATTAATTATTGAATTAACAGTATATTGTTGAGTAGGCATAGTCAATGGACTAGAATTCTGACTCAAGGTTCAATTTGATTTTTTTCTGGACAAATATCAGAATTAGCTACACTTTGCTTATTTAAAGTACGAGATAATTATAAGATAATAAAATTACCTACTTAACTACGGAATTATAATAATATTAACCATAGATTTGTCATTGCTTTTATACATTTTTTTTCTCAATATCTTAACAGCTGTTTGAGGCTTCTTGCGCAGATCGCCCTTAGAAAGCATGATCTGCACTTATAACGCTGTACACCCCTCACAATGCCATTTTTTACCAAGCTATCAGAGCCACATCCCTTACAACAAACCATAAAACCACTCTTTAGTTTTTAAAAAAGTGATCATATCATACTTCTATCTAATTGTGAAAACTCTCCGATTGTTTATGCAGCATAGCATCGCGTACTATTCCAGCATTATTAATTACTATCTCAACATTCCCACCTAAATTTTTTTCTATCTCTAGTATTCCACGCTCACATTCTTTAAAATTCGAAACATCCCATCTCACTGCCTTAATATCAGTTTCTTTCTCAAATTGTATACCAACGCTTTCTTCGTCAAAATAATTGACAGCTACTTTATAACCAGCTGCTTTAAAGGAAAGAGCTATATTTTTCCCAATTCCTCTGGTTCCACCAGTAACCAACACTCTTCTTTCCATAAATATACTCCTGGACTAAAATTAATGTTCTGTTCAGTAAGTGCTAATAAAATAAAATACATGGCAATTTGGACTCCAAGAATTCCTTTAACTTATTTTAAATTAATTAAATAATTTTTTTTTATATAATATACTAATTTTATCATTATTACTAATTTTTTTTTATTTTCATTATTATTTTATATAAAATTAAATTTTTTAAATTAAATTTTTAAATTAAATTTTATTAAAAATTAAATTTTTTATAATAAATTAAAATTTTTAAACAATATAAAATTTTAAATTTAAATTTATTATAAATTTTAATAATAAAGCTTATCCCTTAATATATTTAATTTTAAAATTTTATTTTTAATTATAATTAAAAATATTTTTTTTTAAATTAAATTTTTTTCTAAAATAACTAGATATATGTAAAAACGATTAACATTTCATTTCAAATTAATTATTAAAAATAATTTTTCTACATTAACTTTTTTAATAAATTATCTTTTAAATTCGAGTTTTTTTGTAAAAAAAAATAATTTTTTAATAAACTGATACACAAGATACATTAAACAAAAACTACTTTATTAATAATTTATTTTCAACTATTTCAAATTTCTTTTTCAATAATAATTTACTATAAATTAAATTATTTTTTTTAAAAAAAATACTTCAATATCCCCCAATATTAAATTTTTTTTTATTATTTATATTTAATTAATTTTCCCCCTCAAATTAATTAATTATTTTAATTTCTTTTCAATGTAAATGCAATACTTAACAAGCTCTAATTTGTTCATTCTAGAAACACTTTCCAGTACCTCTACTTTGTTACGACTTATTTCAATTTTTAAATGAAAGTGACGGGCAATATGTACATATTTCAATTTTTAATCATTTTAATAAACTAATTAAAATTACATTTAAAATCCATTTTTAATCAAATTTTACAAAATTCTTTCCACTTAAATAAATTTATTGTAACCCATCTTAAACTTAATTATAATCTGCATCTTGATCTGAATTAAATTTTATTTTAAATTTTAAAATATTAGTTTTATTAAAAAATATTTTTTTAACAATGATATACAAAATTATAAATTAAGTAAATTTATTCGTGGATTATCAATTACTAGACAGATTCCTCTAAATGAACTAAAATACCGCCATATTATTTAAGTTTCAATAATATTTTATTGACTATTTTAGTATTTTTAATTAAATTTTTAATAATAGGGTATCTAATCCTAGTTTAAAATAAAATTTATTAAATTATAAATTTTAATATAATTTTTAATTAAATTAAAATTTCACTTAATAATTTAATATTTAATTTAATCAATTATTATTTATTATATACTGAAATAATTTAATTTAACTTTTGTTTAACCGCAACTGCTGGCACAAAATTAGTTATTAATTTAAATATTACTAAATCTTAATTTCTTAAATTTTTAATTTTAATTACTGTATATTAAAATTAATTATTATTAAAATAATTAAAATTTTATACTAAAATTTACATGTAAAATAAATTAACAATAAATTTTAAAAAACATAAAAAAATTATTTATTCACTTCATTTTATTTTATAGTAGCTGAAGTAAAATAAGCTCGTGTATCGATATCTATACCTACTGTAAATATATGGTGGGCTCAAACAATAAATCCAAGAAGACCAATTGCTATTATAGCACAAATTATTCCTAAATAACCAAAAGTTTCTTTTTTACCTCTTTCTTGGGAAATTATATGAGAAATTATACCGAAACCTGGTAAAATTAAAATATAAACTTCTGGATGACCAAAAAATCAGAATAAATGTTGATAGAGAATTGGGTCACCACCCCCAGCAGGGTCAAAAAATGAAGTGTTTAAATAACGATCTGTAAGAAGTATGGTAATAGCTCCAGCTAGTACAGGTAAAGATAATAATAAAAGAAGAGCTGTAATACCAACAGATCAAACAAATAATGGTATTTGATCAAAAGATATATTATTAATTCGTATATTAATAATGGTTGTAATGAAATTAATTGCCCCTAAAATTGAAGAAATACCAGCTAAATGTAAAGAAAAAATAGCTAAATCAACAGAAGATCCTCCATGAGCGATATTAGATGAAAGTGGGGGATAAACTGTTCATCCTGTTCCTGCTCCATTTTCGACAATTCTTCTTGAAATTAATAAAATTAATGAGGGGGGTAAAAGTCAAAATCTTATATTATTTATTCGGGGGAAAGCTATATCAGGGGCTCCTAATATAAGAGGTACTAATCAATTTCCAAATCCTCCAATTATAATGGGTATTACTATAAAAAAAATTATAATAAAAGCATGAGCAGTTACAATAGTATTATAAATTTGATCATCTCCAATTAATGATCCTGGATTTCCTAGTTCAGTTCGAATTAATAAACTTAAAGAAGTTCCGACTATTCCTGCCCAAATCCAAAAAATAAAATATAAGGTTCCAATATCTTTATGATTTGTAGAAAAAAGTCATTTTCGCAAAATAAAATGGCTGAGTTGTAAGCGATAAATTGTAAATTTATTGACGAGGGATAATCTCTTTTATTAAGTTGTCTTATATTCAAATAATGATTTAAAATTGCGAATTTTAAGGTGTAAATAATACTAAGGCTTAAAGAAATTTCTTTATAAATAATTTTGAAGATTATTAGTTTATAGTTAACTTAAAACCTTAAAAAAAAAGTTCTGATGATTATGCCTGATAAAAAAATAAAATAAAAAAAATAAATAAAAATTAAAAAAATATTTTTAATGTAAATTTTAAATCATTTTAATTTTAGAGAAACAATTAAAGGGAAGAATAAATAATTCGAATATAAAAAATAATAAAATTAAACAAAATAGCTTTTTGTGCAGCAATTTGGCATAAAAATTCAAATAAAACTTGCAAGCACGAGGTTTATTAAACTAAATCTTTCATTAAATACATTATTATAACTTAATTGTGTGATGGTTATATGGCAGTATGTCCTTGTTGTGTTCCAGCTGCAACTGCAGCAGCAGTTACTTATGGTATTTTAACAATGTTCGGGATAACATTTGATAAAAAATGGATTATTTACTCAGCACCTGTGATATCTTTCTCTGTCTTTGCAGGGTATAGTATTTACAAGGTTAGCAAAAATGACGATAGTGAGAAAAGTTGCTGTACAATGCAAAAGAATGTAGAAGAAAACTTGTTGTATAGTACAAATTTAATTAACAATAATACAGATGTTTGCTATACCACAGATCATTATCCTGTAGATGAAGAAAGTCATATTGTAGATAATTCTCTCTCAACTATAAAACCATCTTCTGACATTTAACTTATCTAGAACAATTTATCATTGCTGTTGAAATTCCTTGAGAATTATAAATCTTATACGCCGCAGATAATAAAAATAGAGTTGGTCTTTCATTAGACCTCTTGCATAACCTGTTCCAAACTGTGATTTGATTGTCACTAAAACATAAAAACACTCACGTGGATCATTGTTTGGTGACGTTTTGCAAAAATCTACTCTATAAGAATTTCTACCTCAGAATGAGGTTATGCAAGAGGTCTATTGTGTATAGTATATATAAATTAGATTTTAAAAGAGACTAGGAAGTCCGCGCGCAAAAAGTCTCAGAAGCTGCAAAAATGATGTTTAGAGTGTCAAAATAGTGGTTTAAATCCGTAAGAAAATGTTTTAAAAGACCCAAAAACCTTATGGATTTTGTTAAATAAATAGTATTTGCTAGGTACAGGACAAATTATATATCCGAAAATTAGTGCTGGGGCCTTCGGCTTTAGGCTCATTTTTGTACATTTAATTTTCAGCAAAACAACTTTTGGCGGATAGACTACATAAGTTAACATAAAAATTGCAGTGCTTTACTCAAGCAGAAAGATTTAAGATATTTTTTCTGTGTTGAGATTTAGGAATTTTCATTGATTCCCTGTATTTGGTAACAGTACGCCTAGAGATTTTGATGCCTTGTGATTGTAGTGCCGTACATATCTTTGCATCTGACACTGCTGCTCTTTGGTCTTCAGAGTCAATTAGTGCTTTAATTTTGTGTTTGATCACTTTATTTGAGTAAACATTCTCTGAAATAGCAGATTGTATAGCGGGAGTCAGAAAATATTTTATACTGAACGTTCCAAATTCCGTGCGTATAGTTTTATTCGATATTCTGCTGATAGTAGACTCGTGACACTCTAAACGTTTAGCCAAGCTCTTAAGTGTCATAGGCTTTATATATACTGGACCTTCAAGAAAGAACGCGTATTGCTCTTCTAATATAGCATTTGTCACTTTAATTAATGCTTTATTACAATTTGATACTGCGAGTAGTATAGCATTTGCGCGTTGTATATTGTTCTTACAATATTCTTTTTCTGTTTCGGAGAGGTCTTGTTGTTTTATAATATTTATATATTCTCTATTTATTTCTATAGATGGAAGAGATTTGTCATTTAACACCGCAGAAAAGCTATTGGATATTTCATCGCGTATCACAATGACGTCTGGAATAAGAGTTTGCACCTTGTTGCTAGAAAAATTGCTTCCTGGTTTTGGGTTAAGTTTGTTGATAAGTTTTATCTTATTTAATATATCGCCTTCACTTGTGCCAATTATAGTTTTCAGCTTTTTCAATTCAGATTTCGCTATTAAATCTAGATTTTCTAGGATTTTTATCATGATATCATCTAATATCCCATATTCTGCGCACTGTATTTTGAGACATACTTCTATTTCTTTACTTCCTATATTCTCAAAAATATTAGAACGAATTATGAATAAAAGATTGGTAAAATTACTCGAAAATAATAATCTCATATCCGAATGTCAATTTGGCGTTCGGTCAGGCAAATCAACTTCGGATGCAGTACATCATCTCACCGAATATATTGTACAAAATTTGGACAGCAAAAAAAAGGAATTAGTAATATTTTTAGATTTAGCTAAGGCGTTTGACACAGTTTCGGTCAACATTTTTGTTGATAAACTGGAAAAGTTGGGAATAAGAGGTGTTCCACTTCAATTATTCACGGACTATTTAAGCAATCGGGAACAATATGTTAAAACTGATGAATATTTGAGCAAAGCCATGACAGTTTCACATGGTGTTCCTCAGGGGAGTATTTTAGGTCCAACCCTATTTTTATGCTATATTAATGACTTATTTAAACTCCAACTGAGTAATGGTAAAATAATATCCTTTGCCGACGGCACTGCGTTCTTATTTAGTGGCAATTCTTGGAAGGAGGTCTTTTGTAAAGCTCAAGAAGGCTTTGACGCTGTTGTAAAATGGCTAGATCTTAACTATTTAACTTTAAATGTATCCAAAATAAAATATCTAACTTTCTATTTAACACAAGTGAACTTACAAGTAGTTTCTTCATTTAAGTTAATAAAACATTCTTTTTCCTCGCTTGAGGACCACAATAATTGCTCATGTACTGAATTACAACGTATAAGTGAAATCAAATATCTAGGAATACTTATTGACGATCAATTAAATTTTAAACCTCATATTAATCTGCTTTCTAATAGAATCCGTAAGTTAATGTACATGTTTAAAAATCTAAGACATATTGGTAATGACGAGGTGATAAGACAGTATACTATGCTATGTGTCAATCACTCTTAACGTACTGTAACACATCTTGGGGTGGTGCACCTAAGAGTACACTATTAAAACTAGAAAGAGCTCAGAGAGCATTACTAAAAGTTTCTTATTCCCTACCATTTTCCTTTCCTACCACAGAATTATATAGTATGGCTAAAGTACTTACAGTTCGACAATTATTTGTGCTCAGTACTGTACTCAAAAAACATTCATTACTTACATACACTCCTAAAAAATTTAATAGCAAACGAAGAAAGGAATTAGTTTGCACTACAAAAGTTATTAATACTAAATTTTCAAAAAGATTTTTCTGTTTTTTAGGAGATTTTATTTATAATATTATTAACAAGGACCTAGAGATTTACCCCCTTTCTAAATCTATCTGTAAAAAACGGGTAACCAATTGGCTTTCTAACCTCGATTATAAGCAAACTGAAGAATTAATTCTGCCTGTGGAATAGCTACATATGTGTATATACATAATATTAATATTTACATGATAATACATGAAACGCAATCACAAGTTTACTAATATATCATACATACTATAGATACACACATATATATTTATACAACACACACACACACACACACACACACACCCTGCGATACAAAGTTGCATATGATTATAATATTTTATTTTGTTATATTTTTGTTTTTCTCAGATGGTAATGTCAATTGTTTTTTTTGTTGTCTTGCTTAAGTTAGTCTTAAGTCTTGCTTAATTGTTTTCTTTTTTAATTTACCTTCGAGTGTTTTAATTGTCCCACTAGTTTAGGGGTGAGGGCCTGGTTGGCTGTCATACAGGTAGCCCTAGTACAGCATCCAGTCTCTCACAAACATTATTTTCATACTTTCGTACCACTCGATAAAATTGTTCATCTAGTATAAGTTAATTATGTTTGTGAAAGAAGAAAATAAAGATTTGGTTGGTCGGTTGAGTGAATAACGTCAGTAGCTGTAATTAAAATAAGAATTTGATTATTTATAGGTAAAACAATTCGATTATCAACATCTAATAAACGAAAATTAGCTAAATTGTCGGTTGATTGAATTATATATGAATCAAATTCAACATTATTAAAATCAGAGTATTCGTAGCTTCAATATCATTGATGTCCAATGGATTTTAAGGTGATTAGGGGATTATTAAGTTCATCTAATAAATATAAAAGTCGTAAAGAGGGTAAAGCAATAAAAATAAGAGTAATTGCTGGTAAAATAGTTCAAATTAATTCAATTAATTGTTCTTCTAACAAAAATCGATTAATATATTTATTAAAAAATAAATTAATTATTAAATATGAAATTAAAATTGTAATTATAATTAAAATAATTAAAGTATGATCGTGAAAAAAAATAATTTGTTCTATTAATGGAGAAGCTCTATTTTGATATTTAAGATTAGATCATGTTGCCATATTCTAAAAAAAGGATACTCCTTTATCAATGGGGTTCAAATCCATTACATATAGTCTGCCATATTAGAAGTTACTTAAAATAGGTAATTCATTATAAGAATGTTCAGCTGGGGGTAAATTTTGATATCACTTAATAGACGAAGATATATTTGAGGAAAAAAGGATTAAGCGTTGATTAATTATAGATTCTCATACAATAAGTACTATTATAATTATAGAAAAAAGAGAAATATAGGAACCGAAAGAAGAAATAATATTTCATGAAATAAAACTATCAGGATAGTCTGAATAACGTCGAGGTATTCCAGCTAAACCTAAAAAATGTTGAGGGAAAAAAGTTAAATTAACTCCAATAAATATAGAAATAAGTTGAATTTTTAGTAAGTAAGGATTTATAAATAATCCTGTAAATAAGCCAAATCTTGTCACAATTCTAGTACATGTCGATTGTGTAAACGCAACCATCACTCTTTATTACATCCAAGGGGTACAGGTATTTCTGAAACCAACACTGAAAAACCTAAAAATAATAAAACAAGTTTAATATCGAGGGAGGATGTGAATGTCAGTCATACAGTGAGATCAGAATCCAACGATTATAAGGGCGAAAATTCAACACATTTAGCAGCATTCTTTTCGACAGGACGAGTTTATAATCAGGTGTTGCTAGCTACAGCATTAGTCAAGGCCGCGTCGAAAACAGGAGAACATTTTATTATCAGAGCACTGCTAGACCAGGGATCGCAGACGTCATTTGTGACTGAAGCGACAGTTCAATATTTGGGATTAAGAAAAATTCCTATCCAAGAACATGTTTCAGTATTAGGGGGAGACAGCAATGTGTCTCCAAGGACCATGGTTTTCATTGATCTAAGGTCAATTGTTAACCCAGATTACAACATTACTGTGAAAGCTTACGTATTAAGATCAATAACTAGTCTTCTTCCAGCCAAGAAACTAGATTCATTGGAATGGCTTGAAGCTCTTAAGATAGAGTTAGCAGATCCGAATTATCACACTCCTAACAAAATTGATATATTGTTAGGTTAGGAAGTTTATGACAAGATAATTCAGGAAGGTATCGAAAAGGGTCCTCTAGGTTCACCTGTAGTTCAGTGTACATCATTTGGATGGATTGTCTCAGGTGAGGTAAAAACATCACCAAGAGTGGAAACTAGGAATAAACTAAAAACTTTTCACTGTCGTGCAGACGACAATGACTTATTAAAACAATGTTGAGAACGCTCATAAGTCTACGCTTCATGGTGGAAATCAATTGATGTTGACTTATTTACAATCTAAATATTGGATACTGGGCGCAAAACACCTAGTTAAGGCGTCTACGAGCACATGTGTCACTTGCGTGAAAAATGCTGCTGTAATAAAACCACAACTAATGGGTCAGCTTCCATCAGCAAGAGCAACGCCATGTCGTCCTTTCAAACGCAGTCGAGTGGACTACGCAGGTCCTATTCTGATATATTCAAATAATGATTTAAAATTGCGAATTTTAAGGTGTAAATAATACTAAGGCTTAAAGAAATTTCTTTATAAATAATTTTGAATATTATTAGTTTATAGTTAACTTAAAACCTTTAAAAAAAAAGTTCTAATGATTATACCTGATAAAGAAATAAAATAAAAAAAATTAATTAAAATTAAAAAATTATTTTTAATGTAAATTTTAAATCATTTTAATTTTAGAGAAAAAATTAAAGGGAAGAATAAATAATTCGAATATAAACAAATAATAAAATTAAATAAAATAGCTTTTTGTGCAGCAATTTGTCATAAAAATTCAAATAAAACTTGCAAGCACGAGGTTTATTAAACTAAATCTTTCATTAAATACATTATTATAACTTAATTGTGTGATGGTTATATGGCAGTATGTCCTTGTTGTGTTCCAGCTGCAACTGCAGCAGCAGTTACTTATGGTGTTTTAACAATGTTCGGGATAACATTTGATAAAAAATGGATTATTTACTCAGCACCTGTGATATCTTTCTCTGTCTTTGCAGGGTATAGTATTTACAAGGTTAGCAAAAATGACGATAGTGAGAAAAGTTCCAAACTGTGATTTGATTGTCACTAAAACATAAAGACACTCACGTGGATCATTGTTTGGTGACGTTTTGCAAAAATCTACTCTATAAGAATTTCTACCTCAGAATGAGGTTATGCAAGAGGTCTATTGTGTATAGTATATATAAATTAGATTTTAAAAGAGACTAGGAAGTCCGCGCGCAAAAAGTCTCAGTAGCTGCAAAAATGATGTTTAGAGTGTCAAAATAGTGGTTTAAATCCGTAAGAAAATGTTTTAAAAGACCCAAAAACCTTATGGATTTTGTTAAATAAATAGTATTTGCTAGGTACAGGACAAATTATATATCCGAAAATTAGTGCTGGGGCCTTCGGCTTTAGGCTCATTTTTGTACATTTAATTTTCAGCAAAACAACTTTTGGCGGATAGACTACATAAGTTAACATAAAAATTGCAGTGCTTTACTCAAGGAGAAAGATTTAAGATATTTTTTCTGTGTTGAGATTTAGGAATTTTCATTGATTCCCTGTATTTGGTAACAGTACGCCTAGAGATTTTGATGCCTTGTGATTGTAGTGCCGTACATATCTTTGCATCTGACACTGCTGCTCTTTGGTCTTCAGAGTCAATTAGTGCTTTAATTTTGTGTTTGATCACTTTATTTGAGTAAACATTCTCTGAAATAGCAGATTGTATAGCGGGAGTCAGAAAATATTTTATACTGAACGTTCCAAATTCCGTGCGTATAGTTTTATTCGATATTCTGCTGATAGTAGACTCGTGACACTCTAAACGTTCAGCCAAGCTCTTAAGTGTCATAGGCTTTATATATACTGGACCTTCAAGAAAGAACGCGTATTGCTCTTCTAATATAGCATTTGTCACTTTAATTAATGCTTTATTACAATTTGATACTGCGAGTAGTATAGCATTTGCGCGTTGTATATTGTTCTTACAATATTCTTTTTCTGTTTCGGAGAGGTCTTGTTGTTTTATAATACTTATATATTCTCTATTTATTTCTATAGATGGAAGAGATTTATCATTTAACACCGCAGAAAAGCTATTGGATATTTCATCGCGTATCACAATGACGTCTGGAATAAGAGTTTGCACCTTGTTGCTAGAAAAATTGCTTCCTGGTTTTGGGTTAAGTTTGTTGATAAGTTTTATCTTATTTAATATATCGCCTTCACTTGTGCCAATTATAGTTTTCAGCTTTTTCAATTCAGATTTCGCTATTAAATCTAGATTTTCTAGGATTTTTATCATGATATCATCTAATATCCCATTTTCTGCGCACTGTATTATGAGACATTCTTTTAGATTTCTTGCATACACTCCTGTTGGCTCAAGAGTTTGTAATTTTGGCAAGATTGCTTCAATATCCTCGATGCTTTTTCCAATCTCTAACGCGATATTTTCTATAGATTCTGTGATGTAACCATTCTCATCAACATATTTTGTAACAGCATGCCCAAGCACTGCGTTTTCATTTTGCCCTTGGAAAAGCAGATTTATTTGTCCTTGTAGATGTTGTTGTAATGTAACTTCTTCTGTTTGGCTGAGAATTAACTTTTCTTGACTGTTTAACTTTTCTTCAGGACCTTCGTTTATTTCATCATTTGTGTTTTCCAAATCTATAAACGGATTTAACTCTGCCTCTTGCACGAGATAATCAGATAATTCATGGGAATGCATCTGTAATATTTCAAGCGATATACGCATCTCTTTTGTAATTTGCAGAGAATGCGTTTGCACATTAGTAATTTTCTGACTTACTGCATTTCTTGCCAACATACAAATCTTACAAATGGATTGTTTAGTAGTTCGCGGCCGCAAAGATGAAGTGATAGCTAAAGTAGTATAAAATAGGTGTAATAAATTTTTATTTTATTTCAGGCAAGAGACTGATTTAAAATTTATCAAAAATATAAAGACCCGCATGCCAGTTTTATACTGCTTTAACTGTAGCACTGCCTTAAGTAAGTGTACACGCGCATGAATTTGAATGACATGATTCTTTTAGAGTACCAGTTTAATTTCTAAGTCAAATATTATATATTTGCGAAGAGATTAACCAAGTAATACTTTAAAAATCAGGCCAAAAAGATCAGCGCATGTGACTTATGAAGGCAGTGCCATATACCAAATCTAACAAATAATAGAGCACTTTAGCTTCGTCTTTCTTAAAAATTTAAGTGCGCTCTTTGCCGGCAGTGCCTAGTACAGCTAACTCAAATCTCATCTTCAAAGTCTTATCTTAAATTTTTTAATAAAATACGCGGCGATTACATGCTGTGATTTGGTATGATACTTCAATATTTTTCAAAAGCGTTCGACAAAGTGAATCACAGAATTCTTATAAATAAGTTACAGGCATTTTGAATAACTGATAATCTACTTGAATGGTGTGCATCTTACCTCGCAAATCGTGTGTCAAGAGTTGTAATTGATGGCAAACAATCCAATCCATTTATAGCGACTTCTGGGATACCTCAAGGGTCAATACTTGGACCTCTGTTTTTCAATGTCTTCATCAATGACATATGTTATATTGTGAAACATAGTGAAATCTACCTTTTTGCGGACGACCTTAAGTTGAAGAAGACAGTGAAAAACAACATAGATACAAAGAACCTACAGGATGACATTAATAACATTCAGGATTGGTGCTGCAAAAACAAAATGTTTTTAAACGCCTCAAAATGTCATCATGTAAAGTTTACCAGAAAGCGCTGTAAAATTCACTCTGAATATTTCATTAATGGAAAAAAACTGCAGGAAATGACTTCAGTTCGGGATCTTGGCATACTGATAGATAGTAAATTGCGATTTGTGGACCATATTGACAAGATCATAAATGAAGCTAATCGATCTCTAGGCTTCATTTTGAGATGTTCTAAATGCTTTAAAAGACCAAGTACTATAATACAATTGTATAACTGTTACGTGAGAAGTAAACTTGAATATTGTAGTACAATATGGAGTCCGACATACAAAGTTCATATAGATAGAGTTGAGAGAGTACAGAAGAAATTAATTCGAACTTTAATATATCGCTTTAAATTTCCAAGTAGTATCAAGACCTATGAAGAGAAAGTGGAGCTCTTCCACCTTCAACAACTGTCTACACGCCGATCTCATTTAGATCTTTTATTCCTTCATAAGCTACTGAACGGTTTTATTGATTGTCCATCTCTCTTAAACAAATTCAAATTTAATGTTCCCTCCAGAATATCACGATACCCTAGCGACTTGTTTGTACCTCAGCTTTGCAAGACCAACTTGGGTCGTTCCGCACCGGTTGTCCGCCTATCTCGTCTGTACAACTGTTACATAAAGAAAATTCCGAACATCGATATACATTTTGATAGTTTGGCCACTTTTAAGTCTAAACTAATTAAATATGACGTTCCTAATTCTTAATATTAAATTGTATAGTCTTAATAGAAAATATAAACATAATTTGAATTAAAAATAATAAGTTAATAAACTAATTAATATTAAATTCATTAACTAAAGATTAAAATATAATAAACTTAGTTATGTATGAATGTGTTGCGTAAATATACATATCTGTGTTATGTGTGAGTGTGTGTGTGTTGTGTGTTTGCCTTTAATTTCATGTACTGGTATAACTTGTAACACATAGCATGCTGTGATTACCTGTAATTGTAAGAACAGTTAGATATCAATGTCAATATCAATTTTAAATTAATAATGTGAAACTGTATCTTATGTTGGTAGTCCTATAATAAATAAATAAATAAATAAATAAATAAATAAATTTATTTGATGTTATCACATGGAATACAACTTTAAAAGGAGTTACAAGCGATAAACCCGAATTATGGATTAGCGATATGGTATATATTATTAATAGCTGGTTTTTTAGCCTTTAGTTGATAAGCAATTAAAGTAGCAATTATATGAATAAAAGCATTAACTTTTCTAGCTGCAGTTTGTTTTTTAGATAGTCAAAAACAGTTTCTACGATGGAGTGCTTTCTTAGGAATATTTTTTCTTCTAGAGATAAGAGACAGTTTTTCATACCTTTTTTTAATCCAGTGACTAATTTGAGTCCTCGCTTATATAAAGCTAAAAATAACGATTTGGAGATATAACCTTTATCACCAAACAAGAGTCCTTTGATATCATTACTCATTGTCATAACTTGCGATCTGTCATCCTTGTTACCTTTGCTCATTGATACTTTTACTAATCCTCCTTTTTCATTAATAATAATATGCAGCTTAAAACCAAAAAACCATCCCTTCGTAGTCTTTCCTAATGCTGCTATCCCTTTGAATACTTTGTTTCTGGAGATTCTTTTATTAGACCTCTTGCATAACCTGTTCCAAACTGTGATTTGAAGGAATAGTTCATGAGTTTATTAACATTGGCAAAGATCTAGCCGAAGCCATATCTAATCAACATTTAGTACCTATACCTTCTATATTGTCTTCCTTTCCTAATTCTATGTTATTTTTACCAACAGATAATCTTGAGATTGAATTACTTATAAATGGTCTTAGAAACGCATGTGCTACGGGTTTTGATGATATTTCAACAACATTTATTAAAAGGTATAAGGTTTTATTAATACCTTTTATTACCCATATCTGTAATCTAGCGATTTCTTCTGGTGAATTCCCCTTAGTTTATAAAAAATCCCAGGTTGTACCAATTTTCAAGAGTGGTGACAGAAGCTGTGTCAACAACTATAGGCCTATTTCTTTACTTCCTATATTCTCAAAAATATTAGAACGAATTATGAATAAAAGATTGGTAAAATTACTCGAAAATAATAATCTCATATCCGAATGTCAATTTGGCTTTCGGTCAGGCAAATCAACTTCGGATGCAGTACATCATCTCACCGAATATATTGTACAAAATTTGGACAGCAAAAAAAAGGAATTAGTAATATTTTTAGATTTAGCTAAGGCGTTTGACACAGTTTCGGTCAACATTCTTGTTGATAAACTGGAAAAGTTGGGAATAAGAGGTGTTCCACTTCAATTATTCACGGACTATTTAAGCAATCGGGAACAATATGTTAAAACTGATGAATATTTGTGCAAATCCATGACAGTTTCACATGGTGTTCCTCAGGGGAGTATTTTAGGTCCAACCCTATTTTTATGCTATATTAATGACTTATTTAACCTCCAACTGAGTAATGGTAAAATAATATCCTTTGCCGACGGCACTGCGTTCTTATTTAGTGGCAATTCTTGGAAGGAGGTCTTTTGTAAAGCTCAAGAAGGCTTTGACGCTGTTGTAAAATGGCTTGATCTTAACTATTTAACTTTAAATGTATCCAAAATAAAATATCTAACTTTCTATTTAACACAAGTGAACTTACAAGTAGTTTCTTCATTTAAGTTAATAAAACATTCTTTTTCCTCGCTTGAGGACCACAATAATTGCTCATGTACTGAATTACAACGTATAAGTGAAATCAAATATCTAGGAATACTTATTGACGATCAATTAAATTTTAAACCTCATATTAAACTGCTTTCTAATAGAATCCGTAAGTTAATGTACATGTTTAAAAATCTAAGACATATTGGTAATGACGAGGTGATAAAGACAGTATACTATGCTATGTGTCAATCACTCTTAACGTACTGTAACACATCTTGGGGTGGTGCACCTAAGAGTACACTATTAAAACTAGAAAGAGCTCAGAGAGCATTACTAAAAGTTTCTTATTCCCTACCATTTTCCTTTCCTACCACAGAATTATATAGTATGGCTAAAGTACTTACAGTTCGACAATTATTTGTGCTCAGTACTGTACTCAAAAAACATTCATTACTTACATACACTCCTAAAAAATTTAATAGCAAACGAAGAAAGGAATTAGTTTGCACTACAAAAGTTATTAATACTAAATTTTCAAAAAGATTTTTCTGTTTTTTAGGAGATTTTATTTATAATATTATTAACAAGGACCTAGAGATTTACCCCCTTTCTAAATCTATCTGTAAAAAACGGGTAACCAATTGGCTTTCTAACCTCGATTATAAGCAAACTGAAGAATTAATTCTGCCTGTGGAATAGCTACATATGTGTATATACATAATATTAATATTTACATGATAATACATGAAACGCAATCACAAGTTTACTAATATATCATACATACTATACATACACACATATATATTTATACAACACACACACACACACACACACACACCCTGCGATACAAAGTTGCATATGATTATAATATTTTATTTTGTTATATTTTTGTTTTTCTCAGATGGTAATGTCAATTGTTTTTTTTGTTGTCTTGCTTAAGTTAGTCTTAAGTCTTGCTTAATTGTTTTCTTTTTTAATTTACCTTCGAGTGTTTTAATTGTCCCACTAGTTTAGGGGTGAGGGCCTGGTTGGCTGTCATACAGGTAGCCCTAGTACAGCATCCAGTCTCTCACAAACATTATTTTCATACTTTCGTACCACTCGATAAAATTGTTCATCTAGTATAAGTTAATTATGTTTGTGAAAGAAGAAAATAAAGATTTGGTTGGTCGGTTGAGTGAATAACGTCAGTAGCTGTAATTAAAATAAGAATTTGATTATTTATAGGTAAAACAATTCGATTATCAACATCTAATAAACGAAAATTAGCTAAATTGTCGGTTGATTGAATTATATATGAATCAAATTCAACATTATTAAAATCAGAGTATTCGTAGCTTCAATATCATTGATGTCCAATGGATTTTAAGGTGATTAGGGGATTATTAAGTTCATCTAATAAATATAAAAGTCGTAAAGAGGGTAAAGCAATAAAAATAAGAGTAATTGCTGGTAAAATAGTTCAAATTAATTCAATTAATTGTTCTTCTAACAAAAATCGATTAATATATTTATTAAAAAATAAATTAATTATTAAATATGAAATTAAAATTGTAATTATAATTAAAATAATTAAAGTATGATCGTGAAAAAAAATAATTTGTTCTATTAATGGAGAAGCTCTATTTTGATATTTAAGATTAGATCATGTTGCCATATTCTAAAAAAAGGATAATCCTTTATCAATGGGGTTCAAATCCATTACATATAGTCTGCCATATTAGAAGTTACTTAAAATAGGTAATTCATTATAAGAATGTTCAGCTGGGGGTAAATTTTGATATCACTTAATAGACGAAGATATATTTGAGGAAAAAAGGATTAAGCGTTGATTAATTATAGATTCTCATACAATAAGTACTATTATAATTATAGAAAAAAGAGAAATATAGGAACCGAAAGAAGAAATAATATTTCATGAAATAAAACTATCAGGATAGTCTGAATAACGTCGAGGTATTCCAGCTAAACCTAAAACATGTTGAGGGAAAAAAGTTAAATTAACTCCAATAAATATAGAAATAAGTTGAATTTTTAGTAAGTAAGGATTTATAAATAATCCTGTAAATAAGCCAAATCTTGTCACAATTCTAGTACATGTCGATTGTGTAAACGCAACCATCACTCTTTATTACATCCAAGGGGTACAGGTATTTCTGAAACCAACACTGAAAAACCTAAAAATAATAAAACAAGTTTAATATCGAGGGAGGATGTGAATGTCAGTCATACAGTGAGATCAGAATCCAACGATTATAAGGGCGAAAATTCAACACATTTAGCAGCATTCTTTTCGACAGGACGAGTTTATAATCAGGTGTTGCTAGCTACAGCATTAGTCAAGGCCGCGTCGAAAACAGGAGAACATTTTATTATCAGAGCACTGCTAGACCAGGGATCGCAGACGTCATTTGTGACTGAAGCGACAGTTCAATATTTGGGATTAAGAAAAATTCCTATCCAAGAACATGTTTCAGTATTAGGGGGAGACAGCAATGTGTCTCCAAGGACCATGGTTTTCATTGATCTAAGGTCAATTGTTAACCCAGATTACAACATTACTGTGAAAGCTTACGTATTAAGATCAATAACTAGTCTTCTTCCAGCCAAGAAACTAGATTCATTGGAATGGCTTGAAGCTCTTAAGATAGAGTTAGCAGATCCGAATTATCACACTCCTAACAAAATTGATATATTGTTAGGTTAGGAAGTTTATGACAAGATAATTCAGGAAGGTATCGAAAAGGGTCCTCTAGGTTCACCTGTAGTTCAGTGTACATCATTTGGATGGATTGTCTCAGGTGAGGTAAAAACATCACCAAGAGTGGAAACTAGGAATAAACTAAAAACTTTTCACTGTCGTGCAGACGACAATGACTTATTAAAACAATGTTGAGAACGCTCATAAGTCTACGCTTCATGGTGGAAATCAATTGATGTTGACTTATTTACAATCTAAATATTGGATACTGGGCGCAAAACACCTAGTTAAGGCGTCTACGAGCACATGTGTCACTTGCGTGAAAAATGCTGCTGTAATAAAACCACAACTAATGGGTCAGCTTCCATCAGCAAGAGCAACGCCATGTCGTCCTTTCAAACGCAGTGGAGTGGACTACGCAGGTCCTATTCTGATAAAAACTACATTCGTACACTCCTGTTGGCTCAAGAGTTTGTAATTTTGGCGAGATTGCTTCAATATCCTCGATGCTTTTTCCAATCTCTAACGCGATATTTTCTATAGATTCTGTGATGTAACCATTCTCATCAACATATTTTGTAACAGCATGCCCAAGCACTGCGTTTTCATTTTGCCCTTGGAAAAGCAGATTTATTTGTCCTTGTAGATGTTGTTTTAATGTAACTTCTTCTGTTTGGCTGAGAATTAACTTTTCTTGACTATTTAACTTTTCTTCAGGACCTTCGTTTATTTCATTATTTGTGTTTTCCAAATCTATATACGGATTTAACTCTGCCTTTTGCACGAGATATTCAGATAATTCATGGGAATGCATCTGTAATATTTCAAGCGATATATAAATTTGAGATAAATAATGCTTTTTCAGTCTGAGTTTAAAAGTATTAAGCGAAGGGTTATCGGACAAAATATCATTCGGGAGAGAATTCCATAATTTTGTAGGAAAAACAGTAAATGATCTCTCATAAAATATTGTTTTGGTTTATTTAGGTTGCAACTCAATTCTTTTAGCACTTACACAAGAGCGTGCTGGTCTACTACTCGGAATTGGCAAAAGAAACCGCTCATTTAAATAGGGTGGACAAGAAAAATTCAAAATACTAAAGAGTATTCCAAGAATGTGGACATTTCGGCGCTGACGAATAGGGAGCCATTTTAATTCACGACGGAAATTAGACACGTGGTCGTATTTGCGCAAACCGAAGATGAATCGAATGCACAAATTCTGAAGTCTCTCCAATTTATCTTGTATCTCCTCGGTAGCGTCAGGATAACATACGTCAGCGTAATCGAGAAGAGGTAATAACAGGGATTGAGCCAAAATAATTTTAGTCTTTAGAGGAAGAAAGTTTTGGAGACGTTTTAGAGAATGAAGAGAATGATGCAAACGTTTACTGATTTCATTGACGTGCGCTGACCATGATAAGTTACAGTCGATTATTAATCCCAAATTTCTAACCTTATCAGTAAGTGGAATAATTGCACCGTCATAAGTTATACAAGGTAGATTATTAAAATTAAAATTTTGTTACGCAGCTGTCTACTTCCAATAATCATGGCTTGGGACTTTGAAGGATTAACTACAAGACCAAAAGATTCTGCCCATGCCTGAATCCTAGCAAGGTCTGAGTTAATCTCTTCCATAACTATTCCTAGATCATTGACACAAGCATGCCTATAGAGCTGCAAATCATCTGCGTAAAGATGGTAGTGACACGACAATACTTTTGTGAGCTCATTTATAAAAATGGAGAAGAGTAATGGGGAGAGAATGCCGCCTTGAGGAACACCAGCAGATAGATCAGCCCAGTCTGAGTAATTCTCATCAGCGCATACCCTCTGCTGGCGTCCATGAAGATAAGAACGAAACTAGTCATTTACTGCGGAAGACATGTTGATTGGAGAGAGGATTCCGAGCAAAACATCCAAATCCACTGAGTTAAAGGCATTGCTGAAGTCAAGCAAGATAAGAACGGTGAATTTCTTGTTATCCATTGCGTAACGGATATCGTCTGTGATTTTAATTAATGCCGTACAGGTACTGTGATGTGGACGAAATCCGAACTGAAAGGAACTTAAAATGTTATTGCGTAACAAGAAACTTGACACTGGCTTGAGTGCAGCATTTTCCAGTATTTTTGAAATAATTGGTAAGATGGAAATGGGCCGAAACTGAGAGAAGTGGATAGGTTTCGATACTTTAGGTAGCGGGATAACATGGGCCATCTTCCAAGCCGCAGGGAATAATTTGGAGGTGAAAGAAAAATTTATAATGTGAGTGATAACTGGACTTACGAGATCTAATGTTAGCATCTCAGATAATTTATTATCCATGTTGAAAAATAATCCTCAAAGTGTAAAATACAACTTTTTCAAAGCTGACTATGATTTAATAAATAATTATCTTTTAAGTATTGAATGGCATTACGTTTTTATTGGCAGTGATAGTACCGATGATTTGTATGATCTAGACTCCCATCTATACCAGGCGCCCATAGATCCTTTTTCTCTAGATCAGGCTTTAAATCAATATTGGCAGCTTTGGCCAATAAATTTGCAGCCGTATTGCTATTTTGAACATGACAAATCGAATTAGGACATCCTGGTATCGGAAGTTTATAGTCATAATTACCTGAATTAATCTGCCGGCCAATCTACCACATCTTCTCCATCTTGCCCTGGATTTCTTCATCTGTTCCTGTGATGGTGTAGACTTTAACCCTATTTCTTATATTCAAGTCTTCTCCCAATAATTTTTTCATTTTCTTCTATATAATCAGTATAAATTACTTTTAGATCATCTGTAAGCATACCGCTATCCTTCTCCGGTCCTGCTCTTAAGATCTTGTTGTGACCTTGACTATCAGTACTTAAAATATAGAGATGTTGCGCCAGACCAAAAGTCCTCTCTACTGGTCTTGCAAAAAATTCAATAGTTGATGATTTCATAGTTTATGTAGTTATATGGGATAGGGTTAACACCCTCGCCTTTAGGCGAACACTTTAGTATTATTATCTAGGAAATGTGCTAAGGGAGGACGAATGGAATATAGGAGAGGATCCCACAGCCTATATGACCTAAAGTATCATATAGTATTTTGTACTAAGTATAGGTATAGAGTTTTAACTGGGCAAGTTGCTATTAGAACTAGGGAAGTAATCCGAGAAATATGTGCTGCTAATTACATAAATATAATTAGTGGCTGTATGAGTCCTGATCACGTACATATATTAGCATCGGTTCCGCCTAGTATATCAATATCTAAAGCTGTGCAATATATTAAAGGTAGAAGTAGTCGTAAGTTGCTACAGGAATTTGCACTGCTCCGTAAGCGGTATTGGGGACAACATCTTTGGGCCAGAGGGAATTTGGTTTGACAGTTGGCAATGTGAATTCAGAAGAAGTGCTGTTCTTTAAGTAAAATAACCCCCTTATTATATATAAATCTTAATAAATTAATTTCTAATCCAATTCAACATCCTAACCATGAATTAGAAGAAATAGAAATTAAGGTTCTAAAAAATAAAATAAAAAAAAATTATTTTACTAGAGTTAGATAATACAAGAATAAAAAATAAGAATTAAATTATTCTAAAATGAAATTTATTCACATTATAAAATTATATTTTAGTGTAAGATGCACAATAATTTTTGAAGTTATTAGATATAGTTTAATTCTATAAAATATAATAAAGGTAATAAAAATTTACATAATTTATCCTATCAGAATAATCCTTTAATCAGGCACTTTATTAAATTAAAAAAAAAGGATTTCCTTTATATTTGAGGTATGAACCCAAAAGCTTTATTTAGCTTATTTTTAATTAAATTATTTATATAAAATTTATTAACTACGGTTTAGTAAATTTTATATAAATAATTATAAATATATGTATATATATATATATATATGTATATTAAATATTTAAATTATAAAAATAATATTAATTAATTAAATTTTTAATTAATTAATAAATATATATATATATATATTAAATTTTTGTTTAATTAAAATTTATATTTATAATTTATTTTTATTCAATTTGAATTATAATTGATTTATAATTTAATTAATTTTTATAATAATATTACTAGAAGAAAAATAAGAGAAATAATAAAAATTAATTAATGTTTATTAAATATATTGGTTACGCCATCTATTGGCAACTTTGTGCCTCATGAGTGACGCGAACATACCCGTCATTCACTCCTATCCATTCTCTCCCGTCGACGTGCACTTTGACACTTTTGCTCCGCACCCGCACGCGCATAGTCACACACCCGCATTTTTAATTATGACCTGGGCATTGTGCTGAGTCGTCGCTCTCCCGCATATCCCGAAACATTGGTGAGGAACCGCCCGGTGCAGCTCAATCGGTGTGGTGGAGGACCGGAGGACGAGCAACAAAAGCAAGAGGTTAGTGCACGTCTTCCCTATTTTTTCCATCGCGCGGCTTGTGAGGCATCATATGTTAATATTATAACCATATATTACAGTCCACTAAAAACCGCATTCCGCACCATTGTCTTTTGGTCCTTCGAGCCGGATACATATCCACCGCCCTTATTAGTTTTGTCTAGTAAGTGTATTTTATCGCAATTTAATATATTTAAACCGCATTGTATATACGTATTTTACTTATAATACACTTAATATATACATATATTCGTATAATATTTATTAAATTATATAATTATAACTTAATAGTAAGTAAATATTTCTTAAACTTCACGCGAAGCGCATTGTTCTTGATCTACCTACATTTGTTGCAACTTTTGCCGCTCCGCACGCGCGTGCCGCGTGCAGCTACTTGTTAACAAGTATTATACTCCGGCTTTCGTATATAATTAATTTTAAATAATGACTTCGCAAGAAAGCAAGGGAACTAAATCCGTTCCTGTGAGAGATAGGGAACTTAAATTATTAGAAGCTAAACGCAATATTATTTTTGAACGAATTCAAAATATTTATGATACCGCTAAAATTATTCACAAGGATGAACAAGCGAAGGAAAGTGTCCTTAGTTCTGCCTTTACACTAGATGCACTTCGTGATGAGTTTTTAAAGCTTCTAGATCAATGTAATGACCGCATGTTAACTGTCGACCCTGAGGCGACACCTAACTACTATAGTTTAATTTCTTTTGAAGACTTATATGGTCGTATTAAACATATAATTTCACAATTAAACTTGCCAACTGGAGAAGTTTTGCTAAGTAAAAATAAACCTAGTCTGCCGCCTATAGAATTAATGTCTTTTGATGGTGATATTCGTTCGTGGCCTTTATTCTACGCGAGTTTTAAATCTACAATACACGACAATCTATCGCTTACAGACTCCGAGAAATTATATTACCTTCTCGGTAAAATAACAGGCAAGGCACAGAGCGCATGCGCAAGCATTACACCCTGCGCTGAAAATTATAATTTAATGTTCCAAACGCTTATAGATAAATACGATGATAAACGATTACTCGCCTCCACGTATTTAGATCAATTGTTGGAGTTTAAAACCTTTAATAACGCATCCGCTAGTAATTTCGATCTTTTTATGGATAAGTTTGTGACCGCTTTTCGAGGTCTTAAAAATTTAAAGATTCCTGATTTACAGGACTTTATTATATTACATATTGCTTTAAAGAAGTTAGATTCAGAAACCGTACGTAACTTCGAACAGCTCGGTGACTCGTCGAACATCCCGACCTTCGATAGTTTAATAGATTTCATTAAAAATCAGTCTAAGGTAATTCAACGTTCACCGTCAATTACTAACAATAAAAAGGTTGTCGAACGTCAACGTTTAAATAATATTAATTCTTCGCAAAAATATACCTTTTTAACTACTTTAAATAACCGCACCTACAAATGTTTATGTAATAATATAACTCATCAACATTTATTTAAATGTCCGCAATTTATTAAGATTACACCTGAAAACCGCTTTAAATTAATTAAAGAACGTAACGCTTGTGTAAATTGTTTGAGTATTAAACACAAGGTTTCATCGTGCAATTCAAGTACGGGTTGCAGAGTGTGTAACTTAAAACATCACACATTACTCCATTTTAATACCGCAGATTCGAATCTTACTACTTCTAGTCGCGCGCCCGACCTTTCAACCACCGCGCCGCATGCACTTGCGCCCGAGCGCCTCGCGACCAATGCGCCGCTCGCCTCTGACGGCTCGCCTCACTCTCACTCGCATACTGTCAACAGGGACGTTGCTTTATGTACGACAGCTACTGCCGCTTTGCATTCGTCGCGTAGTAACAGTTCGACCGAACATAGCGCGCAGTGTATAACGCCCACTACTGTCTTACTTGCTACGGCACAAGTAGTTGTGTATGATAATAAAGGCACCGCTCATTTAGTTAGATGTTTACTTGATTGCGCGTCGCAAAGTAACTTTATTTCGGCTGATTGTTTCAAACGCTTAAATATAAATATGAATAATATTTCGAATACATTAGTTAAGGGCATCGGTGGCTCAGAAAAAACTATTCAGGGGGCGGTGTCATTGCAGTTTTATTCAAAATATAATTCAAACATTAAGTTTGATATATCCGCATTAGTTGTAGATCGAATAACAGATAATTTACCTTCCGCTTTTATTGATAAGTCCGCGCTTTCTTATTTAAATAATTTACCGCTCGCAGATGATATGTTTGCTAGTCCGAACCCTATTGATATTTTGATTGGGGCTTCGCTTTTCCCGCATTTATTATTACCACAGGTCGTGCACAGCGGCTCATCTTCGCCTCCCGCGATTAATACCGTGTTAGGGTATATTATAATGGGTTCCGTGCCCGCGCTTCGCTTCGTTCCCGCTCAGTCGCCTACGACTACATGTTGTGCAATACTTCATAGTCCGCAAGCCGTCACTATTGACGACACTATAAAAAAGTTTTTTGAGCTCGAAGAGCTTCCGCATTCGCCCGTTCAATGTCCCGATGACGTTGAATGTGAACAATTTTATCTCACCACTACTGAACGAGATTCTTCTAGTGGTAGGTATATCGTGGCATTACCATTTCGCGAGGATGTTAACAACTAAGTTGCGCGTCGTTCTAGATGCCAGTTGTAAAACAACTTCTGGTATATCTTTAAATGATATTCTTCATAGTGGCCCTAACCTACAGGGTGATTTATTTAAAATAATTTTAAATTTTCGACTATTCGCTATTGCTCTCTCTGCTGATTGTAAACAAATGTTTCTGCAAATCGCCGTTCGTGAGAATGATCGCCGCTTTCAGCGCATTCTGTACCGCTTTAATCCGAGCGACCCTCTCGCTGTTTACGAATTTAATCGAGTCTGCTTCGGGTTGAAGTCGAGTCCGTACCATGCATTGCGCACGGTGCACCAGCTCATCACGGATGACGGAGACAAGTATCCCCGCGCCAGCGAGGTCGCCACGTCTTCTCTATATATGGACGATTAAGTCTTTTCAGTGCAGACTGAGGACGAGGCTGTCGCAGTGGCCAAGGATCTCATCTCGTTGTTCAAGGGAGCACAGTGGGACTTGCTCAAGTGGAGTAGTAACTCACATCTCGTCTCGGATAATCTACCATACGCGTATAGGTATCCTACAGACATTGACTTTGATAAATCAAATCAAAATAAAATTTTGGGGTTGCGTTGGTCAAATACAATGGACACCTTCACTTTTGAAATTACATCTCCTGTTGAAAATTATACTAAGCGCTCCATTCTTTCGTCAATAGCTAAGTTGTGGGACATAATGGGATTTGTGGCCCCCACTATACTTTACGCTAAATTAATTATTAGACAGCTCTGGCTACTAAAGTTAGACTGGGATGACTCGCCGCCTCCCAATATTATTAAAACCTGGAAACAGTTCTGTAGTGAATTGCCAATCCTAAATAATTTTAAAATTCCTCGCTACCTGGGGGTTGCAGATGGTTGCACTGTCACTTTGTTAGGCTTTTCCGACGCTAGTGAACTCGCCTATGGAGCTGTCATATACTTACACGTACAGTCGGGAAGTGGAACCGCCGTGCAACTGGTGTGTGCGAAGTCCAAGATCGCTCCGATCAAGACTGTTTCTGTCGCGCGTCTCGAACTTTGCGCAGCTGTATTGTTGTCAAAATTACTTCGTATAGTATATGATAATTATAACCCGCGCTATAATTTGAATGTTTACGCGTTTACTGACTCTAAAGTAGTATTATATTGGATTAAGAGTTCGCCGCACCGCTGGCAAACCTTTGTGGCTAATCGGGTTGTCTGTTTAAATGATAACTTTTCATCTAATTATTTTTATCATGTATCAGGATCCGAAAACCCTGCTGACTGTTTATCGCGTGGCTTATCGCCAAGTAAATTAATTAATCACCCCCTGTGGCTTCATGGTCCATCGTGGGCTTCGCTAACTCCATCGCAATGGCCAATTAAGGAACTAGATTGCATGGCTAATGATAACATGCCAGAACAGAAAGTTTTCACGCATACTACGTTTTCCACTGATGAAGAACCTATTTTACTGCAAATTGCTAAACGCGTATCTTCATGGTCTAAGTTATTACGCATACTTGGTTATATTTATAAGTTTTTAAAATTATTACCAGACGTTAATTCCAGTTGTGTCACGTTGTGTAATATTCAATATGTAGAAAATAAATTATTTCGCGCTTTACAATTAAAATATTTTTCTGACGATATTCACAACTTAAACAAATCAAAGGCTTGTTCACCCGCATTACAAAAATTAAAACCATTTATTGAAAATGGACTCATTCGAGTTGGTGGTCGTCTCACACAGTCCGAACTGAGTTACCCGCAGAAACATCCTATTGTTTTACCGCGTCATGATCACGTTATAGATCTATTGATAGATTATTATCATTTAAAATATTTACACGCAGGGCCTGAACTCTTAATGTCTTTACTGAGGCAGAGATTCTGGATCCTATCTGCCCGACGTACAATACGTAGTCGAGTACATAAATGTAATACGTGTTTCCGATTAAAACCGCGTTCCACGTCTCCTCTCATGGCTGATCTGCCGAGTATTAGAGTCACACAACCAATTAAAGCTTTCACGCACACCGGCTGTGACTACGCTGGTCCGATTGCGTATACACCAATAAGGCGTCGCGGCGTTAGAGGTAGCAAGGCTTATTTATGTATTTTCACGTGTCTAACTACTCGTGCGGTTCATATAGAGATCGCAACTGATTTGAGTACAGAGAGTTTTCTATCAACTTTGAAGCGCTTTCTCGCACGACGCGGTCCCGTTCAATGTATGTACTCCGATAATGGACGAAACTTTGTAGGTGCACGATCGTATTTAAAGGAACTTTACAAT
The DNA here is from genome assembly GCA_905147385.1 of Limenitis camilla. Taxonomy (NCBI): domain Eukaryota; kingdom Metazoa; phylum Arthropoda; class Insecta; order Lepidoptera; family Nymphalidae; genus Limenitis; species Limenitis camilla. The sequence goes on from LR990254.1 coordinate 924,706, forward strand.
TTCCTAAATAAAACTTACCGCTCGCGCTTTGAAGAGGAGCTTACCGAAAACCGTATTACGTGGAAGTTCATAACTCCCGCATCTCCCCATTTTGGTGGTTGCTGGGAATCGCTCATAAAAAGCATTAAATCGCACTTGTTTAAGGTAATAGGCCAGCAGCTTCTATCCTACGAGGAACTAAATACAGTTCTCGTACAGATAGAATGTTTATTAAACTCACGACCGCTCACTGCGCTCAGTTCAGATCCCTCTGAACCGACCGCACTGACACCAAGTCATTTTTTGCACACCGCTCCGCTATTTTCATTACCCGCACCAGATGTAGAGCCAGGTAATCCTAGTCTGCTTCACAGACATTCGCTTTTAAATAAATTAGTCCAGTCCTTCTGGAAGCGATGGAAGGTGGAGTATTTGCACAACTTGCAGGTTCGGCAAAAATGGAATACTCCTTCGGTTCCTATAACTGTGGGAACAGTTGTCGTCATTTTGACGGATAACGCACCACCTCTGGCGTGGCCGTTAGGTGTCGTCGACAAGGTCCATCCATCCAAAGATGGTGTGACGCGTGTAGTCAGCGTCAGAACATCTAAGGGAACTTTCCTACGTCCTGTTGTTCGTCTCTGTCCATTGCCTTCGCAATAAAATATTATATCTTACCGCTAGTTTATTTATGTTTATTAGTTTATAATATTATTAGTATTTAGCTATATACTTATCTCATATTTATATACACTATAAATTTACTCCATGTACCGCACTATGCCTTACTATTAGGTTATAGTTTCACCGTTCGCTATATAGCGCCGCAATTAATATAACTTTCTTAAAGGCGATCCTTTAAGGGCGGGGGAAATGGTTACGCCATCTATTGGCAACTTTGTGCCTCATGAGTGACGCGAACATACCCGTCATTCACTCCTATCCATTCTCTCCCGTCGACGTGCACTTTGACACTTTTGCTCCGCACCCGCACGCGCATAGTCACACACCCGCATTTTTAATTATGACCTGGGCATTGTGCTGAGTCGTCGCTCTCCCGCATATCCCGAAACATTGGTGAGGAACCGCCCGGTGCAGCTCAATCGGTGTGGTGGAGGACCGGAGGACGAGAAACAAAAGCAAGAGGTTAGTGCACGTCTTCCCTATTTTTTCCATCGCGCGGCTTGTGAGGCATCATATGTTAATATTATAACCATATATTACAGTCCACTAAAAACCGCATTCCGCACCATATATAATATAAAAAAAAAACAAAAATCTATGTTAAAAGTGAAATGAATAAATAAATTTTTATGTTTTTTAAAATTTATGTAAATTTTAGTATAAAATTTTAATTATTTTAATAATAATTAATTTTAATATACAGTAATTAAAATTAAAAATTTAAGAAATTAAGATTTAGTAATATTTAAATTAATAACTAATTTTGTGCCAGCAGTTGCGGTTAAACAAAAGTTAAATTAAATTATTTCAGTATATAACAAATAATAATTGATTAAATTAAATATTAAATTATTAAGTGAAATTTTAATTTAATTAAAAATTATATTAAAATTTATGTTTAAAAGGAATAAAAATGTTACCTTGCTATAAACCGCGGCAATCTGAACTACCAAACTCGTATGGTACAACCTAGAAGAGCGCCCTGTCCACACAAAAAAGTGAGACGCGCGAACCCGAACTAAGACACACCACACAAGTAGGTAGCTTGACGATCTAACAACCACACTCGTACGGCACAATCCGGAAGAGCACACCGTTGACAGAAAAGTGTAACGCGCGAACCCGAACCAGTACACACCACACAAGTAGATCGCGATCGACAATCGACGTACGTTTCGCTCTACCAAATCTAACAAATAATAGAGCACTTTAGCTTCGTCTTTCTTAAAAATTTAAGTGCGCTCTTTGCCGGCAGTGCCTAGTACAGCTAACTCAAATCTCATCTTCAAAGTCTTATCTTAAATTTTTTAATAAAATACGCGGCGATTACATGCTGTGATTTGGTATGATACTTCAATAAATTTATTTGATGTTATCACATGGAATACAACTTTAAAAGGAGTTACAAGCGATAAACCCGAATTATGGATTAGCGATATGGTATATATTATTAATAGCTGGTTTTTTAGCCTTTAGTTGATAAGCAATTAAAGTAGCAATTATATGAATAAAAGCATTAACTTTTCTAGCTGCAGTTTGTTTTTTAGATAGTCAAAAACAGTTTCTACGATAGAGGGCTTTCTTAGGAATATTTTTTCTTCTAGAGATAAGAGACAGTTTTTCATCCCTTTTTTTAATCCAGTGACTAATTTGAGTCCTCGCTTATATAAAGCTAAAAATAACGATTTGGAGATATAACCTTTATCACCAAACAAGAGTCCTTTGATATCATTACTCATTGTCATAACTTGCGATCTGTCATCCTTGTTACCTTTGCTCATTGATACTTTTACTAATCCTCCTTTTTCATTAATAATAATATGCAGCTTAAAACCAAAAAACCATCCCTTCGTAGTCTTTCCTAATGCTGCTATCCCTTTGAATACTTTGTTTCTGGAGATTCTTTTATTAGACCTCTTGCATAACCTGTTCCAAACTGTGATTTGATGGTCACTAAAACATAAAAACACTCACGTAGATCATGATGTTGCGGCGTTTTAAAAAAATCTACTTTATAAGAAGTTATAGATCAGAATGAGGTTATGCAAGAGGTCTATTGTGACAAACGGATATCGAAGTAGAATCTATATAAGAAATATTACTACTTTTAGAAAGTAAAGTATGTAATAAAACAGATAATGTCATTACTACCCTCGGCATTAATGTTACAAATCTTTCATAACTTGGCATCAATGGAAATTCTGATCTATATAACTGCAAATACGAGTTATAGAAAAATTTAAAATTTTTACACGGTGATTGTTCCCTATGTCATACCGCGATTCATTCGCGGTATCTCTAGATCCCGCTAACACGTAGCGGGATGACGAATTTGTTGTTTTTCAAATTGTAGGTAAACCTAAGCCACTTTAGCTATATCTGTACGAACATCTAGTAAAACGACCTAGCTATAGCTAAAGTAATCTAGAAAATTAACGATATTTTATTCCCCGGGGAACGCTCTATTCTGTTTTCCAACTCTAGTTCCAAAAGAGCCATTAGAGCTATGTTGGTAGAAAGTCCGCTTGCTAATATAAGTTCATCTATATCAACAGGTACAGAGTTAATATGATCAACTATAACAGATTTTGCCTGTTGTAATTTTTCTTGTTTTTGGTTAACAGCATAGTGCTCAACATCAAATAGTTTTTTTTGCTGCGGAGGTAGACTAAACCTAATACTCTCTATTATGTCATCAGCGGATTCGATAAGCTTAGCACCGTTTTTAATTAAATAATTACTACCACTACAGCGTGAATCTAAAGGGAAACCAGAAACTGCAAACACCTCTCTCCCTTGATTTAAAGCAAAATCTGCTGTTATTAGAGAGCCAGAACGTTTCGATGCTTCAATCACTGCAACACCTAGCGATAGGCCAGATATAATTCGATTCCTCTGAGGAAAATACTGAGGCTTTGGTTTAGTAGCAAATGGAAGCTCAGTAATTACTAACCCACCGTTCCCAGTGATTTTTTTGTATAGATCAAAATTCTCTTTTGGATACACCACATCAATTCCGCTTGCTGTAACAGCAATAGTGGGATGATTTTTGTATATTACACTGTTTGCTGCAGTATCGATTCCTTTTGCAAGTCCAGAAACGATAACAAAACCAGCTTCGCTTAAATCAAGTGCCAACTTATTGGCAAAATTTCTTCCATTCATTGAAGAGTTACGCCCACCGATTATTGCAATTATCTCACGGCTTAATAATGATATATCACCAAGCGCAGTTATTACAGGAGGACAACTAGAGATATTTCTTAAAAGATCAGGGTAATCTGGGTCACATGCGGGTATAATTTTAGCTCCAATTCTTTCTGCATTATTGATTTCTTCTCGTGCATCTTGAATGCCATACACCTTATTATTAGCCACCCTATTGAGATATTTTAGCACCTCATCTAGCGATCCATGTGTTCTTAGTATACTAAAAAACTTTGTTGGTCCTATAGTTCTAGCCAAGCTTAACCATACTTCTAATTCTTTGTTGTTCAATTTATTTATCTTCATAAAAGGCTTGAATTTCTTATCAATTTAGTGTACCCAAGATAATGCAAATATACAGTGTTTTATGACGCATTTTGTTACAGATAAATGCATAAAATGTAAATATACGGACTGTGTGGAAGTATGTCCCGTTGACTGCTTCTATGAAGGTAAAAACATGCTCGTGATTAACCCAGATGAATGTATTGATTGCGGAGTGTGCATACCTGAGTGTCCAGTAGATGCAATTGTAACTGATGATTCCATAAAAGATATTTTAGAACTAGATGAAGAGTTACTGAACAGTGAACAAAAAATCTTCAAATCATTTTACAACATAAACGTAGAATACTCACAAAAATGGCCAAATATCACAGCTAAGAAGCAACCTCTCTATACAGCAGAAGAGTATAAGGAAAAAAAGGATAAAACAACTTATTTTGAGGAAAATTTAGAATAATACTGCTGAAGGAAAAGAAACTTTTTGTATTTCAGGGTTATTGTTTTTGGTTGCTGAAAATAGTTGCGTTATCTAAGTTGTTATGCTGATAAATTAGTATCGATTAATTTAAGGATTAAGGAAAAAGGCTTATTGACTTTTGAAATATTTGATTATAAAACTAGCTGTTAGCATTAAATCTTGGGGGTAAGTTATGAGTATAAATAAAAGAGAAACCATTAAAAAGATTGAAGGGTTACTTTTTCAAGCGAACGGTAATCTTGAAAAAACATGTGATCTATTATCAACAGTAAAGTTAACCGAAGATGATATTAAAATATTGCTGGAAGAGATGATAAAAGAGTATTATAGCTTGTTTAAAAATATTTCTTGGAGTTGTGGAATTACTGCAGGCGGTGCACAAGATGCCAACGCAAGCAGCTTCAACGAAGCTTATAAGTTAGGTTCAAAAGAGTTAGCATTGGCAATAATGTCAGATTTTAATAAGTCTTATGATCAAGAATTATTCAAGAAATATAAAAAGGAAGAAATGTCTTATCCTGAAGGAGAAGGAGTACAATTTATTAGAGAATTAAGAGTTCTAAGTAGAATACTTACTATATCTTTAATAAGGAAACTTGATGAAGTTTACAAGTTTACTCCAGAAGAAATTGAGCGTTTGAAGGAATATATATTAGTTAGCAACTATGATACAAGCAAAAGTCTTTCTGATATAGACAAATATATGCATGCACTATCTGCCTTAATTAGAAACCCCTCACTTGATACAAAAAAGATATTTGAGCTAAATAATCGAATGATAATACACACTACAGCCTTAATTGATTTAGTAACTAGTGGAGTAGTGAAAAAAGAAGAAGCAAAAGAACAATCTGCTGAGGATTTAGAAAAGCTTGTCTGTGAACAGTATAAAGGTGCAACAAACACGCCAGTACCGTTGCCGAGCACGCTATTTGAAGTGGATAAAAAATGTGCTTAAAGGAAAGTAAGAAGGTCTTATAGTTAGCCAAAGTAGGTATTTAATAAGCTTAATGTAACCATTATATATGCTATATAGTAAAACATAGAATGCTTATGGTTCCAACTATAGCAATTTTAAGTGGTGGGTTTTCTTGTGAGAGAGAAATATCGCTTATGAGCGGAAAAGCAGTAAAGAAGGCGCTCGATAGCCTTTCATATAATGCAATAGAAATAGATGTTGACAGTAACATTGCTGAAAAGCTTAGAAAAATTAATTCGGGCCTTGCTTTTATCGCTCTGCATGGACCTTATGGTGAAGATGGCTGCATTCAAGGTTTATTGGAGATTTTAGGTATAAAATATACACACTCAGGAGTTATGGCTTCTGCTGTTGCTATGAATAAAGTGATGTCAAAGCATATATTTCGGTCCCTTAGTATCGACACTCCAAAAGGTTATGTAATTAGCCGAGAAGATCTACTAAAAAATAATATTAAAATCGATTATCCGTACGTCTTAAAACCAATTAATGAAGGTTCAAGTATTGGAGTGTACATAATTTTCTCGCACGAGGATTACTTAGAACTGAAAGATAATAGTTCTACTATAATGGAAAAGATGATCGTAGAAGAATACATACCGGGCATAGAGTTACATACTGCTGTATTGCTGGATGAAGCAATTGGCACTATAGAAGTACGACCAAAAAATAAATTCTATGATTATGAAGCAAAGTATACAGATGGATTTGCAGAACATATATTTCCCGCTGAAATTCCTAACAATATATTTAAAATGACCTTGGAACACGCACTGAAAGTTCATCAATTTTTAGGATGCAAAACTATTTCCCGCTCAGATTTCCGTTATAATCCCAAAAATAACACTTTAAAAATGCTTGAGATTAATACACATCCTGGGTTTACTGAGTTATCGTTAGTGCCAGAAATTGCAAAATTGGCAAAAGGAATCAATTTTAATGAATTAGTTAAAATTATTATTGAAGATAGTTTGCAGCACAAAAATATTAGGGATTTAAGTCATGTTGAGCAGTATTACTAGAAGCCAAAGGAGTTTTTTGCGTAAGTGTGCCTTGGTTATTATCACAACACTTTTTCTTACGCTAATACTTTACAGCTCACTTGATAAAATAATAAATCGATTTAATTACTACTTTACTTGGTATAATGACTGCCTATCTAGTTTATTACTCAGAAGTGGATTTTCAATCGACGAAGTAGTCGTGAGCGGCAATAAATTTACAAACAAAAAGGATATTCTAAGTTTGACAGATAGAACGCAACCTATCCTGTATATATCACTTTCAAAACTTGCCGGTAACATACAATCCGTAAGCAGGTGGATAAAACACGTAAGAGTTCACAGAATTTTGCCCAATACTCTACACATTAATATAGATGAGCATAAACCGTTTGCTCTCTGGAAAGATAATAACAAAACCTCGGTAATTGATTTTGAAGGTAAAGTGATCGTAGATGACTATCTAGTAGATGATCTTGTTGTAATTAAAGGACAAAACTCGTTATCAAACCTAGAATTTGTTAGAGATGTGTTGGAGAGTAAAACTCAATTAAGAGACCACATTTCTTCTTTTGCTTATATAGGGAATAGAAGATGGAATATCATACTTGATAACGATTCCACAGTAAAACTGCCTGAAGATAACCCTTATAGTGCATGGGACTATTTAAACCACTTACACAATACAACTGATTTTACTTTCAGCGATTGGAGTATTATTGATATGCGTATTACTGATAAAATTTTTGTGAAGAGGTGATCTGCTGTCATCCAAGTAGCCCCTTTTCCTGTCATCCCAGTGCCCAGACACTGGAATCCCGCCGCGAACCGTCATACCGCGATTCATTCGCGGTATCTCTTAACATAGATCCCTTATTTAACCGCCATACCTTAACATAGATCCCGCTAACACGTAGCGGGATGACGAGGTTATCGTCATGTCACCGCGAACCGTCATACCGTCACGAACCGTCATACCGCGATTCATTCGCGGTATCTCTTAACATAGATCCCTTATTTAACCGCCATACCTTAACATAGATCCCGCTAACACGTAGCGGGATGACGAGGTTATCGTCATGTCACCGCGAACCGTCATACCGTCACGAACCGTCATACCGCGATTCATTCGCGGTATCTCTTAACATAGATCCCTTATTTAACCGCCATACCTTAACATAGATCCCGCTAACACGTAGCGGGATGACGAGCTTATCGTCACGCCGTCGCAAACCGTCATACCGCGATTCATTCGCGGTATCTCAGCCGCTAACAAGAGATCCCGCTAACAAGCAGCGGGATGACGATTGTCGTTTAGCCATAAATATTAAGAAATTTACCAAATGAAAAAAAGGCAAAAGAAGCCCCGTGGTTGGCTAATTACTTACATTATACTTTCAAGTATGGCGTTTTTTTATTCTAAACGTTTAATAACCGCGATTCAGTTGCTTTTAAGCCGCAACTAATCTAAATTATAAACATTAAGAAATTTACTAAACAGAAAAAAAGGCAAAAGAAACCCTAGGGTAGCTAGTTATTCACTATCCATTTTTTAAGTTGGCGTTTTTGATGTTTTAAATGCTTTATAAGCGCATTTCAGCTTATATTAGGTAAAAACCTAGAAATTTTATAAAGACATAAGATGCACATAGTGCAAAAAATTAAACATGGGACGCCAGATACGTGAGTTTTTTTGTCATTTAATCTGTACAGAGAAGATAAATAAATAGCTTCAGTTTCATGATAAGGGGGCTGGCGAGGTTTGTCAAGGAATTTTTATGCAAGAGATCTATTGAAATGCCCCTGTAAAATTATACTATTAATTAGTACACTATAAATTTAAAATTATAGATATGTTAAGCAGATTGGTAATTTTGCTATTAGTTTTTATACTTCCTTTTTCTTCATACTCATACCAGTTTAGAACCAAAGCAAAGCAAGCAGTAGTCTTAGATTTAGCTTCAGACTCATTCATTTTTGACCATAATTCTGATGAAAAAATGGCCCCATCTTCAATGAGCAAGCTAATGACTTTATATATAGCCTTCGATTATCTAAAAGCTGGAATAATACACATGGAGGATAAATTTCGAGTAAGTAGAAAAGCGTGGGAAAGGAGAGGCTCTTCCATGTTTTTGAAAGAAGGTCAATCCGTTACGGTGAGGGAATTACTTGAAGGAATTACAATAGTCTCAGGCAATGATGCCTGCATAACACTAGCCGAGGGCATTGCAGGATCAGAAGAGAATTTTGTGGCTGAAATGAATGAAGTTGCACAAAATTTGAATCTGAATGACAGTCATTTTGTCAACTCAAGCGGGTGGCCAGATGAAGATCATTTTATGAACGCAAAAGACTTGGTAATGCTGGCAAAAAGGATTTTCACCGATTTTCCTGAATATTATGATTTATTTTCCGAACAATATTTGACATATAATGAAATTGTACAAAAGAATAAAAATCTTCTACTTTTTCACGATATTGGGGTTGATGGCTTAAAAACCGGTTATACAAATGCTGGTGGTTACGGCATTGTAGCATCTGCAAAACGAAATGATAGGAGAATTTTTGCTGTCGTAAATGGTTTAAACACTGAGAAAGAGCGAATAGAAGAAGCAAAAAGATTGATACAATACTCCTTAAATCATTTTAACACTAAGAAAATATTCGTTAAAGACAGCGTAGTTGAGGAAGTAAATGTTCTCTATGGAAAAGATAGAAAAGTGCCTATTACAGTTGCAAACGATGTTACCATAACTTACAACCGCAAATTGCATGACCAAATTAAGGTGCGTATTGAATATAAAGATATGATACCTGCACCCATTAAAAAAGGTCAAGAAGTGGGCAAAGTTTTTGTAGAAATACCAGGTATTGAGCAACAAACTACACCACTTTATGCAGCAAATGACGTGCAGGAATTGAATTTCGTAGAAAAGTTTTTTAGGATGTTGTTTTAAGTTTGATATTAAAGCAATTCCGAAAGAGAGATCTATTGCACTTTAGTGTAGTTTTAACTAACAATTTCTGTTACAATACAAGATTGAAATGTTACGAAAATGTGCTGGTTGTATTTGTTGCTGTCTAGTATCCTAGAGATACTGTGGGCTGTAACGCTAAAGTTTAGTAACAGTTTTACTAAAGTTGTGCCTTCGATTGCAACATTGGTAATTATGATCATTAGCATTTACTTTTTATCTCTTGCAGCATGCTTTCTACCTATTAGGGTATGCTATGCAGTTTCCTCTGGAATATGCACAATTGGAATAACTATAATTGGTGCAACCACTTTCACAGAGAATATTAATTTATCTCAAGTTTTATGTATCGTTTTAATTGTAATAGGAAGCATAGGGCTGAAGCTCTCTATTTAAACCTAAAAATTTATGCATGAATTGGATATATTTACTCTTATCGTCACTAATTGAAGTGTTCTGGGTCATAACACTTAAGCATAGTTATGGATTTACTCATCTCGTACCATCAATAATTAGCATACTCTCCATGGCTCTTAGTACATATTTACTTTCGCTCGCTACACGTTCTATACTTATCGGAGTATGCTATGCAATTTGGACTGGAGTGGGCGCTATAGGAGCTTCGATACTTGGAGTTTACCTATTTGATGAACCAGTTAATTTATTCGAAGTAATATGCTTTATTTTAGTTACATTCGGGATTATAGGATTAAAATTGTTTGATACTGCAAAACAAACTGTTGATAAAATGGAATAAAAGATCCCACTGGGATGAAAGAAGCAGATACTCCATATTGTCATGCAAATTGGAATCCAGACTTTTTTCTATATAGCATGGTGAAGACGGGAAACCGTAACCGTTCACACAATGGCGTCAACTTAAGGAAAAATATCAGCGATAGTGTATAAAATTTCTCTTTAAATTTTTTATCATTAAATTATCCAAAGAGTGCAAGGGACAGCACTTTTGTTTCTCGAAAACTTTTCAGAAAATCCATTGTGTTGAGTTTTACACGAACAAGAAAACTTCCTTTTTCGACAGTATTTTCTATGATTTTAAAGTTAGTTAAAAAAAGTTTGGGAATAGAATGTGAACTTATGGAGCCATTGACATGTACCCTCAAAGCAAGCTTTTTCTAAAGCAAGGTATAAGATTTGCCATACAGGCTTTCAAGAATTTAAGCATCCAAACAGCCTATCAGGATGAACCTGAGTTGGAGAGGCTATAGACTTATTGCAGCAGATGGTTCTGGTATGAGATTACCCAGCTCTGGGGAAATTGTATCCGAGTTTGAACCAAATGGAACAACAGGCACCATTGGCAATTTGTTTGTTGATTTGTGTACTTCGCTAATTTGTAGTGCTCGTCTTGCAGCTTGGAATATAGGTGAACAAACGTTAGCGGCAGAGCAATTACCCGAAGTTATCACTCAAATGCGTTTATTAAATCAAGAGAAATTATTATTTATCTATGATCGTCTTCAGTAAAATTCATTCAGCAGCATTATGATTTGGAAGTAGATTTTATTTTTCGCTTGCAAAAAAGAAATTATAGTAAGCTATGGGAACGCTGGCGAATTAGATTTTGATTTTATATTAGAAAATGAAAAGCTAAAAAATAAAATGAAAGGACAGAAAGTAAGAGTTATAGTGCTGACATTAGCCAACTGAGAAACAGAGTTTTTGACCGAGACTTTGGAGCAAAGCTTATGTGTTAAGGTGGCACATAGAGGAGTGCTATAAACGACTCAAAGTAGGAGCAGAGTTAGAGAATTTTTCTGGAGAGGCTGTATTACAAGAATTTTGGGCAAACTTGGTCATGTGCAATATATTATCGCTTCATATGTGTGATGCACAAGGGCCTTGGAACCCAGATCAAATTACTGAGTATCGTTTAAATTTTTCAGTTTTATTTGGTGTAATGAGGCAGAAACTCTATCAGGTACTTATTGCGCCAAAAAACTTTCAAGCCCTTTTTAAGTATACGCGCTAAAGTTAAAATCCGACCGGGACAGCCGCAATAAAGTAGATAAGCCTAAACGCCATCATGTCTTTAGGAGAGTTTGCTAATGAAAGTTCTTAAGTTGACGCCATTGGCTGAACGGATACGATTTATTTCAGTGCATGAGCTGGTCCTTTTCGGATTTTAGCGCTGTGTACATAACTGCACGAACGTCTAGTTTAGGGGTAAGAAAAATTAGGGCCCGCAAATTAATCCAAACACATAAGTGTAGTGTTACCACCAAATGCTGTAGTGTTAACACTTACAACTTTTTCTGTAGAAAAACGCTATAAATAATGAGGACCACCAGCTTTTGGCCCAGTGCCAGATAGTCCTCTACCACCAAATGGTTGTATCCCAACTGCTGCACCTATCTGGTTACGGTTGATGTAGACATTTCCAACTGATATTTTTTTACTTATAGTGTCAATTTGACTTTGTATACGACTCTGCAAAGAAAACGTAAGCCCATATCCAGTACTATTTATATCACTTATAACTTCATTTAATTGTGACTTGTTAAAACGTATGATATGTAAAATAGGACCAAATACTTCTTGCTTTAATTGCGAAATTTTTTGTATCTCATAAATATATGGAGGAAAGAAATAACCATTATGAGAATTTGTATCCATGGGTACTTTAAATAACAGATTTGAATCTTTATCCTCTGACATTTTTTGCGTATGTTGAGTGAGCATATCGATAGATGCTTTATCAATTATTGGACCAATATCAGTACTAAGTTGTATTGGGTCACCAATCTTGAGTTCTTGCGCTGCACCGCATATCATTTTTATCTGCTTCTCTGCTATGTCCTCTTGAATAAACAGCACTCTAAGCGCAGAACAGCGTTGGCCAGCGCTGCGAAACGCAGAAAGCAAAACATCCGTAGTCACTTGCTCTAAGAGAGCAGAGCTATCAACAATCATAGCATTTAATCCGCCAGTTTCAGCAATAAATGGCACAATAGGACCATCCCTATTTGCAAGCATTCTATTAATTATTTGAGCGGTTTGTGTTGAACCAGTAAAAGCTACACCGGAAATTCTATTGTCTGGAACTAATATTTTGCCTAAATATCCACCATCCCCAGGAATGAGGTGCAACACATTTTTTGATATCCCAGCTTCATGTAGTATCTTAACAGCTTCATAGGCAACAATCGGCGTTTGCTCTGCCGGTTTTGCCAGCACTGCATTACCTGCTGCAAGTGCAGCTGAAACCTGCCCAATGAAGATAGCGAGCGGAAAATTCCACGGTGATATGCATAAGAAAACTCCTCTGCCTTCAAAAAAGATGAAGTTATCTTCACCTGTTGGCCCTGGCAATTTTCTCCAGTCGCTCAGTTCATTTTTTGCTATCGTTGCGTAGTAACGTAAGAAATCCACTGCCTCTCTTACTTCCGCTATTGCATCAGATAAAATTTTTCCTGCTTCTACGATCAGAATGTAAATCAACTCTTTCATCCTTTCTTCAAGCAAATCTGCAGCTTTTTCAAGGCATTTAGCGCGCTCTACTGCTGAAACATTCTGCCATTCAGTAAAAGCATTATGTGCTATTTCAAGAGCGTTTAAAGCTTGAACACTTGTTGTATTTACTGCTGAAACATTCTGCCATTCAGTAAAAGCATTATGTGCTATTTCAAGAGCGTTTAAAGCTTGAACACTTGTTGTATTTGACACTTCTCCAATTACATTTTCTAAATGTGCAGGATTCACTACTTCGATAAATTCAGCACTATCAAATAGTGCTTTTCCATCAATTATTGGTCCAACTTGCCACTTTTTTTCACTAAAACCCTTTATATCATCTGTAAATTGTGAGACTATCACAGAATCACTAATATCCATTCCCAAAGAATTTTTTCTTTCTGGTCCCAAAATATCTTGTGGTAATGGAATGCCTGGATGAGGCTCATAATTAAAATTTATAGCTTTTTCCAGTGGATCTGAAATTAACTCATCGATTTTAACGTTAGGATCACTTATTTGATTAACAAACGAACTATTAGCTCCATTTTCAAGAAGACGTCTTATAAGATAAGGCAACAAGTCACTATGTTCCCCAACTTCGCTTGATTTCTGAATCCCAATATGCACCTTTTACAAGCCTCAACATAATTTTGTGCTTTGATCGGATAGCAACATCTTCAACAAAGTCAAGAACAGATAAAGCGCTCTTTTGATATGCTTGCACAGCCAAACCAAGCCCTTCCCACTCAGAAAGTGATTCATCAAGCCGTAATTGTTCAAACAAGATTAAGGAAATTTCAAGCCTTTCTGATTCTTCTGCATCTATGCATAATGAAATGTTGTATTTTTTTGCCTCGCGGCAGAGCTCTAAAACCTTAGTGAATATCTCACCAGCAATTCGGTCAAATTGGCTGAATTCATAACATGGGTGTAAAGCAGAAAGTTTGATTGAAATTCCATGGGATTTAAAACAATCATTTATTTCAGTGGATTCACCTATAGCTTTTATTGAATGCATATATGAATTAAAATACTCTTCTGCATCCTCAGCTGTGTGAGCAGCTTCACCAAGCATATCAAAAGAGTATAAAAACTTACTATTGTCATCTAGTTTTGCGTACCTTAAAGCTTCTTCTATGGTTTCTCCAACAACAAAATGATTACCAAGCATAGACATTGCTTGTTTTACTGCTTTGCGAATGATCGGTTCTCCTAAATTCTTAAGTAACTTAGAAATTGCGTAATAGAACTTCGAATCGCCTTCATTGTCTCTCAATATACTGCTACCTATCATTAAACTCCACGTGGAAGCATTTACGAACAATGAAGAAGAATATCCTAAATATTTACTCCATTCTTGATTGGCAATTTTATCTTTGATTAGCTCGTCTATTGTATAATCATCTGGTATTCTAAGTAGCGATTCAGCAAGGCACATCAATGCTATTCCTTCATCATTGGAAAGCGAGTATTGCTGCATAAAGGAATCTACAATACTTAATTTATTGTGTTTGATTTTTTCAATAACTTGTTTTGCAATATTATAAATTCTATTTTTTGAATCAGCCGAAAGCTCTGCTTTTTCTACAAGATAACGTATATAACTCGTAGACTCGATAAAATCCTTGTAAACGTTTTCTCAATTCGTTAGGTTCTTGTATAGAGCTTATCATATATAATTATCTCCAAAAAATACTCCGACACCATATGTATGGTGAAATTATATCATAACTTTGCGCAGAGCAAATTGCTATTTACAAAGGGATCAGGGCTGGCTAAAAGAAGTCCATGCAATAACTTCACTAAATCAAAAAGATTGTGCAAGTATGTTTATTTTTTTCGATATGCAGATGAGACTAGTGAAGAAGAGCTGGAAAAAATAATAGGTAGTGATGTAATAATTAAAAAGGCCTATGAAGAGCTAAATAGATTCAACTGGTCAGAAAAAGAATTTATTGCCTATGAACAGGAAATAAAACGTATTCTTGATGAACAGGCTGTCCTCGCTCAAAAACTTGATGATGCTACTGAAAAAGGCATCCTAATCGGACATCAAAAAGGCAGAGAGGAAGGCAAGGAGGAAGGCATGAAAATTGGCGCAGAGAGGGGAAGAGAAGAAGGTGAAAAACAAGCTAAGATAACAGTCGCAAAGAATCTACTTAAAGCAGGGGTTTCTGTTGATATTATAGCTCAAACTACTGGTCTTACAGTTAATGAAGTTAAAGACTTAAGCTGATTCTATCTTTGGATGTTTAGATGAACATCTTTGTACTAGATGAAAACCCAGAAATTGCGGCAAAAATGTTATGTGATAAGCATATAGTAAAAATGCCATTAGAAACTGCTCAGTTATTAAGTAATGTTTTTTCAATAGCATTAAAAGCGCCAAATCCTTTTGTTAGTGTCATAGATCAGGATATAGAAGTTCCATATAAACTCACTCACAGCAATCATCCTTGTTCTTTGTGGGCTAGGCAATCGAAAGGAAACTTTTGTTGGTTGATAGAGTATGGAAAAAAATTGTGTAAAGAGTATACACAGCGATACAAAAGGAAGCATAAATCAGAGGAAGTAATAAATTGGTGTGATAGTAATAAGAATTTGCTTGTTTTTCAATCAACCGATATAAAGCCTTTTGTACAGGCGTTACCAGATCAATATAAGTCTAGTCATTCAGTAAAAGCTTACAGAGAGTACTACCTAAAAGAAAAGATGAGGTTTGCTAAGTGGGAAAAGGGTAGAGAAGTACCGGATTGGTTGCTAAGAAGAATAGTACGGCTGAAAAGCCGCAAATAAAAAGAACGCCTTAATTAGTAGAGAGGAAGGTGCATAAAAACTAAAACATCTTCTCACTTTAACTCTTAATTAGATTTGAGGTAAATTATTAAAATCCCCACTCTTTCAACTAAGCTTGATCAAATTTAAAAATGGGAGTTTATTGAATACCTTACATGGCCAAGCCATTTAAAACTCTCCAATTTTACCCAATTGATAGTAATTTCAAGTTTATGTCTGCTGCTCAAATCTAGGCACATGCTGATTGCTCTTTTTTTATCCTAGTCCATAATTCTGGTTATCAGTACTGCGACCCAGAGGTACTCCAACATCACTAACTTCAGAAGAGCAAAGTACTCTGATAATCTGGAACTTCAAAGGAAGGTCTCGATATTACCTCTTTTATAACCTACCGAAAAGCTTAGTTCAGAACATAAACTAATCCCTAGTAATCATCTCATACTTTTTTCTGTAACTCTTGAACCTTTTCATCTAAAGATTCATTCATCTGCTCCAATACCTTCAATCCTGATTCAATAGGCATGTTTTTAGGATAATTTTGTGCTGATCCGTTATTACAATCTCTGAAAACTCCTTCTACAACATCTATCAAAACTCGCATATTTATTTCAAGATCTATTGCTTCTTTACTTAGTGAAGTATTACTCTGCTGTTCTGCGATTTCTTTGATTTTTACCAAATTACTTACTACTACCTCCATAGGCGCAACAATTTTACTCATGCCACTTACGCCGAACTCATTACTCAGATCTGCATTACTAGTATAATCCTCACCAGTGGTAACTAGGTTAGATGGATTGGCAGGGGGTTTAATCGGGGTACTCGTATCAACAGAAGCTCCAAATGGCATGAACAGGCGACTTCGGCTGCTCTCAATCGATCTACCTAGTGAAGGTATATCACTATTATAAAGTGTTCTATCATCACTAGAGGCAACTTGCTCTTGTCTATAATTTGTAGAAGTTTCTGTTGAACTAGTACCATTTTTCTGATCTTTTCTACTGCTTTCATTCATAAAGCGATTCACCTCCATTACTGTTCTAACGTTCTTTCCAAGTTCTTCCCTTTCGGTTATAACATGAGATTCATTTTTTGCATAGTTCGTTTCGTCATATATTTGTTTATATCCTCCGTAAGATAATATCGGTTGTAGCACCTTATTCTCTACTGCCTCATCGTAGAAAATCCTCAGCTTATCACTTGATAGTATTGCCGTAGCTTCTTCTACCCCAGAATGCAATTGAGAACTTTTATTCTTGCATGAATTAACATGGTTCAGTAGAAAAATCTTAACAGAGTTTTGTTTGTATTCACTAAGCTCCTCTAATGTAATCCCCATAACTTCTTCTTTTGATTTTATGTACCCTAGAGCGTTTTCAAAGTCTTGATTGTTAGAGGTGAGAGGTTGAGCTTTTTTTAACTTTTTAATCTTACTCCATTTTGGATTTATACCATTAACTTCAACAACTGGGGCAACACTTACAGAGTCAATCTCATTAAACACAATACCGTGATTATCTTGATCCTTCAGGAAAGCTTCTAGCTGTTTTTTAAATTCCAGTAAATTACTTAATTTACTTTCAGTAGTTTTAGACTTTGTGATTTGATCATTAATGTTCTTAGCTGCCTGGTTGTTCTTTTCATCAGTCATTATTTTCTTTTTTAATTTACCAAAGAGTTTGTCCCGTAGTTTTTTAAGTTCCTTATTATCATTACTAAATATATTGTTCATCTTGTCTTGAAAATCTCCTTTTCCTTTAAACCCCAAAACAGTATATAGATCTTCTTCACCACTCTGCTGATCGGATTTTGTATTTACAACCATAACCTTACCTAACATTAACGTAACAGAGCAGATACTGCTGAACAGAACTTAAGAGCGAGGTTAAAACCCACTTAGTTAAAGCCACCAGCACTTCTCCGGTTAATTGTATCAATATACTTCTGAAAACAACATATCTATTGACCTTATTCTTGGGAATATAAATAGCGCAATGTCAAAAAGTGCATCACCTATGGTCTCCAAAAAAAACTTAGTGGTAGCTGTTAAATCAAGATTTCCAGAAGATACCCAATAATTCCAGACATATCTCTCCAGGCCTATTTGTATATAAAATAGGTCTTTTTGGAGTAGTTAGGTATTGTAACTTAGTTACAAATTTAGTACCATAGCGTTGTTTTCATGATATAGGGAGGTTTAAATGCCAATAGAAACAGAGCGTCACGCTGCGGTACTTAAAAAACTACAAGATGTGATAAAACACGAAAATCCTGACATTGTGGCTGGAAGGAAGTTAGCTATTAAAAGGTGGGTCGAGACCTATGTAGATCACATAAAATGCTTTAAGGATGATAAGCTGGAGTTTTTGTGCCTCATATTCAAAGATGAAGGTTGCTGGGTAAAGTTAGATAAAGACAAGCCAGGTACAAGGTTAAATAATACTTTTTTGCGTGAAAGGGTTACTGAAGAAAAAATAGATGAAAGAGATAATTCGCTTCGCATAAGAATAGATAATCCACTCCGCAGATACGAGATGGCTTGTAGTTACTGTGTGGTAGATAAAATCCATCAGCTTTTTGAAGAAAGATTTAAAGCTTATAAAAAAAGGGTTCCTTCTGGTGCATTCAAAGGCAAAACTGAAACTGAAATTAACGAATACGTACGAAAATCCCTGTTAGGTAGTATGAAGAGAAATGGTGATGTATTTAACTTCTGGATCGATAAAGAATCTGGGGAATTAAAGCAACCTAGTAATGCAGAAGAGGGTTTTGACAGTGCTGTAAAACTTAAGTGGAGTGAAGGAGTTGAGTATTTTTATAATCTGTTGAAAGAAGAAGATAAAGAAAAGAAGCTCACAGAAGCTATTCTTGCTCTGTCCCGCGTTCAATCTGTTGAGAAAGATGCTCCTATTTTAGATTTTTGTGTAAATAACATAACTGATAAAGGCGTTCTTTTACAAAGATTGCTACGAAAAGATAAGGGAGTGTATGCTCTTCTTGCTGAATTAATAGACTCATGTTTTTTTGATACAGTTCATGATTTGATGCAGTGCTGGTGTTATAGAGGACTTTTAGAACAAGGAGATCATTCGGACAAGATATTCTCACAGCGAGAATATGAAGTTCTTCTTTCATCAATTTCAAATGTAATGTTGAAAAATCCTGAGTCAAGTGTTCAAGCAAGATCTCTTATTATGAAGATTTGGGAGTGTGATAGACTGAGTGAATACAAAAAGGCTGCTGTTAATACTTCTAATTATACAGTTCACATAAGTGGTATGCTTGCAGGATTAATAGTCAATTGGAAACGAGAAGATGTTTGTAAGCCTGATGGGAAAGAAGAAATAGAGAAAGAAGAAATAAAAAATATAATCTTATTTGCTCGAGATTCCTTTCCTGAAAAGTTTTCACTTTTTAAAGAAGTCATGATAGAAAATCTTAGATTATGTGGCAGAGAAGGAAAGAAGGAAGGTATGGACTACGTCAAGTTAGCAGAAGAGTTATTGTTTTCTAAGTTAGAGAGAGAACCCTTACCTGCTAGGAATGGTGGTTCCAGAGTAATAGTAGAAGCTGAAGATCCCAGTTTTTCTCGTTCTCCCATAAGACATGATGCTGCTGGTGATGGGCCAGGGTCCGAGCTTGAATCTCCTGATGTGAGTCCTTCTGGTTCTCCTGAGAGGAAAAAGCCCTTTACGCCTAGTGGTAATAAGTAGTCTTTCATCAATGTAAGTGGTTTTTCTGGTCCTAGTAAATAGAGAGGTGTTTTGCGTCTTTAGTGAGAAGTTTAGTAGATAGAGATCTTGAGGGTTTTAGACGAGAATTTGAGTCTTTTCTAGATCGTTGTCCATTTTTCTTGCATCATGTGGGTGTAGGTCGTTTCCTTCCTATATTCTTTTTTAGTATGTTTGCTACTGCACATGATGCTGGAATTTTGAGAACAGATGAAAAAGTATATTTTCGTTTTGATAATCATGGTGTTAATCCGCGTACAGGCAGAAATAGAAATACAGGAAACCTAAAAGTTGCTGTTTTGACTCGTAATCTTGACGGACAGCAGGTTGTAAGATGTTACAGCATTTCTGACGTCCCTAATAGTGATGGGTTAAGGTTCAGTACAAGGGAAAGAGATGCTCTAGTGCGAGAGATTAGACGGCAAAATCCAAATTTAATGGAAGAACACCTAAGCTTTGAGCAATACAAAGTATGCATGCATGGAAAGGGCAAGGGTCAGGGAGAGAGAATTTCAACAGTATTTGAAGTGATTCGTGAAGAAGATCATGAAGGTAGAAGTGAATTTGGCGAATATTCAGCATCTGAGGTTAATTATATTAGACGAGAAATTTTACATGATCATAGAGTGAACATTCGTCACTTAAGACGAGAAATAAGAAGACTTGATAGACATGACAGAGTTGCGGCAGGACTTAGACGCGCCAGAATAAGGCAAGGACTTGATAGAATCATTACTTTTGCACAAGTAGCACCAGGTCAACAACGAATTGACAATTTTATAGAGATGATAGCAGGAAACGAAAGGCAAGATGTAAGAGATAGAATGTACGAAGAAATTTTGCCATACATAACTCGAATCTATCGTCGTTACGCAGACAGACTAGAAAGTGATATTAGAAAACGCAATCAAGAATTTGAGGGTCACGGATTTTTATTAGGGTTTTTAGCAAATTTTAGTCATCTCCACACGATAGATATTGACCTTGACTTGTCTACTGAAAATTTATGTGTTGTTTTCCTTGTACATCGTCAAGAATAGAGAGAAAACATTCCTATCGTTATTAATGTTATTGGATGGAGGACGCCTTCTGGTGCTGCATTAAATCGCGCTAGAGGTAATGCTAAGAGATTACATACTTCTTCATTTATACCTGTTCATACTGAATCAGGATATGCTGTTTGTGTTGGATTAAATTTTAATCCATATATAGATCTAGATCCTTTTAGTGTTGATACAGTAGAACTTCAACAGGATAGATTTCCTTTAGTAGAAAAATTATTTGAGCGTGTACGAAATAGACAAGACAGACAAATTCAAGAGGAAACTAGAAATTTTTTACTACATCATCTTCCACGCGAAATACCAATAGATGAAGGTAATCGCGATAGGAGATTTGATTATATGACTGGTTTTGCTTTTGGGAGTAGTGCTTTTGATATACACCCTGTACGACTAGAAGAAGATGATGAAGCATATGTAACAAAATACATATTTATAGCTCTTTTTACAATAATCCGAACAGATCATAATATGCTACTGCTCTACCATAGCCATAAGCACATATCTTATCCTATTCGGACTATTGCGAGAAGTGCTATAGATACAATAATCAGAATTTAAGAAGAAGCGTTTTAACTATGGTCTTGCATGCTCAAGATTCTGATGTAGTTATACTTCATATTAGAGCCAGCAATGATATACAACTAGAGGCAATCCGTTTACCACAAGATAATATTGCTGCTGTGGGTGTAGTGACATACACACTTAATGATCGATCTGGAATAAATTCTAATGCAGTTAGATTTAATACACCGGAAGATTACCTGCTGGGGAATAGAGGTGATTTGCTTGGTGATCAGCTTGTAGAAATTCCTAATGCTGAAAATGTACATGGTATTTTAGAGGGAGTTATGAATGATGACTGGCAAGATGGTGCTCAGCACGGAGAACTATTTACGGCTATTTCCAGAGTATTAATGCCAGAAGATATGAATGGTAATGCAATAATAGATGTAGATAGCGAGGACAAGTTTCGGTCTATATTGCATGGTGTATTTTATACTTGTGACAATCCTGATAAAGTGATTGCTGGGTACAAGGTAGGTCAAACATATAGTTCCGATATAAGAATGGTAGGAGGAATAGTGGAGCGAGCAAATACAAGAGTTGCAGAGCATAGATTAGATCTCCTATTATTAAGGCAACCTACAGAGAATGATTCAGATACTCACCCAATTGTATATGTATTAGGATTTGCTGATAATGAAGAAGAAGTAGAACAGGAGCAAAACGAGGCAAGGTACAGAATAACAGAATTGATGAGCAAACAAAGAGGATATTTGCCTATTACTTCTGAAGATGAGATAGTTTTCTGTCCTGTTGTACTTAATTTAGCTGCACAGAGAGCGGAAGAACTTATAACTATTCCAGAAAATCTTTATATACATAAAATTAATCGTCATTATGAACCAAGAAGAGCTGCTCGTAATCAAGAACAAGTATTACAACTAATAAATGCGTATATTCAAAATAATCCAAATGGTAATTTTGATCAGCTAGAAAATGTACATGATATACTTACATTAGATTTTGCAACAGATAATCTTAATTATCATTATTGGCTTCAACACCGTGATGTATTTGATGCTGCAAGAAGGTATGGCTTTAATGTTGAAAATGATCAATTGTTTGCAATAACTTCATAAGCACAGATAACAGAGCCAGAGCGACGTGATGATGATGGGCAAGTAGTACGTCAAGAGTATCAATGGGTACGTGAAAATCTGCAAAGGCTTCGTGGTGGAGAAAATGGTGAAAGAAGGATATTAACTTTAATTGTTAATTTAGGTAACGTTCATTGGGTTACATTAACTATTGTTTACCAAAATGAGAATTATTATTGTTATTATGCTAACTCAGCTGGTGGCGGTATTCCAAATGATGTTAGACTAGCTTTAGAAGATAGTGGTATTAATAATGCTAATATCCATAACATTCTTGCTGATCAGCAAGGTAATTTGTTAGTACAACAAAGAGATAATCACAATTGTGGCTTGTGGGCTTTGGAAAATGCCAGAGATATCAATCAAGTTTTACAAGGAAATAATAACCTTGGAGAAAGGGGTCTAGGTATGTTGGATGAGATGCGTCGCCGTCTTACGTTAAATGTTCCAGGCTTGAATAATCAGGATGATCAAAATCCTCCTAGAAATGAACAGTACTTTCAAGATCTGAGAAGAGAAATCTCAAGAGAATTTCGAAACACTGGTACTAATGCTGGACAAAGTCGTGACAATGATCCATTGATTAGAGGCACTATACGACTTCAAAATCAAAATGGAATACGTGAACTACTATTAGAGTACTTAGAATTAACATTATCTCATGTACAGTCATTACATTTTGATAAAGAGCAACAGGCAGCGCTTTTGCAGTTTGTATCTAGCAGCTTTCCAAATGTATCTATTGAATTAGTGAAACAAGGCCTTTATTTGCCTTCTTTTGAAAAGCGAGGAGTTAATGTTAATGGTAAATGCGTAGCAACTACCCGTGGTTTATCTCAAGCTTTATCTTTACACGAAAACAAATCACTTTTAAATAATCTAAAAACTTCATCTGAAATTTATGAGCGTATAGCTCAAGGTAAGCAGATATCGAAAAGGGAAGAAAAAGAGGCTTTTACATTTAGTAAGTTGCTTAGTAATTTTGAAGAGCAGGCAGATTGTGTCAAATTATATAGCTAAAATTAATGGTGATTTTGCTTTTCACTTAGTAACAAGTAATCATGTTGTAGCCATTTACAGAATGAGTGATAATTACGCGTATTTTGATAGCAATACAGCATTTGTTTCTGAACTAAAAAGCGTTGATCAGCTTATACAAGTTGTGGAAAAAGGAATGGGGTTTGCCAGCTATGAAATAGGAGAAAAAGGCTTTCTCCTTGAACACTTTGATATTAATCAAGCTAATGATCTATTAGATGATGAAGATAAGCAAACCCTAACAAGAGAAATTAAAACAGAACGAGAACTTCTTGCGGAACAGGATAAAGAGCTTGGTCTTATTAAAATTGATGGTCAAGAAGTATCCAGAGTGCAATTATATGACTTTGGGACTAAAATTAATGTAAAAGGTAGCGTGCCATTGCTCATGAATGCTGATATGAAGTTAAATAGCGAAAAATTTCTGGATTATTTAGATAAAAAAGAAGTAAGCATAACAGCTAGAGAATACCTTGATAACTTGCAAAATAGCAAAAATGTGAAAGAGGTAGTACAAGCAACCAAAGCAATTCCTTTTGAAGGTTCAAATCGAGAAGTTAAGGGAGCAGAACACCAACGTAGCCAAGAACTTAAGTTTTCTATGAAGCAATTAATAAAATATCTTTTGACTGCTGTCATTAGGCAGAAAAGCCAACTGTTGTTAGTTAAAAATATGATATAAAGGAGATAAGAGGGAAGATAACCCTACTCACTATAGGAATAGAGTTATCACGGGCGTGTGCGACCGACCAACTGTTGGTATTATAACCGTTCGGATCAAGGTACACTAGCCCATCTCTCGATACGTTTGAATAGTTGCATGGGACATATGTATGCACCCGTTTATAATCTTAAATTAATTAAAACTAATCGAGGTTATTATGATTACATCTTATCAAAATTTTATTGGCATTGATATTGGAAAATTTAAAAATGTTGTTGCAGTTCACAAACAGAAGAACGCTGTCGAATTCGACAATGATACTGCTGGCTGGCAACAATTGTTTCAAGATTTTTCAAATATCTTACCTAATTCTTTAGTAACTCTGGAAAACACTGGAAAATATGAGCTTGGCTTAGCACATTTTCTTGTTGATAAAGATATTGCTGTACATCGAGCTAATACTCGCAAAACTGCAAAAGGTATTATAATGCATACAGCTCTTGCCGTTAGTATAGAAGGTTTGGTACTAGGGATACTAGATCAAAAAGTTTATTCAAGACCTGAAAAAACTGAGAACCTTAAAAAAAAGAGCGATCGCATTGAAGATAAAGAAAGCGTAAAGTGGTTGGAAACTTTAAGAAAAACAAATAATATTATTGATCCAACTCAAACTGAGACTATAACTGTATGCGATAGAGAAGCAGATATATATGACTTTTTTGAGCTTGCACATAATCTTAATTCGGCAGTGCTAGTTAGAGCATGCAGAGATAGAGCAGTAAATAGAAAATCTCGATATCCTGAAAAAGGTGAGCAGAAGTTATGGGCATTTATTAAATCCTCTCATTGTGCAGGTACGGTAGAAGTTGAAGTTCCTGTAAAAGATAATAAGCCAAAAAGAACAGCACGTTTGGAAGTTAGATTTGGAAAGTTTATGATGAATCCATCTAAGAATAATATTAGGCATAAGACGGAAGAACTACCTAAATTACCACTTTATGCAGTTTATGTTGTTGAGAAAACTCCCCTTCCCTTAAAAAAAACCGCTAGAATGGATGCTATTAACGAATCTTTCAGTTAATACTTTCGATGAAGCTGTTGAAAAAATTAGTTGGTATTGCCTTAGATGGAAAATAGAGATATTACATAAAATTTTAAATTCGGTCTCAAAGTTGAAGAATGTAGGCTTGGAATAGCAGAAAGACTAATGAGATATCTAACAGTTATGAGTATTATTGCTTGGAGGATCTTCTTTATTACATCAATTGCAAGAGCTAACCCAACATTACCATGTACTACCTTATTAGCTGAAGAATAATGGAAAGTTTTATACATTAAAATACACAGAAAACCATGTCCAAGTGTAGTTCCCAACATAAAAGAAGCTGTTTCATGAACTTGGAGGCCATTTAGCAAGAAAAAATGACCCAAAACCAGGACCAATTACTCTTTGGAAAGGATATAAACGTCTCTTTGATTTAGCAGAAGGATGGCGACTTGCTCACGAACCTCATATTTGTGGGTAATAGTAAGTTGTTAGGGGGATCTGGAGATACCGCGGCGGTATGACGTAGGGAAATCTTACTTATTATAGCTATAGTTCTACATGAATTACAAAAGTAATATTTACTAGATCTTAATATTTTAGATCTATATTTTAATAAATAATGAGCTGTAATTAGTATGAATAATCCATTTAAAAGTGAGAACTATAAAAAAAATCTCGATTCTCTGATCAAAGCTGTAAAGCTAGGAAATGCAGAGAAACAATATAACAAAACGTTAAGGGATTTATCTCATGCATTAGAAGGTTTTACAGGTGAGGCAAAAGGTATAGCTGAGTTTGTTATATATACTGACTTGAACAATTATGTAGAACAGCCATTAGGTCTTTTTAAAACATTAATGAATAGAATTTTGGGAAAAAATTTTCCAACCAAGAACAGTAGTATAAGTAATTTTGTAAATGATGAGTTGTCAAGTTTCACTTTAGAAACAGCAGCTAAGTATACAAGAATTTTAAAAAAAATTGATCTCTTGGAACAATTAGAAAAAGATTTCAGAAAAAATAATATTTTAAAAGATTCTTTAAATTTAGAACAAAGTGAAAAGAGTCAAGGAAAAGATAGATCACACGAAGTGAGTTTGGAAGGTAGAAAGCAAAAGGAAGGTACTTTTGAGCTGCGAAAAGAAGAACAGCCGAAAGAAAAATTAGGTGGTAATCGCATGAGGCAAATAAAGCGACCAACAACAGCACCTCCGGCTGCTCCAGATTCGAGGAAGGTACGCTTTAAATCAGAAATATCCTCAGATGGAGAAAGCAAGGCAAAGTCTACATCTTCTTTACTAAAAGGAGCTAATAGTTTTAGTATGCCTGATGCTAAGGAAAATCCTTCTGAGGATTCAGGCTATGAAAGTTCATTAGATCAGGGGTCTGAATATGAAGACATATCAAATTATCAAGAGAAAAAGCAAAAGGAAAATCCTTTATATGAGCAGAGAGAAGATTCAGGCTATGGAAGTTCATTAAATGAAGAGTCTGTATACAAAGAGATATCAAATTATCAAGAGAAGAAGAGTAAAATTTTAATAGAAAATTCGCAGAGTTCAAAATCGCCCAAAGAAGAGCCAATTTATGCAACAGTTCCTAAAGAACATATAGAAGCAAAAAGAGAACGTAAGCAGAAACAACAACCTCAATCCCTCGTACCACCAAAACCACCGCAAGTGCCAAAAAAAATGTTTACTACTGGTCAAGAAGTTAGACAAGAATCGAAAGTGGTATAAAAGGAATAAAAATGTTACCTTGCTATAAACCGCGGCAATCTGAACTACCAAACTCGTATGGTACAACCTAGAAGAGCACCCTGTCCAAGCGTCACTTGCTTGTAGAGTCAACACGTCCTGAAGATGCTTCGGTTACGGAGCGAAACGTACGTCGATTGTCGATCGCGATCTACTTGTGTGGTGTGTACTGGTTCGGGTTCGCGCGTTACACTTTTCTGTCAACGGTGTGCTCTTCCGGATTGTGCCGTACGAGTGTGGTTGTTAGATCGTCAAGCTACCTACTTGTGTGGTGTGTCTTAGTTCGGGTTCGCGCGTCTCACTTTTGTGTGGACAGGGTGCTCTTCTAGGTTGTACCATACGAGTTTGGTAGTTCAGATTGCCGCGGTTTATAGCAAGGTAACATTTTTATTCCTTTTAAACCATGAATTTCCGCAAAGTAACGCCTGATTCAATTCAATATCGAAAGTGGTAATCAAAGATAAACCTGCAGTACCGCCAAAGCCTAAAAATCTAAGCCGTGCTAATCAAAAAGTAAGCACAGAGCCAAAAGTAGTAGGAGTAATTCTTAAAAAATCAGCTGAAAGAGTACCACTAGAATCTGAAAATCAAGACAATAGGAAATCAGCACAAAAAGCTGCTGGTAAGGCGATACCAAAAGTAGCAGCAGCTACTATGAAAGGAGGAGCTAATCGCGAGATGGGCAGTAAAGTAAAGGCATTAAAAGAAAAATTTGAGCAAAATCAAGCAAAAGGAAATGCTAATGTACAGCTTGCTGAAAGCAAAACCACTCCAGCAGCACAAGCGGATATCGGTGTGAAGAAAAAACAATCTCATTCATTTCTAACAGAGAATAAAAGATCTGCAACGAAACACGTAACAGCAAAATCTGATCCAAAATCTCATATCAGTAAAAATTCCCTTCTCACGCATGCAAATGTAAAGGAAATGGTTGCACAAATTGAGAAAGGAAAAGGAGGAAGATAGTAACATTTGGGAAAAAAACATATGTGTCAAGTCAAGAGATTGTGAGCAAATTTAGGAAATTATAGCTAAACTGACTTAGATTTACCGACAATTTGAAAAACCGTCATTCCGCTAACTATAGTATTTTCAAAAGCGAATGATAAAGGTATAATATGTTTTTTTAAAGTAGGGAAAGCGATGGTATATAGTGTAGATTTAAGGGAAAAAGCAGTGTCTTTGGTAGAAAAAGGAAAGTCAAAGGTTGAAGTTGCAGAGGTTTTTGAGATAGGGATAGCAACACTATATAGATGGCTAAAAAAGAAAGCTACTGGCCAAGGTCTCAAAGCGGTAAAAAGTACTGGTTTTATTCGAAAAATAGATCCAGAAATACTCAAAGAATATGTCAAAAAACACCCAGATCACACACTAGCAGAAATGAAACAAAACCTTGGCTTTGGGATAAGTGCAATTTGGTATAGATTAAGACAGCTAAAAATAACCTTTAAAAAAAGTCACATTCTATCAAGAGCGCAATCAAGAAGATAGGCAGCAATTTATCGATAAAGTCTCAAAAATAGACCACTGTAGCATTTTATATATAGATGAAGCAGGAGTTGATAATAGACTATACCGAGAATATGCACGAGCTCCAAGAGGAGAAAAAATATATGCTGATGTTCCAGGAAAAAAGCGGGAAAGAGTGAGTATAATAGGTGGATGAGAAGTTTATTGCACCAATGACCTTCACAGGAGGGTGTAATAAAGATATATTTAATGTATGGTTAGAGCGAAGATTACTTCCACAATTACAGCGTGATACAACCATAGTTATGGATAATGCTACATTCCATAAAACTCCCAAAACAAAGTCATTAATAGAGTCTTTTGGCTGTCATTTGCTTTATCTTCCAACATATTCACCTGATCTAAATCCGATAGAGCATTGTTGGCACACCATCAAAAGTTGCCTCAGACCTCTAATGCATCAATGTACAGACTTACACCTTTTAGTTGGTAATACCATTTTAGACGTTTATCATTCGTTTTAGAAAATACTATAGTTGAAATAGCGCAGTTACTCACCCCATAAATTTGGTGCTCTCTTTCAATCAAAGGTCTTGCTGCTTGAAATGTTTTCTTTGTAAAAATTTGGCTTATCTTTATATCATCTCATTCAAACAGCATTAACATAACTTATGCCTTTTTTGGATGTAGAAATTTTCTAGGAATTGTCTTTTTGAATTCTATGGTATTTTGTTTAACATTGAAACAGGAGGCCAGTGTCACGCACTGGCATGACACCCATTTGTTCCTATAGTTGTCTTTTCTCGTCTACCTTATTTTGCCACTCTGCTGAACAGATACATAAAGAAAGTGGAAAATTGGACATTCTCAACTCGGCTCCTGCAGATTAAAAATTAAGTTGAATAAAAATTGGATTTGACGCAGTTTTTTCCCATAGTTTAAGAAATTAAAAGTTTAACGATTAGAATTATAATTACAAACCACAATAAAAAATAGACTTTTCCATTTGATTTATTTTTAATTTGGATGTTTTCTAATTTTTTATCAGCTATTAGGTTCAATTTTTCTATAAGGCTAAATATCCCCTGGATTGTTTTTACAGGATAAGAACTTCTAATTTTTTCCCTATACCCTATTTTACTTTCATGTTGACTGCTTATCCACGCTTCAACTACTTTCCACATATTGATTTCTGGGTAGATCTTTCTTCATGTCCCTTCCAGTAAAATCATAGTTTTCTGCAGCAATAACAATTGTGTTTGAACTTTCATATCAAAATCACCAGTTATTTTTAATAGCTGAGCAAGTAAACTAGCAAATGAAATCTTCTGTATAGGCTGCCCAATAATGGGTTCACCTATTGCCCTGCAAGCTGTGACAAAATTTCTATGCTGTGATGAAACGTAACCAGCTTTAAAGTGCATTTTTGCAACGTGATCATAATCCC
The DNA here is from genome assembly GCA_905147385.1 of Limenitis camilla. Lineage (NCBI taxonomy): Eukaryota > Metazoa > Arthropoda > Insecta > Lepidoptera > Nymphalidae > Limenitis > Limenitis camilla. The sequence goes on from LR990254.1 coordinate 954,450, forward strand.
GATTTAAAAAGCCTTTGAGTATCTCTATAACGTAATAGCATGTCTCACGATCTATTCTACCCATGATTCCACAATCCAGAGCAATAATATTGTTATTACTATCAACCATTAGATTTCCAGGATGCATATCAGCATGAAAAAAACAATCCCTGTATACCTGATTACAAAACGATTCTATAAGATTGATAGCTATTTGCTTATGATTATTCAGTTTTTCAACTTCGTATATTGGCGTTGCTTCTATCCATTCTAATGTTAAAACCTTTTTTGCAGTTCTATTCCAATCTATTTCAGGTACATAAAAACCTCTGTCATTTTTTGTGTTTTCCTTTAGTTCCGAAGAGTGAGCAGCTTCAAAACGTAGATCTAACTCTAATCGGCAAATTTCAGCAAAAGTTTTAACTAATTCAATTGGCCTCAGCCTTTTTGATTGTTCGCTAAATTTTTCTGCAATTTCTGCAAGCCAAGAAAGCATTTTTATATCTCTTGAGAATGTTTTCTCAATATTTGGCCTTAAAACCTTCACAGCAACTTCCTTACCCTCAGTTGTAACCGCTCTATGCACCTGAGAAATCGATGCTGCTGCAATTGGCTTTTCAGAAAAGCTTGAAAAAATGTCGCTCAATTTACAATTAAACTCACTTTCTATAGTTTTAACTGCTATTTTATGTGAAAATGATGGCAATCTATCACATATCAATAACAAGTTATTTGTTATATCTTCATTTAAAACATCAGTACGTGATGAGATAGACTGCCCAAACTTAATGAACACCGGACCTAATTTTTCAAGAGCACACTTTAGCTTGTGGCCTTGTATTTTATTTATTGATTTTTTTGATGGTGGAAGTAAATAAGGTAATATATTGTAACGCGTCAGCACCGTAGTTATGTGCAGAAGACGCAAAATATTTTGAATCATTTCGCTGCGTAACTGCTAAATATTTCATTTAGGGTTCTATTTTTCATAATCTCATCAGGCTTGCCTTGGCAATAGATAGTATTATTTATACAAATTATGTAATCTGAGGATGGTAGAGCAGAATTAAGATAATGAGAAGTCATAAGAATCGATACCAATCGTTTTTTTGCTATTTTATTTATAATATCATAAAATTTAGCCCGCGCGTTAATATCCATTGCACTAACTGGTTCATCTAGAATGATCAAGTCAGGCTCTGCAATTAAACAACGTGCAAGTAGCAATAATTGTGTTTGCCCTGCAGAAATTTCTAACACTTGATTCTTCAAAATGTTACCGATACTAACCAACTCTATCGTTTCTGTAATAATGGATTGATTTTTCTTTAGTCTTTTCAAGGAGCTATTTAAAAGGAAATATTCAACTGTTATTGGCATCAAATTACTAATACTAAAATTTTGCGGCATATAGCCAATTTTTATGTTGTCAGCAAATACGATATTACCGGTACAGCTTTTATTTATGCCAGCAATTGCTTTCACTAAAGAGGTTTTACCTCCACCATTTGGACCATATGGCGTTGAGTGAAAAATTGAGTACAATAGATACAATAGAAAACCTTGCAACTAACAAAAATTTTTTAGGAAAATTGATAGTGGAACTCAATAAAGGTGCTAATGATAAAGGTATATATACTAAAAAAGGTGTGGATGATGAGTTGAGAAAGAAAGCTAATACTGCAGATGTTTACACTAAAAGAAATGTAAATGATGAGTTGGCAAAAAAGCTTACAAGAATTACGTCGATGCTGAGCTAGGAGAGAAAGCTGGTGCAGCTGATCTAGCCAACAAAGCTAATACTGCAGATGTTTACACTAAAACTGATGCAGATACTGCTTTTGTCAAAGCTACAGAGCTTAAAACAAAAGCTGCAGCAAAAGATGTCGTGGATGCTATAATTGCTTCTACTGATTTTACCGATAAAGTATACACTAAAAATGATGCAGATACTGCGTTTGTTAAAACTGCAGATCTTGCAACAAAAGTTGCAAAAAAAGCTGTTGTGGATGCTTTAATACCAGAATTAGCAAAAGGTGATGATGATAATGGTATCTATACTAAAAAAGGTGTTGATGACACGTTTCTTAAAACTGCAGATCTTGGAACAAAAGTTGCAGAAAAAGCTGTTGTGGATGCTTTAATACCAGAATTAGCAAAAGGTGCTGATGATAAAGGTATCTATACCAAATAAGGTGTTGATGATGCATTTGTTAAAACTTTAGGACTTACAGATACGCTAAAAACAGAAGTAGTAAAACAGCCTGTTGTGGATGCTTTAATACTAGAATTAGCAAAAGGTGATGATGATAATGGTATCTATACTAAAAAAGGTGTTGATGACACGTTTCTTAAAACTGCAGATCTTGGAACAAAAGTTGCAGCTGTATAGATAAAAATAGCATTTTTGGTGGCACATGCCTCAGAGTTGGGTGCATACCCTCCAAAGCATTGCTCCATTCTTCCTATCAGTATGCTCACACGAAAAATGATCTGTCGAAGCTTGGCATAAAAATTAAGGACGCAAGTTTCGATTTAAAAGAAATGCTAGGCTATAAGGACGCCAGAGTTCAGGAACTCTGACCAATTAAACTTATTCATTTCTTCATAAGCTCGTTTTATTATTACGTCACTACCAACTATCTTATCTAGATCCTCTTGCCTTGTTTCTGCTGCATATCGGAAAAAATAACACCATTTTTCTACTATATTTTCTAGTTGGTCTTCTTTTGTCTTTATAAATTTAGGTAGTTCTATGAATACGAAGTAAAAATCCTTTAAGTCATGTTCAAAGCTATTTTGATCTAAAATGACATGATTAGATTTGTACTCAGTCTTATCTGGAAAAATAATACAATCAGCAACAGCTATGAAGATAATTTCCTTGAGATTATGATAATTATCACCTTGATCAGCTTGACTTGAGTAGGCTTTAGCAGCATAATATTGAGCACGTTTTTCGAAGCCTTTGGTCTTAGTGAACTGCATTTCTATAATATATCTGGAACCTTGAGAGTCTTTACAAAGAACATCAACAATACTCTGCTTTTTAGCGGCAATTTCAGGGTCCAAAATGGTAGCTAAGAATTCAACATCATGAATAGCAGCTAAACCAGTAAAGCCTAAAATATCGTTCAAGAAATGAATGAGGATATCTTTATTCTTTTCAGTGCCAAATATTCTTTTAAAAGCATAATCATTGCGTGCATCAAGAAATTTCGAAAGAGCCATGAGAAAAAAAACTAAAAAGCATTAATAATTATACACAATTATGAAGAAATATTCAACTAAAATTCAAACATAGAAAGAAGCATCCCTCTTGTATATCTTTATTTGGTAGTATAGCTCTTTTTACAATAATCCGAACAGATCATAATATGCTACTGCTCTACCATAGCCATAAGCACATATCTTATCCTATTCGGACTATTGCGAGAAGTGCTATAAAGTACCTGGAAAATCATCTCAAGTAATAAGAATGATGAAGAGGCAACAAGGCAGATGTGGCTATTGTAACCTCTGGTTTAGGTTTGATGATTTTGTACATATACATCATCAGGATCGAAATAGAGGTAATAATAGCAAAAATCTGCTCCTATTGCACAAGCATTTTTGACATTCCTCCTTTATTAGTGATTTGTCTCTTTTCCTTATTTCTCCTATCTCTATTATTTTTAGCTCCGGCATGTAGCTTCCATTCAACATGTCTGCTATTTCTCCCACTAGCCCCTCTATTCCATAGCACGTCAGTTCTCTACTTTTTGTTATTCCTCCTTTTTCTCTCAAAAATTTACTCGCCTTTTCACTCTCTTTGCTATCACATAGACGATACTTTTCACTTTCCCAGATGTAATACATTGGCGTTGCGCCGTACTTATTCAGTTGATTAACTTCAGCTCCAGCCTTTACTAGCTCTTTTATTATTTCAACTCCTCCTATTTTGCATGCAGAGTGCAGTGGCGTACATCCACTGATATATTGAGTGGCATTTACTTCCGCTCCTTCCCTTAGCAGCACTTTTACATTTTCTAAGCTTTTCGCAAATACTGCACAGTGCAGAGGTGTATAACCATTTTTATCTCTTGCATTTACCTCTGCTCCTTTTTTTATTAATAATCTCACTGTTTTGTAATCAGAGATTTCTACTGCTTGATGCAAGATCGTCTCTCCTTCTTCATTTCTTTTATTAATATCGTTACTTGATACTTCTTTAAAAAACTTACTCTTGCTAAAACTCATTTCATACCTCACAAAATTAGCTTTTCTAGCGCCAGACAAATTTCTTATATTTACCTGCTGCTATTCAAGTCATGTCCGTTTTAGCATGAGAAAGCAAGTCTTTTTCTTTTAGATCAAGGTTGCGAAAAATCTAGTGAAGGCGGGTGTTTCTACTGATGTTATTTTGCGAGCAAGTGGCCTAACTGCCGATGAGTGTGAAAATTGAATTGTGTTTAAGATACAAGTAAAAATAGTCAATATATTAACCATTCTAAATCCTTGTTTAGCTAACTCAACTGAAGCATTTTCATAAAGTTTTGCTGCTAATTCGTGTTGTTTGATAAACTTCAAATTTAATGCTTTTAAAATTGATGCTGAAAACACATATTGCTAATGCTAGCAGAGGAGCTAGTTGGTAAAATCGCCACAGCCGTCAGTACTCCCGATTACTTTTCCTGATAATGTGATAGTATTCGCAAGTATTATCATATATTACAAAAAAATCAGTTAGCATTTCTGTTTATTAAAATTATGCAATAAAGCTGCATTTTATATAACACTTCTCAAATTATTTCTACTAAATATTTATGAATATGGTTAAACAGTAGATAGAAGAAACCTTTTCTATTATTGATCTTTTGTACAGTAAAGTTATCTCATAAAATATTAAATTTGGAGTTTTATGGATCACAGACTAAGAGCTTATTTGCTTGGAGTTACCTGGTTTATACTCAGTTTACTTAGTAGTGTAGTTAATGATACTATATCAAAGTGTCTCGGTTTACACCTTCAAAGTTTTAAGATAATCTTTTTCCGTTTTTTATTTAGCACTATTACTCTTATACCTTTTATATTTTACTATGGAATAGGAGTTTGTAAAACAAGTCGAATATCTATTCAAATAACTAGAGGTGCATTGTTGTTTTGTGGAATGACCTTATGGACCTATGGGTTGACTATTTGCCCAATAGTAACTGCAACAATTATAGGTTTCTCAATACCATTATTTGTTATGCTTCTTGCAATTCCTTTTCTGGAAGAAAATATAATTTGGCAAAGATGGGTAGTAGCTGTCATTGGTTTTATTGGTATTGCTATTACTACTAAAGCTTATAGTGAGGATTTTAATCCTAAAATTCTTATTTTTATTGTATCCGCATTAATCTTCGCTATACTAGATGTACTTAATAAGAAGCTTGTAATGAAGGAGACAATAATAAGTATATTATTTTACTCAGCTCTAACAACAACAATTTTTTCCACTCCATCTTTGTTATTTTATTGGCATATGCCTTCCTTGTTGGAGTTAGTATTACTGCTGATTTTAGGAATAAGTTCAAACCTAATTCTGTTCTTCATGTTAAAAGCTTTTGCTCTTACTGATGCTACTGCACTTGCACCTTATAGATACATAGAGCTAATAATTTCTGCAATAGTAGCATACGTTATATTTAATGAATTACCTGATAAAAGTGCTTTATATGGTACTTTGATATTAATACCATCAACCTTATTTATAGCTTATTCGGAAGGTAAGGCAATTAAGAAAAATAATGTAACAACAAAAGTTTATAATTGTTAATGGTATTTATTTTAGATGCTAAGCTATATTTTTAAGGTGATAATAAAATGCACATAACTATTATAGGAGTAGGGTATGTAGGCTTAGTATCTGGTACAATGTTATCGGAGCAGGGCCATAAAGTTGATTGCATTGACATAAATACTGAGAAGATTGAACTTTTGAAATCAGGGAAAATTCCCTTATATGAACCTGGATTAGCAGATTATTTAGAGAATAATATAAAGTCACAAAGGATAAGATTTTTTGATTCGTATTCTCAAATAAATCCCAATACAGAAGTAGTATTTGTAATTTCTTAGTGGATGCGATGTCGAATCCACGGAATCAAAATCATCATTTGTAATAATGACAAAATCCTCTATTTCACCCTCAAACTCTCCACTACTTTTGATCTTTAAATAAGCAATGAGATATTTTATTAAGCCAAACGCACCATCCTTTCCCGGTGTTAATAAGTCACCTATGCTGATCTTTTTGTGCCTACCCTGCCTGTGCTTGACTTGTATGAATCTATGTACTATTTTCCCATCTTGTTCATACCGAAGAACAATATCATCAAAATCCTTAGCTGATTTTTTCTCTGTGAATAGGCGGAAAGAATACTCTCTATCTACTGCATGTTTAGGAAACAGCATTAGCCATCTCGCATGATACATAATACCATGAAAGGTGCGCTTAACCGCCAAGCAGGATAATCTTACAGGCACCTCACTCTAATCTCTCACTCAAAATTGAATTCACAACATCAGGGCTGGCTTTTCCCTTGGTGAATTTCATGACTTCACCAACAAAGAAACCATATAATTTTGTTTTACCGCTTTTGTATTTTTGAACTTTATCTTGGTTGCTATTGATGATTGTGTCGATAACTTCTGATATTTGACCTCTATCGGTTATTTGCTTTAGGTCCTGCTCTTCTATGATGAGAGATGCAGGTTTGCCAGTTTCAAACATAATATCAAAAACTTGTTTACCAAGTTTAGCAGAGATTGTTCCATCAACGATAAAATCTAAGAGTTCGGACAAAGCATTTGCTTTGATTGGGGAGCTCACAATATCAATATTTGCTTTATTTAAACGACCGAAAAGCTCTTCAGTTAACCAGGTGACCGCGAGCTTTGAATCATGTTTTTTTATCAATTCCTCAAAGTAATCAGCAATCGCCTTATCGGAAGTAATGACGTTTGCATCGTATTCGTTGATACCTAATTTTTCAATGTATCGCTGCTTTTTCTGCTCTGGCAACTCAGGTAAAGATGATTTAATAGAATCGATTTTATCCTGGCTTACCTCAACAGGTAATAAATCAGGCTCAGGGAAGTATCTATAGTCGCTTGCATCTTCTTTGTTTCGCATCACTTTTGTTTTCAAAAGTGAAAAGATCGATTGTGAATTGAGTGAATTTTTTGATGATATGGAGAATAGACTGGCCAATGCTCACTTGGTAATTAGCAGAGCAGGAGCAACTTCAATAGCAGAGATCACTCTTGCTAGGCGTTCTGCTATATATATTCCTTACCCTTACTCAAAAGATAATCACCAATTTTATAACGCAAAATATATTGAAGACTCGAGAGCAGCTATAATAGTTGAGCAGAATAGTGAAGCAAAAAAAAATCTAACAGAGGTACTATTTGATCTATTAAATAATTCTCAAAAATTGCGTGATATGACCAATAGTACAGAAAAAACAGGGATAAAGAATGGGACTACTGAGTTTGTTAAGGTGATTGTTCACAGGTTTAGTTGATGGCTGCTTGCTTTTTCTTCAAACACGTCCCAAAGATCCTTTTCTAGCGATATATTATACAATTTATTGATATAAACTACTCCCGTGGGTGAAGTTGTGTTAATTTCGAGCAGGAAGTCATCTATAATATCAATACCAACAAATATTAGCCCTCTTTTCTTTAATTCAGGACCAATTTTGTTACATATTTCATTGTTTCTATCGTTCATTTGAGCGGGCTCAAAACTTGCTCCAAGTCGCATGTTTGTTCTGATCTCTCCACTGATTTTTGGAATTCGTTTCATTACACCAATTGGTTGGCCATAAAGTAGCAATATTCTTTTATCTTTATCTATGTTTTTACAAAATGATTGTGCAATCACAGGGCATTCGTATTTTGCTATCATGAGATCCACTACTACTTGAATACTATTCTCATCTTGTATTCTTATCACATCGTTTCCTCCATAACTATACATTGGCTTCAGAATAATATCTTGATAGTTGTAGTAGAAATCTCTAATCATTGATATATTTTCAGTAATCAAAGTTGGCGGAATTAGCTCTGGAAATAATGAAGTTATCAATTTTTCAGGACAATTTCTTATTTCTGTTGGATTGTTAATTACCAATGCGCTGGTTTTTTCTAAGATATATGTTGTTGTAATATAACGCATATCAAAGGGTGGATCCTGTCTGATAAATATGATGTCCATTTCATTCAAGTTGATTGCTACATCCTCTTTAGAGATAAAACTAAAATCATCAACGCTGACTTTCTGAGCCAGAGCAATTAGATGGTTTAGCTTTAGTGCTAAATTGTTAGGAGCATAGACAAAAACTTCGTGCTTCCTCCTTTGTGCTTCCTTTATTAGCACGAATGTAGTGTCAGTTTCAAAATTTATATTTTCATCCATCTGAAAGGCAATTTTCATTTATGTTCTCTACCTATTGTCACAACTGTACAAATGTTATAATTTGAAAGCGATTTTTGCCTAATGGCGTAACTTACTGTACCTGTATCGTACATAACTTACAACTTGTTTTACTCCCTTTACTTTTCTTGCAATTACTATTACAGCTTTTAATTCCGCTTTATTTTGGGCTATACCCATCAAATAAACAACTCTATCAACCGTATTAACGCTATAATTAATTGACTTAATATTTCTTTTTCCCAGGAGTCTTGTTCTTATTTCCGCTGTTATCATGCCATCTACAGTGGTGTCTAGCATGGAAGCCATTTGAATTGGTATTACTCTTATTTCATTTATCACTTCTTTAATTTCTTTTTGCTGCCAAGCTATTTTTTCTGCTGTAAGTTGTTTTTCAGGAGTGTCAACACTTCCAATGAGCAATACTCTTCCTTCACTTACTTTAACCTTTATGGATGAAAATAGCCCATGTTTTAAGAGCCCCTTATTAATTCTGATGACCATAGTCGTATCATCAATGATATTTCCCAAGGATTTGTCCTGCATTGTTATTGCTGTTGCTGTCGCTGTAGCCACCACACCACCTATTATAAGGGTTGTGCAACCACTTTGTGTAATCAAAAAAATTGCGAGTAAGAAGCTTGTTATTAATCTCATTATTGATTTTCATGGTTTAGAGCTTTCATTAAGAAATGTTAATAAGCTTTTTTGATTGTGTAAATACCATAAATTAAGTAAGACTTTAAACCTTGAATATTTTTAATGGAATACCTATAATAGGGTACTGAAAATTTCTTGCGGATATGGCGGAATTGGTAGACGTGCCAGGTTTAAGTCCTGGTGAGCTTGCTCGTGGGGGTTCAAGTCCCTCTATCCGCACTTTAAAGTCATGTAACTTAGGTTTTAAGGGAAAATTTATAATCACTAAATACACTTTTGTTTGTGTAAAAACCTGTTCTTAAGGATTGTGTTTAACTTAAATTCTGGTAAAATGACTCTATTAAGATATGAACTAAAATGTTAATAAATGAATTATGATGTCTAATAATATACCTCAAAATACAGTCGAAGTAAGTAGCGTATATACCTACAAAGAGCTTAGTATAGATAAACTAAAGTATGAGTATGAAATCACAGTTGGTAGTGATTATATAAAACAAAAGGTAAATTCCAGGTTGCAAGAGATAGCAGAAAATGCAAAATCACCTGGATTTAGGGCTGGAAAGATGCCCTATGACCTTGTTGTTGCAAATTATAAAAACGAGGCTTTGGAATATGTGATAAATAATACAATTGATTATTGCTCAAGTGATTTGATGAAAAAAATTGAAGTCAAGTCTCACATTTATCCTAAGGTTGATGTTATATCATTACCAGATCTGGGCAAAGAAAATGAGGAGGGCAATTTTGTATACAAGCTATCTTTTGAGTCGATGCCTGAAGTACCGATGATAGATCTTGACAAAATAAACTTAAAGAAAATTGAAGCAAAGATTGAAGAGGAAGATATAAAAGAATTTATTGATTCTATCAAAACAAAGTTCCCCAATTTTGCCTCTGTTGATGATGCTTCTTATCAAGCGAAAGATGGGGATAAATTGATAATTGATTTTGAAGGGCGGATTAGGAATAAGCTCTTTCAAGGTGGAAGTAGCAAAGATTTTGCCGTTAATTTAGGGTCTGGCACATTTATTAATGGTTTTGAAGATCAATTAACTGGTATGAAAAAGGGAGAAACAAAGAACTTTAAGTTGAAATTTCCTGAAAATTACCAAGCCATTTCCCTTGCAGGACAGGAAGCTGATTTTTCTGTGCGAGTTAATGAGATTCAAATTGCCAAAGATTTTGAAAATGATGATGAAATAGCTAAGAGTATTGGGTTTAAAGATTATTCTTTGCTAATAAATCATGCAAAAAAAATGATTGGTGATCAGTGCACCGAAATGAGAAATCTCTTAATTAAAAAGGAGCTGTTTGATTATTTGGATGCTAATTATAGTTTTGATTTACCCACAGACATAGTAAAACAGGAGCAACAAAGAATGGAAGGAGAATTGGGTGCTCAAAATGATTCTCGTAAAGAAGCTGAAAAACGTGTAAAGCTTGCTATGTTATTTATGAAATTTAGTGCAGAACATAAAATATCATTAACTCAAAATGATGTTTTGAGTGTTATTGTAAATCAATATGTCAGTAAAGATGTGCAATTTGACAGAGTAATTAAGCATTTTGAATCAAATAAACAATTTCAAGAATTAGTTAGAGGGCAAGCGCTTGAGTATAAAGTGACAGATTATATAATAGAAAAAGTTAGTAAAGAAGAGCAGATTGTTTCTGTGAAAGAATTAAAGGAATTATTTGATAATATTTAATAGGAAAAGGTATGACTCTTATACCAATTGTAGTTGAACAAACTAGTCGCGGTGAGCGCGCTTATGACATATATTCAAGACTAGTGAAAGAAAGAATAATTTTTGTAACAGGTCCTATTGAAGACAATATGGCCAGTGTAATAGTAGCACAGCTTTTATTTTTAGAATCGGAAAATCCCGATAAAGACATTTGTATGTACATCAACTCACCAGGTGGTGTTGTAACTGCTGGTTTGTCGATCTACGATACAATGCAGTATATAAACCCAGACGTTTCAACTTTATGTATAGGTCAAGCTGCGTCTATGGGTTCTTTATTGCTTGCAGCTGGTACAAAAGGTAAGCGCTACTCTCTACCTCATTCAAGAATTATGATACATCAGCCATCTGGTGGTTATCATGGTCAAGCAACTGATATAGAAATACATACTAATGAAATTTTGCGAGTTAAGAAAAAACTAAATCAAATTTATGAAAAACATACTGGAAATTCACTGAAGAAAATTGAAGGAATGATGGAAAGAGATAAATTCATGGATCCTGAAGAAGCAAGGAAAATTGGCTTAATTGACAGGGTGATAGCTGAGCGTACAGATATTGAAATTGAAAATATTAAAGTTAAACAAAAGGTGGGTTAATCCATGACAGGGTGATAGCTGAGCGTACAGATATTGAAATTGAAAATATTAAAGTTAAACAAAAGGTGGGTTAATGGATAACAATAATGATTTACACTACTGTTCTTTTTGCAACAAGGCGCAAGATGAAGTAGATAAATTGATTACTAACTCTTCGGATGGTTTAAAGGTGTTTATTTGTAATGAGTGCATAGAATTATCCCATAAAGCAATAAGTCAAAAGAAAGATAGATCTTTTAATTCAGATCGTATATCTGATATGAAGCTATTACTAAAGAAACCTGAGGATATAAAAAACTTTCTCAGCAAGCATGTTGTAGGTCAAGAACACGCGCAACACGTTTTATCTGTAGCTATGTATAACCATTGTCAATCCATGGTACAATTTCATGCTATAAGTGATATTGAAATCGAGAAGTCAAATATAATGCTTATTGGTCCCACTGGTTCTGGTAAGACTTTGCTAGCCAAAACACTTGCTAAAGTTTCAGATGTGCCATTTGCTATGGCTGATGCGACAACTTTAACTGAGGCAGGTTATGTGGGTGATGATGTAGAAAGCGTGTTGTCGCGTTTATTACAAGCTGCAAATTATGACGTTGTAAAAGCACAGCGTGGTATAGTGTTTATAGATGAAATAGACAAGATTACAAGAAAATCTGAAAGCACTTCAATAACCCGTGACGTTTCAGGTGAAGGGGTCCAGCAAGCTCTGCTTAAGATTATGGAGGGTACAGTTGCTTATGTTCCGCCACAAGGAGGGCGAAAACACCCGCAACAAGAGTTTATACAAGTGGATACTAGTAACATACTGTTTATTTGTGGAGGAGCTTTTGAAGGCCTCGATAAAATTATTGAAGCGAGAAAAAAGGGAACGTCAGTTGGCTTTGGAGCAGATATAAGTCAGTCTAAAGAGCAAAAGAAAAAGAATGCTTTACATGATGTTCAACCTGAAGATTTAATCAAATTCGGTTTAATACCCGAATTTGTAGGGCGGGTTCCAATAACTGCTGTTTTAGATGAGCTGGATCATGAAGATTTAATACATGTGTTGACAGAGCCAAGGAATGCACTAATAAAACAGTACAAAGCATTGCTTGCGTTTAGCAAAGTAAACCTTGAGTTTTCAGATGAAGCAATATCAGCTATTGCTAAAAAGGCTATAAGCTACAAAACAGGTGCAAGAATGTTACGTGCTATCTTGGAGTCACTTTTGCTTGACATTATGTATACATCTGGAAACGGAGGCTTTAAAGGTAGCACTATAGTAATCACTAAGAAAATGGTAGAATTAGGAAAAGCAACGGTTAATCATAATAACAATGGCAATGTTATAACGGTTAATGATTAATTTGAGGCATATATTATGAACATTGAACGTGCTGTAAGCTCTAGTTTTACTGCATTGCCAGTATTACCTTTAAGAGATGTAGTAATTTTTCCAAATATAATGGTGCCTTTATTCATAGGCAGAGAAAAATCTGTTAATGCACTAGAGTATGCAATAAGTAGTAGTAATCACCAAAATGAGATTTTTCTTGTAGCACAGAAAGATGGCTCTGTTGATAATCCAGAGCCTGAAGATCTTTATGAAGTAGGTGTGTTAGCAAGCATTGTACAACCGTTAATAAAATTACCTGACAATGCAGTAAAAGTTATAATCCGGGGGATAAGAAGGGGAAGAGTTGTAGATCTGTTGTTGCTGTTCCCAGTGCAAAATTTACTACTTTTGGCGTGATTTCAAATTCGTTGTACAGATTTAATAATTCTGACCCATCAGCATCTAAAATTATTCCTTTCAGCGCTCCCATTCGCAAATGCTCTAATGTTATTGCATGTTTGTTCCTCGTCAATTGCAAATGATCGGTTATTACATCTGCCAGCGCTTTAAGTTCACTCTCTGATCCAAATGCCCTTATTCCCTGTACTTCCTCTGGTAACACTACATCATCATGTGGAATATGTGGAATCGTAAATGTTCTTACCTTTCTTTTTCCTCTTTTTCCTACTGTTGCTGGTGCTCCTGGTATTTGTGTTGGTAATAAACTTAATACTCCGTTGTGTTCTTCTATGGTAATATGTCTAAATCTTACTGATCTACTTGGAAACAAATTTAAATTTTCAACACGTCCATAATTTACCGGCAATATATTCATCGCATTTGTTAGTGCCGTCATGCTAAATGCTGTATTTGTAAATGGATTTTGCATTCTTTTTCTCCTTATTAATTTTAGTTAAACTCCCTTGCGGATAATGATCCCTCGTGCTTCAAGTTGCTTTATTGCTTCAGCTTTCTGTTCTTCAGTGATATTTGCTGGCCACACAACTGCATGATCTGCTAGTATTGCACCACGACTAATAATTACTGCTTTGGCATTTTCTGTCGCATTTACATCACTTACTATTGCACCTATTGCTGTTTGTGTGCCGTCTGTTCCAGTGGGATTAAGTACTCTAATAAAACCATCTTCCGTCTTTTTGGCAACTACTGCACCAAGCTTAAGATTTTGACCTTTAGCTACTGTTATTTGGTCTCTTGAATATAGATTTGAAACTTCGTATTTCAGAAGATCCCCAAGGTTATTTTGTTCTGTTATAGTACTCATTTTGCTTTTCCCCTTTATTTTTTACTTTTGTTATACTACGAATATTCTAAATGCCAGATTGTGCACGACTTCTTGCTACCTGCATCATTAAATCTTCTGACGAATTCTGTGGTAATGTGCTTAAAATTTCAGTCTTCATTGTTCGTTCTGCAAGTATCGACATTAATATTTCTTGTGCTTGTTTGCTGCTAACATTCTGCTCTATAAATTCTCCTATTTTCTCTGGCATTCGTGATAAGTTGCATAAACGTATTAATTCAAGAACTTCAGCATGATAACTGTCATTCTTGATTTTATTAGTTATATTATCAGTTTCTAGGTCAGTTCTAGTTTGTTCATTCATAGTAATACTCCTGTTTTTATTAATAGATGAAAGAATTGTAATTCCATCTGCAAAACCAATATCCACAGCGTTCTTGCCAAAATATAGCCCTGCTTCAGTAGATTTGATTGCTTCTATAGAAAGACAGTATCATAACTGGACAAATTTGCTAATCCGCTTGTTTTTTTATGGTTATTATATACAATGTAACTGGTATCTTGAATGACAAGAACCCTCTTGTGAGCTTTTGTTCTCTCAACCGTCTTATTAATATGTGTAGCTAAAATATCACTTTCTTTTACATTCTCATTTTGAAAAAAACGGTATGCTGCTTTTGCTTCTGACCAACTTCCGCATGCCTCATTAATTGAGCTTTCAGGTAAACTTATCAAACTATCAGCAATCTTTACTAATCGGTCAGTTAATCTTTTATCTCCAAATTCATTTTTAGCCCATTCACTACTTTTACTTGCCATTTTACACCCTCAATATTTGCAAACTTTAATATTGTAATATTTTACTTTTTAGTCCATTTATATTTGTGGGTAATAGTAAGGAATGACACCGTCTTGGATGGAAACCAGTGTCAGCTACTTTCATGACACCATCACAAGGTGAAACTGGATTCCAGTGGGCTTTGTTGCATCGCTCAAGTGAAAAGAACTGGCAGTTACTGACAAAATTCATTATAAATAGCCATTTAACTGTTGAAGAAAAAATATGCCACAAAGAATGAGAGTCAGTAACTGCCATGAATATAACAAATTTCTCCAAGAAAGAGGAAGCATTTTTTGTTATATCAATGACGCCATAGAAAATTGGTACGAGAATTGTCCAAAAATGCAGGGCGGCAACTATATTTATAGTGATAAAGTTGTGATTTTGGTGCATATAATCGTCAGTTTCTTTAGAATTGGTTTAAGACAAACAGTCGGGTTTATAAAAGGGTATTTGCAACAAATAGGAAGAGATTTGGCAGTTATCAGCTATTCACAAGCATCAAGAAGGTTTAAGAAACTTAATATTAAGATAAATGATTGCAGAAAATAATATGGAAGATATCGAAATTGCTATAGACAGTACAGGAATTAGTATATACAACAACACTCCTGGTCACAGCAAGGAAAATAGCACTGACAGAAAATATCGTGGCTATGAGCAAACGAGAAAATTGCACGTAATGTTGAATATAAACAACAAAAAAGCCATAGCTGTAAAATACAGTAACGGTGTCTACTCTGATCACTATGGAGCTTGTGATTTGCTAAAAGAAGTTGATTTTCAGCATGCCATAAAAGCACTATATGCAGATAGAGCATGTGATAGGCACAAGTTTTATAAGTTGTGTAACGAATATGATATAAAGACAAAAATTCCACCAATAAACAATGCGGCAGAACATCCAGAAATAGATTATATGTCTGACAGGAATGCTGCTATTAGGTTAATAAAATTATACGGTGAAGATGGCATGAAAGAATGGAAAAAAGAAGTAAATTATGGGAAAAGATCTTATATTGAAGGGTTTTTCTCAAGATTAAAGCAAATATTCGGATTTAGTTTTAGGAATAAATCTGAGATAAATCGAGAAAAAGAACTGCTAATCAAATGCTATTTGCTTAATAAATTCACTGATATTGGTATGGCTAAATTTGAGATAGTTACATGAATTTACCATAAATCACCATCTCATAAAGTGTGATGCAACAAAGCCCACTGGGATCCAGGAAAGTTTGCTTGTTTACAAGCAAACTAGCATAGAAAGTGGTTACAACGTTTTCGATGAGATTATATGGAAAACTGGATTCCAGTGTCAAGCACTGGAATGACATCACAGGGGCACTGGGATGACACCTTTACGTTTGAGGCAAACTAGCTATAACACTTAACATACTACCTTTGCAAACAAATGTTCATACAGTACGCGCTGGCGTTATTTTCTCTTGATGAATAAACCTCGGTAGAGTATAGTAGCAGTGCGTTTATATAGATTCTAATGAGTAGTTTAGTTTTGATTTATACAACTTTTTCAAATTTTGAAGAAGCTAAAACTATTTCTGAAGAATTGTTAAACGAGAAATTAATTGTATGTGTAAATATATTTCCCGAAGTGAATTCTCTGTATTTATGGGAAGGTAAAATTAGTAATAGTTGTGAAGTAGTAGCAATTATGAAAAGCAAAAATGATCAAGTTGATAAAATTGTAGAAAAAATTGAAGCAATGCATTCTTATGATCAGCCAGCTATTGCTGTGATGCCCATAGAAAAAGCAAATAAATCTTTTACTAATTGGGCTAATAGTGTTATTGATGTAAGTAGTATTGGGGTGTAGCCAAGTGGTAAGGCAGCGGTTTTTGATACCGCCACGCGAAGGTTCGAATCCTTCCACCCCAGCCATGTTGAAGTGGGTGTGAAATGATATCACTTTTCTATAAATTAAGATTATTGAATTATATATTAGGTAGTCTAAAAGATATAATTGTGAAACTGTTTCTCTTCACAATGTATCTTTACACATTCAGCATTGTGCTCATGTTTCTCAGCAATGGTTTTTGGTATGCTGTAGAATTTTGCTCTTTCAAAAATGCGTTTTACCGTTTGTTTCAATATTGCAAGTGGTATTATGAAAATAGGGAAGATCTCGGTTACGGAATTTCTATTCGAATATTAGTGGCGTTTCTTACTCCGCATTTTCTCTATAAATTATTACTTGGCACAGGCTGGAAGTCCTTTTTAAAGGAAAAGATAATACAGATACTCAACACAAGAAGAAAAAAGGGTAGTGAGTTCAGTAACAGTAGCAAACCAAGTGGCAGTAGTTATAGTGATAAGAATAATTACAGCAATAACAGTGGTAACAATGAGCGTCAAGCTCAAGATGCAAAGCGAAAAGTAAACATGATAAAGCAGCTATTAATCAAAGATATAGAGGCAACTATAGATAGGAGATTGAATTATATTTTTTTCGGTAAAAGGAGTAAACCTCATTAAGTATATAAAAAGGCTTTATCTAGTAAGGCTTTTTAAGGTTGGCTGTATTTTATTTTTTACGTATACCGGATCACAATCAGCCAATATACATGTGTGCACAAAATCTTGACTAAAGTCTGATAACCAAGAAATTGCCTTACGTTTTTCTACCAAGCTTTCTGTTTTTTTGCAGTGACTTGCTGCATCAATCATTGCCTGCGCTATTACTGATTTCCACAGCAAATAATACCTTTGTATATCATCTGACGTACTATTTGTTTCATAGTGGTTAAAAAATTCTTTAAAATTGAAGTTGTTTGACATAATGATACCTCTTTGGATTGAAATTTGAAATGATTTGAGTTTATGTCGCCACAGCAGATTCCGCTAACAAGCAGCGGGATAACGAATTACTTAACCGTCATTACACCGTCATACCGCGATTCATTCGCGGTATCTCAGCCGCTAACAAGAGATCCCGCTAACAAGCAGCGGGATGACGAATTACTTAACCATCATTACACCGTCATACCGCGATTCATTCGCGGTTTCTCTTAGCCGCTAACAAGTAGCGGGATGACGAGCTTATCGTCATGCCACTGCGAACCGTCATACCGCCACGAACCGTCATACCGCCGCGGTATCTCATCAGCTAACAAGCAGCGGGATGACGGTTGTCGTTTAGCCATAAACATTAAGAAATTTACCAAATAAAAAAAAGGCAAAAGAAGCCCTGGGGTTATTATCCGCTTTAAAATATTGGCGTTTTTTATGTTTTAAACGCTTGACAAGCGAGATTCAGCCGCTTTTAATTGCAACTAACTTACGCTGCAAATGTTTAAGAAATTTACTAAGCAGAAAAAAAGACAAAGAATCCCCAAGTTAGCTAGTCTTTTACTATCTCTGTCGAGTATTGGCATTTTTTGATGTCTTGTAACGCTTTATAAGCGCGTTCAGCTTATTTAGATAAAAATCTAGATGTAGATGAAGTTTTGTAAAGACATACAGTATCTATATACTGCAAAAAATTTAACATAAGACGCCGATACATTAAGTAATCCTTACCTTTTAATCTGCAGATTGGCGAAAGCAAATACAATAGCTTCAGTTTCATGATAAGGGGGCTGGCGAGGTTTGTCAAGGAAGTTTTTTTGTTTCTGCGGGCTACCTGGTTTTTCTACCGAAATTTTGAAAAATGTAATCTACTCCTATATTCAAATATATCAAGCAGTAATTCAAAATCAGCCATTGCGCCTTTTGCGTTATTATACGCGAGATTGAGCAGCTCTTTGTCCTGATATAAATCAGCAAATTTAAATTCCATACATCTTGATTGTTTTGTGCCTAAAATATCTCCACTGCCTCTTAGCATCATATCCCTTTCAGCAATGTAAAATCCATCTTGTGACTCACACATGATCTTTAACTTTGAAGATGAGCTTTTACTTAAATTATCGTATAATAATACACAAAAAGATGGCTTGTTTCCTCGCCCTACTCTGCCTCTTAACTGATGCAATTGTGATAACCCAAATTGCTCTGCATTTTCTATAATCATGATGGTTGCATCTGGCACATCTATACCAACTTCTATCACAGTGGTTGCAACAAGCAGAGAAAATTCATTCCTTTTGAAGGAAAACATAACTTGATCTTTCTGCTCCTGAGTCAATTTTCCGTGTATTATCCCGACTTTATCAAGAAATGTTTTTTGTAATTCCTGAAAACGCATCTCTGCTGCAGCAATATTGGTCTCTTCGTTTTCTTCTATATATGGACAAATCCAATATGCTTTTTCGCCCCTGTTTATAGCACCTTTTAGCTTTTCAATAACATCTGGCACCCTACTAATGTTCATAGTTACAGTTTTTATTGGCAATCTGGATTTTGGTTTTTCTTTCAAAATTGAACATTCAACGTCACCATACATAGCTTGCTGCAAAGTTCTTGGAATGGGAGTTGCAGTAACGAAAAGTATATCGGCATTTTCTCCTTTTCCTACCAAGCGATTTCTCTGCATCACTCCAAATCGCTGTTGCTCGTCTATGACTGCAAGCCCTAAATTTTTAAATGTAACGTTAGCTTGAAATAGTGCATGAGTGCCAATCACTATATTTAAAACACCACTTGCAAGTTCGTTCATGATAATCTTTCTTTCCTTGCGCGAAGTTTTACCAGTAAGCAGCGCAACTTTTATATCGGTACAGGATAAAACTTCCTCAATCCAATTATAATGTTGCTCCGCCAAGATAGTAGTCGGTGCCATTAGAGCTGCCTGCATGTTGTTTTCTACCACATTTATCATTGCAAAAAGTGCAACTACGGTTTTGCCACTACCAACATCACCTTGCAGCAAGCTTATCATGCGATACTTGGATTTTTGTCTCTCTGAGATCTCATCTATTGCACGAGTTTGATCATTTGTTAATTGAAACGACAATTCATTTAAAACTTGCTCTTTGTATTTACTCAATATTATAAATTCTCTTCCCCTTTCTTTCACATGATTTTTTCTTGCAAGTTTCAGCGCTAGCTGATACGCAAACAATTCATCATAAGCAAGCCTTTTTCTACAAACCTCAGCTTCCACCAATGAGCTTGGTCTGTGCAACTTTATGATGCTTTCCCTCCAACTTAACCATTTTTTTTGCTTGATTAATGTATCATCTATCCACTCTGGTAAATCAGGCAATTCCTTTAGATTAGAGCTTATTATGTTCCCAATGCGCTTATTGGTAATGCCACGGCATAATTGGTAAACTGGCTCTATGCAAGCTATTTTTTTAAATTGGTTGATGTCAAGCGACACGTAATCTGGATGAGTAATTTGCCAATGTTCAGCAAAATTTTCGAGTTTGCCACTGATGATCACATTCGCTCCAATTGGAAATAGTTTATATAAATACTTAACTGAGTAATTAAAAAAGACTATGAATATATACTGACTCTCACTTTCAACGACTATTTTATATGGTCTACCTCTAAAAGTGGGCGACTGATGCTCATAAACTTTTGCAATGAAAGTTGTAAATTCTCCAACTCGAGCATCAGATAGTAACTTGCTTCTATTCACATAACTAAGTGGCTTATAAAACAGCAGATCCACCACCTTGTCCCCACCACAAAGTTTAGGCAATATTGCGGAATGGAACTTAGGTATATTCTCCAGCCTGCTATTTAGAAAAATCTGATTGCTCATTGAGATTCATACATGTGTAAAACTGTTATAGAGCCTTTTTAAAATCTTGTCACCTTATGGTCAGGTATGCACTATAGCTAGCACAGCTCTCTAACGTTATACCGCGATTCATTCGCGGTATCTCAGCCACTAACACGTAACGGAATGACGAATTTGTTGTTTTTAAAATCATCGGTAAGCCTAAGTTACCCCTAACTATATTTGCTATCATAGGGCTTATAGTAGGTATTTTATTAACTTATTAATCATTTTTATGTATTATTATACTATCAGCAGTCTATATCAAGGTATTCATAATGAGTAGCTCTATATCAGAAGAAAAGGAAAATCCAGTAGTTACATTAAGAGCTCAAGCAGAAAAGTTTGGTTTTAGCAAGTTAAGAGCTGGTAAAGACAATGCTGAAGCGAATTCTGGTAATACAGCGTTCTTAGATTTTCAGAGAATGGATTTTGTTATTAACGGCAAAAGTATAAGTAGAGATTTGATTGCCGAGCTATACAAAGAACATGATAGTTTACTGCCAAAAAGTGAAGGTAAAAATGAAGACTACCGCCCATTTGCAAGAAAAGTTTTTAAGGAGATGTTCAAATACGCTAAGGCAGAAGTTCCAAGTGACTCTATCTTGGAAGAATTAGTTATCAATTGTAATCAAGCAGGATATGAAGCTGGTGTACATATAGAGTTTCAAGGTGCACTTAGCCAGCATTCATTCATAATAGAAAGACCTGAAAAAGTGATAAGTATTGACTGTGTTAGCCAAAATAATGTGAGTGTTAAATCTGATATGACATTACCAATATTTTTCCAAAGGAGTGACGGTACATTCGGTGACAAGGTGTGTGATCTATCCAGCTCACTAGAATTCACGCTTAAGTCTCAAGATGATAAAAATGTAACATACACAAATGGTAACTTGTCACTTACTGTTCCTGAGAGACTGAAGGACTATAATATAGGTGATAAAAGCTTATTTGACATTATAAAAGAATACTTTCAGAAATTGTGCGAGAGGCTTGGATTTTTTAAAATAAAAATAGAGCATGGTTTAGGCGATCCACTAGAAGTAAGCGACCATCTGGAAAATATGGAACCCCCTATTCGTAGTAATGAGCACGGCCTGAATTAAAATATCTTGAGCTTGTTTGCACAATCAATCACTTCAGCATTTAGAAATTGTTTTTTAAACCAGGTATACTGACGTTTCGCGTAGTGTCTTGTGTTTGTTTGAGCAATTTGTATCGCTTCGTCTAAAGTAATCTCACCTTTCAAGTACTTTATAATTTCTGGCACTCCGTGTGCTTTCATAGCTGGCAAATGTGGGGCTAGGTTCATGCTAAGTAGCTTTTTTACTTCGTCAATTGCTCCATTTTCAATCATTGTAATGAAACGAGAATTTATTTTTCGGTATACATCTTCACGTTTAGGCAGAATTGTATATATCTTAAAATTATTGAATAAAGGAGGCTGTCTATTCTCTTGCCATACAAAAATTGACTTGCCAGTTTCAGTGATAACTTCAAGTGCCCTTGAAAGGCGGTGCGAGTCATTCATGAACACTTTACCTTGAATCCTTGGATCTTTGCTTAGCGCTAATTTGTAAAACTCCTCTTTACTTAAATTTTTCCTGAGCTCACTTACGTTTTTTCTCACTTTCTGACTTATTTGTGGCATTGATGATAAGCCTTTGATTAAACTGCTGATGTAAAGCCCGCTTCCTCCAGTGATGATAGGTATTTGAGCATTTTCTAATGCGTGATTAACTTCTTTTTCTAAATCTTCTAACCATAGACCCACGGAATAATTTGCTTTTGCTGAAACATAACCATATAGTTTATAAAATACTTCTTGCTTTGGTGGTTGAGCAGTAATTATGGGAATTTCTTCATATACCTGCTTTGAATCACAATTTATCATACTAATATTTCCATATTTTTCTATCAGGTTATCGCATAATTCTGATTTACCTGAGGCCGTAATTCCTGTAATAATTACTATATTATTTTTCATTTATATTAATTTAATTAACATATGATAAAGTGTAGTAAAAGTTTGGATTCTACAATCTAAAGTTTGGAGATTTTTATGGCAGAAAACAACGACAATAATTCATTTACTAAGCGTTTCACAAACAGGACTCCTGGCGGTACAGGGGAAGGTTTTTCCAGTAAGTATTCGTCTCAAAACACCAAAGAACGGGCATTAGGGGAAAAAGGAAAAATTTCTGAATTAGCAGGCAAAAAAACCGAATCCAAGGAAGCTTTTTCTGAAAGTGGCGGCATAAAAAGTAAAAGCAGAACTGTCAATGAAAGATCTTTTGCTGATGCAACAAAAAGAAGTAGGTCAGATCTTGTATACTTAGTCCGTGGTAAAGATCGTGGAAAATCAGCGTGGCATTGTGTTAGTTGATAAAGAGAAAAGAGAAATGTTTCTAGCAAAAAGCAGAACTGGCTCTGTAGATGTTGCAGACTATGGAGAGATTTTGTATTCAGGATGGGGAGAGGATCCACCACAGGCAATAATTGATAAAGTCAATGAAGAGTTTGGGTTGTAGCAAATCTGCATAACAAATGGTAAGCTGCGTTGCATTACGTTTACAAAAACTAGCAGTTACTATATAAGATACAGTGCAACAAAACTGATCTAGTTGTTATGAATAAGTTTTTAGCTATATGGTATCTAAAATAATAAATGCAATACAGAACAATTTATTAGTGTGTTTTCCAACAGAAACAGTGTATGCTCTTGCTTGTAATGCACTAGATAATGAATCTATAGGAAAAATATATCAGATAAAGAAACGCTCTCAAAATAAACCACTGTCTATATTTGTTAGTGATATTTACAATTTGACAAAAATAGCAAAGGTAAAGGAAAGATATATTGATTTAATAAACCACTTTTCTCCTGGACCAATTACCTATATTTTACCACTTAAAAACAACAACATATTGCCAAACGAATTCTTTAAAGATAGTATAGGTATCAGAATTCCTGAGCATCCTATTGCAATTTCAATACTAAACAAACTGAAAGTTCCAATAGTTGCAACTAGTATAAATATTTCAGGAGAAAAAAGTGTATGTAAGGCAGACGATATACCACAATCCATTAAGCAACATTTATCTGCAGTGATTGAAGATGACGAATTAGTTTCTGGTATAGAATCTACTATTATTGACTTAACCGAAGATAAGATTAAGGTTTTAAGGGAAGGTGCAATTTTATTACAAACAGTAAACAATGCATTTTCAAACTAAGATCTATAGGAGAAAGAATGAAAAAAGTAATAGGTCACAACCAGGCCAAAAAAAAATTAATGAACAACTTATCTGTTCAGTCTTGGCTGATCTGTGGTAAAAAAGGTATAGGAAAAGCAACACTTGCAAAATCCTTCTCCAATTGGTTACTCATAAAAAGCTATAATGAAGTAGCATTGGACTTACACATTGTTGAAGGTGATACTATCGGAATAGAAAAAGTCAGAGAAATGAAAAACTTTCTACACTTAAGTCCCATTCAATCAGAACACAAAATAGCTATAATAGATAGCTTAGAGGCAATGACTAATAACGCTAAAAACAATATTGAAGAAGCAATATTGAAAATATTAGAAGAGCCGCCAAAAAATTCTAAGATATTTATAATTAGCCATAAGCCATATGATATACAAACCACTATCTTGTGTAGGTGCTTTCAGCTGAATTTACTCCCATTAACTTATGATGAAACAAAGCAAGTTGTTTCATCTCAATGTAAATTTGATGATCAAATATTTGATGAAATCATTACTTTATTTCCTGGAATGCCAGGAATGATAATAAATGCAATAAGTAGTGATGCTTATGAAGCATACAAGTGCTTTTATAAATTTCTTCATGATTTAAAGAATCCCAATATGATTAATAAAGTAATTAATAGCGAAATCGAACTAGAACTAGCATCATATATAATTCAGGCCTTCATTTTAGAAAGCATAAAGAGAGAGGTAAATGATGTTGAAATTCTGCTAAGTCAGTGGAAAAAAATAGATGAACTTTTTGTTGTTGCTAAGCAACTCCACTTAGATAAAAAGCATGTTTTAGCTAATGTAGTTAATATCATGACATAAGTTTACAAAGTATAATACTTTTAACATAAATTCATGATAAAATCCTGTTAATTTAATACTTGAAGTATATAATTTGACTGATAATAAATTAACTGTATGGCAATCAATAGAAGTTTTGACGAAAGCTATACTGAATATGCAGAAAGAATTGAGTTCAATCAAGAATATAGCTTTAGACCAGGACGTCACCTTAGAAAAAGGAAAGGAGTTATTAAGTGGCATCTATGAGGCAAATTTTAAGCTAAACAAGGCAATCAATATAGCCACTTTGCCAAAAATTGGCTATCATATGCTAAATGGTGAGTTTGTTGTACGTAATCATATCACGGAAGAGGAAGTAAGGATTCCTAGAGATTTTCATTACCTTAAAGTCGTAAAATCCGATCATGATAATTATAAATTAACGTTTTGTAATTTTTTAGGTAATGAGTTTTTTGAATATAAAAAGTATGATCCACAATATTCTGGCGTTTCAGATGAATATAAGTTTGTGGATTTTGGTAGTGTAAAAAAGACTCATAATCTAAAATTTAAGGAATACGTTGGTCATGCACCTAAATTTTTTGCTGCAGAAGGGCCTATTGAGCCTGGATCCCAAAACCATGTAATTGATCTATTTGAGCTAGTCAAAAGTGGTAAAGGTAGAAAAGTGGGAACCTTTGCTGATGAATTTGGTTATTTTGATGATCAAAATAAATTACATTATTATAATTATCACAAAAGTGTAGAAAGTAATACTTATGATCCTGAAAATTTCAGTGTAAAAATGATAAATATAGATGTGAGCAAAATCGATAAATTCTACCTCATTGCAGAACAAGGTGATATAATCATTCATCCTATTTGGGAAAATTTAGACATATTTTAAAGTTTTTTTTAGAGTATCTAAGCTTATTGTTATTATAATGATCCTATTAGGTCTGGTAGTATTGTGTTAGGGAAGATAAATTGCTTGAATCAGTAAAAAACAAAAGTTATTTCAGTAAAGCAGTCGAATGGTACTGCCATAGGTATCTGTTTTGTGTAGCAGAAAGATCTTGGATGGCATTAATAGTATCGCTTCTCCTAGTATGCTTATGTTTATTAACATTAAACATATACCTGTTATTTCCTGTTAAAAAAGATTTAAATTTTGTGAAGTATATGAACCACACAGAAGATGAGTTCTCTGCAATGCATAAGCTTAGTTTCAGTAAAAAGGAAGATGAATACACTTCCACAGCGAGGTACTTAATAAGTAAATACATTGAAGTATACGAGTCCATTAAGACCGTTGAACCGAAGTACCAAGAAAATTTTATAAGAAACAATTCTCTACATAAAATCCATCAAGGCTTTCAGGAAAAAACGAATAATGAAGCTGTTTCATCCAAAAGAAAAATTACCAACATAAACGTAATAACATTATCTATTGACCGATCGACCAAGGCCTAGTTACATTTGCTGGAAATGCTACTGTAGTTTTTACAACCGAGCAAAATAAGGAGGATACTGTGGAGATTAGCTTCACTTTGTCGAATATAAAAGCAACTCTGGCTGGTATAATACCATTTAAATTTATTGTTAATGGTTATAAATACAGATTTTAAAATATTACTTGGTAGCTAAAAAAAATAACCAAAGTGCATGTAGCAGTAATAACTGGAGGTAAAACTAGAAGAATTGGTGTTTTTTTAATAAAGTAATTCTGAGAAGGTTTTAAGAAAAAGGCGTTGTAAATTATCGGTAAAAAGTACAGAGCGTTGAGTATAGTACTAACAATTAACACTAGAGTTACAAACACAGAAAGTATTACATTGCCAGAGTTGAAAACAGCTTGAAAAATGAGAAATTTACCCCAAAAAGTCGGAGCGGGCGGCACCCCTATCATAGACAACGCACCTATAGCAAATGCTGTCATGCTAATTGGCATACTGCGTCCTATACCGTAAATCTTATCTATATACTTCTCACCTGCTCTTGTTATTATTGCTCCTGCAACGAAAAACAAAGTGATTTTTGCAAATGCGTGGCAAACTAATTGGAAAATTGCAACCCTCATGCTGAGCTCACTAAAAATTGAAGCGAATAATATAATATACGACAATTGAGAGATGGTAGAGTAAGCAAGCAATTTTTTTAATTCTTTTTGCTTTAATGCAATCAATGATGCAGTAATAATAGTAAATCCAGCAGCGTACGGAAGCCACCCTCCAGCAAACCAACTTTGCTGCGCAAAACGTTGCATGTTACCGATACCGAAAGTGTATAATATAACTTTTATGATGATGAAAACTCCGGATTTCACAACAGCAACAGCATGCAGTAGTGCGCTTACAGGAGTTGGTGCAACCATTACTTTTGGTAACCAAAAATGCATTGGCATTAATGCAGCTTTTCCTATTCCGTAAATCAGCATAGCAAAACACACTGCAATGAAAGTGATGAGTGAAGTATCAAATTTGAATATTCTACCACTTACAAAGTCTAAAGTATGAAATTCATTATATGAAAGGCCTATTGCAGGAAAAAACAATACCAAAGAAGAGAAAAATAGCACGCCAAAGTAATAGCGCCCTGCAATCATTGATTCATTTGTTGAGTTGTAAGTAACCAGAGGGTATGTAATAATAGTTAGAAGCTCATAAAAGACAAATGTAGTGAGCAAATCTCCAGAAAAAGCAATAAACATTGCACAGCTAATTGATATTGAAAAAAAGCATAGAAAACTTGAGTGATTGCTATCAGCATAGTTATTCTGCATATAACATATTGCATATATACTGGTCAGCACCCATAAAAACGATATTAATAAACTGAATATTACTCCGGTAGACTCTAGCTTTAAACTAATGTGCAAATTATTACCAAAATCCATTAGGATAAATTGAGAATGATCACCATACACCCAATATAAAGTGCACAGACACGTATACGTAAACAGAAGTACAGAAGAAGTGACAGTAATACTATTGTTCACTCCGGGCCATTTACCAGTAAAAAAAATAACTAACGCACTTAAAAGTGGAATCAACGCAGTAATTAATAAATAATTCTCAGTAATTGAAAATGGTAAGGAAAGATACATTAAGATATAGTCCATTAAATTTTTTGTTTAGGTAAAGCTAGAATTATACTAAAATCATAGAAAAACTGCTATGTTTTTTTAGTTGTTGCATATGCTATAGCTATACTGCCGCGGTATCTCTAGATCCCGCTAACACGTAGCGGGATGACGAATTTGTCGTTACGTCATACCGCGATTCATTCGCGGTATCTCATCCGCTAACTAGTAGCGGGATGACGAGCTTATCGTCATGCCACCGCGAACCGTCATACCGCCGCGGTATCTCAGCATAGATTCCGCTAACTAGTAGCGGAATGACGGTTTTTCAAATTGTTGTAAGTCGGTTTAGCTATATAGATAGCATAAAGTCAACTGCATAAATTGAAACAATATCTGCTAGACGCAAATTACAACAAATGCAGTAGCGTAATCTCCATCGTCACTCAGAGAAAGATGAATTTTGGAGATGAAATCCTTGCTAACGGTAAGATATGGCTTGCCTCTTACATCATTGTATATTTCTATATCTTTCATTATAATACCCTGACCACTACCTCGTGCTTTAACAAAAGCCTCCTTTGCCGCAAAACGCTTAGCGAAATACCTTGCTCGCATTTCTTGACTATTATACTTTCTACTTAGCTCTATTTCTTTCTCAGTGTAGATTCTATTGAGAAATTTTTCCCCGTATTTTTGTAATATCCTCGATACTCTTGGTATATATACTATGTCAGTGCCGATACCGTGTATCATTTTGTGCTAAAGTGATTTATTGCTTCCTCAATCTGCATTTCCTTTACCTCTCCAGTTGCTCTATTTTTTACTTCAACTATCTTTTCATCTATTGCCTTTTTTCCGACAATTATTTGCCACGGCAAGCCTATCAGATCCATTCTAGAAAATTTTACTCCTACACTTCCTTCCGTGTCATCGTAAAGCACTTCATCGCTCTTCAAAGCTTTGTATATTTTATCTGCAGCCTCCGTTACTTTCGTTTGTAAATTGATTAAACCAATTCTGAAAGGAGCCACCGATTCTGGCCAGATAATTCCTTTATCATCATGAAAAGCTTCTATTATTGCACCGACAAGCCTTGAAACTCCAATGCCATACGAACCCATATGTATATTGACATTTTTTCCATCTTGAGAAGTAACACTTGCCTTCATAGGCTTTGAGTATTTGTCGCCAAAATAAAAAATATGCCCTATTTCAATACCTTTACTAACATTTAACTGCTCTTGTGATATAGGGCAAGTCTCAGGATCATGCATATCATCTGCAACTGCGTATATACTCTTCAAACTTTCAACATCTTCGCTTTCTAGCAACTCAGAAAATTTGTTGTCGTAATATAAAGTGCTTTCACCAGTGTTTGCCAATATATGAAACTCGTGGCTCAAATTTCCTCCAATTGGCCCCGTATCAGCTCGAACTCCAATTGGGGTAAGTCCCATGCGTTTGAAGATTTTTATGTAAGTTTTGTACATCAAATTATATGAATTCAGTGCACCTTCGTAATCTACATCGAAGCTATATGCATCCTTCATCAAAAATTCCCTGCCCCTCATAACGCCATAACGTGGTCTTACCTCATCACGAAACTTCCATTGAATTTGGTATAAACAAAGTGGCAAATCTTTGTAACTTTTTACCATATCTCTAATTAGATCAGTTGCCACCTCCTCGTGCGTTGGACCAAAAAGCATGTCTTCCTCATGCCTATCCCTTATACGTAACATTTCCTTACCGTAATCATCGTAACGCCCTGATTCTCGCCAAAGATTTGCTGGTTGGACACAAGGCATCAACACTTCAATAGCACCGGATTTGTTCATTTCATCTCTGATAATGTCTTCAATATTTTTAAGCACTAAGAGACCAAGTGGTAACCAGGAATAAATGCCAGATGCTATCTGCTTTATTAAACCTGCACGTAAAGAATATTGATGGGAGATAATTTTAGCATGAGCAGGATTTTCCTTTAGAGTTGGTAAGTAATACTTGGATAAACGCATATAATAGATCTGATTGTATTAAACAATCTTAATACAATCAGATCTATAGGTAAACTTATTTTGAAAAAGAAGGGAAGTGTGTGGTGATTTCCTTAACGTACTAATACCGATCCCCTCTCAAATTTAGTAGCCGCTCCACCAAACATTTTACAACGGTCCTTAACAGAAGAAGCTGGTAGCTTTCCTGCTTCATTAGTCACTGTTGTTGCAGGAAGAGCTTCAGGTTTCGTTTTTAAATTAACAGGCTTAGGCGATATCAGTGGTTTATCTGCCTTTGGCGCAGAATGTGAGGGAGTGTTAAATAAACCATACGCGTCAAGTTAAGGAATGTAGAGAGCTTAAAGTAGATACCCTGGTCTTCCTATATCTGTCTTTCAAAGAAAACTTTGACCAGATTATAGTAAGCTTTTTTAGAAAAATTTTTAAATTATTGACAATATTGTTTAATATCAAAAAGAGCTCTCTAACCCGCCTTTTCAATTCAATAAATGCCTTTGTTAAACTGAGCTCCGTGTTCTTTTTTAGTTTTACACAGCCAATCATTCCGTGAAATACGAGAATAGCACATAATTTTGCGTATAGCTCGCACAATACTCTAAATGGATTTGTCTTTCCTTTTAGTTTATCAAGATTGATATGACTTTTATATAGTTTAAATAGTAATTCGATTTGCCATCTTACTCTATAAACCGTCAATATTTGTTCAGCATTAATTTTACTCTCTGGAACATTAGTTATAAATATTGACCAATCTAATAACTTTTGATTCTTTTGAGAAGATGTATATCCATGTGACTTTGCTAATTTATTAGCCTTTCTTCTTCTAGCCATAGACTGTTCTTCAGTTAGCTTTTGACATATAATTCTTACCTTAATTTTTACTTCCTTTCCTAATAATACTTCTTTTTCTGAAGATAATTGACCTTCCAAATACTCCAATAGCTCTATTTTTTGATTTGTTTCTATATCATATATATAGGTATCAGACTTATAACGACTAACAAAATATGCACCTGCTTCATCAATCTGTTTAAAAGAACTAGGCACAAAGTAGCCCAAGTCAAATATTAGCAAATCATTGGCTGATAAACCGTTCAGATAATCCCTATAACCTTGATCCGACCTTATTCCTTCCATAAAATTTAACTTATCTAGCGCTTGATTCAGGTAATCAAAGACTAACTGTAGCTTTATTCCTGATTTGGTATTATTCTCACAATCTCTATAGCTACTGCCATATCCTTTGTACATATCTTCTATGCTACTGGGCAGGCTAATGTAGCTGCTATCCAATAATTTAACGCTTCCAAATTGCTGTAAAATTTTGCAATCAATCTGTAGACTTTTTTTAAATAAACACAAAGCTTCGTTATACATTTTTTTCATGAACTCAACTGCTTCTTATAAAGATACAAGCTTCGCGGAATATGTGATACTGGGCACACATTTTCATAAATTTGATAAGGCTGATCGTAAAAAGCTAATACGTAAATTAATGCTAAGTGGTGCAGAGTTTCATGATACTCTACTGCAGAATAAACTGATAGGTGAAATCTATAATGAGCTACAGCCAGAAGTTCAGCCACAGATAGATAAGCAACTAGAAGAGCTAGAGGAAGCTGGCGAAAATGCTGTGCAAGAAGGAGAATTAATAGATGTTGAGATAGATAATACAACATCGTATATAGAATTTTCTGGGAATAGTAAGGTAGAGGTAGCCAAAATACTGGAAGCAAACAGAAAGTTAGGAAGTAATATCTTAAAAATTGGTAATGATGCAGTTGAAGTTAAAAGTGAGAAGGGAGGTATAAGAAACTATACCGATATTTCAGATGGCAGCTCTATCATGTTAGAATTTCCTACAAGCATTGGTAAGCTAAATATTATATTGTACCAAGAGGCAGATCAGGTGCAAGTGAGAGTAGAAAATAAGGAAATGTGGGCTGAGTTACAAAAAAGAGGCGAAGAAATAGGAAAAAACTGTCTCTTTGGAGGAGTGAAACTTAAAGAAGCGGTAGAAAGAGGTAGTTTCACTAGATGTGGCATATGGAGTGAAAAGCAGAAGGAAGTAAGTGAAAAATTGTTTTCATGGGCAGACAAAGTACGTGAAAATAGTAAAGAAACTTGTAGGGCACTTTAATTTAAAGGTTCCAGAGTCTGGCTATTATATCTGGAGCCTTTGAGCTATAATAGAAAATATTATATGCAAGGTTCTTTTTGTGGAAAAAAGTCTAGATTATAAAGTGGGAGAAAAATTAAAAAGCTGGAGGTTAGAGCGAGGGTACACTCAGAAAGATTTAGCAGAGAAAATTGGTGTAAAATACTGGGTGATATTGCAATATGAGAAAGGGAATCGTAGAGTTCCAATTGAAAGGTTGTATGCTATAACTGAGGCACTATCAATCAGTATTACGGATCTTATTCCTGTATCAAAAAGCTGTCTTGAAGATGAAGAAGAAATATTAAATCTAGTAAGAGAATATAAAAAGATTAACGATCAGGAGTTACGTAAGATGTTTTGTTTGCTAACCAAATTTGTCCAAGTTAGTGAGAAAAGTAGTAGAAAATCGGAAAAAATAAAAATTGCAAAGAGTCTGGTTAAAGCAGGAGTTTCTGTTGATATTGTTGCAAATTAGATGTACTAATTTAAGGCTCTTGTTATTATGAAATATAATACTTTATTTTACTTTGATATTTTTGTTTTAATTGTAATTGGGTTTTATTAGGTGGTAGGTATGTCGAAAAGTAATTTTTTTGTATGGTTGATAGTATCCCTTTTCTATGCATACCAGTATGTGTTACGTGTCATGCCAAACATAATTGCGCCTGTATTAATAACAAAATTTAATATAAGCATTGCAGATTTAGGGCAATTTAATGGTCTCTACTATGTGGGATTTACACTAGTTCATATCCCTGTTGGTCTTTGTTTTGATAGATTCGGTCCAAAAATTGTTTTACCTATTTGTGCTGTCTTGGTGTCTATTGGAACATTACCTCTTGTGTGCTTTGATGAGTGGTATTATTCAGTATTAGGTAGAATAATTGTTGGGATTGGCTCGTCTGCGTCAGTAATAGGAGTATTTAAAGTTGCCAGTATGTATTTTTCGCGAGAAAAATCAGCAAAAATGGCAAGCATATCTGTTATTATAGGGCTATTAGGGGCAATATATGGTGGTCTACCAATAGAACTTTTGCTTGATGAGTTTGGTTGGAATTATGTAATTTATATTCTTTCAGGGTTTGGTTTCTTACTCGCTTTATCTTTATTTTTAGTTATTCCTTACAATGCTTACAACTTTCGAAAAGAAAAAATTAGCATGAAGGATCTAAAAACTGTGCTTTTCAATAAATATATCATTCTAATTAGTTTTTTTGGTGGCTTAATGGTAGGTCCACTAGAAGGTTTTGCTGATGCTTGGACAAAAGCTTTTTTATGTGAGGTATATCAAATGGCCGGTGATCTAGCGTCTTCTGTTATATATGTAGGATTTGCAGCTGGATTGCTCTCTTTTGCTCACATATTAGAAAAATATCCAAATAGACATTATGAAGTTATTATTGTCTGTTCCTTTGCAATGATTGCTAGTTTCCTTTTACTTTTTACACAGGCTGGCGGATTGTATATTGTATTGCCTGCACTTCTTGTTATAGGTTTCGCTTCTGGATATCAAATAGTAACACTGTACAAAGCATTAAGTTATGTAAATAATAACTTAATAGGATTAACTACAGCTGTGTCAAATATGATAGTCATGGTTTTTGGCTATTTTTTTCACACTGGGATCGCAAAAATAATAGATTTGTGTTGGGATAGGACAGTGATACAAGGAAATCCTGTGTATAGTGCTGAATTGCTGATAAAAGCAACATCTATTATTCCTGTATGTTTGCTGATAGCTGTTTTTGGGCTCTTATGGTTAAAAAAGCAGGATAAGCAGTCTTAAAATTGCTTGTGCATCTTAAAATTAAAGCGAGGTTTGATCTATGATGAGTGTTTTAAAAAAATCTGTGGCTCTAAAAATATTTTCCTGAGAAAAAAATATGTGATATATTATTTTCAATGGAATTTACACTTGAATCTCAGAATGGTAAAGAGGGTCTAATATATAGAGACGGTAAGTTATTACTTGATGTTCCTGAGGAGTTAAAAAACTATCAAGATGGCGATAAGAGTTTATTTGATATTATAAGAGAATATTTCGAAAAATTTTGCAAAATATTAGGATTTACGTTTGCAACAAAAATAGAGCACAACTTAGGAAATGAATTGAAAGTAGACAGTCATGGCTATCTGGAAAATGTGGAACCTCCTGTCCGGAGCAATAATCATGCTCATGGTTAAAAAAGTATGCTCTATAAGCTCAATGAGGGGGATGTTCAAAAAAGTGTGTCAAACCGAATTTTTAATTCAACTCAATCTTTAATCTACTAGGGAAAAAAATATCGAGTTGAGATATAGATAATGCCCAATCATGTACAGGCATCGTCCATTTCTCCTCCACCTTTCTTATAGCACAATATACCAGCTTGTACAACCCCAACTATGGATTAAATAAAGAGATAAAAGTGCAGCTAAGAAGAGGAAAACAGGGTAAGCTCGAGTATTTTAGCAATAATTAAGAGGTTACCCATGAAGAAAGATATTTTACTGTTGCGTCGAGGATTTTTGTCGCACAGTCGATGATAATTTTGCTAATATGCTCCTATCAAAAGGCAGAAAACCCACTAGAATACCAGACTTCGGAAATTCTCACCATAATTCTATTATATCATCAATCCCCTTGCAAAAATTTCAAAGCTTTTTACCTACTTTATCTGCCGCTTTATAAATCTGAATTTTCTAAGTTGCCAACATATGACCGATTTATCGCTCTTAAATCACGAGTTTTATGGTATTTAGCATTACTTTTGCAATGGTTCTGTAAACAAGCAAAAATGACCGGTATTTCCTACATAGACACTTCTACAATCGCTGTTTGCCACAAAAAAAGGATCTCCAAGAACAAAGTTTTTGATGGTTTGGCAGAAATTGGTAAGAGCACGTATGGTTGGTTTTTTGGCTTTAAATTGCACTTGGTGATTAACGAAATTGGAATCACTTACTCTAACTAAAGGTAACGTTGATGACAGAAAACCTTTGCCAATTCTTACTAAAAGACTGACCGGACTTTTGTTCGGAGATAAGGGCTATATAAAGAAAGAGCTCTTTGAGAAACTCTTCGATAGAGGCCTAAAACTCGTCACTAAAGTAAAAAAAGGCATGAAAAACGTACTCATTTCACTTAAAGAGAAGATTTTACTAAGGAAAAGATCGATTATTGAGACTGTTTTCGACTCCTTGAAAAACAAATTTGAGATTGAGCACACAAGACACAGATCGCCAACAAATTTCCTAATTCATGTTTTTTCTGTTCTGATTTCCTATTCCATGCAGTCGAAAAAGCCCTCTATTTCTATGCCTTTCTTTGCTGGCTAATCCATAGTTGGGGTGTACAAGGCATTTATGCTGGTGAATGCGCCTTTGGTCTTGGTAAATTTCCTAATTTGCCTGTGTAGCCCCTCGATGGGATTAGTGGTATAAACTAGCCTTCTAACAGGACCTGAATACTTGAAGTAACCAGATAAACTTTCCCAATTGTTCTGCCAAGATTTCACAACTAATGGATACTTTTCGCCCCATTTTTCCTCCAGCTCAAGCAAATAATTTTCTGCAATTTCTTTACTTGTAGCGCGGTATATTTTTTTCAAATCATTCATGAAAACTTTTGCTTGATACGTATTTCAGAGAGTTCCGTATTTGATGCACTACACATAGCTGTACTTCCACATTAGGAAATACGCTATTTATAGCTGCAGGAAAGCTTTTTAGGCCATCGACACAAGCTATCAAAATGTCTTCTATTCCTCTCTCTTTCAAGTCATTTAATACGCCTAACCAGAAGCTAGCTCCCTCGCTTTCTGCTAAGTAAAAACCCAGTACTTCTTTTCTGCCATTTTGGTCTATTCCTAATATGTTATACATGCACTTACACAGCGACCGTCTTCTTTTACCTTAAAAAACATCCCATCCATAAATACTATTGGATACACTGATTGCAGTGGACGGCTACGCCATTCATTGATTATAGGTAGTAATTTATCTGTAATTCCAGATATCTCTGCTGCAGATATTTTATGGTCATAAATTTCTTCCACATATGATGCTATATCTCTGTATCCCACACCACTTGCAAACATGTTCAAGACCTTTGTTTCAAGTTCTGTTGTTTGCCTTTTTTTCACTATCTGTGGTTCAAAACTTCCCTCTCTGTCTCTTGGTGTCAATAGTTCAAATGAACCTGCACTTGTTTTCAAAGTTTTTCCATTCCTTCCGTTTCTACGATTGTTTTCTTCGCTTTCAGTAGATAAATGATGTTCTATTTCACCCTCCAAGCTTGCTTCAAGTAGCCTTTTTACAAATGGCGTTAATGCACCATCTTTTCCCATTAATGGTCTACCTTCTCGTATAGACGACGAGATATTTGTTTCTAATTCTTTATAATCTACCAAACCAGTAGTTCTATCTGCTATTCTTTGACTCATATCAAACCTCCATTTTTATCTCAATTATATTTTACTTCTCGGTTTGACACACTTTTTTTAAACATCCCCCAAATGAGAAGAAATTACCTAATTTAAAAGTTTTACTTGATAATTATGGATTTTCTCAACTGCGCAGGATTCAAAGAAGGCTGGATAATAGACCTACTCAAGTTTAGTATTCGGCTTTGTAGCATTATACAACGCAAAACCCATACACCACATCTACTGCCACTGCGAAATAAAACATAAAACGCAACACAGCTCACCAATAATAACGCACCAACAACACCAGCCGCAATTGGTTGGTTTGATGATTTTTCGTATATAGGGATTTCCTTCACTATAAAAACATGGTTCTATTTCAGCAGATAAAGGGTTGTTCTGTGAGTTTGACTCTTGCTCAATAGTTTGCTCTGGTTTCATATGTAAATTGAAAATCTTTACTATTTATATTAATATACTCATATAATTTAATGTCAGTTTTTGTCACACTGGTTTACGTCAAGACTATTTTTAACCTCTTCAACATCTGTTGGTGCATTAGAAGTCCTTCATATTTTGCAATAGTGGTTTCCTTATAAATCCTTGAGTTTTTTTGCAACAGCTTTTCCTATTCTCTTCGATGTTTTCATCTACTCTTGTTAAACAATGCCATCAAGACCATAAAACTTCTCTAATTGCTCACTCCACAGCATCGGTATTTCTCTCAAATCAACTAATTTCAAATCTCTTGGCTGTCTCCCATTTACTATGTCTTCTTTAATCTTTGGTGCTAAATAGTTCAACCTCAAAATTTGCTGTATACGTCTTGTACCTATATTAATTTTGGCACTCAGCTCTTTCACACTTGAGTATTTTCCCTCTTCTAGTTGCCGTTTCCAGGAATGGGCTCTTACCACTGCTTTCAGTAATGCATTGTTTGTTTTACCTTCTGGTTCTACTACCGTGCATTTATTTCCTTTCTTCTTTATTGGTATAAACTTTTCCTCTGATTCAGAACTCACTTCTATTCCATCTTCCTTAACCATTACTCCCTTTATTAACTTTTTCACTACTTCTTTCTGCTTTCCAAAACTTAAATTTTTCAATTTTTCTTCGGTCTTTTCTTTCCAATTTTCATATAGCTGTTCAGCTTTCTTCATCACTTCTTTTTCCACTTCTCCAGCAACTATTGTTCGGTTCACTGATCCACAATCCTTCCCCCTTAAATGGTTATTGCACACATAATATCGGTACCTTTTATTTTCTTTTTTTGAGTATGTCAGCGTCTTATTTACATCACAGCTCTTGCACTTAATTATTCCCCTAAGTAGCGCTTCTTCATATTTTGCTTTTCTATATGGTTGATTCCTTATCAATTCCTGCGCTTTTTGCCACTTTTCTTCCTCTATTATTGCTTCATGTTTTCCTTCATACTCTTTCTCATAATGCCGTATTTTTCCCATATATATTGGATTTGTTATTATTCTTCTCACCGTGGCTTTTTTAAAGATATCAGACCTTGTTCTGTAACCTTGACTATTTAGCTCCCTTGCCAACTCTGCCATTGACTTCAACTTCACATATCTTTCAAATATATGCTTTACTGTTTTTGCTTCTTTCTCATTTATTATTAATTCCTTATCTTTTACATCATACCCTAGCGGTAAAGTTCCACCCATCCATAGTCCGTGTTCTTTTGATGTTGCTATTTTATTTTTTACTCTTTCCACTATCATCTCTCTTTCTAGTTGTGCTGCTCCTAACAATACCGTTTGTACAAACTTTCCCATTGGCGTATTATTGTCAAATATCTGCGTTACTGCTATAAAATTTACTCGGTGTCTTCTAAAAAATGATGTTACTTCGATGATAGTCTGTCTAGTGTGTACACTACTACACAATCTACTTCTCCTGCCTTTACATCTTCAAATAATTCCTTTATTGCTGGCCTTTCTAAATTCTTTCCTGAGAAGCCTCCATCATCGTACCTTTTGGCCAATGCTACCCAGCCTTCTCTGCTCTTTATGTACTTTTCACATGCTACTCGCTGGGCATCAAGGCTGTTAAACTTTTGTTCTAGTCCGTCTTCATTTGATTTTCTCGTATATATCGCACATCTTACTTCTTTTAGCATTTTCAACTTCCATTTTTATCACGCATTCCAAATAATAAAGGTCCGTTGTAGCTCATTCCCATTATTTTTCCTGCCACTGCTGACAATGATGTATAAAACTCTTCTTTGTAGATTAAACCCTTGTCTGTTACCATTACCGCATGCGTTTCTTTCCCTCTCTCTAATATTAGCTCTGTTCCTGCTACTGGAAGTTTGTCACTACTTATTCTTTTTCCCTTCTCTAGCCGATCTGCCAGATACTCTAGTCTTTTTGCACCTTTTCTTGACATTTCTCCATACGCTTTTTCCTGCATTCTATAAGCTAATCTTGGTATCAGATATTTCTTTGAGTATCTAGGCGCCTCTTCCCCAAATACCTTCTTCCACGTTTTTCTCAGCTCACCCAAAGGTTTTCTCTCTAAATTCATTACCTTCTTTTCTATTTCTTTCTCCATATTTTTAGCCCTTCATAAATAGCTTTTCAATTCTGTCTATTTCTTTCTTCAATATTTCAGTGATCTCCTTACTGTTTTTCGCATAATCCATTGCTGTCATTCCAAATTTATCCGCTTGTTCTATTTCTCCTCCAGCCTTCACTAATTCTTTCACTATCTCTTTTTCGCCTATCATGCATGCAAGGTGCAGCGGTGTGCATTTATTTCCATATTCTTCCGCATTTACATTCCCTCCTGATTTTATCAATTCCCTCACGATTTCTAGACGTTTCTCCGTTACCGCTAGGTGCAGTGCTGTGTATCCTTTTACATCTTTAGCATTCACATTCGCTCCTTTTTCGACTAATAATCTCACTGTTTTTGCGTCTACTGCATAATGTAGTTCCCTTTTCGTCTCTTTCTTTTTAAATGAGCTCTCTAATAGAGATTTCTCTTTCTTACCAAGCTTTATCATAATCTACCCCTACCTTTCTTTAAACCTAAGCCTTCCTTTTCACCACCTCATCTATCATCTCATTTACTTGGCTCATTATCTTGCTTGCTAAATTTTGACATTCCTCCTTTATTAGTGATTTGTCTCTTTTCCTTATTTCTCCTATCTCTATTATTTTTAGCTCCGGCATGTAGCTTCCATTCAACATGTCTGCTATTTCTCCCACTAGCCCCTCTATTCCATAGCACGTCAGTTCTCTACTTTTTGTTATTCCTCCTTTTTCTCTCAAAAATTTACTCGCCTTTTCACTCTCTTTGCTATCACATAGACGATACTTTTCACTTTCCCAGATGTAATACATTGGCGTTGCGCCGTACTTATTCAGTTGATTAACTTCAGCTCCAGCCTTTACTAGCTCTTTTATTATTTCAACTCCTCCTATTTTGCATGCAGAGTGCAGTGGCGTACATCCACTGACATATTGAGTGGCATTTACTTCCGCTCCTTCCCTTAGCAGCACTTTTACATTTTCTAAGCTTTTCGCAAATACTGCACAGTGCAGAGGTGTATAACCATTTTTATCTCTTGCATTTACCTCTGCTCCTTTTTTTATTAATAATCTCACTGTTTTGTAATCAGAGATTTCTACTGCTTGATGCAAGATCGTCTCTCCTTCTTCATTTCTTTTATTAATATCGTTACTTGATACTTCTTTAAAAAACTTACTCTTGCTAAAACTCATTTCATACCTCACAAAATTAGCTTTTCTAGCGCCAGACAAATTTCTTATATTTACCTGCTGCTATTCAAGTCATGTCCGTTTTAGCATGAGAAAGCAAGTCTTTTTCTTTTTATTTCATACACTTTTACCTATTATTAATATAATATATGAGTATCTAAATATAAGTACTTAACTTATTAGAGATATTATTCGACTATCTTTCCAACTTCTGTGCAAATGTCGATGTTCATGCCACTTCAGTACTCCTGGATAAAATACTAAAATGTGCTTTTCTAATTCGTGTATTGAGTCTTTTTGCTCTGAATCCAAATCATTTTTATAGTAAACGTTGTGTTCTGTTAAAACATATTTTCTGACCTTCTGATCTGTATAATTTTCTACTTTATAGTTGTGAGTAACGCTAAATCTTTCTAAAATTGGCTTGTGTTTTAAATTCCAATATTGCCCTGAAAGTTTATCGCTTCCCAATACAAATTTATTTCCTCTTTCTTCTACGCTACTAACTGGAAAGCACGTATTTATGTCTCCTAAATCCCAACTGTTGTAAGTTAAAAATATGATATAAAGGAGATAAGAGGGAAGATAACCCTACTCACTATAGGAATAGAGTTATCACGGGCGTGTGCGACCGACCAACTTTTGGTATTATAACCGTTCGGATCAAGGTACACTAGCCCATCTCTCGATACGTTTGAATAGTTGCATGGGACATATGTATGCACCCGTTTACAATCTTAAATTAATTAAAACTAATCGAGGTTATTATGATTACATCTTATCAAAATTTTATTGGCATTGATATTGGAAAATTTAAAAATGTTGTTGCAGTTCACAAACAGAAGAACGCTGTCGAATTCGACAATGATACTGCTGGCTGGCAACAATTGTTTCAAGATTTTTCAAATATCTTACCTAATTCTTTAGTAACTCTGGAAAACACTGGAAAATATGAGCTTGGCTTAGCACATTTTCTTGTTGATAAAGATATTGCTGTACATCGAGCTAATACTCGCAAAGTAAAAAGCTTTGTTCTATCTCATGGAACTTTAGCAAAGTCTGATCAATCAGATGCAAGAGCCCTTGCTCAGTATGGGTTTGAACGCTATAGTACTCTATCTCTATTTGCACCTATGTCAAAAGAACAAACAACCTTAGTTGCACTTTGTCAACGTCGTGATGACATTACAAAAATGAGAGCTCAAGAGAAATCTAGGCTTGCAGCACCTGAAAACGACCATATAAAAGAAAGCTGTCAGAAAACTATTGAATTCTTTAATAGCCAGATAGATGAGCTCAACAATACCATACAAAAAATTATTGATGAGAATCCAGAGTTACAAAAGCGCCAAAAAATCCTTAAAACAGTTCCAGGAATAGGTGCAAAATTATCTCAAGATTTTCTGTGTCTAATGCCAGAACTTGGTTATGTAAGTAGGGGAGAAATTGCAAGTCTTGCTGGAGTTGCACCTCATCCGAAAGAAAGTGGTAAAACTATTGGTTATCGCAGAATAAGTGGTGGCAGAAGCAACGTTCGTGAAAAGCTTTTTACAGCTGCGATGTCTGCTTCAAGGTCTAAGTCTGCGCTTGGTGCCTTCTATTCAAGGCTTGTTGGTAAAGGTAAAAAGAAGATGGTGGCTATGACAGCTCTAATGCGTAAAATCATAGTAATTGCCAATGCGAGGCTTAAAGAAGCAGTCAATGTGAATTAAAAAAATCTGCATAGAAAATAGGTTAACGAATATGTGGATAAATACGTCTACACACATTTAAAGTATTTATACACATATTCGTTAACCATAAGATCTAAGCAGTAACTGTTGTTTGATACAAAATTTTTCTATGATTAAGTTAGGGTTTTTATTGTCAAAAATGCACTTTTTACTCGAATAAAAAACAAAATTACAAACAAAAGTTGTAATGAAACTAAATTCAAAAAATTTTAAAAAACATAGTTGATCTGATAATACTATCTGCGCTTTTGCAAATTTAATCGATGGTAATAAACTCTGTGGTAATGGATATAGTGCTTTTAAGTTGTACCACAAATGATCTCTTTCATAGATGCCTTTATAATCCCTTGTGTGAGGCTCGGTTTCTCCAAGGATTGCTACATCTAGGCGATATATATCATTGCTTAAAGCTCGTTCATAATGATCGCGTAGATAGTTTTCTATAATCCTAATAACTGGACCACTAGACCTGAAAAAATTTACTCTTCCAAACGATAACACTGGTCCATCTTTTTCTATTTTTACCCCTGAATAATCAGAAAGAAGATCTCCAAATAAACTCTCATCCAATATAAATCTCTGCACATTATAATAATCGTTAAAAATCCTCATTAATCTGGATCTTACAGGCAGTGATAGTTTTGCCAGCTCTACTACTGCATCTACGAAGAAGTCATTTGGTACCTCTTTTATCCCTACTTGCAACTCAAAAAAGTGTTTACCGGGTGGCTCTTCAATAATTGTAATATCTTCTATATTTGCCCACTTTAGTGCTATTTTGAGTGATGCTGGGGTTCCACGTAGTCTTTGAAATTTTACTCCTTCTACTACGGCTTTTCTTCTATCTTTTACCCAACGCAGTATCTCTTCTAAACCATATTCTTCTATTATCCACGGCAATGTTTCTTCTTTAAGACTAAACTTAAATCCTCTGATACAGTTTGGATCTACTTTATAATCT
This sequence comes from Limenitis camilla, assembly GCA_905147385.1. Taxonomy (NCBI): domain Eukaryota; kingdom Metazoa; phylum Arthropoda; class Insecta; order Lepidoptera; family Nymphalidae; genus Limenitis; species Limenitis camilla. The sequence continues at coordinate 997,177 of LR990254.1, forward strand.
ATCGCATCTACTAGCGCTCTTTCCTGCCTTGTTGCATTTGGTGGCAGTAACATTACTCAATCTTTAAATTTCTCAAATTTGCACATTCATTTCCCAGAACCACAACATCCTCTTTTGGCTCGATTAATTCTACGTTTTCTACACCATCTACAAATAAATTTGCTATTATCCATGATCTTGTAACATTCCATCTCAGCCTTCTACTTGCTTCAAACTTCTTGATGAACTGCTTCTTGATTTCCTCCTTTGATATCACAGGACTTATGCTCATTCTGCTGTGAATATCTATTTCCGTAATATTGCAACCAACTACTGTTACTGTATCTGTTAAAACCCTTATATCATCTCTAGTAACCTGCTTTTTTACAATTTCTAGTAGCTCTTCTGACAATATGCCAGTTTGTGTTGATAAGATTGAAATTTGTACTTTTCCTGGTATAGGTGATTCTACTAGTGCATCTTTTACTCTACTATCTGCTGACAGTGCATGATATTTATAATATTCCTTACTTCCTCCTGTTGACCAACCTGCTATTTTTGCTTTTACCCTCTTTCTAAATCTTTCATCCTCTTCTTCTTTTTCTCTCTCTACTACATAAAATTCAGCCAAATTATCAAGATCTTCTCCCTTTGCAAATTTCAGTAAATTACTCTTTACTGCTTCGTTCATCCTTTGTCTGAGCAAAAGTTCTCGTCATGCTGCTACCTCCAGAATCTTTATCGCTGGATCACTTTCCACCAATCCTGTAAAGCTTGCATCCCGACTCACTAACTCTTCTTTCATTCTGAAAAATATTTCCTCAAAGTTCAGTGGTTCGATAATATTTGGCTGCTGCATTTTTAAACAACTACTCCATTAATATTTATGAACTTACCTTCTGAAAGATAGACACCTTCTAAATTCAATGTTACTCTCCCTTCTTTTACTTCTGTTATCTTCACTTTCTCTAATTTAAACCTTCTCTCCCATTTTTCCAAAGCTTCTGCAGTTGCTGCATATATCTCAAGTGTTAAATCTCTATTTATTGGCTTATCCACCAATTCAAATAATCTTGACCCATAATCTCTCCTCATTATTCTACTGTTAATAGGAGTGGTCAGTATATCAATTATCGATTGCTTTAAGTGCTCTATTCCCTCTAATTCTTTCCCTGTTTTAGCATCCATTCCTTTCATATATTTTTCATGGATTTGACTTAATACTTGCATGTTTTTCACGTGCTATAGAAATAGCCTTTCTCAACTTCTTTTCAAGAATTTCTTTAGAAGGAAGCTGTGTTAAATACTGTGCAACATGAATATTAGAGCCTTCGAGTTCAAGATATTCTATATCCTCTTGATCCTTATCAGCACATAAAATAATCCCTAACGGTTTTTCTTCACCTGCTTTTCGTTCATTTTTATCTAACCAATTTAAATACCATTCCATCTGTCCTTTATAAGCTGGTTCAAAGCGACCTATTTTTAGTTCTATTGCTATAAGGCGTTTTAATCCTCTGTGAAAAAATAGCAGGTCCAAATACCTGTCAGTTGTTTTAGTACTCATCCTTTTTTGACGTGTTACAAAACAAAAATCATTTCCAAACTCTTGTAAAAATTTTGTCAATTCATCCAAGATTGTATTTTCTAGATCAGTCTCACTATAACTTGATGGCAATTCCATGAAGCTAAGGAAGTATGGGTCATGAAAAATGAATTCTGGTGCTAACATATTTTCTTCACGTAAATTTTTTATACTCCTTCTTATAAACTCTTCAGGTTTTTTTGCTAGCGTACGTAGTGCCCTAACACTCCACCTTTCAATACGACACATTTCTATATAATAATTACGCTTCAGCTCATCAGAAATTGCAATAATTTCTACAAAATGTGACCAACTCAATTGTTGTGACAGTGTCGCGACAATTTCTTGATCAGAAAAGAATTTAGAAAATTGCACCATACGAAATAATGACGCTCTATCAAAACCACGTCCATATTTAATCTGAAGTTCTTTTGCAAGTTGGGAGATGATTTGCTTCCCATAATCTGCACGTTTGTGCTTTAGAATATCTTGATCAATTCTAGAGCCAATTTCCCAGTTTAACAATACTAGAGTAGAATTGAATTGAACAGAAAGATGATTTTTTGCTCTATCTATTAAATTACTAATGTCTCCTAATAGGCTAGTAGTTATATCCATATTCATAACTTTATTTTTGATAAGTATAGCATATTTTATCCTGAAAAAATGTTACTGCTACCACTGATCACCTTGGAACCACAAGAAACCATATCACCAACTCTTCCCACTCCAAACCCATTTGCAAACACTGTTTTTGATCCTTCAGTTAATACTCTACCTTCTGTAAAATTATCTCCTTTTCGGCAAACTGGCTTACCATTTACAAAAACATTGTTACTGCCACTAACGCAAAAATGTAGTGTTGCTTCTGCACAATGATCTCCTACTCGCACAACCGATTTATTCATTTAATTAAGGTTTATTTTATCTGCCTTCAATTTTATTCCACTTTTTGTCATTTCTATTCTCGATCCCCCAGCTTTCAGTGTTATTTTGCCTACTACTTCAATCTCTAAATGATGCTTACCTTTATCATATGTAAACTTCGTCCCATCTTGAAATTTTATACTATTTATTTCTTTTTTATTCTCTGGTGCAGGGTATTCCTGATATATTCCTGCTAACACCACTCCTAATGATAGTTCACCAAGAGGAGAAAATACCATAACCTGTTCATCGATATCTGGCGGAGACCAATCTCTATCTTTTCCTGCTTTACTTGTTATCCACGGTAAATAATCTGTTAAAAATTCTCCTATTTTCACTCTTACTTTTGCTTTTTCATAATCTATTTCTTTTACAATTCCTATACGAATAACGTTTGCTAGCTTCCTATTCAGCTCTGAAATCGCAAAACTATGATCCAACATTTATATTTTCTACGTTTATTGTATGTGGTTTAATTTTTCCCTCTTCCCATACTGATTTACCTAAATGAAGCTGATGACTCCAATCAACCATCCACACCAAATATGCATCTAATTCGGGTCTAAATCCATCAGGCTCTGCAGAAAGAAATTCAGCCGGAGATACATTCTTTTCCCAGGTATTCTTGTTCACTACTCTTGCAACCTCAGCAGCTAATGTTCTGACAATAATAGGGGCATTTTCTATAGTACTATCAACTACTATTCTTGCCTCAAATCTTACCCTCAGAGCTAGTTCACCTGTTCCTGGATCACTTCCGTTTTCAAGACTACTAAGTTCTACTAATACCGCTGGTGCTAACAGTTCTTTTCTTATCGTCGGGTATACTTCGCATGTTTGTATAGTTAGGATTTCTTTCTTCAGTGTAGTACAAATTGCTTGATGTAAATCTATCCAGAACTTTGTCATACCTTTAAAATATAATTTAGCTCATGCTTAAAGTATTTCTCAAACTCTCTCTCACTCTCATAATTAACAAGGTCTTTTATTATTCTTGAGCCTTCAGGTTCCAGTGGTAGCTTTACTTCTTGTATTGGCAATGCTGCTCTTCCTTCACGTTTAAACATACCGCTATTTCCTTTTGGCATAACTGCTGCAAATCCTCCTATAAACTCATGCTTTCCTACTTTCGACCCTTTTCTTGTTTTTTGTATTTTGCCAATTGCCGATGCTCTAATGTCACAGAGATTTGCTCTAATTAACACTTCTAATCTGCTAGTTTTCGCCTTAAAAATTCTTAATCTCTTTCTTATCAAACTTAATTTTATCTTCTTTTCCTCACTGATTTCCTTAGCTGCTTGCGCTTTTAACCATAGTGCTGTTCTATTTAGTGCTTTTATAGCTGCCAGTTTTACTTTCTGCTCTTTTCTGTCAATATTGGAGATTATTTCATTAATATTGTTACTAACTTTAATATTAAACACTTTCTATTGCCTCAATTTTCCATACTTCACCCGAAGAATCTTTTAACGGTGGTTCAAAAATCTTATAGAATCTTTTTTCAATCTTGATATAATCACCTATGCTAAAGGAAGTAACGTCCTTACTGCGTATCTCTCTAATTGAGGCAATTTGCTGAGTTAATGCTCCATCTGCACCTAGAGAGTACGTAGTCTCAGGACGTTTTATTAGCACTTTTATTTTACGAATACTCTCCTTATTTTTATTACAATATATGGCTTCCACTCCTAAATGCTCAAAACAATCTTCCAATAATTTTCCTATATTCATCAACTAGAACTAATTTTTACCAAAACTGCCGGACGATGGCACATTGGCAGAGGGTTTGACTGCGTATGCAAATCAGTCCCTCTATCAAATCTTCTTGGCTCTTGTTTTGCATATAGTGGCTGTCCTAGTGTATTTACTGTTTCATTAAAATCTGCTGGTGCAAAATATGTTGTAAATGTGCTTGCTGTTCCTACTGGAAAACAGTGCCCTGTATCTTTCTCAATAAATCTTCTCACCGTTCCTTCAGGGTCAGTTGCTTGCCCTCTATATTCTTCAAATGTGATGCCACAAAACGTAAATCCTGATCTCATATCGTTCCTTAGTGCTGCTCCTTCTTGCCATCTCTCGTATGCTTCTTTTACTTTAGTATGAGAAGTAAGTGCATCAAAAAACTCAGGGCTTACCAAGGCATGAATTCCGGTCATATATTCACCACTTAGATTATCTTCTATGTGCCGCAATACTTCCAGACACTTACGTTTTACATCTGTTGTTGCTGTTCCCAGTGCAAAATTTACTACTTTTGGCGTGATTTCAAATTCGTTGTACAGATTTAATAATTCTGACCCATCAGCATCTAAGCAAAAAATAAATGGGTTAGAAGATGATTATGAGTATGTGCTCAGAGCGGAAAAGACAAAAGGAGAAACCAAAGATTCGTGTATACAAGTGGAGAATGCAGATATACCGGAAGGAAAAGCTGAGTTACGTGAAGACTATGAAATTAAAATATTAAAGCTGCAACAAGAGATAGATGCAAAAGGGACACAATGTAAGAGATTGCTATTAGCAAATAGTATATTACGAAGAAATATAGAACGATTAGAAGTCATTGAAGAATGCTTGAGTATCGATCCCTCACATTTTTGCTCTGGAGAAAATTTGTATGCTGCAATAGGAAATACTCACCGAGTAAACTACAGAAGTTGACGTTCGGGTAGATATACCAACTATAGTAGACATATTTATCCCCATAAACGTAACAGAGGTTAGCAAACCAGCTCTTGTTGAGATGTTGTAAAGGCGTCTGCGCGGAATAGCTGAGCGAACTCACATCAGGAACTTTACCAAGCTGCAGCAGGCCAACCAATTTTGACGGTGCTTTTGGTTCGTGCTTAATCATTTTGATTGGTGAAGTTATGAATGGTAGGAGAGTCTTGGAATGAATAAATGGTACGTGATTGGAGTCTTGTACATTTTCCATATTTAGCTTCCAGTTGTAACGGACTCGATGACAGCTATAAATCAACCTAGAGTCTAGATGCAATGAAACTTCTCTCAAGATGTCTAGATAATCATCAGTAAACTGCTCATTTAGAGGGATTGGCTTGACTGCTAAGTTTACAAACAGCAATTTCCCCACTTCTTAAAAAGAATGGAATTGATTTATGTATTTCCGTTGATTGTGGTACGCTTGCATATCAACCAATAGAAGATGCAAAGGCTTTTGGTCTTGATATTATAGTTGTTGACCATCACCTTGGTACGGAAAAATTACCAAGCGCCGTAGCAGTTGTGAATCCAAACCGCCTTGATGAGAGCTCTCCTTATAATAACCTAGCAGCAGTTGGGGTGTCATTTCTGCTAATTGTTGCTCTTAATAAAAGCCTACGTGAGCAAGGATTTTTTACCAACAAAAAAGAACCAGATTTATTTGATCTGTTGGATTTGGTTGCCCTGGGAACTGTCTGTGATGTTATGCAGATCACAGGCCTCAATAGAGCACTTGTCTCACAAGGATTAAAAGTTATGTCAACAAGAAAAAACGTTGGCTTGCGTGTTTTATTTGATGCTTTGGGAATCCTTGAAAAACCAAGTGTTTCGCGGTTGGGGTTTAGCATTGGACCGTGCATAAATGCTGGAGGAAGAATCGGAGAAGCATCGCTTGGTGCAAGGTTGCTTTCCACCGATGATGATGAAGAGGCACATTCAATCGCGCTAAAATTAATAGATTTGAATAATGCAAGAAAAGTGTTAGAAAATGAGGCTCTCTTGGAAGCTACAGCACAAGCGGAAAAGTCTGCCCAATCAGGTGCGAATTTTATAATGATAAGTGGCAATTGGCACCAGGGAATAATTGGAATAATTGCATCAAGACTAAAGGAGCAGTTTCACTTGCCAACAGTAGTGATATCTTTAGATAATGGAATAGGAAAAGCAAGCTGTAGATCAATTTTGGGAGTTGATATCGGTGCTGCAGTCCTTTCCGCAAAGTTTATAAATTTGATTATTGAAGGTGGTGGCCATAGTATGGCGGCAGGATTTTCAATTAAAGAAGACAAAATAAATGATTTGCATGATTTTTTTACTGAAAGATTTTCAAACTCTATAAATGAGAAAACTTTAAAAGCTGATAGTAACTGCTAAAGCAATAAATTTGTCTTTATGGAATCAATTGCAACGCTTGGGACCATTTGGAGTTGGAAATCCTGAACCAAGGTTTATTATCCAAGGAGCAAAGATAAGAAAGCCTGAAGTTATAGGAGTTGACCATATAAAATGTTTTATTGCTGATGATAATGTTATGGTAAGAGCTATTGCATTTCGTTCTGCAAATACTCATCTTGGCTCTGCTATCATGCAGGGTAATGTTAAAGCTATTTTGGGTAAAATCTCTATGAATTACTGGAATGGCAATGAATTTGTACAATTTTTAATAAAAGATGTATTGACCATTAGTTGAGTGTATCTGTTCAGCAGAGTGGCAAAATAGGTAGACAAGATAAACCAAAAAATCGAGAAAAAGTGAGTTTACAACAACTGGTGTCATGAAATTATCTGACACTGATTTCCATCCAAGAGGGTGTCATCCCAGTGCTCCTATAATGTCATCCCAGTGCGTGACACTGGGATGACACCCTACTTAACCGTCATACCGCCGCGGTATCTCTTAGCCGCTAACACGTAGCGGGATGACGAGCTTATCGTCATGCCACTGCGAACCGTCATACCGCGATTCATTCGCGGTATCTCTAGATCCCGCTAACAAGCAGCGGGATGACGGATGTCGCTTAGCCATAAACGTTAAAAAATTTACCAAACGAAAAAAAAGGCAAAAGAAGCCCCGTGGTTATTATCCGCTTTAAAATATTGGCGTTTTTTATGTTTTAAACGCTTGACAAGAGAGATTCAGCCGCTTTTAATTGCAACTAACTTACGCTGCAAATGTTTAAGAAATTTACCAAGCAGAAAAAAAGACAAAGAATCCCCGAGTTAGCTAGTCTTTTACTATCTCTGTCGAGTATTGGCATTTTTTGATGTCTTGTAACGCTTTATAAGCGCGTTCAGCTTATTTAGATAAAAATCTAGATGTAGATGAAGTTTTGTAAAGACATACAGTATCTATATACTGCAAAAAATTGAACATAAGACGCCGATACACTAAGTAATCCTTACCTTTTAATCTGCAGATTGGCGAAAGCAAATACAATAGCTTCACTATCATGATAAGGGCGCTGGCGAAGGGTGTCAAGTAAGTTTTTTCATTTCTATATGCGCTACCTTAAGACTTCAACGTCTTAACGCACCTAACTCCATCTGCATATAAATTTGCATGGCTCTTTCCAGTATTAAGCAATGCAAATCCAATGTTGTCTACACTAGAGCGCAGTTCCCCTATTTCCTCATTGTTTTCATTTGTCACTTTAGTGCCAATATCTGGAAGTGCGTTATCCCCCTCAACAAGGTAAAGTTTTCTTCTGAATATTTCTTGTCTGCTCATTCGATTTACAACTTCCTGACCTATATAACACCCCTTATTAAAGCTTATACCGTTTACCTTATCGATTAATAATTGCAGCGGAAACGATGAATTCTGCACCATATCTTTCGCTCCATCTGGAACGAGATTTTGAATTCTAACTTTTTCATACTGAGTAAAATCCCCAACCGGCTCTTTTATTTCATCTTTATGTATGATCCTCATTCCTAGCAGCTTGTGCCTTGGATCTTGAAAAATAACTTGTGACTTACCACTACACTCCGCCAACTTAGTATTAAACAAAACTCCAACCTTATATAGTGCGCTAACGTCTTTAATCTTCACTCTCAAGTAAGTTTTAAGCAAATCCAGTTTCTCGATTATTTGCTGCAAGTGCATGTTTTCGCACTCTAAGAGGGTGTATTTACCATATTCAATAAGAAAAAAATCATATAGATATTTTCCCTGAGGGCTAAGCAATAAAGAGTAAATGGCTTTTTGGCTATCCAACTTATTAATATCATTGGTTATAATACCCTGCAGAAAATCTCTAGTGTCAGGCCCATATAGCACTATCACACCACGACTTAAAAATGGTATATAACTCATGAAATCTCTATAAATAAATCTAAATTTTATTATATAACATTAGGCTCTTTTAGAAACTGCTTTTGGCGTGCATATTTTACAAGCTCCAGCCCTTGAAATCTAACTTACGAGTATATATATATAAACTTATAAGTTAATTTGTTGATGAGGAAAAACAAATGTCAAGTATAAGTTTAAATGTATTAGATGATAGCGTGCTGATCAAGCCTATTAGCGAAGAAAAGCAAGGTGGAATTGTGCTTCCATCAAGTGCTGAAAAGAAACCTACTAAAGGTGAAGTTATAGCAATTGGTGAAGGTTCACGCAATTCAAGTGGCGAACGCGTAACTTTAACTGTGAAAGCTGGTGATAAAGTGTTCTATCGTCAATGGGCTGGTACAGAAATAGAACATAATGATGAAAAGCTTATCGTGATGAAAGAGTCCGATATACTTGCTGTCATTAAATAGCAGTCTTTATTTTACTAAACTTAAACAAAGCGCAACATGACGCATTGTGAATGATTTTATTATAGTTTTCTAAATTTTTTATTAACAAGAGGTGATAAAAATGACTAATGTAGTAGTATCAGGTGAGCAGTTGCAAGAAGCCTTTCGTGAAGTCGCAGCAATAGTAGACTCAACGGTGGCAATAACTGCGGGACCTAGAGGAAAAACAGTAGGGATTAATAAGCCCTATGGAGCACCAGAAATTACAAAAGATGGTTATAAGGTGATGAAGGGTATCAAGCCTGAAAAACCATTAAACGCTGTAATAGCAAGCATCTTTGCACAAAGTTGTTCTCAATGTAACGATAAAGTTGGTGATGGTACAACAACGTGCTCAATACTAACTAGCAACATGATAATGGAAGCTTCAAAATCAATTGCTGCTGGAAACGATCGTGTTGGTATTAAAAACGGAATACAGAAGGCAAAAGATGTAATATTAAAGGAAATTACGTCAATGTCTCGTACAATTTCTCTAGAGAAAATAGACGAAGTGGCACAAGTTGCAATAATATCTGCAAATGGTGATAAGGATATAGGTAACAGTATTGCTGATTCCGTGAAAAAAGTTGGAAAAGAGGGTGTAATAACTGTTGAAGATAGTAAAGGTTCAAAAGAGTTAGAAGTTGAGCTGACTACTGGCATGCAATTTGATCGCGGTTATCTCTCTCCGTATTTTATTACAAATAATGAAAAAATGATCGTGGAGCTTGATAATCCTTATCTATTAATTACAGAGAAAAAATTAAATATTATTCAACCTTTACTTCCTATTCTTGAAGCTATTGTTAAATCTGGTAAACCTTTGGTTATTATTGCAGAGGATATCGAAGGTGAAACATTAAGCACTTTAGTTATCAATAAATTGCGTGGTGGTTTAAAAGTTGCTGCAGTAAAAGCTCCAGGTTTTGGTGACAGAAGAAAGGAGATGCTCGAAGACATAGCAACTTTAACTGGTGCTAAGTACGTCATAAAAGATGAACTTGGAATCAAGATGGAAGATCTCACGCTTGATGATCTTGGTACGGCTAAAAATGTTAAAATTACTAAAGATAATACCACAGTTGTCAGCGAAAATAGCGATTCTGACAGTGTGAAAGCTAGAATCGAGCAGATTAAATCTCAAATTGAAACTTCAACTTCTGATTATGATAAAGAAAAGCTAAGAGAACGTTTAGCGAAATTATCAGGTGGCGTTGCTGTGCTCAAAGTTGGTGGAGCAACTGAAGTGGAAGTTAAAGAACGTAGAGATAGAGTCGAAGATGCGCTGCATGCAACAAGAGCTGCAATTGAAGAAGGTATAGTTCCAGGTGGTGGGGTTGCGCTTCTTTATGCTTCATCTGTTCTCGACAAATTAAAAGGTGCAAGTGACGAGGAACAAATAGGCATAAACATTATCAAGAAAGTTCTCAGTGCTCCAATTAGAAGGTTAGTCAAAAATGCTGGTCTTGAATCTGCTGTTATAATTGACTATTTGATTAAGCAGAATGATAAAGAGCTTATATACAACGTTGAGGCTATGAATTACGCTAATGCATTTACAGCTGGTGTGATTGATCCAGCAAAAGTGGTGCGTATTGCTTTTGAAACAGCGGTATCTGTTGCGAGTGTGCTGATAACTACTGAATCTATGATAGTTGATGTACCAAGCAAAAAAAATGCTTCATCTCCTATGGGTGCAGGAGAAATGAGTGGCATGGGTGGATTCTAAGTAGAATGAAACCGTGGAGCAATTGCTCCACGGTAGTTCCAAAAAATCTCACATTTTACTATTCGTTAAAGGTAATACGTTTGGTGCAGAAATGCACTACTGTTTGCATCCGTTTCATGCCTTTATATTGTGGTTGTCTAATAACAAAAAGGCAGCATAAAAGAACTATAATCCCTAGTATATTTATACTATAGCTAACACGTCATACCGCGATTCATTCCACAACTGTACGAACATTACAATATGGCACATAGTAAACGATGTCATGAAAGTAGCTGACACTGGAATTCAGGAAAAAGGATGATGTCATTCCAGTGCTTGACACTGGAATCCAGCATTTCCATAATCATCAAGACATTGTATTTTAACAAAAAACAGCTATTTTTATGCTTGCCAACTTAATAAAATTCCTGGATCCCAGTGTCAAGCACTGGGATGACACCCTCCTTATGGGCCAAAATCACAATGTTCGTACAGTTGTGGATTCATTCGCGGTATCTCGGCATAGATTCCGCTAACAAGTAGCGGAATGACGAATTTGTCGTTTTTCAGATTGTTGTAAGTCAGTTTAGCTATAGCATAATGCTATATTAATAAATAATCTATATAATGCTATTAAATGTAATAATTAAAATCTAAATCACTTTCTCTATAAAAGGAGAAATTTACCTTAATGAAAATATATATATATTTAATATTATTTTTATTTTTTTCTTGCGCTCAACTATATGCTGACGAGGAAATTGCAAAATTTGATTTACTTATTGGCGAGATAAATGAAGCAAGCTTCACTCTTAAAGGTGCAATAAAGGTTACAGTAGAACCAGGCTGGCACATATATTATAAAGATCCTGGAGATTTTGGCCTTCCCACGTCTATTAGTTACAAAGGTAATGCATCAGATATAAATATTCACTGGCCTATTCCAAAGGAACATAAAGATAAAGTAGAGAGAGAGACGTTTGTAAGTAACGTATATGAGGATATGGTATTATTTCCCTTTAAGATGAATATATTTTTAAATCAAGGGTATATTGACCTTAACTTCCATATAAATTATGCGATATGTAAAGATAGGTGCATCCCTAAAAATGTTGAAATAAAAATCAGGCAACCATTAAAGGATTTTATAGATTCTGATATCAATAAACTTATAAATGAGTGGTATGAAAAATAGAGTTCTCATGGGGTAGGTGTCATTCCAGCGCGTGACACTGGAATCTCATTTACTTTTTTGTTCACTATGTGAGGAACTTGGGCCTACAAGTATATAAACATAATGGTTTCACATAAAAAATTTAGATCCCAGATACTGTCTCTGCTGTCAAACAAATTATCCAACAAAATTACAATTAAATGGTTGATTCTTTTTAAGAATACCAAAAAAGACATGCATTAATTTTCGCATTAACGCAAGAACTATGACTTTTGGACATTTGCCTTTACTTGCTAGACGCTGACAAAACTTTTGAAAATGATTATTATGGTTTTTGACTACTATAGCTGGCATATAAAGAGCTTTTCGAATACGCTCAGATCCTATTTTGCATATGGAACTTCTCTTACTTACTGACGATCCCGATTGATAATGTCCTGGCAGCAAAAGCTGTAAATTGTTTAGCATTGTCAAAGTTATCAACTGATGGCATTTCTGCGACAACAGCAACAGCAGTAAGATATCCTATACCTTTTATAGTCTTAAGGTTTTCCACCATATTTTTTAGATGTGGATAGTTATTTATATGCTCATTAATTTCTTTTTCGAGAACAATAATTTGCTCCTCTATTGCCAAAATTACTTTAGATATAGCTTCTTTGCAACTGGAATGCATATTTTTGTTTTCCAAGCGATTTGTCTGTTGCACCTTATCATCTTTTAGCGATTGCATGCAACGCCCTCAAATGCCTCATTTCAGGTGCAATGGGCTTCCAAAGAGCAGGTTTGTTGGCGATACAAAATCTAGCTATCATAGCTGCATCTGATTTATCTGTCTTATTTCTGAGCAGCTCACTTTTGCCAAAAGCTTTCTGGGTTTACTATTCTGACATTATGTCCTAAATCGTGCATAAAAGTAGCCAAATCTTCTCCATACCAACTAGTTGCTTCAAGACATAAATGAGTAAGATTTGCTCCATGGCCATTGCACCAAACTACAAGTTTTGCAAAACCATCTTGATTATTTTGAAAGACTTTGTGTCGTTTTTTACTGTCCACTAACAAACAAACATCAAATTTCTTTTTTGAAATATCCACACCCAAAATAGCATTTACTTGCATAAAATTGCCTCCAAGACTATAAATAAACTGAGAGTTTAGACTAACCTTGTAATACGGGATATAATTCCAAAAGATACTGTTCAGTCTTTAACTCTATGGGAGGGAAGCAAAATCTGGCTTAATGGCATTAGTGTCGCATCAGCTTCACCCTCCCTGTGAGGTATTTTAGCTCTAATGCCTCACATCATAAAGATACAAGTGTCACGCACTAACTGTACGAACATTGAGATATAAGAGTAATTTGTACCAAGAAAAAAAAGACGATGTCATCCCAGTGTCTGGGCACTGGGATGACATCGTCTTAACATTGTACCATATTACAATGTTCGTACAGTTATATGTCACGCTACTTGGATGACAAGAAAAGGTTTCTAGAATGACGGAAACGAAGTCATACATAGAAAATAGGTTAGGTATTTTCAATTTTTGTTGTATACTCAAATAAAAATCTCACTTTTACAGATGGATACAGTAAAGTTTGTTTTATTACTGCCAACAATATTACTCATGCTAGTTGCTGGTGTTTACCTATCGATTAAACTAAAATGGCTACAGGTATTTAGATTACCATACGCCCTTTCACTCCTTGGAGCTAAAAAAGGAGAAAATAAATTTTCTTCTATAGCCGCTCTGTTTACAATTTTAGGGGGAAATTTGGGAGTAGGAAATATTTCAGGAACTGCTGTTGCTCTAAAAACCGGAGGACCGGGCTCTATTTTGTGGATGGCGATAATTATTGTTATCACTTCTGTGATAAAATATGTCACTTGTTATCTAAGTATAAAAACCAGAAAGGAAAAGAACGGACGGTTTATAGGTGGCCCTGTAGCCTACATGGCTGATGCATTTAACTCTAGAAAAGCTACAATTGTGTTTCTAGTTGTTATGATAATGGTTTCAATAACAGTTGGTAACCTTGTTCAGGTAAATTCTCTATCAATACCACTTAACATGATAGATGTGCCTGTAGTCATTGGTGGCATTGTAATGGCCATAATATTTTTTGTTAATGCAGCTCTCAGCTTAAAAAAAATTAAAATTTTTATATCGGCTATGATACCGATAATGACGGTAAGTTACCTCACACTTTGCGGTATCATATTTTTTAAATTTAGTGAAAATATTCTTCCTTCTCTAAAACTAATAACAAGCAGTTTTTTTACAACCAGTAGCTTTAACTCTGGTTTATCTTTAGGTTTGATTTTAGAAATGTTGACTATTATTCAAGTTGGAACTTTGCGAGGTATTTTTGCAACAGATATAGGGCTTGGCCTTGAAGGAATCGTACATTCTTCAATTGTTCCTAAGAAAAATAACAATAAATTTATTATTGAGCAGAGTCTAATTACGATAATATCGCCTTTTATAGTTGCGTTTATAGTGTTTATTACAACAATGGTACTGCTTGTCACAGATTCTTGGATTACTGATTTAGAGAGCACTAACATGTGCATATTTGCTTTTAGAAAGGCAATGAATTGGCCTTATATTGACTATTTAATTATGGCCATAATGTTTTGTTTTGCTTTTACTACTATTTTTACTTGGTTTTTTTGCTCAAAACAGACAATACGCTATGTGTCTATGGATAATAAATACACTAAAATCTGGATTGTAATTTTTACCATGATCATTCCGCTTGGTGCGATAGGTAAAGTCCGGTTGCTATGGGATGTTGCTGATATCTCGATTGCTGCTTTGTTGTTTATCAACATACTCGCTATACTCAAGCTAACCTCTCAAGATCCAGAAGTGTTTACTATGAGTAGCAGATATTTGAAGTTGCAAAAACAGAGCTATAGCTAAAGCAATTTAGGCTATGCAGCTGTTGTGATATAAGAGTGATTTCCGCCAAGAAGGATGTCATCCCAGTGCCCAGACACTGGGATCCAGGAATCTTGATTGGCACTAAGTTAGTGAGCATAAAAGTAGCTAATCTTATGTTAAAACACAACATTTTTGATGGGGTTCGTGAAAGGCTGGATTCCAGACTGGAATGACAACTTAAATCGTTTGATGTTACCATAAAATAGCTTGTGTCATCACATTAGTAACACAACCTTCCTTAATAAAAATTCAACCAATGCTTGTGATAATTATATTAGCTAGTATTAGCTAGAACTAAAGGCAGAGGGTTATTAGTGAGGGATATATGGGCACTAACGATACACAACAAGAACACATTTATAATGAGCGCATTCAAGAAATTTTTCCTTTATTTGATAAAATAAGAAAGGAAGACGACCCAATTTATAATGCTAGAGTTGATTTCAACACAGTAAAGTTTTTAACAAAACACGCCAACTGGAATTGGGACGAAGAAGAAAACAAAGATAAAGCATATGGAGTTATTCTTCAGAAATGCGACAAGACAAAGAAAGCTGGACAAGACCTTGAAAGTGAAGTTAAAGAAAGGTTGAAAGAGTATGTTGATGATGTTGCAGGAGTTTCAATATACGGTAATCACGCAAGTATTACGCTGGGAAATAACAAAAAAGAGTTTAAAATCAGCGAATTTTTAAACAGTGATTTTTGTGAGAAGAATGAAATCTCGGGATTTTCAACATTGCATAGTGATGGAAAGAGCGGAATGCATGGTTTTGTTGCCGAGGAAGAAGGGAAAAAAATAAGACATTATGTCGTAACTGATGGTTCATATGAAATGACTTTAAAGTGGTATGCGGAGGGGAAGGAATGTAAGATCAAAATTAAGATTGATGCTAACGGTGTAGACCTTGTTAAAGGTGATGATTTTTCTCTAGAACGGTTAGAAGTAAACAGAGATGTAAAAATAGGTGGTTTATTCTTGCATGAAATACAATTCAGGGAGAAAGGACAAGGAAAAGTGAATGAGGTGCAACATAATAAAGACAGTAACGAGATATCATCTGAAACTACAACAAGAATTGATGTTAATAGAGATGTTAGCGTTCAAGCTACTGATATAACTCGAAAAAAAGAAGATCACCATTCACATTTTGGACCACAATCTAACAGCAGAAGGCAGTCTTACGATAGCGGAATTGGAAAAGATTTTGATGATAAAATTAATTCTCAGGAGGCTAAAGAAAAGCGTGAGCTTAGACAAGCAGCACGAGAAGCAAATTCGGGAGGTCAAGTTTATAACCTACAATCGCTTTTTGAGGAGAATCCTCAGAACAAAAAAACTCCTCCGCCACTTCCACCTAGAACTAGTTCACTACCACCTAAAAAAGGTGTTTTCGATGAGCAAGGGGGAGCCAAATCTGGAAGCCAAAAACCAGATGACTTGCGCGAAAATGAGCAAACACCTAATAATCAGCAAAAAGGTGCAACTTCTGATTCTTCAGATAGTTCTACTTTCACCAAGTCTGTAAGCCACAATCAAGATAATAGGCAAGAAGATGAACGGTATGACAATCCTACATTTGGACATGCTGTACCTGGAAGCCAAAAACCAGATAGAAGTGAGCAAACACCTAATGATCAGCAACAACCTAAAACCCAGCAACAAGAAGGAAATAGCAAAGGCGATCTGTTACAAGACATCAGAAATTTCAAGAAAAACAACTTACGGCACATTGATGTTGATGATAGAAAAGCATCAATTGCAGGAAGTAGAAAAAATAACCCATCACCGTTAGAGACATTAAAGGACAGAATTCCTTATTCATCTTCTCCAGATAACAGTGATAACCAAGATGCTAGTGATGCTAAGTGGAAAGAAAGTGAACAGCCGCTCTCTGCTACAGCACTCAATAATAAAAGTGACTCGGGCTATTCATCTCCAACTCATGACAATAATGAACAATCTCAAGTAAATCCTGAACAGTTAAAGAAGAGCTTAGAGAACATTGAACAAAGTGATCAAACTCCACCTGAAAATCTTCTTAAAGAAATCAGAGATAGATCACAGCAGGATAATAGAGGATTAAGGCAAGTTGATCCTACTGATAAACTGTCACAAGATAAAGAAGATGGATTGCAAAAAGACGATTTAGCAGATGTAAAAATAGTGGAAGGTCCAACTGTTAGTGTCTCTGCTTCAACACCAAATAGTATAAGTGATTCAGGCTATATATCTCCAACTAATAGTGATAGTAAATCTCAAACAGATTTAAAACAGGTAGGAAGGAAATTAGAAGAACATATTAGACAAAGTAATCTAACTCTATTTGAAGAACTTAAAAATACATTAGGTCAAGAAAATCTCGGGTTAAAACCAGCTGATCAGAGTCAGATTAGCGAAGAAACTAAAAAACGCTTGAGAGAAGTTGGGTTGCTAAAAGACAGCTCAACAGACATAAAAGCAAACGATTCGGGCTATTCATCTCCAACTCATGACAATAATGAACAATCTCAAGTAAATCCTGAACAGTTAAAGAAGAGCTTAGAAAACATTGAACCAAAAGAAATCGGAGATACGAGTGAGTTAAAAGGAGCATTGGGAAACCCGGATAAAGGGTTAAGAGAACCGGCACAACAGGCTACTAAAGAAAATATTCCTAAAGATTCATTCTCAGAAAACATTTTAGAAAAGATAGGAGAAGGTAAACAATATGACCCTATACGTAAGTGGTTAGAAAAAACAGTGGCAGAACGAGAAAATAATGACACTAATCCAACTGTAGATAAAAATAGCGAACTATATAAATTACTAGAGAAAGATGAAGCACAACTGAAAGCTGGAGTAATAGAAGAAGAAAGAGGAGATACTTTAACAGAACACACTGATGGTTATGATCGCAATAGAATTGCATTAGCTAACAGAAATAAAAGACCACTAGATTGGGCTAAACAGGTTGCTGAGTCACAACAAAAAAAAGATACTAATAAAGGTATTTCAATATAAATTGAAGTTAAAATAATTGCTTAGCAAACAATAGGTTTCATGTAATGGTAACCCTATAACGGAAGAGTAGGAGCCGCGTAAGAACAATACGAACACTCCAGCTAGGCCTTGTATATTGCATCCCCCCGCCCTATTTTGCCCTGATGCTAAATAATACTTAATTTCTTGTTCACTGAGACGTTTAAATTTCACTATTGTAACCACAGTCCTGATATGTTGTTTAGATTGATCGGGAGTTAATAGACATACACTGGTGTATACTCTATGCCTTCTTCCTGATAACAAGCGGATACATTTTTCTGCTTGCTCAACGTTTTCAGCTTTGAGCAATATCCTTCTACCACAAGCAACAACTGTATCAACACCAAGCACAAAGTAATTTGGATTTGAGCTTTGTATTTTCTCCGCTTTACTTTTTGCCATACGGATTGAGTAATCCTTCGGAAGTTCCTTTTTTAAAGGAGCTTCATCTATATCTGCTGGCAAAATTAAACCTGGCTCAATGTTTATTTGTTTTAGTAAAGCTATACGCCGTTTCGATGATGAAGCAAGAATAAGATTATTTAGAGATCGTTCTGTCACTTGTACCTTTAAGCCTTCTAATGATCCTACCCTTTCTCGCATTCCTATCGTAAATGCTCATCTCAACTAACACCCTATCCCCTATAATGATGCGTATTTTACTTCTTCTCACTTTCCCTGATACATGACAGATAATCTCATGTTCATTGTCCAGTTTCACTCTAAATTCTGCTGCAGGTAGTAAAGCAGTTACTGCCCCTTCCACTTCAAAAATTGTTTTCGATTTCTCGTCTTTTATCATATGTTATATTATAATTTAATAATCTTTTTTAGTCTACTATAGATTTTAAATTATTATCAACACAAAAGACCTTTTGCGCCCCACTTAAGTTGCAACTTAACCCCAACCATCTTCACAATGATACCCTACCTACGTTTCTACTCTCTGCCACCTTCTCAATAGAACTTATAGGACTTATGTTGAAAGATAAATCATTATCACAATTTTCTTCATCGCTATCAAGTCCACTATCAACGCTTAAAGATCTGAGTAATGTTGTCTTCTCTCTCAGTGGAACATAAGACTCATTATCAACGCTTGAAGATTTGGATAACCTTTTCTTCTGTCGTGGAGCATTACCAGACTCATTAGAAATTTCTCCCGTTAATTGATTGTTGAAGCTCCTTTGTTCATCAGCACGAATTTTTTCTTCCAGTCCATCAAGCATTCCTACCAATTCATCACCCCATTCATTTTCTTCTTCTAATAATTGTTTACACTTTTCTTTCTCACGCTTTAGCTCGTTTCTTAACTCTTCGACTTTATCTTCATCTTTAGTGAGTTCAAGTGTAAGCACCTTATCTCCTGGAAATTCCTCGTACTCGTTTTCTAGTTCTTCAATGTTGAGTTTTAGTCTCTCTTCTCCAAGTGTATCTTGTAAATCGCTATCCTGCCTATCTGATTCTTTAATCTTTTGCCCAATTTCTACTTGTACCTTATATTCCTGATCTAATTCTCTTAGCTGATCTTTCAAGCGCTCTTTCTGCTGGCGTCGTTCAACCATTATCTGTTCCGCATCTTCTCGTGCTTGATTTAGCTCTTTTTCCAAATTCTTCTTTCCTGCATTAACAATTTTCAGCTCTTCCTTTAGCTTTCTTTTTTCTTCATATACACCTTTAAGTTCTTGTGCTTTCCCTTGTAGCTCTTTTAACACACCTGCTAATTCTTCATTTTTTTGTGCCAGTTCAGTTTGCAATTCCGTGTTTTTTTGCTCCTCTTTTTCAAACCTGTCTTGTAAATCGCTATTCTGCTTCTCTAACTTTACAATTGTTTGATTAGCTTCTGCTTGGGTTGTTTCTAGTTTCTCCTGTAGTCGCTGATTTTCTTGTATTAATTCATGGTGCTTTTTATTTATCACTTGCAACCCTGCTTCTATTTCTTGCTTCAATTCAACAGCTTCTTTTTTCAAATTTGACATTTCTTGCTTCAATTCAACGTTTTTTTCGGACAGCATCTGATTATTTAAAATCAATTCATCCATTTGTTGTGAAGCAAATTCTGTCTGACTTCCAGTGTGCTGTAAATTGACTTCCGTTTTAGTTTCGATTTGTTGTGAAGCAACTTCTGTTTGAGTTTCAGTGTGTTGTAAATTGACTTCCGTTTGAGTTGATGCATTGCTATTAATAGAAGGAGGAAGGCTATTGTCAGCATCAACTTTAGGGTCTAATTCCCCCTCTGGTTCCTTGCGATAGGCCACTATAGATTCATTTTGAAAATTGTTATTAGCAGTAGGCACAACATTAGCAGCCTTACCCTTTTCTAGTACAGCATCATATAAGGAGAGACTTTGAATATATAATTCATCATTTTGCTTTATCAATTCTAAGATCTCCTCCGATGAAACAAAATCTTCACCATTAAATTTTAGTACTTCAGTTATGCGACCGCTACTCACATTCATAATCATGGTACAAATTGAAACATTCCCGAACTCATCCTTTATAGGCCAAGTGCTTGTCATTTCATAACATGTGCCTTCTTTAAATTCATAATATCTTTTCTTATCTTCTTGATAAGCGTATATTTCATGTTTTTTATTGCAATAGATATTCAATTTTTTAATATCTTTCTCTTGCTGTAAAATGTCACTAATTCTTGTTGGCTCACTTTTATTGTAATTAATAAGGTTAACATTCAAAACTCTATGAGCATTATCAGTTTCTGTGTAATAAGCTTGAAGCTCTACGTCTTTCCTCTCAAAATATTTACTTGCAGTTTTTTTTCCCTGCTCTGCCAACTCTATGCATTTATCTATATCTTCCTTAAAGCTCTTATTAGCAGACTCTGTTACTGCTTTATCTATGTACGTTTGTTTAAAATCTCTATCGTTTATTAGGTCATAAAAACTCCACCCATCCCCAAAAGCCCCCTGCACGTAAGTGAAATTCTTTTTTTCCTTTAGTTCTCTTAAGAACCACACCTTTTCTTTCAGATTTTTCAGTTGAAAGCTTACCCTTGCCTTTACACTAGAGTTTTTGGCAGGAATACTAACTTCTTCTAATTCTTTAAGTAATTTGTTATTTTTTATAATTGAGGAGCAAAACTTTACAATAGCAGAATTTGCAAACGAAGGATCTTTTTTTATATCTTCATCAATAATTTCTTTAAAACGTGCAAATTGAGGTAGAACATAAAAATTGATTATTTCTTTTTCTGATCTTGTTTTATTAGCATAAGAGATATCACCTAATTGTGAATATAACTCTTTTAATGTATAGTAGATAAGCGTAGAGCAATAAACCTCCCTATTCAGTGAAGTTCGTCCAATACACTTTTCAAGTTGATCACCTGTTTTTCCTGCCTCTGCTGTTTTTTCTTCTTTAGCCAAACTTCCAATCATAATACACCTCCTTAACTATATTTATATTATACCAATTAACATATATTAAAAGAAATCAAACTGTATAACCTCGTCCTACACTAACTTTTATGATTACTTAATTGTGTAAAAATAACTGCAAGTGTTAAACTTGAGCTTTTATTTTTCATTATACATTTCTTACTACATGTTTATACTGCTGTCATGCATAATAGACTATTCGAAGTTACACAAGTATTTTTTTTATTAGATAAGAGTTAGTAAGAGCCTGTTCATAATTTTTTCAGAAGTAAGGCAGTGAAAGCCAGAACTACCATTTGTAGGCTAGTATTGAGTTTTCGCTCACAATTTTTCCACAATCTTCTACATTTTTCTAACCAAGCAAAAGATCGCTCCACAACCCATCTTTTGGGCAATACAACAAAGGAACGTAATTCATTTCTTTTGATCACTTCAACGGTTGCACCAATAATCGTTTTTATTTGAGTTACAAAATTCTTTCCAGTATAGCCTGCATCAACTAGTACATTTTTAACTCCCGAGAGGTTTTCTTTTGCATTTTCGACCATTCTCACAGCACTGCTACGGTCAGTTATCTCTGCTGTTGTTGTATAAATTGCATGCTTGCGTATCTACTGCAATACGGCCCTGAAATCTTCTTGCCTGCATCATAGCTTCAGCAGTATCTGCATTTTTTATACTCTGTGCATCAATTATGCAGAAGCTTTTCCGACCATTGTTTTGTCGCAATTATTTTTTTTTAATACCAGCTCCAGAACACTTTCTTTATTTGCATCTGGTTTTTCACTCCACTTCTTAAAATAGTCGTAACAATTGCGCCATTTTGGGAACTCTTTTGATACCATTCTCCACTGGCAACCACTTTTTAACACGTATAACACTCCACAAAATACATCATGTAAATCAAGTGTTCTTGGTTTTGTCTTCTTTCTGCAAGATTCCAGATCTGCTACAATAATCTCAAACTTTTCTCGACTTATGTCACTTGGTTATAAACTTCGCATATCCTACTTTATATACTTTATCCTCTCACTTTATCTCTTTTTTGAGATTACGTACAGGCTTATTGTATCTTAATACAAAGACGTTTTCAGAAATCTTTAAGCTTAATAACATCCTCTCTCTTTGGACTAGTTGAGATTAGATGAATTGGTACACCTATTAATTTTTCTAACCTGTCTATATATTTTATTAAATTGATAGGCAATGCTTTAATCGACCTTTTACCTTGAGTGTTTTCTTTCCAGCCAGGAAACTCTTCATATATTGGCTCTAATTCCCCTTGTATTGAATGCGATGCGGGTAAATAATCATACATTTTTCCGCTATACTTGTAACCAGTGCATATTTTAATTGTATCAAAAGAATCAAGCACATCTAATTTGGTTAATACAATGCTTGAAACTCCAGAGAGTTGTACGGCCTGGCGCACTAAAACTGCATCGAACCATCCGCAACGCCTTCTCCTATTGCTCACTGTTCCAAGTTCCTTGCCTATAGTAAATAAGCTGTCCCCCACTTCGTTCTTTTGCTCAGTAGGGAATGGACCATTGCCCACTCTTGTTGTATAAGCTTTTACCACACCAATAATGTAAGCATTGGAGGATAATCCTGAGCCTGTTATTGCTTGCGATGCTACGGTATTACTTGAAGTAACAAAAGGGTAAGTTCCGTGGTCGATATCTAAAAATGCGCCTTGGGCACCTTCAAATATTGTTTTCTTACCTTCTTTCATCAAGTCATTTAATATCTTCCATACAGGTTTTTTATATGGAAGAATTTTTTCTGAAATCTCTTGAATTTCCTTTAATATTTCTTCTTTTTTAACCACCTGGTAGTTAAGGCCTTTTCTGATAGCATTGTGGTAATTCAGAAGAGTATCCACTCTTTTGTTGAGCTCATCTGCGTTTTCTAAGTCACAAAGGCGTATAGCTCTCCTGCCAACTTTATCTTCATAACATGGCCCTATCCCTTTGTTTGTTGTACCAATTTTGTGATTTCCGTTTAAATCTTCAAATAGCTTTTCCTTGTCCTTATGTACGCTAAGTATTAATGGACAGCTCTCGGATACCATCAAGTTGTTATAGTTTATGTAACTAGAGCATGCGAATCAAGAGCAACACCGTTTCCTATAATAGATATTTTGCCTGGCCTCAAAACAGCAGAGGGCAGTAAATTTAATTTATAAACCTCATCATCTACTACTATAGTGTGCCCTGCATTATTTCCTCCCTGAAATCTCACAACTACATCTGCATTCTCAGAAAGATAATCTACTATTTTACCCTTGCCTTCGTCACCCCATTGCAGACCAATAATTACAATGTTATTCATCATTATTTTCTAAATTAATACATAAATATTAATACAGTACGCTACAAATGAAAAGAGAAATCTACGCCTTTCCTACACCCCTTAAATAAAGAAATATACTGTCGATTTTCTTAATATATTACCAAATTATTCATCATTATATGATATAACTTACAGCATATTTACAGTAAGGTGTTATTTATGAAAGAGACAAAAGGAAAAAATAATAAGAGTCCAGTAGTTAGATTAAAGGCCACAGCTAAAGAGTTCAATTTTAGTAAATTAAGAGCAGATCAAGATAATAAATTAGCGAATTCCGGTGAAACAATGTTCTTAGATTTTCAAAGGATGAATTTTATTATTAACGGAAAAGAAATAGATAAAAATCTTATTATTGCATTTAAGGAAGGAGCTAAGCACCGCAAAAGCGAACTTTTTAATAGTGATGATATATATAATGACGAAATATTTAACAAAAAAGGAACAAGAGAAATAGATACGGATCATGGCAAAGCTTTTGTTGCTTCAGTACTCGAAGATATTGAGAAAGAGCTTGTAAGTAATGCATTGGGTGAGCTATGGAAAAATCACTGTGAAAATTCCAAAACTGCCAATCATCAAAAAACCGATTCATATAAGAAAGAATTTGAAGAATTTTACAATGCTGGCCAAAGGTATATCCATCTATTAACAACAGAGAAAGATGAAAACAAGGATTACCGTTCCTTTGCAAAAGAAGTTTTCAAAAAAATGTTCAGATACGCTGGGGCAGAAGTTCCAAGTGATGCTATTTTAGAAGAGCTAGTTACCAATTGTAATCAAGCAGGGTATGAGGCTGCTCCATTTATACAAACCCAACTTGAACTTGGACAGTCGTTCATAGTAGAAAATCCTAAAAAAGTAATAAACATTGATTGTGCTAACCAAAATAATGTGAGAATTAGATCTGATATGAGGCTACCAATACTCTCTGTTAAAAATCAAGTTATGCATGGCGATAAGATATGTAATCTGTCTAGTTCATTGGAATTTACAATTGAATCTCACAATGGTGAAGACTTTGTAACATACAGAGATGGTAAATTGTCACTTACTATTCCTAAAGAGTTAAAAAATTATAAAGATAATGGCAAGAGCTTGTTTGACATTATTAAAGAATATTTTCAGAAATTCTGTGCAAAATTAGGATTTAAACCTGAGACAAAAATACAAATAGAGCATGGCTTCGGTGCTCAAAGTAACTATTTAGATGGTACAATATCAACCACAGGATCAGATGCAAATGAAGAATTTATCAATCTTTTAAGCGAAAATCTCAGAGAGAGGTTATTGGGGTCAGGAGTTGCTCTAGAAGATGAAGATGTTGATGATATTGTTGAAGTCAGAGTATCTACCGTTATAGATCTATTGAGTGATTATGCTAAATTGGAAAATAATAATAAACAACGAGAGTTATTAATAAGTAAAGTAGCAGATAATTTAGGACTTTCCACTCAAGATAAAACAGCACCAGAAGTATTGATGGAATTAGGCTCTTTACCTTCTTTGATAAAAGGTCAGGTTAATCATAATCAAGTGCAGTCTGTTGTAAATACTTTTATTAAGTTAATTATTGAAGGGAAAAGCGAAGTATACAAAAAAGGAGGTGCGATTAATGCAATTGATGCAATTCATAAGGAGATAGATAAGGCAATTGTTGAGCAAGAAAAAAAAGCAACCAACAAACAAGATATAGAAAATGATAAATGGACAGATAGAATCAAAAAACAGAATTATTCTGCGGAATCACATGAACATTTACCTTAAAGATATTAGTAGGCTCTTTAAATATTTTAGAGTTCATGGTTGCAACGGTTGCTATTTTACAGCGCACCTCATCGTAAAAACTACGTGCCGTTGCATCATATGTTTCAAGAACGTTGGTAAAATGTTCAAGTTGATCTCGATTCAATACCTGATCTATTCTAGTTAGTTGGTCATTGCTGCTTTTAAAATTAGTTAGATCACATAACATAGCACGTTCTTCAGTTTCAGCAGGCAAGTATTTAAAGTGACCAAAGATATTTTGCCTAATTTTCTCTAGCATATTTACCTGTATACTTACAAAGCTACCTAATACCGCATACTGATTTCTCTCTTTATCTTATATAAATTAATTAAGTAAAGTGAATACAGTATCCACACTACTAAAAAAAATGTGGCACAAAACATAAACATTGCAACCAGTGGCAACAGCAGGGAACTTTCTATTGCTATTCCACCTTTTCTCAAAATGCTTGCTGGCTGATGGAGAGTGGACCATAAATTCACGGAAAATTTTACTATAGGAATATTTATAGCACTAAAGATGGCAAATACTGCTGCTGATTTTTCGGCCCTCGCTTCATTATCAAAAGCGCTCCACAATGAAAGGTAGCCAACATATAGGAAAAGTAAAATCAGCATTGAAGTAAGTCTTGCATCCCATACCCACCAAGTGCCCCAGGTTCCTTTTCCCCAGATGCTGCCTGTGATTAAACATATTGCCGAAAAGATTGTCCCTGCAGGAGCAGCAGCATGTGCCAAGATACTAGCAACGCTATTGTTCCATACCAATGAAATGAAACTGAGTGATGCAATTAATCCATATATTCCAAGAGCAAGCCATGCAGAAGGCACATGAATGTACATGATTCGTACAATTTCTCCTTGTTTATAATCTTCTGGAGAGAAGAATAACGCCAAAGACATTCCAATTAAAAAACATGCGAAACAAATAACCCCAAGCCAAGGTAGAGCTTTCTTAGAAAAATAAGAGAAATTTGTAGGCTTTAATAAAAACATTCGTTTTGAGAATAATTGTGTTAAGAATTTACCAATTAGTTTGAGTTTTATCAACAGGATAGTTTTTCTATATTTACGTAGGTCAACAAATTAGCATAATTTCAGTAGCAGATTGCTAGCTATTATTTTTAGTATATGACCCTTAAAAAGCTTAATCTACACTTAGTATCAGATTCAAGTGGTGAAACTGTTATATCAGTTGCAAAATCAGCTCTGAAACACTTTCGTTCTATAGAAACGATCGAATATGTTTGGTCTTTTGTGAAAAAAGAGGAGCAGATTGACAAAATTCTGGAGGAAATTAATAGGAAAAGTGATGAGCATAATTTTGTTATATGCACTATTACTGATGATGAGCTAAGAAAATATTTAAAAGATAACTGTATAAAGTTGAAAATTCCCTATAGAGCAATATTATCACATATTATTAGAGAAATTTCGTCCTATCTTGAAATTGAAAAAGACGAAAAGCTTGACTTGCATACTGAGATAAATAACGAATATTTTCAGCGCATTGAGGCAATAAACTACACTATTAATCATGATGATGGACAAAATATTCAAGATATTGATAAAGCAGATATAATTTTGGTTGGAGTTTCACGTACATCAAAATCTCCCACCAGTACGTATTTAGCTTACCGAGGCTATAAAGTTGCAAATATTCCTTTTGTTAGTGGAGTACCCTTTTATGTTGACTTGGCAAAATTAAAAAATAAACTAACGATAGGGGTAACAATAGACGTAAGTAGGCTAATAGAAATACGCAAAAATAGACTTACTTCAATTAACAACGAAGATAATAATATATATGCTAACCCTGAGAAAGTAGAAAAGGAAATTAAAGAAGCAGAGGAGCTCTTTAAACAGAATAACTGGCCAATTATCGATGTCACGCAAAAGTCGATCGAAGAAGTATCAGCAACAATTATACAATATTTTAATAAAATGTTATCAATTGACTAACTCTTGATAAGTGATTATAATGTAAAGTAATTTAATTCTTACTATAGATATGAAAGTCAAAGGGTCGCTAAAATCTCATCGTAACAGAGATAAAAATTGTAAAGTTGTGAAAAGGGGTGGTAAGATTTACATTATAAATAAGGTAAAGCCAAGGTGTAAAGCGCGTCAAGGTTCTTAGCTTTTTGTTCACCTTTTCATGTTATATATTTTTTATATGTGAAAGTACGGTGCTTATATCTAAAAAGAAGCAAAAGTTACTGTGTTTAAGCGCAGCCTTACTCATTTCTTCCCTTACATTATATTTCAGCATTAGCACAATTACAGGTAAACGTGGCTTATTGACGTTAATCGATTTAAAAAAAGAAATCGAGTACAATAAACTTTTGCTAAAGGATGTCTCTTCTGAAAAGGAAAAGTTGGACAACAAAGTATTTGGCTTATATGAAAAAAGCTTAGATTTAGATCTGCTTGATGAGCAAGCAAAAAATGCTTTAGGTTATGTGAACCCTAATGAACTTATGGTTGTTCTTGACGTGAAATAGCAGTAGAGATCTCCCTACGTCATACCGCCGCGGCGCTAACACGTAGCGGGATGACGGTTTTTCAAATTGTCGGTAAATCTAAGTCAGTTTAGCTATATTGTCTCTCACACCACTTAGCTGAACAGACAATGGCGTCAACTTAAGGAAAAATGTCAGCGATAGTGTATAAAATTTCTCTCTAAAATTTTTACCATTAAATTACCCAAAAGCTGCATGACCTTACCCAGAAAAAGTGGAGAGAAAGAAAGGAGTTTTTTCGGGTAAAATAAAATTTTGGAGGATTAGAAATGGTAAGAGAATATACGGCAGAATTCAAATTGGAAGCTGTTAAACTGGCAAATGAACAAAGAAAGGCAGGTCAAACAATTACAAAAATAGCAAGAGATTTAGGAATAAAGGGTGGTTTATTAGGAAAATGGATAAAGAAACACAACGAAAAAAAGTCGGCAGCAGATGCATTTCCAGGTAGAGGTAACATGGCTCCTTACGACAAAGAGAGGTTTGATTTACAAAGCAAGAGTAACAAGGGAAAGAGACATTTAAAAAAAAGCCCTGGCCAGTCAAAAAGAGTAAAATATTTTTTTATATAGTAACTGCTATAAAGTACAGGAATTATGTAGGATTTTCTGCTAGTGGCTACTATAAGTGGACTACAAGAAAAATAAGCAGTAGAGAATCAGCAAATAAAGAGCTACTCGAAGCTATTCAAAAAATATATCAAGTTTCTAAATGTAGATATGGAGCTCCTAAAATTTATGCTGAATTGAAGGCTTTGGGTAAAAGTTGCAATTTGAAAACGGTGCAAAGTATTATGCAGAAAAATGACATCAGGGCTATACTGAGAAGAAAGTTTAAAATTAAAAAACAACAAACAGATAATAGAGCTGTAGCTCCCAATATACTAGATCAAAACTTTATTGTTGATCAACCAAATAAAGTATGGGATTACTTACATCAAAACCAAGGAGGGATGGCTATATTAGGCAGCAATAATTCTCACGTATGGTAGTTAATGAGTAGTGCAATAAATAAACAATTGGTTATGAACTCTTTATTAATGGCCATTAATAGGCGTAAAACTGTTAAAAATCTACTGCTGCACAGTGACCAAGGTTCACAATATACTGCGCAAGGGTATCAATATCTCTTAGCTGTAAAGAATATAGATGAGTAATAAAGGCTGTTGTTACGACAATTCTGTTGCAGAAAGCTTCTTTAGCTCATTGAAAAGAGAAATACTTATTGATACTTCACAACACTCTGCTCAACAAACTAGAACTGCAATATTTGAATACATAGAAATTTTTTATAACAAACAACGTCACTATTAACTATTGCGTTCCAGAACAATTTGATGCATCATTCTTTTTGTAAAAAACATTCCACACTTTCTCTCCACTTTTTCTGGGTAAGGTCAAAGGATCTTATGTCTTAAACCTTATCACCAGGCTTAACAAATAGGTGGCCCAATACTATTAACTTTATGGGTTTATCTTCGTTATTTGCTACTATCCAAACCCCATCGCTCTCATGATCAACAATTTCTATTGGTGCAAATACTACATAATTATTGTCATCAACAATCTTTATTCCAAGAGCACCCTCGTCACTTAAGCTCAGGGCTGAAGAAGGAATTTTATATGCAAATCTTTCGCCTGAAGGTAGTCTTACGTTGGCAGTTAATCCCTGCAAGGATATCATTTTATTATTAGTTACCTTTACCTCTACCCTATAAGACCCAGTTTTAGGCTCAGCAATTTTACTAATAAAACTTACTTCACCTGCCAATTCTTTTCCGTCCAGTAAATTAATTTGAGCTGTGCTGCCTAGCTCTATTTTACTTACTTCATTTTCCGAAACGTATAACACCACAAGAATTTGATCGAAATTAACCACGTCAGCTATTTTTTGCCCAGCATTAACAAAATCCCCTTCGTTTGCATTGATTTTATCAATATAACCATCTATAGGAGATGTGACTGCAGTATTTTCTAAATCCAATTCTAGCCTTTTTAGGTCAGCTTTTGCACTTTGTAACGCAGTAAAAGCTGCTTCTACTTGTATTTGTGCCCCATAGCCTTTTTTATTCAGTTTGTGAGAGGAATCATACTCAATTTCACGCTGCTTTAATAAAGCTTTGGCTTTCTGAGCTTGCTCAATCCTGTCATAATCTTCTATCTTTAACACTACATCATCTCTTTTTACCTTTTCACCATCAGATAAATAAATAGCAATAATCTTACCACTTATTTTTGAGACAAGGCTAGCTCTATGTAAGGGATTTACTGTACCAGAAAAATTTAAATATATAGTGCGGTTTTGCGGCGCACATTCTTGAGTTTTTACTGAAAAGCTACTAGTTGCATTATCGCTATGAACCGCCTGATCTTTTTTTAAAAATGCACTGCTGATAAAAAGCAATAAGTAGAATAAAAGCAATACTGGAAATGATGATTACTTTGTTTCTCACCTTTAAACAATAGAATTTGTTGACCAATCTTGTTAGAAACAACTGCATAAATTTTCGAATCAGAAATGTAAGTATAATACATGTACCATTGTCACTCCATAAATAGTTTTATATGAGAACAAACACAAGATTTTCCTACAATAAGTAAGTTTTTTATTGCTAAAATGCAATTTTTAATCGAATAAAAATGTAAAATTGCAAACAAAGTTGTGCATAAGACTGGATTTAAAAAAATCTTGAAAAATATACTAAAACTTTTAAATAATAACTTTATATCTAGTGGCTTTGCCTTCTCCAAGACGCTGTAAGTATTTCATCCCTAGCAGTTTCTTTGTAATTGCCTCTACTGTTCTTGGAGGAAATCCTAGAGCTTCTATAGCATCTTTTCTACTAAATTCTTTATCTGCAAGGCTAAGTGCCCATTCCCAGAAGAACAATTGTTTTCTTGATAATAAATATTCAGTATTCTCCCTCTCAAGAATATAATGCGCCTCATTTGCTTGCGTTTTGAGTACATTAAGAAAAAATATTAACCACGGGGAAATATCTTCTTTGCCACTTTTCCAGCTACTTTGTGTTTTATTAAGCGCTAAGTAGTAATCAAGTTTGTTAGTTTCCATTATCTTTTCATGTGATACAATAGATACAAAATCATAACCCTGCTGCAACAGCATTAAATTAGTCATCAATCTACTAGTTCTGCCATTTCCATCTTGAAAAGGGTGTATTGCCAGATACTCAAAAACAAAGTTAGCAACAATAATAAGAGGATGCTTAAATTTATTATTTAAGGACCAGTGATACCAATCAATAAGCTCTTGTACTTCCTTTCTAACAAGGTAAGGTGGTGTGGGATCAAAAATTATACCAACAACTTTTCCATTCTGATCTTTTGCCTCAACTCTATTAGAACTTGCTTTGTATTTTCCTCTATGATACAAATCTTTTTCACTATAAAGTAGCATCTGGTTGTTAATGTGCAATATTGATGACTCACTAATTGGAATATCCGTATAATCATGAAATATTAGTGTAAGCATTTCTAAGTAGCCAGCAATTTCTTGCTCATCTCTATTTTTAAATTTTTTGACACGTAGGTTTTTATATAGATCCTCAACTTCTTTATCGGTTAGACGATTTCCTTCAATACGGTTAGAAGCGCCAGAAGATGTAACAATAACTGAATGAGTTAATCTTTCAATTGTTTGTGGTAGTAGTTTTTTCGTTATCTGCCAGCTATTTTTAACACTATCAACTGCAGTAATTAACTCGTACACTTGTTCAATTACAGGCCCTTCTAGGTTGAGACGTGTACTAAGACGAAAATTCTTCCAGTTCATATTCTTCTCACATGCATATTATGTGAGATAATGTGAGATAATGTGATAAAAGTCAATAGTAAGCTTTATATGCATAGCAGAGCTAACTACAAAAATTATACATTTTCAAGTGATCCTAACCATATCAAAAACTACAGGGCAAAGCTGTTGGAGGAAGGCTTAATTAGTTAAAAATTTCAATCTTATGTAAAATATTGTCTTATTTTGTAATTTTCTTGTTGACTAACGAGACGATATCTACTTTTCAATAAACTCCATTTGCATTTCTTGTATACTACTTTCTATTTGCTCTATTTGTTCTATTAACCTTTCTTCTAAGTCAAGATTACCGCTCAGCCTCGCTTCGGTTCTTTCTTTTCGTAATGCATTTAATTCTTTTAGTAACACTATATTATTCTACACAATTTCTGCAGATTTTCTCTCGTTCAGTTGGCTATTTAGTACACTAGTTTTTTCAAATACATACTTTATAACGTTAAACTGTTTCAATTCTTGTAACAAAGCCTCTTTATCGAGTTTGCTTTTGTTACTTATTACATCAATTACACGCTGTTGTAATCTTTTCATCTCATTATTAAATTCAAAATGAGAAAATTGCTCAAAAAATATAGGACGGTTCAAAATTTCAGGAAATTCTACGGCTATACGCAAAATTACGGCCTGATTTTGCTCTGCTCTGGGGATTTGTTATGAAGATACTCACCTTTTGTTGCTCCAGTTTTACTATTAAAAATCTGTTTTTTGAAGCTACTTCTTAGTTCACTAGCCTTATTGTAAAAATAATCTCTGTAATACCTTCTAATACTGCTGTTGCTAATAGTATTTACATATTCCATGAACTTGTGCTCAAGAATTGAATATTTTTCCGGAGCAAGTTTTTCATAATTTTGCAAATTGCTATCGATTATGTGATGCCATAAATATTCAGAATGCAGTTTTGTTGAATGGTCAAGAGCAGTCAACACGTCTTCTTTCTTGTATGCCAGTTCGTTACATATATCGTATGGATCTTTATTACTTGGCAAAGTCACAAACTTTAACGTGTATCCAGGCTCTAATATTGGCAGAGCAAGTTCTGCAACTCGAGTAGCAGCATGACGTCCAGCACTATCGCCATCCATACAGATGGAGATTTCTTTAGCAAATCTCCATAGATTTTTTATCTGCTCTGCAGAAATTGCGGTACCAAGCGGAGCAACTGCATTACTAATTCCTGCTTGATGTAGCGCTATAGCGTCCATATATCCTTCAACAACGAGTATGTGCTGTTTTTTACGTATTTCGCTTAAAGCAAAGTTTAATCCGTATAAATTCTCCCTCTTCTTAAAGAGCTGACTCTCTGGACTGTTTAAATATTTCGGCTGTTGCTCAGAACTTAGCACACGTCCGCCAAAACCAATAACTCTCCCTGCAATGCTCTGTATAGGAAATATCAGCCGGTCATAAAAATAATCATGAAAATTTTTGTTTACTAATCCAATATCAATCAAAATTCTGTCTTCAATACCTGAAGAGTTTAAATACTCTTTCAAACCAGAGCTTGGTGCATAACCTATCTTAAATTTATCTATGATTTTAGGTGAAATCTTACGCTGCTTTAAATAATCTACAACACCTTGATTTTTTTGTGCAAACCAATTTGCAGCTAAATCAAGCGCTAAAAATAGTTTATTGTCCTCTTTTGTAATACTAAGATTTTTGGGCAGTTCAACACCTGTAACCGATGCTAATTTTTCCAATGCTTCTTTAAAGCTTAATCCTTCAGTTTGTGAAATAAATTCAAATGCATCACCACTAGCCAAGCAACCAAAACAGTAATATAACCCCTTAGTATTGCTCACCGAAAAAGATGGGGTTTTTTCGTTATGAAATGGACAGAGCCCAACAAAACTATCTCCTCTTTTTATTAATCTGACTTTTTTACCTACTATGTCGGATAATAATAATTTTGATTTTATAATATCTATATGATCCATCTTGTTAAATTAGTAGTAGGATAAAAATTATATAGAATTTATACACATCTGACTCGAAATTTATTTCTATAACTAAAGCAATTTAGATTTACCGACAATGTAGCTATACAAATTCAAGAGCAATCCTGTCATCCAGGTAGCCCACAGAAACAAAAAACTTCCTTGACAAACCTCGCCAGCGCCCTTATCATGAAACTGAAGCTATTTATTTATCTTCTCTGTACAGATTAAATGACAAAAAAACTCAACGTATCTGGCGTCTCATGTTTAATTTTTTGCACTATGTGCACCTTATGTCTTTATCAAATTTCCGGGTTTTGACCTACACAAGCTGAAACGCGCTTATAAAGCGTTTAAAACATAAAAAAACGCCAACTTAAAAAATGGATAGTGAATAACTAGCTACCCTAGGGTTTCTTTTGCCTTTTTTTCTGTTTAGTAAATTTCTTAAACATTTATAGCTAAGGTTAGTTGCATTTAAAAGCAGCTGAGTCGCGGTTATTAAGCGTTTAGAATAAAAAAACGCCATACTTGAAAGTATAATGTAAGTAATTAGCCAACTACGGGGCTTCTTTTGCCTTTTTTTTCATTTGGTAAATTTCTTAATATTTATACAGAAGGTGTCATTCCAGTGCTTGACACTGGAATCCAGTTCTTATTATACAGCTATCTGGTGTACTTATTTAAAATTAAGTTTTCTGGATCTCAGTGCCAAAGCACTGGGATGACACCCTTCCTGGCGGAGATTATTTTCAAATCACAATGTTCGTACAGTTGTGGAATGAATTGCGGTATGACGTAGGAAAACCTTAGCTATAGCTTTAGAACTCCCAAAAGGTCAGAAGCATTGAATGACTTGACAGAAAGTTCAAACCCATATAAAATGTCCTTATTTCTTATATGTTAGGTATAGTATCAATTGCCTCAGATCATGCTGGTTATGAATTAAAATCAGAAATAAAACCTTACCTGGAAGCCCTAGGTTACAGAGTAGTAGATCAAGGCTGCACTGCTAAGCAAAAGTGTGTAGATTACCCAAACTATGCTGTTAAAGTTGTAGAAGATATAACAAGCAAAAAAGCAAATTATGGGATATTAATTTGTGGTACAGGTTTGGGCATGAGTACTGTGGCAAATCGTTTTGAAGGAATCTACGCTGCTTTATGTAACAGTGTTGAGATCGCAAAATTAGCTCGCGAGCATGGCAACGCAAATGTACTGTGTCTTGGTGCAGGGTTTACTGCGAGTGGATTAGCAAAAGACATAGTCAAACAATTCCTCGAAACAGAATTTTCAAAAGAAAGCAGACATAAAAAACGCCTTGATAAACTCAGCAATATAACCTCTAAGAAAAAAAAAACAAAAACTTATAACGAAGATGAAATATCAAAATTCGCTAAAATGGCAGGCCAGTGGTGGGATGAGAACGGCAAATTCAAACCATTGCACATGATGAATCCTGTTAGAGTATCTTACATTATTGAGAAAATAAAAGAGTTAAAAAAATGCAATTTAAAAGAATTATCATTGCTTGATGTCGGGTGTGGTGGTGGCATTTTGTCAGAGTCAATGGCACGCGTTGGCATTAACGTTGTGGGAATAGATGTATGTGAAGAAAACATAAAAGTAGCGCATTCACATGCAAAAAAAGTAGGGTTAAATATAGAATATATACACACCAGCATTGAAGAGCTAAGCAATGACAAGAAGTACGACGTGGTTCTGTTGATGGAAGTAGTTGAACATGTGGATAATTTAGAGCTTTTCATGAAAAAAGCGATAGAACTGCTAAAACCGGAGGGGTTAATCTTTATATCCACAATAAATAGAACTATCAAATCCTTCTGCCTTGCAATAATTGGTGCAGAGTACATATTAAATTGGCTGCCAAAAGGTACACATAACTGGAATAAATTTCTCAAGCCGTCAGAAATTGCAAATCACTTAAGAGAAAATAATGTAACGCTGCAAAACATGGCTGGCATGGAGTACAACGTAATAAAGCGTGAGTGGAATCTAACTAAAGGCGTGGATGTTAATTATATACTCTGCGGTTTGTTAGACTTAACTCTATAAAAGCACCATTTTCACTTCCAATACTTTGAAGGATCTTGGCCAGCTTTTATACAGTAGCCTTTATTAGTTAGCGCCCAACCGGAACGACAAGCATAACCTGTACCTACACGTTCATATCCAGGAGCAGCA
The DNA here is from genome assembly GCA_905147385.1 of Limenitis camilla. Lineage (NCBI taxonomy): Eukaryota > Metazoa > Arthropoda > Insecta > Lepidoptera > Nymphalidae > Limenitis > Limenitis camilla. The sequence continues at coordinate 1,033,073 of LR990254.1, forward strand.
ACACACTTTCCATTCTCCAAGGTTTGACCTTTAAAAAGACAACAAACTTCTTTTTCTGTTACCTTTGTTACAATTTGAGGAGCACCAAAAAACACAGCAACAAACATACCCAGTGCGAAAAGTGCAGGCCAAGGCATTCTGCCAAATATTGCAAGTAAGCTTGAACCAATTATTACCACTGTAATCATTGGTCCACCTATTCCATGAACGTAACCTATTACATTACACATTACATCTGTTGCTCCATCAGCGTGTGCATCAAATGCATAGAAAACTATAAATAGAATTACAAGAAAATTTCTCATTGTTCTTTCAATAATCATGCCTGATTGTTTCTTATTTTAATAAAATTTCAGTAAATAGCTTTTTTCAAAAATTATGCTTAACCCAATCAATATTTATTTATTACTGCCTTTTTAATACTATAATTAACTCAGTTGATTTTTATCAAAATGCTAAACCATGGAACAACTCGAGAACTTTTACATCACCACGCCAGTATATTACGTAAACGATAAGCCGCATATTGGTCATGCATACACTTCTCTCTTGTGTGACGTGGTGGCAAGGTTCATGAAACTAGCTGGGAAAAATGTCAAATTTACCACCGGTACAGATGAACATGGACAAAAAATAGAAAAAGCAGCTAAAGCAAAGGAAATGCAGCCAAAAGAATTTACAGATGATGTGAGCATTTCATTTAAAGAATTGGCTAAGTTCATGAATTTTGAGTATGACGATTTTATTCGCACTACGGAGGAACGTCACAAAAAAGCAGTTATAGCTTTATGGAATAGACTTGAAGAGAGAGGGCAAATATATTTGGATTCCTATTCGGGTTGGTATTCAGTTCGTGATGAAGCATTTTATCAGGAATCAGAGCTGATAGATGGCAAAGCACTAACAGGTGCAGAAGTTCAGTGGATAAAAGAAGAGAGCTACTTTTTTCGCTTGTCAAACTGGCAAGACAAATTACTGGAACTCTATAAAAATCAGCCAAGTTTTATCTTTCCTGAGAGCAGAAGAAATGAAGTGATATCGTTTGTAAGATCAGGGCTCATTGACCTCTCAATCTCTCGCACTAGTTTTAACTGGGGAATAAAAGTACCAGGTAATGACAAACACGTAATCTATGTCTGGATAGATGCATTAACCAATTATCTTACATCAATAGGTTTACCTAGTACTGAAGGTGAGGAATATAAGAGGTTTTGGGCAGAACCAGAAACACAGATTCCAGTGTCAAGCACTGGAATGACACCAAACCAAGGGAAAACGCAGATTCCAGTGTCAAGCGCTGCAAACCTAGCTGACAACTCTTTCAACGTTCATGTAATCGGTAAAGACATATTGCGCTTTCATGCTGTATATTGGCCAGCGATTCTCCTTGCAGCAGACCTACCACTGCCAAAACAAATTGCAGTTCATGGTTGGTGGTTGAACGAGGGAGAGAAAATATCCAAGTCCCTTGGTAATGTCATAGATCCAATTGGCCTCGCTCAAGAGTTTGGTGTTGATCAGCTACGCTATTTTCTCCTCAGGGAAGCAAGCTTCGGCCAAGATGGCAACTTTAGTAAGAAAAATATGATCAGCCGGATAAATTCAGAACTGGCAAACAACATAGGCAATTTAGTGCAAAGAACAATTTCATTTTTACACAAGCAATGTTCTGGAATTGTACCAACAATCGATCAAAGCCTACTTAAAGGTGAAGAAAGTCTTCCAGGTTGCAAAGCTATACTCGATCAAGTGATGAATCACCTATCAAAGTATGAATTTAACCATATCATACTTCTAATCATCAACATCTCTTCTGAAGCAAATGCCTACATAGACAAAAGTGCACCCTGGACACTAAGCAAAACTGACAGAGAGCTCATGAATTTAGTAATTTACAAGTTACTGGAATATATCAGGATAATAGGCATTTTATTGCAGCCAATCGTTCCCAAGTCAGCAGAGATGATACTAAATCAACTGCAAATTCCGAAAGAACAACGAGATTTAAAATCTTTGTGCGACGCGTGCGTAAGTTCAGGCATAACATTGCCTAAACCTACGCCGGTTTTTTTGAGGGTTGATGCTAAAGAGGAGAAATAGTGTAAAAACTATTCCTCCTGGATGGGATTATCTTTAGTTAACGACGGTGCACACCGCTGTCTACATATTCAAGTTAGGTGGCAAGTGCCTTAGTTACTTTAGCACAATATGGTTTAGTAACATCAGCACCTATCACTACTACTTCAGTCATTGCCGACTTAACCTTTCCTAGGCTCCATGCAAACCAGCCTTGACCATTTTCTTCTTTAGTTGGCTGACTTTCTGGGCTAGAAATCTCAGTACCTTTTTCATCACCAGATTCTGCATCATAAAATACATCCTGATCCTCAGAAAGACTCATTAAATAACTTTTAGCAGCATCAACATTTAAATGATCAGGTTGCTTAGGAACGTTATCAATATTCATCTGATTTTCCTGGCTAGGAGTCTCAGTTTTTAAATTTTCTTGTGTAGCCACATTCTTTTTTTCATCAGTTTGCTCTCCTAAAAATTGCCTTACCATCTTCTGTTTTTCTCTAAACAAAAAATCAAATAATATTGGAGAAAGCTCTAGCTTTGCCCCCTCTGGAATAACAATACCATTACCTTGAGATTCACTTGAAAGTTGACTAGCACCACTTGCTTGATCTGCCTTATTACCAAACATCAAGTTTTTAACACTATTCCAGTATGGTGAAAATTTTTCTGAGACCCATGAAAATTCTATTTTAGTTGATGGCATAGTATCATAAACATTTTTTAATTTATTTCCAACACTACTAATTGTCCCTTTTGCTGACTCAATTGATGTATCACAAGTGTTTTTCAAGCTGCTTCCAAAGCTATTAAGTGCACTTTTTACTGGTTCAAATGACGTACCATAAACATCTTTTAAGCCATCTTTAACAATACGAGTTACACGACCACTAATAAATGCTTCTTTTGTAGAAGTAAATGCTTTTTCAGATGCTGTTTTGATATCCTTTGCAAACTCAGCTGATGGCATAGTATCATAAATATTTTTTAATTTATTTCCAACACTATTGAATTTCCCTTTTGCTTGTGAAATAATGGCTTGCTCTTGAGTTTGTACTTCGAAATCTCTCTTAGTAAGCTGCTGGTTTATGCTATCAAATTCTACCGCATTACCTGGCTGAGAAGCATTAATCCTTCTGGTTGCAGCCAACTCATTTTTCATTCTAAAAATCTCCCGATCTTTCTCAGAAATAGTTTTATCTTTATCTTCTATCTCTTTTGCTTGATTAGCCAGTTGAGTATTTTTTTCGGATATTTCTTTTACTTTCTCAGAAATTATTTTACCTTTAGCTTCTACTTTACTTTTTTCATCAGAAAGCTGAGCTTCCTTCTCAGAAATAGTTTTGTTCTTACTAACTGCTGCATACGAAAGTGCAATAGCTACAGCAGAAAATACAGCACCACCAATAATAAATGGAAGGCCAACACTTAATGCTGCAACTGGAGCTAAGAAACCAATATAAGGAGCTGCAGCAAACACTCCAGATGCTAATAAAGTTAAAGCAGCCAGAGTTCCAGCTATATAATAGGGTACATTGTTTTTATTCATCATCTCACGTATTATAAAATATAATACCATATATAAAAGGATTTTTAAGAAATTGTCAAGCTATCTTTACATAAAAAAAATAATCAATGAACTTGGGAACAAGAAGATTGCTGCCAAGCTATGAACTATGCCTTTCCGTGTAATCTTTGAATGCACCTCTGTTAGAGTCAAAATATAGCTTCACACTGCCAATTGGTCCATTTCTCTGCTTTGCAATAATGAGCTCTGCAATGTTTCTAATTTTTTCCATTTTCTCTTGCCATTCCCGATGTTTATTGTTTCCTTCATTTGGCTGTTTTCTTAGTTCATAATACTCTTCTCTATAGAGAAACATTACTATATCTGCGTCTTGCTCTATGCTCCCTGAATCACGTAAATCAGAAAGTTGTGGTTTTTTATCATCCCTCTGCTCAACAGAACGAGAGAGCTGAGATAGTGCAACAATGGGAATATTTAGCTCCTTTGCAATTGCTTTCAAACCCTGCGTCACTTCCGAGATTTCTTGCACTCTATTTTCATTACTCCTTTTTGTTGTTCCTCTGATTAGCTGCAAATAATCAATGAATACCACTTCTACATTATATAATTGATACAGCAAGCGTATTCTGGTGCGAAGGGCACTAATTGATAGCGCAGGGGTGTCATCTATGATGAAAGGCAGTTCAGATAATTCTGTACTAGTATTGATAAATTCATGCAATTCAAAATCACTAATTCTCCCGGTTAATGCCTTATAATAACTAATCCCTGAATCTATAGTGATCAGCCTTGCAGTTAATTGCTCTGCTGACATTTCAAGTGAGAAAAACGCTACATGGTGTTGTTTATCTGCTCTTTTTTGCAACATCTTACAAGCATTAAGTGCAATGTTTAGCGCCAATGCTGTTTTACCCATAGAAGGCCTTGCAGCTAAAATTAATAAATCAGATTTTTGTAGACCACCAAGAAGCTGATTTAGATCTTGAAGTCCGGTTGTAACGCCTAGCGCTTCTGGATTATTTTTCAGTGTGCTGATCTTCTCAACTACATCTTTAATTGAACTTGCAAGTTTTATATATGTTTTCTCACCTTGTTTTTTTACTGCCAAATTGAACAATTTTGTCATTGCTTGTTCAATTTGCGCCTGTGCAGGATTTTCAATATCGTAGTTGTAGCTATCACCAACTATTTCTTGCCCGAGCTTAATTAAACATCTCCTTAAGTAAGTATCACGGATTATTTTAGTCAAACTATAAATATCAAGTGCAATACTTGCCTTCGCTGCAAGCTTTGCTAAGTACTCTACCCCGCCACACTCGGTAAACGCTTGGTCGTTCTCAAAAAACATTTTGAGGCTCAGTTCATTGGCAACTATACCGTGTTTCCTGGTTTTAGATATTTGCGTAAAAATACTTTGATGCAGTGGATCATAGAAATTTTCTGCTGTAATTGTGTCTTCAACTGCATCACAGATTCTATTATCACGAATCATTGCACCAATAAGCATCTGTTCAGCTTCTAAATTATGCGGTAATTTACATATTTCCTTATCTACACTTCTTGAACTGAGGAGATTGGCTAATTCATTCATTTTAAGTTTTGAGAGTAACTGTTGATTATTGTAGAATATTTAGTCCTCATTTGAAAGATGTAAAGGCAAAAAAATTTGACTAATTCCGTGTTGCCTATAGCATTAAAACTTAATGCCCCTGTGGTGGAATGGTAGACACGGCAGACTCAAAATCTGTTGCTTGCAAAAGCATGCTGGTTCAAGTCCGGCCAGGGGCACGTTAAATATTGGAAAGTATATATATGTTACATAAATTTTTTAATCGTTTATTTTCTATTTTTTCTTCTATAAATGTTATTCAAAAGGTAAAGAAAGATGAAAATGGGATATGTTATGTAACGGGCCTCACGCGCTATATATCAGTATTGCTTGATTTGATTATTATCGTTTTGTACACCTTTTGATTTTGCTGAAGGTGAAAGAGAATTAGTTTCTGGGTTTAATATTGAATATAGAAGAGGAGGATTTGCATTAATTTTTTTAGCTGAGTACTCTAGAATTTTATTTATAAGATTATTATTTGTTATTATTTATATAGGGGGGGTATGAATTAAATTTAATATTTTATTTAAAATTAGTATTTTTATCTTTTTTTTTTATTTGAGTTCGTGGTACTTTACCTCGATATCGTTATGATAAATTAATATATTTATGTTGAAAAAGATATTTGCCATTATCTTTAAATTATTTATTATTTTTTATAGGGTTAAAAATGATTTTAATATATAAAATAAATTTAGTATAAATTAATAGAATAATTATTCTTTCTTAAGTTTTCAAAACAAATGCTTATACAAGCTCATTAATTAAGAATAAAAAATTAATTTATCTCAGAATTTATTTAAAATTGGATTAATAATAAAATAAGAAAAATAAATTAAAGTTAGAATTTGACCTGTAATGATATAAGGATTTTCGACAGATCGGGCTCCAATTCAAGTTAATAAAATAATTGTTGTAATTAATAATCAAAATAAAATTTGATTTAAAGGATAAAATTGAATACCTTGAATTTTTTTATTGAAGGTAAAAGGTAAAATAATTAAAATTAAAATAGATATTACTAAAGCAATTACTCCTCCTAACTTATTTGGGATTGATCGAAGAATTGCGTAAGCAAATAAAAAATATCATTCTGGTTGAATATGAATTGGGGTAACTAAAGGATTAGCAGGAATAAAATTATCAGGATCTCCTAATAAATAAGGATTAATAAGAGAGAGGAAAGTTAAAATTGAAATTATAATAATAAATCCAATTAAATCTTTAAAAGTAAAAAATGGGTGGAAAGGAATTTTATCTAAATTTCTATTAATCCCTAATGGGTTATTAGATCCTGTTTGATGGAGAAATAATAAGTGAATTATGGTTAATATTAGAATAATAAAAGGAAATAAAAAGTGGAAAGTATAAAATCGAGTTAAGGTTGCATTATCAACTGCAAATCCCCCTCAAATTCAATTAACTAATATAGTTCCTAAATAAGGAATTGCTGATAAAAGGTTAGTAATTACTGTAGCTCCTCAAAAAGATATTTGTCCTCAAGGTAACACATAACCTATAAAAGCTGTAGCCATTAATAAAAATAGAATAATAACACCAATTATTCAAGTAAATTTTAAATTAAAAGATTCATAATAAATTCCTCGACCAATATGAAAATAAACACAAATAAAAAAGAATGATGCTCCATTAGCATGTAAAGTTCGGATTAATCATCCATAATTAACATTTCGGCAAATATAATTAACTCTAAAAAATGCTAAATCGATATTAGCTGTATAATATATAGTTAAAAATAATCCTGTTAAGATTTGAATTATTAAACATAAAGCTAATAAAGAACCAAAATTTCATCATGAAGAAATATTAGATGGGGTAGGGAGATCAACTAATGATCCATTAATAATTTTAATTACTGGGTGAGTTTTACGAATAGGTTTATATAAATTTATCATTAGTTATTAAATGATCGTAATGGACCAAAAAAAATATTAATGATTTTTACAATTACAATAAAAGTAATAAATAAATAAATAATTAATATTATTATTAAAAAATAATTTTGTTTACTATATAATCTTGATAAATTAAAATTATTTTCATTATTAAAGAATAAATTTGAATTAAAAAAAATAATTATTTCATCATTAAATGAAAAATTTATTCAAATCAAATTATTTTTATAAAAAATTCTAAAAATTATAATAAAAATAATATAAATATAAAAAAATTTTTCAGAAAATTGAATTTTAAATAATTCATTTGAAGCTACTCTTGAAACATAAATAAATAAAACTAATAAACCTCTAACGATTACGTACTCGTAAAATGTATAACGTTCGTGACTAGTCTTGGGTAGTTCGCGAACGACCTAGTTCAAAAGAGCGCTGCTTTAGGTGAACTATACGAACTAGTTCGTAGACGATCTCGCTCTGAGTTCTTATATTTTTTTTTAAATCCAATAAATTACTTCTAGGGATGATTATGTTTCATAAATATTTGACTACTTGTTTTTTATAAAAATAAATGTGTAATAAATAAAAATAGTGGTTTATTTCTAATACAAAATCGATATATACTCATAAATTTAAATGGTCATAGAAATATCAATAAACTGTTCATAATTATCGACATTTTTAACATCGATGTTTCACTTTTGAGAATATCATTTTTTTTCATTAATTAATTATTTTTAATAAATTATTTAAAAACGAACTAAAAGAGCGAACTAGTTCGCCATTGGTTTGCGAATTAACAAGAGGCCAAGACTATTCGTGACGTCTAAGTGACATCGTTGATCCATCGTAAAAGAACGGTCTGTAATTGTTATTCGGGTTGCCTGTAAAGTTCGCATTAGCTTAATATTTTTAGGGAAATTATTTTTATAACAGCAACATACAGGAAAATATTGTCAATTATTCATTTTAAAAGTGACAGAAGCATTCGTGAAATCAAATATATATATCATAAACGTCATAAACCTAAAATTTTGCCATAATTAAGAAAAAGAAACCTAAAATTGAATTTATAAATATCATTACCACATTTGTTAAAGAAATTTCTCTTATTATATACCATATAAACGTCATTTTAAATAATTACTTTTCTGTGTCACTTTTTTTAAAGGAAAGGTAATGATTTTGGTTGTCTATGTATGTGTGTCTATGTACGATTGTATGTTTAACCCTAGCGCCTAAACTACTGAACCAATTTTAATAAATGAGGTGTAGATAGATTCATAATAATGGCGCGTGTGACATAGGCTATATATTTTTTTTTATGACGGAATTTAACCATCAGGTTCTAACCTTGAAAAGAATTAAACTGAGATATTCATCACGTGTTTGGTATTACTTTCAAAAGAAAGCTTTTGGCGAGCACATTACGAATATGTATATATATATGTCGGAGCATAGTAAAAGATTATCGATTAATCGAATCGTTATCGTTGTCTATGGCGTTGGAGTGGGGTAGTAGTCACTTCCGTTGTTATGACAGTCTCTACCCTCAACCCTTTATATGCGGTCGACAGTCTGACTGAAGTCTTAGTCGTGCGCGGTCTCTCAAGAAGTGAAGTAGTGTCTAAATAGTGATAGTGTTGTGTTAGTGCTAGGAGTGCTGTCCGATCAAGGTCACGTGAGTACCTTACAATGTAATTACCTCGTCTTGTGTTAGGTTAGGTTTATGTGCGTTTAACCTTGGGTTTAAATAGAGAGCCTAGCAGTGGAGGCGAGTGTTGTAATTACTTAAAGGAGCTCCTTAAGCCTACACCTTGGTCACAAGTCCAAGGCACTGCTTAGGTTTCTCTCGTAATTGTTAGAGATCATATTTGATCATTTATCGGTTCAATAGGAGTATCTACGTTGCGTTTACCCAATATTCCATTCAATACCATCACCCCCTTTTAGTGTTCCCCAATATTCCCCATCTTCCTCCTTCCATCTCCTTTCACATCATCGTTTTAAAATCCCCGACATCAGAAGTGGGATCACAAGCCCAAAAGTTCACGTTAAGGGTTCTTTGCGTATAATCCTGACAGTTAAATTAGTTTCAATGCGAGTAAAATTAGTTTTAGAAAAAGTTAAAAGTGGGTAGTTTAAAAAAAGAATTCAGAAACAGTTGAAATTAGAAATAGTTGCGAAGGTAGTTTAAAATCTTAAAATCGTGATTATTATTTGACGTAGGAAGGCTTTCGCTTTAAATTAGGCACATCAGCCCTTACGGTAGCAAATTATGGTGTTGACAGTTTTTACGCATTGTGTTTAAAAAATTACTGATCATATTAACGTTTTATTACTGCGACAGAGAGCTTTTACGCTTTGTCGGAAAGATGTACTGGAAGCGTTGTCGCTTTGTTGTTATTGAGCCGTTGTAAGGTGGCTTTGTAGGCCCCGACGGTTGGGGCTGAAAGCTGTTACGCTTTGCTACGAATTTGAGATGTTTTCTGTAAAGAGTGTTGAGAGCTCTTTGTTTCTTTGTGTGTTAATGATTGAAATTCTTATGTCTAGTGGAAAATAGTGCTGAAAGCTGTCACACTTTAACGAAGTTATTGGTCTATGAAACTAGTGTTACGTTTTACGTTTTTTGAAACTGTTTAAAGGCAACGCGAGAGCGCGTTGATTATCAGAATGGCCGTGTCGGAGCATAGTAAAAGATTATCGATTAATCGAATCGTTATCGTTGTCTATGGCGTTGGAGTGGGGTAGTAGTCACTTCCGTTGTTATGACAGTCTCTACCCTCAACCCTTTATATGCGGTCGACAGTCTGACTGAAGTCTTAGTCGTGCGCGGTCTCTCAAGAAGTGAAGTAGTGTCTAAATAGTGATAGTGTTGTGTTAGTGCTAGGAGTGCTGTCCGATCAAGGTCACGTGAGTACCTTACAATGTAATTACCTCGTCTTGTGTTAGGTTAGGTTTATGTGCGTTTAACCTTGGGTTTAAATAGAGAGCCTAGCAGTGGAGGCGAGTGTTGTAATTACTTAAAGGAGCTCCTTAAGCCTACACCTTGGTCACAAGTCCAAGGCACTGCTTAGGTTTCTCTCGTAATTGTTAGAGATCATATTTGATCATTTATCGGTTCAATAGGAGTATCTACGTTGCGTTTACCCAATATTCCATTCAATACCATCACCCCCTTTTAGTGTTCCCCAATATTCCCCATCTTCCTCCTTCCATCTCCTTTCACATCATCGTTTTAAAATCCCCGACATCAGAAGTGGGATCACAAGCCCAAAAGTTCACGTTAAGGGTTCTTTGCGTATAATCCTGACAGTTAAATTAGTTTCAATGCGAGTAAAATTAGTTTTAGAAAAAGTTAAAAGTGGGTAGTTTAAAAAAAGAATTCAGAAACAGTTGAAATTAGAAATAGTTGCGAAGGTAGTTTAAAATCTTAAAATCGTGATTATTATTTGACGTAGGAAGGCTTTCGCTTTAAATTAGGCACATCAGCCCTTACGGTAGCAAATTATGGTGTTGACAGTTTTTACGCATTGTGTTTAAAAAATTACTGATCATATTAACGTTTTATTACTGCGACAGAGAGCTTTTACGCTTTGTCGGAAAGATGTACTGGAAGCGTTGTCGCTTTGTTGTTATTGAGCCGTTGTAAGGTGGCTTTGTAGGCCCCGACGGTTGGGGCTGAAAGCTGTTACGCTTTGCTACGAATTTGAGATGTTTTCTGTAAAGAGTGTTGAGAGCTCTTTGTTTCTTTGTGTGTTAATGATTGAAATTCTTATGTCTAGTGGAAAATAGTGCTGAAAGCTGTCACACTTTAACGAAGTTATTGGTCTATGAAACTAGTGTTACGTTTTACGTTTTTTGAAACTGTTTAAAGGCAACGCGAGAGCGCGTTGATTATCAGAATGGCCGTGTCGGAGCATAGTAAAAGATTATCGATTAATCGAATCGTTATCGTTGTCTATGGCGTTGGAGTGGGGTAGTAGTCACTTCCGTTGTTATGACAGTCTCTACCCTCAACCCTTTATATGCGGTCGACAGTCTGACTGAAGTCTTAGTCGTGCGCGGTCTCTCAAGAAGTGAAGTAGTGTCTAAATAGTGATAGTGTTGTGTTAGTGCTAGGAGTGCTGTCCGATCAAGGTCACGTGAGTACCTTACAATGTAATTACCTCGTCTTGTGTTAGGTTAGGTTTATGTGCGTTTAACCTTGGGTTTAAATAGAGAGCCTAGCAGTGGAGGCGAGTGTTGTAATTACTTAAAGGAGCTCCTTAAGCCTACACCTTGGTCACAAGTCCAAGGCACTGCTTAGGTTTCTCTCGTAATTGTTAGAGATCATATTTGATCATTTATCGGTTCAATAGGAGTATCTACGTTGCGTTTACCCAATATTCCATTCAATACCATCACCCCCTTTTAGTGTTCCCCAATATTCCCCATCTTCCTCCTTCCATCTCCTTTCACATCATCGTTTTAAAATCCCCGACATATATATATCATATTGTTTATATTTGTAAAGTCAAAATATATGTTTCAAATGCGATCGTACAGTTCGCGCGCTCAAGTCGTTTCAGTTATTTACTCGTTTAAGCAAATAAAAATATATATGTTATATTTATAAATACGCTTACTTTATTTTTTTTTCTAAATTATTTATTTAATCTGCGGATAAACTGTTTTCGAGAATAACATTGAATAAAAGTGAATTCATGAAAATGATTGATGAAAATTGTCTCTAAACTTGTTTATTTGTTTCGCTATTTTGTAATTTTACAATAACCAGTGCTTTCTTTTTTGCAATCTTTTGACGATAGGTAACAGTAATATCGAGTTAAACATCACTTTTATGTCACTTACGTTCGTGAACGTCATATTTTACGATTACGTGTACGTTAAACACTGTTGCTGCAAGCGGCCCAATGTCACTAACGTTCGTGAACGTCATATTTGACGATTACGTGTTCGTTAAAAACTGTCGATGCAACCGGCCCTAGGCACTTGCGGTCACCAACCCACTTGCCAAGCGTGGTAATTAAGAGCATTTACCTCACAAATAATACAACAGCCTCAGTTCCCGATAGTAAGACGAGGGATTGAGTGCTGAGGTGCAAATTGGAAGACACCTACATATGTATGTCCAGTAATGGACGAATAAAGGTTGAGCTGATTGAATAATACTATTACTCTTTTGATTACAATTGCATTATATTTGTTGATAATAAAGACAATTTATAAACGATGACCCGTTATTAAAGAAAATATAAGTACTCATTTCTTGAGATACCCTAAACAACTTAAATAATTTAAAAATATTAGTGTAGGAGAAAATATAATTATCTCGGCAAAGAAGGCCGAAATCTTGATTTTCTCTTCACAAATATCTTGTCATATTTAAAAAATTTCTCCTACAAGAAACTAATGTCAGGTATTGAAATAATTTAAATTCACATTAAATGAATACGTGAATAACAGGAGTAATTAAAATTACTCTTGTAGTACCTTATCTATAACCTAATACATCCTTCATATCTATGTTAGCATGTATTACCGTAAAAAATTGGTGTTATATAAAACACAGATTTTGAAGATTAAAGCTGTCGATTAAAGAGAATTTGCTGAAAAAAAAATTATAGAACTTAGACCCGTAGACTTTTGTGAATTCAGAGAAAACAAGCAAATATTTATATGGAGTAAAACAAACTCTATAGAAAAATTGTCTCTAACATTTGTTATCTTTTCAGTCATTTTTAAAACATTTAAGTATCAACCGGGAAAGTATGAAAGCATTCAGGTCCAAGCATCAGGACTTTGTTTCAAACCACGAAATGGTTTAATAGTATTTCCAATTGTATACCAATTATAATAATTTTATAACAAAAAAAAACTTAAAGACTTCTTAATAAGCAACGATAGTGGAGCTTACCATTCTGTATATGATAACTTGAACGATGACAGAACTTGATTACCAAAAGATTTTGATACTCAACTTTAATGATTATATATTTCTAAATGACATCTATGTAAACAATGGCGTTTTGAAAAAATAATCAGTCACTTTGTAAGGTCTTTCTCTTTTCCTTTTTAATCTTTTACAAATATATAATGCAATCAACGCGTCCAGTCTTGCCCATGGCTCAGGTTCTTGTATAAAAGACAAGGTTTATTCCGTCGTCGTGTACTCTCAAAAAGTGTGATGGAATTAATTAAAATGTAAATGTAAATATTCAAATAGTTATAACAGAATTAATATACTACTTTTCCGAGCTTATTTCTAAACATAACATAAGCTTTTACATTATCTCATTTATCAAAGCAAATATAAATATTTTTATTCCTGCACTACTGCGAGATTTGATGATGTTATTTATTAAAGATAAATAATTGTTAATATCGCATGATGTTACCAGCTCTTAAACATATTATTTCCATATTAGTAAGATTCTCAATTAACTAACAACAAAAAACTTAATTTTAATAGACATATATAGATATTCTACCTTTTCTATTTTGGAGCAAACTTAGTATATCTACTATCTGATAAAACAATAGAAACATAATCAACATAAAAATTTAATATGTCGAAAATCCTTAAAATATGACCGAACACAGTCAGTTGCTGGAGAAAATGATAATTTAGCATATCTTTATATCTGTGTGTCCTCGAAATTCAGAATTAAATGAGATCTAGGAAAATTAATTCTATATGAAATTTATAAAGTTATAATTGTAAATTATACGTTTATTAAGTATTGAACTATAAGTTTTCCGTATATAGTACAATCCTGACACGAATCTCCAATTTTCAAAATATCAACCAAAGATGTAACTGTCAAAATAATGATAAATGTATAGGTCGTTGTCGAATCAGAAATTTGATGTAGCACTATAGTCTACTATCCAAAAAAGATCAGTGATAACAAATTTATTTATATCTTTATAATAGAAAATAAAACGTTTTTCTCTATTCAGTTTAGGTACTTAGGTGTAAGAAAGCAGGAGAAATAATCTCATCCTTTTCATGAGTACACTCTATACTCGCATTAATTTTATAAGAAATATTAAATTCCACAAACTCTTGTTTTGAATATATCTGTCAAACAAAGAAACAGATACGGTATACGGTAATCCCTTAATCAGGATATTACGGCCGGGTTATACGTAACCCTCCCCCATTATTCAGAGAAGTATAGTAATTTCTTTACATAGTTTACCTCGATATCCATCTTTAACGCTACTGCAGTCTCTGTCGGCTGCTGTGACTGTAGAATGCGGCGTTATCTGCGCTTACGGTTGTCTGCTGACATTGATGGCAACGGTCCACGGCCCAACAAACGATTCTAGAACGTGCATACACCAGTATGCACACATACTACATAGGCTTCTCAAGCCTAAAGTTATTACCAGGTACAGCTCTATCAACTTTTGGAAAAACAATCAAAAATAAAATTAAACCCCTTTCTCCAAAAAGGTGTGTGTTAAACATATTATAATTTATTATTTCCTTTACGTCTTTATTACTCTTATAAATGTCACATAATAAGTAAAAATACATCGCTTCAAGGTTTCAATATTACTGAGTAAATATTCTTCTTTAAACAATTATTATATATTTAGGTACCAGAAGTGCTAATCAAATATAAAAACAATTATCAGATATAATAAGTACATGGAACGGACTCACAGTATCGAAACCAACCACCGCTTCGGTCGACGACTCAGCAGCTAATCAGCCTGTATGCGACTGAGTGCCTGTTTATTATAGGCAGTGGTGGGGATCTAAACCGTCAATCACTAATTCTGACTTATAATCGATTCTGTCCTGACTAATAATCGATGCTATCAATTCAGTAATGCTCATATTGACGTTGTCGTAGGGTAGTCTCCTAACTCGGCCATTCCTGACCCTACGTCGTCCCCGACGTAGTTGAGTTATTGTGCAGTTGCTTGATCGCTTGCTACATGGGCATCTCGATTAGGGCCCAACTCGTCAACTTTGTTCCGCAGCTGTATTGATGAAGATTCTGCAGTAGGATCACACCCACCATCTTCATCATCCTGTTAACGCACCAAGTTCTTGTAGATAAGGCGTCCCTTCTGTCTGTAAGGACCAAGCGTCCACTACATTGACCATGCGTCATTTAGAGCCAAGCGCCTTGGACCAAGCGTCCACCACATTGACCATACGTCATTTAGAGCCAAGCGCTCTTCACAAAATCTTTCAAGGCCACGCACCCTTCAAGATCATTTCTAAGGCCAAGCGCCTCTTGAGACCAATCGTCTATAGAAACTATGTGTTTATTGGACCATGCGTCCAATATCCACATACACAAAATGTATCCAATGGGACCAAGTATCCAATTGAACTTAGCAAACAAACAGTCGCCTCATACAAACAATCTTACACAACAACAATCATTCTTCACACATTCAAGGCCCTCATACAAACATAATCTTACACAAAAGAGATAACAGCACTTTGATTTCATAGATATGCACACATCCTATATAGATATGCACTCATCCTCTAACATAGATATGCACTCATCCTCTTAAATAGATATGCACTCATCCTCTTACATAGATATGCACTCATCCTCTTACATAGATATGCACACATCCTACATAGATATGTGCACATCCTCTTGCATAGATATGCACTCATCCTCTTGCATAGATATGCACTCATCCTCTTGCATAGATATGCACTCATCCTCTTACATAGATATGCACTCATCCTCTTACATAGATATGCACTCATCCTCTTACATAGATATGCACTCATCCTCTTACATAGATATGCACTCATCCCCTTACATAGATATGCACACATCCTCTTACATAGATATGCACATATCCTCTTACATAGATATACACACATCTTCTTACAAAAGTCTCTCTTAAACTTGAACTTCACACGTTGGAAACGAGAATCAGGACAGGGCCCGCTATTGCATCGCCTGATACGTATTCAAGGAATACATCTGCCGGGACAGAGCCCGTTACGCGTTCACACAACACGTCTGCCGGGACAGTGCCCGTTACGCGTTCACACAACACGTCTGCCGGGATATCGCCCGTTACCTACGCGTTCAAACAACACGTCTGCCGGGACAGTGCCCGTTACGCGTTCACACAACACGTCTGCCGGGATATCGCCCGTTACCTACGCGTTCAAACAACACGTCTGCCGGGACAGTGCCCGTTACGCGTTCACACAACACGTCTGCCGGGACAGTGCCCGTTACGCGTTCACACAACACGTCTGCCGGGACAGTGCCCGTTACGCGTTCACACAACACGTCTGCCGGGATATCGCCCGTTACCTACGCGTTCAAACAACACGTCTGCCGGGACAGTGCCCGTTACGCGTTCACACAACACGTCTGCCGGGACAGTGCCCGTTACGCGTTCACACAACACGTCTGCCGGGATATCGCCCGTTACCTACGCGTTCAAACAACACGTCTGCCGGGACAGTGCCCGTTACGCGTTCACACAACACGTCTGCCGGGATATCGCCCGTTACCTACGCGTTCAAACAACACGTCTGCCGGGACAGTGCCCGTTACGCGTTCACACAACACGTCTGCCGGGACAGTGCCCGTTACGCGTTCACACAACACGTCTGCCGGGATATCGCCCGTTACCTACGCGTTCAAACAACACGTCTGCCGGGACAGTGCCCGTTACGCGTTCACACAACACGTCTGCCGGGATATCGCCCGTTACCTACGCGTTCAAACAACACGTCTGCCGGGACAGTGCCCGTTACGCGTTCACACAACACGTCTGCCGGGACAGCCCGTTAGGACCACAGCAACTCTCTGCTGCTGCCCGATCCACCGAGGGATTCCACGCGCTTGCCCGGATGGATCACTGTATCACGCCTTCCGGCTACCCGGAACACCACGTGACTTCGTGCGCTCGGCCGGACCACCGCTCTGCAGCCGTTCGGACCACCATGTGATTCCGCTTCAGCCGGATCACTGCATCATGCCTCCCGGCTGCCCGGATCACCACGTGACTCCACGCACCTGCCTGGATCACAGCGCGACTCCTCACGCCCGCCCGGAACACTGCATGACGGCCTGCGACTTGCCGGACCACTGCGCCACTCTAGCACCCGCCACGCGCTGAGGTCACACTTCCGCCGAAACCAGCCAGCAGCAACCAGGTCACATCGGCAGTACGTCACAACCAACCAGGCAAACGCTTGCCTTACACTGACACACATGTCGATCGTGCTACTATAACGCAAACACACATTAAAAGGTTCAGTTAGAACTTACTTTCGAAC
This sequence comes from Limenitis camilla, assembly GCA_905147385.1. Taxonomy (NCBI): domain Eukaryota; kingdom Metazoa; phylum Arthropoda; class Insecta; order Lepidoptera; family Nymphalidae; genus Limenitis; species Limenitis camilla. The sequence continues at coordinate 1,050,499 of LR990254.1, forward strand.
GGCCTAGCTCAGAGGTCACTCAATGTTGTTTCAATCATCACGCCCTTACGATATTGAATTTCAAAATTGAAATCCTGCAGATAAATTTACCAACGGGCAACTCTTAGTAGAAGGTTCATTTTACGTACACTATCTATCAAGGCATTGTAATAGTGTTATATTAAAAGTTACACCAATCAAATAATGATGAAAATATTGCAGTACATTGACGACCGCCAACGTTTCTAACTGACGTGACTTTACTAAAGTAAGCTTACCACCCGCTTACCACTCTTAAAACTTGATGAAAAGTGAGTTAAGGCTAGGCCAATGTAAACCTAATCTAACACAAGGCTAAGGCTAATGTACCTCATTCTCAACCTTCACTTCTAACATTAGAAAATTCAGGAAAACCAAAGCGAACTACAAAAAAAGGAAGAACTATTGGGCAAAGTAACGACCTAAGCCCCAATAGCCATGTTACCAAACCGACGGACAGAAATAGTAGTCCGTTCCAATGCTCCGTCAGGCGTCCACTCGCCACGCCAGAGCGCCATGTGCTCTGCAGCTGCCTGAGTTTTCTTGCCATAAGAACCAGCCAGTAGTTCCAACTCGTAGTGATGATAGGACAGTACACGCAGGACCTTACTTATAAGGTCCCCGCATGCCAGAATCGAACATCTCCGTGCCATGCGAGTGGCTCACGAACCGTCGAGCACTGAACGCCCCTCGACTGCACTAGCGCCAGCTTCCGCACAGACTCTCCGCGTCCGCCTGCGTAATCAGCTCGTACGACGGCGCCGACCGCGACAGCACTCCCGTCGACTTCAACACGTGCAGCTGCTCCGGCGTGCAGCGCGAGTTGTAGATTTGTTGTTCGTCGCACACGCGATTGATTTGTTCCAAGCTGAAGTCTGTCAATACCGACGTCAGGATCTGTGGCAGGCACAGGCGCCGCTCACCGCTCACGCTGAAGCAGGAGATCGGTTCACCCTCCAATGCCGTTTCACCGCGCTCGCCGAGCACCGGGTCCGCGGCCAGCAGGATGGGTGGCGCAGCACAGGCTGCGCGGTGCGCTCGCCTGGTACGTCCTCAGCTGACTTATCCCTATTGTCATATGCATCTGTATCAACAGAAAAAGAAAAACACGAAAGGATCTACTTTGAAAGCTCGTTTAGTAATCATAGCTATCGGAAATAGCCACTGTAAACGAAGAATCCTACGTATAACCTGGAGCGGGACTCGTCAGAGACCTACGAGGACTTACACGAGGTATGGCATTGCGTGTGCGAATCGGTTCACACATAAGTATGCCATAGACCAACCTTCATAACACTGTTTACACAATATCTGCCAAAACTTGCTTAACTTTTTTTGATTCGGCCGAGTCTATTAGGGCCTGAACTTTCTCATGGTTCGGCCTAACCTGACTTCCACTAATTGTACGGCTCAAGTATTCTATTCTGGTGGCCAGAAACGACACGATACCACTACTTCAAATTAGGTTTAAAGATCATTTATTCTCATTAAACACAAAATATAGATCACTCACATGAGAACAACACAGCTTAGTTTATAAATTAAAATGTAATATCCATTGTTCTACGTTCTAATATGATTTTTTTTACACTTGAGGGTACTTTATTATAAAGTTGCTGGAGAAACCAGTCATCGTCAACGCATCAAGTACTTTACGTAGTAGATCTAAACCCTGGTCATTACAAGTATTACGAGTTACGACACATGTCGCCATCATGATTACTGCGACTCCTAACGATCATACATTTTATGAAGAAGAAATGACAGATTAAGATAAAAAGTGGGTACCTACGAATTATCAGGCCAAAACAATAAAAATAAACTAAATCTTTTATTTGATGTTTCGCATTGGTTACCACCGTCTTTATTTGTAAATCTGTAATACCTCGCGAAAGTATTGCAACTTTCAGCTCGTCAGACAAGTCCTTTACAATTTTAGACGCAAAAGAAACCTGCGGGTATATTCGGTACAAACGGGGAATTTATTTAAGTTGTTACACATAACCGCAAATAAAATTGTAACCAAACTACACTACATGGACACATTACGATTTTCCAAAGAGGTACCCTTGCGGCGATAAGAACTTTCACTTTGTTTACGTGATAAAGGAGTAGGATCTCTCCTTCTGGAATGACTATGATCACGCGCTTGTCCTGACTAATAATCGATGCTATCAATTCAGTAATGCTCATATTGACGTTGTCGTAGGGTAGTCTCCTAACTATATCATATTATCAGTAGAAACTGTCTTATTTGTAGTGGTTGTGATCTCCGTATGTGACATGGGAATTGGGATTTGAACCTACACCCTCAGAGAGGACCAGTACAACTCGCACCCACTGAGTAGGCAAGGAACTCCTTGAGACTGGCGTCTTAGACTGCTCGGCTATCCTGACATATTTCTATATGTATTATATGTCGACCGTAACTCCAATTGATCTTGAATGACCTGAAATGGATCGTTTTTAAGTATAACGTACCAAATACAGTGTTCTTAACCAAAATGTAATCTGACACTAAATTAACTACATTATGAAAGAGGAAACCCATACTGGTATCTCGCATCATAATTTATAGCACAAACGGATATTTCCTCGAGTCATGTCAACAAAAGTAAATCTGAAAGAGGTAACCCATAGTGGTATCTCGCATCAGAATACTCGAGTAGAGCATATTATCTGCTAATTATGATAGAGGGAGCCCATAACATAATTATCCAATTTTCTTTTCTGTTTGCCAATTTTTTCCGTTTCACAATCAAAATTAAACAATGAAACGTGCAAAGGCCCTGAGCACGAAAATATCAAATACGTGTAGAACGCAATTAAACTAGTATGAATATTATTTGTTTTTTTTTTGTTATACTTTAAATACGTGCAAGGCTGCCAGAAAGAAAGTGTTGCTACATTAAGTAAAACCTAAACTATTAGAATGAATGCTGTGTGAAATATAATAAATATTCTACAAAAAACTTCGCGAGATCATATGTCTAACTATTGTAGTTATGTCACTATTAATACTTTTTTATATTTTTAAACTTGATAGAAATGCCTATCAGACCATGTTGTCCATACCTTTGTATTAATCCTTATCCAAATAAATAATTTCATTTCAAATTCAACTGTTTCAATACCTGTTTTTTGAGTTATTCAAATAGAGGACAATACCAGTCAAAAGGTATGTCAATATAAACAAAAAATACACGCCCTGTGGCTCCACAAAGTGCAGCGAGCAACAAGCTTTTATTTAATGCGCTAAACCGATATAAAGTCCTTACATCATTTTTATGATATTAAAGCTTTTAATTTATTTCATTCTACTACGATCCTACGATCTGAAAGGCACGTGCCGCCGTAATTACCAATTATCAGAAATACAATCCACTTTTCTCTTATTGGGTTCGTATGCTGTTGTTGAACACGCCTGGAGGCAGAAAAACCAGCAGTTTAGCAATTTATATGTGCGCGGAATAGGATATCATTGGAGCAGAGATGCCAGGCTGTCAGCTTAGTGAAAGAATCACCCTATCCTACATAATTTTATATTTACGAGATATAATTATTTCGAAACTTCAGATAACATTAGAACTAATTTCTAAGGATTAGGAGCAATTTCGTTCGCGTATTCTAGAACTAAATGCTCAACAACGAAAATACTTAATTAATTTAAAAAAATTTAATAAAGAGGAACATCTTAAAATTAGAAACTATATTAATGGTTGTTATTACGCGATTTTAATTCTTCCAATCTAGTGTGAATTCCAATGTAATAAATAAATTACCCACATTACCATTACCTAAATTCTCAAGTGAAGCCACTGACTGACTTATCTATCGTTCACGAAAATTGTGCCTACTGCCTACACGTAGTGGCGTAGCTACCTAGGGGCCCTAGTTTTTCACTTCAATTTATTAATATTTACCACCTAGTTTTATCTCAATTAACTTGAGCATGAACTGTTTATAAATTATGTAAGGAAATAATGAGCAAATATGGAGTGCTAGAATGCAACCTGACGGAAGTATTTAGAGTAAGGTTATTATTCTTTACAATTCCTGTCACTTCTGCAATTAAAAATAATAAAATATTATTTAAGTAATAGTATTGGCCGAACTCGATTCCGACATTTCTCGCTAATAGTAATTGAAAACAAAACCGAATCAAGCCTGAATTAACAGAAGTCACTGATACTTTTGCGAAAACTAAAGCTAGGAAAAGATTGTAAATATAATTGTTATTTAGTCAGTTAGAAGGACCGACCTTTACATAATAAACCCTTGAATCTTTTCTATTTCGTTTTATTGCCCAAAACACCAAGTATTAATTGTAATTTATGTTGCTACTGTTTAATATTTTTATTACCTACCCTGCAGTGCACAAAAAAGAGCTGATGATAAAGTAGCTTAGCATTTTTAAAGTAATTGGATATTTAATATTTTTACTTCACAAAACCTAACCAGTTTAGATAGCAGTGGGACCCCATTTTTGATTTGCCCCAGGGCCCTTGGTTACCTAGCTACGCCACTGCCTACACGAATGTGGAGAAGCTAACCGATGAACCTAATAAAATCGATTCAGTTAACAGATGATAATTATTCCATTGCGCTTGACCTTCTGGTTTCAAGATATGACAATAAGCGTGTCATAGCCACTAAACAACTTGAAAATATTTTAGAAATTAGTCCCTGGTCTGACAAGTTAAGTAGTTTTCGTTTATTGTTAACCTATGGAGAAAACATCAAGCATTAGAAACCTTACAATTCCCAGTCAAACAGTGGAGTTTCACGATACTAATAATATTATTTTTTTTAAATCCCGTTTCTTTACGTAAGCGTTTCGCTTTCGCTTACATTAAGTAATTCATCCGACAATTCCATCCATTGATTTACTTATACATTTTATAGAATGAGATATTTCTGCCAGCGAAATATCTGGTCGTATGAAAAATATCGAAAAATTGGATAGCCTTCAATCACATTCGTCAAACGTGAGATCAGTGAGCTCGCCCGCGCTTCGAGGAGCGCCGAGCCGCAATCGGTATGGGTGGCAAATCGTAGAAATCGAAACCAATGAAAGTTCAAAGAATATTCAACCTTACGATCAAGGTAATAAGAAGCGTATATGTTGCGATGATAATCTTTGTACTTAATATGTTCTGAATTTTAATTTTTTTAATACTGGATCGATATTCGTTTATAAAAGGTAAACATGTCTGTTACAATTGTTTAAATGTAGGTCACGATATATTTGCTTTAATTTTATCTATATCTATACTAATATTATAAAGAGGAAAGATGTAACGAATAAACTTAAAAACTACTGGAACGATTTCAAAAATTCTTTTTCTGTTAGAAAGCTTCGCGAGACCATATGACCATATGTCGCGTCGGCGAGCGACGGTGCTGGGAGCGCTCGTGCTGTCTCTCTCCCTTCTACGGAGGAGTGCAACACCGGCCCTCCTCTAGCAAACCTGCACTAATACTAGGGACTCATGCTCTACTGCTGGCAATGTACGCATTAACATAGTGTTGTTTTCTACGGCACTCGTAAATATATGCGTCAACAATGAATATCTTGGTACAGTGCGTTGTATGGTAGACACTGGCAGTCTGGCTACTTTTGTTTTTTAGATTTATAAAGACTCACCTGGGTGATGGGTCACCAGTATCCATTAATAGCGTTTTTGGTTATTTGTTATTAGATAAACTGTCGTTCGACTTGAAACCTCCTTGCGCGGGTATTAGCTCTTCTTTCGACATGGACCTTCAGAGGTTCTGGGAGTTAGAATCTTTACCTGAACAAAATGTTCGCTCCACTGGAAAATTTTACGTGAACAATTTTTTTAAGTAGCTACTTGTATCCGTAAAAAAGGAACAGTATGTTGTTACCTTACTTTTTAAACCTCACTCTCCGGGTCTAGGCGAATCAGGAAGCATAGCCTTCGCGAGATTTCGAAAATTAGAATATCGCCTCGAGCGCGATCCTAAATTAAAATCATCATGCTTGTATTAAGCAATCTGAATATTTAGATTCAAAACATATAGCATTGCTTGATGAATCGAATGAATTCAGTGGTATTTATTACATTATGCGTGGCCAAAGATTTGTGAGATGTCCCGCGTACGTGTAGTTTTCGATGCTGGTTGTAAGACTAGTAACGGGATTTCACTTATTCATATTTTATTGGTAGGTCCTGAGCTTCACCAGGACATAGTTGATGTCTGAAAAGGACGAAACAAGAAAATAATTCAGATAGAAACACAGAAATGCATCGGTATAAAAATGGTCAAGGTAGAACCGTGGTCGCAACTACCTGTACTATTCTGTAAATGATTGCGTGAATGAGGATAAGGCTTGGAATCCAAGTGATGTCGATGCTCAGCTGTATCATTGTAAAAGAGACAGATGTAAACAATGTAAGCATCTTAAAGAGCGACTGTTGAATTTCTTGCCAGTTCTTCTCATCAGAAAACCGCTTTCTGAACTGGTGGTAGCTTCAGACAAACTGACTGACTGACCTATTTTGACATTCCAAAAGTACCTTGTAAAAGTCTAATTGAATCTAAATGAAATAGTTTATATTTTGAGTTTGATTAGTAACTATTAATTTTCATTGTTTTCAGGTTTTCATATTCATAATATATACTCGCGTTGGAAAATTCTAAGATTTGCACTATGATTACTATAATGTATTTTATAAGGTAAATGCAAATAAGAGCAATGTAAAATTAACAACCGAAAAATTAGAATGTTCATAATAATTAACACGAGAGAAGTTATAACGCAATTTATTACCAACAGTCGTGGAAGTTGTGGGAAAACTGAATGAGTACTGAACTTTTAACCTCAGTAAATGAGAGAGAAATAGACTGGTCCTGCTCTGCGCAAAGCAATAGTTTCATGCTCGTGGAGCTGAAAATATTATTCTGACTGTTATTACCAAACAGACTGGTTGTCTATAATCACTCTGTAACCATTAATTTACGTCTTCCTGCAAGATTATTAAAGACATCTATAGTATTGAGTATTCTGTATTCTGTATTTTATATAAGTAAGTGGACTTATATAAAATACAGAATACGTCTAAAATACAGAAATATGGTGTATTATTTTTATCTTTAATGAATTAGTATAGGAATAACTATCAATATATTCATAATCAGCCGTATCTTTTGATTAAGTTGAGATAGAAGATTAAAATTATCCTACGTTCATGAGTACCGAGTAGGCGATCCGGTTGTTGTTTGGTATTTCTATAGTTTCCGAATTTTTCCCACTGACTGTAGTGTAAGACCTCGCGCGATAGCGAGTCTACGGCCCTTTGGAGCTGTCAAAAAATATCTAACTTCTGAGTGAATGCAATAATGATACGGCCGGTCATCCCGCGTATCGATTTTTTGATAAATTGAAATCAAAGTTTGATAGTGTTTGTCTCTTTATTGAAATTGTACGGAACCCTTAGTGTTCAATACTCGTACTCGTATAATTTTCTAGAAAACTAATATATTAAACTTTTGATACCACATTACTAACCTTGAAAAATAAAATCAAATTATCTAATATAGCACATAGTTTTATGTTTTAAAATATTAACAACCCCCTTTTATGATTAGTATCAATTAATTCCCCGACGATGAATGACTATTAAATTAAAAATTTCAATTACTCCCCACTGAAACTTGTAAATTTATATTATTTTTAAAGTTTTCAAAGTATGATAGAAACGCTACTTGAAATGCTCTACTTTAATACAATTCAAGTTTAAGGCCAGCAATCCCTTTAAAAGCGTGAAAAATAGGTATTTTTCAAGATTTTTTTTAGAGTAAATAAAATAATCTAATCATTTTCAAATTTTGACATAATTTTAATATAACATTCAAGTTTGGAAAGAATTTTTTTTTTTGCCATGACCAATAAAATGGCGGCGTTATTAAGGATCTTCGGACGCCTGTTTTCAGTGACATCGAAAAGTGCTGCAGTTGTCACTCTTTTGCTGTTGATCTGAAAAAGATTTAACAAATGTCTTTCGTTTACTGATATATTAAGGGGAAGGATATACCTAAAAAAATGATGATGCAGTTTAAAACTGAAAATTTGGGAGCCTTTTTACTCTAAAGTTTGAATTTTCGACCGTTTTTTCTATATATTTAACCCCGAAAAGAAATGCGAAAACTTTGCAGTTAGTGCCAACAACTTTGTCCAACGCGTTCATAAGCCTCAAGATCGAAGAGAAGCCATCATTGAATATACCAGCAGCGATGTAGGCCGAAATTTCAACAATTTCTAAGCCAGAATGCAAATGTTTTGAAAACATTCGCCAGATCGTCGAATTGAAGCTTTCATTTGCATTTTGGGAATGGCCTCTTTCAGCAAAGCATCTCTGGACAAATTTTATTATCATGTTTTGTATACTTCATAATTAATTTCACGAACTTTTGCATTATGAAATTACCTGTTTTTTAGTTACATATGCATAAGTTTTTTATTTAAAATGTTTTTAGTTTGATTTTAATAAAACGCGCATATTTTGTTAATAACATAGTTTTTTCTTAATATTCGATTTAAACCCCCCTACGACAAATGTTAAACATGAATCATTTGTACATCATAACGCGTTATATGAGAATACACCTACAACGCGGAACGAATCTACCGTATTATAGGGGGATGACTGTATGCGATATCTCCGCATATATTCATTATTACGGGTTTTCGTATGGTCAGTATATTGTTTACGTATTATACTTTCGAAATAGGTAAAAACAAAAAAATGATTTTTTGAAAACATTAAAGGGATTTCTGGCCTTAATTTGCCCTATTCTTAAATTATTATCTTATCTTATTAACCTAAACACGAAATGTCTGGTGTAAGTGGCTGAGGAGTTGGGTATACAGCAGACTACTTGATTGATACTGAAACATCATCTCAAGGTGTACAATACTGTAGTACATTATTTTGATCTATCTCATAGGGTTCAGCCAGCGTTTGCAATGTAAGCGCAAGAAATGTGTTTATTTACGACATCACATTAGAAACCTCTAAAATGATCAGTGTTTCTCTACAATAATATGTATTATACATATAAACCTTCCTCTTGAATCACTAAAACACAAAAAAACCGCATCAAAATTCGTTGCTTAGTTTTAAAAATCTAAGCATACATAGGGACATACAGACAGACAGACAGCGGGAAGCTACTTTGTTTTATACTATGTAGTGAAGCAGTGAAATACATAGATAGATAGATATATTTTAATATATTATACACGAGCGGCCTGCCCCCGCTTCGCTCCGGGTATTTAAAGTAATATTATAATTCATGTTCTTAAATTGTCACTCTGTAATTGTGTGGGTTTTCATTATTTGAAAAATTAAAGAGAGAGTGAAAAACAAAAAAAAGATAAAGAAACGAAAAGCGACAGATAATAAAAGAGGACAGAGCAAAAATAAAATTGAATAGGTAAAGGAAAGAGAGAAAAAAATCTTTCGATTACTTTCTTTCGAAAGAAAGTGAAAAGAGACTGATCATTCTGAACAGATAAAGATAAAAATTAAAGAGAGAGGATGAGAGAGAATGATAGTATATAAGAGGAAGTGAGACGGAAATACTATAGACTTCTATTAGTAAAGGAATTTTTAAAATCGGATTAGTAACAACAAAATGGTCATATTCTATTAATTAAAAAATGTATATGGCAACACTAACTGTCACTCACGAAAAGTGTTGTTTTCTATCAGTGAAAAAAAATTAAAAATCGGACTAGTAGTTCTTGAGAAACTGCTATTTACAAAATGGCCACGTTATGGCACTTAAATGGCCATATCTTTTTAATTAGTATATTTATGGCAACACCACATAGCCTATGTTACCCGGAATGGATGTAGCCTTGTATCGGTGTAAGAATTCTCAAAATCGGTTTAGTAGTCTTGAAGCCTATTCGCAACAAACAAACAAACATACAAACAATCAAACCTTTCCTCTTTATATAATAGTGTAGATGTAGATAAAATGTTCATGCGCGTAATGTATCCGGGAGAATACGTCTGACGAAAATATACGGTACCAATATTATTGCTATTACAATTTGTGCGTTTATGAATACGCTTAACTAAATAAACAAGTTTTTTCTATATATATCTTTTATTTATAATAAAGTGTGTTGCGTAGGCGGCCAGGTATCATTATCTGTGTGATCTGTGTGATGAGCAGATTGCGAGGCTCATTATGGAGCTTTTGAAACATCTTGTACCGTTGGCGCAATAAAATACGAATTAATCGCAAGTGTTAAAAGACATAAGTCAGATTTATGTGCCGGATCTCGCGTATGGCCGGAGCGGAAATTATCTCACTCGGAAGGTCCAACTAACAAAGGGAATGTGAAGAATTAACTACATTATATGAAACTTTAAGATTTAATAAATATAAATAAATCGTAAACATACCTTCTAATACACTTGCGACAGTACCTTATACAAGCACAGCAGAAGCTCCAAAACGTGGCTGCTGACTGGTCTCTAATTTAAACAAGTGGATGATGCAGATGAGTATCTATTTATTTATAAAATATACTGTACACGTCTACGTCTCCTTGGTTTTATTTATCGTAATCTATCGTATAGTATATAGGTATTTTTTTAGTATTTCACACAGAACACATTGTATTTGAAAGTATGTTTATTATTATGTTTAAAAAAGTTTATATCCGTGACATACACACACCGGGGCTAATAGAAAATCAGCGCCGGACGTATGCACCGGCATATGCTAAATTAGTACCCTTTTGGCGGCTATTAGCACCCTGAGTACCCTACTAGTACCCTTAGTTCCCTTCTACGGCCACACTTAAATCTCCGTAAATTGATGATGATTGATGATTATATTTTGTAATTGCTCTTTTTTTAACACTTTTATTTATTGTAAAAGTTGTCACGACGTGTGTTTTGTGTTGTACTTTTTCCGTCGAATAAAGATTTTTATTATTATTATTCTACAAACTTTTTAAAATCTTATCTCTCCATTCCATTGATTTTCTAAAGCTTCGAACAACACCTGAACCAACTGTAGTATATTTTTATCGGCATATTTGTCAGAGAAATTAGATTGCGAAGAGGGGAGATAGTTGGAATATACAATCTCTTAATAAGCATCGTATGAGCATAATGGATAGCCTATCATGAGAGCTACGGGCGCAATACAGTTAGGATATTACTAAACGTTACGATCTCTTACTATTCTAACAGGAACCCAAGCAGTACCTCCGACTTATCGCCAAGGAGTAGTTAAAGTTATTACATAGTAACTAAAACAAGGTTACTATAACACCCAGATCACAACGTGGATTGGGTGTGGAAGACAACACAGATTGTTCCCACATTATTATTAAAAAATAAATGATAACAAAGAAATAAGTTAATAATTAAATTGTTTCTATTAAAAGCTTACAAGTGACCTAACGAATGACGAATTTTACGTAAATACCTTATTGTTTATTTATTTTTATTCCACGAAGTCAGCGAATGTTCTACGCGTTATATTTTGTTCGATTCACTAAATATTCCAACTTAATGTCACTTTTTATTGTTTTCTCCCAGTGAGGGCCGAGATAATACTCGTACCTGGGCCGAGTTAGGCGGTAGTACGACTAAAGGTATTCTTTCAGTTGGCTTTACAGGTGCGTGAACATCATATAACAGCGTAAGAAGCGAATTGAACACTCACTTTTTCGTCTATTGATTAGGAAATCATAACCGCAGTCCAATTTAATAAGCACGCGTCATCACAAAGCCGTGTTCCATCCATTCCTACAAAACTACGTTGGAGACGTATTCTCGACTTCGCTTTAGGACGGATTTCATATTTTATAATATATTATACTTTATAAATTTTTCTTTAATTTAGCAAAAAAATATTAATTATACACATTTTCCATTAATTACATACATTTTAACAAAATCTGGCTCATGCTGTTTAGGACTGTAAGTTCAGTACCGCGCCGCGCCGCGTTAACTACTAAAAAGTATGTTAATAGTACGAAGTGTTGTAGAACTTATTAAAAAAAGAAAAAAAATCTTAATTTTAAATAAAATTAAAGAGAATAACAATTACTGAAATAAAATCATAAATCTATATCTATACTAATATATAAAGCTGAAGAGTTTGTTTTTTGAACGCGCTAATCTCAGGAACTACTGGTCCCATTTGTAAAATTCCTTCAGTGTTAGATAGCCCATATATCGAGGAAGGCTAAAGGATATATATCATCACGCTAAGATCAATAGGAGCGGAGCATCACGCGGACTAGTAATCAAATAAATGTAAGTTGCACGTAGTGTCCATCAAATACCCTCAGTTGTTAAAAAGCCTCGCCTAGTATTGCAATATTGGGCCTCGATATTTCGAGTGATTGTCAGTTTCGCGATCATTTGGCAAGCAAGGCCAAGCTGGCCTCCAAAAAACTTGGTGTGATCAGCCGAGCCAGACAGTACTTCACGCCCCAGCACCGACTGGCGCTATATAAAGCGCAGGTTCGGCCGCATATGGAGTACTGTGCTCATCTCTGGGCTGGTGCACCTAAGTATCAGCTTGAACCCTTTGATCGCATTCAAAGAAGGGCTGCTCGGATAGTCGAGGACCCGGTGTTGCATTCACGGCTGGACCCCCTGGCACTGCGTAGAGACGTATCTTCATTGTGCGTCCTCTATCGCATATATCACGGGGAGTGTTCCGAAGAGCTTTTCCATTTGATCCCTGCCGCCGAATTCCACCATCGCACTGCACGTCATAGACTAAAATATCATCCTCATCATCTGGATGCGTGGCGTTCCTCAACAGTGCGTTTTTCTAGAACTTTTATTCCACGCACAATCAACTTATGGAATGATCTACCTTCGGCGGTATATCCAGAACACTACGACATGGGGACCTTCAAAACTCGCGTATATCTCCACCTTAAAGGCCGGCAACGCTTCTGTAACTCCCCAATTGTTGCAGGAGTCCGTGGGCAGCGGTGATTACTTAACACCACGTAACCCGATTGCTCGTTTGCCTTCCTATTCTATAAAAAAAAAAAAAAAAAAGCATTAGCTCGTCGTCGGTAACTAGCCGACCTTAGAATATAATTAACATTGGAAGTGGTATCTACATTACGGTACGTTGAAATATTTAAAGTTAAGATAATAACAAATATTATCTACACTATTATAATATAAAGAGGGAATATTTGATTGTTTATATGATTGTTGCAGATAGGCTCGGAAACTACTGAACCAATTTAAAAAATTCTTTCACCGATTCGAAGCTACATCCTTTCCGAGTAACATAGGCTATGTAGTGTTATTATTTGACAATTTGAAGGCCATAACGTGGCCATTTTGTAAAGTGAAGGTTTTCTTTAGAATTGCTGATACGATTTTAAAAATTCTTTCGCTGATAGAAAACTACACTATTCCTAAGTGACAAAAGTGATGTAGCGTTGCCATATACGTATACATTTTTACAATACCCTTAGTTACTTTTTTCAATTAATAGAATATGGCCATATTATCGCAACTGATAAGATTTCAAAAATTCTTTTACTCAGAGAAGTCTATAGTATTTCCGTCTTATATTTTCATTCTCTCTCATCTTCTCACTCTCTTTTTTCTCTTTGTACAATACATCACTTTGAGCTATCGATATATCTCGCTCCCACACGAAACCAAACGCACCGCGCCCCCCTACGCCGCTAGATGGCGGGCATCAGTCTATCAAGAACACCGGCCGGTGGCGTGCGCTAATTTAATTCAAAAGGACTAAAACTGTGTAGGTATCTGTGAACCAATGGATAACAACCTTCGCACCATCGTATAATCTAACAAGTAAGTGGGAGTTTTCTTCTTCAATTCGATTGGCTCAATTTGCTTTACTTTCTATATTGATCAAATTACAGTTTTAAACATTTTGGTCATTCTCGTCGGATTCATTTCCAGCTTGGAAACTAAATTCACATTCACATACACACTAAACATATTTCAATAACATTTTTTAATATACGAGTACTAAGCTTTATTTCGAATCTAAAGATAGTGTACATTCAATTATTTCAACTTACCTATTATACTTTCATTGTCGCGCCGCGTCGTGTATTTTATTCAAGATGGTGGACACGTGTCAAAAAGATTTCAATATTTTACTAAATCCATTACTCAGCAAAAAAGAGGTGCGTTTTATGCGAATACAGACATTATTCGATTTATCTAAAATAGTACAGACGGATTCTAATCGTTTAACTGAATTTAACTTACGTTTAAAAGAAATTCATTCGACTAGACAACTTTTTGAACAAACAGTTCAAGAAATAAATATTATACGTAAACAGGAAAATCCTATTATCAAGAAATTCAATGTTATGATGATTTATATTATCGTATATTAAGCGTTGCGAATGAAATAAGTAATAGCGACTCGTGGCAGGAATGCGAGGCAACTACAGTGAGCCGCGGGTTTCCCTGCGCCGCCAGTAATGATTTTCGATCAGCGAAACCTCGCTTACCTAAGCTGGAATTGTTTCATTTTGATAGTAAATTAGATAATTGGCAAACATTTTTTGATACATTTTCAAGTCTGCATAATAATCTTAACATTAGCAACATAGAAAAGTTTTATTATTTATTGTCAGCCGTAAGCGGTTTGGCCTTGAACGTAGTCAAAAGTATGCCGGTTACAGCTGATAATTATCCAATAGTATGGGCATTATTAGTCAAAAAGTTTGAAAATAAACGTGCCCTTGCTACAAGCTATTTAGATCGGTTGTTTCAATTTAAGCCATTATTAACAGAATCTGCTTCCGGCCTGAATACATTCTTACTCACCTATCTGGAGTGTGTCAAAGCACTAAAACATTTAAAAATTGATGATCTATCGGGCTTTATACTGTTTTATATTGGGTTACGAAACTTGGATTCGATTACTAGGCGCGAATTCGAACAATCTATCGAACAAAACCGCATGCCAACGTACGAACAGCTGATTTCCTCTGTCGAGAAACAAGCTCGCGTCCTGGAAATGTCTGAATCGAAGTCGATTATTATTCAAAAGAGTGACATGAGCTCAAAGATTGCTTCTAGTACTATAGTCAAATCTAATATGTCTCGTTCAAATAATAATAACAGCGCCAGTAAACAATTATTAAAGCCGTGTCTGTCTGTCGTTAGTAAAAATAACAATGACCGATCGAATAAATGTTTGTTTTGTAGTGGGCCTCACTCAATTTATCGATGTTTCGAGTTCTTTGAATTAACACCTTACAGCGACTTGATAAAGTGAAACAACTCCAGTTATGCAAAAATTGCTTACGTTAGCATTCGGTGTCTGAGTGTACTTCAAAGATTCGCTGTGTTCTATGTAAACAACTCCACCACCATAGCCTTCACTTGGACGCAGCATGAAGGGTCAGGAAGTTCAACATTCTAATTTTCATAATTTAACATCAAGTAATATCGGTAGTCAAAATTAGTTTTCAAAGGGTCAAGGTCAATTACCTAACGTCGCCTTGACTTGATCTTCAAATTCAACAGTATTGTTAGACTAACTTACCATCCCGTGCGTGCAGTTATCGACAGTGGCGCCATGTCCGGTTATATGACGAACGAGTGCGCCCAGCGCCTGGGTTTGACACGCAGCAGGTGTCACTTCGAACCCTTGGGTCTGGGAGGTGCACCAGTGCAAGATTTCGGTTTGGTTACGTGTTCAATTAAGCCACGAAACTCATCTGGTCCCGTTCTTAACACCGACGCAGTAGTTGTGAATAACATCACAAGTTGTTTACCTACAGTAACATTAACAAATAAAATTATCAAATATTTCAAAAATATCGATTTAGCTGACCCTAATTATTATTTATCCTCTTCTGTCGAATTATTAATTGCTGGTGACTTGTTTCCATATATATATATATATATATATATATATATATGACGGTCAAAATATACTACCGCGCGAACCGGGTCTCCCTGGTCAGATAGTACTAGATGGCGATCATAACTCGAACAACGCTTCACTCGGATGTTTCTCTGCTAATAGTAGTATCGATAAAATAATATGTTCTTTTTGGGAAGCGGAAGGCATTCCTTGTGATTTGGCACAAAATCCAGACGATTTATACGTAGAAAAGTTTTTTCAAAATTGACACAGCCGCGATATTACCGGTCGTGTGTCATATCCATTTAAAGAAAATTGCGAATTAGGAGATTCGAGTCAGCAAGCGTTACGTCGTTTTTATAATTAAGAATCAAAATTAAATCGTCTTCCGGTTCTCAAAGAAGAATATAGCAGGTTTATAGAGGAGTATGAAAATCTGAGTCACATGACTTGTTTAGGTGACTTCGGAACCGTAGATTCAAAGTATATTATTCCTCATTTTTGTGTATTTCGACCTACAAGTTCAACGACGAAACTTCGCGTCATATTTGACGCTTCTTGTAAAACTTCAAATAATAATTCGTTAAACTCTGTTTTGTACGCTGGTCCAAAACTTCAAGCGGACATCAATGAAATATTAATTAATTTTCGAATTAATGAAATTTGTTTGTCTAGTGATATTTGTAAAATGTTTCGTATGACCATGATTGAAAAGAGTCAACGTAAGTATCAACACATACTTTGGCGCTTTTCTGACGATCAACCGATAAAAGTTTATGAGCTTAATACAATAACGTACGGCGTAGCTAGTAGTCCATACTTGGCAATTCGTGTGCTCCATCAACTAGCTGACGATGACGCAGAAAAATATCCATTGGCTAGCCAAGTACTAAAAAAGGGATTCTTTGTCGACGATCTTCTATGGTCTGTGGCTACTTATGAAGAAGCGGTGCAGCTTCAAGTTGAGTTGAAAGAGTTATTGAGTGGAGGTGGCTTTGTCTTACGCAAATGGGCGAGTAACTGTCCCCAGCTGCTGGAACGCGTGCCTGCCGATCATCGCGAAACGCCAATTGCATTCGCGGATGATAAAGACTTACCCGTCAAGGTTCTAGGTCTTCAGTAGCGGCCAGCGGAGGATGTGTTCTCCTTCGTTACCAATACTCCCTTGTCTTCACCTGTTATTACCAAACGCACTGTACTTTCACAGCTAGGTCGTCAGTTCGATCCTTTAGGGTTTGTTGCTCCGTGTGTATTTTACGCAAAGTTATGCAAAAACTCTGGCTTCAACAACTCAACTGGTATGACAGACTTTCCCCAGAGTTAGAAAATGAGTGGCTCACGTACGTATCCGAACTTCCATTGTTAGCTAAGCTTACTCATGAACGACAAGCAACTGTTAAACAGCACAACAACTATAAACTTCTTGGCTTTTGTGATGCATCAATAAAGTGATACGCTGCAGTTGTCTATTTACAGAGTTTCAACAGTCAAGATCATACGAAAGTTAGTTTAATTATAGCTAAATATAAGGTCGCGCCCTTGAAAACAATTTCTGTTCCACGTCTTGAGCTAATGGCTGCCCATTTACTTGTCAAATTAGTCAAATACGTTAAATCAATATTACTCGAAAAAATATTAATAAATAATTTGTTTTTATTCACTGATTCCTCTGTGGTACTGGCGTGGTTAAACACTCCATGCTATAATCTCAAAACCTTTGTCGCTACACGTTTTTCTAAAACACTCCAGATCGTGTCCAGTGATTGCTGGTACCACGTTAAGGGTGTGTCCAATCCAGCCGATATATGCTCACGCGGTGCCCTACCCTCTGCACTGCTCGCAGCGCCAGAGTGGTTAGCTGGCCCAAGCTGGCTTCAATCGGTCAATAATACCACAGAGAGATTGGCCGATAAAATCAATTCATTAATTTAAATTTGGTAATGATAATATTCCAGAACTCAAAATTACTAGCTGTTCATTGGTTCAAACGTGCACACAAAAAAATAATATCGATTTAAATCTAATTTATGAACTAACTGAAAAATAGTCTTACTTCGCGAGGCTTCAAAATATCATAGCGAGGTGCTTTCAATTTATCGATAACTGTAAATCAACTAAATCAAAACGTAACTTAGGTCCACCTCTGCTATTATATTTAAAGAAAGCTCACGATATTATAATCAAATCAGTCCAAACTCACCATTTTTCCAATGAACCGCTGGTAAACAACTTGCCGAAATAATTTAATTCTATAATCAAAATTCAAATCACATTTTAACGGCTTTCAATACTCGTAAAGTCAACTGGTCTTACAACCCACCTGCTGGAAGTCATTTCGGAGGACTTTACGAATCTGGAATCAAATATGCTAAACAATTACTGAAGAGCGTGATAGGTATTCGATCACTTTCTTTCGAGGAACTTAGCACCCTCTTTTCACGAGTCGAGGCTGTGTTAAACTCACGCCCTCTGACGAGCGTGTCAAACGACCCGTCGGAGTTCGAAGCAATCACCCCGGGACACTTTTTAGTTTGTCGTCAATTACTAGCCGTTCCAGAGCATGACTTTTCTGACGAACCGCTTCATTTGTTAACGCGCTGGCAACTCATTCAACAAGCTTCCCAGCAATTCTGGAAGTTATGGAGAAGGGATTACTTACATACATTGCAACAGCGACAGAAGTGGCTAAGTAAATGTCGCAATCTTAAACAAGGTGAACTAGTTCTGTTACACTCTAATGCTCCACCTCTGCAGTGGAGCCTTGGACGTGTAACAGAATTGTATCCTGGATCCGATGGGGTTGTTCGTGTTGTCAAGGTACGCACTGCGAATGAAGAATACACGCGTCCGGTGGTGAAACTAAGTCCTCTTCCTATGGAATTGGACTCCGAATAGTTTAATTTTCAATTAATTTCAATCCATAAGTTTGATTCTATCAAATTTCTGTAATATTTAGTTAATACAGCCAATTTTGGTTCGAAATGATGCTTATTTACTAACAATTTTACTCAATCACATTAAATTTAACTCAATTCAACTCAACTAACATACAGTCCACTGATCTACAACATTATCAACCATAACTGGTTTGCAAGCTGGGAATCAGGGGGTTTATGTACAATAAATCACTTTGAGCTATCGATATATCTCGCTCCCACACGAAACCAAACGCACCGCGCCCCCCTACGCCGCTAGATGGCGGGCATCAGTCTATCAAGAACATCGGCCGGTGGCGTGCGCTAATTTAATTCAAAAGGACTAAAACTGTGTAGGTATCTGTGAACCAATGGATAACAACCTTCGCACCATCGTATAATCTAACAAGTAAGTGGGAGCTTTCTTCTTCAATTCGATTGGCTCAATTTGCTTTTCTTTCTATATTGATCAAATTACAGTATCAAACACTCTTTTTAATTTTATCTTAATCTCTGTTCACTTTCTCTCTATTATCTCTCTCTCATTCTCTCTCTCTCCCCTTTGTCTATCTCTCTATACTTTTTATTTCTGCTTCTTCTCACTCTTTTACTATCTGTCACTTTCTCTTTTTTTTCTTTATATATTTTCTCTTTTTATCACCATTTCTCATTCTCTCTCTCTCTCTTTTCAATTAATGAAAAACTACACAATTACTGAGTGTCAATTTTAGGACATCAATTATAATATTGCTTCAAATCCTCGAAGCGAAGCGTAAGCGCTCGTTTATAAATAAGTATTCGTTGAAAATGTTTATGTGTATATAGAAATATTTATTTATACTAATTATTTTACTTACAATTAATTTTAATATTTCTTATAGTTATTACTTACTTTTATTTAATGTTGATCTGTATAAGTATTTAAACTGACATTTATCGTAGAGTAGTTGTGTGGAGTATCCGTAGGGTTTTAAGTAGGTACAATACCTTTAGTACACATCGCTGAGCTGTTTCGATGTCAACAAAATGTTTTTCGTAAGCTTTACCCCATTATTACAACCCATTAATGGCCCACTGCTGAGCCGGGTCTCCTCCTCAGAGTGACGAAGGGGATAGGCCATAGTCCACCAATCTGGCCTAGTGCGGATTGGCTTTAGGAAACTCTCAGGAATGAAGGTTTCCTCACGATGTTTTCCTTCACCGTTAAAGCAGTGTGTAGTAAGTGATAATTAATTGATTAAAACTCAGAAATGTCAGAGGTGTGTACCCAGACATCAATGTCTTAACCACTGGGCTATCACTGCTTATATTCACCCCATACAGGCAAGTAGCTGCACTTCTAACTTATTGTTAAAGCTATGTAAATTCTTGTCAAGAAATCTTGTCCTGCAACGTGTCGAAGATTTTTAAAGATATATATTAGTTTTCTTATTCTACCCGTTTGATTACTAATATGCATTTACCTAGATATAAACCTAAATATTTGATTTTATCCGTTGACATTAAAATAGAACAATTAGATATAATAGAAGAATTACATGAAGTAGTATACGTGAAATTTGTACAAGAATGGAAAATTTTAATCTGAAAATTTGATTTCGGTTTGCTTTTGTTCGAAATTCAGAATGGAATGAATTTTGTTTTCTCTATATTTCATGTTAAAATATCCTTTCTAATCCTTTTTCGATAGATCTTTTAACATCTTCCCAAGTATCGCCAGAAAAAATTAGCAGGGTGTCATCTGCATAAGTTGAAATTACAGCGTTAGGAATTTGCAATATGTCGGAAACTAAAAGGGTACACAATTTTTTATTAGCATCGTCTTTGCACAATCGATGGACAGCCTATAATGAAATCTATACGGGCGCAACAAGGTCAGGATATTACTAGACGTTTTGATTTCTTACCATCATGACAAGAACTATTCTGACAGAAACCCAAGCAGTGCCTTGGACGTGTGAACAAGGTAGGCTTAAGGAATTCCTTTATTCGATCGAGACACTCACTCCCACTCCTCAGGCTCTCTGTTTAAACCCAAAGTTATACTCACATAAACTTAACGTAACACAAGACGTGGCAAGTACATTGTAAGGTACTCACGTGACCTTAATCGGGCAGACTAACACAACACTGCACTTAGCACATCACTAGCACTATCTAAAAACTACTTCACTCCTTGAGAGACCGCGCAAGAGTAAGACTACAGTCAGATTGTCGAAGATATATAAAGACTGTCAAAACGACGGAAGTGACTACTACCCTACTCCAACGCCATAGATGGCAATAACGATTCTATTATTCAATAAAATCGTTTACTTGTTCCCGAAATATATATATTTATATCCTTTAATCATTTTGGCGTCATGCACGTCGTGCAACGTTTTTTTTTTTTTATTATAATGTAACTCCCGACCTTTGGGGAGTTCCAGACGAGACTCCTCCCAGTCAAAGGAGACGTTTATAGGCTTAAATAAGTTTTTCAGGGGGTATTTTTATTTTTATTTGGCAATGAAACTAATTCAATCATTTTTAATATCAACTGTTACTTACAATATACTATTGGATGCTTATATTTTAAAGAACTTTAACTTACAATCAATAAATTTTACCTACGTTCATATTACTTCTTCTTAACTGTAATCTTAATATGTGCTGTATCTTACATCAATACATAACAACATTGTAAAAAATCTAACATTGTATTATCAACATTTGTCATTAATTGTAAATTAGCCACATCTTTTAGGTAGAGTCTTCTTTTATTTTGTCTTATAACTTGTACAACCCTTAAGTGGTAGAGGCTTATTATTTATAGACAAAAATTTTACAATTTTCCTATAAATTATTCTTGCATAGGTTTAAGGTCACCTGAATTTACAGACGATAAATATTCAATAATTGTTGTGCAACGTTACGACGTCCCTCAGCTCTCCTTATCTTTTTAAATATGTCTCCGTGCATATTGCTTAGTTTTTCGATTTCCGGCTCTGTGGGATACGTCATTTTCAGATAATTTTATTTTCGCAATATTCCTCTCAGGATGCGAGTGCGACGTTGTTGTGTTCACTTATCTCTGTCATTTACTTTCGCTTGTCTGTAGTACAAAGTTTCAAAATTAAATTTGTTCCAGTACTCGTAAGATCTATACATATACGGATGCCCAATAATGATAAAATATATATAAACGATTACCCTATATTTTCCTAATTAGTTTTGTTTACCGAAACAAAACTAATTGAAATAAAATCGGACTCCGAATAATACGTAACGCGTACGTGATTTACGACGATAAATATCATCTTGATTGCGGTTAATATTATGTGATCTGATTTAAAGAGCGAAATGGCGTCATCGCAATTGTAGACGCCAAATACGCGGAATCATAGTCAAGACATCCTTGACATATACGGCTGTGTATACACACTACAGCAGCACCACACCTGCGCTGAGATTTCGTCGGGAAATCAACGAAGTCTCAGCGCAGGTGTGGCGCTGCTGTATTTTCTGCTCATATTTTCAATATTTTTTGCAGCTATTTTAACGACTCTTTAGCTTCTATCCATTTTTGTCCTACAGCTAGCCAGAACCAATAGGACCTAAGCGCCACCCTCCTAAAAGTGGCGTCCGGTATACGGACGTCAAAAGCTGGTGGACGCCAGTTTAAATGCACTTTTTCTTTCAGCAGACATCTAGTTCCTTACATAAATATAAATATATAATTTGATTAAGTCGAGGCAGAGGGGTGTTACTAAAGAAATTAACGGAACAGTATTATTAACGGTTCGCAATTGTCGTAATACATATTGCGAAATAGAATATCTATTGTATATGTAAGTGTAAGTGCTAGTGTGCAATAAAGATATAAATAAATAAACAAAACTAACGAAACCATCGGGTCTAATGGAACTAACGAATCTAACAAAAATAATGAGAATAACGGGACTAATGGAACTAATGAAATAACGGAACTAACGAAACTACCGAAACTAAAGAAACTGCCAGAACTAACAGAACTAACGAAACTAACGACACTAACAAATGTTATAAAACTAACAAATAACAAAACAAACTTACCTACAACAACAAATAAATTGTTGTTTATTATTATTTTTTAATCTGTTCTAATATTTTATAACATTCATAATAAGACGCACACAGAGCCGCGCGGATCGTTTATATAAATTACCATACTAGTGCTGTAATGTAAAGTAAACGCGCACGCGTGTGTTAAGGAGCTGTTTACATTCGCAAAAACAGTGAAACAAAACACCACTTTACGAGCAAATGTATTGAAAAGATAATTAAAAGCACTAATCAATAAACGCCGAAGAATATCCAGACATTTAGGAATGATAAACAGACAATGGAATTGTTTAGTATTATAATACTGAGATAGATATCAAAGAAAATGGAGAAACATAGGTTCAGGGGTGCATAGATTAAAAAGTATGCTTTTATTGTTTATGAGCGTCGGAGCGGCACAATGAACTGAGACGATTAATTTACCTTTGTTTATAGCTATAATAGGTTAGGATTTTGAGTTTTATAACTGAACAATATTAAAATTACATAGAATAGAACAATACTTATAAATACGACCCGCAGCAAAGCGAGGACGGATTGCTAGGACCCAGATTTCGGTCATGATTTCGAGTTTTATAACTGAACAATTTTAAAATCATCTAGAATAGAACAATACTTATAAATACGACCCTCAGCGAAGCGAGGAGGGATTGCTAGGACCCAAATTCCAGCCAATTAATTACTCAAGTAACTGCACTAACTACCAATTTCAAGTTTTCAAAATTTTTTCAAGCGTCAGTAGCTCAGTGGTTCGGGCGTTGATATCACGATCAACAAATCCCTGACATTGGACTGCTGGCGTGGCCCACTCCTGAAACAAGCTATTTATTAGCTTACTAGGAGGGGTAACGGG
Organism: Limenitis camilla; assembly: GCA_905147385.1. Classification (NCBI taxonomy): domain Eukaryota; kingdom Metazoa; phylum Arthropoda; class Insecta; order Lepidoptera; family Nymphalidae; genus Limenitis; species Limenitis camilla. The sequence goes on from LR990254.1 coordinate 1,074,268, forward strand.
AATACTAGTAGTATGTGATCCATACTGCTAGTAATCTTTTTTAAGAAAAAAAAAAAAAAAAATTTATTAAATAGAAAAATAAATAAAATAATATCATTAGAAAGAAACTAATTGTAAGTAATAGCTTCACACAAGAAGTTTTTCCTTTCATATTAAACACCTAGGCTTTATTGTAATACGGTGTAGGTTGTAAATTAATCTTTCCCAGCATCCCAAGGGTAGGGTATCATGAATCTTATGTTCTGCGAACACGTTAGCTTATTTAACCTAAGTTTATTAACTCTGTTATTTTAATTTTTATTTACTTACCCGGAGCTTTAAATGTAGAGTAATGCGTAAAATATTCCTGTTTTATACTTAACAGAGATAAAGTAGATTTTTTTGCACTCTTTTGGGGGCTTCAGTAATTTCGACTGAGTCAAGATAAAGCAATCGATCAGCCTCTTTATATATATCGGAAAAGATGCAGACTTGATACTTCCTTCTGTCTTTGAGATTTTATCGAAGTACGGAAAGTGTTTTCAAGAATATTTTATTATTGTTTTTGAAGAATTTATCTAGGAACCACCTGAAAAAAAAACTTTAATATTAATATAAAAAAAATATCAAATGACTTAATATCCAGCCCCAATGTTGCCAGTTTATTAAGTAACTGTTTTTTCGGTCAATCTCTATTTATATCACCACTGTGAATCAGTTTCCCTTAAATGATTAGCAAAATAGATTTCTCTAAAATGTATGTTATAAAAAGTTAAAACGTCCATACTATTTTCCAGTCTTTTCAAAATTTATGATTTTTTTCAAACACGATAAAAACTTCACATATCAATTTTTTTTTTTAATGAGTCGATTTTTTACTAATTGTCATAATGCATAATATGAAAAAAGCCCTATATTTTCAGAGCAATATGGGTATCTGATGCTGATATTCAAAAACATAATTATATATATATATATATAGTTAGAGATTTTGAGAGAAAGAAGATTTTTCACAGTGCAATTTATTGGGAGAACAGTGTTATTGAATAAGTGGCACTTAATCAAAATCAATTTTAGCCATTTGTTTTAGTCCGCCATTAATTGCAGCCTGTGATTTCTTAGCAGTGATAAGTAAGTGCGTTCGACTCCATTCTGAAATTTTATTCAAGTCAACGCTATGACCTTACTTATGTCATCCACGGGAGATGTGACGTACAATTGAAGGTCATCAGCATAAAGGTGGTATTGGCATGATAGTAATTTTGAAATAGAGTTAATAAAAATAGTAAAAAGAGTAGGAGAGAGAACACCACCCTGTGGTACACCGGCTTTTAACTGTTTAGTAGAGGATGATTTGTTACCAGCTCGAACAACTTATTGACAAACAACTTGTTGACGACTCCATAGGTAGGAGCGGAACCAATCAACTACATCTGATGAGAAGTTTAATGACTGCATTATTGCTATGAGCACATCGTAATCAACATTGTTGAATGCGTTGCTAAAGTCAAGGAGTGTTATAACTGTTATCATTTGTTTGTTATCATTTGTTTAATTAAGGCTGTTTGAGTACTGTAACCTGGTCTGTCAGACTGGTAGGGACAAAAGAGATTATTTTTAAGTAAATATGTTTGTAATTGAAAGGACACAATCAGTTACAAACATATTTACTTAAAAATCTCTGTTGCTGCTCGGCAGCACTTTGGCATCTCAAAATGCTGGACCAGAGATGCTGAACCAGATGTGCAATTATTAAATTTTTTGAATCAGTTTTTGAAAATAACAGCACAATACTTACCAGTCAGTTGAAACAAAATTCTCAAGTAGTTATACGAAATATAGATATTAATTTTAATATTGTTGAAAAATATCTGTCTAAATTAGATACGACCAAAGTGGACCAGATGGAATACATCCGGTATTTCTTAAAAAATGTTGTACGCAGTTAGCTATTTCTTAACTTGTCTTTTCAAGAAATCGTTTACATCTGGTGTTATGCCAAAAATATGAAAACGTTCTATTATTGTTCCTATTTACAAAAGTGGCAATAAACATGACATTCGAAATTATCGAGGGATATCGAAATTATTAGTTATTCCAAAGCTTTTTACAAAAATAGTTCATGATACGCTATTCCCGGCAATACGACCAATTCTGACAACTTCCCAACATGGTTTCATTAATAAGCGTTCTACAGAAACACAGTTCTACACAGATCTAAGTGAACTGTTAGATATGACCCTTGACTCGATGGATAAAGGATATCAGGTTGATGCTGCGTTTGCTGACTATTCTAAGGCTTTTGATAAAATTTCTCATAATATCCTTATTAGAAGATTAGAAGAGGTCGGTATATATGGTGATTTCTTGCGTTGGTTGACCTCTTATCTACGTGAGCGCATCCAGGCAGTCACGGTTAAGGGCTATACCACATGTTATGTTCCTATTCCTTCCGATGTTCCACAAGGCTCGCACCTTGGTCCTCTGCTTTTCAATATATTTATTAATGATGTAGTGGAATGTGTTCAACACTAACAAATATTGTTATATGCGGACGGTACTAATAATATTTAAAGTGATAAAATCAGAAAATGTTTGTATTGAATTGCAGAAAGATTTGGATCGTATATGTCAATATTGCACTACCAACCATATATATTTAAATAATGATAAATTTTGTACCATCACTTTTTCCAGGAAAAAACAAATAATAACCTATGAATATTAATTAAATCAAAGAGAGCTAAGAAGAGTGACTGAGGTGAGGGATCATGGAATTCAGCTTGATTCTAAATTGCTTTTTGAATCACATATAAATAAAATTCGGAACAAAGCATTTAAAATTTTGGGTTTGTTTTACGGCGAACAACAGATTTTAAAGACCCCAGGTCATTAAAATTACTCTTTAACTCACTTGTTCGATCAAATTCTGAATACGCGTCAACATGCTGGAACCCTCAGTACGGTGTTTATATTAATCACATAGAACAAATACAGAATAAATTTAATAAATATTTAAAGAAAAGATTTGGTAATTATAATCAAATGAATTGTTCATTACAAAAGAGGCGAGAATACAAAGATCAGTTGTTTTTATATAAAATTGTAAATAGTTTATTGGATTCCCCTTATCTCTTAAGTAAGATACAATTTTCTGTAAAAAGATCAATTTTTGTAATCGCAATATGTAGTTAATACCAGTATGCAGTACGAACTACTGTAAAAATAAACTTTTAATCCGTGCATGCAATGTATATAACAGTAAATACAACTAAATGGATCCATTTAATTATATAAGTAGTAGAAAATTCTTGCTTGCACTAAAATCTATAGAATTAAACGTACGTGTAAGTGGTGTATGCTTAAGTATCATATTTTAAAACATTTATATTTTAATATTTTCGTAGGCATTTCCTTTAGTAATCTTAAGGATACTAAATCTAATTCCGATACGATCTTGTGTTTTAACCCATACCTATTTAATCTTAAAATAGTTTAGTAAATTACAAAGTAAAAATAATAATAAAATAATGTTAAAGTAATATTGTAAATTCCCTTTAATGATATGTACCTCAGTGGAAACTTTATTGGCCGTTGTGTTTACTAGTTGTAAGATTAATTTTGTAAAATATTGTGCTGTATGTTTAAACCCAAACCCAAAGTAAACCGAAGATCCAAACGGGTCTTGAAAAAGTAGAACTTTCCTGCTATTGTTTCTTAGTTTATTTTTTTATATTATTTTTCGTACTTGAAATATTTTGCATACTATTAATATCTATGTGAGTGTATTGACGAGTAGGCGACGTTTTATAGTGTGGCATTATATATACTCGCGCAAACGGTGACGTCATGAGAATTGTACTAATGTGTACTTTATTTAAATAAATTGTTGAATAATTTCGTGCCAAATATACGAGTCAAAACGCAACCTTCTTTTACTCAACAATAAGTTCCAAGCAGCAACCAAAACAATAGCCCGCCTAAGTGGTGACGCTGCGGAAAGGAGGACCCGTGGAAAAGGAAGGTGGTGAGGAGAAGACAAAAGCTGTCACCACATGTCCTCAACCACAAACAGTCTAACAACTGCGACGTTTTCTGGGGATGATGTACTTTTATCGTGAAAACATCAAAAGGAATTGAAATGCTTTCCTTAAAAACTCAAAGAAAAACGATAAAACAATTATCGTATCGAGACAGCGATAGAATCATTCCACAAGTGCAAGCAGGACATTGAGAATGCTGCAATATTATCTTATCTTATCTTCGCACTTACCTTTCGCCTTGCTGACCGACGCTAGGATTTTTCTCAAAAAAATTAAGTAAAGCTCAAAGAAGAGATGCAGAACTCAAGCAAATCATGCACAGCTTAATCGATCGAACTTAATTGCGATCATAGTGAATAGTCTCTAAATTAACTAACTAGAAAGTCATAAATTACGAACAACGTTTTTACTACATTACTTGTTTTGATAAGTAGATACTAACAAAAACACTTCAAGTCAAGGATAAATAATAATATTTATTTTCTATAATGATACATGATAGCCAATTAATTCGAAAAGCTAATATACGTCGCGCTCTCATTACATTCTCTGTAACAGGAAGTTAAATATAAACAACAATAGCAATCAAATGTTACCAGATCACAATTACTGAGCAATATGTGACAAGATCAAAGATCTTCCTCGCCGAAGATAATTGTTTGTATTTTTAGTATGTCAGTTATTGCTATTTGTATTGTAAATATATTATGTGCTATTGTGAAAAGGAGTCTACCATCTTACAGCATTACTGCTTTTCTAAGAACGCAACATATTAATATTGTTGTGAGTAGCCTCAGAGTCTTAGAAAAAGATGGAGATTAAAACCAGAACCAAATTTGTGCTTTCATGAATATTTTCGAAAACTATGTACCTACCTAAAGAAATTTCAAATGTATTTTTTTTATCTATAATTCAAAAAATTAGCCGTGTGTCACTATATTTCATTAATTCTCATTTATATTGAATTTAACATTTGAACAACGGTATAAACACAAAGTATCAAAGCATTATTTGCACAAAACTGGTCAACATTATTGTTTTCTCAACACCCACCTTCGTCACGGTCGATGTTGTTGATTGCTACTCGATAGTTTCAGATTCCCTACGGCTATTAATTAAATACAACTGGTTATATTAAATATGTGCTCAAATGAACAAAATATATTAAAACTTTAAAGGGAGTACATTTTTATGTTTTCTGACGGGTAGGAAGTAAAAAATATACTGACTGTTCTTGATTTAAATTTCTAATAATGTAATTCTTTACATTTTTATTATTAACAAAGTGCATGTGTTATGTGGCGAGCAAATAAAATGTCTTTTAGAAACTATTTAATTTAATTCGAAGTAGTAATATTTATATTAACACAATTTAAAAATTATAACTAAAAGGTTTAGAACTAACACTAAGAAACAGAGTAACGAGTTAGTGGTAGTGAGGTAGAAATGTAATGTGTGAGTTCTGGGATGCGGGAGCATTTAAGGGATTTAGAGAGTTGGAAGGGATAAAGATATTGTGTTGCGCTAAGAGGTATAGGACAAGGGTTAGTTGTTATTTTGACGAGGGTGGTAATTACTTTATTTCACACTTCATAACAAAAATACTTATTGGTATGTTAATGAGTTCTTACAATCTGAAGTTTAGTTAATACTAACCATTAGTACTGAGTGTGAGAAGATATTTTGACAGGGGTTAGCTATTACTTTATTTACACTTAAATATAGGAATATTTATTGGTACATAACGATTTCTTACAGTCTAAAGATTAGTAAATAATGAGGTTAGTATTGGGTATTATTGTTGGGAGATTATATAACACCTCCCCCCTTAGAATAAAGATCGGGCCTTTGGTGCGCGCGACCTTGAATTTGAAGTTGACGGCTGTTGTTCCTCGTCGTCCTCAGAAGTTGAGCTTGAATGGGATGCAGTTATCGGGATGCTCTGATATCGGCGAGAATTGTCAAAACAATTATTAAATATTTGTATGCATCCTCTAGTTTCGTCGTTTGATGTGGCTGGGTACCGTCGATTTCGTGACCATATGCAGTGCCAGGGGAAGAATTTGTATAAGACACAAATGATTAATATTATGCCCAGTACCATAAAGGTAAAAGAGAATGTGGAGATATGTTTCGTTTTGAAGGAGTTTTGTTGTTCTTTCAGAAGATGGTTTTGAAGTTGTATCTGGTCTTTTATTAAATGTAATGAATTTAATGGAATGTTTCTTAATTTTATAGGTTGAATTTGTTGCTCTGGTGTAGTTGTGCTGGCGTCCTCGATGTTTACCACGATGATTGGATGTGTTATGTTTCTCGAAACATCTTCTTCTGCATTGAGTGTTACGAACGCAGTGTAGAATTTGCATCCTGGGGCTAAGGTAATGATTCCAGATCCTGATGATATTTCTTGATGTTGGGAATTTTCACCGCATTCGACGACGTATGGAGTTTTTAATTTTAAAACAAATATCCATTGATTATTTCCTAATGGTTGGAAAATGTCAATGTGGGCTGAAAATGTTGCTAGTTCGCAGTTTTCTGGTAATTCCTTTCTTGTTGAGTGGAGAATAGTCATTTCACATATTGGTCTTGAGTTGTAGTTGTATACAGGAAGATCTTTACATACTCTTGTTTTGGGTGTGACGGTCTTGCATTTTTCTAAGGAACTAGTTGTAATGTAGCGTTGTCTTGTTGTGGAAGTGGCAAGGTATGTTTGCTCAGGAAATAAAGTGGAATAGAAAGATGAATTAGGATGTTTTATAGGGATAGAATACATATGGTATAAATTGAATTTATCATTTTTTACTAAAGGAAATTCTAATATATAAACTAATTTGTTAAGATATATGTATGAAGTGAGTGTTGTTGATTCTAAAATGCTGTGAATGTTTTGTGAAGTTATTGATGCAACTAAGTTATTACTATTTCTCATATAATTTGTAGCTAAAAGTTCTTTATAAATTCGAGCTGTCGAAATAATAGAAGGATGGATTGCTCCAGACTTTATGAACAATATGCTTGTAATAATTTCATCTAGTTCTTTTTCTAAGGCGAATACAGATTCAAGAATATCGATTGAAACAGACGATATTTCTTCTGAGATTTGCAAATCAAAAATGATCTTGTTAGTTTTATTTAAATGAGAACTTAATTTTTGTAAGTTATCGTTAATAGTATATTCGTCGTAAGAAATTCGAGAGATAGTTTCATTGAAATTAGAGACGGCTGAAGAGATTATTTGCAGTTGCTGATTTAAAATTTGGTTTTGATCTAGTTGTTGTTTTTCTAAAAGTTCGATGCACTGATTATAGTATTGAGCGTCTTTTGCATCGGGAGTGCCTATTATCCATTTAAGGATTGTGCTTAGATCATCTAAAAGCTCTCGTTTCGCACGGTTATCTGTATAGTCGCTAAGTTCACTTAATCTAGTATCAATTTTATCTAAATTAACATTAATGAAAGAGTTCGTCGTATAAACGCTAGGGTTAGTAAATTTACGTGTATTTATAAGGGTTTGATAATTAAAAACTAATCTTTTTAGTGAGTCGCGCGAAAGAAAAAGTGGCTCTAGATTCCTATAAATAACTAATTTCCAGGAGCTTTCAGATATAAGGATATCTCCGAGTGGTTGATAGTAGAATCCAGACTTGGATGGTAAGTTATCGACTGTAACTAGTGTACTTCCATCAACATTTATTATTGTGGAGTACCTGAAACGAATGAGATATTTTGCTGAATCAATTCTATATTTATAGATTTAATCTTACTAGTATAACTTATTTTAATGAAAGTATATTATTTGTAAAATATTAAAGCTAAATGTAAAGTGATAATTTAGTTTTAAAATAAAATAATTTAATACATAATAAAGATTAAATAGGTGTTATTCGTAGAACTTATCTATTCGTAGTACTAACTTAGTGACGTCGTAGAACATACTTATTTCGTAGAACTTAGTGATTTCGTAGAACTTAATTACCATTTTTCTAAATTAGGTAAGATACATGTAGTATTCCTAAATTATCAATCTTGTAAAGGTCTAAGGCGATTCCCATGAACTAGTTGGTTTTTACGAGACTTTCTTATGATATAATTTTCATTAAATCCTTTTCTTATAATTTCGAATGGCCCGTCCCATTTGATATCTAAGTTATTCGGATTAGGAACGCGGAGCATGACTTTGTCGCCTAATTGAAAATTAGCTATGTTTTTTATGTTGCTATCGTAACGAGTTTTAGCTTTTTCTTTCATTATATCAAGATTACGTTGAGCTATTTCACGAGAGATTTTAAGTCTTTCATTAAGATCGTAGAGGTAATCGTTTGTCGTATATTCTCGTGTTTCTTTAAGAGTATAGAGTAAGCGAGGTTTGTAACCGAATAGTAATTCGTGAGGAGTAAAGCCTGTCGATTGATTAGTCGATGTGTTGTGGCACATAATTGCAAGAGGTATTATTCGGTCCCAATTATGAGAATTTTTTGTTGTGTACATACGAATATGATCTCTAAGTACTGCGTGAAATCGTTCTAAAGCGCCGTTGGTCTGTGGATGATATGCTGTACTAAATGTATGTTGAGATCCTAGTAGTTTGATAAGATGTTTTAATATATTTTTTACGAATTCGCCGCCTTGATCAGAATGGAAGCGCTTTGGGATACCATAGTGTTGACAAAAAGTCAATAGTGATTTGGCGATGGTAATCGCTTGTTTGTCGGGAATAGGATAGGCTTGAACAAATCTAGTTAGATCGTCTTGTAATGTAAGTATGTATTTGTTAAAGTCACCTGTGATGTCAGAGTATGATACTAAGTCAATAGTTACTCTTTCGAATGGTTCTGAGGGAGAGGTGGTAACCACCATGGGAGCTTTGTATGTTTTTCGCTGTATTTTATTACGTTGAAAAACTTTACAATTGTTTATGTAATCTTTAATATTGTCAGTCATACCTTTCCAGAAATATTCAGATCTTATTTTTCGCATTGTTTCTATTATACCTCGATGTCCTGCTAAAGGATCATCATGAAAAGATTTAAGAATTTCAGGGATTTCTTCAGATGTGGGATATTTTATTTTGTTTTCGCAAATTGTGATCTTACATTTGTATATATCTGCTAGATACGCTGTGATATGTAGTTGTTCGTTTCCGAAAAGCTTACACGTAGGGTCATTACTAAGTTTTGGAACGTAGAGTGTTTTTAAGTCGTGGGTTTGAAGGCAATTAAGAAGTATTTTAAAGTAGCTTTCTGAATTCCAAGGATCGAAATGAGTGGGTTTAGTACAGCCGAATAAAATGTTTTGGTTTTTGTTGCTTGTTAATAAATCAACGTCATACAGTACTCTTGATTTTTCAAGATATGGTTGAACTTGAGAACACATTAAAATAGCTTCGTTAAAAAGGTTGTTTTTATCAGAGATTTCACAAGAAATGGGAATAAATATATTTTTATGGCGTTCGTTTAAAAGGTTATCGGGTGAAGTATGAAGGTTTGGAGTGTCGAAACTATAAGAACTTATTTCAGTGAAGTGTTGATAATTGAGTTCTAAATAGTCGTTTGAATTATTATGTTTGGTATTTGGGCTCTCGTTATCGTTAGTAGGATCGATAACATTGGTGTGAAGTATTAAAGGATTTGAGGACTCTTCAGTATTTGAGTTATTTAGCGGAAGACGTGAAAGAGCATCGGCATTAGAGTTATTTTTACCAGCTTTATAAATTACTTCATAGTCAAACTCTTCTAATTTTAGCCTCCATCGAACAAGACGACTACCTGGATCTTTTATAGAAAATAACCACGTAAGAGGCTTATGATCTGTTACGATTTTGAATTTTCTGCCAAAAAGGTAAGGTCGGAAATGTTTGACAGCCCAAACTATGGCTAATAATTTGCGCTCAATGGTAGAGTAATTTGATTCGGCTTTATTGAGAGTACGAGAAGCATAAGCAATAGGTAAGTCTTTACCTATTTGACCCTGAGATAGAACTGCGCCGATAGCGTATAACGAAGCGTCGGTAGTTAGTATGAACTCTTTTGTGAAGTCGGGATATTGAAGAATAGGAGGACTAGTTAATAATAACTTACATTCATTAAACGATTTTTGCTGAGATTCACCCCAAATGAAGGGAGTGTCCTTTTTAAGAAGGCTAGTGAGAGGTTTAGTAATTTTGCTAAAATTTGAGATAAATCGTCGATAATAACCTGTGAGACCTAGAAATGCCTTAATATCTTTACAACATTTTGGAACGGGGAAATTTTTAACAACTTCTATTTTATCAGGATTGGGTTTTACGCCTTCGCTAGAAATAATATGACCTAGGTAAGCTACTTCACGACGAAGAAATTCGCACTTATCCGGTTGGACTTTGAGTTCGTAATTTTTGAGTCTAGAAAACACTTCACGAAGCTTTTGTTCGTGTTCTTGTAAGCTTGATGCAAAAATGACAATGTCATCTAAGTAAACAAAGCATCTTTCTCCTTGTAATCCACTAAGTACAGAGTCCATTACGCGTTGAAACGTAGCAGGGGCATTTTTAAGTCCAAAAGGCATTCTTTTGTATTCATAATGACCGTAAGGCGTATTAAAAGCTGTTTTAGGAATATCTTTTAATTCGACTTCGAGTTGATGGAATCCTGATGCGAGATCTAGAGTAGTAAAGTACTGAAAATGTCCTAATTTATCTAAAATGTCTGTGATATTGGGAAGTGGATAGCTGTCACCTACAGTTATGTCGTTTAATTTCCGATAATCTATTACTAAGCGCCACTTTTGTTTTCCGGAGGCGTCGCGTTTTTTAGGAACCACCCAGATAGGGCTACTCCATGGAGAAGAACTAGGTTGAATGATATCTTGATCTAACATTATCTGGACTTGTGTTTTGACTTCGTTTTCATGAATTTGTGGAAATCAATATGTTTTAGTATGAATAGGTATATCTGATGTAGTAGGAATTTGATGTTTCGTATGATTAGTAAATGTGAGCGAGTCGCCTTCGATGAAGAATATATCTGAGAATTCGGAAATTATTTTATCTAAAGACTCTGATTCCTCAGAATTTAAGTGTTCTTTTCTTATCAAACTCATGACTTTATTTTGCCTATCAATAGTGTTAAGATGGTTAATTATCACGTGTTGTTGTGATTCGTTAATGTTTGTTTTCCTATAATTATCTTCACTGAATGGAATTGCATTAATGATAGGAGTAGCAATTAACTTGTCGGTCTTATTGGTGTTAATACAACTGATTGAAAAAGAGTTGTTTATGACATTAACCAATGCGTTGGGAATGATAATGTTTTTAGCTAAAATTTGTTTTTCTATAATGGCTAGGCCGGAGTCAATATTATTTGTTTTACATTTAATTACAGTTTCTGATCGGCTGGCGAGAAATTGTTTATCTAAACTGTAATTAGTAACGGGTTCGTTAAGATAATGAAGTTTGTAGGTCTTATCGTGTATACGCATAGTTTTGGATTGTATGTATAATTTGACATTAAATTTCGTCATAAAATCATTTCCTAAAATACCGTCTGCTTTAAGGTTTAAGCTAGCTACGTGAAATTTAAATTTAGTAAAGCTATCTAGAGAGATTTCAGCTGACCCTGACGTGATCGACGTTTTTGTGTTAGAAATTCCAACTATAGATACTTTGTCTAGGTTATTTAGTTGAGCTGTACCTATTTTATCTGGTTTCAATATTGATATGCCTGCGCCGGTATCTATGAGAAGAGTCACAGGTTGATTTTCGATAAGAAAAGTGGAATGTAATAAGTTCTCTGGAGGAACGTCATTTAAAGGTGATATAGAATAAGATTGTATATTAGGTTTATGATTAGTAGAAATAGTAATTTGAGATTTAGGATTTGGTTTAGGTTTAGGTTTTGAATAAAGTGATTTGGTAGGTTTGGAATGTTTAGAGGATTTAAGAGATTTGGAAGGTTTAGTACTCGATTTAGGAGAGACAGTGGATCTAGTATAGACAGAGGATTTTTTTGTGTTAGTAATTGTAGTACTACGGGTTTGGGGCTGGTTACCCTGTTCATGAGTTACCGAGTTTGATGAAATTTGTGATACAGAGTTCGAACATATGGGTTCTTTAATAGTCTGTGTAGACGCATCTTTGTATTGTCTCCGATAGACTGGTGACGCATCGTTGACGACTTTAAAGCCCTTTGTGTTGTGTCCCCGATGGACTGAATTTTCTTGGCTTAGGTGTTGATTAGATATGGATAGTTTTCTTATACGAACTGGAGGCTGTCTGGGTTCAAATGTGATGTTGGAGACTGTATCGCTGAGCAAGGGGCTGAAGCGATTTCCAACGAGTTGCTCATCTCGCTGGTCGCTTCGGAGTTTAAATTATTTATATGTGATGAAAGAGTACGTTGTATTGGTGGATGATTTTGTGTTGGAAGGGCTGGTAGAGCACGTTGTGTTGAAAAAGCTGACAGATTATTGCGCAAGTTATTGTTATAAGCTCTTTTACGACATTCAGATATTAGATGCCCAAGGTTTTTACAGTAACTACAAACTTTCGTAGAGGGTGATATAGTTTGATTGCTACGAATGCTCGAATTGTTTTTAAGCTGTTGTATGTTGTTGCTGGGCTTGTAGCTATTAATATTTTTAAATAGTGCTTGTCTAGCTATATTCATGGCTCTAATCTTGTCTTCTTCTATTGCAAAACGGCCTGCCTCAGATAGACTACGAAAACCTCGCGTTCTAAGCATTGTCCCTATTTCGCTGCAAAGACCATTTACAAAGACACTTAGAGCAGTCTCTTCTGTTGTTGCCATACGACCTAATAAGGTACCGTTTTTAATTTCAGTACTCAATTTCTCGATTATCTTACTACGACAAAGATCTATTCTATGAAAATAATCGATAACGCTCTCAGAAGGTTTTTGAAATATCGACTGTAGTTCTAAATTGAGATGTGAAATTGTTTTAACGTTGGAAAATTTTTCGATAAGGTAGGACTTAAGGTCCTCCCATATAGCATATTGTCTACAGTGGATATCGGAAGCGCCTGTACCCGTGATATTATTAAGTGCATAAACAAGTAAGATTGGTTTGTTATCTGAGTTAGCTAATTGAAACGCGGAATCACATGATCTAATAAATCTATAGACTTGTTGTGTCTGTGAAGTGTCAAACGTAGGAATGAGTTTTATGAGAGTGTTGATATCTAAAGACATGTTTGTATAAGGTGTCGTTTGTGAATATTAGAAATATGTTACTTATATAATAAGCTTATTAGCGTTTAGGTATAAGATTAATAGTACAAAATAAATTATAAAATGATACACAGGGAATAAAGGAAATGAGCAGACAAATTTAGCCACTTACCACATTAACACGATGAACAGGAACATTTCGCAGGTTCGGCGAACACTATCAAAAGCCTACGGCTACCGTGCTTTTTCTTGAAGAACACGTTTGTTTTCGTCTTTATTTGCGAATAAATCCTACCGACTGCGCTAAATTTGTTATGTGGCGAGCAAATAAAATGTCTTTTAGAAACTATTTAATTTAATTCGAAGTAGTAATATTTATATTAACACAATTTAAAAATTATAACTAAAAGGTTTAGAACTAACACTAAGAAACAGAGTAACGAGTTAGTGGTAGTGAGGTAGAAATGTAATGTGTGAGTTCTGGGATGCGGGAGCATTTAAGGGATTTAGAGAGTTGGAAGGGATAAAGATATTGTGTTGCGCTAAGAGGTATAGGACAAGGGTTAGTTGTTATTTTGACGAGGGTGGTAATTACTTTATTTCACACTTCATAACAAAAATACTTATTGGTATGTTAATGAGTTCTTACAATCTGAAGTTTAGTTAATACTAACCATTAGTACTGAGTGTGAGAAGATATTTTGACAGGGGTTAGCTATTACTTTATTTACACTTAAATATAGGAATATTTATTGGTACATAACGATTTCTTACAGTCTAAAGATTAGTAAATAATGAGGTTAGTATTGGGTATTATTGTTGGGAGATTATATAACACATGTATAGTTAAGCCTGTACCGACAGTAAGCAGGATCACAATACAGACAGTGCATTAATAAATTTTTGAGATTTTTGTTCGTTGCGAAAGTGAATCAAAAATATAAATGTTAAGAAATGTTGAACCACAGTTTGGTCCATATAAAAGGGTCATGCTAATTAAGTTCGAATCGCAACAACTTTTACTCAATGACTGTTACAAAAATAATTCCAGCGCGTATTTTTTTAATATTGTAACTCGAATTTTTATTGAAGTCTTTATTATAAAGAATTTTTAACCCCCGACGCAAAAATGACGGGGTGTTATAAGTTTGACGTGTCTGTGTGACCGTGCGTGCGTGTGTTGTGTGGCATCGTAGCTCCCGAACGGATAAACCGGTTTTGATTTTGTTCAAACTAATCACAAATACCTACCTAATATTTAACGTAACCTTAGAGTAGGTAGCTAAAACTTAATCTAGTAAATTAAAACTATTATGATACCTCTAGTACCTAACTAAGTTACTTACTCAACTAACTAATCACTATAAACACCACCTATTATAATTATTATCGTCACATATATTATGTAAGTTCAAATATTTTTATTTTTCAAACGTTGTCGTTTCGAATATTTAAAATTTTTAAATTTTATAGAGTTATAAGAAAAAAAGATTTAAATAAAAAATAATCACAAGCGGGAAACAAATAGTTTTAAGAGTTGTGCATCTATGATGCAGAAAGCAATATGCTTTAATGTTGACGCAAATGAACGGAGAAACGAGGCAAACAATCAACATCAACAAAACCGTCAATGCACGGCTCGGGGCGAGGTAGGCTCGAACGAGACGAGGCACTATTTTTGCTTCGGGCGAGGCTTTGCTTTGACCGACTGAGTGTGACGGTTATAAACCTTATCAGCCCAGTCGCGTCATTTAGTTTAAAGTAACAAAGTAACGTTAAAAGTGCTTTTTAAGGTATTATCGGAATGATAATCGTTCTACGCATATCTGTCAATAAAATATTTATAACTATTGACACCATGCACTTTTTTTTAAATGAAATACTTTTTTTCTTATTTACACTATTATTAATTTATATTTATTAAAAAAAATTACACAATTCTTAATTCAACTTTATTTACTGTTAACCATTAAATTATTATTTATTTTGTCTATATGTCTTCATGTAGTAAAGCGCATCACGCACAAACGAAACAGCACGAAGTTGTTCGCAGTTAAGTTAAGTTAGTAAAACTAATAAACTTTAAATTGCACTAGCTCAGTCTTGGGTAAAAAAACGGGTCAATCTCGGAATAAAAGATAATAAACTGAAAATTGGTATAAACCTTTGTTTTTTCGTTCTAAATATTGTCTCAAAAGTCACCATCGCCTTCGTGTCCGCGTCTTAAGATATTCAAGGTCAAAGGTTATCAATTTTTTTTGCGAATATCTCGGTTCCTATTGCTCAAACGAGATTTGTATTTATTATAAAAGTAGTAGAGTATAAAATTCTCTACAGCTTTTGTTTAAAATTTTTTTTCCATAAAACTAACCATTTTTGAGGTAGAGCGCGAAGAGTGCGCAGCGTATAGTCATATAATATGGGCTTATGCAAGTCGAATAAATTCAATTACTTACTAAAAAATTATAATAATTAAACAATTCCCATTATTTAACTGGATTGAAATTTAATGAGATAAAGTTAAAACGCATCGATAAGGTTTTACCACTTTCAGCCATTCACAAATCTATCAAAATTAATGATTGTAAAGTCTCTGTAGATCCATTGTTTCTTTTCCAGAGAATAACTGTAAGCAAAAAATTTGAAAGTAATATACAAGAATATCTTCAATATGAACTAAGCCCGTATCCACCATCTTTATTGGATAGTAATGGCATGAGAAAAAGCACGAAAGCGACATCATATGACAATATGATACCCGTCGATATCGATCTTGATGAAAATAATGTATGTTACATTACACAAGTCAACAAAAAAAAAATTTTTTTGTGTCTGTTATTTAATGACTATTGTCTGAGTGTTTACATTAAAAAGTAACCAAAAACTTAATTTATGAAGAAATAAGTTTGCTATTGTATGTTTTATATTGATAATTAAGTTTTAAAGTTCTTAGTGGAGAGTAAAATAATAGTTGGTAATACTTTAAAACAAAATGGCGACAAGTCGCGCATTCTACTGTATTGAGTGTATGTATGTCAATTACAAACTGTAGCAACTACTTTTGTATATGACTGAGTCGCAGAATAGCATACAGACTTTACTTGTCGAAATAATATGAAATTTTTTATGAAAACGAAATTTCTATAAAAGCAAACTTTATTTAAAAAAACCTATTTTACCCATTATAAGTAAGGTAAAAGAAATCAAAACTTGACATTTTGTTGCCAGACTCAAAATCCGTGTTGACCGGTGTTATCGATGGTGAATTTCTTCTGCATCGCGTCGTATGGAGCAAAGACGATACTCTCTCCATTATTTTAGATAAATACATTAAATATTTACAAACATGAGAAGATATTAACTTGTTCGTTATTTTAATTGGACGTACTCAATCACATCAAAAGGAAAGGCAAAGGCAATGTTAAAACACAAATTTACTTTTCTAAATGTTTTGACCAATATCCTCGTACTAAAAAGTATATTTTATTTTTACACGTATTTAGTGGCTGTGACACGACTTCTGCGCTGTTTAAAAAAGGAAAAAAAAACTGTTGTTAGAGCATTGGAGAAAATTCCCAATTTGGATAAACTGGTGGAAGTATTTCAACAAGAAACAAACATTATTTGAAAATGGAGTGCGCATCTTGATTATATAATTCTCCAAAACATTGATCATTTCCGCTACACGCAATTCATCAAATTAACGAAACTAAATAAACCTGTAAAATTGTCAATACTCCCACCAACAAGTGTAGCAGCTTATCAACATATCAAACGTGTCTACTACTAAATTCAAACGTGGTTAGGCCTCAAGAATGGTGAAAATGAAAATGAAATCCTGGAACCCATAAGAACGTTATCACCTCCAGCACCAGCCGAACTACTTAACATAATATTTTGCAATTGCAAAAATGGTTGTGGGTCCCGCTGTTGATGCATCGATACTACATACGATCCTGAAATTCTGGAAGGTTTGGAGGTGAATATGACCGATAATGAGGATGATAACAATGAATTGAACATTTTTGAGCGACAACAAGAAGAAGACGACGATGAAGAAGAAGATAACTAGCTTCCATTGCCCATAAATTTTTATAAATGTATATATGCCATATTTGATGATGAATAAAAATATGTGTAAAATCTATTTCCTTACTGTTTTTTTATTTTAAAATATATAATCCAAAATTAATAATATATTATAGTTAAATATAAATAATTAATAATTAGTACATAAATAATGGGCATTCAGCAGCAGCAGACGTTTGATAATTATAATTTTTTAGTAAGTAATTGACTTTATACAACGTACTGATAACCAAAGCTCACGCTTGACCTTTCATAAGCCCATATATGACTATACGCTGCTCACTCTTCGCGCTTTACCTAAAAAATTGTATAGAAAAAAAGTTAAATGACCGCAATGGTGACTTTTGAGACAATATTTAGAACGACAAAACAATGGTTTATACCAATATCCAGCTTATTATCTTTCATTCCGAGGTGAAACCTCTAATATGACTAACTTTATTTATTTATTATACATACAACTGGAGATTTTTTCATGCTCTGTTATCGAGAAAAAATAAAGTTTACGATTTCCTTGTCTTAAATTGTAACTGAAATTACTGATTAAGTACTTATCTATTATTTAATTTCTGTTACAAATATATACGTGTATACTTATATCCTGGAAGCGAGATTTGAGTACATACTCGTATTCCCTTAGTTTGAAAATTTTTACAGTTAAAATCAATCACATCAATTTACTTATTTATCTAGACAAGTAAATCTCGCGAAAAGCTTTTTCTATTTTTTTTATATCATATAAATTATGCAATGACTTTATAAGAAGATAGTAAAGGTTTTGAAGTAAATTTTTTTTTATTTATTAATATTAATTTTTTTTGACTTTTTAGCTAGCTCTGGACACGTTTATCCGTCTGTTCATCTCATTCAACGCATAAACAAAAACTGTTATTGTGGCTGAACTAAAAATAGTTAGTCCGCCATATTGGATTTAGACTAACATCACTTTATTTTTCGAATTATTCTTAGCAAGCCCTTTCATTTGATACCCATATTGTAGAAGTGTATTAAAAATAACTATTCCACCATTTTGGATATGCCGCCATGTTGGATTTAGAATGAAGTCAAAAAGTTAACCACGGATTGTCATCCAAATTGAACTCGTATACAAAATTTCAGCTCGATTGTCTGCTTCAAAATTGAGTTGCAAGATTTCATACAGACATACATAGGATTTTTTTAATATATTTTTGTGAAAAAAAACAGTTAATTGTTTATAAAAATCAAATTTTTTGAAAAATAAACAAAAGCTTCGATCAGGCACAAGATTTTCTATTTATAAAACATTTGTTTTCTTCGATTGATTTTAGATGAATCTCCAATGACTTATGCTGGTCGCTGCAAGGACCCTTCTGTTGTAACTGGGTCAACAAAGCACCTATAACGTTTGAATTTTTTTTTCAAATTTCCGTGACTTCAAATCAAAACATTGTGTAATGATGCTATATTATTAATTTAATAGACAAAAAAAAACAACTATTTAAATTTTAAAGAGAAATTATTACTAAACAGTTAGAAATATCCTTAAATCGATTAAATCAACTATCGAGTCGAGTGCAACATTAATATTATAAAATAACACGACACGCAACATTTACCATGTGTAACATTTAAATTTATCAAAAAAAACATTAAATTTTCAATATGTTGTTGCTAAATAATTATTCTAAGGCACTTAGAACAATAAACATATTTTATTATTACCCCACAGGAACTCTGAATTTGCTGGGATAAAAAGCAGCCTATATGTTAATCCAAGTAAACTATACCTATGCGTGCCAAATTCCATTATAATGCGTTCAGCCGTTTTATCGTGATTGTGTAGTAAACATCCAAACATACAAACGTTCACATTTATTATTGCCTGCCTTAAATCTGGCAATGCCAGAACGTTTTTATTATTATTTATGTAGAATATAATTGTTATTATTTTACAGATTGCCCCTATGAACATTTTGAAAAGCTTTGGAGTTGTAAACCTTGTCAATAATATAACGACAGTCATCAAAGAAGGGCCAAAAGCCGATCCTCCAACAGAAGCTGACTGTCTTGCAAAATTTCTAAATTTTGCATCTTCTGTATCATTTGATGGTAAGTGAATAACTCATATTACTTTTATAATAATTATAAAGATTATTTTAAAAATATCTCTCTAAAAAACTTATGAATTAATTGAAATTGCCAGAGTCAGAACTGTAAAGACATCTCATACATTTCAAGTTTTTGTTCCCCAAAAAAAAGATAATATACATCGGTTTATAAAGTGTTAATATTCAACAAAATTATACATGTATGTAGGTATATGTCAAAAACAGAGAGCCGATTTGGATGAACGTAGTAACCGAATCTTACGATTCCTTATTATTTGCACAGGAACCCAGGCAGTACCTTGGTCACAAGTCAAAGCTTAACGAATTCCTTTTAAGTAATAACAACATTCACCTCCAATGCCTGATCTTACTGTTAAATTATAAGGTTAGGTTAACATAAGGCTAACCTAACCTAAGGCTAACCTGACCGAAACCTAACGTAAGGTTGTGTTAACACATCTAAATACAATGTAGGGACAAAATAAATAAGAAGTAAGAACTCACAAGATCCTAAAAAATATAAAGGGACTTGACAATGGTAGCAATGCCCCTCCACTAGTGGGGAGAAGGAAATCAACATATAAGAAATATGGCGCTGGCGTTCCGATTAATCGACTACTCCTTTGAAGCTATCAAAAATCGTTGAATAATGTGCCGTAGATGTCCCTCGTATTCCGATTATTCGATAATCGTTAACTCGCTATCAAAACTCGACGAATGCTTAAATGACGCGACGGAAGTGACATCAAGTCCCCTTTATTATTATCATACCCTAACTATAGCCCGACACCACCTCTATTATTATCCTATCCCGACCAATAAATAAAATAATAATTTTAATTTAAAAAAAATTACTACCTACGATAACAAAATAAATTAGATTTATTCCTACTGTTCTTTCGTATTCTTCTCAGTAAACCCTAACATTTGATACACATATAATGAAAGTACTTAAAATTTAAAATGACATCACTAAGCTTTCCTTACATTATAATCCAAGCTAAACGTGTATGCACAAATTCATCTCGTTCGATGATGATGAACTGCTTTAAAATTCGGTAACAAGATTAGACCTTAGGTTACATTATATGTTTAAGCTTACAAGCCTTTAAAGGGAATCAAAATGTTAAAAGGAATCAAAATGTTACCTTGCTATAAACCGCGGCAATCTGAACTACCAAACTCGTATGGTACAACCTAGAAGAGCACCCTGTCCACACAAAAGTGAGACGCGCGAACCCGAACCAAGACACACCACACAAGTAGGTAGCTTGACGATCTAACAACCAGACTCGTACGGCATAATCCGGAAGTGCACACCGTTGACAGAAAAGTGTAACGCGCGAACCCGAACCAGTACACACCACACAAGTAGATCGCGATCGACAATCGACGTACGTTTCGCTCCGTAACCGAAGCATCTTCAGGACGTGTTGACTCTACAAGCGTCACTTGCTAAGTGACAATTTTGTTCAAAAAACAGCCTTTTATACCTTAACTCAATACTCGATATTCGAGACGCAATAATGGTGCTCTTCTAGGGTCACCCGCATCCCCTAAACAAGTATAAAAAATAACCTACGACCTATTCTGAGATCTACCAAATATACATGTCGGGGATTTTAAAACGATGTGAAAGGAGATGGAAGGAGGAAGATGGGGAATATTGGGGAACACTACAAGGGGGTGATGGTATTTAATGGAATATTGGGTAAACGCAACGTAGATACTCCTATTGAACGGATAAATGATCAAATATGATCTCTAACAATTACGAGAGAAACCTAAGCAGTGCCTTGGACTTGTGACCAAGGTGGAGGCTTAAGGAGCTCCTTTAAGTAATTACAACACTCGCCTCCACTGCAAGGCTCTCTATTTAAACCCAAGGTTAAACGCACATAAACCGAATCTAACACAAGGCTAACCTAACCTAAGGCTAACCTAACCTAAGGCTAACCTAACCTAACATTGTGTTTACTTAACCACGTGGCAATTACATTGTAAGGACTTACGTGACCTTGGTTGGACAGCACTTCCACACTATACTGCACTTGACACTATCACTATCACTAGCACTACTTAGATGATGTTCACTTCTTGAGAGACCGCGCACGACTAAGACTTCAGTTAGACTGTCGATCGCATATAAAGGGTCGAGGGTAGATACTGTCAAAACAACGGAAGTGACTACTACCCCACTCCAACGCCATAGACGACGATAACGATTCGATTAATCGATAATCTTTTACTATGCTCCGACATACATGTAACATTTGTTAAAAATCGATCAAGTCGATTCGGAGAAGTACGATAACAAACACTGTAACACGGTATTTTTATATATAAACCTACAAGTCTTATGACTTACGTAACTTTTAGAATTTCTGTACAATGTTGTCATATAATTCGAGTACAAATTATTGTGTCATATTACTTGTGCTTGTGTCCTATTCATAAGCTACCTACGCTTATTGTAAAATTTAATGGTTTGGGAGTTGCGTACGGAGCCGACAATAGAAAAAGCGTCTGCCTACACTTTTTATATAACAAATAAGGTTTGTGGGAGACTTTACTTCCTGGACTCTTTACAACTGGAGAAATTTTCCTATCCTTTGAATGAACGTTCTTTATCATTGGATTGTTAAATTGAATGGATTTATATTTGAGAAAAGGTAATATTTCTAACTACAATTGTTAGCAACACTGATTATAAAGTAGTAGTTGCGGGTAGATCATTTTATTTTATTTCAAGTATACCGACGTGAAGACAATATATAACCTTTAGTGTGATAGATTAGTATCAGTCTCTCTGGTGTTTCCGTATCTATCTAAAGAAGAGAAAGGTATATATGTATATATAGCAAACGTTGTTTTTCCATATAAATTTGGAGTGGGCCACCTTTATCAATTAGGAGGATGAAAAATAGATAGTAGCCGATCCTCAGACCTACTGAATATGCATAAAAAATTTCATAAAAATCGGTCAAGCCGTTTCGGAGGAGTATGGTAACTAACATTGTGACACGAGAATTTTATATATAAGATAAATCTATGAATTAAAATAGTAGGCAGGTTGTGAGAAAAATAAATATCGATGACGACTGGTTGAGTTTACACAATAAATAAACATTGTTTACACTTAAACTTTAAATTCGGGTGAAAGAGGAGCACGACCTTGACCTAGTTAGACCTTGAACTAATTTGAC
Source organism: Limenitis camilla (assembly GCA_905147385.1). Lineage (NCBI taxonomy): Eukaryota > Metazoa > Arthropoda > Insecta > Lepidoptera > Nymphalidae > Limenitis > Limenitis camilla. The sequence goes on from LR990254.1 coordinate 1,096,845, forward strand.
CCAGTTATCTTGAGTATGGGGTGTTTTAATCGATAAAAGAAAAAAAAAACAACAACCCCAGTCAACACAATTATACATATATTTTAAAAATAAAAAAAAACAAAAAAAAAGAAATAAAATTACGTAGGCCGTGGGTAATCAGGCCGGATCTGTTAGCTCGTGGTAGGAGTAGGTACTCCCCTGTAGCCGTATTGCAGCGTAGCCGTGGGACGTGAGAGGGGGCGCGCAGCAACCACAACAGTAAATCGCTGGCTCAGCAGACTCAACGTGGGGGCGTACAGCAACCACAACAGTAAATTACTGGCACAGCACAACACAGCACAGCGCAGAGCGTTAGGTGCGGTAGTAGATACTACGTTCCCTATAGCGGGAACAATAATATCCAGAATATTCAATTAATAATAAAAATATTTACTAAATTTAAAATCAAGTCAGCCAAGATCCAGACTAAAGTAATAATTAAAGTTATTGCTTGGATCGCTTTTAAATAATTGCCCTGTCTTAATAACAGTGACGCGAGCCGTAAAGGCGATCGGTTCGCTACTGAGCGTCGTCGCCGGTCGCGCGGCTTCAGCGCGAGCGCTTACTCCCTCGCCCGTCTCTCGCCTCACCCTCCGGACTTCTATGTAACTACGTTACATACGAACGAAATAAGGGCAACGACTCTGTGCGGAGGGAGACTCACTTTACTACTGTTACTGTTTCTGGAAAACCACGAACACGTTCATAAAGAAGAGGACAAATTTGTAAAATTGCAAGTTTTTATCAAGTTTACCTCTTCCTTAGTAAAATATAGGAGGAAAATCTGGATTAGTTTAATCAATTAAAATTTAAATGGTTGTAGCAGTTGTAATAGTCGTAATATAATTATTTAATTTAAAAATATATATTGTAAGTAGTCGAGAAAGTAATAAAAAATCTATGAACTCCCAATTTAATATGGAGCACGGCAGCCCTATTAAGTAGAGCAAGGCAAATCCAGGCAATAAAATCCTTTTCTAGCAGCATTTCACCCCCTATAACTTTGTAGTGGTTAAAGTTAGGAGCCTAAATTTTGCGTGCATTTTTTTTAAATTTTCAAATTAGATAGTGTTTAGGCTATAGTGAAGAGAAAAACAAAGTTGCAATTTACATTCTCGTTTTTAAAAAAAATAATAACTATTAAGACGTATTTGCTCGTGTTAATCTTTAAATACTCGGGCCTACAATTAGGTTTATAATAGAGAAATTATAAGTAAATTGTCAACATGGTTCAATGCTAGATATGAATAATTTAAAAGATAATCTAAAAGTGCCTCGTGGAATTGTTGTTGGGTAACCAACAACAACAAAAAAAAAGTTAAAGCGAATATTCGTTTTATCGTACAAAAGCCTTTTGAAGTTTAACAATAAGAAATGGATAATCTTCTTGCGAATGAAAGGGATAAGTTTAATAAAGACGAGGAAATGTTAGTAACGTCCACAACGTTACACCTGTAGTATTTTCCTCAAATAATTGCAGTACCAGACAGTAAGGGGTCAGTTTCTTATTTTACACCGAAAATATCGGCGTAAAAGTATAACATGTTTAGTACGACTACCAAGTTTTTATATACCTCTCACTATCTCAGTTTATATTACTTTGTTTATATGTAAGTCTTTAAAATTTGTTAGTTATTTTCAGCCACTTTTAGTATCCAATTTAATTAAATTAGGTATACATATAGAATTACCGTGACGATGTTACATACCTAATGATATTCCTAAACTGATCTGAAGATGGAGCTGGTATATAGGGACTTTTCACAGTCATGACGCTTGTATTTCATTTTTTTCAATTTCTTAATTAATATTCTTACTTAAATAAATTATGTAGTTATTTTTAATGAAATCTAATAAAATATTGACTATGTCGTAGCTTAATTCACTTTTATAAAGGAACCCCTCTTATTAAGGCCTTGAGAAAAAAGATCAATTAAAATAATGTAGAGTCTTAGGTACACTGCAACAATCCAAAATAAGAAACAAGGTTTTGACTGCTAACTAAAGCAGAAGTGTAAAATCTTCTTATTAAAGCGTATTCTCATGGTTAATCATAATAATTAATAAAACCATTTTATTAATATAAGTGTGTTGTGCGTTGTGTGTAGTATTCTCGTCTCGCAAGTTAACGCCTTTCATCTAAACGGATTAGCAATATAGCTAGGTCGAACTACTTGTCGAAAGTACTTGCTCTCATCTATTCTTCCTTTTCTTTCTACAAACATATTCTACCTATTTTTTCTACAAACAATTTATGTTTTAAATACTAAACTTCATTGATTTTCAGTGAACAGCAATATTATACAAACGTCTGAAGTATACAAATTTGTATACAAAATTGAGCGTCAGTAGCTCAGTGGTTTGGGCGTTGGATTCACGATCAACAAGTCGTGGGTTCAAATCCCGGACATTGGACTACTGGCGTGGAGCACTCCTGACACAAGCTATTTATTAGCTTACTAGGAGGGGTAAAGGGAATACTAGTAGTATGTGATCCATACTGCTAGTAATCTTTTTAAAAAAAAAATAAAAATACAAACGATTTAACTTCTATAATGTTTGGTCTAGTTGCTATACCCTAATTGAGAACTTCACCACGTGTCTGATTTAATCGGCTATTGATATTGGTAGAAATTTTAGTTCTTACATAGACAAGTACCCGCAAGAAATGCTATAAATATGAGAGAAATGTGGTACCCATTACTGTACAGCAATACGTATACACATGCAATTTAGACTGAGGCGAGCGGTGCCTGGGGCTTGAAACCCAGGAGCAGGCTTGAAGAGCTCTTTCATAATATATTAACTCTCACCTCCACACTAACTTCCATGTTCACTACACGAAAACACCAGAGAGACTGAGACCAATCTATCGCACTAAAGGTTATATATTGTCTTCACGTCGGTATACTTGAAATAATATAAAATGATCTACCCGCTACTACAACTTTATAAACAGTGTTGCTAACAGAAAACAATAGACCATATACTGTTGTTAAAACTTGAGAAGAAAGAAGTTTTTATAATTTTAATGACAATGTCATGAAAAAAAGACATAAAATCTTTGATCAATAAACTACTATTGATCGAAGCATAAAACCTGATGACAAAGAAGTGATAAAACAAAAAATTAAATAACCGTTTTTTGTTAAATCTAGGTAGACAAACGTGCTAAATTGCACCCGTGTAAAGCCGGGGTGAGTCGCCTAGTAATTGATAAAACACACTTCATATTAATGGTTAAGCATGTAGCGCTAATTGATATTGTGTTACTTCAAAAATACTGCTTCATTTATGCAAATAATTGCTGTAAATTGTAATACTTCAACAATGCAAAATCCGCTTAATCACACTTACCAATATTACATATGAATCGTTCAAAGGGACTATCTTTTCGAATGAACATTAATTGGATCACCATAATGGATAATAAATGAATTCAGAGAAGATGAATAATATTATAAATTGAAAATATTACCATTAAATATATCGCACGCTTAATAATAAAGAGAAATAACATAAAAATTAGGAAAATCGAGTTTTTGTAATAAAACGCGATAACAACGTGAAAAGAATAAGTTGAGCTCGACAGCCGTTCAATTTGGGCGAATATGAGCGAGATAACAGATCGGCCGCCTCTTTCATTCCAGACGGGTCAGGCATGTTGTCTGTCAAAAAGCGATGCACTTGGTGATGCCTCAATCTTTATAAAAAGTAGACGTGTTTTTTTGCGGCCTGAAGTCGAATATTGCTGTTTACAATTAAAAAGTAAGTATTTTATTCATATTTTTTAATCATAAAATGCAATGTTTCGATTTCATTCTATTTAATATTTAAAATGTGGCATTGTCAAATGCATATTTTGGACTTATTTCAGTTTAGTTTTAAATTGTTTTGGTGGCTTTAAATAGTAACTTGAGTTATTTCAGTTTATTTTTAAAATTCTATCTATTTTTTTGTAACATTAAAATCTATTTCAGTTTATTATCAAAATGTGATACGAGTTGGGTTAAACTTTTGTTTTTATCTCAGTTTATAATTAATGTCAAAGTAAATTTAATTGATGTTATTGAGTTATTTCTTATTTTAGTTAACTAGGCGCTGCGTCTATGTGAAAATGTTTTCAAGAGGCCGAAAGATTTTAGGTCAAGAAGTGAGTATTTTATTTACGTAATACATTTCCTATTATTATTATTTCTTTACTAAGTTGTATGAAAACAAAAATCATCCATTATAATACTTACCTTTTACAGAAACCTCAGACGCCAATTCCGGTTGAAATCAACAGAAACATTACTACCAAACAGGACCAGACTGTAACAAAAAGTCCTAAAAGTTATCCTTTGAGCGTTGTACCCGACTATGATAGTGAATCATCTATAGTTGATGAGGAAACAGTCGAAAATGCTGCGTGTCGTTTATCTACCAGTTCGAGCTCCTCTTTAAATTCGTCTGGATCATCCTCAGATTCACATAGTTCAACGTCTTCTAATAAATTTGAGCGAACAGAAGGAAGTCCTGTTCATGTCCAAGAACTAAAACCTGTCCATATTGCGAAAGTCTCTTTTGCAGGATCGAGCGAAGACGATTTTATTGAGAATACGCCGGAGGAAAGACAGTCGGAATGCAGCAGAGACAAAGTAATGTTTAGTTTATTTTTGGCTTATTTGTTTTTTATTATATTTCTCCAATTTTTTTATTTGCTTCTTTCATTTCTTTGCAGCTACAACCTGCAATTCGTTCTGCATCACATAAGCGTAGACACTGCTTTAATAATAACTAGCTGCGCCCCGCGGTTTCACCCGCTATAATTTAGATCATTCATAGTATATTATAAATTATAGCCTATGTGTTATTCTGATGTGTGAGCTATATTATAGTAAAGTTTCATCAAAATCCATTTAGTAGATTTTTCGTGAAAGAGGAACAAACATATATCCAGACATTCATACATTCTCACAAACTTTCGCGTTTATAATATTAGTAGGATAATTTGAGGGCAATATCTCCAATATACACCGATGAGAGTGATGTGGATGACGATGTCGCAGATCCAACGTTTGTTTTCAAAGATCCACTTGCTGAAAGCCGTAGAAGGATTATAGTTTCGGAAACCACAAGTTCTTCGGATACCGAGTCTGTAGTTGAAATTGAGCAAATAGGTCGTAAACGAACCCACCGTCCACAGAAATGGAACCAAAAGGAGGTAAAACGAGGATGAGGAATCTTGGAGAAGAATACTTATCTCTTTCTAAGACTAAAAAAACGATTCCAAGTCGCTGTCTTAAAATACCATGAGGAGAGAAATGCCGCTTAAAATGTTCTCAAAACATTAGCACAGAGGAAAGGTATGAGATATTTTGTAATTTCTGGAAATTAGGTGATTTAGGTGCGCAAAGAGCTTTTATTAATTCATGTATGGTTGATATGATGCCCAAGTATAAATACACAAATGCAGAAAAGCCAAGAGCTCCAAACAAAGCATTCTTTTTAACCTCAAACAAAGTCAGGATTAGAGTCTGCAAATTATTTTTTAAAAGCACTCTAGATGTGACTGACCGCATGATACATACAATCCAGCACAAAAAATATAACACTGGAATAGTTAAAGGAGAGCTTCGAAGAAAGCATGGGAACCACAGGCAATTGAGTAAGGAGTTAGTTGAAGATATAAGGAAACATATCGATTGTATTCCTCGGATTGAGTCGCACTATCTACGAGCCACAACCTCCAGGCAATATATTGACGGTGGTAAAACAATCAAAGATTTATATGAAAATTTTGTACAAAATCAAATAAGGAACAATAGGGAAACGGGAAACTATATGGCATTTTACAAAATATTTACATTAGAATTTAATTTAAGCTTTTTTCAACCACGCAAGGATCAGTGCGATCTGTGTCTGTGTGTACTTCTTATACTAACTTGAATGAAGACCAAAGAAAAGATATTGAACAAGTATACGAAAAACATTTGAAAGAGAAGGAGTTAAGCAGGCGTGAAAAATTTACATTACTTAAAATGTTAAATAAAGTAATCATACATTAAGTAACGAGTTACAAGTATTATAAAAGAGTTTTTATTTTTTAGAATTTTTGTTTGTTAGAGTTTTTGATTTAGTTTTAAGCTCCAGATCTCAACTAATCAAAAGTTAAGGTTAAATAATAAGTGCTTTAGCACGTAATTTTAGGAATCCTAATTACATTAAGACTCATTTTATGTGAACTTGTTAATTATTATAGATATTAATTAATCTTTTTGATTATTATTATTATATTTAGTTATTAAGATTAACGTGATGATCTCTACCTTACTCGATGAGTATTAAACGAGGCTGTTTTATATATGCTAGAAGTTCGTACTTTTTATGTTATTTTTCTATTTTATGTTCGTAAGACTTACAGGTGCAAAGCTTTAAGACTAAAAGTTCATTTTGATTATATAGTATTCAACCCAAGTCCTTGTTTTGTTTTTACCACCATTTTACTAATCAATTTTCTGAATATAGAATTTATTTCAGTTTCAAATTAGGTTTTATAAATAATAGGTATAAATAAAAAAAGGCAATAATCTGTTATATATTTCAATAGTCAATATACTTACAGATCAAAAGAGAATTAAGTCTCGTTGCTATCTATGATTAAATTTTTATTTTAAAATAAAAGAGAACTATTTAGTTGTGTGCCATAAATAATATTGGTTTTACTACTTAGGTTTTGTAATAAACTGAAATAAGTCGTAGGTTTCTTTTTCTTTTTAGTTTTGTTCGAGGTTCCCAATATTGTAGATAGGTAATTGCTATACCAAATTAAAGGTCGATTTCTCTACTTCTATATTCTTTCCTTTTATTTTAAGAAACAAGACTATTTTTACATTTTTTTTTGCATTTAGTGCAACTACTCAAACATGCAAAACTTAAAACGTAATTTCCCAACATTTTAAATTTTCGAGTTATTTCTCTTTATTAATAAGCGTGCGATATTACTTACTAGTCGACCCGCGTGTCTTCGTCAACGTAGTGTTTAGGTTGATTTTCCTAGTTTGAAACTATAACAAAAACCTTAAAAAAGAATCGATTGAGTTTAGGCACTGAATGAGATAAATGTAATGACAATTATCAAAAATTTAAAAAAAAATTAAATTATAATAATATTGTATTTACGAAAAATAAAAATTTAATCTCAATTATTTTTAATTGAAAACCCTAAAAATCAGGGATTACAAATTCTATCGCTCATAGAAAATAATTAAACTTAAATAATTTTTTAAAGATATATGGTTAATAAATACAAGAAAATTTAAAACAAGGGGCACATTAGTAATAGTGTTGCCCAAATTCAGTCTTGGTCTTGTTCTTGCGTTTTTGCAAGACCAAGACCAAGAACAAGACCGCGTATTTTTAGCAAGACCAAGACCAAGACTAACCGTGCAAGACTTGAGCAAGAACAAGACATAGCCTGCAAGACTCTTGCGTCTTGCAGCTAGGACTTAGAGCTATTTCACTGAGTAGTTAGGTGTAACAGTTCGGTGTATAGGTAGGTACGCTTAGGAATTCTATGAGACGCAAAAAACTGTATCAAAGAATATGAAAAACTGGACCTATGCGCATTACGACTAATACCATAAACATAGCGAATAAAAAAATTATTAAAATCAAACTGAGTGCATGCATAGTTATGTTTTAACCATCGGCACTGATAATGCGGCATCAAAGGTTTTGTACTTACTTCTCAAAGAAATTTGCCGCTTTTCGGAAGTACATGGTTATGATACACGCGCCGGCGGCTTCTTTTGAAATCTAAAACAATCGTTGCCGCCACGCCGAAATCATAACATTTGACACTATTTGATTGCCGCCATAGGGCGTAGGTACTCATGCAAAATAATTTCGAATTTTTTTACACGCTTTATATTATTGTTTGATTTGCGGCGGCATCCTTATCATAGAGCCGGCACGTGGCGAGGCGGCGCGGTAGAAAGCAAGGAAACGTACTATAAATAAAGGAATTATTTTAATTCCAGTCATTTCCAATTGAGCTGTGCTTCGAGTCTAACTTAATAATTGTTTTTACTAATTCTCGTTGTTTTCTAGAAACGTATCACGTGTACAATTTAATATGAGTGACGAAGATTCAAATTATTCTAGTCCGAGTAACGAGAGTTTGAGTCACAGATCTAAAAGACCCAAAAGCAAATTTGAGGAATTTTTCGAAATAATTCATGCATCCCAAACTGCCTTCTGTAAATTGTGCCAACATACAAAGATTGAAATAAAAATGAAAAACAGAAACACTTCAGGCTTAAGGAAACATCTAATATCTTTCCATAAAAAGGAATCAGAAATATTTCTTCCTGTTAAACCAAAATTCAGTGGAGATATCACAAGCTTTTTAGTAACCGCTGGAAGAAGTGGACAGGTAAGAATATTTATTTAACAGTTAAAAGAATTTTAACTCCGCGTAGCTATTCATGCGATACTTTCAAAAACGCCATTAACTTACGTAAGTACACTGATAGAAGGATTTTTTTGGGAGTAATAAATCAATTTATTACAAACTTTTTAAGGTATCTTTTTGGATGGAAGAAATATTTTTTTACTGTTACCAACACTTTTTAGGATTAATTAAATCGCTTTTTTATTAAAACAAAATTTTTTTTACTGTTAAAAAGCTTTAATGTATTGAAAAAAATATTTATTTCCACCAAATAAGATTTGTTTACGGTTAACAAATATTTTATTTGTGGTCATTGTTGATAGATGGCGGCACTCATGCGTAGCTTTGTATGTATATACAGGGTGGAACCAGACTACTTCCGAAAACTGAAAGTGGGTGTTCAGACAAGGCTTCTGAACATTCCCTGTAGAAATTATGCGAAAAAAAAAATCAATGACGTCATCATTTTTTTTTACTTTTTCGACCAGGTACGAGTAGTATAACATAACAGTATAGTATTTTTGTGTATATTTAATTAAATTAAGCTCAAAATTAAAAAAAAAATGAAAACAGCAATGTATTGCGATCGCCTAAATCGACCGCGAGCGGGAAGTGACTCACTGCGTGCGGCCAGCGCTCCCTATCAGCTGTTCAGCTGTCCTTCACTCACGGATCATGTAATAACTTTATGACGAAATTTAAAACTTTATGTAGAGTAAACTTAACTACCAAACAAATAATAACAAAATGAACTCACCTAAAGATTCTACAAACCATAGTCATACCCATAGACCCTATTTATCGATGGAAACCGCGGTTTAAATTTAAATACCTAAGTTGGTACTTGGTTGGTACCTACCTACTGGAGTAACATCATAATACACTACCCAAAGTAGTCGGTTAACCACTTATGTAAAAGTACTAACTACAAATTACGGTTTACAAACTTTTCACATATCACACATGTCTACTAAATACCCAGCACCAACTGCAAGAACATTCATCAAACACAAACTAAATTAAATTAAAACATTAAGAAATGTATAAATCGCGACAGTTTACTTATTACGAGTACGTCTCTACGTATTAGTACCTTTGACAAGGTCATAGATGCCGACAAAGGCCTCCCGAAAAAAATGAATTTTGATTCGTATAATCATTTCATTCATGTCCAATGTCCGGAATGTGAATCCACGACCTATCGACCGTAAATCCAACGCCCGAACCACAGAGCTACTGACGCTTCTGAAACTTAAATGCGAATAATTAATTATTATTCTTTATTTAATTTGATATTTACATTTATTTAGTTAAATTACTCAAATGTCTGCCGCAGTATCGAAAAAATAATGGAATTTTTTGGCAAGGTCGTGCAACGGGTTGTTTTCATACTGGATTTTTCAAAGGATGCCGCCACTACATGTACTTGTGTGCGGTTTTCTTGCTTTAGGGTAAATAAATTTTAGTCTTTAGTCGTTACTCGTTATTGCAACGTGCTACGGTGCTAGATTGTACATTCTACTCGCAATTTAATTACTAATGCGTAAATCGCGAAAAATTATCCTTAGTTAATTTTTTTAGTGTTTTTTGTGACTTGATTATTCAATAGTTTGTCAATTAGTTTAGTACAATAGTTTTAAGTTTTTTGTCATAATGTTCAGTGTTCGTGAATACGGACAAATGTTGATGAGTTATGGAATGGAATTAAGCACGAGGGAATGCCTCATAGTGCGAAGAGCCGAGTTGTGTGTATGGAGATGGGAGGAGCTGCGCTCCTCTCATCTTCGAGCCGTTTCTCATACGTTACAGAAACTAGGTAAGTACCTAGATACTTAAGGCAATCCATTTTTATCGTAATTTTCTTTGAAATTATTTAATAATAAAGTAACACCTAACTAATTTGGTAGAAATTAACACGTGTGATTTATTATTCTATTTGCCTAGTGGATGATAATATGTTAAAGTTATGTTGAGTATACATTGCTGGCTGAAGATAGTGACAATTATTTTCAAAAGAAGATTTTGTTTAACAAATTGCTGCTCTCGGCTATACCAAGGATTTTTTCGGTCATAAAGGGGTTTCTTCTATCCCCCCTTTCAGTTTTCGGAAGTAGTCTGCTTCCACCCTGTATAATAGCCATCGTATGCCTTCCACGTTTCCAATGACCGAAAAAATCCTTGGTATAGCCGAGAGCAGCAATTTGTTAAACAAAATCTTCTTTTGAAAATAATTGTCACTATCTTCAGCCAGCAATGTATACTCAACATAACTTTAACATATTATCATCCACTAGGCAAATAGAATAATAAATCACACGTGTTAATTTCTACCAAATTAGTTAGGTGTTACTTTATTATTAAATAATTTCAAAGAAAATTACGATAAAAATGGATTGCCTTAAGTATCTAGGTACTTACCTAGTTTCTGTAACGTATGAGAAACGGCTCGAAGATGAGAGGAGCGCAGCTCCTCCCATCTCCATACACACAACTCGGCTCTTCGCACTATGAGGCATTCCCTCGTGCTTAATTCCATTCCATAACTCATCAACATTTGTCCGTATTCACGAACACTGAACATTATGACAAAAAACTTAAAACTATTGTACTAAACTAATTGACAAACTATTGAATAATCAAGTCACAAAAAACACTAAAAAAATTAACTAAGGATAATTTTTCGCGATTTACGCATTAGTAATTAAATTGCGAGTAGAATGTACAATCTAGCACCGTAGCACGTTGCAATAACGAGTAACGACTAAAGACTAAAATTTATTTACCCTAAAGCAAGAAAACCGCACACAAGTACATGTAGTGGCGGCATCCTTTGAAAAATCCAGTATGAAAACAACCCGTTGCACGACCTTGCCAAAAAATTCCATTATTTTTTCGATACTGCGGCAGACATTTGAGTAATTTAACTAAATAAATGTAAATATCAAATTAAATAAAGAATAATAATTAATTATTCGCATTTAAGTTTCAGAAGCGTCAGTAGCTCTGTGGTTCGGGCGTTGGATTTACGGTCGATAGGTCGTGGATTCACATTCCGGACATTGGACATGAATGAAATGATTATACGAATCAAAATTCATTTTTTTCGGGAGGCCTTTGTCGGCATCTATGACCTTGTCAAAGGTACTAATACGTAGAGACGTACTCGTAATAAGTAAACTGTCGCGATTTATACATTTCTTAATGTTTTAATTTAATTTAGTTTGTGTTTGATGAATGTTCTTGCAGTTGGTGCTGGGTATTTAGTAGACATGTGTGATATGTGAAAAGTTTGTAAACCGTAATTTGTAGTTAGTACTTTTACATAAGTGGTTAACCGACTACTTTGGGTAGTGTATTATGATGTTACTCCAGTAGGTAGGTACCAACCAAGTACCAACTTAGGTATTTAAATTTAAACCGCGGTTTCCATCGATAAATAGGGTCTATGGGTATGACTATGGTTTGTAGAATCTTTAGGTGAGTTCATTTTGTTATTATTTGTTTGGTAGTTAAGTTTACTCTACATAAAGTTTTAAATTTCGTCATAAAGTTATTACATGATCCGTGAGTGAAGGACAGCTGAACAGCTGATAGGGAGCGCTGGCCGCACGCAGTGAGTCACTTCCCGCTCGCGGTCGATTTAGGCGATCGCAATACATTGCTGTTTTCATTTTTTTTTTAATTTTGAGCTTAATTTAATTAAATATACACAAAAATACTATACTGTTATGTTATACTACTCGTACCTGGTCGAAAAAGTAAAAAAAAATGATGACGTCATTGATTTTTTTTTTCGCATAATTTCTACAGGGAATGTTCAGAAGCCTTGTCTGAACACCCACTTTCAGTTTTCGGAAGTAGTCTGGTTCCACCCTGTATACTATTAATCAATTCATTATTTATTATATTTTAACTTTATTCGTTTCACAAAATTTCTAATTCTCTGTAATTTTAATAATTAGAACAATGAACGTAATGTTCAAGGGATTTTTTGAATATTAATAAATTATTTTTTATATGTCAATAAATCATTTATTACATACTAATAAATATTTTGTTGGCAGTAAAAAATATCCGCTAACAAATGATTTATTATCTGCTAATAAATATTTATTAGGAGTCTTCTCTCTAACAAATCATTTCTTAACTGGTAACAAATCTTATTAGGTACAAAAAAATCCTTCTATCAGTGTATTTTTGAGTTAGTGGTGTTTTCATCTAGGGGTGCGACATATTAAGTATGTAATTATCGTCTTAAATATTTTTCATAAACACCCATATTTTCATTTAATCGGCCAGTAACAACTAAGTACTTTATTTTGGTAAATTACAGTACAGTGCAACCTTAATATAACAAATATCAATTTAACGATTTTCTCGATTTAACAACAACAAACCTCCTCCTCTTATACGCTCAAACCTAGTATGTTTTAAATAATAATACAAGATTTATTGTTTTGTTTAAGTCGGAAAACAGCAGTGACAACATCACGACAGCTACAGTTGATTGGGTGGTGAAAAAATATCTTCCCTTCTCATTTTTCGATGACGAAGCTACACAAGTATATTTTCGACGTATTTGCCCTAATATGGTGTTTCCTAAAAGGTCTACACTTAGAAGGAAAGTCAAAGAGCGATTTGAAGAGCTCCAATTGAATCTCAAGGAACGACTTCAACAATTATCATCTAAAATGTCTTTTACCATTGATGGGTGGACGTCAATTGCTGGTAGGAGTTACTACGGGGTTACTATTCATTATATAGACAACGAATGGAAGTATCAATCTGTAGTTCTTGATTTTATACCATCACGCGGTCGACATACTGGGGAAGATATTGCAACGATTTTCCATGAATGTTTATTGGAATATGGCATAATTGATAAAATACAAGGTATCACGGTCGACAACGCAACTGCAAATACCAAATTTATGTATGAACTGGGCAAACAGCTGCCGCCACACTTTGATTCAGACAATCAACATTTCCGGTGCTTTGCTCACATTTTAAACCTTGGTGTACAAGATTTATTAAAGACCTTAGCATTACACTGTGAGTCTGACACTAACGCGCAAGATCAGCAGTACGAAGACTATGCAGACGAAACTGAGGATGAGGAAGATGAAGAATCTGCACCAAATATTGCTGACTCGCGTACATCTGTAACAAAGTTACGCAGTATTTCCAGTAAAATAAAAAGAAGTGAGATAGTCAAGAAGAAGTTTCAGTCTGCTTGTGAAGCAGCTGGCGTGCCATCAAATCTAAATGCCATTCTTGACTGTCCAACGAGATGGAATTCCACACATGATATGATTGGATTTGGTTTAAAAGTGAGAGCGGGCATTGACATATTGTGCAGTTCTGTCACCGAATTAAATGATTTTCAAATCACAGCTAATGAATGGCAGGTACTCGAAAAATTACATAAATTTCTAATAAACTTTAAACTTTTAAGTACAAAACTTGGTGGAGACAAATATGTTACATTACCGCTAGTCATTGTATCATTCAATCTCTTGCTAGATAAAATTGAATCCATGGTAAAACAGTTAGATGAGAAACCTAATCGATCTGAAGTGGATGAAAGGCTCATTCTAGCTTTCCAAGCAGCTCGAGACAAAATGCTTAAACATTACAAGAAGAGCAACTGGATTTATTGTACTTCTTTAATTTTAGACCCAAGGCATAAGGCTCAGACTTTTGACCTGACAATGTGGGGGAAGCAACTTAAAACAGAAAGTCTGCGCAAGTTCAAGGAACTTTATGAAGAATATAAAAGTCTACACTCACTGAACAAATCTCTGGAATTACCAGAAAAAAAAAATGAAGTATGTGATGAAGATGAAGACGTAATAGACTTTGATAAACTCTATGAATGTCCCTCGACGTCATCTGGATCTTGTCTTCAAGGCTTAGTGATAGACGAGTTGGAGGAGTACCTGAGAAAACCAAGAACTGCCAGCTCGGAAGACATTTTAGATTGGTGGAGGACGCATGAGACAGAGTATCCGATTTTATCGAAAATGGCCCGTGATTTTCTCTCAATACCTGCAACTTCAGTACCTGCTGAGAGGTTATTTTCTAAAGCATCATTAGTAATTAGAAAACATAGAAATAGGTTAAGTGATGAGTCAGCCAGATGGTTACTTTGTATTAATTCTTGGTCAAAAAAATTGATATAAAGTATCATAACCTAATGATAAAGCTGTTGATTTGTGTTGTATTTTATTTTTTATTCAAATAAATGATAAATCGTAAAACTCTTTTATTAAATTTCTTATAAGTTGAGGGTTCAATCTCTTTTTAGACAGATAAGTATTGTTCTTTAAAATACAGTCAAGTTATTGTAATTAATTTGTTTTTTTACATGTTTTAGCAAATGTAAGCTTATAAATCATAAATGTTTATTAAGAAACAGTTACTTCCATGGAAAACGACATATAGGTCAGTTGATTTTTCGAATTTCTTATCAAATCTTCAGTTATTTATTAATCTGCTTGATCTTTACTATGGCTATATTCATTCAAGCTCACAATGTTCCAATTCTAATACGTTTTTCTAGGATTTAAAGTAAACTTTAATAAATAGTAATAGACTAATAGGTAATTGCAAGACTTGCAAGACTCTTGCTGCAAGACCAAGACCAAGACCAAGACTGGGAGCGCAAGACCAAGACCAAGACCAAGACCAGGTGTATTGGCGCAAGACCAAGACCAAGACTGGCTAAGTCTCGTCTTGTTCTTGCGTTTGGGCAACACTAATTAGTAATAATGTTTAATAACCAAAAGAGTACTTTGAAAGAGAAACAAATAATCTAACATATATTTTTAAAAATAATATTAATTAGATCTATATTAGCAGAGATAGCAATCTGGGATCGCGTGAAGAATCTGTAAAATTCATGACGAAAAAGGTTTTGAAAAAATGCCTTTGGTTACTTGGTAACGTTTTGTTGGTAAAAAATATTTTTCGATTTTGTACCTATAATATAAGTATAGTAATAATTTTAAAATATTATGATATTGCAAATGTACTAAGGGTTAAACCTGGAAATCATACAGTAACGAACGAGCACCTTTTATAATCACGTCGCATCCGTACGTGCCACTGAACTAGTCAATTGGACTAGCGCACTAACACGTAAATATTTTACTATGAATATATTACAAACAACGTAATGTTGTTTGTTAATACAAAAGAATCAACAAAAAAAATCGTAAAAATTTTTAGCGACCAACACATAAGATTAGATATCGCCTATATATAAGCCAAATTCGAAAGAGACTCGATGTAACAAAACATTTTAGGGTCCTCAAACTTTAGATAAAATAAAAATATTCTATTTTGTGATTATGATTGGATTACTGCACATTAATTAACCAATATTCAAGATACATTATTTTTACTCAACATTTAATTAAAATCACTTACACAACTTCAAAATTATTGTATTAAAACGAAAATCAAAAAATAAATCTTAATAACTTTTATCTGAAAACCCTATAAAATAAATGACATCATTGTAATCCAGATATCACAAACAATTTGGTAAAATTTAGCTAACCATCCAAACCCAGTTGACATACTTTTAAAATCTAGCGCTCCGCACTCTCTTCGCTTCAAAAATATCTCACAGGAACATTTTACCGGGATTAAAAGTATCCTAGATGTTAATTCAGATCATATTTTATAGGTGTGCAAAGTTTCATCCAGTCAAATCAGTTTATAACCATTATAGTATTAAAATCTGTTACGTAATGTTTTTGTGAAAGAGTGACAAACATTTCACATCCATACAAATTTTTCCATTAATAATAGAGTTAGGTTAGGTTAGTTATCAGTACCACGCGGTTATAATGTATGTTAATTTGATTTATGTACTATATCTCTGCAGTTTTATCAAAACCCGTTTTGAAGTTTTTGCGTGAACTATTAACAAATTCATGCCAATGTTTTATTACAAAATCTGTAACATTTTTTGATAAAAATATTGTTGATATTTGCCTGTCATTGGTTGCTAGGCAACGCTTTATTTGCAACATTCTCTTTCGAACTTGCCGGAGGTGTAGATTTTAATTTAGACGTGGAGAAATGCAACTGTATAAATAGTATCCAATTTCTTATCGATTTGTTACTACATAGGGGCAGACATAGGTATCATTGATCTCTAGGATAGTAGTACGTGAGCAATCATAAGTAAATCAAAGCAATCAAAAATGGTGCAAAAATTATGATACAAAGGTTTAAAAGAAATCTCATTAAGGCGAGGTCGATTGACGCGCTGTTACCGTATGAGGAAATCAGTCGACACTTTTTTTATACAAACGTAGTCCAAACTAATTATTACTAACATAAACCAAAAAAGCAAAACGTACGGGCATAGCTCAGACCCTGTACTGCATTTTAACGAAATAAATATTGAAATCGGTCCAGATTTTGAGGAGGAAACAGGGGATTACGAAAGGACGATTTTCTTAATTTTACGTTAGTAAAATCAGTTCCAGCTGTAATTCTCTCTATCACACGGTAAGGGGTAAGCTTGGGGGAGAGAGGCAGTCTGGTAAATACGTATACATGTAAGTGATGCATCTCACTTATATCGATATTCTAGTGTTGTTGTTAGTCAGTATCGATATTTGAAATCTTACAGATGACACAAAATTGGTTCGATAATTTTACGGTAGAACTGACTAATATCATCAGTATCTAATTATCTATTTACTATTATAATATGTACCTAGTAAAGCATATTGGTATTGTGCCTAGTCGAACACCAGGATTACAGATCTCGTAGCGAAATACCGAGCATAGCTCTCTCCATAGCGCGTTGAGTGACTTCGAGCTTCTGCAAGAGGGCAACGGTAAAGGACCATGTCTCGCATCCGTATGTCAACACACATTGCTCGAAAACTTTCGACTTCAGGCACTTTATATCACGACTGACTACTGCATGTCTTTCCTAGGTATTTATGATACGCAAGGCCGCTATGCCGTCCATCTTCTAGGGTCACCTACATTGCTCGTTAAAAATAGGTACAAATAAAATAAGAGCGCAATTAAACAAATTGTAGATAATGTAAGAAATCGATTGCAATCCACACATTAGCAAGAGTGATTATGTCTAAGACAAGACTGATTATGTCTAAGATAGTCTGACAATAAGTTTAAAAAACTACTATTTTAGGAGGACCGTTTTAGTTATATGTAACTGTCGCCGCGCCTCGTGATAGGGCGATAGTCTCCGGCCGCACGCACACATGCGTAGCCTGTTCACTAATACATGGAAATGCCGATAATGATATGAATAATGAGGCAACGTAGGTCCTCAGCGCGACAGCAATATTTTTGGTAAAAATCTATTTTTCAATAGTGTCGTTCGTACGAAGTCCTCTTAAGAAGATAGACTTTTCGGGTCTCATTTGGTCATAACCTTTTCAAAATATGGTATGGTGGAGAATAACCCTCTGTACTGTAAAAAAATAAGTATAAAAATATATTTTGTAAAATATGAGAATAGTAATAGCTGTAATCTTTATTCAAATTCTATTCAAATGATATACCGATGTAGGTATGGCATTCCTAGTGTTGACGGATTAAGAATCAATAGTTGCTAACGTAATACTCCCATTTGTAAGGTTTATTCAATTCCATTAAAACACGGTCTGTGTACAAGCTTACGATTGTAAAAACGTTTGATGGCAACCCTGGAATGAATTGACAATTTTTATTTTTATTTCTTGTGTAGGTATACTGAAATATTTGTTGACGTAATAACATTTAATATTAGTCTTGTTTCGCGACAATTTGACCTTTAGTAAAGTATTTTTAGAAGTCTTTGTCAATAGATATCCATCCTCAAGGTTATACTTCCTAAGCTTTAATTCATTCATATTTATTAATTATTTGTGTGAAAACGTCTAGAAAAGCATCTTTTCTTTAGGTTTGTAAGTCAAGAAGAAGTCTTTATATTGTGGGACAACAACAGGAGTTTGGCCAGGTAGTCCACAATTTGTCAACGTTTCTCGTACTTTTTCTTCATCAAAGCCTTTCAATTCACATAATTCAGTGAGGAATTCATTCCATTCTTCCCAATTGATTTCTGATTTACTGAAAAAAATCCTTGATTTAATTTATGATATTGATAGTAAGCATTAACGTTTAATAAACAATTCAAGATTTGTACACTTTCTTTATATAAACTATACGTAAGTTTGTCAAATCTTATTAATTGTATGTGCAATAGATACTATGCTTAAAATGTGCTACGAATTTTTCTGCTCACATATTAATTATGATTTAAAAAAATAGTACCTAACATTTTATATTGTTGAGAATATAGATAGAGTATATATTATACCTAATATAATCATCTACCTACCTAATACCTAATGTAATACTTTTACATATCTTTTTAAATTAGTAAACGTCAGGAAAAACTAATTTCCCTTTATCAAAAGGGAGTTCAATGTATACATTAACCGTCTCTAATAAATAATCAGTCTTATAAATGTTGGCAAAACCTAATAACATCAATTTTTCTCCCTCAGCGCCTACCTATAAATAATTGGAAAGACTTTTGATTTTATCATTTTAATGTTAAAGATGAAATATCATATTTTTCCTTATTTTGGTGTCCAATGAAATAATAATACAGCCAAGTGCGAGTGTGGACTGAAACTGTGGAGTGTGGAATTCCGTACAATTTAAATTAAGAGACTTAAACAATATCAAATTTAGATTTTCGAGTGCGGGTCAAAATATTATCATAAGTATTATCGTAGGGCGTTTACTCCCGACATTAGAAATGCGTGTTTCAATATTATATCAAACGCCTTTCAATGTAAAGTTTATGCTTACAATCAATTGACATATTTAATATGACATACTTAAATTTAAATAATTTAAATCATCTGAAATTTAAATAATTATAAAGTCGGTGAACATATATTAAAAAACAAATAGCCAAATATAGAACCGCCTTCTTTTTTGAAGTCGCTTAATAATAATGCGTAGACTATGATTTCATATAGAAAAACTACTTGTAATCACTTCAGTATAAATTGGCCTAATTTATTGATTCCTTGCACTTGAAGTTTCATTTTTTCACAACTTTAAGAAACTATAGAGTAGACATACATGTTTAATATTAATTTCAAAACCAAATATGTATACACAAGATAATTTTTTTCATGATTTTACAACAAGTTTCTAGTTTTTGTATATTTCCAAATACTAGTGCTATAATATGTCCTTGCTTTGAGCCAAAAATCATATTCCCAGTTCAAAGGACCAAACCTGGGAATTTTGATTCTTGTGAGAAATCAAAATAACAACACATGAAATATAAGCGACTGTATCTTTTCATTACGATGATTTAGAAGTTTGATTTTTTAAATATCTTTTATTTGCGTGAGAGTAAAAAAAGTTAATTTTCTAGTGATGTAGAAATAAATTTACATTTTTTTAATTACATATACCCTTTACTTTTGCTCTTTCATTTTGGACCTTTATATATATATATATATATAATAAGGATATAAGGATATAAACTAAAATAAGGATATAGATGGATGGCCTATCTCAAAAGCTATACGGGCGCAACACGGTCAGGATATAACTAAACATTACTATCACGTACTATTCTGACAAGAACTATTATGACAGGAACCCAAGCAGTGCCTTGAACTTGTGACCAAGGTGTAGGCTTAAGGATATCCTTTAAATGATCATAACACTCACCTCCACTGCTTAGTTTCACTGTTTAATCTTAAAATTAGACTAACATTAACCTAACCTAACACAAGGCAAACCTTTTTTTTTTTTTTTTTTTGCGTTGGAAATGCGCCTTATGCATACCCCCCGCCGACGAGCGGGAGGTTATGTGGGGCTCTCCTTGATGTCACCCGCAGAAGGCGGGCGACGTTTCAAGGCATACCCACTAAAACCAACGGTACCTTACCTCCGCTGTAGGGAGACGCCACAGGAACGCTTACGCAAACAACTGTGACGCCTCAGCGGATCGGCCCGCTCTTATAGCGGGCCTGCACGCCAGGGGGCTCTCAGGGTACGCCGAGAGTGGTTACCCCCTTGCCTGACGGCTCCATTCAGGGTGGTGGGAGAAGGTGGGCATAACGGCGCCTACCCCTCCCCGATCGAGCTCGGCGGCGCGGGTCTGTAGAGGCGTCACCCTCGCGTTCCCGTTCCGCGGCCTCCTTCTGCGAGATTACAGCCTCGCAGAAGTCGACCATGGCCGACCAGCATCTCTCACTCTCAAGCATGGCATGAATCACGCTCGAGAGAGAGAGGTCTCCACCTAGGACCGTCGCCAGGCTGTGGCGTTGAGGTCCCCATCCTGGGCATTCTACCAGAGTGTGATGCGACGTGTCTTCTGCCGCATCACACTCGTGACAGGCCGGCGTCACCTCCCGTCTCGCAATTTGACACAAATACTTACCAAAGCAACCATGCCCCGTAAGTATCTGCGTCAGCCGATAGGATAGGACGCCGTGCTGCCTTTCGACCCAGCGCACGATGTGAGGGCGAATCGCCTCAACCGTCGCCAGGCCTGCACTTGGGGACCTCAAGTCCTCCTTCCACCTTTGAATCAGGGCTCGTTGGGCTAGAGTCCTGATTCGTCCAACCTCCTCCTCTCTGGGCCGCACACCGGTCGCCCACAGGCTCGCACGGAATCGGTACACCTCCGCGTGCACCTCCGCCTGGAGAGCCCAAGGCGGATCGCCCGCGAGAAGTGTCGCCGCCGTCCAAGACACTGTAGGGTACCCCCGTATAGCTCTCACCGATATGACCCTCTGCGCTCTCCGCAGCTGGGCCATATTGCGCTCGGTGAGAGCGTCAACCCATATGGGAGCGCCGTAAAGCGCCATGCTTCGCACAATACCGGCATAGAGGCGCCGGCACGACGAACCCGGTCCCCCGACGTTGGGTAACAGCGTTCCCAACGCCGCGGCGGCCTTCATGAGCCTGGGAGCAAGCGACTCAAAATGTGGCCTAAAACTCCATCTGCCATCCAGGGTAAGGCCCAGGTACTTCATCTGGGTCCTTACTTCCACAACCGAGCCCTGGACAGAGATGGACGCTCCCCGCGGGGGGCCTTTTCGTGGACCGTGAAACAAAAGGGCCTCTGTTTTGCTGATGGAGACCCTCAGACCCAACAGTCCAATCCGGTCCACCACGAGCGTGGCACCGACTTCAGCTAGGCGGGCCGCTTCGCGGAAATCCTTTCCCCTCGCCGTCACCAGGGTGTCGTCAGCGTAACAGAGCACCCTCATGCCAGCGAAGAGAGGCGTCCGCAGCAGCCAGTCGAAATCAACGTTCCACAAAGTCGGACCCAAAACGGAGCCCTGCGGAACCCCGCAGCCCACCCGATGCCGAGCCAACTTCCCGTCAGCCCCCTCCCAAATCACGTCCCGATCCTCCAAATACGCTTCCAACAGCCTCCTGAGGTAGAACGGCACTCCATGATAGCGGAGTGCTTCCCTCAGGGTGGTGTGTGGGAGGCTGTTGAAAGCATTAGCCACATCAAGGGAGACAGCTAGAACAACGTCTCTCTTCTCCACCGCCTCTGTGGCCACCCGCTTCAACTCGGACAGGGCGCCCAAAGTGGAACGGCCAGCCCTGAACCCGAACTGACAGGGAGCGAGGTCGGGACCCTTCGTCTCCAGGTGCCGAGTGAGACGGGCAGCAAGAATCTTTTCCAGCAGCTTGCCTGTCTCGCTCAACAGCACAATTGGCCTATATGCCGAAGGAGACCCCGGTGGACGACCCCTCTTCGGCAGCAGGCACAATTTGCCCTCCTTCCATTGTTTCGGAAACTGCCCAGTCCTCAGACACTCATTGAACAGTTCCCGAAGCATTTGCCCGAGGTGTTTTAGGGCGATCAGCAATACTCGTCCCGGCACACCATCGGGCCCCGGTGCCGTTCTTCTCCCCCGGAGACGGTCGACGGCAACTTCTATTTCCTCCTCTGTGATGGGAGGAACGGCCGTGACCTCCCCTTCTCCTGAAGGAGGTGCCATCTAGGGGGGAACAAACCCTGCGACGGGCGGCGGGAAGAGCTCCCCTACGAGCCGGCGGAGCGGCTCAGGCTGCATCGTCTCTGTGACAGGGGCGCCGTGAGCGCGAATCTTTTCGCGTACACTGAGATACGGACGCCCCCACGGGTCACGATCTAGGCCCGCAAGCAATTCCTCGCGGGCCACCGCCTTCGCCCGACTGATAGAGAGCTGCAGGGTCTTCCGCGCTTCTTTAAACACGCCCCGCAGCTCCTCCTCCAACGCCGAGTCGAGGCCGTTTCGCCTCCGACACCGAGTGTAGGCCCGCCGCGCCCTGATACTCGCCGCCCGAAGATCCGCAATTTCGGGCGACCACCAGTAGACCTGGCGACGCGGCGGCTTCCGACCAACACGGGGCATGGCCGCATTGCACACCTCCTGCAACGCCGTGTGCATGCGACCCGCCAGCTCCTCGACACTGGCGCCCTCCCACCTTCCGGCGGAACCCCAGCGCTGCACAATGGCAGCTTCCTCGGCCAGCTCTTTGTCCAGCCGGCCGAGCGCCCATCGCGGGAGCCTACTTGGGCCACTCTGGGATACCGTCGATCCTGAGCGGTTGGAGACCTCAAACCGTATGTAAAGGTGGTCTGACAAGGTCTCCACCCCCTCCTCCACTCTCCAATTTTGCACCCTGCGCGCGACAGCGGGGGTGGCGAAGGATACGTCCACCACTGATCCACCGTTATATCGCACGCAGGTGTGAGCAGTCCCCTTGTTGAGGAGGGACAGATTAGAGAGCAAGGCCCACACTTGCACGGCCCTTCCTCTAGCGTCCGTGGCGGGATTGCCCCACGCTCGGGACTTGGCATTCAGGTCACCGAGGAGAATTGTTGGTCTCGGCGCCTGCCTGCATATCGCAGCCCTGACGGATTCGAGGTACGCCTCAAACTCCGCCAGGACGCGATTGGAGGAGAAGTAAGTCCCTACTATCACATACTCTCCCCATCCCGCCACAACGTACCCCGAACCCCTCTCCATAGGATCGAGGGGAGGGCCAGCTTTGCTCCCGACCAAGATCGCCACGGATCCGTCCAGATCCCCGGCCCAGCGTGGGTTGGGGGGAACGTAATATGGCTCGGCAGCCACCGCCACATCCACGGACAACTCCGCCATTGATTGCAACAGCAGATCCTGCGCACTGGCGGAGTGATTCAGGTTCCCCTGGAGGAAGTTGATATGCCGTATCCTGTCCATTAAGACGACATTACAACCCCCTCGCGCCCAGATGTGCGCCCAATCCCCGCTCTGACCTGGGATCTGCTGGCCGATTTCCTCTTGGGAGGGAAGGGCTTGCAGCCTCGCCCTCCCATTTTGTGCCCGGAATGCTTCCCGAGATCCGCACAGATCGCACATCGAAATACAGCCGTACACGTTGTAGATCTATGGCCTTCGCCACCGCACCTGTAGCACAGGCCGCCACGTTCTATCCTGGAGGAGCAGAGGGACTTTGTATGCCCCAGGCCCATGCATTTATAGCACCGTAACGGCCGTTCCTCCAAGATCCTGACCCTAGCCGAGCTCCATCCGACTAGGACCCTTCCGGCGTCAGCCAGCTTTTTGGCCGCTAACACCGGGCACGTCACTCGTGCCGCCAGCATACCCCACGGACCCGACGTTATGTCCCCGACTCGGACGGACTCCACTTTACAGCCACCCGCCTTAGCCACGGCGGTTGCTAACTTGGCCTTGGTGACGGAATCGTCTAAATCCGTCACCCGCAGGTCCGCCATCTTCGTGGGCCTGACTACTCTGGCGATCCCATCCAACACTGTGCGCACCTTTTCGGCGAGCAGCTCGGCTTGCTCGGGTGTTTGTCCTTTCGGCAACTCAAGCACCCGAGCGCCGGTCCTAGCCTGCCTGATTCGCATGCCCGCCGCAATGCCGATCTCCTCAAGGGAGACTTCCTGTTCAACCCGTTCCATTATATGGGCGTAGGTCACCCCTTTGTCGGCCGCCTCCGCCTGCAGAGTGATTACAACTGCAAACGTGCTAGGAGCCGAGAGCTTCGATTTTGCCGGTCTTGCCGGTTTCGCTGCTGGAGCGGACGCCACTTTGGTGGCAGGGGTCTTCTTCCCCTTTCCCTTGCCTTTTTTGACCACCATCGTCCAACTGCCCTCCCCAGTCAGTGGTGGTGGCGGTGGTGTTTGGTCAATTCGTGCGACGGGCGAGGGAGGACTGGCGCTCGGCGATGGAGTGGCGGGCGGTAGCGCCAACTTCTTCTGTCCTGATGGTCCATGGGTAGGCTCAGGAGGTGCATTTGCTGGCGCATCTGCCATGCTTACCTTCCTTTTAGACCTCGATGGTCCAGTAGCTGCGGGGGGAGGTATCAATTTAGTCACAGCCTCATCCGTGTTAGGGGGCGAGACTCGTTTGTCTGCAGCCAGCGGCGGGCGGAGCACCTTAGGTGGAGGTAGGCGCTCCTCGATACCCGACAATCGCGCGTCGAGCATCATGACTATCGATGACCTCAGTGCGTCGATTGCCGAGTTTTCCGATCCGGTTTGTATTGGCGGCGTTGCCTTAGGTGTTGCGGCCAACGACGTCCGTAGTTCTGAGAATTCCCGCCGGTGGGCTTTCAGCTCTTCCTTGAGATGATCGACCTCTTGGCGGAGCCGCCCATTATCGCGAAGCCGGCGGTTCTCTTCCGTCTCTGTTTTGGCGGTAAGCGCCTCTACTACCTTGATAAGAGCGGCCGAACAGTCGTAGAGTTTTCTCATGAAGCCGCCCTTAAGATTTTTGGAGCGCCGTGCGACCTCACAGATCGTCGTGGAGATCTGGGCGGCGCTGTTCCGCAGCTCTTCCGATCCGAGAGAAAATGGGTCTGCCGGAAGGCCGAAAGCAGGCGTCGAATTCACTGCGAGATCTGTGTCCGAGTTTTGAGGCGAAGCCCCTTTTCTATAGTCACGTTTTTGCAGGGCCGTCTTGAATTGAATTCAAAGCTACGCCCTGTTTTCGTTTTCTTGCCCGAGACGGGCACTGTGTCCTTAGCCGTGGTCGTCCGGTCAGTTTCTGTATCTGACGAGCTGATGACCATTTCGGCCGCCGGCCTTTTACGCCAAAGCCGGTCGCTTGCTCCCGAGGCCACAGTCTTAATACTGCAGTCCGACAGCTCTGCGTCCGGCAATTTCTCGAGGGATACACGGTAGTTCCTTAACACTTCCAGGTCATTTGCAGTGCCCCCCGCAATCTTTGCGGATGCGCCTGCACCATCCATACCGCGAGCAAGTCCTAAGTCCGAGTTAACGCGTAAGTCATTCGCAGCGCCGCCTGCAATCTTTGGGAAGGCACCTGCACCATTTGCCAATCTAGAAGCCGATCGGGTAGTCATTCTAGTAACGCCAGAGTCATTCGCGTTGCCCCCCGCAGTCGTTGCGGGTGCACACGCACCTTCCATTCCGCTTGCAACTGCAAGTCCAGTAATCATGAGCTGAGGTCGTTTGCATTGCTTCCCCCAATCGCTGGGGGAGCACATGCGCCATCCATTCCAGAAGCATCTTGTCCTTTATCAAAGCCTAAGTGTGGTGTGGGGCCTCCCGCGGGCATAGCGGTCGCCGCCACGTCTTTTCCTTTAAAGAACTCACCGTAAATGTCGCCACCTCCGCATTCGATGTGGCTGTCTCCCCTAGCAGGCGGAGACAGGGATTCCCCGGGTTCGCCGGGACCCATTTGGAGAAAATTTTCATTTACATGAGCTTCCATTTTTGCTTCTGCTTTAGGGAGCAGAATCCCTTTAAATTCTTCACCCCTCCTAGCCGCTAAGGGTGGCATTGAGCCATCCACCCACTCCGTAGAGCCCCTGATGTCGCGCGCTATAACCGGAATTTCTGGCAGATTTTTAATGAGGTTGACTCCTCGCAGCCCAACAAAGGTGTGCTGTCGGGCCCTGACTTTTCTCAGAGCAGAAAACTCTGAGAAGAACCAGATTGGTGGGGGCCGTAGCTGATCCACCCTTGCCTCCTCCATCACAAACTCTCCGAGTGAGAGGATGCTTGGAGAGGCGAAACTCCCCCCATGTTGGTCTATTCGCCATGACCAGCAGCAATACAACACCTGTGATGAAAGTGAATGAACTGAAAGAAAGAAAATGGAATGGTACTGGCAAAGAAGTTGCTGCTACCCATGCCCAGGGTGCACCACGAGGAGGTTAACCAACATCGCACCCCAACACAAGGCAAACCT
This sequence comes from Limenitis camilla, assembly GCA_905147385.1. NCBI lineage: Eukaryota > Metazoa > Arthropoda > Insecta > Lepidoptera > Nymphalidae > Limenitis > Limenitis camilla. Next base: position 1,123,554 of record LR990254.1, read on the forward strand.
TTTTTTTTTTTTTTTTTTGTTGACCCGGAGGAATCTGTTCAGCAGATACCTTCCCAAGCGGGGACTTGGGAAAGGTTATGCGGGGATGGTGTTACTGCCTCTGAAGGAAACAGTCCAAAACTGCCTCAGAAGGAGGCAGCGGGAAGACTCAGCTCAGCTGCCTACGCAGTAAGGAGAGTCAGACAAATGACTGATATCAATACTGCTAGGCTAGTTTACTTCAGTTACTTTCACAGTATTATGTCTTATGGCATTTTACTGTGGGGTAGGGCCGCGGACATTGAATCCATTTTTATTCTTCAAAAGAGAGCTGTTCGGGCCATTTATAACTTAAGAGCGCGGGATTCCCTTAGAGATGTATATAAAAAAATAGACGTTCTTACAGTCCCATCTCAATACATATATTGTAATATTTTGTTCATTTACCAGAATATTCATTTGTATTCAAAACACAGTGACAAACATAATGTTAATACTAGAAACAGAAATAAACTTGTAACGCCGTACTATCGTCTCCACAAAGTGAGTAATAGCTTCATGGGGCTTGGTGTTCGCATCTATAATAAGATTCCACAGCCTATATTAGACTTGCCACTTCAACAATTTAAAACTCGTATCAAGAAGTCATTAATATATAAAGCATACTATAATGTACAGGATTACTTAAATGATGAGAATGCTTGGAATCTAAGTGACGTTGACTCTCAAGTTAAATGATTTGTATAACAGACTATGTAAACATGGCTTTTTGAAAAGAGCGACTGTTGAGTTTCTGGCCGGCTCTTCTCAACAGAAAACTGCTTTCCGAGCTGGTGGTAGCTTCAGACAAACTAACTGACCGACAAATTTTTGACGTTTCAAAAGTACTTTTCAAAAAAGTCTAATTGAAATAAATAATTTTGATTTGATTTTGATTTGCAGCCCGACCCGCTAAACCTCCGGAGTGTTCCTACACGACGCCTGACGATGGCACGCCACGGTATCGAAAACGTTCCGCGACTTGCCGGCGCCTGTCTTCCACCGGACCCTACACGGGGGATGAGGATGAGCAGTCCCCCCCTTCTAACAAAATGTCGCCCCTAGAACACCAAGGGGCATACACCTGCACTAGGCCTATTTGTGGGCGACAGAAATCCCCGCCTGTCACCCATAGACTTACTTTGCACAGCGTCGGTGCACTAAGGAGGCATCGCTGCCAAAAAGGCACGACGCCGGCGACCCATTCGCCTACGGCGCATGAGAAGGGCTTCCGGATCGGTCTCCCGGATTCTCTCCGCCTCCTCCTTTGCGGTAAGGATGATTTCAGCAAAGGCCGAAACTGCCTCCCATGCCTGTTCACTACCAACCATAGCTCTCACCACAGCCGGCAATGACAGGTCCATTCCAATGACCGCGACCGAGGCAACACGGTGCTCCTCCCAGGCAGAACAGATCCGGCGTGTGTGGTCTGCCGAGTCTTCCGCACCGTCCCCACAGTGATGGCATGCGGGGGACGGTTCCCTCTTCACCACCTGGTACAGATATCGACCAAAACAGCCGTGGCCTGTCAATACCTGTGTCAGACGGTATGTTAAAACGCCGAAATCACGACCAATCCAGTCACGCAGAACGAACACAAGGCAAACCTAACCTAACCTAAACCTAACTCACACCGACATATAGAAACCAGTCTTATTGTTTTTTGAAAGCTTGTAACAACTTAACCATAAGGCGCACAGGTTTTGTGTCACAGTAAAAAAAAGCTAGGAATTATGCGTGTGTGTGTAATTCTATCCGAATATTAAACTTTTTTTCTGGCCGGCACTTCCACATTTGGCCCAACAGTGTATGAAACCTAAATATCCTTTCACGATTCTAGGTCATCGGGAGGTACCTCATAACTGCAAGATACAACATTAATGGTCTTATCTTTTCTATGCGTAGACTTAGAAGTTTCATGTTTTAACAGCCGTAAGGGACTGCAGGCTTGAGTATTTAATATTCATTTCAACTTGATATCTTAACGTACCTTTATTCTACCTTCCTAAGAAAAAGGGCCTTGACAGGCAGACAGACGGACAACGAAGTGATCCCATAAGGGTTCCTTTTTACGGAACCCTAAAAACGAGACATTCACTTTTTAAAAGACAATCTTTCTTAGGCCCGAGGCCCTATGCTAATGAAATTACTTTTATCCTCCACCTTTAATCCTCCCAACCCACATAATGAAAACCATCTCAATCTGTAGGTACATTAATCAGCGTGTTTTAGTTAAAGTTTCAGAACTACTTTTTTCCGATTTTGATCTTTTGCATATATTTTATTGAGTTTTGTCGTATCTATATAATGCACAATTTTTTTTAATAGCGAAATTGCTAGAAAAATTAATGATTGGGTAGTGACGTTGTTAAGCGGGAAATCTATATGCTCATGAGACTTAAAAGATTTTGTGATTTTTGTGATATTCATCAATATTCCATTCAATAAAATCTTAAAATAGGACAGTAGGACTTACGTGTTGAGTTTTGCAGTAATAATAGATCCCTGCTAGATTGTGTCTCCGGCTATTGTTATTCCTAGGTATAGTCACATTCGAGCATTTATTTTAGTAATTTAGTAATGGCATATTTGATCTTGTTCAAGTATTGCTCCTTTCGATATACTGACGTCCAAAAATTTCATGGAACTTACAAAAGCGTCTGTCGAATTAATTGGTTCGTTTAAATAATACATTTCACCTTGTATTTACGAACTATGTATAATAGTCATATTGAATTTCAAAATTAAGCCAAAATTATTTTTTTATTGGCGAAATCATTAAACTAAGTTTTAACTTGGTTTTAAGAACAGTTTTTTGATCATTAAATTATTTATGAACAATAATTACCTAAATTTATTAAATATGATTCCAGTGTCAGTCATTGTTAACTTCCTGTCATCTAAGAGCTTGCATTGTCTCATCCAATAATCTGAATTATACAATGTAATTGTAAGACCATCTCTTTTCTTATCCATCTTTTTTGCGAATTCGAAAAATTGTCCATCAAGAGTCGCTGGCTCTTCTTCACCCATCTATTAAATAATATTAAAACTATAGATACAATTGGTTACTTGGTACCTATCTATACTAATATTATAAAGAAGTAAGATTTGTATTTTTGTATGTAACGAATAAACATAAAAACTACTGGACCGATTTCAAAAATTCTTTCACCATTAGAAAGCTACATTATCCCTGAGTAACATAGGCTATATTTATTACAAGAAAAAGAGAAGAGATCCCCAGAAAATCTCACTAAAACCAACCCAAGGTGCAAAAAAAATAGCCATAAAATATCTTTCATCGCATGCGCTGCGAAAAGTATTGATGATAGAACAAAAAAATGTTCTAAAATATTATAGAACGTATCAATATCTACAAAAAACTCCGCGAGACCATATGTCCAACTATTGTAGTTAAGTCACTATAACTACTTTTTTATATTTTAAAAGTTGATAAAAATGCCTATCAAAATCAGACCATGTTTTCCATACCTTTGTATTAATCCTTATCCAAATAAACTATTTCATATTCAAGACTGTTTCAATACCTGTAAATTACTTTTTGAATTATTAAAATCGGACCTTCCATTCAAAAGATATTACGAAATTAAAAATATCAATATAAACAGAAAATACACGCCGACGCGACGGGCCAGTGTAGTTCTATCTGGGTGATACTCGAAGTGCAGCGAGTGGTAGCGAGTAACGCCGAGACGCCGAGGTAGAGGGGCACCGACATGCGGGAGAGCCAAAATGTTTTAAACTAAATATTCCACCCGTGCGAAGCCGGGATGGGCCCCTAGTTTACAATAAAGTTTAAGGCCAATTTAACAAAATCTGTTGTCTTATATTTTGTCGAGTATTATTCAGAGCTTTTATTTAATTAGTGATATTCGTATGTTTGGTCAGAAATATTAGTACATTTAAAGAGATAACCTGAAATTTGTAGATTTTAGTCACTTCACGGTAATTTTATTTTTGCCGTTGGTAAATTATTGGTTTGATATATCGATATAAGGGAACAAACGGTTTTTCAACGGCTAAGTTAAGTCTGTTCCATATCCCAATTTAGAACATTATTTGGTTCTTCCAAAGTTCAGTAAAGTTACCTAATGTTATTATTTCAGCAATAACGCTTTTTCCTTCGAGAGTGGCGTTCTTTAAAATAGCCTTTGTTTAAAAATCACGTTATCTACGTAACTGTTGGAACTGTCACTTGTACATTCATAATATTATACAAAAAAACTTTTAAAACATGGAGCTGAGGTCATCACACAGTGATAAAGTCCTTGATATACTATTTAGAAGATAAACTACATAATTGTTATAACTATGTGAAAACCTGCTACTAATTTTGTGTCAAATAACTATCGGAATATTAAAATTGTAATAAAATCTTTTTCAATAACGGTTCAGCATTATATTATGTCAGTTCTTTATTGTTAATGAGTTTATTGGAGCAAATTTACAATCAAAGATTTTCTAATTTCATATTGTGGCATTTGATAAGAATGCAAATATAAACATAACTGTAAAATTAAATAAAAATGTTGTATTCTAGTTGGTAAACTGATTTTGTTTTCTGTAAATAGACTTTTCATCAAAATGTGCCAACAGTCAGTCACCCCTTGGGCAAATATAATAATATAATATAAGAATATAATGTATATTCTTGTAAGAAATACTTATTAGGTATAGTATTCTCAAACTCAAACTCAAAATATTTTATTTCAATTAGACTTTTGTATAAAAGTACTTTTGATACGTCAAAAATTGGTCGGTCAGTCAGTTTGTCTGAAGCTACCACCAGCTCGGAAAGCAGCTTTCTGTTGAGAAGAGCCGGCCAGAAACTCAACAGTCGCTCTTTTCAAAAAGCCATGTTTACATAGTCTGTTATACAAATCAATTAACCTGAGAGTCAACGTCACTTAGATTCCAAGCATTCTCATCATTTAAGTAATCCTGTACATTATAGTATGCTTTAAACCAACTTTTAGATTCATTAATATATTAAGTCATTAATATATAATATAGAGAGTGGTCTATAGTTACTGGAATCGTTTTTGTTTCCATTTTTAAATAGAGGTATTATTTTACTGTGCTTCATTAAGTCCGGAAACTTTCCTGTATCGGCACATTTATTAAAAATATCAGCTAGATGTGGGGCAATATTATTGATTATTGCATTTAATATTTTTACTGAAATGTCTCATAAATCACCTATTTTTTTTTTATATTAAGTGTTCTGAAATTCTTAATAATATCAAACGCTGTAACATGTTTAAACTCAAAGTAATTAGCACAGCCTGGGAGATTAGTTTTTAGTAGAGAAATAGCATCTGTGGGCGATGATCTTAATACAGATGTTACTTTGATAGGTATATCTGTAAAGATTTTTTCAAAAATGCTGGCTACTTCTTCTTCTGAATTAATTACTATATTATCAACATTTAATTTAATTGGTTCGTTTTCTATTTTAGATCTTCCAGTTATGCTATTAATAATATCCCAGGTAGCTTTTATTTTGTTGTCAGAGTTAAGGATTTTGTTTCTGATATAAATTGCCTTTGCCTGGATGCAAACACTTTTAAAAATCTTAGAATAACATCTAACGCGTTCTAAAAATACTGGATTCCGATTATATTGCCTCATACCATATAATTCATATAATTTATCTCTTACTTTTAAATATACCTAAGGTAGCCCAGTCACTAAAATTCAGTTTTAAATTTTAACTAAAAGTTTTTATTTTAAATGTGTTATTAAATTCATTTATAATCACAGTAAATACATTATTATATAGTCTATCTGGAACTTTATAAATTAAATACAAACTAGGTATTTTTTGTACTACCTTATCCTTAAACAAGTTAATTTTATTACTCGACTTTGGTCTACATGTAATCTTATTTGAATGTTTAATTTCTTTATTATTAATCTCATCATATCTTATTTGTAATCTCATTTCTTATTTTTTATCTCATCATATCTAACTGAGCTAGACTACGAATAGAATGATTAATAAATTTCGCTTTTAAAGTATGTAGTCCTGATCACAATATGGTAGTAAAATAAATTCAATTTTCTGTTAAACCTGGAAATCAAAGGAAGCATTCAATATTAGCATCTAATAATTAATAATTCGAAAAAATTCGATGCTTCCTCCCGTTTTACCCTAGTAACTTGCGAGGTTTTGTTTTCAGAGACAATATTTCAATAGTGTATTAGATGCATTCATTTCAGATTTTCTCTTTTACTACGTATTATTAATTGCGATACTAAAAGAATGAATTACACTTAATGACATTATTTTATTCAACTATGCTAACTGCGTATTGATCGAGCTTAGTTCATACATAGTTAATTTTTGTACAACCTTTACAAAAAAGTCATGTTATATAATATTTTTCGTAGACTTAGCGACAAAGCTCTTTAAACTAAGATTTAAAAAAAAAAAAAATTATCGTAGACTTAGAGCTTTCGTTAATAAAATACCAAATAATTCGGCCTAGTGTGATTGTGAAACTTGCGCACTAAGGGTTCCTTACAATTTAAATAACTAACGGTATCAAATTTCATTTTGATATTTATTATTTGGTTTTCGTGTGTGGGTCAAAATATTATCAAAAATAGTATTGTATTGAGTTTACTCCCGACATTAGTAATGCCTATTTCAATTGAAATATTTATAATTACTTACAGAAAGAATAATAAGGAAACATAATAGAACATTTTTAACAAATAATTAACCGACATCAAACTGAAAAATACAATAAAAAGTAAAAAAAAATTACATTAAAATAATTTTGAAGTCGGTGAACATATATCAATAACAAATATAAGTTGTCAAAAATAGAACCTTCTTCTTTTTTTGGAGTCAATTAAAATATTTTACAAATTGTCATTTACCAACATGTTTTTTGGTGGGTAGGCATAAAAGTATAGTTGATCGATTTGTGTTCTTTAATAATATATTCATTAAAAGTGTAAATATATACAAAATTATAATTTAAATGGAATAAACAATCTTCAGTACCTACCAGCCACTAAATTCCAAACAAATTTCACAACTTTTCAACTAATTATTTTTATTTGAACACACTTGCACTTTAACCTTAAAGTCAAAGACACAAAAATGGAAGAGGTAAAAAAGTCCATAGCTGACTTAGCCGAACAGTTTAACGCAAGAATGGCAGAATTTCAAGTCAGTCTTCAAAGCTCCTCTAACCCTGCGTCAAGTCCTAATTCTAATGTGGCAGCCCAGTTCAGCTTGTTTAGAGCATTTGTCATGTCTGCACTCGAAAATCGCAGATAGCAGGTTGACTGTCTTGCAAAACAAGTGGACCGCACTGAGATGAGAAGCAGAAAAAAGATGTTACTTCTTCACTGTGTCCCTGAAGTCAAAAAAGAAGATGTTGCTGCAACGGCTTCAAGTGTCATGTCTGATCACCTTAACATGCCAGAGGTAACCTCTCACACTATCAGCCGATCTCATCGCCTAGGTAAGCTTAGAGATGATAAACCCAGGCCCATATTGATTAAGTTTCATGACTTATCTTTAAGAAACCGTATCTGGTATGCTAAAACAGCTCTTAAAAGTTCTGGTAAAACATTTTCAGAATTTCTGACTAAGGAGAGACACCTAGCATTTCAGTCAGCTCGCCAACGGTATGGAATTGAGATCCAGACCAGTGCCCTACGTTACGATCACAAACCAACAACCGACTCAAACTCCCTCCTTTTTATACAAAGTCATACAACGACTTTTTTACTGTGCAAACTATTAATTTATGGAATGAATTGCTGCAAAATATTCGTAGTTCAGAATCACTGAATATTTTCAAGTGTCGATTACAAAACTACTACTTAACATTAATATAGTTATATATGTAAAGTATTGTATGTAGATGCAGTACGTAATATATGTGTGTGTGTGTGTGCGTGTGCGTGTGCGTGAGCGTGTGCGTGCGCGAGCGCGTGAGCGTGAGCGTGAGCGTGAGCGTGAGCGTGAGCGTGAGCGTGAGCGTGTGCGTGAGCGTGAGCGTGAGCGTGAGCGTGAGCGTGAGCGTGAGCGTGAGCGTGTGCGTGTGCGTGTGCGTGTGCGTGTGCGTGTGCGTGTGCGTGTGCGTGTGCGTGTGCGTGTGCGTGTGCGTGTGCGTGTGCGTGTGCGTGTGCGTGTGCGTGTGCGTGTGCGTGTGCGTGTGCGTGTGCGTGTGCGTGTGCGTGTGCGTGTGCGTGTGCGTGTGCGTGTGCGTGTGCGTGTGCGTGTGCGTGTGCGTGTGCGTGTGCGTGTGCGTGTGCGTGTGCGTGTGCGTGTGCGTGTGCGTGTGCGTGTGCGTGTGCGTGTGCGTGTGCGTGTGCGTGTGCGTGTGCGTGTGCGTGTGCGTGTGCGTGTGCGTGTGCGTGTGCGTGTGCGTGTGCGTGTGCGTGTGCGTGTGCGTGTGCGTGTGCGTGTGCGTGTGCGTGTGCGTGTGCGTGTGCGTGTGCGTGTGCGTGTGCGTGTGCGTGTGCGTGTGCGTGTGCGTGTGCGTGTGCGTGTGCGTGTGCGTGTGCGTGTGCGTGTGCGTGTGCGTGAGTGTGTGTAGATATTATTATATAGTATAATATTTAATTATAATATTTGTTATAAATTATTTTACAACACTTTTTGCACTGCCCAGTACCAATTTCAAAAGTCCACACAGCAAAGGTTGTCTGGTAGAGATTGCTTATAGCGATTACACCGCCCATTTGCACACATTCTTGTGTACACATTAGTATTTATTTATATTTTAGTTCATGAGCCTGTTTATTGTATATTTGATAGTGTGCATAGTTAGGATTCGCACCGATATATTTTTATATTAATTTCACCCGATACGACGACCAAAACCTCAATGTTTGCGATTTAATAATACTCCAATATGTTATATATGTACACTCCTTCGGAACAGAATTAAACCCTCATAAACGTTAAGCTAGAAGGGTTTGAAAATTTAAGTAACTGGAACAGGTGACTTACTTTAAACCTTATTGACCAGTCTTAGAAATTAAAAATTTAATAAGTTTATTAATAGAATTTATATATACAAATTATTTCTTTCTATCTTGTAATTAAAAAATATATTTATAGTTTTTAAATTTAAATATTAAAAAAAATAAAACTCGTTTACTACAGTTTTAACAGTAAAAATATTTTGTATCTGTATCGTGGGGAGGTATATTATATAACATATTCGAATATTACTAAAATCGCAAACATAGATTTTTTTTTGCATGTCCTCATATGTACAATGCCCTATATAAAAACTACTTGTAATAATTTAAGAATAAACGGCTATATTTATTGATTGCTTTCACTTAGAAGTTTGATTATCTCACAGTTTTAAAGTACTGTAGACTTACATGTTTAATATTAATTTCAACTTGATAACTTCACGTATTCTTCAAATAATGCGACAAAACCTAAATCTATAAAACAACTTTTTCGTGGCGTCACAAAGAATTGCCATTTTTCGGTTTTTTTCCTCATACTAGTGCTATAAGACCTTGCTTCTTGCCAAAAATCATGTTCCCAGGTCAAAAGAAGAAAGTCTGGGAATTTTGATTTATCTCGAAAATCAAAATTACAATGCATGAGATAAAAGCAGCTATGGCTTTTCATTATATTGACTTAGAAGCTTGCTTCTTCTTACATATCCGGGAGACTAGAGGCTTAAATATTTGATATAAATTTCAACTTGATATCTTCACGTTTTTCTAAGAAAAAGGGTCTTGCTAAAGGGGCTTTCTAAAAAAATTTACAGTTTTTTTTATTTTATCCTTTGCTTGTGCTATAATAACTTACTTCATGCTAAATTTCACGACGTCAGGTCTTTGGGAAGTACGTTATAATTATATGAGTGACCACAGTAACTGTAAATCTTTTCAAAGCGTGGACTTAGAAGGTTGATTTTTTTGACATCCGCAAGAAACTGCACACTTAAGTAATTCATGTCAATTTCAACTTAATACCTTCATGTGATCCTGAGAAAAAGGCTCTTGATAGACAGACAGACGGAAGGACGGACAACGTAGTGATCATAATATAAGGGTTCCTTTTTTCCTTTTAAGGTACGGAACCCTAAAAATAAAGGAAAAAATCAAAAAACTTTAAATCTGTTGTTACATTACAAATACTGTATATTATTGTATGTTTCACTAAGACAATTTTTTTAATAACTTTAAACGTTTTGGTATAATATAACTTATACACTCGGATGATAATTGGAGACAGAGACTATTATCGGATATTTGAAACTAACTACACTGCACTGCAGCATTGTATGAAGTCTGTGAAGTGTTGACAGTTCGACAACTATTCTTGTTAAATATATTACTCAAACAGCACAATGAACTAAATTACGATCCATCTGTTTTGAATAAGCGAAGAAGTTGGTCAGTATGCGACAATGCATTTAAGTATAAGACTCGCTTCATTCACAAATTTTATTGTTACTTGGGACCACTGATATATAATATAATTAATAAAAAGCTAAATATATATTCTTATGATAAATTCACGTGTAAAAGAAAAGCTATTGATTACCTAAAACAATTATCATATGATGAAACAGAGAAACTTTATTGTATTGCAATGCTGTAATAAATATAGTTAGGTCAAATTTTAAACACATTTGCACATAATACATACACATAAACACAAACACACACACACACACACACACACAAACGCACACGCACACGCACACGCACAATTTATATTCAGTTTAAATCTTTTCTTAAATTTAAGTTTTACTTCTGTAATTTTATTCTTATTTAATGTATACTATGCATTTAAGTCCACTACTGGAGGGTAGGGCGCTGTATGCTGTAATACAGGTAAACCTAGTACGGCAGCAGAGACTTACACAATATAATTATACCATAAGCAAAAATGTATACGTTACAATTAAATAGATTATCATTTAAGTTAAAATTAGTACCTAAGCAAAAATGTATGTATATATTTTTTGGAGCTAATAAATTTATTTTTATTTTTATTTTTTTTTTTATTACCGTATTGTATTTTGTACAATAAAAATACAATGTTTTTTAGCTGAAATAAGGGTTTTAGTGATTTAAAATAATAGTTATTTTGATTAACTGTTTTAAGTATATTAAGAATAGTAAAACTTAAAATAAACAATATTGATATTTGAGAGGCGGTGGCCAGGCGGTCTTTAACATAAAGTTAGGTGTGGGGTAGGAGGTAGCCGAGTAAATACACAGAGATGACAAACATCGTTCTGAACATATCTCTAATAATCTGAATATATCGGTAATATTCTAGAGAACAAGCCGTGATACTATGGCACTCTTTTTAAAGTATAACCCGACTTAACATTATCAAAATTCAATTTGGCTTATAATTTTTTTATTCTGAACAAATTAAAACATACCACTCTCTAAGATTTAAATTGATGACGGTACCTTGCTTTATTTTCTTGTATTCTTAGTAGTCTTCGGAAGTTAAGGTGGTCTGTGTCCTGTTTAAAACACTTGTCTGTTAAAAATGTGATAATACTTCTGAAATCAAAAACTTTTCGTTAACAACATTGGCATGTAGGTCAATCAATTACTAATTTAAGGACCGGGTCCTTAACGGATACAGAAATTGTTTCTAATAAATTGGCCCTAACATAGTAATTTTGGGGCCGAAGCGCCTCTTCGGTTTATTAAAAACAAAAAAAAACACGAATTTAAAAATGCCCAGTTGCGTCGTAACAGGTAGCAAAAATAAGATAAAGAATTAAAAAAAAATGGTATGGGATATAGTATCTTTGGTACGTATCTTAAATTGTTCATTTTTTGTCCAGCAATTGTAATAAACTAATTTTTCTAAAGGCGATTATTTTGATAGAAGCTACGGTCGTCGACGCGCTGTAATAAAATTGCTAAATAAAATTTCGTCTAATAACCACAAACGATCCTGAATGACTGGCAGAATAGTAAAACACGTTGATCAGATCAATTTTAGTAAAATTATATTTATTGTTTTTTGTACAAATTTCTACATAAATATTATTATTTTTTAACTTTCTGATACTGACCATTTTTTTCACATAAAAAATAGCATTTTACTTTAATAAAGCGGATGTGGGTTAATAGTTTAGATAATTGATTGACATTACCCTTAAGTTCTAGTAAGATACAATTTCAACAGTCCCAATTTAGAACCACTTTTTTAATAACATTTGGAAATATTTTCTTATACTAAAAATAGAGGGGATAAGAGGTACCTGCACTTGTTCCCGCCGTGAGACTTGGTACAGTCATTTCACAAAATAAACAACCATTTAGGTAAAACTAGCAACATTGGTAGTCAGTAATTAACTTCTACTATTTAAAACTAGCAACGTTGGTAGTTAGTAAAGACATCTCTCGTAGTTGAGTAGTTGAAATCTACAAGAAACCACCATAGGTTTGTAAAGTATTTATCGTGGTTGGAGAAAATTTTCATGAGTTTTAGAATGAAGATTTCAAATTAATAAATCGTAGATATTTAACTTAAAAGATAATTTTAAATAGTTAAAAAAATTACAATTCGGAATGGAACGTTCAGTTCCAAAAATTGCCATTTTCAGGATTTTTCCCCATACTAGTGCTATAAGACCTTGCTTATTGCCAAAAATCATAGTCCTAGTTCAAAAGCCAAAGCCTGGGAATTTTGATTTATCTCGAAAATAAAAATTACAATACATGAAATAAAAGCGGCTGCGGCTTTTTATTAAATTGATTTAGCAGTTTGATATTTTTACATATTTGAGGAACTAGAGATTAGAATATTTTGTATAAATTTCAACTTGATATCTTTACGTTTTTCTGAGAAAAAGGGACTTGCGTGACAGTCAAAAAAAGTTCATTTTCTAGTGATGTAGAAACATTTTTACAGTTTTTTAATTTTATCCTTTATTTGTGCTATGAGACCTTACTTCATGCTAAATTTCACGACGCTAGGTCATCGGGAAGTACCTTAAAATTATATGAGTAACCAAATTAACGGTTATATCTTTTCAATGCGTGGACTTAGAAGTTTGAATTTTTGCCACCCGCAAGGGATTCAGGCTTGAGTATTTGATATTAATTTCAACTTGATACCTACACGCGATCCTGAGAAAAAGGGTCTTGACAGACGACAGACAGACAGACAGACAGACGGGCAACGAAGTGATCCTATAAGGGTTCTTTTTGTCCTTTTAAGGTACGGAACCCTAAAAAGAGAAAAATGGAAAGATTATAAAATCCAGTCTCTATGTATGTGAGACAATTTTCAGACCATACGATTTTTACTTAAACAGTGTAACCTACAACGAGCCTTAATAAAACAAATTACTCGATTTAACTAATTCGAAATTTTTGAAATCCCCTAAAACTGTCCGTAATAGTTAATATAAAATACATATTAATATTACGAATATATTTATCAAAAATTAATATAAATAAATAATTATTGACGTCTATTTAACGAATGTTTTCAATTTACAACCTTTACGTTACGTACTTTACGAGTTCAGACACTTTAAATTAGTTTTGATGCAGACATTGTTGTTTGATGGTACGTAATCTACACAGTTTGTAATTATTTGTTTTAAAGTTGAAATGGCTTAGAAAGAGAGTAAATTTAATTAACGTGATTGTACAACAAAAGATGTTCGTAATTCTCTAAATGTAATAAAGTGTGTGTCTTAAAAAAAGGTATACAGTGTTTTCATTAACATATTTTCTTATTTATTAGTGGAAATCATTCCTTTTAACAGGGTAAGCATATGAATATCTATATATTTTTTAAGTTAATAAATATGTTTGCTTACCTTGTTGTAACGAATCGTAGTCCAAGCTAACCTCTATATATAGCCAATCTCATTGTAACAAATTACTTGGTATAACGAATATTTTTCAATTTTTTCCAGCTTCGCAATATCGAGGTTGCACTGTAACTACATGATTTGTATAAATGTTAAAGGAACTTATTATGCAATCCTAAATAAATTCTGCATAAAACTGTCAAAAAATGTTATTTAGTAATTTAAGTAAACCTCAAAAATAAAAGGAAAGATCAAATTGCACCTCTATGTATTACCTGTTTTGCTATCAATATGAATGAAACTTCCAATATCAGCAAAAAGATAGTCTCCTGCTTCTGGTCCGTTTGTCTAAATCTACAAATCGACGGAACTAGTATGAATAAATCAGAAAATACAAATATATTTTATCATATTTACAATAGACCAAATTTTATTAAGGAAAACTGAAATATGTGAACCAAATATGACAATGCCGTTCCATAGTTGCCAGTTGGAAAATGGCCGCAAACAGAGGTTGCCATGATTGTTATGTGCTGTAAACAAGGAAAAAACATGGCAACTATGACACTCACATCATAGCGACAGTTTACGTATAGTATAAGTAATTTCTCGCTTACAAAAGACTAGTAAATAAATAAATAGGCCTTTATTGCTGTTTTAAATTTACAAACTACGTATAATATCATAGACGATAGGTTACATACACAGGTTGTCCTTCGACATAGGCCTCCTCTAGAGTTTTCCATATTATATCTCTTTCTCTAGCTATTCTCATGTACTCTGGGCCAGCTAAGGTCATCTTCCCAACGTTAATTTGTCCTCCTCTACTTCTTTTCCCATCTCTAGGGTACCACTCTGTTACCATTTTAGTCCATTTCTTGTTAGTCTCCCTTAACATATGTCCTTTCCATTTCCATTTTAAGGTTTTACATGTGTTTTTTGCGTTTTTAAATTTAGTTATATCTTTTATTTTTCTTCATCATCACGACCCTTCAATAGCCCACTGCTGAGCCGGTTCTCCTCCTCAGAATGAGGAGGGTATTAGGCCATAGTCTAACACGCTGGCCCAGTGCGGGTTGGCAGACTTCACACACCTTTGAAAACTTTTAGGGATCTCTCAGGAATGAAGGTTGTTTCCTTCACCACTCACGATGTTTTCCTTCACCGTTAAAGCAAGTGATATTTAATTGCTTAAACACACATAACTCAGAGTCAGAGGTGTGTGCCCAGGATCGAACTCGGACCTCCCGAGTAAGACTTGCAGTCTCAACCACTGAGCCATCACTGCTTTTTTTTTCTCAATTATTTTTTTTTCCTTTATTATTCTTTCCTTTTTACACCAATAACACTTCTCTCAATCCCATTTTGATATAAATTTATTTTACTCGTTAGTTTTTCTGTCCATGCCCATGTTTGGCAGACATAGGTGAGACATGGTAAAATGCAAACGCTCTATACTTTCCTCTTTTTCTCTCTCTTTGATTGGCATGTCTTCATTTTTTATAATTTCCTTTAGAGATTAATATTCCTTGTGTTAATTCCATGTGTTCGCTACCCTTCGTTCAATTTCTTTGTGCATAGTATCTTCTGTGGCCATTAGTTGCCCTTTTTTTTTTTTTTTAATGTGGGAAATGCATTTACGCATACCCCTTGAAGGGGTTATGTGGGACTCCCAGCGATAAGCGCTGGACTACCGCACTAAAACCCACCACCGTCCGTGCCGTATGTTAGGCGCCGCAGGAACGCGTTAGCAAACTACTGCGGACGCCTCGGCACAACCACCTTGACTATGATGTTGTAAGCCTGTGAAGTGTTAGTCATAATTTATGTCTTATTCTCAGGCCTACCAAATATACACGTATCTATGAATTTAATAAAAATTGGTCAAGCCATTACGGAGAAGTTTAATAACAAACACTATTACACGAGATTTAATTACAAGTGCCTTTAACTGGAATAGAATGGAAAGTTTAAAAAGTTGCCAAATTTATTTATTTTAGTCAGAATTAGAAATCGCTTATCTCTTAGAATGTCAATGTCAAGGCTTTTGAAGCATGCGAGAAACTATACCAATTTACGAGAATACCTTTTGGAGTTACGAATGGATTTGCTGCTTTGTTTGCTCAAAGAACTTTACGATATATTTTACCCATACATACAGAATAATTGTCGGAGACGTATGTTTTATTTAGATGATTTCATAATTTGTAGCAAGTACAAGATCACGATAGAATTTTTAAAAAGATTTATGAGTGCGGGGTAATAATAAATATAAACTTTCTTTAAACGAAAGTAAACGTAACGTGAAATCTTTGGATCTCAATCAATAAATCTCTTTAGATATTCAATTGAAAATAATGTCATGAAACCATAATATAATGACCATCTCAGTCCTCTAATAGTAATCATCTTCCAGTACCACATAAGGGCTCTTTAAAAAAGTTTATATTCCTCACTATTCAAGTTGGATTCGAAACTTCTCTAACAAAATAATAATTAGGGCTTAAATAACTTTCCTCTCAGGAGGCTATTCAAAGTTATGAAGTTTTTAAGACAGATATCTGTCGATCTTCACTAGTACCTACCTAATGCAACGTTTATCGTAGACACCAATGCATCCGAGTTAGTTGCCATTGGTTCATCTCTTGCATCCCTGGCCGGTAATGGCCGTAAGTGGGTCATAGGTTATTTTGATGCGGATATAGCCAGGGAAGCAGCTATTGTAGAGGCCTGGGTGCGGGGTACTTCTATCGGCTTTGGTGCAAATGAGGAGGCTGAATTTATTTATTTATTACAAAGTAACATAGTGTTGCCTTAACGTAATTACAATATAAAATACAAGTTTATATTACAAGCAAACATGTTAAATCTAAATTAAAAACTATATAGAAACTATTTAAGAATAGTATTTTTAAAAAGAAGGAAATGTGTAGGTAAAATAATATTACATTCACTAAACAAGGCAATAGTTCGAGAACGATTTACACTACCCTCCGTACTAGTTTTAACTGTATGACGGTCGAGTAGTATTCCTCGCGGCTCATTCGTGTTGTGATTCATCAATATAGTATACTGAAAAACTCACGATGCTACGAGTACAATGACATTTTTTTTACCAGCTTTGAACATGATAATTTTATTAATTATTTAATTTATAAATTTGAGGTATATATACATACTATACACAAAAAATATATAAATATATAGTCATATCACATACATACTAGGTAAATACATATATACCAACAATCTACACATAATGTGCGTGTGTGTGTATGTTTGTGTGTGTGTGTGTATTTGTGTTTGTGTGTGTGTGTGTGTGTGTATGTGTGTGTGGTTTGATGTTACGATTCTATGATTAAAAGTTGTTGTCTTAAATTATAAAATATTGTTTTTGTCTAGGTTAAGCTTTAAACGAATATTCAATAGCTTTTCAGTTACTTTAGCGAGAGTTGGCAATAACGATATTGGTCTGTAATTTGAGATGTTGTCGCTGTCCCCCGACTTAAAGATTGGTATGACAATGGATTTCTTGAGAGCCTTTGGGAAAATGCCTCGTTCAAAACAAAGATTACAGATGTACGCAATAGGAGTGGCCAACACATTTACTGCTAACTTAAGAAATGACGACGTTATCCCGTCCCATCCAGATGAATTTGTATTCTTTAAAGACTTGATTACATTACTAACTTCGTGTATATGAGTAGGAAAAATAAAAAATGAATTCTTTTGATTTGGTGTGTTTGGTTGCTTAGCTAAAAATTGCTCTTCAGTTTTTTTCGCTTACTTGTTTGGTGAGGCACTCACTCGTGTTTGTGACGCATCTATGCCGCGAGCTAAGCCAGTGGCCCCGCAGCGTTGGGTATATTGGTGGCGAGCTGAGCTTCATGATCTGCGTAGAGCTTGTCTTCGCACCCGTCGGCAATATGCACGTGCTCGGAGAAGGAGAGTGCGCAACAGGAAAGACGAAGAACGTCTCTACGAAGATTATCGGTCGGCATGCCGATTTCTGCGAGGCTAAAGAGGCATCATGGGTTGAGTGGCTCGACTCCTTAACAGGGATCCTTGGGGTAGGCTTTATAGAGTAGTGAGGGCAAAGTTCCGGCAATGGACGTCGCCTATCACTTATTGTTTAGAGCCACAGTTTGTGCGGGAGATAGTTGAGGTTCTTTTCCCTCGAAGACGCCAGTGGATACCACCCAATGACCTGAGGCCAAGCGTTGAGGTCCTACCGGTAACAGACGTGTAGATGTGGGTAGCTGTACGAAGGCTCCAGTCAAAAAAGACTTCTCCGGGTTTAGACGGCATTCCAGGTCATGCATTGGTTGTGGCGTTTAAGGAGATGGAGGATTGGGCAAAGCAACTTTTTACATTGTGTCTCACCCAAGGGGTCTTTCCGCAGAATTGCCTTACTGAGTGAGGTGAGTAAACTCTTTGAGCGGGTACTCGCTGTCATTAGTAATATTGAAGATTTCACCAAATTAAATGAAAATAATAAATGTAAATTTATAGTCAGCGCCTTCCCATACTCTCGCTCACTCACAGATGCGCAGAATAAACATAGCTATATATAATTTGAACATGGCACTGTATAATTTGAAATACCGACATAGTGACGTATTTATATACCTAGTTTGACTTAAACAAATTTATTTATTATTGTTATATTCTCGACC
Organism: Limenitis camilla; assembly: GCA_905147385.1. NCBI lineage: Eukaryota > Metazoa > Arthropoda > Insecta > Lepidoptera > Nymphalidae > Limenitis > Limenitis camilla. Next base: position 1,142,077 of record LR990254.1, read on the forward strand.
ACAGATCTCCCGTATATTATTTTTCCTTTTATTTTTGTTATATTCTCTTTCTTGTCCAATGGGTTTCATCCTACTATAATTTTTTTTGTTTAAAAAATTATTGACATTGTACTACTAAGCTAAACCGTTTAAATATAAACATCACAACAACAAAACAGTTCATTAAAATATGCAAGTGGTAAAGAACTTTGAATATGCAATATGAACGTCTTTCGATTACATAGAACCTCAATAATAGTGACCCATTTATTAAATAATGACCTACTGACATACAAGATATTTTTTTCTACAAATTTCCAGTTTTTGGATTTTTCCCTATACCTTGCTTCATGCTTTATTTCATATTTGTTTATAGCTCAACGGGAACTACTGCACGAGTTACATTTTTTTTACACGGGGAAAAAGTTTCTTCGCATTTTTTAAGAAAATTCAAAACATTTTTAATATAGTTTATTTACATTTAACTAAAGTATGTAGGTACCATTTTGTTCGATAACTTTTTGCCATCTTGTAGGTAGGGACATGATCCCATTGCTATAGAAATTTTGGGGCTTCTGATCAAAAAAAAAAAAAAAACCGCGACAAGTAGTTTTGGCAGTCCTCTCGTGATGTTAACCTGACACTGCCTAAAGAATTCTGAAGAGACCGAAACAGGTGGAAATCTGAAGGTGCAAGGTCAGGACTATACGGCGGATGCATTAACACCTACCAGCCAAACTCTCTTAATTTTTTTTTTCCAAACTCTCTTAATTTTTCGGATTGACATCGATTAAACCAAATTTGTGCTACTCTCACAGACACTGCACTAGGTCCATAAACGTCGCAAATTTTTTTTGCGGCTTGCGTTGCATTTTTACCTTTTTTGTAGTAAAATTTTAAAATGTATCGAATTTCTTCATTAGATTCACTCATCTTCACAGTACGAAAAACAAATAAAAATCACACATTTTCCTAATTTGAATTTGGAATTATCTTCTTTAAAATGTAAACTTGTAATGATACCACACCAAGCAGATAAAAATAGTATAGCCAAAGAGATCTTATTACAAGTTCATACATGCGAAAAGACTTTTTCCCCAACCTATTATATATGAGTCATTCCACGCCAAATCGACCTATAGTTGGAATCGACCCCTTTCGATTTCGACAAATTTTGGTCAGAAGCCTTTTATTCTATAACGAAGTTCTGCCAAAGGAAAAAAATTGAAAATTTATATATATATACAGGATGGATTTTTGAGACGGGTCAGTAGGGGCAGGTATAATAATCGTTACAGATACAGGGAAACGTTCCTAGGAGATCATCCATAACTTTTTAAGATATTCTGAACTGCATTCACAAATTTTTGAGAAAATGTGCGGTTAGCGAAAAAAGTGCCAAAATCCAAAAAAAAAATTTTATGCCTATCGATCCTACTTCGTATGGGGATCAAAAGACTCTATGGGATCATTTAAGGTATGAGTACTAGAAATGTCAGAAATTGTCAAAAACATTTTCCATACATTTTGTACTAAAATCAATAAATAAACTCGTAATATTTTTATTGCCGAACAATCCTATTTCTTACTGTGATTAAAAGATTCTTTTGGACCAACTGAAATTTAAATACAAAAACTACGGTACGACTCAACATATCACACAAACTTAAAAATAGGTGATTCTACGAAATTAAATTGATCTACGAAATTTTAATAGACAATTCGGAACAAAGTGGATAGGATCACATAGTCCAATTAAGTGGCCAACTCGCAGACCCGATCTAACGCCTTCCGATTTTTTTTGTGGGGCCACCGAAGTCTACAAAAGGCATTACGACAGTTTTCAGGAGCTGAAAGAGGCATTAACGAGGATTTTAAATAATATCCGCTGCTATTTGCTCAGTACGAAAACGTATGAACTTACGTAGAAAACGGCGGTCATTTTGAGAAATTGTCTTGTCATGTACATTGTTAGCGTTATTTGTAGCCTAGCAATACATTGTTTGTAAATAATAAAATATGTTAATAAAGTAGCTCTTTATATTGATCCTTAAATATACAATAGTCTTATTGAGTTAGCTAAATATAATTGGTATCAGGGATGCTATAAATAAATAAATCTTTATTTGACATAAAAACTTTTTTACATAAACTCTTACAACTGGGTTACAGATTTATACAACATTAAAAAGATAAATACGGTTTGGCACTAACGCCTTAACTAGGCCGAGCCTGTATCTTAGGCGTTATTGTCTTCTCAGATAACAATGCAATATTATAAGCTATACGTGTACACTTAATTATGTTGAGCTATTACTATTAACAATCTTAAATAATGAAAATAACCTTAATAAAATACATCGGTACAGTGGGTATGTCATAAAAATTTAGATAATTATTAATTTCATGACAAGTCGGAGTGAACGTTTTACATTCTACCGCCACAATTTATTTTTACTAGTAAACAACTAGTTCAACCACTAATACGATGGACTTCGGATTGTTTTATTTTTTTATTAATCGTTTCTTTAAGGATATTTTTTATGATATATAGAAATACGTGTACATTCAATTAATAATTTTAACCCTTACAGTAATCAATTAATTTTTTTTTTATTGTAATGTTAAATATGTTGTATTTATTATGTAATAAATATTTATGGTTTATATACTCGTTTCATATTTTACTTAAATAATGACTAATCAGCAATAGCTCAAAAATAGAAATATATATATTACTAGCTGACCCAGAAAACGTTATTTTTCCATATAAATTTTACATTTAGGGGCATAAAAAATAGATGTTGACCGGTTGTCAAACATACTGAATATGCATATAACATTTCATAAAAATCGGTCGAGCCGTTTCGGAGGAGTATGGTAACTAACATTGTGACACGAGAATTTTATATATAAGATACTCTTATTGTATTACTTGAGTAACTATGTTAAAAAGCTAAATAAATAATTAAAAGATTAATTTAACAATATTATTACTATGATATTTATAATACATATATGTATATAAATACAACATTTATTTTCATTATTTTATATGTATCTTTTATATATATATTTATGTTAGCACTATGAATAACTTTTCAGTGTCCTCATAATTTTGTAACTTAAGCCACGATATTAAAACTTTTTTACAGGAGTATGTGGTTCATTGAAACATTTTGAGGATTGGATTTAATTTATTATATAACATAGGACCTAAATAAGACTGGAATTTTCTGATAAAAATCGATTTATATAATAACTAGCTTCGTCCGCATAAGTTTTTTTGTTTTCTCATGGCTGTAAGTCCCCCTGCAACAATGTCCCACTATCGTGTTCCAGTCCTCAACTTCACATCAAAATTTGTTCAAAAGTAACCTAAGCTACATAATGGATAGCTCCGAATGTTTCCTTAAATACACAATTTTCTTCACTACTGGTGGTACTACCTACTTATCTATCAAAACTAACATAAAAGTACTATAATATAATGACAAAATCTATTACTAAACTAATTTACTACGAACTATAAACATCCTGATGTGAGCTAAAAAACACTTAACCTACACATGAATAAAATTGAGAATTAACAAATGAAAGCGACTGCAAAAATAAAGAATAATACGTATCTGATAAACCTAGAGATATGAATGATTGGTTAAGAAAATACCTACATCTAACAGCTACCTTAACTACCTAATAATAAAAATGTAACTAAGTACTTAATAAAAATACGAAAATGACGTCAACTTGGACTCAAAAATAATAACCTACCAAATATTTATTTAGATATCTAAAACAAAGGACTAAATTAAAGCTTACAGACACTACGCGTAGACCGTAGTACCTATTTCAACTCGGAATTTAAAAAGAACGTTTTTAGCTAACCAAAAATACGCATTTAAAGTTCGTATAAATGTCTATCTAATTACCTCCTCAAGTTTAAAGCGTAGCTAGTTATGTAGTACTATATTAATTCTGTGGTGTAGGTAATTAGATTTTATCAGTCAGTTGAATAAAAAATCGTATACAAATCAGATCAATAGTTTTGGCGTAATGTGATTCTAGACAGAGTTTTAATGTTGTAGATAGGTAGCTGTGTATAGGTTCCTGTGGGAATGAGATATTTTCCCGAAGTAAAAAGTAGTCTGAATTTTGGTACCGTCCTACCCTATAAGTTAAGTAGTGTGATGGAATGTCGCTAAGTTTCGATCCAAGTAAAACTGTTAAATAAAGACAGTTGCATCAAAATTTTATCATAAATTCCCTAAATTATGGCGCCTACCGACCCTCTAAGTTAGAAAAGTGATCAAATACTAACTTGAAGTCTTAGTAACACTCAGTTAAAAAATCATTTCAGTAGCTATGGCGTCATGCGCTTCTTGACACGATCACGCTAGATTTCCGCGGGAATGAGGTATTTTCCCGCCGTAAAAAGTAGCCTGTGTCCGTGCCTAGGATCCTATCTTTATATGAACCAAGTCTTATAAAAATCCGTTCAGACGTTAAGGCGTGAATGAGGTAAACTTTTAAAACAAACGATTAAAAATCACTAACTTAATTAGTTTTCTGCCTACTGCCTACGCCTTAAGTACTATAGCATGAATATTAATAGCCCATATCCTTTTCTAGGTTACTATCTATCACCTAACTAAATTTCATCAAAATCCGTTCAGCCGTTTAGGCATGATAGAGCAAAACTACCAGCAAAAACCATAAAAAAATCACTAACTCAATTCAGTTTTCTGCCTACTTCCTACCCCCTAAGTACGATGACGTGATTATTTTGAGCTTATATCCGTCTTTAGGTAACCATCTATTACCTTACTAAATTTCATCAAAATCTGTTCAGCCGTTTAGACGTGAAAGAGCAAAAGTCCCAACAAAAACGACTAAAAATCACTAACTCAATTTAGTTATCTGCCTACTGCCTACCCCCTAAGAACGATGGCGTGATTATTTATAGCCTATGACCATTTCTAGGTTATCATCTATCACCATACCAAATTTCATCAAAATCCGTTCAGCCGTTTAGGCGTGAAAGAGTAACAGACAGACAGACAGACAGACAGACAGACAGACAGACAGAGACAGAGTTACTTTCGCATTTATAATATTAGTATGGATGTAGGACAAACTCTGTTCATGTTTCTTTTATTATTTATTACTTGTTTATTAAATTCAGTTTTTTGGTGTTGATTTTCTTAATAAATAATTGTCTAACAGTCAATAGATCACATTCCTTGTAAAGATTTTTAGTTGAATACGCAAATGGTTTAAAAAACATTACTTTAAGGAGTACTCGTTGGGCGCGTTCTAATTTTATGAGGTGAGTTTTATGTGCTCCGCCCCGTGCCGTAATACAGTATGTCAGAATCGATTGACCTAGCCCAAGATATATGTTTTTAAGAAGAATAGGATCAGCAACATGTCTTAATGTTTTAAATATGTATATAAGCTTTCTTATTCTACCAGATAAAATATCGATATGTGGACGCCACGTCAGCTTTTCATCTAGTAAAATTCCAAGATACTTGACGGTACTGGATTTTTCTAGGTAGTCGCAGTTGCAATTTAGATTGTGTTCTTGGCAAATATGTAATTTTATTTTCAAATTTTGCGCATATTTCAAGGTTGCGTTCGTATTTTAGATTTTGAATATTGAGAGTCAGTAAATTTTGACATAGCCAGTTTGCCGTTTGCCTAAGACCTTTTTCTGCATAGTAGACTATTTCATCCCAAGTTTTTGCATAAAAAAATAAGTGCTGTATCATCAGCGAAGGTAAAAATTTTACAATTTTGCAGTTTAAGATTACATAGTTCATTAATATATAATAGAAACAAAGTAGGACCGAGTACGCTTCCTTGAGGCACTCCATAGGATATTGTAATGTCACTACTAAAGTTTCCCTCTATTGTAACCCTCTGTTTTCTGTTTTTTAAATATTCAGAAAATAAATCAAGAATATTACCTCTTATGCCAATTAGAGTCAACTTGTTAATTAGATTAGGAACAGAGACTGTATCGAAAGCTTTCTTCATATCTAGAAAACGGCAATACATTTGTTTCTTTTGTCAGTATGTGTAGCTACGTAATTAGTAAGATCAGCCACAGATTGCCCGGTAGATTTACCATTTCTAAAACCATATTGGTTTTCTGATAAAATATTCTGTTTCTCTAAATATGAAAGTAGACTCTTATTCATAACTTTCTCGAGTACCTTAGAAAGAGCTGGTAAGACAGAAATGGGACGATAGTTATTTAGACAATCTCTGTTTCCCGTTTTGTGGATAGGATGAATAACAGCTATTTTAAAAATGTTCGGAAAGATACCGCTACGAATAGACTGATTCACGATGTGCGTTAAGGGCGGTACGTACAATAATGTAAGCCACAAATTTAAGCAGTTTGGTGGAGATTCCATCCCAACCTACAGCACTATCGGTTCTTAAGTTCATAATTATAGAATTAATCTCCTGTTCCGATGTCTCTAACATAACCATAGAACTTAACACTGGAGTAGAAAAAGTACTTATATGGGAATTATTTGTTTTTATTTTATTTGCTAGTTCTTTCCCTATGTTTGCGATGTTAATAATAACGTTGGTGTCTTTTCAATTTTTAGGAAGATCTGTAGGTGACGTCTTTTTGGTTTTTCTGTTAGTAATGCTATCAATTATTTTCCACTTCTTTTTAGGGTCTTTTGCGTGTTTTGTTAGGTCATTTTTGTGATAGTTACGTTTTAACCGCTTGAGTAAATCATTACAGAAGTTTATATCTTTTATATGTTATGGAGAGGATTTCGTTTTTTGGGTCATTTTTACATTTCAGATGCATCCGATCGCGATTTATCATACATCGAAGGAGTCCTGGTGTAATCCATGGCTTTATACAACGAAATCTTCTCGGAACTAATATTTTTAGAGTATTTTTCATAATCGATAATTTAAGAATGCTTAATATAGCTATAAGTATATAATACTCTTAAGTCATAATTAGATAACCGGAAAAAAATAGTTAATATAGGAAATTTTCAAAGTCTTCCCTTATACTTAAATATAGTGTACCATTTTAAGGCTCTTATTATTCAGTTGTCGTCCATTAAGGAGTTAAGGCGGAAACTCATTTACGTGTCGTGGCGTGGCGTGTCGTGTCGGTGAGTGTGCACACATATGTGTCGTGTCGTGGTGCGCTCTGGCGTTTATTTCTTGTATTAATGAACAGAACCTCGCAGTGTTTAAACATACATAATGTTTTCCTCTCATTCGGATAGCGATTTTAATCAAAACAAATATATTTGTTTGTAAAAAATGTGGTAGATGGGTTGGATAATGCATGCTAAAGGTTCCACATGTTTTGCCAGGATTTGGCATAAAAATATTTATTATAGAAAATTCATTTATAAATTATATTAAAAATGTCATAGTCACAATTTAATTTAAAAGCCATAATTTATTTTAATTAATAATACATTACATTAGTCATTTTTTTTAGTTCTAAAATCATTTTTCTACTAGCCATTGTTTTAATTTTTTTTAAATTGATTGAAATGCAGTTCTATAATATTTTCGGGTATCCGGATATTATAAACGATAGCTATAGTTACGAAACAAACATTTTTTTTTTTGCCAGCGCAGTCTCGTGAATATTTTTTGATGTAGACCTTCAATTTCTCTTAGCAAGTCTCCTAATCCTACAGGAGATGCATCAGTTGCTAGCGTTATCGGTTAGCATCGAAATGTATCAATATCTGTTCGCTAAGGATGTGCTTTTTAATTTCCTTAAAACTTTTCTCACATTCCTCGTCCCATTTGACTTTACTTGTCGTTTTAAGTTATTTTTTTTAATGGATTTGTAATTGTAGCAAGATGTGGAATAAATTTATTATAATAATTCGCCATTCCTAAAAATGTTCGCAGCTCCGATACATTTATTGGTTTTTCTAAAGCTGTGATAGCTTTAATATTTTCTTTTTTTATGTTATCCTCGACAATCAATTGTGTGTCCTAAGTCATTGATTCGTTTCTGAAAGAATTGGCATTTATCTTTATTTAGTTTTAAATTATTATCTTGTAATTTTTGTAGTACCATATGTAATCTTTCTAATAGTTCTTTTTCGTGGAGTTAATGGTCTCAGTTTTACTTGTTTTACAGTTATTTTTCTAATATTTTCATTTGTGATTTCTCGTTCTTTGGTTTTGGTCAACATAAACAGCTATAACTTTAGAAATTATATTTTTTTTATTCGTGACTTCAATCCAAAACATTGTGTAATGAGACCATGCTATTAATTTTATAAAATAAAACGATTCAATGGCAAAAAAAAATACTGAATATTCTCATAATTACATGTCTCTGACTACCCCCTAACCCCTTAAACTTAAGCTATGGTGCTTTTTTGGGCCCTTATTATTCTAGATAAACAGCATTAGCAATGTTTCGGTGAATGGTAACATTACACAGTACGCCGACAATACATGTTTATTCTATTATGGAAACAATATAACAGAAATTATTAAAGAAGCTCAAAGTGACCTCAATAAGCTTAATAGATGCTTTCCAATCTGCTAACGATAAATACCAATAAGACTGCTTACATGATTTTCTGCTCTTTTTGCTTTGCAAATTAAAGATGTTTGATTAACCAATAAAGAACTCTAACAACGGAAAATACCTAGGACTCATGTTGGACAACAAACTTAGATGACAATATCATATAGACCATATTATGACTAAAATCTCACCATTGATCGGAGTTTTATGTAGAATAATAGATTGGGGAAAAAGTTTCTTCGCATTTTTTAAGAAAATTCAAAACATGTATGTAGGTACAATTTTGTTCGATAACTTTTTGTCATCTTGTAGGTAGGGACTAGATCACATTGCTATAGAAATTATGGGGCTTCTGATCAAAAAACCGCGACAAGTAGTTTTGGCAGTCGTGATGTTAACCTGACACTGCCTAAAGAATTCTGAAGAGACCAAAACAGGTGGAAATCTGAAGGTACAAGGTCTGGACTATACGGCGGATGCATCACCTACCAGCCAAACTCTCTTAATTTTTGCTGAGTGGCTAAAGATGTGTGAGGTCTAGCGTTATCATGATGAAAAACCACACCCCTTCTGTTGATTAATTCCGGCCGCTTTCTCTCAACTTCTTGCTTTAATTTAATCAGTTGTTCGCAGTAGAGTTCAGAATCGATGGTCCTGCCTGGTGGTAACAGCTCATAATGCGACACTGCACTAGGTCCATAAACATCGCAAATTTTTTTCGCGGCTTGCGTTGCATTTTACCTTTTTTTGTAGTAAAATTTAAAAATGTATCGAATTTCTTCATTAGACTCACCCATCTTCACAGTACGAAAAACAAATAAAAATTACACATTTTCCTAATTTGAATTTGGAATTATCTTCTTTAAAATGTAAACTTGTAATGATACCAAAACCAGGCAGATACAAATAGTATAGCCAAAGAGATTTTGTTACAAGTTCATACATACTATAATGCGAAAAGACTTTTTTCCCAACCTATTATTATTATCATGCGTACCACAAAAATTACGCACTCTCATACACAATGCTCTTGTTGACCCTCTTATTGAATATATTTCTGAAATATGTATCGCTGCAAAAATACATCTTCAAAAACTACAAATTATTCAGAACAAATTAATTAGGTCTTTGTTTAAATATAATTACTTAACAAACAAAAACAAACTTTATAATGATACCAAAATCGATTATCCGCAAATTATATTTTAGTCGGGATGGCGTCGTCAGGAGAAGAAAATCCGTAATATTCTAAGAATTATATTTTCTTAATTCTTTTACATATTTACTTAATATTATAACTTAAAACTAGAGGAGTGAGCTCTGCTCAAGTTGGGGGCAGAGACTGCCTCGGTGAGGCGATGCTTCTACAGTCCTCGGTGATCCAATCTCACGGAGTCGGCAAATTCCGGGACGTGTAATATGAGTTGGGTAGTTAGGTGTGCAGCGCTACCGTTAGGGTTCCGTAACACGCATTTAAAACTTGTATCATCATAAGAGAAATAACAACAGGTAACGTTCACTCTCAATTACGCTTTCCATAAAAAATCAAATACTACCTTGTAAAACGAATTAAACTATTACGAGTACCTACTACCTAAATTTAGAACCAATTATGGCAAAAACAACTTTTTGTTTGAATTAGTGGTGTTATACATAAGTAATAGTTAACCTCTAACTAGTGATACGTAGCCCTACAGGCGTCGCGGGGTATGCAAATTCTTAGAATTGACCACTTCAACCCGCTTGCTGTGACCCTGCGTCTCAGTAGCTTAAGTTTTAGTGCCAAAACGACCATGGAAGGAGACAGACGAGGGATCGGTTGTTTAACAGGTGAATAAAACTAATAAGAAAATCGTCTGCAGCTTGTGAGGCTACATGTCCCTAGTTGTCATACAAATAATTCTTAGAAAATATTTTTTATTTTTAATGCAAAATGGCAGAAAACCTTAAAAAACGACAACCTGAGCCCATATATTCAAAGAAAAAATATTACGGACAGACAGTCCATCGTTTAAAGAGCTCGCATGCTAGCTTCAGACCAATCTGATAGTGATGGTGATATAGAAGAGTTCTTGGTTTCCGAACGTGAACTTTTACAGGTTTATGAAAGTAATCAAAATGAAAATCTACGAGAACATGAAAGTAATCAAAATGAAGATCTACGAGAACGACAGGACGAGCATATGAGGAGATAGCAGCAATGAGGAGAGGCAGATTACTCGAGAAGTTGATACCGATAGTTCTAATGACGACGTGTCCTTTTCGGAAATACAAACATCAATTTTTTATTATAGTAAAAATGGTCGAAAACGTTAAAGACAGTTTGTGCTCCTCAACATAACATAACTCGTGGTTGTGCAGTCCGGTGTGCGACCAAGGGAGTTACGGCTAGTAAGATAGAGAGTTCTGGATGACGATGGATATGGTTGAAGGAGATGTCCAAAGTCCTGGAACTAGTCCGGGGCAAGCGAAGGGCATGTAGTATTTGTCCGCTTCAGTGAATACGTGTTTCAGGTTATGTCCCGTATGTTTGCAATGTTCTCGCCCCATGTGCAAAAATTGCCAAAGATTTATATGCCAAATTGAGCAGTTGTCAGAATTTTTAATTATTGTTTTCAGAAGTATCTTTAATGTTTTTTTGTATTTTTCTTAATTAGATTTTAAGTAAAAAGTGTTAAATTTATTGTATTAATTATGTAAGGTCTATTAAAATGTTAAAAAAGATTTCATGTCATTTAAGGCTGAAAAGTACCACATATTTTTAAATGTCGTATTTTTTTAAAAAATAATCATAATAACTGATTAAATTTATTTAAATTTCTTTAATTACATTTCAATAATTAAATATCAACACAATTTTAAATCATACACGTGAAATTTTATGACAAAATTTAAGTCTGAAAGTAGTAGCCTGTGAGACTTCATGTCCCTTATAGTGTTAGTTAAAGGTTAAGTAAGTAGTAATTCCCTATATTTAAAAACTTACTTATTGACTATATACGAAAAAAAATCACAGTTTATTTAAATGTAACCTATTTCCTATTTACTTAACTAGTTTGTAATTTGTAAATCATTAGTGCATACTTTTTACAACCCACAAATTTTTTAATTTTAATATTATAGTTACTAAATTGTCGCACCTTTCAACTTCAATTATGTACTTTAGTACTAAATTAATGTTTATATGTGGTTGACGTTGTCATTTATCTAGTATTGAAAAAAAAATATTAAAAATTAGAAGTGTAGTCTATACGCAGACTAACAGTATAACGGACTGACTAGAATATTCTCCTGGGGTTATACTTTAGACTCAGACCACGCAGACAGACTCATCATTAATCTGTGGTGAAGATACATTACATGTTTTGCAATCCCTACTCCTTTGATTGATGTTTATCAGTTGTCCAATGTTCAAGAAAGTAAAAATGCTACTAATTACAAAAAAACCAAAAATAGTTTTACCTTCTTGTGATAAAAATGCAGTAATTATTGATTCAAATGTGTAAGCTACACGGGAGCTTTATTACTATTTCATTACACAATGACACTCAAAGACGACGACTATCCAGGAGCAGGATTATAAGGACTTTCTACTATGTATAAACATTCTCCTCTACCGCTCCTCCTGACCCTAATATTTAACATTCATATAAAAGAATACTTTCCACCAGCAATTATACGAATTATTTCAAATTCAATAAAATACACTTAAATAAACAGTGTAGACGCCACACAAGTTCTGAGGATAGATAACTCTTCATGCATAAAAATAATCTCTCCACCATAACAACAAAAATTGTGGTTGTAGGCCTGTGTTGGCTCGTTACTGTTGAAAACCTCTCTTTCGATAATTATTAAAGTTAAAAGGTGGCGAACCAGATCTGATTATATCACCAATCAAACAAAAAAGGTAGATTTATTCATTTAAAGTAAAAGATGTGTATCTATATATTGTTAAATAAAAAGAAAAGAGAGTTGTAGCCTAAACGCAGACTAACAGTATGACGGCTTGACTAGAATATCCTCCTGGAGTTATACTTTAGACTCAGAGCTTCAGAATGACTTCTAGAATACTCGCGATGTAATCCATAATAATTTTAACGTGACGGCGTATTTACTTTCCAATCCCCACTTCATTGATTTGTGTTTATCAGTTGTCCAACATTCAAGAAAGTCAAATTGAATTGTGGTATTTTAACGAATAAAATAGCCAAAACGATTTGAATGGAATTTGTTCCCGGATGCTTTAGAAGATTGATTAACATATAGAATAATTTTTATCCCGAAAAAACGGGATAAAAATAAACGGGATAAAAACGTAAAGTGGTACAATAAAACCTAAAGATGTATATTTTGAATTTTCTAATTTATTTAAATACTAGCAGACCCGGTAGACGTTGTCCTGTCTTATCTACACTATTATATAAAGAGGAAAAATTTGATTGTTTGTATGTTTGTGATGGCCCAGTTGTTGAGACTTCAAGTCTTACTCAGGAGGTCAGAGTTCGATCCTGGGCACACACCTCTGTCTCTGAGTTATGTGTGTTTTAAGCAATTAAATATCACTTGCTTTAACGGCGAAGGAAAGAAAGTGTGTTTATTAAAGAGACAGGGAGGAATCAGCGAGAAACCACTACAGATAGTTATTATTTAAAATATTTAAATCAACGATCACAGAAAAAAAGTGATCGTAGATTTAAATCACTAAATTACGGATGACGTGAATGTAGGGAGCTAATGGATTGTAAAGTATAGAATAAAAGAGGGAAAGCATGTGTAGTTTACGTCGATTTCTAATGTTAAGCCAATTAAGCTGCCTGCGATAAGCGGACACGTGATCAAACTTCCTTAAATTAAATATAAATCTGATAAATAAATTTTGCAAACGTTCCAGCTTATCTAATTGGTGTTCAGTCAGATCAGGGTAACACGAATCCGCATAATCCAGAATCGGTAACAGAAGTGAATGAGCTAAGGCAGTTTTCGTTTTAATAGGAAGAAAATTTTTCCACCTTCTTAAATATCCGATGGTAGCAAATATTTTTCGGCTGATTTCAGATATTTGAGAAGACCATGTAAAGGTGTTGTCTAAAATGAGTCCAAGGTTCTTAACAGTGACACATAGTGTTAAGTTGGTACCGTCGAGTTGAACTGCAGGCAGGTTTGAGTAGTCAATTTTTTCTAATTGCTTTTGGCTACCAATAATTGTAACTTGTGATTTATTCGGGTTAATAATTAGTCCGTACGATCTGCTCCACTCATTAATATGTTGTAAGTCCGAGTTTAATCTACCAATGGCACTGCCAAGATTGTCTACGGGAGCTGCAACATAGATTTGCAGATCGTCGGCATAAAGATGAAAAGATGAAGACAAAAATTGAGTAACTGTATTGATAAAAATACTAAAGAGTAGAGGAGATAATACTCCTCCTTGGGGGACACCTGCTAGAAGTGGAAGTAAGGTAGAATTCTTGTCATCAACTTGCACGTATTGATGGCGATCACATAAATAACCCTTAAACCATGTTACTGCTTCCATAGAAATATTAATAGAGCGTAATATGGCTAGTAAAATATCTGCGTCAACCGTGTTAAAAGCATTACTAAAATCTAATAAAGTGATAACAGTAAGTAGCTTGTTATCCATGTTCGATCGTATATCATCACAAATTTTAATTAAGGCAGTGACTGTACTATGACTACTACCATTCGTCTCTGTGGGTTAAGGTCCAGGTTTTTCAAATATTTCGTACTCCACGGGTGGGGCAGACGGAAGTGATTATTATTTTAGTCTAGCTAGCTAGCTAGTCTAGATGCCGATGACAATTTGATTATTCGTAATCGTTTACTCATTTGAGTTTGAACACCCATTACTAATGTCGGCAGTAAACTCAAAACAATACTACTTTTCTACCACAATACATACTAGGCGAAAATCAATAAAAATAGAGTTTGTCTCTTTAATAATATGTACAGAACCCTTATTACACGAGTTCCTCACTTGCACATGGCCGAATTTTTGTTTGGTAATAACTAATTAGCCACTGATATATCCTATAGAAGTTTTATATAATTCTGCTCTTTTTGCACTGCTATCTTGATAGAGCCAGCCCTTTTAAAGTACGGAAACTTTATATTATTGAAGTAAATGAAACAAAACATAATGTTAATCGAATATAAGATTGGTTGCAAATCAAAAAACATATTTTTTTCATCGAAACGCTATTATTTTATTTTGTAATAATGATACATATTATTTCATATATAGGTAACAATAGCATCGTTCTCTTTACTTATTTTCAAACTACATTATCTTATATTTAAAATTCTCGTGTCACAATGTTAGTTACCTTTTTCCTCCGAAACGGCTCGACAGCTTTTTATGAAATTTTATGTGCATATCAAGTAGGTCTGAGAATAGGTAAACATGTATTTTTTAAACCCCTAAGGGATAAGGGTGGCACACCCCAATTTTTTAAAATTTATATGGCAAAACAACGTTTGGCTGGTCAGTATAATATACTTTTGCTTATCATGCCGTTTAATTCAAAATAATAAAATTTATATTCTACTCACCCCACGTAGCCTTCCTACGTACTCCTAACAACGCACTTCCACCCTATATAATAACTGTACTTACGTTCCAAAATAGATTTCTCCTCCATCTCCCTACCACCCTTTTTGATTGACATTTGATATTTTGTGGAAAAGCTGGCTGAAACCTGAAAATATATCTCAGTTTTATACAATATTCTCTGTAATATTTATTATCGAACTTGTACCAACTGCTAACAGCCTTAAGCAAAATAAGATACATGATCGTGAATGTTTTTAATTTCATATAATCTTTGAGCAGTATACCTATATGCTTTTAAAATTCTAACAATAAATGTTTTCTTTTCAGTGTCGACATACTGCAAGGCCACATTTGATTCATATTTATGCTGGCCTCCGACGAAACCTAATACGGTTATTCAACAGCACTGTCCTTCAAACCGTTTCAGTGATCCAACGCGTAAGTAACTTAAACGGAATGATCGGCGAGTAAGTTAGTGGCTGAGTGAGTGAGCGAAAATGCAATAAAAAGTAAAAATTAAATTTTATTCATTATTTATTTATTTGAATTTATATCGACGATAAATTACAATTATTTTTAGTTAATATTTTCATAGACAATTTGTCTGAAGTCTAACAGACTTCATACTTTTTTATTAATATTTATTTTAAAAACCATAAGGAAACGTACCTAATGGGTACGTTTTTCATAAAATTTATTAAAACTTTTGTTCTTTTGAAGACTAATTAATTTTATTTTGTATTTATACAAAACTAAATTAAATATTGAATTTTAACAGAATACGCAACTCGCTATTGCGGAGAAGATGGTCACTGGGCAGCGCACTGGCCAAATGAAACAAGCACAAAAGGATGGACTAACTTTACTTCGTGCTTACCTGAAGACATTCGAGTTTTGTTTCTTGAAGGATTTAATGAAAAAAATTATCAGGTTAATATTTTATAGTGATTTACAAAGCCAACAAAACGAAGAAGCAGCACTTAAATTTTCTCATATATGTCACAGTCAACGTGATAATTCGCTTAAAAATACTAAAATTTCTTGTTATTATATATAATATCTAGGCCTACTTAGATAAAGTAATAAATCAGAGTGAATATGTACAGTAGGGTATATAAGAGGAGGAAAAGGAAGGATGATTGACAGGATGAGGAAAGGAAGGAATAGGTAAAGGAAGAAGAATGAGTAGGAGGGGAAAGGAGGATAGGTACATAACGTAAGATGAGGAAGGAAAAAGAGGATGGAAGAAGGAGGAGGGGGAGGAGAAGGAGAAGGACGGGAAGTAGGAGTACGAGAATGACGAGAAAGAGAAGGCGATGGAAAAGGAGGGAAAGAAGGAGAAGAAGAAAGAAAAAGAGAGGGTTAGATTCCTAGTGGTGGTGGTAGTTTTATCTCAACAAACAAACATAAATAAACAAATCTTTGCTCTTTATGTAATGGTGTAGATGTAAATAAGAGAAAATTATATTAATAATATTCAGTTAGCCATACTTACCGTAACATAGGGGAGGAAAGAAGAGATGCACAGGAAAATATTTATTACTTTTCTAGCGGACTAAAATGATTCATTTATCATATTAATTGCACATTTTAGCAATTATATATAATGGCTAATCATTATGAATAATAGAAAATTTGTCACCTTGTCTGTAACATATATGCATGTATATAATATATTATCACAAATAAATATACATTATTTTAATATTTGTGTCATCTATTTCATGAAGGATTATTATCTTTATTTTTAATCTTCATTATAAGACAGATTAAAGATTTCTATCACCTTTTTTAAAAATATCATTTTTTTAACACTCCTACTAACTTATATTATAATCGTAATTATCTATTTCAGACAAAGCTTAAGCAACAAAAGACCTTTTCAAAGTATGAGTAAAATAAACTGATAGGCATGTAATTGGTTTTTATTAATAAAACTTTTCTTAAATTCAATCCATCACGAAATTGCCCAAACAAAGCAATAATAAAATATTATGAAGTATGCCAGATTTCTGTACAACTTGTTGCTGCTGTAACGGTTACGAAACGGAGTATAGGTACGTATATACGTCATTACATAATCATGGCTCCTCCTACATTTTCTTTTACATAGCGCTACTACTGAGTTTAAAGAATATAGGATTTAACAAGAATAAATCGAATTAATAACAGTTTCCTTTGATTAATAATGGCTTGTAGATTACAGATAACATTAGGAATAATCTATTATAATATATTAATTTTAATAAATAAATATTAGTGTACATTTTTATAGAAATATTCGGCTAAAATAGACTTCGGGTTTTACACTACTGTTATAAATTATTGCATTCAAATTTATTCATCAAGCCTAACAAATATAAAGGATTAAATATTTGGTGTATACTTTTATCTAATATTTAAAATTCTCGTATCACAGTTTTAGTTACCATGCACCTCCGAAACGGCTTGACCGATTTTGATTAAATTTTATATGTATATTCAGTAGGTCTGAGAATCAGCTACTATCTATTCTGCATCCCCCTAAGCGATAAGGATGGCCCACCCTAAATTTATATGGCAAAATAACGTTTGCCGGCTCAGCTAATTTTTAGAGTTCCGTACCTGAAAAGAAAAAAAAGGAAATCTTATATGATCACTTCGTTGTCCGTATGTCTATCTGTTTGTCAAGACAATTTTTCTCAGGATCACGTGAAGGTATTAAGTTGAAATTAATATCAATTACTCAAGCCTGCGGTCTCTTGCGACTGTCAAAAAATCAAACCTCTAAGTCTCCTCATTAAAAAGATATAACTGTTAATGTGGTTACTCATATAATTATAAGGTAGGTACTTCCCAATGACCAAACGTCGTGAAATTTAACATGAAGTAAAGCCTCATAGCACAAGTAAAGGATAAAATTAAAAAAAAACTATTAATATTTTTCTACATCACTGGAAAATTGACTTTTTCTGACTGCCACGCATGACCCATTTTCTCAGAAGAGCGTGAAGATGTCAAGTTGAAATTTATATCAAATATTTAAGTCTCTAGTATCTCGGATATGTAAAAAGATCAAGATTCTAAGTCAAATTAATGAAAAAATAGCCACTTTTATGTCATGTATTGTAATTTTATTTATTTGTAGATATTTCGTTGATCTTATCGTCCCCACATTTTACCATTATAAATTCCCAGTATCGTAGTTTTCTGACATACTTGCTCTCGGTATGAGATTCAAGGGTAGGTGGAAATCGATAGATAGCTCACGGGTTGGTCTACAAAATAAACATCAATTTACAAATATGTACTGTATTCATTCAGCGAAGTGCAAATACCTACAGGTGGTGAAGATTAAAAAATACAGATGCACTTACTTAAACAACTTAATTATAATATTACCTTTTATTCAAATAAAATTCTGGATTCTAAATTATACTTTTACTATATTCTTTATATTCTCATTTTATGTAGGTTTTTCAGTCTTATTTAGAAATACATGTTATACCTAAATCTTTGCATATTTTATATTTTAGTTGATTAGTATAGGTATAGGTAATGATATAAAAACGCAAAATTTGTTTAATAAATTGGCAATTATTAAATTATTTATTAAAATGTGCTGTTGTTTATTACCTATCTAATAAACCCGGTACCCTTGCTTGGTATTATTATTATTTTGTATTTAACTAGAATAAAAATACAAATTATATTACTTACCTAATTTAATAACTTTACACTTATTTTATACATTAATCGCTGTATCAATCCAAATGTTTCTCAGAGATTTTATTATACTGTAACCTTTTGAAAATTAAACCAAAAAACCATTTTATTCAAAAAACTTTATTTAAAAAAAAAAAAATATGAAGTTTGAAAAATTCCTACTATTCTAAATTGTTATTTTCATTAGTAATGAAGAAATATCATATCGATGAAGCGAGTAAAGTTGAGTCTAACCTGTGTTGCTACAAGCAACAGGCTGGTATTTGTTTTCAAGGGATAATATAATTACTAGCAGTTATACAACTTTATTTTAAAGTAGGTAACATTACAGATATTTTCTAATCATATGATAATTTTGAATTACATACCATTGACGTAGGAAATATGAATGATAATGCAAAAACAATTAAACTCCTCAAAAACTGGTAGTGATTTTAACACTATTTAAAACTATGATTTTCAATAATAAAATATCCTGATAAAATTTAAATATTTTAAAATCTAGTATTTTTAAAGTTATACCTAAAAGGTAGTTCCAATAATATATGACATACATATCTATACTAATATTATAAAGAAGTAAGATTTGTATTTTTGTATTTTTGTACTTTTGTATGTAACGAATAAACATAAAAACTACTGGACCGATTTCAAAAATTCTTTCACCATTAGAAAGCTACATTATCCGTGAGTAACATAGGCTATATTTATTAGAAGAAAAAATTAGAGATCCTTAGGAAATCTCACGGAAACCAACCCAAGGTGCCAAAAAATTTGCCATAAAATATCTTTCATCGCATGCGCTGCAAAAAGTATTGATGATAGAACAAAAAAATGTTGTACAATATTATAGAACGTATCAATATCTACAAAAAAGTCCGCGAGACCATATGTCCAACTATTATAGTCATGTCACTATAACTACTTTTTTACATTTTAAAAGTTGATAAAAATGCCTATCAAAATCAGACCATGTTTTCTATAACTTTGTGTTAATCCTTATCCAAATAAATTATTTCGTATTCAAGACTATTTCAATACCTGTAAATTACTTTTTGAATTATTAAAATCGGACTATCCATTCAAAAGATATTACGAAATTAAAAATATCAATATAAACAAAAAATACACGACGACGCGACGGGCCAGTATAGCGACGCAGCGCAGCGAGTAAAGCGGCAAGAGAGGGGGCACCGAAATGCGGGAGGGCCAATATATTTTTAAAAATAATATTTCACCCGCGCGAAGCCGGGATGGGCCGCTAGTACCTAATATAACAATATTATTAAAAAACAAAATGCACACTTTAATGTTTTACAAAGCTTTACTTCAGTTCTAGCTTATAAACTGAATTGAAGAGTGCGGATGACGGCGAGGCGGGGTGCGGAGGGAGGTGAGGCGGGGTGCGGCGGGGTAAAAGGGACGTGGCGGCAAATCTATTTAATGTTTTAGTTTAGTTCCAACTCAGGCGTGAGGGATACAGCAGTCACAGCAGTATTCGCGCCGTGGTAAAAATAATATTTACCGATTAAATAAAAGTGAAATTTCTCTTTTTTTAAAATAAATTGTGTTTAAGAATTCGATTTTTTCTTCAGTGTTTCTTTGTCTTACACCTTAAATCGAGCGAGAGCTGCGTTGCCGTTAAGTTTTATTTTGGACATTTTGCTGAAAAATATATTTTTTCACGAATCTCCAGTCAAGAGCAGGAGTCGTCGAAAAAATTTGTAAGTACTGCTTAAATTATGTAAGTGTAAAGCCTGGTTTCTATGGGATATCTGTATCAAAACAGTCTGTAACATTTCATTACATATTTAGGGAAAAATAAATAATTATCTCTTTAAATACTTAATTATTTAAAACAGCAATTTTTATACACATTTTTAACAATTAAAAATATATGTTAAATGGTAAGAACATTGTAGAAAAAAAATAGATTTTATTTTTTTTTTATATTGTTCCACCACTTCAAAAAATTCTAAAAACATCTCAGTATAGATGAGGGAGACATTTTTTGATAAAATTCGGTGAGTGAAAAATAATCTAAAATAATCTTCAAAAAGATTGAATTTTTATTTCCTCCGACAAAAAACGCCCTTTTCTTAAAGAATCCTAACTAAAATATTTTTTCATGTCTTTTACTCCTAAGAATTGGAGTAATTTTAAATTTTACTATGAGAAAAGAAATTAAATCAAATTTTTTTTTATTTGAAAAACTAGAAAACTGTTTGATATAAATGGCAGAAAATTTGTCAGAATTATTTTTATTCATAACCTAAATGAACCCCTGAGTAAGAGAAGAAAAGGACCCAAGGGCAGATAGCCCATAGAAACCCGGCTATTCCCTTTAAAACATTGAAATGTCACCTTAATTTTAAATAAATATAAAATAAATAATATATATAATCCTGAAAACAAAATATGGCGCCCAGGGCAGTGGGGGCACAACCACGAGCTCCGTAAAAGTTCAAGGATTCATATTACATACCGATCAATACCCTCCCAACCACCCATTGGCCTGAAGGTCACAGTGCAAAATATATTGCAATATGGCGTCCATAGTGCAGTATCGTTATTCTTTATATAGGTATAACGAAATTTAACAAAATAAATAAATAAAAATTAAAATCAAAATTAAAAATTTAATACAATTTTAATATATACATACATACATTAATTTCACACGAAAAGGAAGAAAAAAATGGTGATGTTTTTACTTACACTTTACTAACTAGAATATGTTATCAGAATTAAACCCTAATTAATGTTATGCTAGAGGACTTCGGAAAATTTGAGAAAGTGGAAGAGGAGGTACTTCAAACCTTATTGACCCGTGTAAAAAAAATCCAATAAATTAATTAATAGAATTTATATTTTACTAAATAATCTTTTAAAATATATTTTGTTTAACAAATTATTTCTTTTTTCTTAGAATAAATTTGGTCATGAAATTCTGTCACTAGCTCACGTACCAAAACGTGCACTTGCTAAAATTAAATTTGCGTAAATTTTGTTTTTTGGGACTTTATTTCATATGAAGTGACCCATTCTTAAATAAGTACCTACGTATCTATGTTAGTATAATTTGACATATTGAAATAACTCAATTATTCATTGATTCTCCGAATTATTGATTCTTGCATTTATTTTTTATACATGTACCTATTAAACATTGATTGATGATTTTATATTATATTATTAAAAGGAAAAGACAAGTTGCTTAAGCTTTTTCTAATATTATGTCATTATAAATGTACCTACAATTATTAGAGTATATAGGTATACTTAATATTTATAGCTTTTGTTTCAGACAAAATATAATATTGCTCTAAATAGCAGATATATTGAGATAACTGGATATTGTATGTCCTTCTTTGCTATAGTTATCTCTTTAATCATATTTAATAGTTTCAGGTAAAGCAATTAGTATGTAATAATATATTACTAGTTAAAGAGCTTTAGTATCTTTAACAAACTTAGCTTTTGATAACGTTCAAATTGAAATATCAAAATTATTTTAGATCTCTTCAGAACTTTAGAACTCTCATTCACCAACATATGTTTTATGCAATGCTGTCACAAATTGTTGTATATCTCATTATATTTATTGACCAGTTTATTACAAGGAAAATATTAGAAACAGGACAAGAATGGAAAGGAATTGACAACACGGTATTTTTTTAATCAAATTCTGTTTTTTTGTAATGAAATTCTGAATTGTTCCTACTGAAAAAGGCATATCGAGCGCTTTTTGGTCAGTCTTGAAATAATATGGATTATTGTTAATATCACAATATTATAAAATAAAATTTGATAAAACGTAAGGTTTTACCATATTGTATCTAAATAACCGAAAGCGTATAGTAGTGGGCTCGCGTTTCCGCACTTAGACTCTAATTCGGTCTGTTGTGCGTGCAGGGATGACTGCCTAAACCTGAACTGAAGGTCCTGATAGCTTCACAGGCTTCTTGGAGCGACCTCATTTCCTTGAGGATTTGTGCTCGTTGTGTGGCGACGCCCACACATTCCAAGACAACGTGAGCGGTAGACATCTCCTGCCTGTAGACATCTCCTGCAAATAGGGTTGTCTGTCAAGCTTAAACTGAATAGATAGGTATTGTTACTCAGAAATAGTGAAACTATCCATCTATACCTATAGGTATATATAAAATGAATTGATGTTCGTTTGTCTTGCAAAAACTCGAGAATGGCTAGCCTAATTTTGATCCTCAAATATTTGTGGAAGTTCAGAGAAGGTTTAAAGGTGAGAAATGCTATAAGTAATTTTTTTTATATCTACAAGGGACAGTAGACTGGGTACTTAATATTAATTTCAATCTCTACATGCTATTGAGAAAAGTGATCCCAAGGAACAGACGATAAAAAATATGCTTATGGCTCATGTTAAATTTTATGATTCTATGTCAACAGAAAATACTCTATAATTTTGTGAGTCACATAAACGTAAACGTAACGTAACGGCCGTATCTTCTAATTACGTTGACTTAAAACTTTGATTTTTTTTACACCTTCATGGGGTCCTAAACTTTAATACAACAAGTAAGATATATTAATTTCATCTAGTACCTTCCGAGAAATATATTTATGATAGATAGGTGGGCAACAAAGTCCTATAAGGATTCTTTCTTTTTAATATTGACATCAATAACATTTACTATTGCGCTATAAAATTAATTGAAGACTTACCAAAGAGCACCCGGTATAAAATTGTAATATCTCAACTTGCAAACTATTGAATTCACGTTTATGACATTAAAGAATATTAGATAATTGGAAATGCTTTGAGTAAAACCATTTTTGCTTAACAATTTTATTATATGAAGTGAATAAGTTCTTATGTCAAATTAAATGTTTCAAAAGAAGTTTCTTATGACTTGCAATTTAAAAATTAAAATATTACGCAGAATTTTTCATAATGTGAGGGATTCTTTGAGAAATTGTATTTCTTTGTTTATTTAGTTAATAGCTATTATTGTACAAAGTACATTTTCATCAGATCAGGTTTATGTAAAATGTATTACTTATTTCAGATAATCAGGACGTTTCTTTAGTCAATTTTATATTTTTAGGCAACTCTTTGTGAAATACTTTATTTCATAGCGGAAAATTCAATAAGCACAGTATTCTCGTGGAGCCATATCGAGGGTTTCCATTTGAGTTATTTAATTTCTAACAATGCACTTCAGCCTTTTAATTTCAAAATATACCGTATAGCCGGTTGGGTAGTTCCATTTTTTTTGACATCAGTCTGGGCAATAATAACCTCGATGTCCTATAGCAAGGATAAAATCAAATTGTAAGTAATTTATTTGTATTAAATATTTATTTTTAAACAGTGTGTTTATAAAGTGTTTTCTAAATATTTTACAATGTTGCAGATGTTGGTTTGGATATAACTTAACAGTCAATTATTGGATATTGCAAGGACCTCGACTGGCAGTTATTATTGTATTTTTTTTACTTAATATGCTTTTTAAAATATTAACGATTTAAAATATTAAAGTTTAATCATTTATTTTGTTTTAGTGCAATGCCGCAATATTGATTAGAGTTTTAAAAATGGTGATTAAGAAATTAAGAGACACTCAAACGCCAGATTTTATTAAAATAAAGTGAGAACATTTGAATTAGCTTTGTAATGTGTAGGCAGAAAATAAAATGTACTAAATAACTGATTTTGAGAATTAAAGGTTTTATTGAAATCAAAGTATAATATAACTTTTTATTCTACTAGTATCTGCTCGCGACTTCGTTCTCGAAATCTTGAGAATTGGGTCTAGAATTGAAATTAACTTACTTAGACACCAATACACTTATCCGGGTTAAAAAATATTATTACAGCTTATAAAGTATCTGTATGCACAATATGATAGGCATTCCTTGTTCTTTGTCTGTACGTTTCATATACCTATTATTAGGTAGTTATTAACTACAATGAATTGAAAAAAAAACCAATGGTTTTTCTTTTTCAGAAAAAGCGCTAAAGCTGCATTGGTTTTAATACCATTACTAAGCATATCAAACATACTGACTACGTTTGATATTCCTATATCCAGCAATACTATAGTTTTCATGTTGTGGTGTTATACTCGTCAGTTTTTTAAATCCTTTCAAGGTACACTATTGAGCATTATATATTGCTTAGGAAATGAAGAGGTAAGTTTAAAAAAATTACCGAAAATTCTCTCCTGAATAAACTCATTTCATCGTCAACATCATCATCATCACCCACTAATATCCCACTGCTGAGCTACCCCCTTTCTCAGAATGAGGAAGGATTAGGCCATAGTCCATCACGTTGGCCCAGTGCGGGTTGGCAGACTTCACACACCTTTGAGAACATGGAGAACTTCCAATAGTGCAGATAGTCTTCACCGTAAAAGCAAGTGATATTAAATTTCTTAAAACACACATAACTCGCGCAAATAAATAAACCCTGGATCGAACTCAGACCTCAAGAGTAGACATTAACGTCTTAACCACTGGGCCATCACTGCTTACTCATTTATGTCATATATATCATAAACTCATTTATCTTTATAATATTCTAATATTTTGTCAATTGTAATAAACAGTAAACAAAATACAGTAAAAAAAACATTTTATTTTAATCACTGTAGAGCTTTTTTTACAAAAGCATAAATTATAAAAGAAAATAAAATTATCTAATTTAATATTTAAAATTATTTGCTTTTAATTTTATTTAATCTTTAACAATAAATGATTTTTTTTAAATGGATCTAAATTATTCAGATTCTAAGTTTTTTTAAATTGAACAGTAATAATAAAAGCAAGTTTTTGAAAAATTTAGGTAACTTCTAGATATCTTTTTTATATTTTATAAGGTGCGTTCAGTTATTCTAAGAAGATTTGGAAATTCAGCTCTAGTACAATATTTAAGACGTAGTAGTTTTTTTCGATGGATGATTCCAAGGCAACCAGTAAACGAGGCTATTAATTTACGCACGTAAGTCAAAACGCACCTCATATTAGTAATATTTATTTCTTCTAATCCAACCACAGTCTAACCCAAGTGACTAACCTACAAAATTGACAAATTACGATACACGTTATATATTTTGTTCTACTAACTTGAATGAAAAGTTACTAGCGTCTCAGATCAGTGCGAAATATTGTGTAAAATTTCATTTCATACTCCGTTCATTTAGAGACAAGTTTCTATAAACAATATTTTAATAAAAATTTGGCCTTATCCGGCAAAATGCTACCTACGTCATAGTAGTCTAACCATTTAAATTTATCAACTGAATGATAAAATTACATGCCTACATTATGATTTTCTTTCGGCTGTATCCAATCCCATACTCGTATCGTTATTTATTTTATAAAGATTTTAGTAATAACCCTAAAATATTACCCTTACGTCAGCCAAACTCAAGAGAGAATAAACCAAAACAAACCGAATAACCGAAACAAACCGGCGTTGTGATTCTTTGGAAACCCTAAAACATAATTAGCATCGGGCCAAGTCAGGTGTTCCAAAACCTTTCGCTCAATGAAAATAATTTAGTTTTTAAATAGCATTGGTCAAAACTTTGAGTCTGACGTATTAGTGACAAATTTGCATTTATTTTATCTAATAAGATAAAATTAAACCATAACTTGCCTCCATTTTGTTTGAAAATATTTATTATTCACTGTTTACCTATTTTCGTAAAGAACATTGAAACTTAATTATCAATGTAAAACAAACAAAAATAAACTTTATAACAAAAATATTTTCGTAATTTTTTTGTTAACTGAAGTAATTTAATTAACAGAATCTCATTGACATTTAAATTTTGTTGGAACATTCTGCTGTCAATGGTCGTTAGGCAAAGCTTTGTTGGAAAACATTATCTTTCTAACTTGTGTGAGGTATAGTTAACATATTATAGGTTAGGTTCCCATTACTTAATCTCTATATGACAAAAACAGTAACAACATGGAATTTTATCTGCAAGTTGTAGTTTTGTAATTTAACTACTACTCGGTACAAATAATATTTTTTCTACCTCCTGAAATACCGACACATCGGAATCACATAGTGTGAAATTAAATTTCAAACAATATTTTGTACTGACCTGAAAATTATTTTGTACTATATTTGTAATTTTTTCTTTTCTTAAGATTTAAGAAAAAAGTAATCTACAGAAAAATATAAATTTTAATATTACAAGTTAATTCTATTATTATTCCAGAATAGAATCAAATGCTCCTCCTAACAATGAGGAAACTACTGTTACTCATATTATGAGATCTGCAAGGTAATTTATAAAAAATATATTTGAGAGATCATACAACCATTCAGAGTCCTTTATAGCCTTTGTTAAAGCATATTCAAAGTTATTTAAAAAAGTGTGTTCCATGGCAAAGTCGTTACATATTAAACAAAAAATTTATAATGCACAAGACTAAATAAAAATGACATGGAATATTATCAATTGGGAAACTGGAAGAGTCAGAGATCGTAACTTCAAGTATAATCTCATTTATAATAACATTAATATCAAAACTGATCAGGAAGTAGCATCCACGTTTGAAAAATATTTCTCTGACATTCCAATCTCAACAACTTGTTCTCTCATTTCATCTGCCAGCGTTGCTGAATCATTATTGCTAGAAAATGTTAAAAAATGTGATGTACTGTTCGAATTTAGTACTGTCAACAGTAAAGATATAATTAAAACATTTAAAACCCTAGATATGAAGAAAACAGCTGATATTTGGGGTATTTCTGTTAAAATAATTAACTCCATAATTGATGCCATTGCACCATATCTAGCTACTATTTTCAATACTTGTATTAAACGTGGCGTGTTTCCTGACCTGATGAAGCATAGTAAAGTAACGCCTATATTTAAATCTGGATGTATAACTGATCCAAATAATTTTCGACCCATCTCAGTATTGCCAACGCTTAGTAAAATTTTTGAAAAACTAATTTTAAACCAAATGTTGATTCATTTTAATTCACAGAGACTTCTCTTCCCGTTTAAATGACAACTCTTATTCACAAACTTGGAAATTCCTTAAATCCTAGCGATTGTGTGGGTAAAACTCCAAATTCATCATATCAATCCTTAGATCTAAATGCCTTAAATAATCATTTTTCAACTCCTCCAGTGAAAATTTCAATTAATAATAAAATTTTATGCCTTCAACAACTGGTAGACGCCACCCAGCCTATCTGTGATTCTCTTGTTTTTCATGATGTTACAGAGGAAGACGTTAAGAAAAACATATTGTCCATATCTTCCAATGCCGTCGGTAGTGATAATTTGAGCCGCGACATGCTTATGCTAACATTAGATCTCGTAAGTCCAGTTATCACTCACATTATAAATTTTTCTTTCACCTCCTAATTATTCCCTGCGGCTTGGAAGATGGCCCATGTTATCCCGCTACCTAAATTATCGAAACCTATCCACTTGTCTCAGTTTCGGCCCATTTCCATCTTACCAATTATTTCAAAAATACTGGAAAATGCTGCACTCAAGCAAGTGTCAAGTTTCTTGTTACGCAATAACATTTTAAGTTCCTTTCAGTCCGGATTTCGTCCACATCACAGTACCTGTACGGCATTAATTAAAATAACAGACGATATCCGTTACGCAATGGATAACAAGAAACTCACCGTTCTTATCTTGCTTGACTTCAGCAATGCCTTTAACTCAGTGGATTTGGATGTTTTGCTCGGAATCCTCTCTTCAATCGACATGTCTTCCGCAGTAACTGACTGGTTTCGTTCTTATCTTCATGGACGCCAGCAGAGGGTATGCGCTGATGAGAATTACTCAGACTGGGCTGATCTATCTGCTGGTGTTCCTCAAGGCGGCATTCTCTCCCCATTACTCTTCTCAATTTTTATAAATGAGCTCACAAAAGTATTGTCGTGTCACTATCATCTTTACGCAGATGATTTGCAGCTCTATAGGCATGCTTGTGTCAATGATCTAGGAATAGTTATGGAAGAGATTAACTCAGACCTTGCTAGGATTCAGGCATGGGCAGAATCTTTTGGTCTTGTAGTTAATCCGTCAAAGTCCCAAGCCATGATTATTGGAATTAGACAGCTGCGTATCAAAATTTTAATTTTAATAATCTACCTTGTATAACTTATGACGGTGCAATTATTCCACTTACTGATAAGGTTAGAAATTTGGGATTAATAATCGACTGTAACTTATCATGGTCAGCGCACGTCAATGAAATCAGTAAACGTTTGCATCATTCTCTTCATTCTCTAAAACGTCTCCAAAACTTTCTTCCTCTTCAGATTAAAATTATTTTGGCTCAATCCCTGTTATTACTTCTTCTCGATTACGCTGACGTATGTTATCCTGACGCTACCGAGGAGATACAAGATAAATTGGAGAGACTTCAGAATTTGTGCATTCGATTCATCTTCGGTTTGCGCAAATACGACCACGTGTCTAATTTCCGTCGTGAATTAAAATGGCTCCCTATTCGTCAGCGCCGAAATGTCCACATTCTTGGAATACTCTTTAGTATTTTGAATTTTTCTTGTCCACCCTATTTAAATGAGCGGTTTCTTTTGCCAATTCCGAGTAGTAGACAAGCACGCTCTTGTGTAAGTGCTAAAAGAATTGAGTTGCAACCTAAATAAACCAGAACAATATTTTATGAGAGATCATTTACTGTTTTTGCTACAAAATTATGGAATTCTCTCCCGAATGATATTTTGTCCGATAACCCTTCGCTTAATACTTTTAAACTCAGACTGAAAAAGCATTATTTATCTCAAATTTATACTCCTTAATTGTATTCTATAAATTTTTTTATGTATAATTTGTGTATTATATTGGTATATATAAGTAATAGTTGTAGTTTATGTAAATGTTTGTATATATATGTCGGAAACAATAAAAAAGGACATGGATGTATGGCCTATTTAAAAAGCTATATGGGCGCAACACGGTCAGGATATAACTAAACTTTACGATTTCTTACTATTATGACAGGAACCCAAGCAATGCCTTGGACTTGTGACCAAGGTGTAGGCTTAAGGATATCCTTTAAATGATCATGACACTCACCTCCACTGCTTAGTTTCACTGTTTAATCTTAAGATTAGACTAACTTTAACCTAAACTAACTCTAATATTTTACTAGTTAAGATTCTTATCTTTTTTTGTTTAAAGTTTGTTACATTGTATTATTGTTGAATGACGATTTAGGATCAAATTATGACTTGAATTTATTGTAAATTATAAAGGAGATTTCTGTAGCTGACTAAACCATGTTAAAAGACCCTAATTTAATTTAGTTTAAATTAATCTGGATTTATTTCATTTTAATATCATTTAATTTGTAACCTTTTCATAAAAATTTGTTGTATCATGATTTACGTCCAATCAGAGCAGAGGTAAACCTCGAGCAAGGTCGAGGCGCCATCTTAACTTGAGCAGTAGAATAGTCTGTCGGAAAAACGGTATTAATTTTGGAGGCTTCGATAGAGGTGGTTGGTACGGGAGTATGTTCTGAAAGGCTAGAATAAGTTTCGATTGGTGTCGCGAACTCGCTGCTCAGATATTATTAATTTCTTCATCTTATCTAACTATTGTAAAATAACGAATAAAGTAAAATTAATATTTAGTAACTTTGTTTTGTGCTTGCACTTAGCCCTTATGACGCCCACGAGACCAGCAGTTACTAAAGAAGCCGAAGCCAATACGCCTTCTCCGATATGTCGGAAACTAATTAAAAAGGATATGGATGGATGGCATATCTCAAAAGCTATACGGGCGCAACACGGTCAGGATATAACTAATCGTTACGATCTCGCACTTTTCTGACAGGAACTATTATAACAGGAACCTAAGCAGTACCTTAAGGATATCCTTTATATGATCATAACACTCACCTCCACTGCTTAGGTTCACTGTTTAATCTTAAGATTAGACTAACATTAACCTAACCTAACACAACCGAAATTTCTCATAAACTGTTCGTCAGACACCTCCGTGCCCATAGTAACTATTGATCGGTACATTATCGCTAACATCAATTACGTAAGTAATTGAAGAGGAAGAAAGTTTTGGAGACGTTTTAGAGAATGAAGAGAATGATGCAAACGTTTACTGATTTCATTGACGTGCGCTGACCATGATAAGTTACAGTCGATTATTAATCCCAAATTTCTAACCTTATCAGTAAGTGGAATAATTGCACCGTCATAAGTTATACAAGGTAGATTATTAAAATTAAAATTTTGTTACGCAGCTGTCTACTTCCAATAATCATGGCTTGGGACTTTGAAGGATTAACTACAAGACCAAAAGATTCTGCCCATGCCTGAATCCTAGCAAGGTCTGAGTTAATCTCTTCCATAACTATTCCTAGATCATTGACACAAGCATGCCTATAGAGCTGCAAATCATCTGCGTAAAGATGGTAGTGACACGACAATACTTTTGTGAGCTCATTTATAAAAATGGAGAAGAGTAATGGGGAGAGAATGCCGCCTTGAGGAACACCAGCAGATAGATCAGCCCAGTCTGAGTAATTCTCATCAGCGCATACCCTCTGCTGGCGTCCATGAAGATAAGAACGAAACCAGTCAGTTACTGCGGAAGACATGTTGATTGAAGAGAGGATTCCGAGCAAAACATCCAAATCCACTGAGTTAAAGGCATTGCTGAAGTCAAGCAAGATAACAACAACAAGCATGTCGCGGCTCAAATTATCACTACCGACGGCATTGGAAGATATGGACAATATGTTTTTCTTAACGTCTTCCTCTGTAACATCATGAAAAACAAGAGAATCACAGATAGGCTGGGTGGCGTCTACCAGTTGTTGAAGGCATAAAATTTTATTATTAATTGAAATTTTCACTGGAGGAGTTGAAAAATGATTATTTAAGGCATTTAGATCTAAGGATTGATATGATGAATTTGGAGTTTTACCCACACAATCGCTAGGATTTAAGGAATTTCCAAGTTTGTGAATATGAGTTGTCATTTAAACGGGAAGCTATGTGACGGCGTTTAGCATCTCTACACATCCTATTACAAAGATTACGCAGCTTTTTATAGGCAGCAGTGTTTAATTCACTAGGGTGCAACTTACAATTTCTTTTGGCTTTATCGCGCTCGACCATAACCTTCTTAATTGAGGTAGTCAGCCAGGGAGCAGGTAGATGTCTAACACGAACAGATTTTAGAGGCGCGTGAGCATCAAACAAATTAATGATCTCGATATTTAATAATCTTACCTTATCATCAATGTTTGAAGCGGTATATATTGGGGACCAATCAATCGAGGATGCATCACGAGTAAATGATTCAATATCAATATTTTTATAGTTACGACGCTTTATTACCCTGCTTTTACGCCTTGGGATTGATATATTATAACTCAGAAAAATTAAATCATGGTAAGAGAAAGGAGCGTCTAATTGACCATGTATGCGAACGTTATGCGGCTTAGAAGTGATGATGAGGTCGAGCAGAGAAGCTTCACAGTTGGGTTGAAAATGAGTTGCAGATAATGGAAGTATAGACAAGTTGAAAGATTTAAATAAAGACTGTAACTTTTTTGACCGTGAATAATTTTTTAAGAGACAGGTATTAAGATCACCCATTATAATGGAATGATCGTAAGATGGGGAAATTTGATCTAGTAGAGTTTCAAGAGTGTGAAAATAATTTATGTGAACAGAGTGTGAGTAGACTACGCCGAGAAGAATTTTAGAGTGATGACTATTAATTTCTATAAATAAATATTCTAAGCTGGCTGTGTACGCACTGGGAGATTGCATTATTATTTTAAACGTTATGTTATCTTTGAGGTAAATACATACACCACCACCTCCCTTATCAGTACGATCATTCCTTATAAGATTTGTCAACATATGGTTTAAATTATTTTTTCTTAAAATTTGCTCAAATTTTAAGAAAAAATATTGATATGGGGTGAAGAGAAATATATAGAGGACAGGATATATTTAAGATTATTAAAACTTATTCTTTAATTAATATAATTTATCATATAAATAATTTTAAAATTTATTTATTTAGATTTATTTTATGAATAATAATTTTTATTATTTTAATTATAATTTATTTAAATAGCTTAATAAGAGTATAATATTGAAGATATTAGGGTGATTATGTAATCTTTAAATATTTATTAAAAAAAATTTTTTTATTTTTACAATGAAAATGTAAAGTTTTATTTAAACTATATAAATATATATATATATATATAAATAAATATTAATGATTTTATTCACTAAAAAATAAGTTAGCAGCTAAATTATACGTATATATTTCTTAATTGGAATTATAATTCAATTTTATCATTAACAGTGATATAACTCTTTTTGGTTTCAATTAATTTTAAATAAGGAGTTGTTAAAAAATTTTATTGTAACCCATCTTAAACTTAATTATAATCTGCATCTTGATCTGAATTAAATTTTATTTTAAATTTTAAAATATTATTTTTATTAAAAAATATTTTTTTAACAATGATATACAAAATTATAAATTAAATAAATTTACTCGTGGATTATCAATTACTAGACAGATTTCTCTAAATGAACTAAAATACCGCCATATTATTTAAGTTTCAATAATATTTTATTTACTAATTTAGTATTTTTAATTAAATTTTTAATAATAGGGTATCTAATCCTAGTTTAAAATAAAATTTATTAAATCATAAATTTTAATATAATTTTTAATTAAATTAAAATTTCACTTAATAATTTAATATTTAATTTCAATTAAAAGGAATTCTTGGAGTCCAAATTGCCATGTATTTTATTTTATTAGCACTTACTGAACAGAACATTAATTTTAGTCCAGGAGTATATTTATGGAAAGAAGAGTGTTGGTTACTGGTGGAACCAGAGGAATTGGGAAAAATATAGCTCTTTCCTTTGAAGCAGCTGGTTATAAAGTAGCTGTCAATTATTTTGACGAAGAAAGCGTTGGTATACAATTTGAGAAAGAAACTGATATTAAGGCAGTGAGATGGGATGTTTCGAATTTTAAAGAATGTGAGCGTGGAATACTAGAGATAGAAAAAAATTTAGGTGAGAATGTTGAGATACTAATTAATAATGCTGGAATAGTACGCGATGCTATGCTGCAAAAACAATCGGAGAGTTTTCACAATTAGATAGAAGTATGATATGATCACTTTTTTAAAAACTAAAGAGTGGTTTTATGGTTTGTTGTAAGGGATGTGGCTCTGATAGCTTGGTAAAAAATGGCATTGTGAGGGGTGTACAGCGTTATAAGTGCAGATCATGCTTTCTAAGGGCGATCTGCGCAAGAAGCCTCAAACAGCTGTTAAGAAAGCATTATGCGTTATGCTATATAGTCTTGGTAAGGGCTCTTTTTCTATGTAAGGCAAGATATTAGGGCATTCGCCGTCCATAATTTATCGCTGGGTAGTAGAGGCGATGGGCAAGACTCAGGAGCCAGTTGTCTCTTCGGATATTATGGAGATGGAATTCGACAAGATGTGGCATTTTATTGGTTCAAAAAAAACAAGCAAAAACAACCGTTGCCTGGGTTACAGGCAATCGTGATACTGCAACATTCCAAAAGCTCTACAACAAAGTGAGTCATCTGAAAGAATGACATTTTTATACGGATGATTGGGATGCTTTTTCTAAAATTTTACCCAAAGATACAATTGGAAAGTCTAGCACAGTATGTATCGAGAGAGATAATAGCAACACGCGACATCATTTAGGCCGAATGACACGGCGCACTAAAATCGTTTCTAAAAAAGAGTCAATGGTATACGGATCCATCAAGCTTTGGTGCGCTCTTACTATGACACAAATATTCAAACAATATCAAGAACAGCTCTTATCTATCTTTATGTGAAAACTCTCCTTATATAATTATTTATTAATCGATCAATTAGGAAAATACTATAATTGATATAAACTGAGATCAAAAACAGAAGAATATTTTATAGTATTAAAATCTGGATGCAAACTAACACAAATTGTTCATCATTTTATAATTATAACTTGCATTAGATATTGTATTTACAATGCAATATTGTATCTTTAATAATAGTTATATATAATGCTGGTTGAATAAAATAACTAATTTTTAACTAAGAATCATTTTATAGAAATAACAAAATAGCTTTTTGTGCAGCAATTTGTCATAAAAATTCAAATAAAACTTGCAAGCACGAGGTTTATTAAACTAAATCTTTCATTAAATACATTATTATAACTTAATTGTGTGATGGTTATATGGCAGTATGTCCTTGTTGTGTTCCAGCTGCAACTGCAGCAGCAGTTACTTATGGTGTTTTAACAATGTTCGGGATAACATTTGATAAAAAATGGATTATTTACTCAGCACCTGTGATATCTTTCTCTGTCTTTGCAGGGTATAGTATTTACAAGGTTAGCAAAAATGACGATAGTGAGAAAAGTTGCTGTACAATGCAAAAGAATGTAGAAGAAAACTTGTTGTATAGTACAAATTTAATTAACAATAATACAGATGTTTGCTATACCACAGATCATTATCCTGTAGATGAAGAAAGTCATATTGTAGATAATTCTCTCTCAACTATAAAACCATCTTCTGACATTTAACTTATCTAGAACAATTTATCATTGCTGTTGAAATTCCTTGAGAATTATAAATCTTATACGCCGCAGATAATAAAAATAGAGTTGGTCTTTCATTAGACCTCTTGCATAACCTGTTCCAAACTGTGATTTGATTGTCACTAAAACATAAAGACACTCACGTGGATCATTGTTTGGTGACGTTTTGCAAAAATCTACTCTATAAGAATTTCTACCTCAGAATGAGGTTATGCAAGAGGTCTATTGTGTATAGTATATATAAATTAGATTTTAAAAGAGACTAGGAAGTCCGCGCGCAAAAAGTCTCAGAAGCTGCAAAAATGATGTTTAGAGTGTCAAAATAGTGGTTTAAATCCGTAAGAAAATGTTATAAAAGACCCAAAAACCTTATGGATTTTGTTAAATAAATAGTATTTGCTAGGTACAGGACAAATTATATATCCGAAAATTAGTGCTGGGGCCTTCGGCTTTAGGCTCATTTTTGTACATTTAATTTTCAGCAAAACAACTTTTGGCGGATAGACTTAACATAAAAATTGCAGTGCTTTACTCAAGCAGAAAGATTTAAGATATTTTTTCTGTGTTGAGATTTAGGAATTTTCATTGATTCCCTGTATTTGGTAACAGTACGCCTAGAGATTTTGATGCCTTGTGATTGTAGTGCCGTACATATCTTTGCATCTGACACTGCTGCTCTTTGGTCTTCAGAGTCAATTAGTGCTTTAATTTTGTGTTTGATCACTTTATTTGAGTAAACATTCTCTGAAATAGCAGATTGTATAGCGGGAGTCAGAAAATATTTTATACTGAACGTTCCAAATTCCGTGCGTATAGTTTTATTCGATATTCTGCTGATAGTAGACTCGTGACACTCTAAACGTTCAGCCAAGCTCTTAAGTGTCATAGGCTTTATATATACTGGACCTTCAAGAAAGAACGCGTATTGCTCTTCTAATATAGCATTTGTCACTTTAATTAATGCTTTATTACAATTTGATACTGCGAGTAGTATAGCATTTGCGCGTTGTATATTGTTCTTACAATATTCTTTTTCTGTTTCGGAGAGGTCTTGTTGTTTTATAATATTTATATATTCTCTATTTATTTCTATAGATGGAAGAGATTTGTCATTTAACACCGCAGAAAAGCTATTGGATATTTCATCGCGTATCACAATGACATCTGGAATAAGAGTTTGCACCTTGTTGCTAGAAAAATTGCTTCCTGGTTTTGGGTTAAGTTTGTTGATAAGTTTTATCTTATTTAATATATCGCCTTCACTTGTGCCAATTATAGTTTTCAGCTTTTTCAATTCAGATTTCGCTATTAAATCTAGATTTTCTAGGATTTTTATCATGATATCATCTAATATCCCATTTTCTGCGCACTGTATTTTGAGACATACTTCTATTTCTTTACTTCCTATATTCTCAAAAATATTAGAACGAATTATGAATAAAAGATTGGTAAAATTAATCGAAAATAATAATCTCATATCCGAATGTCAATTTGGCGTTCGGTCAGGCAAATCAACTTCGGATGCAGTACATCATCTCACCGAATATATTGTACAAAATTTGGACAGCAAAAAAAAGGAATTAGTAATATTTTTAGATTTAGCTAAGGCGTTTGACACAGTTTCGGTCAACATTCTTGTTGATGAACTGGAAAAGTTGGGAATAAGAGGTGTTCCACTTCAATTATTCACGGACTATTTAAGCAATCGGGAACAATATGTTAAAACTGATGAATATTTGTGCAAATCCATGACAGTTTCACATGGTGTTCCTCAGGGGAGTATTTTAGGTCCAACCCTATTTTTATGCTATATTAATGACTTATTTAAACTCCAACTGAGTAATGGTAAAATAATAAATATCCTTTGCCGACGGCACTGCGTTCTTATTTAGTGGCAATTCTTGGAAGGAGGTCTTTTGTAAAGCTCAAGAAGGCTTTGACGCTGTTGTAAAATGGCTAGATCTTAACTATTTAACTTTAAATGTATCCAAAATATAATATCTAACTTTCTATTTAACACAAGTGAACTTACAAGTAGTTTCTTCATTTAAGTTAATAAAACATTCTTTTTCCTCGCTTGAGGACCACAATAATTGCTCATGTACTGAATTACAACGTATAAGTGAAATCAAATATCTAGGAATACTTATTGACGATCAATTAAATTTTAAACCTCATATTAAACTGCTTTCTAATAGAATCCGTAAGTTAATGTACATGTTTAAAAATCTAAGACATATTGGTAATGACGAGGTGATAAAGACAGTATACTATGCTAGGTGTCAATCACTCTTAACGTACTGTAACACATCTTGGGGTGGTGCACCTAAGAGTACACTATTAAAACTAGAAAGAGCTCAGAGAGCATTACTAAAAGTTTCCTATTCCCTACCATTTTCCTTTCCTACCACAGAATTATATAGTATGGCTAAAGTACTTACAGTTCGACAATTATTTGTGCTCAGTACTGTACTCAAAAAACATTCATTACTTACATACACTCCTAAAAAATTTAATAGCAAACGAAGAAAGGAATTAGTTTGCACTACAAAAGTTATTAATACTAAATTTTCAAAAAGATTTTTCTGTTTTTTAGGGGATTTTATTTATAATATTATTAACAAGGACCTAGAGATTTACCCCCTTTCTAAATCTATCTGTAAAAAACGGGTAACCAATTGGCTTTCTAACCTCGATTATAAGCAAACTGAAGAATTAATTCTGCCTGTGGAATAGCTACATATGTGTATATACATAATATTAATATTTACATGATAATACATGAAACGCAATCACAAGTTTACTAATATATCATACATACTATACATACACACATATATATTTATACAACACACACACACACACACACACCCTGCGATACAAAGTTGCATATGATTATAATATTTTATTTTGTTATATTTTTGTTTTTCTCAGATGGTAATGTCAATTGTTTTTTTTGTTGTCTTGCTTAAGTTATTCTTAAGTCTTGCTTAATTGTTTTCTTTTTTAATTTACCTTCGAGTGTTTTAATTGTCCCACTAGTTTAGGGGTGAGGGCCTGGTTGGCTGTCATACAGGTAGCCCTAGTACAGCATCCAGTCTCACACAAACATTATTTTCATACTTTCGTACCACTCGATAAAATTGTTCATCTAGTATAAGTTAATTATGTTTGTGAAAGAAGAAAATAAAGATTTGGTTGGTTGAGTGAATAACGTCAGTAGCTGTAATTAAAATAAGAATTTGATTATTTATAGGTAAAACAATTCGATTATCAACATCTAATAAACGAAAATTAGCTAAATTGTCGGTTGATTGAATTATATATGAATCAAATTCAACATTATTAAAATCAGAGTATTCATAGCTTCAATATCATTGATGTCCAATGGATTTTAAGGTGATTAGGGGATTATTAAGTTCATCTAATAAATATAAAAGTCGTAAAGAGGGTAAAGCAATAAAAATAAGAGTAATTGCTGGTAAAATAGTTCAAATTAATTCAATTAATTGTTCTTCTAACAAAAATCGATTAATATATTTATTAAAAAATAAATTAATTATTAAATATGAAATTAAAATTGTAATTATAATTAAAATAATTAAAGTATGATCGTGAAAAAAAATAATTTGTTCTATTAATGGAGAAGCTCTATTTTGATATTTAAGATTAGATCATGTTGCCATATTCTAAAAAAAGGATAATCCTTTATCAATGGGGTTCAAATCCATTACATATAGTCTGCCATATTAGAAGTTACTTAAAATAGGTAATTCATTATAAGAATGTTCAGCTGGGGGTAAATTTTGATATCACTTAATAGACGAAGATATATTTGAGGAAAAAAGGATTAAGCGTTGATTAATTATAGATTCTCATACAATAAGTACTATTATAATTATAGAAAAAAGAGAAATATAGGAACCGAAAGAAGAAATAATATTTCATGAAATAAAACTATCAGGATAGTCTGAATAACGTCGAGGTATTCCAGCTAAACCTAAAACATGTTGAGGGAAAAAAGTTAAATTAACTCCAATAAATATAGAAATAAATTGAATTTTTAGTAAGTAAGGATTTATAAATAATCCTGTAAATAAGCCAAATCTTGTCACAATTCTAGTACATGTCGATTGTGTAAACGCAACCATCACTCTTTATTACATCCAAGGGGTACAGGTATTTCTGAAACCAACACTGAAAAACCTAAAAATAATAAAACAAGTTTAATATCGAGGGAGGATGTGAATGTCAGTCATACAGTGAGATCAGAATCCAACGATTATAAGGGCGAAAATTCAACACATTTAGCAGCATTCTTTTCGACAGGACGAGTTTATAATCAGGTGTTGCTAGCTACAGCATTAGTCAAGGCCGCGTCGAAAACAGGAGAACATTTTATTATCAGAGCACTGCTAGACCAGGGATCGCAGACGTCATTTGTGACTGAAGCGACAGTTCAATATTTGGGATTAAGAAAAATTCCTATCCAAGAACATGTTTCAGTATTAGGGGGAGACAGCAATGTGTCTCCAAGGACCATGGTTTTCATTGATCTAAGGTCAATTGTTAACCCAGATTACAACATTACTGTGAAAGCTTACGTATTAAGATCAATAACTAGTCTTCTTCCAGCCAAGAAACTAGATTCATTGGAATGGCTTGAAGCTCTTAAGATAGAGTTAGCAGATCCGAATTATCACACTCCTAACAAAATTGATATATTGTTAGGTGCCGAAGTTTATGACAAGATAATTCAGGAAGGTATCGAAAAGGGTCCTCTAGGTTCACCTGTAGTTCAGTGTACATCATTTGGATGGATTGTCTCAGGTGAGGTAAAAACATCACCAAGAGTGGAAACTAGGAATAAACTAAAAACTTTTCACTGTCGTGCAGACGACAATGACTTATTAAAACAATGTTGAGAACGCTCATAAGTCTACGCTTCATGGTGGAAATCAATTGATGTTGACTTATTTACAATCTAAATATTGGATACTGGGCGCAAAACACCTAGTTAAGGCGTCTACGAGCACATGTGTCACTTGCGTGAAAAATGCTGCTGTAATAAAACCACAACTAATGGGTCAGCTTCCATCAGCAAGAGCAACGCCATGTCGTCCCTTCAAACGCAGTGGAGTGGACTACGCAGGTCC
This sequence comes from Limenitis camilla, assembly GCA_905147385.1. Taxonomy (NCBI): domain Eukaryota; kingdom Metazoa; phylum Arthropoda; class Insecta; order Lepidoptera; family Nymphalidae; genus Limenitis; species Limenitis camilla. The sequence goes on from LR990254.1 coordinate 1,182,687, forward strand.
TATTCTGATATATTCAAATAATGATTTAAAATTGCGAATTTTAAGGTGTAAATAATACTAAGGCTTAAAGAAATTTCTTTATAAATAATTTTGAAGATTATTAGTTTATAGTTAACTTAAAACCTTTAAAAAAAAAGTTCTAATGATTATACCTGATAAAGAAATAAAATTAAAAAAATTAATTAAAATTAAAAAATTATTTTTAATGTAAATTTTAAATCATTTTAATTTTAGAGAAAAAATTAAAGGGAAGAATAAATAATTCGAATATAAACAAATAATAAAATTAAATAAAATAGCTTTTTGTGCAGCAATTTGTCATAAAAATTCAAATAAAACTTGCAAGCACGAGGTTTATTAAACTAAATCTTTCATTAAATACATTATTATAACTTAATTGTGTGATGGTTATATGGCAGTATGTCCTTGTTGTGTTCCAGCTGCAACTGCAGCAGCAGTTACTTATGGTGTTTTAACAATGTTCGGGATAACATTTGATAAAAAATGGATTATTTACTCAGCACCTGTGATATCTTTCTCTGTCTTTGCAGGGTATAGTATTTACAAGGTTAGCAAAAATGACGATAGTGAGAAAAGTTCCAAACTGTGATTTGATTGTCACTAAAACATAAAGACACTCACGTGGATCATTGTTTGGTGACGTTTTGCAAAAATCTACTCTATAAGAATTTCTACCTCAGAATGAGGTTATGCAAGAGGTCTATTGTGTATAGTATATATAAATTAGAATTTAAAAGAGACTAGGAAGTCCGCGCGCAAAAAGTCTCAGAAGCTGCAAAAATGATGTTTAGAGTGTCAAAATAGTGGTTTAAATCCGTAAGAAAATGTTATAAAAGACCCAAAAACCTTATGGATTTTGTTAAATAAATAGTATTTGCTAGGTACAGGACAAATTATATATCCGAAAATTAGTGCTGGGGCCTTCGGCTTTAGGCTCATTTTCAGCAAAACAACTTTTGGCGGATAGACTACATAAGTTAACATAAAAATTGCAGTGCTTTACTCAAGCAGAAAGATTTAAGATATTTTTTCTGTGTTGAGATTTAGGAATTTTCATTGATTCCCTGTATTTGGTAACAGTACGCCTAGAGATTTTGATGCCTAGTGCCGTACATATCTTTGCATCTGACACTGCTGCTCTTTGGTCTTCAGAGTCAATTAGTGCTTTAATTTTGTGTTTGATCACTTTATTTGAGTAAACATTCTCTGAAATAGCAGATTGTATAGCGGGAGTCAGAAAATATTTTATACTGAACGTTCCAAATTCCGTGCGTATAGTTTTATTCGATATTCTGCTGATAGTAGACTCGTGACACTCTAAACGTTCAGCCAAGCTCTTAAGTGTCATAGGCTTTATATATACTGGACCTTCAAGAAAGAACGCGTATTGCTCTTCTAATATAGCATTTGTCACTTTAATTAATGCTTTATTACAATTTGATACTGCGAGTAGTATAGCATTTGCGCGTTGTATATTGTTCTTACAATATTCTTTTTCTGTTTCGGAGAGGTCTTGTTGTTTTATAATATTTATATATTCTCTATTTATTTCTATAGATGGAAGAGATTTGTCATTTAACACCGCAGAAAAGCTATTGGATATTTCATCGCGTATCACAATGACGTCTGGAATAAGAGTTTGCACCTTGTTGCTAGAAAAATTGCTTCCTGGTTTTGGGTTAAGTTTGTTGATAAGTTTTATCTTATTTAATATATCGCCTTCACTTGTGCCAATTATAGTTTTCAGCTTTTTCAATTCAGATTTCGCTATTAAATCTAGATTTTCTAGGATTTTTATCATGATATCATCTAATATCCCATTTTCTGCGCACTGTATTATGAGACATTCTTTTAGATTTCTTGCATACACTCCTGTTGGCTCAAGAGTTTGTAATTTTGGCAAGATTGCTTTAATATCCTCGATGCTTTTTCCAATCTCTAACGCGATATTTTCTATAGATTCTGTGATGTAACCATTCTCATCAACATATTTTGTAACAGCATGCCCAAGCACTGCGTTTTCATTTTGCCCTTGGAAAAGCAGATTTATTTGTCCTTGTAGATGTTGTTGTAATGTAACTTCTTCTGTTTGGCTGAGAATTAACTTTTCTTGACTGTTTAACTTTTCTTCAGGACCTTCGTTTATTTCATTATTTGTGTTTTCCAAATCTATAAACGGATTTAACTCTGCCTCTTGCACGAGATAATCAGATAATTCATGGGAATGCATCTGTAATATTTCAAGCGATATACGCATCTCTTTTGTAATTTGCAGAGAATGCGTTTGCACATTAGTAATTTTCTGACTTACTGCATTTCTTGCCAACATAAAAATCTTACAAATGGATTGTTTAGTAGTTCGCGGCCGCAAAGATGAAGTGATAGCTAAAGTAGTATAAAATAGGTGTAATAAATTTTTATTTTATTTCAGGCAAGAGACTGATTTAAAATTTATCAAAAATATAAAGACCCGCATGCCAGTTTTATACTGCTTTAACTGTAGCACTGCCTTAAGTAAGTGTACACGCGCATGAATTTGAATGACATGATTCTTTTAGAGTACCAGTTTAATTTATAAGTCAAATATTATATATTTGCGAAGAGATTAACCAAGTAATACTTTAAAAATCAGGCCAAAAAGATCAGCGCATGTGACTTATGAAGGCAGTGCCATATACCAAATCTAACAAATAATAGAGCACTTTAGCTTCGTCTTTCTTAAAAATTTAAGTGCGCTCTTTGCCGGCAGTGCCTAGTACAGCTAACTCAAATCTCATCTTCAAAGTCTTATCTTAAATTTTTTAATAAAATACGCGGCGATTACATGCTGTGATTTGGTATGATACTTCAATAAATTTATTTGATGTTATCACATGGAATACAACTTTAAAAGGAGTTACAAGCGATAAACCCGAATTATGGATTAGCGATATGGTATATATTATTAATAGCTGGTTTTTTAGCCTTTAGTTGATAAGCAATTAAAGTAGCAATTATATGAATAAAAGCATTAACTTTTCTAGCTGCAGTTTGTTTTTTAGATAGTCAAAAACAGTTTCTACGATAGAGCGCTTTCTTAGGAATATTTTTTCTTCTAGAGATAAGAGACAGTTTTTCATCCCTTTTTTTAATCCAGTGACTAATTTGAGTCCTCGCTTATATAAAGCTAAAAATAACGATTTGGAGATATAACCTTTATCACCAAACAAGAGTCCTTTGATATCATTACTCATTGTCATAACTTGCGATCTGTCATCCTTGTTACCTTTGCTCATTGATACTTTTACTAATCCTCCTTTTTCATTAATAATAATATGCAGCTTAAAACCAAAAAACCATCCCTTCGTAGTCTTTCCTAATGCTGCTATCCCTTTGAATACTTTGTTTCTGGAGATTCTTTTATTAGACCTCTTGCATAACCTGTTCCAAACTGTGATTTGAAGGAATAGTTCATGAGTTTATTAACATTGGCAAAGATCTAGCCGAAGCCATATCTAATCAACATTTAGTACCTATACCTTCTATATTGTCTTCCTTTCCTAATTCTATGTTATTTTTACCAACAGATAATCTTGAGATTGAATTACTTATAAATGGTCTTAGAAACGCATGTGCTACGGGTTTTGATGATATTTCAACAACATTTATTAAAAGGTATAAGGATTTATTAATACCTTTTATTACCCATATCTGTAATCTAGCGATTTCTTCTGGTGAATTCCCCTAAGTTTATAAAAAATCCCAGGTTGCACCAATTTTCAAGAGTGGTGACAGAAGCTGTGTCAACAACTATAGGCCTATTTCTTTACTTCCTATATTCTCAAAAATATTAGAACGAATTATGAATAAAAGATTGGTAAAATTACTCGAAAATAATAATCTCATATCCGAATGTCAATTTGGCTTTCGGTCAGGCAAATCAACTTCGGATGCAGTACATCATCTCACCGAATATATTGTACAAAATTTGGACAGCAAAAAAAAGGAATTAGTAATATTTTTAGATTTAGCTAAGGCGTTTGACACAGTTTCGGTCAACATTCTTGTTGATAAACTGGAAAAGTTGGGAATAAGAGGTGTTCCACTTCAATTATTCACGGACTATTTAAGCAATCGGGAACAATATGTTAAAACTGATGAATATTTGTGCAAATCCATGACAGTTTCACATGGTGTTCCTCAGGGGAGTATTTTAGGTCCAACCCTATTTTTATGCTATATTAATGACTTATTTAACCTCCAACTGAGTAATGGTAAAATAATATCCTTTGCCGACGGCACTGCGTTCTTATTTAGTGGCAATTCTTGGAAGGAGGTCTTTTGTAAAGCTCAAGAAGGCTTTGACGCTGTTGTAAAATGGCTAGATCTTAACTATTTAACTTTAAATGTATCCAAAATAAAATATCTAACTTTCTATTTAACACAAGTGAACTTACAAGTAGTTTCTTCATTTAAGTTAATAAAACATTCTTTTTCCTCGCTTAAGGACCACAATAATTGCTCATGTACTGAATTACAACGTATAAGTGAAATCAAATATCTAGGAATACTTATTGACGATCAATTAAATTTTAAACCTCATATTAAACTGCTTTCTAATAGAATCCGTAAGTTAATGTACATGTTTAAAAATCTAAGACATATTGGTAATGACGAGGTGATAAAGACAGTATACTATGCTATGTGTCAATCACTCTTAACGTACTGTAACACATCTTGGGGTGGTGCACCTAAGAGTACACTATTAAAACTAGAAAGAGCTCAGAGAGCATTACTAAAAGTTTCTTATTCCCTACCATTTTCCTTTCCTACCACAGAATTATATAGTATGGCTAAAGTACTTACAGTTCGACAATTATTTGTGCTCAGTACTGTACTCAAAAAACATTCATTACTTACATACACTCCTAAAAAATTTAATAGCAAACGAAGAAAGGAATTAGTTTGCACTACAAAAGTTATTAATACTAAATTTCCAAAAAGATTTTTCTGTTTTTTAGGAGATTTTATTTATAATATTATTAACAAGGACCTAGAGATTTACCCCCTTTCTAAATCTATCTGTAAAAAACGGGTAACCAATTGGCTTTCTAACCTCGATTATAAGCAAACTGAAGAATTAATTCTGCCTGTGGAATAGCTACATATGTGTATATACATAATATTAATATTTACATGATAATACATGAAACGCAATCACAAGTTTACTAATATATCATACATACTATACATACACACATATATATTTATACAACACACACACACACACACACACACACACACACACACCCTGCGATACAAAGTTGCATATGATTATAATATTTTATTTTGTTATATTTTTGTTTTTCTCAGATGGTAATGTCAATTGTTTTTTTTGTTGTCTTGCTTAAGTTAGTCTTAAGTCTTGCTTAATTGTTTTCTTTTTTAATTTACCTTCGAGTGTTTTAATTGTCCCACTAGTTTAGGGGTGAGGGCCTGGTTGGCTGTCATACAGGTAGCCCTAGTACAGCATCCAGTCTCTCACAAACATTATTTTCATACTTTCGTACCACTCGATAAAATTGTTCATCTAGTATAAGTTAATTATGTTTGTGAAAGAAGAAAATAAAGATTTGGTTGGTTGGTTGGTTGGTTGAGTGAATAACGTCAGTAGCTGTAATTAAAATAAGAATTTGATTATTTATAGGTAAAACAATTCGATTATCAACATCTAATAAACGAAAATTAGCTAAATTGTCGGTTGATTGAATTATATATGAATCAAATTCAACATTATTAAAATCAGAGTATTCGTAGCTTCAATATCATTGATGTCCAATGGATTTTAAGGTGATTAGGGGATTACTAAGTTCATCTAATAAATATAAAAGTCGTAAAGAGGGTAAAGCAATAAAAATAAGAGTAATTGCTGGTAAAATAGTTCAAATTAATTCAATTAATTGTTCTTCTAACAAAAATCGATTAATATATTTATTAAAAAATAAATTAATTATTAAATATGAAATTAAAATTGTAATTATAATTAAAATAATTAAAGTATGATCGTGAAAAAAAATAATTTGTTCTATTAATGGAGAAGCTCTATTTTGATATTTAAGATTAGATCATGTTGCCATATTCTAAAAAAAGGATAATCCTTTATCAATGGGGTTCAAATCCATTACATATAGTCTGCCATATTAGAAGTTACTTAAAATAGGTAATTCATTATAAGAATGTTCAGCTGGGGGTAAATTTTGATATCACTTAATAGACGAAGATATATTTGAGGAAAAAAGGATTAAGCGTTGATTAATTATAGATTCTCATACAATAAGTACTATTATAATTATAGAAAAAAGAGAAATATAGGAACCGAAAGAAGAAATAATATTTCATGAAATAAAACTATCAGGATAGTCTGAATAACGTCGAGGTATTCCAGCTAAACCTAAAACATGTTGAGGGAAAAAAGTTAAATTAACTCCAATAAATATAGAAATAAATTGAATTTTTAGTAAGTAAGGATTTATAAATAATCCTGTAAATAAGCCAAATCTTGTCACAATTCTAGTACATGTCGATTGTGTAAACGCAACCATCACTCTTTATTACATCCAAGGGGTACAGGTATTTCTGAAACCAACACTGAAAAACCTAAAAATAATAAAACAAGTTTAATATCGAGGGAGGATGTGAATGTCAGTCATACAGTGAGATCAGAATCCAACGATTATAAGGGCGAAAATTCAACACATTTAGCAGCATTCTTTTCGACAGGACGAGTTTATAATCAGGTGTTGCTAGCTACAGCATTAGTCAAGGCCGCGTCGAAAACAGGAGAACATTTTATTATTTTATTATTATATTGTTAGGTGCCGAAGTTTATGACAAGATAATTCAGGAAGGTATCGAAAAGGGTCCTCTAGGTTCACCTGTAGTTCAGTGTACATCATTTGGATGGATTGTCTCAGGTGAGGTAAAAACATCACCAAGAGTGGAAACTAGGAATAAACTAAAAACTTTTCACTGTCGTGCAGACGACAATGACTTATTAAAACAATGTTGAGAACGCTCATAAGTCTACGCTTCATGGTGGAAATCAATTGATGTTGACTTATTTACAATCTAAATATTGGATACTGGGCGCAAAACACCTAGTTAAGGCGTCTACGAGCACATGTGTCACTTGCGTGAAAAATGCTGCTGTAATAAAACCACAACTAATGGGTCAGCTTCCATCAGCAAGAGCAACGCCATGTCGTCCTTTCAAACGCAGTGGAGTGGACTACGCAGGTCCTATTCTGATAAAAACTACATTCGTAAACTCCTGTTGGCTCAAGAGTTTGTAATTTTGGCGAGATTGCTTCAATATCCTCGATGCTTTTTCCAATCTCTAACGCGATATTTTCTATAGATTCTGTGATATAACCATTCTCATCAACATATTTTGTAACAGCATGCCCAAGCACTGCGTTTTCATTTTGCCCTTGGAAAAGCAGATTTATTTGTCCTTGTAGATGTTGTTTTAATGTAACTTCTTCTGTTTGGCTGAGAATTAACTTTTCTTGACTATTTAACTTTTCTTCAGGACCTTCGTTTATTTCATTATTTGTGTTTTCCAAATCTATAAACGGATTTAACTCTGCCTCTTGCACGAGATAATCAGATAATTCATAGGAATGCATCTGTAATATTTCAACGATATATAAATTTGAGATAAATAATGCTTTTTCAGTCAATTAAAAAAAATAAGTTTTATTATGTCTAAATAAGAAATACACTTTAAATAAAACAATTTAAGAATTACATACTTTAAAAGAACAAATCCAAACTATAAATAAATTAATTACTTACAAATCGCACCAACAAACAATCCAACAGAGCTTCTGCACACGACCGAGTCGAAAAGAATAGTGGTGTCTGTGTGGCGGTCGCTCGCTTTTTATACTACTCAGTACCATTCATTGTCGGTCGGTTTCTATAGATCTAACACGGCCTCTCCTGACTACGCGTCGTCCTCGACCGCGTCCCGTATGTCCGGCAGCGCGTTGAGCGTTGAGGCTTCTGTACTCGCGTCCGAGTGATGTGGTCCAGCTACCACAGCAGTAGCCGGAGAACGCTCAACACCTTCTCCCGTGGTAGTCGTGTCATCATGGTTCTCGTCATCTATAAATTAAACAAGTACATTTATTTTCCGTAGGTATATGAAGATGTCTAAATCTCACATTCATCACGCTTACAAGGCCCTCTTTCAGTATAGATCATACAGATGAAAATAATCATGGAAATTCAAAAGCGTGCTTTTAAAAATCCATGAATCCTTATCTACATACGTCAATCTTACGTCACCTCATGCTTCCACACGATATGTAGGGCATGCGTCGCGCAGACCGCCGCCGCTAGGATCGTACCGCAGTCCGTCCTCTACATACCCAGCCCTCGTTTGAAGGCGTTAACCTTGACAGAGGTGCCTGCAGTACACCCCAGGAACAGACGTTCACACATGCTTGGTAGCGCAAACGTACCGCGGTGCGATGCATGGGGAGCGTCCCGCAGGCACGTCCCCAATAGCTACATGGCATGCGGGCATCGCGCAGACTGGGGTAGTAGTAGTACGGTGACGTCTCCACACAAGTACTCACGCTCGAAGAATGCAGCGCAAGTCTCTGGACACCACTCTCCACGCCAGGGCACCATGTGTTGCGCCGCTCAGCAGTCGCAGCTCATATCGTCCACCGGGTAGCGCACAAATAACCCTATAAGGGCCCCGCATACCTGGATCGAGTTTACCTGTCGACTGAGAATTTTTAATTACGAACACAAGGTCATTAAAATCTTACATGATCTGAGTTCAAACCGGTGTGAGCCAGGTTGGTTTCTATCTTTAATAAAAAAAAATGTTTTAGTACGAAAGGATCAAATATTTTTAATAATTAAAATTTAATGAATGTTAATAATTAATAATTACTATTTTGACAGATAAATGTGATGATTTTAGAAGACATAAATATATAATTATATTATATAAATAGTATATGATAATACAAGATTTATATAATATTTTTATTGGGGTTTTAATTTTATTAATTGGGGTATTAATTGGTGTTGCTTTTTTAACATTATTAGAACGTAAAGTTTTAGGGTATATTCAAATTCGTAAAGGTCCAAATAAAATAGGAATAATAGGAATTTTACAACCATTTTGTGATGCTATTAAATTGTTTTCTAAGGAACAAGTTTATTTAAATTATTCAAATTATTATTCTTTTTATTTTTCTCCTGTTGTAAGATTTATATTATCTTTAATAATTTGAATATTAATTCCTTATATTTTTAATATGGTTATTTTTAATTTAGGTTTATTATTTTTTTTATGTTGTACAAGAATTGGAGTTTATACTTTATTGGTTGCTGGATGATCTTCCAATAGAAATTATTCTTTATTCAAGTATTATTTTAATTATGGATTTTAATATAATTAAATTTAGAGAGTATCAATATTTAATTTGATTAATAATAATACCATTGAGAATGTGTTTTTTATCTTCATTAATAGCTGAAACTAATCGTACACCTTTTGATTTTGCTGAAGGTGAAAGAGAATTAGTTTCTGGGTTTAATATTGAATATAGAAGAGGAGGATTTGCATTAATTTTTAGAATTTTCTCTAGAATTTTATTTATAAGATTATTATTTGTTATTATTTATATAGGGGGATATGAGTTAAATTTAATATTTTATTTAAAATTAGTATTTTTATCTTTTTTTTTTATTTGAGTTCGTGGTACTTTACCTCGATATCGTTATGATAAATTAATGTATTTATGTTGAAAAAGATATTTGCCATTATCTTTAAATTATTTATTATTTTTTATAGGGTTAAAAATGATTTTAATATATAAAATAAATTTAGTATAAATTAATAGAATAATTATTCTTTCTTAAGTTTTCAAAACAAATGCTTATACAAGCTCATTAATTAAGAATAAAAAATTAATTTATCTCAGAAATTAAAATAGATATTACTAAAGCAATTACTCCTCCTAACTTATTTTGGATTGATCGAAGAATTGCGTAAGCAAATAAAAAATATCATTCTGGTTGAATATGAATTGGGGTAACTAAAGGATTAGCAGGAATAAAATTATCAGGATCTCCTAATAAATAAGGATTAACAAGAGAGAGGAAAGTTAAAATTGAAATTATAATAATAAATCCAATTAAATCTTTAAAAGTAAAAAATGGGTGGAAAGGAATTTTATCTAAATTTCTATTAATTCCTAATGGGTTATTAGATCCTGTTTGATGGAGAAATAATTAGCGAATTATGGTTAATATGAGAATAATAAAAGGAAATAAAAAGTGGAAAGTATCAATTAACTAATATAGTTCCTAAATAAGGAATTGCTGATAAAAGGTTAGTAATTACTGTAGCTCCTCAAAAAGATATTTGTCCTCAAGGTAATACATAACCTATAAAAGCTGTAGCTATTAATAAAAATAGAATAATAACACCAATTATTCAAGTAAATTTTAAATTAAAAGATTCATAATAAATTCCTCGACCAATATGAAAATAAACACAAATAAAAAAGAATGATGCTCCATTAGCATGTAAGGTTCGGATTAATCATCCATAGTTAACATTTCGGCAAATATAATTAACTCTAAAAAATGCTAAATCAATATTAGCTGTATAATATATAGTTAAAAATAATCCTGTTAAAATTTGAATTATTAAACATAAAGCTAATAAAGAACCAAAATTTCATCATGAAGAAATATTAGATGGGGTAGGGAGATCAACTAATGATTTGGCTGAACGTTTAGAGTGTCACGAGTCTACTATCAGCAGAATATCGAATAAAACTATACGCACGGAATTTGGAACGTTCAGTATAAAATATTTTCTGACTCCCGCTATACAATCTGCTATTTCAGAGAATGTTTACTCAAATAAAGTGATCAAACACAAAATTAAAGCACTAATTGACTCTGAAGACCAAAGAGCAGCAGTGTCAGATGCAAAGATATGTACGGCACTACAATCACAAGGCATCAAAATCTCTAGGCGTACTGTTACCAAATACAGGGAATCAATGAAAATTCCTAAATCTCAACACAGAAAAAATATCTTAAATCTTTCTGCTTGAGTAAAGCACTGCAATTTTTATGTTAAGTCTATCCGCCAAAAGTTGTTTTGCTGAAAATTAAATGTACAAAAATGAGCCTAAAGCCGAAGGCCCCAGCACTAATTTTCGAATATATAATTTGTCCTGTACCTAGCAAATACTATTTATTTAACAAAATCCATAAGGTTTTTGGGTCTTTTATAACATTTTCTTACGGATTTAAACCACTATTTTGACACTCTAAACATCATTTTTGCAGCTTCTGAGACTTTTTGCGCGCGGACTTCCTAGTCTCTTTTAAATTCTAATTTATATATACTATACACAATAGACCTCTTGCATAACCTCATTCTGAGGTAGAAATTCTTATAGAGTAGATTTTTGCAAAACGTCACCAAACAATGATCCACGTGAGTGTCTTTATGTTTTAGTGACAATCAAATCACAGTTTGGAACAGGTTATGCAAGAGGTCTAATGAAAGACCAACTCTATTTTTATTATCTGCGGCGTATAAGATTTATAATTCTCAAGGAATTTCAACAGCAATGATAAATTGTTCTAGATAAGCTAAATGTCAGAAGATGGTTTTATAGTTGAGAGAGAATTATCTACAATATGACTTTCTTCATCTACAGGATAATGATCTGTGGTATAGCAAACATCTGTATTATTGTTAATTAAATTTGTACTATACAACAAGTTTTCTTCTACATTCTTTTGCATTGTACAGCAACTTTTCTCACTATCGTCATTTTTGCTAACCTTGTAAATACTATACCCTGCAAAGACAGAGAAAGATATCACAGGTGCTGAGTAAATAATCCATTTTTTATCAAATGTTATCCCGAACATTGTTAAAACACCATAAGTAACTGCTGCTGCAGTTGCAGCTGGAACACAACAAGGACATACTGCCATATAACCATCACACAATTAAGTTATAATAATGTATTTAATGAAAGATTTAGTTTAATAAACCTCGTGCTTGCAAGTTTTATTTGAATTTTTATGACAAATTGCTGCACAAAAAGCTATTTTGTTATTTCTATAAAATGATTCTTAGTTAAAAATAAGTTATTTTATTCAACCAGCATTATATATAACTATTATTAAAGATACAATATTGCATTGTAAATACAATATCTAATGCAAGTTATAATTATAAAATGATGAACAATTTGTGTTAGTTTGCATCCAGATTTTAATACTATAAAATATTCTTCTGTTTTTGATCTCAGTTTATATCAATTATAGTATTTTCCTAATCGATCGATTAATAAATAATTATATAAGGAGAGTTTTCACATAAAGATAGATAAGAGCTGTTCTTGATATTGTTTGAATATTTGTGTCATAGTAAGTGCGCACCAAAGCTTGATGGATCCGTATACCATTGACTCTTTTTTAGAAACGATTTTAGTGCTCCGTGTCATTCGGCCTAAATGATGTCGCGTGTTGCTATTATCTCTCTCGATACATACTGTGCCAGACTTTCCAATTGTATGACGCTCTTTGGGTAAAATTTTAGAAAAAGCATCCCAATCATCCGTATAAAAATGACATTCTTTCAGATGACTCACTTTGTTGTAGAGCTTTTGGAATGTTGCAGTATCACGATTGCCTGTAACCCAGGCAACGGTTCTCCTTGTACTACGATCAACTGCCTTAATGATCCAAAGCTTGTTTTTTTTGAACCAATAAAATGCCACATCTCGTCGAATTCCATCTCCATAATATCCGAAGAGACAACTGGCTCCTGAGTCTTGCCCATCGCCTCTTCTACCCAGCGATAAATTATGGACGGCGAATGCCCTAATATCTTGCCTAACATAGAAAAAGAGCCCTTACCAAGACTATATAGCATAACGCATAATGCTTTCTTAACAGCTGTTTGAGGCTTCTTGCGCAGATCGCCCTTAGAAAGCATGATCTGCACTTATAACGCTGTACACCCCTCACAATGCCATTTTTTACCAAGCTATCAGAGCCACATCCCTTACAACAAACCATAAAACCACTCTTTAGTTTTTAAAAAAGTGATCATATCATACTTCTATCTAATTGTGAAAACTCTCCGATTGTTTATGCAGCATAGCATCGCGTACTATTCCAGCATTATTAATTAGTATCTCAAAATTCCCACCTAAAATTTTTTCTATCTCTAGTATTCCACGCTCACATTCTTTAAAATTCGAAACATCCCATCTCACTGCCTTAATATCAGTTTCTTTCTCAAATTGTATACCAACGCTTTCTTCGTCAAAATAATTGACAGCTACTTTATAACCAGCTGCTTTAAAGGAAAGAGCTATATTTTTCCCAATTCCTCTGGTTCCACCAGTAACCAACACTCTTCTTTCCATAAATATACTCCTGGACTAAAATTAATGTTCTGATCAGTAAGTGCTAATAAAATAAAATACATGGCAATTTGGACTCCAAGAATTCCTTTAACTTATTTTAAATTAATTAAATTATTTTTTTTTATATAATATACTAATTTTATCATTATTACTAATTTTTTTTATTTTCATTATTATTTTATATAAAATTAAATTTTTATAATAAATTAAAATTTTTAAACAATATAAATTTTAAAATTTTTATTTTAAATTTAAATTTATTATTAATTTTAATAATAAAGCTTATCCCTTAATATATTTAATTTTAAAATTTTATTTTTAATTATAATTAAAAATAATTTTTTTTTTTAATTTAAAATTAAATTTTTTTCTAAAATAACTAGATATATTTAAAAACGATTAACATTTCATTTCAAATTAATTATTAAAAATAATTTTTCTACATTAATTTTTTTAATTAATTAACTTTTAAATTCGAGTTTTTTTGTAAAAAAAAATATTTTTTTATTAAACTCTGATACACAAGATACATTAAACAAAAACTACTTTATTAATAATTTATTTTCAACTATTTCAAATTTCTTTTTCAATAATAATTTACTATAAATTAAATTATTTAAAAAAAAAAAAAATACTCCAATATCCCCCAATATTAAATTTTTTTTTATTATTTATATTTAATTAATTTTCTCCCTCAAATTAATTAATTATTTTAATTTCTTTTCAATGTAAATGAAATACTTAACAAGCTCTAATTTGTTCATTCTAGAAACACTTTCCAGTACCTCTACTTTGTTACGACTTATTTCAATTTTTAAATGAAAGTGACGGGCAATATGTACATATTTCAATTTTTAATCATTTTAATAAACTAATTAAAATTACATTTGAAATCCATTTTTGATCAAATTTTACAAAATTCTTTCCATTTAAATAAATTTATTGTAACCCATCTTAAACTTAATTATAATCTGCATCTTGATCTCAATTAAATTTTATTTTAAATTTTAAAATATTATTTTTATTAAAAAATATTTTTTTAACAATGATATACAAAATTATAAATTAAGTAAATTTATTCGTGGATTATCAATTACTAGACAGATTCCTCTAAATGAACTAAAATACCGCCATATTATTTAAGTTTCAATAATATTTTATTTACTATTTTAGTATTTTTAATTAAATTATTAATAATAGGGTATCTAATCCTAGTTTAAAATAAAATTTATTAAATTATAAATTTTAATATAATTTTTAATTAAATTAAAATTTCACTTAATAATTTAATATTTAATTTAATCAATTATTATTTATTATATACTGAAATAATTTAATTTAACTTTTGTTTAACCGCAACTGCTGGCACAAAATTAGTTATTAATTTAAATATTACTAAATCTTAATTTCTTAAATTTTTAATTTTAATTACTGTATATTAAAATTAATTATTATTAAAATAATTAAAATTTTATACTAAAATTTACATGTAAAATAAATTTACAATAAATTTTAAAAAACATAAAAAAATTATTTATTCACTTCATTTTATTTTATAGTAGCTGAAGTAAAATAAGCTCGTGTATCGATATCTATACCTACTGTAAATATATGGTGGGCTCAAACAATAAATCCAAGAAGACCAATTGCTATTATAGCACAAATTATGCCTAAATATCCAAAAGTTTCTTTTTTACCTCTTTCTTGGGAAACTATATGAGAAATTATACCGAAACCTGGTAAAATTAAAATATAAACTTCTGGATGACCAAAAAATCAGAATAAATGTTGATAGAGAATTGGGTCACCACCCCCAGCAGGGTCAAAAAATGAAGTGTTTAAATTACGATCTGTAAGAAGTATGGTAATAGCTCCAGCTAGTGCAGGTAAAGATAATAATAAAAGAAGAGCTGTAATACCAACAGATCAAACAAATAATGGTATTTGATCAAAAGATATAGTTAGGAGACTACCCTACGACAACGTCAATATGAGCATTACTGAATTGATAGCATCGATTATTGGTCAGGACAGAATCGATTATAAGTCAGAATTAGTGATTGACGGTTTCGATCCCCACCACTGCCTATAATAAACAGGCACTCAGTCGCATACAGGCTCATTTGCTTCTCAGTCGTCGACCGGAGCGGTGGTTGGTTTCGATACTGTGAGTCCGTTCCATGTAGTTATTTTACCTTATAATTGTTTTGTTATTTGTAAAATTGAAGGTTGTTTGCAATTCTTTTTGTTGTTGAATTTTTGTCGATTTATTATTTAAAATAAAATTGGTTTATAATTAAAATCAGTTTTAAGGTCTTGAAAGATTGTTTTTATATTTGATTAGCACTTCTGGTACCTAAATTCAGAAGTGGGATAGGATTTCGCCCACAATTAGCCTTTAAAACGTAAACAACCGTTAATTTTCGCCAAGATGCAACGTGTTTCGAGAGAGAGGGTAGCCGTCGTGGTGAATCTTTGCGATATAATACCTTTCGCGGCCGCCTGATAATAGATCACGAACGTAAAAAAAAAAGTAGAACGCGTGATCATAGCCATTCCGGAAGGAGAGATCCTACTCCTTTATCACGTAGACACAGTGAAAGTTCTTATCGCCGCGAGCATACCTCTTTGGAATATCGTAATGTGTCCATGTAGTGTAGTTTGGTTACAATTTTATTTGCGGTTATGTGTAACAACTTCAATAAATTCCCCGTTTGTACCGAATATACCCGCAGGTTTCTTTTGCTTCTAAAATTGTAAAGGACTTGTCTGACGAGCTGAAAGTTGCAATACTTTCGGGAGGTATTACAGATTTACAAATAAAGAAGGTGGTAACCAATACGAAACATCAAATAAAAGATTTAGTTTATTTTTATTGTTTTGGTCTGATAATTCGTAAGTACCCACTTTTTATCTAAGTATGACAGATTAATAAAATGTATGATCGCGAAAGCGTTCGGAGTCGCAGTAATCGTGATAGCGATACGTATCGTAATAGTCGTAATGACCAGGCTTTAGATCTACTACGTAAAGTGCTTGATGCGTTGATGGCGGCTGGTTTCTCCAGCAACTTTATAATAAAGTACCCTCAAGTGTAAAATCAACTCGACTGTGTGTAACTCATTGCATACTTTTAAAGATCAATTAAAAAAAATCATATTAGAACGTAGAACAATGGACATTACTTTTAAATTTATAAACTAAGCTGTGTTATTCTCATGTAAGTGACCTATGTTTTGTTTTAAATGAGAATAAATGATCTTTAAATTTAATTTGAAGAAGCGTTCGTTTCTGGCCACCAGAATAGAATACTTGGGTCGTACAATTAGTGAAGGTCAGGTTAGGCCGAACCATGAGAAAGTTCAGGCCCTTATAGACTCAGCCGAATCCAAAAAAGTTAAGCAAGTTTTGCAGGTATTGTGTAAACAGTGTTATGAAGGTTGGTCTATGGCATATTTATGTGTGAACCGGTTCGCACACGCAATGCCATACCTCATGTAAGTTCTCGTAGGTCTCTGAAGAGTCCCGCCCCAGGTTATACGTAGGATTCTTCGTTTACAGTGGCTGTTTCCGACAGCTATGATTACTAAACGAGTTTTCAAAGTAGATTCTTTCGTGTTTTTTTTTCTGTTGATACAGATGCATATGACAAAAGGGATAAGTCAGCTGAGGACGTACCAGGCGCGCGCACCGCGCAGCATGTGCTGCGCCACCCATCCTGCTGGCCGCGGACCCGGTGCTCGGCGAGCGCGGTGAAACGGCATTGGAGGGTGAACCGATCTCCTGCTTCAGCGTGAGCGGTGAGCGGCGCCTGTGCCTGCCACAGATCCTGACGTCGGTATTGACGAACTTCAGCTTGGAACAAATCAATCGTGTGTGCGACGAACAACAAATCTACAGCTTGCGTTGCACGCCGGAGCAGCTGCACGAGTTGAAGTCGACGGGAGTGCTGTCGCGGTCGTGGAGAGGCTGTGCTCGGCGCTGCTGCACGCCCCGGGCGCTGCCACCCGCAGGTTGGCAGGGTTCCACGTGTACCATGAGTGCTTTGGAGGCGTGTGCGCACCGAAGCTGGCGCTAGTGCCGTTCGTGGAGTGTCGAGGGGCGTTCAGTGCTCGACAGTTCGTGAGCCACTCGCATGGCACGGAGAAGTTCGATTCTGGCATGCGGGGGACCCCTTATAAGGTCCTACGTGTACTGTCCTTCGGGCAGCTGCAGAGCACATGGCGCTCTGGCGTGGTGAGTGGACGCCCGACACGGAGCGTTGGAACGGACTACTATTTCTCTGTCCGTCGGTTTGGTAACATGACTATTGCGTTTTAGGTCGCCACTTTGCCCAATAGTTCCTTCTTTTTATTTGTAGTTCGGTTTAGATTTCTTTAATTGTCTAATGTTGGAAGTGAAAGTTAGCCTTACGTTGGGTTAGCCTTGAGGTAGGTTAGGTTTACGTTGGCCTAACCTTAAGTCAATTTTGATCAAGTTTGTAAGAGTGGTAAGCGGGTGGTAGCTTACTTTAGTAAGGTCACGTCAGTTAGAAACGTTGCCGGTCTTCCAGGCAATGTAATATTTTCGTCATTATTTGATTGGTGTAACTTTTAATATAACATTATTGCAATGCCTTGATAGATACTGTACGTAAAAAGAACCTTCTACTAAGAGTTGTACGTTGGTGGATTTATCTGCAGGATTTCAATTTTGAAATTCAATATCGTAAGGGCGCGATGATTGAAACAACATTGAGCGACCTCTGAGCTAGGCCGTTTAAAAGTAAGTTTTAACTGAACCTTTTAATGTGTGTTTGTGTTATAGTAGCTCAATCGACAAGTGTGTCAGTGTAAGGCAAGTGTTTGCCTGGTTGCTTGGGACGTGTTGCCGATGTGACCCGGCGCGGGTGTGCCTCTTCAAAGCTGGTACCCTGGTGTAGCTGATTTCGGCAAACGTGTACCCTCAACGCGTGGTGGCGCAGTGCTCCGAACAGGCACAGGGCGTCATGCAGTGGTTCGGGAAGGCGTGTAAAGTCGCGCGGTGGTCCGAGCAGCTGCAGGGCGGTGGTCCGGCCGAGCGTATGAAGTCACGTGGTGTTCCGGGTAGCCGGAAGGCGTGATGCAGTGATCCATCCGGGCAAGCGCGTGGAATCCCTCGGTGGATCGGGCAGCAGCAGGGAGTTGCTGTGGTCCTAACGGGCTCTGTCCCGGCAGACGTGTTGTGTGAACGCGTAACAGGCGCTGTCCCGGCAGACGTGTTGTGTGAACGCGTAACGGGCTCTGTCCCGGCAGACGTATTCCTTGAATACGTATCAGGCGGTGTAAAAGCGGGCCCTGTCCCAATTCTCGTTTCCAACGTGTGAAGTTCAAGTTTAAGTATGAGTTTGAGAGAGACTTTTGTAAGATGTGTGCATATCTATGTAAGAGGATGTATGCATATCTATGTAAGAGGATGAGTGCATATCTATGTAAGAGGATGTGTACATATCTATGTAAGAGGATCCGTGCATATCTATGTAAGAGGATGTGTGCATATCTATGTAAGAGGATGTGTGCATATCTATGTAAGAGGATGTGTACATATCTATGTAAGAGGATGAGTGCATATCTATGTAAGAGGATGAGTGCATATCTACGTAAGAGGATGAGTGCATATCTATGTAAGAGGATGAGTGCATATCTATGTAAGAGGATGAGTGCATATCTATGTAAGAGGATGAGTGCATATCTATGTAAGAGGATGAGTGCATATCTATGTAAGAGGATGAGTGCATATCTATGTAGGATGTGTGCATGTCTATGTAAGAGGATGTATGCATATCTATGGAAGAGGATGAGTGCATATCTATGTAAGAGGATGAGTGCATATCTATGTAAGAGGATGAGTGCATATCTATGTAGGATGTGTGCATATCTATGAAATCAAAGTGCTGTTATCTCTTTTGTGTAAGATTATGTTTGTACGAGGGCCTTGAATGTATGAAGAATGATTGTTGTTGTGCAAGATTGTATGAGGCGACTGTTTGTTTGCTAAGTTCAATTGGATACTTGGTCCCATTGGATACATTTTGTGTATGTGGATATTGGACGCATGGTCCAATAAACACATAGTTTCTATAGACGATTGGTCTCAAGAGGCGCTTGGCCTTAGAAATGATCTTGAAGGGTGCGTGGCCTTGAAAGATTTTGTGAAGAGCGCTTGGCTCTAAATGACGTATGGTCAATGTGGTGGACGCTTGGTCCAGGGCGCTTGGCTCTAAATGACGTATGGTCAATGTGGTGGACGCTTGGTCCTTACAGACAGAAGGGATGCCTTCTGACTGTTCTGTTCCCAGGATATTCATCTACAAGAAGTTGGTGCATTAACAGGATGTTGAAGATGGTGGGTGTGATCCTACTGCAGAATCTTCATCAATACAGCTGCGGAACAAAGTTGACGAGTTGGGCCCTAATCGAGATGCTCATGTAGCAGCAAGCGATCAAGCAACTGCATAATAACTCAACTACGTCGGGGACGACGTAGGGTCAGGAATGGCCGAGTTAGGAGACTACCCTACGACAACGTCAATATGAGCATTACTGAATTGATAGCATCGATTATTGGTCAGGACAGAATCGATTATAAGTCAGAATTAGTGATTGACGGTTTCGATCCCCACCACTGCCTATAATAAACAGGCACTCAGACGCATACAGGCTCATTTGCTTCTCAGTCGTCGAACGGAGCGGTGGTTGGTTTCGATACTGTGAGTCCGTTCCATGCAATTCTTTTTGTTGTTGAATTTTTGTCGATTTATTATTTAAAATAAAATTGGTTTATAATTAAAATCAGTTTTAAGGTCTTGAAAGATTGTTTTTATATTTGATTAGCACTTCTGGTACCTAAATATATATTATTAATTCGTATATTAATAATAGTTGTAATGAAATTAATTGCCCCTAAAATTGAAGAAATACCAGCTAAATGTAAAGAAAAAATAGCTAAATCAACAGAAGATCCTCCATGAGCAATATTAGATGAAAGTGGGGGATAAACTGTTCATCCTGTTCCTGCTCCATTTTCGACAATTCTTCTTGAAATTAATAAAATTAATGAGGGGGGTAAAAGTCAAAATCTTATATTATTTATTCGGGGGAAAGCTATATCAGGGGCTCCTAATATAAGAGGTACTAATCAATTTCCAAATCCTCCAATTATAATGGGTATTACTATAAAAAAATTTATAATAAAAGCATGGGCAGTTACAATAGTATTATAAATTTGATCATCTCCAATTAATGATCCTGGATTTCCTAGTTCAGTTCGAATTAATAAACTTAAAGAAGTTCCGACTATTCCTGCTCAAATTCCAAAAATAAAATATAAAGTTCCAATATCTTTATGATTAAAATGGCTGAGTTGTAAGCGATAAATTGTAAATTTATTGACGAGGGATAATCTCTTTTATTAAGTTGTCTTATATTCAAATAATGATTTAAAATTGCGAATTTTAAGGTGTATATAATACTAAGGCTTAAAGAAATTTCTTTATAAATAATTTTGAAGATTATTAGTTTATAGTTAACTTAAAACCTGATACCTGATAAAAAAATAAAATAAAAAAAATAAATTAAAATTAAAAAATTATTTTTAATGTAAATTTTAAATCATTTTAATTTTAGAGAAAAAATTAAAGGGAAGAATAAATAATTCGAATATAAACAAATAATAAAATTAAACAAAATAGCTTTTTGTGCAGCAATTTGTCATAAAAATTCAAATAAAACTTGCAAGCACGAGGTTTATTAAACTAAATCTTTCATTAAATACATTATTATAACTTAATTGTGTGATGGTTATATGGCAGTATGTCCTTGTTGTGTTCCAGCTGCAACTGCAGCAGCAGTTACTTATGGTGTTTTAACAATGTTCGGGATAACATTTGATAAAAAATGGATTATTTACTCAGCACCTGTGATATCTTTCTCTATCTTTGCAGGGTATAGTATTTACAAGGTTAGCGAAAATGACGATAGTGAGAAAAGTTGCTGTACAATGCAAAAGAATGTAGAAGAAAACTTGTTGTATAGTACAAATTTAATTAACAATAATACAGATGTTTGCTATACCACAGATCATTATCCTGTAGATGAAGAAAGTCATATTGTAGATAATTCTCTCTCAACTATAAAACCATCTTCTGACATTTAACTTATCTAGAACAATTTATCATTGCTGTTGAAATTCCTTGAGAATTATAAATCTTATACGCCGCAGATAATAAAAATAGAGTTGGTTTTTCATTAGACCTCTTGCATAACCTGTTCCAAACTGTGATTTGATTGTCACTAAAACATAAAAACACTCACGTGGATCATTGTTTGGTGACGTTTTGCAAAAATCTACTCTATAAGAATTTCTACCTCAGAATGAGGTTATGCAAGAGGTCTATTGTGTATATTATATATATAAATTAGATTTTAAAAGAGACTAGGAAGTCCGCGCGCAAAAAGTCTCAGAAGCTGCAAAAATGATGTTTAGAGTGTCAAAATAGTGGTTTAAATCCGTAAGAAAATGTTATAAAAGACCCAAAAACCTTATGGATTTTGTTAAATAAATAGTATTTGCTCGGTACAGGACAAATTATATATCCGAAAATTAGTGCTGGGGCCTTCGGCTTTAGGCTCATTTTTTTACATTTAATTTTCAGCAAAATAACTTTTGGCGGATAGACTACATAAGTTAACATAAAAATTGCAGTGCTTTACTCAAGCAGAAAGATTTAAGATATTTTTTCTGTGTTGAGATTTAGGAATTTTCATTGATTCCCTGTATTTGGTAACAGTACGCCTAGAGATTTTGATGCCTTGTGATTGTAGTGCCGTACATATCTTTGCATCTGACACTGCTGCTCTTTGGTCTTCAGAGTCAATTAGTGCTTTAATTTTGTGTTTGTTAACTTTATTTGAGTAAACATTCTCTGAAATAGCAGATTGTATAGCGGGAGTCAGAAAATATTTTATACTGAACGTTCCAAATTCCGTGCGTATAGTTTTATTCGATATTCTGCTGATAGTAGACTCGTGACACTCTAAACGTTCAGCCAAGCTCTTAAGTGTCATAGGTTTTATATATACTGGACCTTCAAGAAAGAACGCGTATTGCTCTTCTAATATAGCATTTGTCACTTTAATTAATGCTTTATTACAATTTGATACTGCGAGTAGTATAGCATTTGCGCGTTGTATATTGTTCTTACAATATTCTTTTTCTGTTTCGGAGAGGTCTTGTTGTTTTATAATATTTATATATTCTCTATTTATTTCTATAGATGGAAGAGATTTGTCATTTAACACCGCAGAAAAGCTATTGGATATTTCATCGCGTATCACAATGACATCTGGAATAAGAGTTTGCACCTTGTTGCTAGAAAAATTGCTTCCTGGTTTTGGGTTAAGTTTGTTGATAAGTTTTATCTTATTTAATATATCGCCTTCACTTGTGCCAATTATAGTTTTCAGCTTTTTCAATTCAGATTTCGCTATTAAATCTAGATTTTTTAGGATTTTTATCATGATATCATCTAATATCCCATTTTCTGCGCACTGTATTATGAGACATTCTTTTAGATTTCTTGCATACACTCCTGTTGGCTCAAGAGTTTGTAATTTTGGCAAGATTGCTTCAATATCCTCGATGCTTTTTCCAATCTCTAACGCGATATTTTCTATAGATTCTGTGATGTAACCATTCTCATCAACATATTTTGTAACAGCATGCCCAAGCACTGCGTTTTCATTTTGCCCTTGGAAAAGCAGATTTATTTGTCCTTGTAGATGTTGTTGTAATGTAACTTCTTCTGTTTGGCTGAGAATTAACTTTTCTTGACTGTTTAACTTTTCTTCAGGACCTTCGTTTATTTCATTATTTGTGTTTTCCAAATCTATAAACGGATTTAACTCTGCCTCTTGCACGAGATAATCAGATAATTCATGGGAATGCATCTGTAATATTTCAAGCGATATACGCATCTCTTTTGTAATTTGCAGAGAATGCGTTTGCACATTAGTAATTTTCTGACTTACTGCATTTCTTGCCAACATAAAAATCTTACAAATGGATTGTTTAGTAGTTCGCGGCCGCAAAGATGAAGTGATAGCTAAAGTAGTATAAAATAGGTGTAATAAATTTTTATTTTATTTCAGGCAAGAGACTGATTTAAAATTTATCAAAAATATAAAGACCCGCATGCCAGTTTTATACTGCTTTAACTGTAGCACTGCCTTAAGTAAGTGTACACGCGCATGAATTTGAATGACATGATTCTTTTAGAGTACCAGTTTAATTTCTAAGTCAAATATTATATATTTGCGAAGAGATTAACCAAGTAATACTTTAAAAATCAGGCCAAAAAGATCAGCGCATGTGACTTATGAAGGCAGTGCCATATACCAAATCTAACAAATAATAGAGCACTTTAGCTTCGTCTTTCTTAAAAATTTAAGTGCGCTCTTTGCCGGCAGTGCCTAGTACAGCTAACTCAAATCTCATCTTCAAAGTCTTATCTTAAATTTTTTAATAAAATACGCGGCGATTACATGCTGTGATTTGGTATGATACTTCAATAAATTTATTTGATGTTATCACATGGAATACAACTTTAAAAGGAGTTACAAGCGATAAACCCGAAATATGGATTAGCGATATGGTATATATTATATGGTATATATTATATGGTATATATTATAATAGCTGGTTTTTTAGCCTTTAGTTGATAAGCAATTAAAGTAGCAATTATATGAATAAAAGCATTAACTTTTCTAGCTGCAGTTTGTTTTTTAGATAGTCAAAAACAGTTTCTACGATAGAGCGCTTTCTTAGGAATATTTTTTCTTCTAGAGATAAGAGACAGTTTTTCATACCTTTTTTTAATCCAGTGACTAATTTGAGTCCTCGCTTATATAAAGCTAAAAATAACGATTTGGAGATATAACCTTTATCACCAAACAAGAGTCCTTTGATATCATTACTCATTGTCATAACTTGCGATCTGTCATCCTTGTTACCTTTGCTCATTGATACTTTTACTAATCCTCCTTTTTCATTAATAATAATATGCAGCTTAAAACCAAAAAACCATCCCTTCGTAGTCTTTCCTAATGCTGCTATCCCTTTGAATACTTTGTTTCTGGAGATTCTTTTATTAGACCTCTTGCATAACCTGTTCCAAACTGTGATTTGATGGTCACTAAAACATAAAAACACTCACGTAGATCATGATGTTGCAGCGTTTTAAAAAAATCTACTTTATAAGAAGTTATAGATCAGAATGAGGTTATGCAAGAGGTCTATTGTGACAAACGGATATCGAAGTAGAATCTATATAAGAAATATTACTACTTTTAGAAAGTAAAGTATGTAATAAAACAGATAATGTCATTACTACCCTCGGCATTAATGCTACAAATCTTTCATAACTTGGCATCAATGGAAATTCTGATCTATATAACTGCAAATACGAGTTATAGAAAAATTTAAAATTTTTACACGGTGATTGTTGGAATAATATTATTATTGTTATTATTTCAGACTCAGAAAGTCCTGGTACTCTAGTCGGATTTATGTTTGTACCACCTGAGATCGATCTTTTATCCATCTCTTTTTTACACTCACTGCTAAAATCATCGATAAAACAAAATAAATTTGTGATATCTTTTTTCATGGGTAAGTCTCGATTGTTTGATCAAAATTAGGCATAATTGTTCCTGTATTACTTAATAAGGTTAATAATAAATGGCCGGCGATTATACTAGCTGTAAGACGAACAGCTTAAGTTCCAGGGCGAATAATATTTCTAATTGTTTCAATTAACATTATAAAAGGCATTAAAATAGTAGGGGTTCCTTGAGGAATTATATGAATAAATATATGTTGTGTATTATTAATTCAACCATAAATTATAAATCTTAACCATAAAGTTAATGCTAAAGATAAAGAAATATTTGAATGACTAGAAGAAAAATAAAGAAATAAAAATAAAAGTTGATCCATTGTATCTATTAGGCCCTAAAAGAGTTTTAAATTCTTCATGTAATTTAGAAGAAATAAAATTTCAAAAAATAAAATGACGATTAGGCATTAAACAGAAATATAGAATAAGGAATAAATAATAAACCAATAAAGGTTCTTATTCAATTAATTGATAAATTAAAAATATTAGTACAAGGATCAAAAATTGAAAATAAATTATTTATCATTTTCAGCTAAAATTATTTTTTAATAATTTTTTGTTATTATTATTAATATATTTAATATTTTTATAATTAAAAATAAAATAATTTATAATATTAAAGATAATAAAAATTCCAATGAAAAAAATTAATGAAAAAGTTCAATTAATAGGTATTATTTGTGGGATAAAAGAATATTACTAGAGTAATAATTTAAATTTGACATATTTATGTTATGAATTAACTAATTCTTTCATTAGAAGTAATTGCTAATTTACTATAAAATGGTTTAAGAGACCAGTACTTGCTTTCAGTCATCTAATGAAGAATAATTATTGATTCAATTAATAAAAATTTTAATTGAAATTCTTTCAATTACAATAGGTATAAAACTATGATTTGCTCCGCAAATTTCAGAACATTGACCATAAAATAAACCTGGCCAATTAATAAAAAATCTTGTTTGGTTTAATCGGCCAGGATTAGCATCAACTTTTACTATTAAAGAAGGAATAGTTCATGAGTTTATTAACATTGGCAAAGATCTAGCCGAAGCCATATCTAATCAACATCTAGTACCTATACCTTCTATATTGTCTTCCTTTCCTAATTCTATGTTATTTTTACCAACAGATAATCTTGAGATTGAATTACTTATAAATGGTCTTAGAAACGCATGTGCTACGGGTTTTGATGATATTTCAACAACATTTATTAAAAGGTATAAGGATTTATTAATACCTTTTATTACCCATATCTGTAATCTAGCGATTTCTTCTGGTGAATTCCCCTTAGTTTATAAAAAATCCCAGGTTGTACCAATTTTCAAGAGTGGTGACAGAAGCTGTGTCAACAACTATAGGCCTATTTCTTTACTTCCTATATTCTCAAAAATATTAGAACGAATTATGAATAAAAGATTGGTAAAATTACTCGAAAATAATAATCTCATATCCGAATGTCAATTTGGCTTTCGGTCAGGCAAATCAACTTCGGATGCAGTACATCATCTCACCGAATATATTGTACAAAATTTGGACAGCAAAAAAAAGGTATTAGTAATATTTTTAGATTTAGCTAAGGCGTTTGACACAGTTTCGGTCAACATTCTTGTTGATAAACTGGAAAAGTTGGGAATAAGAGGTGTTCCACTTCAATTATTCACGGACTATTTAAGCAATCGGGAACAATATGTTAAAACTGATGAATATTTGAGCAAATCCATGACAGTTTCACATAGTGTTCCTCAGGGGAGTATTTTAGGTCCAACCCTATTTTTATGCTATATTAATGACTTATTTAACCTCCAACTGAGTAATGGTAAAATAATATCCTTTGCCGACGGCACTGCGTTCTTATTTAGTGGCAATTCTTGGAAGGAGGTCTTTTGTAAAGCTCAAGAAGGCTTTGACGCTTTGTAAAATGGCTAGATCTTAACTATTTAACTTTAAATGTATCCAAAATAAAATATCTAACTTTCTATTTAACACAAGTGAACTTACAAGTAGTTTCTTCATTTAAGTTAATAAAACATTCTTTTTCCTCGCTTGAGGACCACAATAATTGCTCATGTACTGAATTACAACGTATAAGTGAAATCAAATATCTAGGAATACTTATTGACGATCAATTAAATTTTAAACCTCATATTAAACTGCTTTCTAATAGAATCCGTAAGTTAATGTACATGTTTAAAAATCTAAGACATATTGGTAATGACGAGGTGATAAAGACAGTATACTATGCTAGGTGTCAATCACTCTTAACGTACTGTAACACATCTTGGGGTGGTGCACCTAAGAGTACACTATTAAAACTAGAAAGAGCTCAGAGAGCATTACTAAAAGTTTCCTATTCCCTACCATTTTCCTTTCCTACCACAGAATTATATAGTATGGCTAAAGTACTTACAGTTCGACAATTATTTGTGCTCAGTACTGTACTCAAAAAACATTCATTACTTACATACACTCCTAAAAAATTTAATAGCAAACGAAAAAAGGAATTAGTTTGCACTACAAAAGTTATTAATACTAAATTTTCAAAAAGATTTTTCTGTTTTTTAGGGGATTTTATTTATAATATTATTAACAAAGACCTAGAGATTTACCCCCTTTCTAAATCTATCTATAAAAAACGGGTAACCAATTGGCTTTCTAACCTCGATTATAAGCAAACTGAAGAATTAATTCTGCCTGTGGAATAGCTACATATGTGTATATACTTAATATTAATATTTACATGATAATACATGAAACGCAATCACAAGTTTACTAATATATCATACATACTATACATACACACATATATATTTATACAACACACACACACACACACACACCCTGCGATACAAAGTTGCATATGATTATAATATTTTATTTTGTTATATTTTTGTTTTTCTCAGATGGTAATGTCAATTGTTTTTTTTGTTGTCTTGCTTAAGTTAGTCTTAAGTCTTGCTTAATTGTTTTCTTTTTTAATTTACCTTCGAGTGTTTTAATTGTCCCACTAGTTTAGGGGTGAGGGCCTGGTTGGCTGTCATACAGGTAGCCCTAGTACAGCATCCAGTCTCTCACAAACATTATTTTCATACTTTCGTACCACTCGATAAAATTGTTCATCTAGTATAAGTTAATTATGTTTGTGAAAGAAGAAAATAAAGATTTGGTTGGTTGGTTGAGTGAATAACGTCAGTAGCTGTAATTAAAATAAGAATTTGATTATTTATAGGTAAAACAATTCGATTATCAACATCTAATAAACGAAAATTAGCTAAATTGTCGGTTGATTGAATTATATATGAATCAAATTCAACATTATTAAAATCAGAGTATTCATAGCTTCAATATCATTGATGTCCAATGGATTTTAAGGTGATTAGGGGATTATTAAGTTCATCTAATAAATATAAAAGTCGTAAAGAGGGTAAAGCAATAAAAATAAGAGTAATTGCTGGTAAAATAGTTCAAATTAATTCAATTAATTGTTCTTCTAACAAAAATCGATTAATATATTTATTAAAAAATAAATTAATTATTAAATATGAAACTAAAATTGTAATTATAATTAAAATAATTAAAGTATGATCGTGAAAAAAAATAATTTGTTCTATTAATGGAGAAGCTCTATTTTGATAGTTAAGATTAGATCATGTTGCCATATTCTAAAAAAAGGATAATCCTTTATAAATGGGGTTCAAATCCATTACATATAGTCTGCCATATTAGAAGTTACTTAAAATAGGTAATTCATTATAAGAATGTTCAGCTGGGGGTAAATTTTGATATCACTTAATAGACGAAGATATATTTGAGGAAAAAAGGATTAAGCGTTGATTAATTATAGATTCTCATACAATAAGTACTATTATAATTATAGAAAAAAGAGAAATATAGGAACCGAAAGAAGAAATAATATTTCATGAAATAAAACTATCAGGATAGTCTGAATAACGTCGAGGTATTCCAGCTAAACCTAAAAAATGTTGAGGGAAAAAAGTTAAATTAACTCCAATAAATATAGAAATAAATTGAATTTTTAGTAAGTAAGGATTTATAAATAATCCTGTAAATAAGCCAAATCTTGTCACAATTCTAGTATATGTCGATTGTGTAAACGCAACCATCACTCTTTATTACATCCAAGGGGTACAGGTATTTCTGAAACCAACACTGAAAAACCTAAAAATAATAAAACAAGTTTAATATCGAGGGAGGATGTGAATGTCAGTCATACAGTGAGATCAGAATCCAACGATTATAAGGGCGAAAATTCAACACATTTAGCAGCATTCTTTTCGACAGGACGAGTTTATAATCAGGTGTTGCTAGCTACAGCATTAGTCAAAGCCGCGTCGAAAACAGGAGAACATTTTATTATCAGAGCACTGCTAGACCAGGGATCGCAGACGTCATTTGTGACTGAAGCGACAGTTCAATATTTGGGATTAAGAAAAATTCCTATCCAAGAACATGTTTCAGTATTAGGGGGAGACAGCAATGTGTCTCCAAGGACCATGGTTTTCATTGATCTAAGGTCAATTGTTAACCCAGATTACAACATTACTGTGAAAGCTTACGTATTAAGATCAATAACTAGTCTTCTTCCAGCCAAGAAACTAGATTCATTGGAATGGCTTGAAGCTCTTAAGATAGAGTTAGCAGATCCGAATTATCACACTCCTAACAAAATTGATATATTGTTAGGTGCCGAAGTTTATGACAAGATAATTCAGGAAGGTATCGAAAAGGGTCCTCTAGGTTCACCTGTAGTTCAGTGTACATCATTTGGATGGATTGTCTCAGGTGAGGTAAAAACATCACCAAGAGTGGAATCTAGGAATAAACTAAAAACTTTTCACTGTCGTGCAGACGACAATGACTTATTAAAACAATGTTGAGAACGCTCATAAGTCTACGCTTCATGGTGGAAATCAATTGATGTTGACTTATTTACAATCTAAATATTGGATACTGGGCGCAAAACACCTAGTTAAGGCGTCTACGAGCACATGTGTCACTTGCGTGAAAAATGCTGCTGTAATAAAACCACAACTAATGGGTCAGCTTCCATCAGCAAGAGCAACGCCATGTCGTCCTTTCAAACGCAGTGGAGTGGACTACGCAGGTCCTATTCTGATAAAAACTACCAAGGGTCGTGGACATCACGCTTACAAAGGCTATATCTGCTTATTTGTTTGTATGTCCACTAGAGCCGTTCACTTGGAGGTTGTGAGTGACCTTACTGCTCAAGGTTTTCTTCAAGCCTTTAGACGTTTTGTTGCACGCAGAGGCCATTGCCAAGATATTTGGAGCGACAATGGAACTAGTTTTACAGGGGCAGCTACAGAACTCAAAAAATTGTTTGCTGCTGAATCTGCAGGAATTTTCTCGGAGGTGGCTGAATCGTTGGCTGTAAATTGGCACTTTATTCTGCCTCATTCCCCCAATTTCGGTGGTTTATGGGAAGCAGGCGTGAAATCTGTAAAATTTCACTTGAGGCGAGTAATTGGAGAATCGACGCTTACCTTTGAAGAAATGTCCACATTGTTGACTCAAATAGAAGCCTGTCTAAATTCCAGGCCATTATCAAGTATACCCGATGATCCCGAGTTTGAAATTCTGACTCCAGGTTATTTTCTTGTAGGCGAACCCTTGCTAGCACCACCTGATTATAACTATGAACACGAAAACATAACTTCACTTCGACGGTGGCAGTACACGCAACGAAAGTTGCAAGAGTTTTGGCGTAGATGGTCTCAGGAATATCTGTCCAAATTTCTTCACAGATATCAATGGACACACCAGTCGTCACAGCCTTGCGTTGGCGATATTGTAGTCATAAAGGAAGATGGTTTGCCTCCTTGCAGATGGTTATATGGTAAAATAATTGAAACCCACCCTGGTTTAGACGAAATTGTACGTGTGGTTACAATTAGAACAAACAAAAATACTGTGCTCAAAAGACCAATGTCAAAATTATGCATTTTGCCAATTTCAGAAAATTCTTCCTAATATTTTGTTTAATGTGTTATTTTATTTTATTGCTTAGTTTGATCTTAAGCAAATGTTATCAGTTAAGCTGCCGGCTGTGGTGAGAGCTATGGTTGGTAGTGAACAGGCATGGGAGGCAGTTTCGGCCTTTGCTGAAATCATCCTTACCGCAAAGGAGGAGGTGGAGATAATCCGGGAGACCGATCCGGAAGCCCTTCTCATGCGCCGTAGGCGAATGGGTCGCCGGCGTCGTGCCTTTTTGGCAGCGATGCCTCCTTAGTGCACCGACGCTGTGCAAAGTAAGTCTATGGGTGTCAGGCGGGGATTTCTGTCGCCCACAAATAGGCCTAGTGCAGGTGTATGCCCCTTGGTGTTCTAGGGGCGACATTTTGTTAGAAGGGGGGGACTGCTCATCCTCATCCCCCGTGTAGGGTCCGGTGGAAGACAGGCGCCGGCAAGTCGCGGAACGTTTTCGATACCGTGGCGTGCCATCGTCAGGCGTCGTGTAGGAACACTCCGGAGGTTTAGCGGGTCGGGCTGCCTCCTTCTGAGGCAGTTTTGGACTGTTTCCTTCAGAGGCATTAACACCATCCCCGCATAACCTTTCCCAAGTCCCCGCTTGGGAAGGTATCTGCTGAACAGATTCCTCCGGGTCAACAAAAAAAAAAAAAAAAGGTTTAATTTATTGTTAAAATTTAATGTACAATGTTCCACTGGTGGGCGGAACTTTCTTTATAAGGACAAATCATTGTCCTTATGGTGGGCGGTATGTAAAATTTGGTTGTGCAAATCGCAGCTAGATGGCGCTGTGATCAACATTGAATCGCGCTTATGATAAATTACTTTTTAAAATGTAAGTCAAAATTGTAAATCTGAAATAAAGGTCCTTCGTTGCTACAAAAATTCACTGGTTTCATTTCGGGTCACCAGAGGGAGCCACGCTCTCAGGTTGGGTGTAGTGACGAAGTGTTCAATGGTCAATGTTCTGAAATTTGCGGAGCAAATCATAGTTTTATACCTATTGTAATTGAAAGAATTTCAATTAAAAATTTTATTTATTGATGATTTTATCAAATTAAATGAAAACAATAAATGTAAATTTATAGTCTGCGCCTTCCCATACTCTCGCTCACTCACAGATGCGCAGAATAAACATGTATATAATTTGAACATGACCATGTATAATTTGACATACCGTCATAGTGACGTATTTCTATATTTTGACTTAAACAAATTTATTTATTATAGTTGTAAGTTGACAAAAGATACAGTGTATCTCCCCTTATATTATAAAAAACAAATTGCTACTTTAGTAGCATATAATATTATACAAAACACCGTTATATGTAATATAACGCAGACATCAATTAATAATGATAATGTTATCATTAATAATGTTGTACAAACTAGTTTAAACTAGTTAATGAGACAAAGCCTAAGCAAAACCGTTTAAATATTAACATAGTTCATCAAAACATGCAAGGTTTAGGCGGCAAAGAACTTGAACTGGAATTGTTAGGTAATAAATTTAATATTCATATATTTTGTATCACTGAACACTGGTTAAATAAAAATTGTATTATGTCACTTATGGATAATTATAAATTAATAAGTACGTTTGTCAGAGAGAAAACAATTCGCGGAGGCTCTTTAATATTAGTTCGCAGTGACATATCCAATACTGTATGTAAATCTCGACAAGATGTTGTTTCTCTCTCTGTCGAGCGTATTGTTGAGATTTCTTGTGTAGAGTTTCAACGTTACATTATAGTATGCGTGTACCGACCCCCCAATAGTGATTTTGAAACTTTTGAGTCCACTATTGATGACGTACTTAAACGTATTTGCATTAAAAATAAATCTATAATCGTGTGTGGAGACTTTAATATAGATATATTGATAGACACAACTTTCAGTCGTCGGCTGTTAAATTTATTTAAATCATATAATTTATTAAACTTATTCTCTGAGCCGACTCATGTTGGTGATAATTTTGCAACGTGTATAGACAATGTGTTTTGTGACTGTGAAGTGTTTGAAACTATAATAATGAAAAACCTAACTTCGGATCATTATGGACAGAAATTCACGTTAGTAGACCAAGAAATTAAAAATTCAAATAAGATTTCATGTAGACCAAAGTCGAATAATAAAATTAACTTGTTTAAGGATAAGGTAGTACAAAAAATTTCTAGTTTGTGTTTGATTTATAAGGACCCAGATACGCTATATAATAATTTATTTACTATGATTTTAAATGAATTTAATAACACATTTAAAATAAAAACTTTTAGTAAAAATTTAAAACTGAAATTTAGTGACTGGGCTACCATAGGTATATTTAGAAGTAGAGATAAATTATATGAATTATATGGTATGAGGCAATATAATCGGGATCCAGTATTTTTAGAACGCGTTAGGTGTTATTCTAAGATCTTTAAAAGTGTTTGCATCCAGGCAAAGGCAATGTATATTAGAAACAAAATACTTAACTCAGACGATAAAATAAAGGCTACCTGGGATATTATTAATAGCATAACTGGAAGATCTAAAATAGAAAACGAACCAATTAAATTAAATGTTGATAATATATTAATTAATTCGGAAGAAGAAGTGGCAAGCACGTTTGAAAAATTCTTTACTGATATACCTATCAAAGTAACATCTGCATTAAAATCATCGCCCTTAGATGCTATTTCTCTACTTAAAAATAAACTCCCAGGCTATGCTAATTACTTTGAGTTTAAACATATTACTTCATTTGATATTATTAAGAATTTCAGGACACTTAATATAAAAAAAACTGGTGATTTATGGGACATCTCAGTAAAAATATTAAATACAATAATCAATAATATTGCCCCACATCTAGCTGATATTTTTAATAAATGTGTCGATACAGGAAAGTTTCCGGACTTAATGAAGCACAGTAAAATAATACCTCTATTTAAAAATTGAAACAGGAAAGATCCCGGTAACTATAGACCAATCTCTATATTACCATCACTGAGTAAAGTTTTTGAAAAGATTATTTTAAACCAACTTTTAGAATATTTTAATGAAAATAAACTATTTCATAGTGAACAGTATGGTTTTACTAGGGGTAGGTCAACAACAGATGCCGGAGTTGCTCTTCTTAAGCATATTTATGAAGCATGGGAGAAATCACAAAATGCGATTGGTGTATTTTGCGATTTGTCCAAGGCCTTTGATTGTGTTCAACATGAAACACTTTTAAAAAAACTTAATTATTACGGTATATGTGGTGTTTCTCTGGATCTAATTGCCTCATACCTAAATCAAAGAGTCCAGAGGATTACTATTAACGGTGTAAAATCTTCTGGATCTTTGCTAAAAATGGGCGTTCCACAGGGATCCATTTTAGGCCCGTTTTTATTTTTGGTTTATATTAATGATCTGCCATACTATGTGAAGAACTTGTGTGATATTGTACTTTTTGCTGATGATACATCTCTTATATTTAAAGTAAACAGAAATAAACATAATTATGACGATGTAAACAGTGCATTATCGCAGGTTCTTCAATGGTTTACGGTAAATAACTTAGTTCTTAATGCTAAAAAAACCAAATGCGTTGAGTTTGCTTTACCTAATGTTAAAAAACAAACTACCCTACGTTTAAATAATGAAATTTTAGATGTGGCGGACTCGACGGTATTTCTGGGTATAACTTTAGATTCAAAACTCCAGTGGAACCCCCATCTATCATCTCTAGCGGGAAGACTCAGCTCAGCTGCCTACGCAGTAAGGAGAGTCAGACAAATGACTGATATCAATACTGCTAGGCTAGTTTACTTCAGTTACTTTCACAGTATTATGTCTTATGGCATTTTACTGTGGGGTAGGGCCGCGGACATTGAATCCATTTTTATTCTTCAAAAGAGAGCTGTTCGGGCCATTTATAACTTAAGAGCGCGGGATTCCCTTAGAGATGTATATAAAAAAATAGACGTTCTTACAGTCCCATCTCAATACATATATTGTAATATTTTGTTCATTTACCAGAATATTCATTCGTATTCAAAACACAGTGACAAACATAATGTTAATACTAGAAACAGAAATAAACTTGTAACGCCGTACTATCGTCTCCACAAAGTGAGTAATAGCTTCATGGGGCTTGGTGTTCGCATCTATAATAAGATTCCACAGCCTATATTAGACTTGCCACTTCAACAATTTAAAACTCGTATCAAGAAGTCATTAATATATAAAGCATACTATAATGTACAGGATTACTTAAATGATGAGAATGCTTGGAATCTAAGTGACGTTGACTCTCAAGTTAAATGATTTGTATAACAGACTATGTAAACATGGCTTTTTGAAAAGAGCGACTGTTGAGTTTCTGGCCGGCTCTTCTCAACAGAAAACTGCTTTCCGAGCTGGTGGTAGCTTCAGACAAACTAACTGACCGACAAATTTTTGACGTTTCAAAAGTACTTTTCAAAAAAGTCTAATTGAAATAAATAATTTTGATTTTGATTTGATTTGATTTATTAATTGAATCAAGCAAATTTTTTATTAAAAAATATTTTTTTAACAATGATATACAAAATTATAAATTAAGTAAATTTATTCGTGGATTATCAATTACTAGACAGATTCCTCTAAATGAACTAAAATACCGCCATATTATTTAAGTTTCAATAATATTTTATTTACTATTTTAGTATTTTTAATAAAATTTTTAATAATAGGGTATCTAATCCTAGTTTAAAATAAAATTTATTAAATTATAAATTTTAATATAATTTTAATTAAATTAAAATTTCACTTAATAATTTAATATTTAATTTAATCAATTATTATTTATTATATACTAAAATAATTTAATTTAACTTTTGTTTAACCGCAACTGCTGGCACAAAATTAGTTATTAATTTAAATATTACTAAATCTTAATTTCTTAAATTTTTAATTTTAATTACTGTATATTAAAATTAATTATTATTAAAATAATTAAAATTTTATACTAAAATTTACATGTAAAATAAATTTATAATAAATTTAAAAAAACATAAAAAATTTATTTATTCATTTCATTTTTCACATAGATTTTTTTTTTTTTATATATTATATATTTAATAAACATTAATAAATTTTTATTATTTCTCTTATTTTTCTTCTAGTAATATTATTATAAAAATTAATTAAATTATAAATCAATTATAATTCAAATTGAATAAAAATAAATTATAAATATAAATTTTAATTAAACAAAAATTTAATATATATATATATATTTATTAATTAATTAAAAATTTAATTAATTAATATTATTTTTATGGAGAAGCTCTATTTTGATAGTTAAGATTAGATCATGTTGCCATATTCTAAAAAAAGGATAATCCTTTATAAATGGGGTTTAAATCCATTACATATAGTCTGCCATATTAGAAGTTACTTAAAATAAAATAGGTAATTCATTATAAGAATGTTCAGCTGGGGGTAAATTTTGATATCACTTAATAGACGAAGATATATTTGAGGAAAAAAGGATTAAGCGTTGATTAATTATAGATTCTCATACAATAAGTACTATTATAATTATAGAAAAAAAGAGAAATATAGGAACCGAAAGAAGAAATAATATTTCATGAAATAAAACTATCAGGATAGTCTGAATAACGTCGAGGTATTCCAGCTAAACCTAAAAAATGTTGAGGGAAAAAAGTTAAATTAACTCCAATAAATATAGAAATAAATTGAATTTTTAGTAAGTAAGGATTTATAAATAATCCTGTAAATAAGGGATATCAATGAATAAATCCTCCAAAAATAGCAAATACAGCTCCCATAGATAAAACATAATGAAAATGAGCTACAACATAATAAGTATCATGAAGGGTAATATCAATTGAAGAATTAGCTAATACAACTCCTGTTAAACCTCCCACTGTAAATAGAAAAATGAATCCTAATCTTCATAATATTGATGGACTATAATTAATTTGAGTTCCGTGAAGCGTAGCTAATCAACTAAAAATTTTAATTCCTGTTGGTACAGCAATAATTATAGTAGCTGAAGTAAAATAAGCTCGCGTATCGATATCTATACCTACTGTAAATATATGGTGGGCTCAAACAATAAATCCAAGAAGACCAATTGCTATTATAGCACAAATTATTCCTAAATAACCAAAAGTTTCTTTTTTACCTCTTTCTTGGGAAATTATATGAGAAATTATACCGAAACCTGGTAAAATTAAAATATAAACTTCTGGATGACCAAAAAATCAGAATAAATGTTGATAGAGAATTGGGTCACCACCCCCAGCAGGGTCAAAAAATGAAGTGTTTAAATTACGATCTGTAAGAAGTATGGTAATAGCTCCAGCTAGTACAGGTAGAGATAATAATAAAAGAAGAGCTGTAATACCAACAGATCAAACAAATAATGGTATTTGATCAAAAGATATATTATTAATTCGTATATTAATAATGGTTGTAATGAAATTAATTGCCCCTAAAATTGAAGAAATACCAGCTAAATGTAAAGAAAAAATAGCTAAATCAACAGAAGATCCTCCATGAGCGATATTAGTTGAAAGTGGGGGATAAACTGTTCATCCTGTTCCTGCTCCATTTTCGACAATTCTTCTTGAAATTAATAAAATTAATGATGGGGGTAAAAGTCAAAATCTTATATTATTTATTCGGGGGAAAGCTATATCAGGGGCTCCTAATATAAGAGGTACTAATCAATTTCCAAATCCTCCAATTATAATGGGTATTACTATAAAAAAAATTATAATAAAAGCATGAGCAGTTACAATAGTATTATAAATTTGATCATCTCCAATTAATGATCCTGGATTTCCTAGTTCAGTTCGAATTAATAAACTTAAAGAAGTTCCGACTATTCCTGCTCAAATTCCAAAAATAAAATATAAGGTTCCAATATCTTTATGATTTGTAGAAAAAAGTCATTTTCGCAAAATAAAATGGCTGAGTTGTAAGCGATAAATTGTAAATTTATTGACGAGGGATAATCTCTTTTATTAAGTTGTCTTATATTCAAATAATGATTTAAAATTGCGAATTTTAAGGTGTAAATAATACTAAGGCTTAAAGAAATTTCTTTATAAATAATTTTGAAGATTATTAGTTTATAGTTAACTTAAAACCTTAAAAAAAAAAGTTCTAATGATTATACCTGATAAAGAAATAAAATTAAAAAATTATTTTTAATGTAAATTTTAAATCATTTTAATTTTAGAGAAAAAAATAAAAGGGAAGAATAAATAATTCGAATATAAACAAATAATAAAATTAAACTTGATATAATAAAAGTAAAAGAAATAATAAAAAAATTATTGTTTAATAAATAATTAATAACAATTCATTTAGGGAAGAATCCTAAAAAAGGGGGTAATCCCCCTAGAGAGAGAAAATTAATTATAATTGAGATTTTAATTAAAAAATTTATATTAAAAAAAAAAAATTGATTAATAAAAAAAGTATTGATAATATAAAATAAAAAACATATGATAAATGTAAAAATTGAATAAAAAATAAAATTAATTATTCAAAGATTTTCACTAATAACAATAGAAGAAATTATCCAACCTAAGTTATTAATTGAAGAAAAAGCTATTAATTTACGTAAAGAGGTTTGATTAAATCTTCCAATAGCCCCAATTAAAACATTAAAAACTATAATAAAATATAAAAAATTTAAATTAAAATAATAAGATAATAAAATTATAGGGGTAATTTTTTGTCATGTTATTAAAATAAAACAATTAAATCAAGAAAGACCTTCTATTACATTAGGAAATCAAAAATGAAATGGGATTGAACCTATTTTTATTAATAAAGAAGAGTTAATAATTAAAGAAAAAAAATTATTAAAAAAAAAAATTTTATTAAAAATAATCTTAATAAAATTGAAAATAAAAAGTTAATTAAAGCAATTTATTGAGTAAGAAAATATTTTAATGAAGCTTCTGAATTTAAAAGATTATTAGGGGTGGTAATAAGGGGGATAAATCTTAATAAATTAATTTCTAATCCAATTCAACATCCTAACCATGAATTAGAAGAAATAGAAATTAAGGTTCTAAAAAATAAAATAAAAAATAAATATTTTATTAGAGTTAGATAATATAAGAATAAAAAATAAGAATTAAATTATTCTAGGATGAAATTTATTCACATTATAAAATTATATTTTAGTGTAAGATGCACAATAATTTTTGAAGTTATTAGGTATAGTTTAATTCTATAAAATATAATAAAGGTAATAAAAATTTTATATAATTTATCCTTTCAGTATAATCCTTTAATCAGGCACTTTATTAAATTTAAAAAAAAGGATTTCCTTTATATTTGAGGTATGAACCCAAAAGCTTTATTTAGCTTATTTTTAATAAAATTATTTATATAAAATTTATTAACTACGGTTTAGTAAATTGTATATAAATAATTATAAATATATATATGTATATTAAATATTTAAATTATAAAAATATTATTAATTAATTAAATTTTTATTAATTAATATATATATATATATATATATTAAATTTTTGTTTAATTAAAATTTATATTTATAATTTATTTTTATTTAATTTGAACTATAATTGATTTATAATTAAATTAATTTTTATAATAATATTACTAGAAGAAAAATAAGAGAAATAATAAAAATTTATTAATGTCTATTAAATATATAATTAAAAAAAAAAAAAAAATCTATGTAAAAAATGAAGTGAATAAATAATTTTTTTATGTTTTTTAAAATTTATTGTAAATTTATTTTACATGTAAATTTTAGTATAAAATTTTAATTCTTTTAATAATAATTAATTTTAATA
Source organism: Limenitis camilla (assembly GCA_905147385.1). Lineage (NCBI taxonomy): Eukaryota > Metazoa > Arthropoda > Insecta > Lepidoptera > Nymphalidae > Limenitis > Limenitis camilla. The sequence continues at coordinate 1,222,712 of LR990254.1, forward strand.
TACAGTAATTAAAATTAAAAATTTAAGAAATTAAGATTTAGTAATATTTAAATTAATAACTAATTTTGTGCCAGCAGTTGCGGTTAAACAAAAGTTAAATTAAATTATTTCAGTATATAATAAATAATAATTGATTAAATTAAATATTAAATTATTAAGTGAAATTTTAATTTAATTAAAAATTATATTAAAATTTATAATTTAATAAATTTTATTTTAAACTAGGATTAGATACCCTATTATTAATAATTTAATTAAAAATACTAAAATAGTAAATAAAATATTATTGAAACTTAAATAATATGGCGGTATTTTAGTTCATTTAGAGGAATCTGTCTAGTAATTGATAATCCACGAATAAATTTACTTAATTTATAATTTTGTATATCATTGTTAAAAAAATATTTTTTAATAAAAATAATATTTTAAAATTTAAAATAAAATTTAATTGAGATCAAGATGCAGATTATAATTAAGTTTAAGATGGGTTACAATAAATTTATTTAAATGGAAAGAATTTTGTAAAATTTGATCAAAAATGGATTTCAAATGTAATTTTAATTAGTTTATTAAAATGATTAAAAATTGAAATATGTACATATTGCCCGTCACTTTCATTTAAAAATTGAAATAAGTCGTAACAAAGTAGAGGTACTGGAAAGTGTTTCTAGAATGAACAAATTAGAGCTTGTTAAGTATTTCATTTACATTGAAAAGAAATTAAAATAATTAATTAATTTGAGGGGGAAAATTAATTAAATATAAATAATAAAAAAAAATTTAATATTGGGGGGATATTGAAGTATTTTTTTTTTTAAAAATAATTTAATTTATAGTAAATTATTATTGAAAAAGAAATTTGAAATAGTTGAAAATAAATTATTAATAAAGTAGTTTTTGTTTAATGTATCTTGTGTATCAGTTTATTAAAAATTTTTTTTTTTACAAAAAAACTCGAATTTAAATGTTAATTAATTAAAAAAGTTAATGTAGAAAAATTATTTTTAATAATTAATTTGAAATGAAATGTTAATCGTTTTTAAATATATCTAGTTATTTTAGAAAAAAAATTAATTTTAAATTTAAAAAAAATTATTTTTAATTATAATTAAAAATAAAATTTTAAAATTAAATATATTAAGGGATAAACTTTATTATTAAAATTTATAATAAATTTAAATTTAAAATAAAAGTTTTAAAATTTATATTGTTTAAAAATTTTAATTTACTATAAAAAATTTAATTTTATACAAAAAAATAATGAAAATAAAAATAAAATAGTAATAATGATAAAATTAGTTTATTATATAAAAAAAAATAATTTCATTAATTTAAAATAAGTTAAAGGAATTCTTGGAGTCCAAATTGCCATGTATTTTATTTTATTAGCACTTACTGATCAGAACATTAATTTTAGTCCAGGAGTATATTTATGGAAAGAAGAGTGTTGGTTACTGGTGGAACCAGAGGAATTGGGAAAAATATAGCTCTTTCCTTTGAAGCAGCTGGTTATAAAGTAGCTGTCAATTATTTTGACGAAGAAAGTGTTGGTATACAATTTGAAATTTTTTTAAAAACTAAAGAGTGGTTTTATGATTTGTTGTAAGGGATGTGGCTCTGATAGCTTTGTAAAAAATGGCATTGTGAGGGGTGTACAGCGTTATAAGTGCAGATCATGCTTTCTAAGGGCGATCTGCGCAAGAAGCCTCAAACAGCTGTTAAGAAAGCATTATGCGTTATGCTATATAGTCTTGGTAAGGGCTCCTTTTCTATGTTAGGCAAGATATTAGGGCATTCGCCGTCCATAATTTATCGCTGGGTAGTAGAGGCGATGGGCAAGACTCAGGAGCCAGTTGTCTCTTCGGATATTATGGAGATGGAATTCGACGAGATGTGGCATTTTATTGGTTCAAAAAAAACAAGCTTTGGATCATTAAGGCAGTTGATCGTTTCTAAAAAAGAGTCAATGGTATACGGATCCATCAAGCTTTGGTGCGCTCTTACTATGACACAAATATTCAAACAATATCAAGAACAGCTCTTATCTATCTTTATGTGAAAACTCTCCTTATATAATTATTTATTAATCGATCAATTAGGAAAATACTATAATTGATATAAACTGAGATCAAAAACAGAAGAATATTTTATAGTATTAAAATCTGGATGCAAACTAACACAAATTGTTCATCATTTTATAATTATAACTTGCATTAGATATTGTATTTACAATGCAATATTGTATCTTTAATAATAGTTATATATAATGCTGGTTGAATAAAATAACTTATTTTTAACTAAGAATCATTTTATAGAAATAACAAAATAGCTTTTTGTGCAGCAATTTGTCATAAAAATTCAAATAAAACTCGTGCGTCGTGCTTGCAAACGAGGTTTATTAAACTAAATCTTTCATTAAAAAGCCCGAAAATAGAAACGAGAATCTTCTTACAGTAGTACAACAACTGGGCCGTACTATCAATTGTTAAGTTAATGAAGGGGAGATTCAATACATATCCAGGCTGGCAAAACAGAACTCAAATAGTCCACGACCTCGTACAATCTTAGTCAAATTCAGCAGTCCCCGCATCAGAGACAACTATATAGCAAGTGTCATTAAGTTCAATAGAGAGCACAAGACTGAAAAGCTCAACACAAACCATCTAGGAATCGCAACTGATAAAAAAGTACCAATATTCGTGTCCGAGCACCTAACACCTGAAAACAAAATATTGCATGCCGCCACTAGACAAAAAGCTAAAGAACTGAATTACAAATATGTTTGGATCCGTGATGGAAAAATTTTCATTAGAAAATCTGATGAAACTAAGTACATCCTAGTACGAAATATGGATACTTTACGAGACCTAGCTTGATATAGCTTTTAAGACGATTATATGCATTGCCCATATGGTTTTATTCTGTAAAATTCAATATTCTCAATATATACTACCAAAATGTTAAAGGCCTTAGGACAAAGACTATAGATTTTTACAATAATGTTATTTGTAACGATTACGATATAATAGTTTTATCCGAATCCTGGTTGAATAGCAGTATTTACGATTCTGAATTGTTCGACAATCGGTACGTTGTACACAGGAGAGATCGCGAATCATCAGGATTTCATAGCAAAAAGGATGGTGGCGGAGTAGTTGTTGCAGTTACAAAAAACCTACATTCTATTCGACTCTGTCACTTTGAGTCTGGATGCGAGGATCTTTGGATTAAAGTTGAACTTAAAAATGAAAACGGTCAACTCGAGGAATTGTATGTTTGCGGTGTTTACCTTCCATCACCTATTCAACACCATATTCTTAAAGAATTCATCAACAATTGTAATAGGGTATTCGATCTGTATAATGTAAAACAAGTTCTTATTCTCGGTGACTTCAATCTTGGTTCGATTCCATGGTCTGTCGCAACGAACTCCTCCGGTTGTAGTAACACATGTTATAGTAGCTTATATTGTAACATGCTCACAGATTTTGTGTCTATGAATGCATTTGCACAATTTAATTATTTACCAAATTTTAAAAATAATATTTTGGATTTAGTATTAAGCAACATACCCGTTACAGATTTGATCCAATGTAGCAATCCCCTTTCAAATATTGATCCAGCTCATCCTCCTCTTCAGTTTAAAATCCCATTTAGTACCACACAACATCTGTCTCAGAAGTCAGTACCTCGATATTGCTTCTTTAAAGCAGACTACGAACCTTCATTTCAGCATCCTTCCCTGTCATCCAAGTAGCCCTTCGTTGTCATCCCAGTGTCAAAAACTGGGATAACAGCTAACCTGACAACCGTCATCCCGCTACTTGTTAGCGGCTAAGAGATACCGTGACGGTATGACGGTTCGCGGTGGCATGACGATAAGCCTCATCATCCCGCTACGTGTTAGCGCCGCGGCGGTATGACGATTCGCAGCGGCATGACGAGAAAGGGGCTACTTGGATGATACCTTTTTTCTACTTAGTTTGGGTTATGCAAGAAGTCTATTCCTTCATAAGGAGAAGTAGTTAAAGGAATTTACTCTATTTCTCCCTCTTTTTTTATTATTTTTAATCTATAGTTAACGTAAAAGAGATATGCAAAAACTCTATTGATCCATAGTCTGCAAATTATTAATAACACTTACTTTAAAGAACCTCACTTTACGCTGATCTTTGAGCGCTCTTCTGTGGTATTTTGTAAGAGTATAACTTGTGAAATCGTCTTCCCTATAGATTAAAGAGTTACACTGCTTTATATGTGATGCTATCCACTCTGCATAGTCCTGATGATCGGTTGCAATGAATATTTCCCCTGTTATAAGTATTTTTTTTGCTAATAAATTTAAAAATTCCGTATTAATTAATCGTCTTTTATTGTGACTTCTTTTTGGCCATGGATCTGGAAAGAGAATAAAGAATCTTTCAACACTGTTATCAGGAAAATTTGCAATCAATTCTCTTGCATCTTCTGTCCACATTAAAATATTTTTTATGTTCTGTATTTCTATGTTTGTCAGCAAGCGAGAAACCCCCTTTAAGTAGGGCTCACATCCTATAAATAATAGATCAGGTTCATTGAGCACCTGGTAAAGCATATTTTCACCGTTGCCAAAGCCTATTTCTACCCATATTCTTTTTTGTGAATTTACAATTTTCTCTATAGATTCCTTGCTGTTTTGAATAGAATATTTTTCCAATATTTCATCAACATCAGGTTTTAGCCTGGACCTTCTGGAGAACGATCTAATCCACTTGCTATTCTTAAATAGCATATTCTTGATACATATATAATTTTCTCACTATATTTTATATAGCTTAAACAATTCTCGAAATGAGTTAATGAAAAATTACTTGTCAATAATTGTTAATATTATATTATATATGAGTTCTAATAAAGTTTAAGTTAAAGGTATGAATAATAATAATCCAGTCGTAAATCTACCGGTTACTATCAGAAAGCTATCATCAAACAAATTTATAGAAGAGATATGTCAAGGCCAATTTGAGGATCAAGATAATACCTTGTTTGAAGGTTCTTTTGTTAACAAAATTAAAGAAGGAGATGTGGTAGAAGGTGTAATTACAAGAATAAACCCTAACGACGTTGTGGTTGATATTGGTTTAAAATCTGACGGGAGAATTCTGATCAAGGAACTCGGTTGTAATGATGAGGTCATTATTGGCTCGAAAATCAGAGTTTATGTGGAAAGAATTGAAGATTATCATGGTAATTTTGTTCTTAGTCGTGAAAAAGCAATTAGGGACGAAAAATGGAATAAGTTGGAAGAAGATACAGTTACAAGGGCTGAAGTAAGCGGAGTTATTAAACGCTCAATTAAATGTGGCTTTATTGTTGATCTTGGTGACGGAATAAGCGCTTTTTTACCGCTGAGTCATGTGGATTTGAAGCAAGTAAAAGATGCGAAGCACCTTATTGAAACTGAACAAAAGTTCATCGTGCTTAAAATGGATAAGAAGCAGGGCAATATTGTAGGATCAAGAAAGCTGGTGTTAGAAAAATTGCACGCTGGTGAAAAAATTAAATTTTTAGAATCTTTAAATGAAGGCGATATAATAGAAGGGAAAATAAAAAGTATCACTCATTACGGTGTATTTGTCGGTATTCATGAATCAGATGTAGTGGGAGTTATAGATGGATTGTTACATATTACAGATATCTCTTGGAGTAGGGTAAGTCATCCGTCTGCAGTTTTTACTTGTGGTCAGACTATAAAAGTTAAAATTATAAAAATAGATAAGGAAAATGCTAAAATTTCCTTGGGTGTGAAGCAGCTAGAAGATAGCCCTTGGCAAGATGCAGAGTCAAAATATCCAGTTGATAGTGTGAATAAGGGTTATGTAACAAGCATAGAAGATTATGGATTATTTGTTGAGCTTAGACCTGGAATTGAAGGTTTAGTGCACTCGTCAGAAATAACTTGGGTTAAGAGTAATTTACCAGTTAGTAGTCTCGTAACAAGGGGACAAGAAGTATATGTAAAAATTCTCAGTATTGACATTGCTAAGAGTAGGATGAGTTTAAGCATGAAAAGGTGTGTAGACAACCCTTGGCAAGTATTTATCAATAAATATCCTCCTGGTTCTATTGTTTCTGGTGAAGTGAAGAATAATACCGGCTCATATGTATCTGTTGCTTTCGGTGATTCTGAAATAGATGAGAACGTAGAAGGGACAATATATGTGAAAGATTTTAGTTGGTCTAAAAATGGTTCAGATGAGATAAAGAAGTATAATGTAGGTGATAAAATAGAAGCAAAAGTAATAAGGGCTAACGTGAATCGGGCAAGAACTTATCTTGGAATAAAACAAATAGAGTATGATCCTCTTGAAGAACTGATAAAGAAAGTTAAGGTAGGTGATAAAATACAGGTTATTGTAGGTAAGAGAGAAGATAATGGACTAGTCGTTGAAGTTGAGAATTACAGTAATCTGGATTAGTATCAAAAGTAATTCTCCAAGGACCGGGTTTAACAGCTACTGATTTGCCTTTCTTTTCAATAGCATTACGGTAAATCTTGTTAAGTTTCTCAATATGCTCACTCATAGAAGGTATATTTCCATTTTTAGTATAAGGATAGCCTTTTTGGGTAAGTTTATTGTATAACTCCTGATTTGTAGATAGGACTTGCATTTTTTCTGACAAACTACTTGCATCTCTGTGCTTAAATAATAGTCCATCTCTTACATATTCTGCCATACCACCATAATCGGCTGTTATAACTGGTATTCTAAGTTGCTGTGCTTCGTGTATTACTAACGGTGAATTTTCACCCCAAATTGAAGGAACGACTATTGCATCAACTTTATTAAATACGTCAGTAACTATATTCTTATTATCATAACTTCCCATCCACTCTATTCTTTCTTTAACAACAGGTGAAAACTGATCGGCAATCGCTTTTAAAGCTTTAGTTTCTTCTCTTGCTGCTTCCCAAATTCTAAGTTTTGCTTTAGATGATAAGTGAGAAAAAGCTTTCAATAATAGATCAACACCTTTTTCGGGAGTATGAGTACCAATATAACCGAAAATAAACTCTTTTTCTTGTACTCTATTTCTATTCTTAAGACGATTGAGATCAAAACCATAATCAAGATAAGAAATTTTGTTTATCGGAACATAAAAATCCTGAGTAAATTTATCCATCAAGAATTTCGATGGGGAAATAAAGTAATCTATATAGTCTATTATTTTCCTTGTGTGCTTCATTCTAGTTGCAACCCATTGTTCCCAATAATTTAGGTCTGAATTCAGGAATTCTTCATCTCCTGTAAAATATCCCTTGTAACATTGGGTTGCACATTTTTTGATCCTTTTGTCCATCACAAAGCTGTAATAAATCTTCAGAATTGCGTTGAATAAACCTTCTTCTTGGACACATTAACCAAAAGTCATGTAGCGTAAAAATTGTAGGTATAGTTTCTTTAAAAGCAATTTCTGGTAAAGTAATTGATCGATGATTAAGATGACCAAAATGTATAAGATCTGGCTGAAAGTTATCTATTACTCTTTTAAATTTTATATCTACTTCTTCATTAATAAATTTATAACGATATTTAGCTATGGGTATATTAATTAAATGCAGTAAGATTCGAGAATCACTACGATCTAGGACTGTAGTGTAATAAAAATCAGGTAAAAAGCTATTTTCATACCTAGTAAATACTTGTACCTCATTGTTATTTGCTAATTCATGAGCAAGAGTTTGGCTGTAAACCTCTGAACCAGCGCTATAATAAGGAGGGTAACCATGAATAACTTTTAATATTTTCATATATTACCATATCTATATTGTTAGGATACTCTTGTATATTGTTTTGTAGACTTTTTATAAAATTGCTTAATCCTACTTCTAATGAATGCTTTGGAGACCAACCAAGTAGCTCTTTAGCTCTAGTAAAATCACCATGGAACTTAGTTACGTCAAAATTTCTTGGAGGATAAAAATCAATTCTAGAATCACTTTTCGTGACTTTTAATATTGTTTTTGCTAAGTTTTCTAAAGTACATGGGCTATTAGTAGTAAGATGAATAGCAGGAAGAGAAGATTTTTCACTTTGTAAATATTTAACAGTTAAGCATATACCCTCTATAACATCATCCAAGTAGGTAAAATCAAAAACACATTCTTTACCTTCTATTTTAATTGGATCACCTCTTAATGCATTAATACAGAGTGCGGGAATTACTCTACTGTTATGATCTAGTAAACCACCGTATACATTTGAAAAGCGTAATATTGCTACATTAAAATCTTTTAAACTTGTTATTTGCTTCTCAATAAATGCTTTACCTTTGGCATAATTATTTATTGGATCGATACTAGCAGATTCTGTAACCGGCAGTTCCTTCTGCTCTCCATAGACTTCCCTACTACTTGCATATATAAACCATGGTTTATTTGGAAGTGACTTACATAACCCTAAAAACTGCATTGTACCATCAACATTAATTTTTTTACACAGTTCAGGATAAAGTTCACCATGTATAACTCGAGAAATTGCAGCCAGATGAATAATTCCTGTACACTTAGCAAGTAGTGGTACTATATCTTCTGAAAAAAAACTGAGTGGATTGTTGCGAAACCTAATATCACAGCTTATTACGTCATGGCCCTGGTTTTCTAACTTTTTCACCAAGGTTGACCCTATCAAACTTGCAGCACCTGTTATTAATATCCCCATGTATACCCTCTCACTACAAATAGGAAAATTTGTCGTACCAATTATCTTACAAGTAAGAATCAAAAGGTATTATAAAACCAGTATAAAACAAATGTCAACTTAAATTAATGAATAAAAAAATGTAGTTATGAAAGAAAAGTTGGCTGCCTTCTTTCTTGAAAATAGTGTTCGGCTTTAATCAAATCCTCTTTATTATTTACTCCCATTGCTTCTCTTTCATCAGAAACTACATAACCTACACTCAAGTTATTGTTTGCTGCAATGGGCACTATATCATTAAGACAATATTCATTGGTCGAATTATTGAATTTTATTTCTTTTACTAAGGTAAAGAGATCTTTAGCATATAAAGCCATTATTCCAGAGTTTGCAAGAAGCATTTTATCTCCATTTTTTAGGATTTTTTGAACATTTCCGTAATTATCAATTACTAATCTTCCATATTGTTCATCTTGACTATTGAATCCAAGAAGAACTAAATTATTATACTTTAAACAATCAGTCATTTTCATAACTGTATCGCTAGATATAAAAGGAGTGTCTCCATACTGTATTAAAACTATGTCTTGATCAGATAACTCCTCCAGATTTTCTAGAGCAATTTTAACTGCAGTGCCAGTGCCTGTAATATCTTCTTGAATTATTAGTTTTATATTGTATTGATCGATTATACTTTTTAGAGTATCAAAGTTTTCTAAATCTTTTAGAAGGGAGTTGTTAACAACAATTGATAAGCTTTTTAGACTCAGCGATTTTGCATTAGAAATTATATGTTCTAAAAGAGTAAGATTTCCCACTTGGTGCAACGCTTTTGGATATTCAGAATTCATTCTACTGCTCTTTCCTGCTGCTAATATTATCAAAATTTTACTCATACATAATTCAGGAATTGATTAGGTAGTAAGTTAATTTATAATTAGTAAGATGTAAAGTCCACTTTGATTTTCTAGAGGAAAATAACTACCATCGAACAGACAAAATTCGTTAAATTAGCATCTGTAGTAATTCTTAAGTAAAATTTTAGAAAGAGACGCCCCATAGTTATAATTGAGTGTGTGCTACTTTCAAGTATGGTTTTTATTGATGAAACCTCTTAGACCACTCTGTTTGAAATAAGGTAACTACTGCTTAATTCACCAAAAAGCCTGTAATTAAGTTCTAAAGCGAGTGTGTCCAAACCAATCGATTGTATCTCTTTAGCGTCTGTAATGCCCTTTAAAATTTGAATAAAATGTACTTATACTAATTCTATTAGTATAAAATAAACTTGCACATGATTTTATCGTCATTTTTATTCATTGTAAAGAAAATTTTGTATGAAGGTTTTTTAGAAAACTCACTTGCCCCTCTTAAATGCTCTCAACATCCTGAAAATTTGAATAAAAGTAATTGCTATTTTCAGAAACTTTTTGAAAAATTACCACAAAACATCTAAATCTTTAATAGGCAAGACCGCACCATTTGCTTGTAGATAGTAATGTGTTGGCTTTATTAACTTGTGCTCTACTTTATCTCCTACTGAAACTTTAAATTCCATATCCTGCACACAAAGAAATCCATATTTAGAATTGGTCCCATATCCTGCAGCATTACGAAAGAATTTAATCTGTCCAAGAGTTGCAAGATTATTTATTCTTTCTCTAATATTGCGCTCACTGCCAAGCCCCTCTTCTCCTTCAAAACGCTTTGCAAATTGTCCAGCAGTATAAATATTACCTTGATATGCGCTACTGCGAATTAAATTCAAGATAACCTCATGTTTTCTCATCCGTTCTAAATCCAACTTTTTACTATATTGATCTCTGATTATTGGTTCTGAATTTAAAACTGAATTGTCATGTACAAATGCCCCATTTTTCCAGTAAAGTGTCATTTGCCCGTTATTGCACTGCGAATAGTTAGATTTTTTGCGCGATAAAATTCTCTCATCAGGAGAAGCATTAGCTTTATCTGGTCTAGTCAAATACCAACGAGACCTTACTGTATTATTCCATGCTGTTGAACCGCCTGTGCCAGTTTTACGTATTATTCCCGCATCAGAAGGGTGGGCAAGTAATAAAACAGCTCCTTTTATTGCTTGAGCTATTCGACCACAACAACCTTGAATAAATTGTCTCACATGAGAACGGTCGTTTTAATTTCCTCCAAATAGGTCTGCTGCTGTATCTAATATCACAAGCTTCGGCTGAAACGATTCAATATCCTCAAGTAACTCTTGAAAGTACGTAGTTAATTGACCAGTATCTTTGTTATTAAAAACCATAAGTTGATTATTGTGCCCTGCTCGTGACCATAAGCCAACATTATCCTGAAAATCAGAAGATTCCATACCTGATTGATAAAATTCATTTATTGCGCATTGCCGACGCCAAAGTTCTTCTTCATCATCTTCACAGAACACACCATATGTCTTTATTTTTTCCAGATATATTCCAAGCCAAGGTTTACCAAAAGCAGCGGCTGTCATTAATTGTTGAGCAAGGAGAGATTTTCCAACACCACCATCACCATAAAGAGCTGTAACACTTCCTACAGGGAGCCAATCCTTAATAACCCACTTTCTTTCTGGAGGGATATTGGTCCAAACTGTAGTATCAATTCTTTTTGACTTTCTTGAAGAATAAGGGCTTTTGTTGTTAAGGATAAATTCTTCAACGTTCATTCCTTCTAGCACACTATCTGCAGCATCCCAAGATTTTGGCTTATCTTGAGGAATCTTGAGAATAGAAAGTGATGCAACTCCAAAACCAGAAAGCTTTTTTGCGGCTTCTTGAGCATAATCTTTTCCAGGATCATCGTTATCTGGCCATATAATAATGTGTTTACCTTTAAGTGGAGTCCAATCAGTTTTCTCAATAGGTGCTTTTGCTCCAAACATTGCTGTTGTTGCAGTGATCCCTTGTTCTATGAGTAGCTCAGCACATTTTTCCCCTTCTACCAATATCACTCTATCAGATTTAGTGATGCCTGGAATGTTATACAGAGGCCTGATCTCAGGTGCAGTAAAGGTAGATTTTTTAGCATCAAATGGTTGATAACTTTTTCCTGAAGCAGTATCATAACGATATTTGCTGGCAATCAACTGATTATCCTGATCGAGATAGTCCCATTGAGTTATTCTCTTTTGCTCTTTAGTAGGTCGCTTGTTACATCCTATCCATTCACTTATCGAAGAAATTACTTCAACAAATTCTATTTTAGCGTTTTTCCCATGTGCAGCTGCCCAAAGATCAATAATGTCACCACCGTCCCCAGTTGTAAAATCAATCCATAATCCAACCTTGCCATACGCTAATTCAACTTTGAGGCTTTTGCCTTTATTACCTTGTACATCACCTATCTGAAATTTGTCACCATGAAAAGTTCCTCTTGGAAATAAATAAGAAAGGCATGATCTGATGATTAATAATAGTTGTCTTTTTATTTCTTCTACATCAAATTGTTCTAATGGTTCTAAATGTGAGACAACGTCGTTAAAATCATAATTTAAAGTATTTTTTTCTTTGACATCAGTTAAAAAATCTTGTACCATAGGTTGAAGCTCCTTTTAAAGTTAAGTGTTTGAAAGGTTTTTGAGCAAGGCTGTATTGGTTGCGGTCTTGTTCTCTTATCATGAAGTAAAAAATGTAGTAGGTGGTTCTCTTGGCAAAGCTTGAAAAATATATTAATAAGTGAAGGAAGTCAGTTCAGGTTTACAGTAAAGGTAAGATTGAAGGCTCTTAGAGTTTTCTTTCTTTTAAGACAAAATACTCTAATATAATTCTACAATATTTTCCTCACTATGTCAACTTCCTATTAAATAATCATAATGCTTCTATTTTGTCACATTGATATATTACATATTTATAGTATGTAATATATATTATATATAAGCAATTTTGCCAAATGAAATTTTATTTGCCATTTGAAATTCTCTTAAGGTATTGATTTTCTTGTATTTCTCTTTGTAAGTTCATCTGGTAGGTTTGCCAAATGATTTGCATTTTGAAGCTTACTTTAATAAGTAAATATACCTATATGCTAGAAAATTTATAACAGTTGCTTACTGCATAAACTAAGTTCACTTATTAACATAACTCAAGAGATGCTTATATTTCTGTACCATTGACTATAGTATACCGGATCCCTTATCGATCTTTCCGGAAGTGAGGGAAATTTTTCCAAAACACGTTTACTCCTTATTATAAAAACATCTGACTTTAAACTTACACTATTTCCTTACTATATATGTTCACAAAAATTCTAAAAACTGTTCACTTTTTTAAAAAATGTTGCACAACTCCGCTTTCTATTAGCTTTCATACCCCACTAAATGACCTCTTTTCTAACGACTAAAAATGCAGTCCGAAATATGATTTGCTCTAAAAATTTTTTCATTACGATTTTTCTATTAAACTTTAATAGAGCTTAACACATTTACAATATACTCAGGGGAGAGATTTTCCGTCTATAAGAAGTAGCCACAAAATGCTGTATTAGTAAAACTATTCATAATAATTATTTGTGAATTAAGTACTTTAGATTCGAGATTACATAGATTTTTGGCAGTTTAAGCCATTTTAGATTGGGAAATGAAATCTCATTAAGCTGAGAAGTGGGCTACTGTAGAGGAGTTTAACATAATTTAAGGTTACAAGTCAAGCAAACTACTATAATATCATAAAAGGTTGCTCCTTGGCTGATTTTGAGTGTTTCTTAGTTTAGAGAAAAACCCTATTATTATAAATAATAAAAATAAGGTATATAATAATACCCTATTTATATTTTTCATTCTTATTTATTCTTTAATTTTTTAACTCTTGTAGATAGCTCTCTAAAAAAAGGATTTGAGACAGGAAACGTTACAAGGCATGAAAATTGTATTAAATTTATAAGTAAGTTTTCTTCGTGATAGTAAGACTACTGAAAATACCTTCTTAAAAAGTGTAGCTAGCTTTAAAGAGAAACGCCTTTTTCATGTTTGTATCTTTGTGCCAAGAACTTTTTTACTACAGTAAGCAGAGATGACTTACTCAGGTTGGTTTGTGAAATTTGCAAATTTGTTTTTTAGCTGGTAAAAGTTCTAACTACGTATGTTTTTCCTGATAGTAGACGTTCACCAACTGCCCATAGTAAATCGCTCCAGTCATCATACCTAGCAAAAGATGTATTAAATTGTCTAGCAACTTGTCTAGAAAATTCATTAAGTTGGTAGGACATTGTAGTATGCTTTTCTGGTGGCAAACCTATAAAGGAGTAATATTGTTCAAAATACTTACCAAACTCTTGAATTAAACGACTTTTTCCTATACGACGCCTTCCTTTGACTACTACAAAAGATGCAGTATTTTTTTCTGTAAGCTCCAGTAGTTGTTTTAACTCAGTTTGCCTACCAATAAATGATGGAGACATAAAATACGAAATATAAATCTTTGTCTCCGTTATACGCGATAAAATTGGAGACGTAAATAAATAAATTTAGACCTTTGTCTCCATCTTGAACTATTGAAAGGGTTTTGTAGCTTATGTTTATGGCAGCAACTTCAAACTTTTTTCCTTTAGCTTCATCTACAAATTATTTATTAGAGATTACCTAAAGACTCAACTTAAGAGTTTTAGATAAAAGTTGTTATATTTCTATAAGACCTCTAAAATAACCAGCTCTTGTTGCACCAAAATTACAAAAACTGTTCACTTTTTGAAAAAATATTTTACAACAAATAAAAAACGTGATAGGCTAAGGTGAGGCTTTTTTATAGTGAGTAAAAGTTTAAGGTAAGAAATAATTTTAAAATGACTCTTAATCGAGTTTTAAGCTACCTTACATGAGTAACTTAGATCCTGGTTGTACAATTGTGCCCTGAAGTTGTAGAATCTTTTTAAAACGCTATTATCAGCTATCTTGTCTTTTGTAAGCATTCATCTTTTTTAGGTTATCCAAAATGCAATAGTAGGTTTTTCATATTTTTGTCTCTGTGTTGTATTTTTATTTAGGGCGATCTGATTCGTTAAGTCTTTTGGAAATGGAAAAATAACGTCTTATAGGTATTAAATGGATAAAAATGCAGAATTTCAATGGTTGAGGTGTATTATATTTCTATTTCCTTATTTTGAAATTTTGCTGGAAATCACAAAACTCAGAACGGCTTTTTACTCCTTAAAACCTTACTTTGCAGAATAGGCCACACATTTATCTTCCTCTGAGTGATACCTTTAATTATCTTACAATAACTAGGTTTATGTCTACTCCCTGGTCCACCTATATGCATAAGTAGTTAGAACTTTTACCAGCTAAAAAACAAATTTGCAAATTTCACAAACCAACCTGAGTAAGTCATCTCTGCTTACTGTAGTAAAAAAGTTCTTGGCACAAAGATACAAACATGAAAAAGGCGTTTCTCTTTAAAGCTAGCTACACTTTTTAAGAAGGTATTTTCAGTAGTCTTACTATCACGAAGAAAACTTACTTATAAATTTAATACAATTTTCATGCCTTGTAACGTTTCCTGTCTCAAATCCTTTTTTTAGAGAGCTATCTACAAGAGTTAAAAAATTAAAGAATAAATAAGAATGAAAAATATAAATAGGGTATTATTATATACCTTATTTTTATTATTTATAATAATAGGGTTTTTCTCTAAACTAAGAAACACTCAAAATCAGCCAAGGAGCAACCTTTTATGATATTATAGTAGTTTGCTTGACTTGTAACCTTAAATTATGTTAAACTCCTCTACAGTAGCCCACTTCTCAGCTTAATGAGATTTCATTTCCCAATCTAAAATGGCTTAAACTGCCAAAAATCTATGTAATCTCGAATCTAAAGTACTTAATTCACAAATAATTATTATGAATAGTTTTACTAATACAGCATTTTGTGGCTACTTCTTATAGACGGAAAATCTCTCCCCTGAGTATATTGTAAATGTGTTAAGCTCTATTAAAGTTTAATAGAAAAATCGTAATGAAAAAATTTTTAGAGCAAATCATATTTCGGACTGCATTTTTAGTCGTTAGAAAAGAGGTCATTTAGTGGGGTATGAAAGCTAATAGAAAGCGGAGTTGTGCAACATTTTTTAAAAAAGTGAACAGTTTTTAGAATTTTTGTGAACATATATAGTAAGGAAATAGTGTAAGTTTAAAGTCAGATGTTTTTATAATAAGGAGTAAACGTGTTTTGGAAAAATTTCCCTCACTTCCGGAAAGATCGATAAGGGATCCGGTATACTATAGTCAATGGTACAGAAATATAAGCATCTCTTGAGTTATGTTAATAAGTGAACTTAGTTTATGCAGTAAGCAACTGTTATAAATTTTCTAGCATATAGGTATATTTACTTATTAAAGTAAGCTTCAAAATGCAAATCATTTGGCAAACCTACCAAATAACCAGATGAACTTACAAAGAGAAATACAAGAAAATCAATACCTTAAGAGAATTTCAAATGGCAAATAAAATTTCATTTGGCAAAATTGCTTATATATAATATATATTACATACTATAAATATGTAATATATCAATGTGACAAAATAGAAGCATTATGATTATTTAATAGGAAGTTGACATAGTGAGGAAAATATTGTAGAATTATATTAGAGTATTTTGTCTTAAAAGAAAGAAAACTCTAAGAGCCTTCAATCTTACCTTTACTGTAAACCTGAACTGACTTCCTTCACTTATTAATATATTTTTCAAGCTTTGCCAAGAGAACCACCTACTACATTTTTTACTTCATGATAAGAGAACAAGACCGCAACCAATACAGCCTTGCTCAAAAACCTTTCAAACACTTAACTTTAAAAGGAGCTTCAACCTATGGTACAAGATTTTTTAACTGATGTCAAAGAAAAAAATACTTTAAATTATGATTTTAACGACGCTGTCTCACATTTAGAACCATTAGAACAATTTGATGTAGAAGAAATAAAAAGACAACTATTATTAATCATCAGATCATGCCTTTCTTATTTATTTCCAAGAGGAACTTTTCATGGTGACAAATTTCAGATAGGTGATGTACAAGGTAATAAAGGCAAAAGCCTCAAAGTTGAATTAGCGTATGGCAAGGTCGGATTATGGATTGATTTTGCAACTGGGGACGGTGGTGACATTATTGATCTTTGGGCAGCTGCACATGGGAAAAACGCTAAAATAGAATTTGTTGAAGTAATTTCTTCGATAAGTGAATGGATAGGATGTAACAAGCGACCTACTAAAGAGCAAAAGAGAATAACTCAATGGGACTATCTCGATCAGGATAATCAGTTGATTGCCAGCAAATATCGTTATGATACTGCTTCAGGAAAAAGTTATCAACCATTTGATGCTAAAAAATCTACCTTTACTGCACCTGAGATCAGGCCTCTGTATAACATTCCAGGCATCACTAAATCTGATAGAGTGATATTGGTAGAAGGGGAAAAATGTGCTGAGCTACTCATAGAACAAGGGATCACTGCAACAACAGCAATGTTTGGAGCAAAAGCACCTATTGAGAAAACTGATTGGACTCCACTTAAAGGTAAACACATTATTATATGGCCAGATAACGATGATCCTGGAAAAGATTATGCTCAAGAAGCCGCAAAAAAGCTTTCTGGTTTTGGAGTTGCATCACTTTCTATTCTCAAGATTCCTCAAGATAAGCCAAAATCTTGGGATGCTGCAGATAGTGTGCTAGAAGGAATGAACGTTGAAGAATTTATCCTTAACAACAAAAGCCCTTATTCTTCAAGAAAGTCAAAAAGAATTGATACTACAGTTTGGACCAATATCCCTCCAGAAAGAAAGTGGGTTATTAAGGATTGGCTCCCTGTAGGAAGTGTTACAGCTCTTTATGGTGATGGTGGTGTTGGAAAATCTCTCCTTGCTCAACAATTAATGACAGCCGCTGCTTTTGGTAAACCTTGGCTTGGAATATATCTGGAAAAAATAAAGACATATGGTGTGTTCTGTGAAGATGATGAAGAAGAACTTTGGCGTCGGCAATGCGCAATAAATGAATTTTATCAATCAGGTATGGAGTCTTCTGATTTTCAGGATAATGTTGGCTTATGGTCACGAGCAGGGCACAATAATCAACTTATGGTTTTTAATAACAAAGATACTGGTCAATTAACTACGTACTTTCAAGAGTTACTTGAGGATATTGAATCGTTTCAGCCGAAGCTTGTGATATTAGATACAGCAGCAGACCTATTTGGAGGAAATTAAAACGACCGTTCTCATGTGAGACAATTTATTCAAGGTTGTTGTGGTCGAATAGCTCAAGCAATAAAAGGAGCTGTTTTATTACTTGCCCACCCTTCTGATGCGGGAATAATACGTAAAACTGGCACAGGCGGTTCAACAGCATGGAATAATACAGTAAGGTCTCGTTGGTATTTGACTAGACCAGATAAAGCTAATGCTTCTCCTGATGAGAGAATTTTATCGCGCAAAAAATCTAACTATTCGCAGTGCAATAACGGGCAAATGACACTTTACTGGAAAAATGGGGCATTTGTACATGACAATTCAGTTTTAAATTCAGAACCAATAATCAGAGATCAATATAGTAAAAAGTTGGATTTAGAACGGATGAGAAAACATGAGGTTATCTTGAATTTAATTCGCAGTAGCGCATATCAAGGTAATATTTATACTGCTGGACAATTTGCAAAGCGTTTTGAAGGAGAAGAGGGGCTTGGCAGTGAGCGCAATATTAGAGAAAGAATAAATAATCTTGCAACTCTTGGACAGATTAAATTCTTTCGTAATGCTGCAGGATATGGGACCAATTCTAAATATGGATTTCTTTGTGTGCAGGATATGGAATTTAAAGTTTCAGTAGGAGATAAAGTAGAGCACAAGTTAATAAAGCCAACACATTACTATCTACAAGCAAATGGTGCGGTCTTGCCTATTAAAGATTTAGATGTTTTGTGGTAATTTTTCAAAAAGTTTCTGAAAATAGCAATTACTTTTATTCAAATTTTCAGGATGTTGAGTGCCACAACCAGCCCCTAGCGTTAAAATTGAGGGAGCCGACATGCTGATCAACCACGTGTCTGGTTTATACGCGCCGAGGCCGTCCTTCAACCACAGAAATTGGGTGATGAGGCCAAGTTTAATATGATCGTGTCCAAGCTGGGCAAGGATGCTATCCAACAAGTAACGGACATCCTGATTAAACCACCGGAGATCAACAAGTATGGCAGTCTTAGGGACAGATTACTAGATATTTACGAAGAGTCAGAAAACCGCCAAATCCAGAAGCTCATCAGTGAAATGGATTTGGGTGACCAAAAACCTTCACAGCTTCTTCGTAGGATGCGTGATCTGGCTCGAGGAAAGATCCAGGATGACACTCTTAAAATATTATGGCAAAGTCATCTGCCACAGTCGGTGAGGGCAGTGCTGACTGTAACGGAAGCCAAGGACCTTGACCATCTAGCGACCATAGCTGACAAGGTGCTTGAGACTACTATGACTCCCCAGTTAGCAGCAGTTGCGTCTACTCCTGTTTCGACCAGCTCCAGTGACAGTACCTTAATTTTGGCTGAGATAGCTAAACTAAGCGCCAAAATTAAGAACTTGGAGACATCCAGGAGCAGATCTCTACGACGCCAGGGTGGACAGTTTCGCCGTCGTGGAAGCTCGCGTAGCCAGTCAAGATCAGCTAATCCTGACTGGTTATGTTTTTACCATCATCGGTTCAAGGAACGAGCTCGCAAGTGCATCCAACCCTGCGCTTGGAAACCGTCGGAAAACTGATTAAGGTGCAGGTAGGCGAGGCGGATACCTGCGCGATATCGCCAACACATCGCCTTAGCATTAGAGATGTAAGTAGTGGATACAACTTTTTAGTGGACACGGGTGCCAATGTTTCAGTGATCCCTGTGACTAAAAAATATTGCTATTCAGTGAAGTGCTCAGACTATAAACTATATGCTGCAAACGGTACAGAAATACGAACATTTGGAGTGAAATCGATGGTGCTTAACTTAGGTTTACGCAGGTCGTATCGATGGGACTTTGTTATAGCCGAGGTTAAGCAACCGATTTTAGGTGCCGATTTTTTAACTCATTACGGACTACTAGTAGATTTAAGAGCACGGAAATTAATAGATAAGGTAACAAATTTAAATTCAGTAGCTTGTATTGTTAGTTTTAACGAATCTTCCATATGTACTATGGATAAAAACCACCCTTACTGGGATATCATTAGTAGATATTCGGAGATTACAAAACCTATAAACTATAAGGAGGTACCGAAACACAACGTCTTTCATTATATAGAAACATCTGGCCCTCCTGTGCATGCGCGTGCTCGTCAGTTACCTCCGGACAGGTATAAGAAGGTGAAAGACGAGTTCAGGATCATGCAAGAGGTAGGTATTTGTAGGCCATCTAAAAGCCCATGGTCTAGTCCGCTACACGTTGTACCCAAAAAGAATGGGGAAATACGGCCCTGTGGGGACTATAGACGTTTAAACGCGATGACGAAACCAGATCGTTATTCTTTACCACGCTTACGCGATTTTACGTATTTATTAGATGGTAAAACAGTAATGTCACGAATTGATGTTATACGAGCTTATCATTGTATTCCAGTTTTTCCTGATGATATAGAAAAAACTGCGATTACCACCCCCTTTGGACTCTTTGAATTTCCTCGAATGACGTTCGGGTTGCGTAACGCAGCGCAAACTTATCAGAGATTTATGGCTCATACAGTTTTAGACGGTTTAGATTTTTTATTTGTCTATGTGGATGACGTAATAATAGCTAGTTCGTCCATTGAAGAACATAAACAATATCTAGATATCGTATTTCAACGATTTGATAAATATGGTATATCTATAAATATAAGTAAATGTTGTTTTGGTCAATCTAAAATTGAATTTTTAGGGTACGAAGTTTCAAAAGATGGTATTCGACCCCTTGATAATAAAATTAAAGCCATTAAAGATTTTCCTAAACCTAAAACTATTGAAGAGTTACGCCGGTTTTTAGGAATGTTAAATTTTTATCGTTCGCATATTCCCAAGGCAGTAACATATCAAATTATATTAAATAAATATTTACATAACCTTACATGAGACGTTACCAACTACTATCCAAGCCAAACGGGATTTATATAAAAAAGTTACAATGCAAGCCTTTGTCCGTGGCCTTAAAGACCCCTAGGATCGCGTATTAGGTGCATGCGTCCCGAGACTATAGAAAAGGCTTTAGAGTTCGTACAAGAGGAATTAAATATAATGTATTTACAACATAGGAACGAACCCATGAAACACCAGCAGTCTCTGAAACAACCCCAGGGAATACCTGTAGGTTTTACTCCTACGAGACCACACAATTTTCACGTGCCGATACCCAACTGGCCAGTTCCCGTAGGACAGCACCCTATAAGACCACCACCGCAACCTTTTAAATTAACTGAACCGATTCATAGGATGCCTACTAACACCCAGAGGATGTTCGGTGCACCCCCACCTAACTACAACCCCCGAAGCAATGTATTTAAATTACCACCTCGTTATAGTCCACCACAATCTCAACAAACCCCCCAACCTATGAGTGGCCAAAGAGTCAGATAGAACAATCAAGTAATACAAAAAAAGAGATCAAAGAGGCAGTTCTAGAAAGCCTGAATGGAATGTACGAACTAATTCTTAAATTAGTAGATAGCAGAAGAAATCTTCAGGAGAAAATAGAAAAAGAAAAAATCGACAAGCATCAGCAGCTACTAGAAATAGAAAGACAACATGCCAATAAACTAGAAACCATAATAGAGGAAACCAAAAAACAAGATATTAGAGAACCAATAGATAAAGTAATAAAAGATATAGAAGCGCTAAGACAGATCGTTTACTATGATGTGGCAAGAGCTATTCAAGAGGAGATAAAAAGTAAGCCAGTAAAACAGATGGCAGAAATAACAAAACAACTAAAAGAGACAACCAAAGACCTAAAAGAGGCAGCAGAGAAGATAAAAGAGCCAATCACATACGCTAGTGTCCTAATCAATCCGCCAGCGCAAACACAATATAAACCTAACCACACAGTCATCATAACTTCGGCTGACGATAGGGACACTAGTGAAGATGTGATCAAAAAAGTTCGAGGAATAGCAAATGCCAGAGAAACGGGAGTGAAAGTGGAAAGAATACGGAAAGCTAGGAACCAAAAGGTGGTGATAAGCTGTGACTCCAAGAGCTCTTTGGATAAATTACAGGATAGACTTAAAAACGACACCCAACTAAAAGTAGAAGTAGCTAAGCCAAAGGATCCCCTAGTTATTATATACAATGTCCTGGCGTACAATACAAACGAAGAAGTACTAGCCTCACTAGAAAAACAAAATAAGGATATATTTAAAGAGATAGATAAGAAAGAATATAGAGCAGAGGTGAGATTCAGGAAGAAGGCGAGGAACCCCCATGAAAGTCATATAGTTCTACAGGTGTCCCCCAAGGTGTGGCAGAAACTCACTGAGATAGGGAAGGTACACATCGATTTACAAAGTTGTAGAGTGATGGACCAATCTCCGCTGGTTCAGTGCACTAGGTGTCTTGGATTCGGCCATAGTCGCAAAGTATGCAAAGATCAGGAGGATACATGCAGCCATTGTGGAGGAAAACATATTAGAAAGGATTGCCCTACAATTGAGTTAGCCCCTCATTGTATAAACTGCACTGAGGCGAGCGTAGGAAATAACAAACTTTGTCATAACGCCTTTGACCGCGATTGCCCTACAAGGCAAAAATTTGAAGAAATAGCCCGATTAAGCATCGCGTATTGCTGAAGGCGTCCCGGGAATCCTAATCATTCAAGCAAATCTGCAAAGGAAAAAACTAGCCACACAGGAATTAATGATCGAGGCAACAAAACGCCAAATCTCCCTCTCACTAGTACAGGAACCCTACATAGGCAGCATTGGCACCATGAGCTCATACCCAGGCAATAGGGTGTTCCAAATGTCAAGAAACAGAGCAGGCCCAATAAAGGCAGCTATTGTAGTTCATGACAAGAATCTCATAATAGAAGAAGATCCAATCATGACAAACGAAAATATCGTATGTATTACATTAAAGTTACAAACAAAAATTGTACGGCTTGTATCGGTATACTTTG
Organism: Limenitis camilla; assembly: GCA_905147385.1. NCBI lineage: Eukaryota > Metazoa > Arthropoda > Insecta > Lepidoptera > Nymphalidae > Limenitis > Limenitis camilla. Next base: position 1,245,516 of record LR990254.1, read on the forward strand.
AAGACACACAACCTTTGCAACCATATCTAGACGAACTTAAAAAAATAGTAAAAAAATGCAAAGGTAATAATTTAATAATAGGGGGCGATGTGAACTCATGGAGCCCATGGTGGGGTAGTAGGGTGGAGAATGAACGTGGCGTGGAGCTGCTTTCATTTATAAATGAAGAAGATCTCCACATACTAAATACTGGTAGTGTCCCTACATTTGAAGTTGTAAGAGGTAACAAACTATATACTAGCATCGTCGATGTAACCTGCTGCAGTGAGGATATACTAGACCTAGTAGAAGAATGGGAAGTTGACAAAACAATCACGAGCTCTGATCATAATGCTGTAAAATTCAAACTCACACTAACAAAACAAAACAAAAATGAAACGGGAAAGAATACAAGGATTTACAACACAAAAAAAGCTAATTGGATAAAATTTGCAAGTAGAAAAAGAGAACTTATAGATGAAACAAAAATTAAAGAAAACGTAAAAGCTACAAAAAGTAATGACGAGTTAGAAAATATAGTAGAAGAATACACAAAAATAATAAAGAAAGCAGCAGACGAAACAATACCTAAAATTAAAAGTAACAGAAAATATAAGCCTCCATGGTGGACCCCAGAGCTAGAAAGTTACAAAAAAATCATGGTTACCTTTAAACGAAGAGTAGGCAAGGCGGCTGCAACACGTAGAAATTATGTAGTACAGGAATATTTAGAAAAGAAAAAAATATATGAAGATAAAGCCTCTTCAGCCCAAATTGAGAGTTGGAGGAACTTCTGTACCAAACAGGATGGTGAGAGTATGTGGGATGGAGTGTATAGAGTGATAAGATCTGCAAGCAAAAAACAGGAAGATAAACTACTTATCCTTGATGAAAAAACACTTAGCCCCACAGACTCCGCGGACCTGCTGGTAAAAACATTCTTCCCAGAAGATAGGAAAGAAGAGGATACGAAAGAGCAGGAAGAGACAAGGAAAAGGATTGAGCAGCAGGAGCCATCAAAGGTGATGGATCCACCATTTACGTTAATAGAACTGAGAGAGGCCGTTAAATCCTTTAGTTCAAAAAAGGCTCCCGGACCAGACGGTTTTACTTCTGATATGTGTACTAAAGCAATAGACCAAGACGAAGAGTTATTTCTGGAAATATTAAACATGTGCTTACGGGAAGCATACTTTCCTAGACTATGGAAAAATGCCCATATAATGGTTCTTAGAAAGCCGGGAAAGAAGGATTATCATCACCCTAAATCATATCGACCCATAGGGCTCCTCTCAATCTTAGGCAAGACTCTAGAAAAAATGATGGTAGGCAGGATCAAATGGCATATACTTCCCAAGCTAAGTCCAAGACAGTATGGATTTGTACCTCAACGGTGCACAGAAGATGCGCTATACGACTTAATGCAATATATCGAAATTAAAGTAAAGCAAAAGGAGATTGCTGTTCTAGTATCGCTATGCTCGCTCGCTAAAAAAAACCTATGAGTGGCATTAGACATTTCACACCGAAACCATTACCCCATCCAAGGCCTTTAACAGGACATGACTGGACTAAGTTCGGTAACCCGCCACCTTCAAATTACTTTAAATCACGTGAATTAAATATGAACCACATGAACGAAACATATGACGACTTATATTACGCTGACGATTGTAATTCGTATGACCCGGATTACAATTACTGCAATGACTCAGACTATAGTTACTATGGAGCCGCTTATGACTATGACAATTATTATATTAATGAGACGACTGACCAAACTATCGAACCTACTGACAACCAACCAGGACCTAGCCATGAGGAGCAGGATTTTCGGAAAACTGCAAAATTACAAAAACCAAGATAGATTTAAACCTTATATTCAAATTGCGGACCCCCCATTAAAATTTCTTATTGACACAGGAGCCAATCAGTCTTTTATCAGCCCCGAAGCGGTTGAAGAGTACTTTTATAACTTTCCAATTAATTATGATCCTTTCGAAATAACAAATATTCACGCCACGAGTCGTAATGACTACTCTATTACTTTACCCTGTTTTACGGAGTTCAATGACAATAATTATATTAAGTTATTTATATATCGGTTTCATAATTATTTCGATGGATTAATAGGTTTAGATTTATTAACTAATTGGGAAGCCCGAATTGACCTGAAATCATGCCAATTAATAACCCGAAACGCTATCAATCATATCAGTATGTATAACTCGCGTAACGTTAACTTGTACGAGGATATAATTCCAGCAAATTCGTCTAAAATCATACGAGTTCCCGTTAATACATCAGATGGAGAAGTTTTTGTTGAAAATCAAATTATTTGTAATTGTATTATACACGAATGTATCACCACTGTAACAAATAATCGCGCTTACATAGAAGTCGAGAATACCACCCAAAATGATATCATATTTTCACTCGATCGTCCGGCTCTCGCCGAGCTACTTAATATTGAGTGCACGCGTACTCAACAACCATCGAGACGCGTAGATGATGTTATCTCGCGATTGCGTACGGATCATTTAAATCAAGAAGAGAAAGCTAATCTTATAAACCTCTGTTCTCGCTACTCTGACGTGTTTTATATTGATGGGGAAGCCCTCACATTCACTAATAAAATCAAACACAGGATTCGAACCACCGATGAGGTGCCGGTACATAGTAAAAGTTATCGTTACCCATACGTGCATAGAGAGGAGGTTAGGAATCAGATATCCAAAATGTTAGAGCAGAGTATTATCAGACCATCTGACTCTGCATGGAGCTCGCCCATATGGGTTGTGCCAAAGAAAGCTGACGCCTCAGGCAAACAAAAATGGCGACTGGTTGTCGACTTTCGTAAGCTAAATGAAAAGACTTTAGACGACAAATACCCTATTCCCAACATTAATGACGTCCTTGACAAGTTAGGAAAATGTCAATATTTCACCACCTTAGACTTGGCAAGTGGATTCTATCAGGTAGAAATGGACCCACAGGATATTTTGAAGACCGCTTTTAACGTCGAACATGGGCACTTTGAATTCCTTAGGATGCCAATGGGACTCAAAAATTCTCCTTCAACATTTCAACGAGTAATTGATAATGTGCTTAGAGGTCTTCAAAACGATATTTGTCTCGTATATCTTGACGATATCATTGTGTTCAGTACTTCTCTCCAGGAACACATGGTGAACCTAGAGAAAGTTTTCCAAAGACTTCGAAAATCCAATTTTAAAATCCAAATGGATAAGTCAGAATTCCTTAAGCTTGAGACTGCATATCTTGGCCATATCATAAGTAAAGATGGTATAAAACCAAATCCTGATAAGATCTCTGCAATAGAAAAATATCCTATCCCTAAAACCCCCAAAGAAATCAAACAATTTCTTGGTCTTCTAGGTTATTACCGTAAATTTATTCCTGACTTTGCTAAAATTACAAAACCCATGACACAATGCTTAAAAAAGGGAAGAAAAGTTACTCTTGACCCTAATTATATAAGTTCTTTTGAAAAATGCAGAACCCTACTGACCAATGACCCAATCCTTCAATATCCTGACTTTAGCAAGGAATTCATCCTGACAACGGACGCATCTAACGTAGCCATTGGAGCTATTCTATCTCAAGGTCCTATTGTAAGCGGATAAGCCCGTATGTTATACGTCGCGAACTTTAAATGATAGTGAATCTAATTACAGTACAATAGAAAAGGAATTACTAGCCATTGTTTGGGCTACAAAATACTTTAGGCCTTATCTGTACGGAAGAAAATTCAAAATTTTGACTGACCACAAACCCTTACAGTGGATGATGAATTTAAAAGAACCAAATTCACGTCTCACGAGATGGCGACTTCGACTTAGCGAGTACGACTTTACTGTTGTCTATAAGAAAGGAAAAGCTAACACCAATGCTGACGCACTTTCTCGAGTAGAAATTCATACTGGTGACGTTCTATCACTGATTGAAGAAATAGACGAGTTAAACTCTTTGTTAGGTAACCCATCTGAATCAATACTTCCTCAACCAGCTTCCTCAACTGAAACTGTACACACTAGCCACGAAAGTCCTATACTTGAAGTCCCTATAGTAGATGAACCTCTTAACAAATTTCACCGACAATTACACTTTACTATTGTTAATGACGTTAAAAGGAAACCCTCAATGACTAAACCCTTCGACACCCACACACGGATAAGTATACAGCTTTCAGAAGCAAACTTAGAAGAAGACGTAGTAAATTCTATCAAAGAATATGTCACTCCCAAAGTGAAAACGGCCCTTTTAATTACCCCACCTTTAGCTATGTATTCAATTATCCCAATCATACAAGATAAATTTAAAAGCTCATCAATGAACCTGGTCCTTACTAAACTAGAATTAGAAAACGTTAGAGCATATCTAAGGCAACAAGAAATAATTAGGCATTATCACGATGGTAAAACCAACCACCGCGGTATTAACGAATGCTATCTAGCCCTGTCTAGCAAATACTACTGGCCTAAAATGAAAGATCAAACAACCAAGTTCATTAATGAATGTACCATATGTGGACAAGCCAAGTATGATAGAAATCCCGTTAGACCACAATTTAATGTTGTACCTCCAGCTACTAAACCATTCGAAACGATTCACATGGACTTATTCACGGTGCAGAGTGAGAAATACGTGACCTTTATTGACGTCTTTACTAAATACGGACAAGCTTATCATCTTCTTGATGGAACAGCTATTAGCATACTGCAAGCCCCTTTAAAGTATTGTACACACCATGGTGTACCTATGACAATCGTTACTGACAATGGAACCAAATTCACCAATCAGTTGTTCATGGAATTCACCCGTCTTCATAAAATTAATCATCATAGGATACTTGCTCATTCACCTAATGATAATGGAAATATTGAACGTTTCCATTCAACACTTTTAGAACATTTAAGAATACTTAAGCTGCAACATAAGGATGAACCCATAGTTAATCTCATGCCTTATGCTATTATTGCCTATAACAGTTCAATTCATAGTTTCACCAGATGTAGACCTTTTGACTTATTAACCGGACATTTCGACCCTAGAGACTGTATTGACATAGACATTACGAAACAGCTATTTCAACAGTACGTCCAAAATCATAGGGTACGAATGAAAAAGGTGTACGATATAATAAACAGTACATCACTTGCTGACCGAACTGCATTAATTGAAAATAGGAACAAGACCCGTGAACCTGAGAATGAATATGCCCCTGAACAACAAGTTTTCATCAAAAATCCTTTAGCTGCCAGACAGAAAACAGCTCCACGATACACACAAGATACTGTCCTAGCTGACTTGCCAATCCACATATACACGTCTAAAAAACGTAGCCCTATAGCCAAATCAAGAATTAAAAGAATACCTAAAGCAGTCAATTTGTTACAGAATTCTGCTAGTAAACATCCTTCAACTGACAACATCCCAGGAGATAAGACTTGAGACCTTAGATGATGGACCCGGCATCTTACCTTATAAACTTGGACCAATGCGACTTACTACCCACTATCATACATTTTTACAGTACGTACAATTAGATGAGATAGAAAATAAAATTCATACATTGCAGACAGATTTATCGAATTTAGAAAACTTAATGTCTAACGAAACTTACTCTTTATATGAAGTTCAGATAAACTACCTTAGTAATAAGATTGGCAACGTTCTAAATCAATTAAAGTCTTTAGCCAAACGATTTAAAAGAGGCTTAGTTGACGGTCTCGGTTCCTTAATAAAAAGTATAACAGGAAATCTAGATCAAGCTGATGCGATAAAATATAATGAGGCAATTCAGACTTTAAAAAACAATCAGGACAAAATAGTAACGAATTTCAATAACCACATTAGTTTGAGTAAAGAATTAATGGCTAAACATAGTAGTATAATAGAAAAAATAGTAATAAATCAGAACAAAATTAATATAACTTTGGAACAAATATTGAAAAGTACAATATTTGCAGAGGATAGCCTGATTAAGTATGCAAAGTTTGCTCAACTTTTACAAGTCACTAGCGAAAACGTAGAAGATTTAATGCAGGAAATATTTAGAATAGAAAATAGTTTAGCTTTTATACGTACGGGTGTTTTACACCATTCTATGATAGATGTAGAAATGCTAAGTATTATGATTAATAAACTTATACTTCTCTATGGTAGAGAATATATTATAAAACTAGAATTAAGAGAGTACTACGATATCATAAAATCTGGTTCGTTTTACATAGACAGACAAATAGTTTTCGTTTTTAAATTTCCTATATATTCTAGAGATAGTTATGATTTGTATAAGCTTTCGGTAGTACCTAATAAAAATAGACAGGCTCTAATTCCTCCCCTTCCTTTCCTTGCAACCAACGAGAAGTCATTCATGTACATAGAGACAGAATGTCCGAAGTCAAATATCTGGTTTCTTTGCGAGAAGAACATCAAGCACCAAATCCATACTGAACCTGACTGCATACATGGGCTCATAATCAACCAAGTTCTGTCAGATTCCTGCCAGTTCACTAATGTCACTCTAATTAGAGAAGCCATGGAGAAGCTCGACGACCAGCACTACATCATATCCTTCCCACATAAAAGATTCTGCCCATGCCTGAATCCTAGCAAGGTCTGAGTTAATCTCTTCCATTACTATTCCTAGATCATTGACACAAGCATGCCTATAGAGCTGCAAATCATCTGCGTAAAGATGGTAGTGACACGACAATACTTTTGTGAGCTCATTTATAAAAATGGAGAAGAGTAATGGGGAGAGAATGCCGCCTTGAGGAACACCAGCAGATAGATCAGCCCAGTCTGAGTTATTCTCATCATCGCATACCCTCTGCTGGCGTCCATGAAGATAAGAACGAAACCAGTCAGTTACTGTGGAAGACATGTTAATTGAAGAGAGGATTCCGAGCAAAACATCCAAATCCACTGAGTTAAAGGCATTGCTGAAGTCAAGCAAGATAACAACAACAACCATGTTGCGGCTCAAATTATCACTACCGACGGCATTGGAAGATATGGACAATATGTTTTTCTTAACGTCTTCCTCTGTAACATCATGAAAAACAAGAGAATCACAGATAGGCTGGGTGGCGTCTACCAGTTGTTGAAGACATAAAATTTTATTATTAATTGAAATTTTCACTGGAGGAGTTGAAAAATGATTATTTAAGGTATTTAGATCTAAGGATTGATATGATGAATTTGAAGTTTTACCCACACTAGCGATTTAAGGAATTTCCAAGTTTGTGAATATGAGTTGTCATTTAAACGGGAAGCTATGTGACGGCGTTTAGCATCTCTACACATCCTATTACAAAGATTACGCAGCTTTTTATAGGCAGCAGTGTTTAATTCAGTAGGGTGCAACTTACAATTTCTTTTGGCTTTATCGCGCTCGACCATAACCTTCTTAATTGAGGTAGTCAGCCAGGGAGCAGGCAGATGTCTAACACGAACAGATTTTAGAGGCGCGTGAGCATCAAACAAATTAATGATCTCGATATTTAATAATCTTACTTTATCATCAATGTTTGAAGCGGTATATATTGGGGACCAATCAATCGAGGATGCATCACGAGTAAATGATTCAATATCAATATTTTTTATAGTTACGACGCTTTATTACCCTGCTTTTACGCCTTGGGATTGATATATTATAACTCAGAAAAATTAAATCATGGTAAGAGAAAGGAGCGTCTAATTGACCATGTATGCGAACGTTATGCGGCTTAGAAGTGATGATGAGGTCGAGCAGAGAAGCTTCACAGTTGGGTTGAAAATGAGTTGCAGATAATGGAAGTATAGACAAGTTGAAAGATTTAACTAAAGACTGTAACTTTTTCGACCGTGAATCATTTTTTAAGAGACAGGTATTAAGATCACCCATTATAATGGAATGATCGTAAGATGGGGAAATTTGATCTAGTAGAGTTTCAAGAGTGTGAAAATAATTTATGTGAACAGAGTGTGAGTAGACTACGCCGAGAAGAATTTTAGAGTGATGACTATTAATTTCTATAAATAAATATTCTAAGCTGGCTGTGTACGCACTGGGAGATTACATTATTATTTTAAACGTTATGTTATCTTTGAGGTAAATACATACACCACCACCACCTCCCTTATCTCTAGCTATAATTATTAATCTTCTAATTCAAACTCTTAATAAAATTAAACCATAAGAAATTATATCACACCCTAACATATAACTTAAATTACAAAAATTCATAATATTAATAGTGGAATTTATAAACAATAATATTAACAATATTAATAATATTTGAACCATTCAAAATATATTTTTTTTAAAACATAAAGGAATTATAAAAAATATTATAAATAAAAATTTTATCATTAAATTAAATTAAAACTTTGAAAGTAATCATTCCCATGAGTTCGAATTATAGACACTAAAATAGATAAGCCCAATGCTCCTTCACAAACAGAAAAAACTAAAAATACTATTAATATATATAAACTATATTTAATTATTATCAAATATAATAATATTAAAAAAAAAATTCTTAATACTATAAATTCTAGTCTTATTAATACAATTAACAAATGTTTATGTTTAGATACAAAAATTATATTCCCAAATATAAATATAATAATAATAATTAATCTTATATTTAACATTTGTTTAAGTTTTTATAGTTTAAAAAAAACTTTGGTCTTGTAAATCAAAAATAAGAATTTTTCTTTAAAAACTTCAAAGAAAAAGATTTTCTTTATCTATAATCTCCAAAATTATTATTTTTTTAAACTATTCTTTGATATCTTAAAAATAATTTTATCTATTTTTTTAATTTCAATTTCAATTTTATTATATTTTATTAATCACCCTCTTGCAATAGGAATTTTAATTTTAATTCAAACTCTTTTTACATGTTTAATCTCAGGAATATTAATTAATACCTATTGATTTTCATATATTCTTTTTTTAATTTTTTTAGGGGGTTTATTAGTTTTATTTATTTATGTTTCAAGAGTAGCTTCAAATGAATTATTTAAAATTCAATTTACTGAAAATTTTTTTATATTTATATTATTTTTATTATAATTTTTAGAATTTTTTATAAAAATAATTTAATTTGAATAAATTTCTCATTTAATGATGAAATAATTAATTTTTTTAATTCAAATTTATTCTTTAATAATGAAAATAATTTTAATTTATCAAGATTATATAGTAAACAAAATTATTTTTTAATAATAATATTAATTATTTATTTATTTATTACTTTAATTGTAATTGTAAAAATCATTAATATTTTTTTTGGTCCGTTACGATCATTTAATAACTAATGATAAATTTATATAAACCTATTCGCAAAACTCATCCAGTAATTAAAATTATTAATGGATCATTAGTTGATCTCCCTACCCCATCAAATATTTCTTCATGATGAAATTTTGGTTCTTTATTAGCTTTATGTTTAATAATTCAAATTTTAACAGGATTATTTTTAACTATATATTATACAGCTAATATTGATTTAGCATTTTTTAGAGTTAATTATATTTGCCGAAATGTTAACTATGGATGATTAATCCGAACCTTACATGCTAATGGAGCATCATTCTTTTTTATTTGTGTTTATTTTCATATTGGTCGAGGAATTTATTATAAATCTTTTAATTTAAAATTTACTTGAATAATTGGTGTTATTATTTTATTTTTATTAATAGCTACAGCTTTTATAGGTTATGTGTTACCTTGAGGACAAATATCTTTTTGAGGAGCTACAGTAATTACTAACCTTTTATCAGCAATTCCTTATTTAGGAACTATATTAGTTAATTGAATTTGAGGAGGATTTGCAGTTGATAATGCAACTTTAACTCGATTGTATACTTTCCACTTTTTATTTCCTTTTATTATTCTCATATTAACCATAATTCACTTATTATTTCTCCATCAAACAGGATCTAATAACCCATTAGGAATTAATAGAAATTTAGCCAGTAACTCAGTTATTAGGTATAGTTTAATTCTATAAAAAATAATAAAGGTAATAAAAATTTTATATAATTTATCCTATCAGAATAATCCTTTAATCAGGCACTTAATTAAATTTAAAAAAAAGGATTTCCTTTATATTTGAGGTATGAACCCAAAAGCTTTATTTAGCTTATTTTTAATTAAATTATTTATATAAAATTTATTAACTACGGTTAAGTAAATTTTATATAAATAATTATAAATATATATATATATATATATATATTTGTCGGAGGTGTGAGTTAGGTTTAGGTTAGGTTAGCCTTGTGTTAATTTAGGTTAATGTTAGTTTAATCTTAGGTTTAGACGATGAAACTAAGCAGTGGAGGTGAGTATTATGATCATTTAAAGGATATCCTTAAGCCTACACCTTGGTCACAAGTCCAAGGCACTGCTTGGGTTCCTGTCATAATAGTTCTTGTCAGAATAGTACGTGATAGTAATGTTTAGTTATATCCTGACCGTGTTGCGCCCGTATAGCTTTTGAGATAGGCCATCCATCTATATCCTTATTTTAATTAGTTTCCGACATCAGAAGTGGGATTATCGGAGAAGGCGTATTGGCTTCGGCTTCTTTAGTTACTGCTGGTCTCGTGGGCGTCATTAGGGCTAAGTGCAAGCACAAAACAAAGTTACTAAATATTAATTTTACTTTATTCGTTATTTTACAATAGTTAGATAAGATGAAGAAATTAATAATATCTGAGCAGCGAGTTCGCGACACCAATCGAAACTTATTCTAGTTTTTCAGAATATACTCCCGTACCAACCACCTCCATCGAAGCCTCCAAAATTAATACCGTTTTTCCGACAGACTATTCTACTGCTCAAGTTAAGATGGCGCCTCGACCTTGCTCGAGGTTTACCTCTGCTCTGATTGGACGTAAATCATGATACAACAACTTTTTATGAAAAGGTTACAATTTAAATGATATTAAAATGAAATAAATCCAGATTAATTTAAACTAAATTAAATTAGGGTCTTTTAACATGGTTTAGTCAGCTACAGAAATCTACTTTATAATTTACAATAAATTTAAGTCATAATTTGATCCTAAGTCGTCATTCAACAATAAAATGTGAGTGATAACTGGACTTACGAGATCTAATGTTAGCATAAGCATGTCGTGGCTCAAATTATCACTACCGACGGCATTGGAAGATATGGACAATATGTTTTTCTTAACGTCTTCCTCTGTAACATCATGAAAAACAAGAGAATCACAGATAGGCTGGGTGGCGTCTACCAGTTGTTGAAGGCATAAAATTTTATTATTAATTGAAATTTTCACTGGAGGAGTTGAAAAATGATTATTTAAGGCATTGAGATCTAAGGATTGATATGATGAATTTGAAGTTTTACCCACACCTAGCGATTTAAGGAATTTCCAAGTTTGTGAATATGAGTTGTCATTTAAACGGGAAGCTATGTGACGGCGTTTAGCATCTCTACACATCCTATTACAAAGATTACGCAGCTTTTTATAGGCAGCAGTGTTTAATTCACTGGGGCGCAACTTACAATTTCTTTTGGCTTTATCGCGCTCGACCATAACCTTCTTAATTGAGGTAGTCAGCCAGGGAGCAGGTAGATGTCTAACACGAACAGATTTTAGAGGCGCGTGAGCATCAAACAAATTAATGATCTCGATATTTAATAATCTTACCTTATCATCAATGTTTGAAGCGGTATATATTGGGGACCAATCAATCGAGGATGCATCACGAGTAAATGATTCAATATCAATATTTTTATAGTTACGACGCTTTATTACCCTGCTTTTACGCCTTGGGATTGATATATTATAACTCAGAAAAATTAAATCATGGTAAGAGAAAGGAGCGTCTAATTGACCATGTATGCGAACGTTATGCGGCTTAGAAGTGATGATGAGGTCGAGCAGAGAAGCTTCACAGTTGGGTTGAAAATGAGTTGCAGATAATGGAAGTATAGACAAGTTGAAAGATTTAAATAAAGACTGTAACTTTTTTGACCGTGAATAATTTTTTAAGAGACAGGTATTAAGATCACCCATTATAATGGAATGATCGTAAGATGGGGAAATTTGATCTAGTAGAGTTTCAAGAGTGTGAAAATAATTTATGTGAACAGAGTGTGAGTAGACTACGCCGAGAAGAATTTTAGAGTGATGACTATTAATTTCTATAAATTAATATTCTAAGCTGGCTGTGTACGCACTGGGAGATTGCATTATTATTTTAAACGTTATGTTATCTTTGAGGTAAATACATACACCACCACCTCCCTTATCAGTACGATCATTCCTTATAAGATTGTAGTTACAAAGTCCATAGAGGGAAGATGAAAGTGAGGGTTTCAACCACGACTCGGACACCAGAACAGCATCAATTGAAAAATAAAAAAATATAGTAAGCATTAGACCAAAATTAGAACTAATTTTGATATTATTTGAAGCATTACACGTTTCCGAACAACCGTTAGCAAATATCCTCAAGTGGCGTGTCCACAAGAACCGAAATCATCCAGACCTCGCCGTGGTGTTAAAAACTCAGCTAAATAATTTTAATTTGTTCTCCATAATGTTTAGTAAGATATTATTACTACTCAGCATTATAATAATATTGGTTAATACATATTTCACGTCGATAGTTTGTTTCTCGCTATTTTGACAAGCGCAGGTAGTTTAATGTAATGTTTACTTTGAATGTTTAACCTTTAACTTTTTCACTCTATGGATGGTACCAGATATTATTATAGTTAAACCAGAAAATAACAATAAAAATTTTAAAAAATACATTTCAACCAATAAATTATTAAATCGAATTAATAAATATACCCCAGCAGTTACTAAAGTTGAAGAATGAACCAAAGCAGAAACTGGAGTTGGAGCTGCTATTGCAGCAGGTAACCAAGAACTAAAAGGAATTAGAGCTCTTTTTGTTATAGCTGCAATAATTACTAATAATCTAATAATTTTTATAGAAAAATCATTTCTTATAAAATTTATATAAAAAATATAATTTCAACTCCCATAATTTAATATTCAAGAAACTAATATTAAAATTATAATATCACCCACCCGATTTGATAAAGCAGTACTAAAAAAAAATATTACGCTGTTATCCCTAAGGTAATTTTTTCTTTTAATCATAAAAAATGGATCAATTACTCAATTATTTATGTTTCTTTTTAAAAAAAGTTATATTAATTTTTTTATCACCCCAATAAAATATTAATTTTATTTTTAATTTTTACTTATACATATAACCTCAAATAATTTTAATATAAAACTCTATAGGGTCTTCTCGTCTTTTAAATTTATTTTAGCTTTTTAACTAAATAATTAAATTTTATATTCAAATTAGAGACAGTTTATATTTCATCAAATCTTTCATACAAGTCTTCAATTAAAAGACTAATGATTATGCTACCTTTGTACAGTCAAAATACTGCAGCCCTTTAATATATTTATCAGTGGGCAGATTAGACTTTAAATTATTATCTAAAAGACATGTTTTTGATAAACAAGTGAATATAAAATTTTGCCGAATTCCTTTAACTTATTTTAAATTAATTAAATTATTTTTTTTCTAATATACTAATTTTATCATTATTACTAAATTTTTTTTATTTTCATTATTATTTTATACTAGCGGCCCATCCCGGCTTCGCGCGGGTGGAATATTATTTTTAAAAATATATTGGCCCTCCCGCATTTCGGTGCCCACTCTCTTGCCGCTTTACTCGATGCGCTGCGTCGCTATACTGGCCAGTCGCGTCGACGTGTATTTTTTGTTTATATTGATATTTTTAATTTCGTAATATCTTTTGAATGGAAAGTCCGATTTTAATAATTCAACAAGTAATTTACAGGTATTGAAATAGTCTTGAATACGAAATAATTTATTTGGATAAGGATTAATACAAAGTTATAGAAAACATGGTCTGATTTTGATAGGCATTTTTATCAACTTTTAATATGTAAAAAAATAGTTATAGTGACGTAACTATAATAGTTGGACATATGGTCTCGCGGACTTTTTTGTAGATATTGATACGTTCTATAGTATTGTAGAACATTTTTTTGTTCTATCATCAATACTTTTTGCAGCGCATGCGATGAAAGATATTTTATGGCTAATTTTTTGGCACCTTGGGTTGGTTTTCGTGAGATTTTCTAAGGATCTCTAATTTTTTCTTGTAATAAATATAGCCTATGTTACTCAGGGATAATGTAGCTTTCTAATGGTGAAAGAATTTTTGAAATCGGTCCATTAGTTTTTATGTTTATTCGTTACATACAAAAATACAAATCTTTCCTCTTTATAATATTAGTATAGATAAAATTAAATTTTATTAAAAATAAAATTTTTTATAATAAATTAAAATTTTTAAACAATATAAATTTTAAAATTTTTATTTTAAATTTAAATTTATTATAAACTTTTATAATAAAGCTTATCCCTTAATATATTTAATTTTAAAATTTCATTTTTAATTATAATTAAAAATGAAATTTTTTAAATTTAAAATTAAATTTTTTTCTAAAATAACTAGATATATTTAAAAACGATTAACATTTCATTTCAAATTAACTATTAAAAATAATTTTTCTACATTAACTTTTTTAATTAATTAACTCTTAAATTAGATTTTTTTTATAAAAAAATTATTTTTTAATAAACTGATACACAAGATACATTAAATAAAAACTACTTTATTTATAATTTATTTTCAACTAGTTCAAATTTCTTTTTCAATACTAATTTACTATAAATTAAATTATTTTTTTTAAAAAAATACTTCAATATCCCCCAATATTAAATTTTTTTTTATTATTTATAATTAATTTATTTTCCCCCTCAAATTAATTAATTATTTTAATTTCTTTTCAATGTAAATGAAATACTTAACAAGCTCTAATTTGTTCATTCTAGAAACACTTTCCAGTACCTCTACTTTGTTACGACTTATTTCAATTTTTAAATGAAAGTGACGGGCAATATGTACATATTTCAATTTTTAATCATTTTAATAAACTAATTAAAATTACATTTAAAATCCATTTTCAATCAAATTTTACAAAATTTTTTCCACTTAAATAAATTTATTGTAATCCATCCTAAACTTAATTATAATCTGCATCTTGATCTGAATTAAATTTTATTTTAAATTTTAAAATATTATTTTTATTAAAAAATATTTTTTTAACAATGATATACAAAATTATAAATTAAGTAAATTTATTCGTGGATTATCAATTACTAGACAGATTCCTCTAAATGAACTAAAATACCGCCATATTATTTAAGTTTCAATAATATTTTATTTACTATTTTAGTATTTTTAATTAAATTTTTAATAATAGGGTATCTAATCCTAGTTTAAAATAAAATTTATTAAATCATAAATTTTAATATAATTTTTAATTAAATTAAAATTTCACTTAATAATTTAATATTTAATTTAATCAATTATTATTTATTATATACTGAAATAATTTAATTTAACTTTTGTTTAACCGCAACTGCTGGCACAAAATTAGTTATTAATTTAAATATTACTAAATCTTAATTTCTTAAATTTTTAATTTTATTTACTGTATATTAAAATTAATTATTATTAAAATAATTAAAATTTTATACTAAAATTTACATGTAAAATAAATTTATAATAAATTTTAAAAAACATAAAAAATTTATTTATTCATTTCATTTTTCACATAGATTTTTTTTTTTTTTTTTATATTATATATTTAATAAACATTAATAAATTTTTATTATTTCTCTTATTTTTCTTCTAGTAACATTATTATAAAAATTAATTAAATTATAAATCAATTATAATTCAAATTGAATAAAAATAAATTATAAATATAAATTTTAATTAAACAAAAATTTAATATATATATATATATTTATTAATTAATTAAAAATTTAATTAATTAATATTATTTTTATAATTTAAATATTTAATATACATATATATATATATACATATATTTATAATTATTTATATAAAATTTACTAAACCGTAGTTAATAAATTTTATATAAATAATTTAATTAAAAATAAGCTAAATAAAGCTTTTGGGTTCATACCTCAAATATAAAGGAAATCCTTTTTTTTAAATTTAATAAAGTGCCTGATTAAAGGATTATTCTGATAGGATAAATTATGTAAATTTTTATTACCTTTATTATATTTTATAGAATTAAACTATATCTAATAACTTCAAAAATTATTGTGCATCTTACACTAAAATATAATTTTATAATGTGAATAAATTTCATTTTAGAATAATTTAATTCTTATTTTTTATTCTTATATTATCTAACTCTAATAAATTTTTTTTTTTTTTATTTTATTTTTTAGAACCTTAATTTCTATTTCTTCTAATTCATGGTTAGGATGTTGAATTGGATTAGAAATTAATTTATTAAGATTTATCCCCCTTATTTTACTTAAAGGACAGCACTTCTTCTGAATTCACATTGCCAACTGTCACAACAAAATACCCTCTGGCCCAAAGATGTTGTCCCCAATACCGCTTACGGAGCAGTGCAAATTCCTGTAGCAACTTACGACTACTTCTACCTTTAATATATTGCACAGCTTTAGATATTGATATACTAGGCGGAACCGATGCTAATATATGTACGTGATCAGGACTCATACAGCCACTAATTATATTTATGTAATTAGCAGCACATATTTCTCGGATTACTTCCCTAGTTCTAATAGCAACTTGCCCAGTTAAAACTCTATACCTATACTTAGTACAAAATACTATATGATACTTTAGGTCATATAGGCTGTGGGATCCTCTCCTATATTCCATTCGTCCTCCCTTAGCACATTTCCTAGATAATAATACTAAAGTGTTCGCCTAAAGGCGAGGGTGTTAACCCTATCCCATATAACTACATAAACTATGAAATCATCAACTATTGAATTTTTTGCAAGACCAGTAGAGAGGACTTTTGGTCTGGCGCAACATCTCTATATTTTAAGTACTGATAGTCAAGGTCACAACAAGATCTTAAGAGCAGGACCGGAGAAGGATAGCGGTATGCTTACAGATGATCTAAAAGTAATTTATACTGATTATATAGAAGAAAATGAAAAAATTATTGGGAGAAGACTTGAATATAAGAAATAGGGTTAAAGTCTACACCATCACAGGAACAGATGAAGAAATCCAGGGCAAGATGGAGAAGATGTGGGAGATTGGCCGGCAGATTAATTCAGGTAATTATGACTATAAACTTCCGATACCAGGATGTCCTAATTCGATTTGTCATGTTCAAAATAGCAATACGGCTGAAAATTTATTGGCCAAAGCTGCCAATATTGGATGTATGGCCTATTTAAAAAGCTATATGGGCGCAACACGGTCAGGATATAACTAAACTTTACGATTTCTTACTATTATGACAGGAACCCAAGCAATGCCTTGGACTTGTGACCAAGGTGTAGGCTTAAGGATATCCTTTAAATGATCATGACACTCACCTCCACTGCTTAGTTTCACTGTTTAATCTTAAGATTAGACTAACTTTAACCTAAACTAACACAAGGCTAACCTAACCTAAACCTAACTCACACCTCCGACAAAGAAGTACTCAGTAAAGAGTTATGTTCGAGCTGGTTGCTAATTTAACATACGATTTTAATTTAACACTACTTGTAAATTTTAATTTAATTTAGTCTTAATTAATCTATATTCACATAATTTTAATATTCTTCGAATTGTTATTTTTTAATTGGAAATTACTATATTGTTTATGTGATATCGCTCTATGGAAGTCTGAGGATCAAATTATGTTTGTACAATTGTTCATTTTAAAAGTAGATTTCGTAGTTAACTTGCTGAAGCTTGTTATTAAATCCTTATTTATTTTTGTCTGATTTAAACTAGATTTTTGTCATTTTTATATTGTTTGGATTTTAACTCTTTTAATTTAAAAATTACTATATTGTTAACGTATTACTATCGCCCTACGGAAGCACCGTCTATTGAATTAAGTATGTACAGTAATTCATTTTATAACTACTTTTCTATAGCTTAATAAAACATGTTATTATGTCTTTATGTATTAAGGTTTAACTTAATTTAGATTTCTAATATTTTACTAGTTAAGATTCTTTAACTTTTTTTGTTTAAAGTTTGTTACATTGTATTATTGTTGAATGACGATTTAGGATCAAATTATGACTTGAATTTATTGTAAATTATAAAGGAGATTTCTGTAGCTGACTAAACCATGTTAAAAGACCCTAATTTAATTTAGTTTAAATTAATCTGGATTTATTTCATTTTAATATCATTTAATTTGTAACCTTTTCATAAAAAGTTGTTGTATCATGATTTACGTCCAATCAGAGCAGAGGTAAACCTCGAGCAAGGTCGAGGCGCCATCTTAACTTGAGCAGTAGAATAGTCTGTCGGAAAAACGGTATTAATTTTGGAGGCTTCGATGGAGGTGGTTGGTACGGGAGTATATTCTGAAAAGCTAGAATAAGTTTCGATTGGTGTCGCGAACTCGCTGCTCAGATATTATTAATTTCTTCATCTTATCTAACTATTGTAAAATAACGAATAAAGTAAAATTAATATTTAGTAACTTTGTTTTGTGCTTGCACTTAGCCCTTATGACGCCCACGAGACCAGCAGTTACTAAAGAAGCCGAAACCAATACGCCTTCTCCGATATGTCGGAAACTAATTAAAAAGGATATGGATGGATGGCATATCTCAAAAGCTATACGGGCGCAACACGGTCAGGATATAACTAATCGTTACGATCTCGCACTTTTCTGACAGGAACTATTATAACAGGAACCTAAGCAGTACCTTAAGGATATCCTTTATATGATCATAACACTCACCTCCACTGCTTAGGTTCACTGTTTAATCTTAAGATTAGACTAACATTAACCTAACCTAACACAACCGAAATTTCTCATAAACTGTTCGTCAGACACCTCCGCGCCCATATTAACTATTGATCGGTACATTATCGCTAACATCAATTACGTAAGTAATTGAAGAGGAAGAAAGTTTTGGAGACGTTTTAGAGAATGAAGAGAATGATGCAAACGTTCACTGATTTCATTGACGTGCGCTGACCATGATAAGTTACAGTCGATTATTAATCCCAAATTTCTAACCTTATCAGTAAGTGGAATAATTGCACCGTCATAAGTTATACAAGGTAGATTATTAAAATTAAAATTTTGTTACGCAGCTGTCTACTTCCAATAATCATGGCTTGGGACTTTGAAGGATTAACTACAAGACCAAAAGATTCTGCCCATGCCTGAATCCTAGCAAGGTCTGAGTTAATCTCTTCCATAACTATTCCTAGATCATTGACACAAGCATGCCTATAGAGCTGCAAATCATCTGCGTAAAGATGGTAGTGACACGACAATACTTTTGTGAGCTCATTTATAAAAATGGAGAAGAGTAATGGGGAGAGAATGCCGCCTTGAGGAACACCAGCAGATAGATCAGCCCAGTCTGAGTTATTCTCATCATCGCATACCCTCTGCTGGCGTCCATGAAGATAAGAACGAAACCAGTCAGTTACTGTGGAAGACATGTTAATTGAAGAGAGGATTCCGAGCAAAACATCCAAATCCACTGAGTTAAAGGCATTGCTGAAGTCAAGCAAGATAACAACAACAACCATGTTGCGGCTCAAATTATCACTACCGACGGCATTGGAAGATATGGACAATATGTTTTTCTTAACGTCTTCCTCTGTAACATCATGAAAAACAAGAGAATCACAGATAGGCTGGGTGGCGTCTACCAGTTGTTGAAGACATAAAATTTTATTATTAATTGAAATTTTCACTGGAGGAGTTGAAAAATGATTATTTAAGGCATTTAGATCTAAGGATTGATATGATGAATTTGGAGTTTTACCCACACCTAGCGATTTAAGGAATTTCCAAGTTTGTGAATATGAGTTGTCATTTAAACGGGAAGCTATGTGACGGCGTTTAGCATCTCTACACATCCTATTACAAAGATTACGCAGCTTTTTATAGGCAGCAGTGTTTAATTCACTAGGGTGCAACTTACAATTTCTTTTGGCTTTATCGCGCTCGACCATAACCTTCTTAATTGAGGTAGTCAGCCAGGGAGCAGGTAGATGTCTAACACGAACAGATTTTAGCGCGTGAGCATCAAACAAATTAATGATCTCGATATTTAATAATCTTACCTTATCATCAATGTCTGAAGCGGTATAAAAGGAATCAAAATTTTACCTTGCTATAAA
This sequence comes from Limenitis camilla, assembly GCA_905147385.1. NCBI lineage: Eukaryota > Metazoa > Arthropoda > Insecta > Lepidoptera > Nymphalidae > Limenitis > Limenitis camilla. The sequence goes on from LR990254.1 coordinate 1,265,804, forward strand.
CCGCTGCAATCTGAACTACCAAACTCGTATGGTACAACCTAGAAGAGCACCCTGTCCACACAAAAGTGAGACGCGTGAACCCGAACCAAGACACACCACACAAGTAGGTAGCTTGACGATCTAACAACCAGACTCGTACGGCACAATCCGGAAGAGCACACCGTTCACAGAAAAGTGTAACGCGCGAACCCGAACCAGTACACACCACACAAGTAGATCGCGATCGACAATCGACGTACGTTTCGCTCCGTAACCGAAGCATCTTCAGGACGTGTTGACTCTACAAGCGTCACTTGCTAAGTGAAAATTTTGTTCAAAAAACAGCCTTTTATACCTTAACTCAATACTCGATATTCGAGACGCAATAATCGATACTCGATACTTAACTCGGTACTCGTGTTTTGTTCTTACAACTGAAGATATCGAGTAGAGTGGATTTAGACACGTTTATTTGTTCGTTCAGCAGCTCAAATGTTTGATTGGTATTTTTAATTATTTCTAATTGCTCTAACAAATTAAGTTTAAAACCTTTATCGCAAATATGTAGTATTTTGTGAGAATTTCCGCAAAGTAACGCCTGATTCAATTCAATATTTGAAGCGGTATATATTGGGGACCAATCAATCGAGGATGCATCACGAGTAAATGATTCAATATCAATATTTTTATAGTTACGACGCTTTATTACCCTGCTTTTACGCCTTGGGATTGATATATTATAACTCAGAAAAATTAAATCATGGTAAGAGAAAGGAGCGTCTAATTGACCATGTATGCGAACGTTATGCGGCTTAGAAGTGATGATGAGGTCGAGCAGAGAAGCTTCACAGTTGAGTTGAAAATGAGTTGCAGATAATAGAAGTATAGACAAGTTGAAAGATTTAACTAAAGACTGTAACTTTTTCGACCGTGAATCATTTTTTAAGAGACAGGTATTAAGATCACCCATTATAATGGAATGATCGTAAAATGGGGAAATTTGATCTAGTAGAGTTTCAAGAGTGTGAAAATAATTTATGTGAACAGAGTGTGAGTAGACTACGCCGAGAAGAATTTTAGAGTGATGACTATTAATTTCTATAAATAAATATTCTAAGCTGGCTGTGTACGCACTGGGAGATTGCATTATTATTTTAAACGTTATGTTATCTTTGAGGTAAATACATACACCACCACCTCCCTTATCAGTACGATCATTCCTTATAAGATTTGTCAACATATGGTTTAAATTATTTTTTCTTAAAATTTGCTCAAATTTTAAGAAAAAATATTGATATGGGGTGAAGAGAAATATATAGAGGACAGGATATATTTAAGATTATTGAAACTTATTCTTTAATTAATATAATTTATCATATAAATAATTTTAAAATTTATTTATTTAGATTTATTTTATGAATAATAATTTTTATTATTTTAATTATAATTTATTTAAATAGCTTAATAAGAGAATAATATTGAAGATATTAGGGTGATTATGTAATCTTTAAATATTTATAAAAAAAAAATTTTTTTTACAATGAAAATGTAAAGTTTTATTTAAACTATATAAATATATATATGTATATATATAAATAAATTTTAATGATTTTATTCACTAAAAATTAAGTTAGCAGCTAAATTATACGTATATATTTCTTAATTGGAATTAAAATTCAATTTTATCATTAACAGTGATATACCTCTTTTTGGTTTCAATTAATTTTAAATAAGGAGTTATTAAAAATTTTTATTGTAACCCATCTTAAACTTAATTTTAATCTGCATCTTGATCTGAATTAAATTTTATTTTAAATTTTAAAATATTATTTTTATTAAAAAATATTTTTTTAACAATGATATACAAAATTATAAATTAAGTAAATTTATTCGTGGATTATCAATTACTAGACAGATTCCTCTAAATGAACTAAAATACCGCCATATTATTTAAGTTTCAATAATATTTTATTTACTATTTTAGTATTTTTAATTAAATTTTTAATAATAGGGTATCTAATCCTAGTTTAAAATAAAATTTATTAAATCATAAATTTTAATATAATTTTTAATTAAATTAAAATTTCACTTAATAATTTAATATTTAATTTCAATTAAAAGGAATTCTTGGAGTCCAAATTGCCATGTATTTTATTTTATTAGCACTTACTGATCAGAACATTAATTTTAGTCCAGGAGTATATTTATGGAAAGAAGAGTGTTGGTTACTGGTGGAACCAGAGGAATTGGGAAAAATATAGCTCTTTCTGCTTTAAAGCAGCTGGTTATAAAGTAGCTGTCAAATATTTTGACGAAGAAAGCGTTGGTATACAATTTGAGAAAGAAACTGATATTAAGGCAGTGAGATGGGATGTTTCGAATATTAAAGAATGTGAGCGTGGAATACTAGAGATAGAAAAAATTTTAGGTGGGAATGTTGAGATACTAATTAATAATGCTGGAATAGTACGCGATGCTATGCTGCATAAACAATCGGAGAGTTTTCACAATTAGATAGAAGTATGATATGATCACTTTTTTAAAAACTAAAGAGTGGTTTTATGGTTTGTTGTAAGGGATGTGGCTCTGATAGCTTGGTAAAAAATGGCATTGTGAGGGGTGTACAGCGTTATAAGTGCAGATCATGCTTTCTAAGGGCGATCTGCGCAAGAAGCCTCAAACAGCTGTTAAGAAAGCATTATGCGTTATGCTATATAGTCTTGGTAAGGGCTCTTTTTCTATGTTAGGCAAGATATTAGGGCATTCGCCGTCCATAATTTATCGCTGGGTAGTAGAGGCGATGGGCAAGACTCAGGAGCCAGTTGTCTCTTCTGATATTATGGAGATGGAATTCGACGAGATGTGGCATTTTATTGGTTCAAAAAAAACAAGCTTTGGATCATTAAGGCAGTTGATCGTAGTACAAGGAGAACCGTTGCCTGGGTTACAGGCAATCGTGATACAGCAACATTCCAAAAGCTCTACAACAAAGTGAGTCATCTGAAAGAATGTCATTTTTATACGGATGATTTGGATGCTTTTTCTAAAATTTTACCCAAAGAGCGTCATACAATTGGAAAGTCTGGCACAGTATGTATCGAGAGAGATAATAGCAACACGCGACATCATTTAGGCCGAATGACACGGCGCACTAAAATCGTTTCTAAAAAAGAGTCAATGGTATACGGATCCATCAAGCTTTGGTGCGCTCTTACTATGACACAAATATTCAAACAATATCAAGAACAGCTCTTATCTATCTTTATGTGAAAACTCTCCTTATATAATTATTTATTAATCGATCAATTAGGAAAATACTATAATTGATATAAACTGAGTTCAAAAACAGAAGAATATTTTATAGTATTAAAATCTGGATGCAAACTAACACAAATTGTTCATCATTTTATAATTATAACTTGCATTAGATATTGTATTTACAATGCAATATTGTATCTTTAATAATAGTTATATATAATGCTGGTTGAATAAAATAACTTATTTTTAACTAAGAATCATTTTATAGAAATAACAAAATAGCTTTTGTGCAGCAATTTGTCATAAAAATTCAAATAAAACTTGCAAGCACGAGGTTTATTAAACTAAATCTTTCATTAAATACATTATTATAACTTAATTGTGTGATGGTTATATGGCAGTATGTCCTTGTTGTGTTCCAGCTGCAACTGCAGCAGCAGTTACTTATGGTGTTTTAACAATGTTCGGGATAACATTTGATAAAAAATGGATTATTTACTCAGCACCTGTGATATCTTTTTCTGTCTTTGCAGGGTATAGTATTTACAAGGTTAGCAAAAATGACGATAGTGAGAAAAGTTGCTGTACAATGCAAAAGAATGTAGAAGAAAACTTGTTGTATAGTACAAATTTAATTAACAATAATACAGATGTTTGCTATACCACAGATCATTATCCTGTAGATGAAGAAAGTCATATTGTAGATAATTCTCTCTCAACTATAAAACCATCTTCTGACATTTAACTTATCTAGAACAATTTATCATTGCTGTTGAAATTCCTTGAGAATTATAAATCTTATACGCCGCAGATAATAAAAATAGAGTTGGTCTTTCATTATACCTCTTGCATAACCTGTTCCAAACTGTGATTTGATTGTCACTAAAACATAAAAACACTCACGTGGATCATTGTTTGGTGACGTTTTGCAAAAATCTACTCTATAAGAATTTCTACCTCAGAATGAGGTTATGCAAGAGGTCTATTGTGTATAGTGTATATAAATTAGATTTTAAAAGAGACTAGGAAGTCCGCGCGCAAAAAGTCTCAGAAGCTGCAAAAATGATGTTTAGAGTGTCAAAATAGTGGTTTAAATCCGTAAGAAAATGTTATAAAAGACCCAAAAACCTTATGGATTTTGTTAAATAAATAGTATTTGCTAGGTACAGGACAAATTATATATCCGAAAATTAGTGCTGGGGCCTTCGGCTTTAGGCTCATTTTTGTACATTTAATTTTCAGCAAAACAACTTTTGGCGGATAGACTACATAAGTTAACATAAAAATTGCAGTGTTTTACTCAAGCAGAAAGATTTAAGATATTTTTTCTGTGTTGAGATTTAGGAATCTTCATTGATTCCCTGTATTTGGTAACAGTACGCCTAGAGATTTTGATGCCTTGTGATTGTAGTGCCGTACATATCTTTGCATCTGACACTGCTGCTCTTTGGTCTTCAGAGTCAATTAGTGCTTTAATTTTGTGTTTGATCACTTTATTTGAGTAAACATTCTCTGAAATAGCAGATTGTATAGCGGGAGTCAGAAAATATTTTATACTGAACGTTCCAAATTCCGTGCGTATAGTTTTATTCGATATTCTGCTGATAGTAGACTCGTGACACTCTAAACGTTCAGCCAAGCTCTTAAGTGTCATAGGCTTTATATATACTGGACCTTCAAGAAAGAACGCGTATTGCTCTTCTAATATAGCATTTGTCACTTTAATTAATGCTTTATTACAATTTGATACTGCGAGTAGTATAGCATTTGCGCGTTGTATATTGTTCTTACAATATTCTTTTTCTGTTTCGGAGAGGTCTTGTTGTTTTATAATATTTATATATTCTCTATTTATTTCTATAGATGGAAGAGATTTGTCATTTAACACCGCAGAAAAGCTATTGGATATTTCATCGCGTATCACAATGACATCTGGAATAAGAGTTTGCACCTTGTTGCTAGAAAAATTGCTTCCTGGTTTTGGGTTAAGTTTGTTGATAAGTTTTATCTTATTTAATATATCGCCTTCACTTGTGCCAATTATAGTTTTCAGCTTTTTCAATTCAGATTTCGCTATTAAATCTAGATTTTCTAGGATTTTTATCATGATATCATCTAATATCCCATTTTCTGCGCACTGTATTTTGAGACATTCTTTTAGATTTCTTGCATACACTCCTGTTGGCTCAAGAGTTTGTAATTTTGGCAAGATTGCTTCAATATCCTCGATGCTTTTTCCAATCTCTAACGCGATATTTTCTATAGATTCTGTGATGTAACCATTCTCATCAACATATTTTGTAACAGCATGCCCAAGCACTGCGTTTTCATTTTGCCCTTGGAAAAGCAGATTTATTTGTCCTTGTAGATGTTGTTGTAATGTAACTTCTTCTGTTTGGCTGAGAATTAACTTTTCTTGACTATTTAACTTTTCTTCAGGACCTTCGTTTATTTCATTATTTGTGTTTTCCAAATCTATAAACGGATTTAACTCTGCCTCTTGCACGAGATAATCAGATAATTCATGGTAATGCATCTGTAATATTTCAAGCGATATACGCATCTCTTTTGTAATTTGCAGAGAATGCGTTTGCACATTAGTAATTTTCTGACTTACTGCATTTCTTGCCAACATACAAATCTTACAAATGGATTGTTTAGTAGTTCGCGGTCGCAAAGTTGAAGTGATAGCTAAAGTAGTATAAAATAGGTGTAATAAATTTTTATTTTATTTCAGGCAAGAGACTGATTTAAAATTTATCAAAAATATAAAGACCCGCATGCCAGTTTTATACTGCTTTAACTGTAGCACTGCCTTATGTAAGTGTACACGCGCATGAATTTGAATGACATGATTCTTTTAGAGTACCAGTTTAATTTCTAAGTCAAATGTTATATATTTGCGAAGAGATTAACCAAGTATTACTTTAAAAATCAGGCCAAAAAGATCAGCGCATGTGACTTATGAAGGCAGTGCCATATACCAAATCTAACAAATAATAGAGCACTTTAGCTACGTCTTTCTTAAAAATTTAAGTGCACTCTTTGCCGGCAGTGCCTAGTACAGCTAACTCAAATCTCATCTTCAAAGTCTTATCTTAAATTTTTTAATAAAATACGCGGCGATTACATGCTGTGATTTGGCCCATATTATACATATCAAAACTATATAGTTTTGATATTCGGTATAAAGAACACTTAGCTGCTTTTAGGAACAAAAAACCTGAGAAATCCCATTTTGCTAAACATCTCTTAGATAGCGGCCACAATATGGGCCATTCTCACAAAATACTACATATTTGCGATAAAGGTTTTAAACTTAATTTGTTAGAGCAATTAGAAATAATTAAAAATACCAATCAAACATTTGAGCTGCTGAACGAACAAATAAACGTGTCTAAATCCACTCTTCTCGATATCTTTAGTTGTAAGAACAAAACACGAGTACCGAGTTAAGTATCGAGTATCGAGTATTGCGTCTCGAATATCGAGTATTGAGTTAAGGTATAAAAGGCTGTTTTTTGAACAAAATTGTCACTTAGCAAGTGACGCTTGTAGAGTCAACGCGTCCTGAAGATGCTTCGGTTACGGAGCGAAACGTACGTCGATTGTCGATCGCGATCTACTTGTGTGGTGTGTACTGGTTCGGGTTCGCGCGTTACACTTTTCTGTCAACGGTGTGCTCTTCCGGATTGTGCCGTACGAGTGTGGTTGTTAGATCGTCAAGCTACCTACTTGTGTGGTGTGTCTTAGTTCGGGTTCGCGCGTCTCACTTTTTTGTGTGGACAGGGTGCTCTTCTAGGTTGTACCATACGACTTTGGTAGTTCAGATTGCCGCGGTTTATAGCAAGGTAACATTTTTATTCCTTTTAAACCATGAATTTCCGCAAAGTAACGCCTGATTCAATTCAATATTTAAAGTCGGTGAGCTTGACCGTTCAGGCAAAACTCTACATAAAATTAACAAAGTTACATCGCGTAGCAGTTCAAAATGTTTGGTTTAATCAACAATGTAAACATCTTAACGTAATCCCAAACTATATCAACATAAAATCAAACACACGTAGTCGTTCTTCTGAGATCGCTATTAAAAAAGCGCAAAAAATTTGGCTAAATGAGGAATCGAGACACTGGTTTACTGTTAGGGACAATCTTAAACACCATCTTAAAATACTTTATTCTGAACTCTCTTTCAAGTTACATAACGTTGAATTCGATTTGCTAGATCACAAAGCTAGAGAAATAGCTTCGCTTGAGGTCTATAAAAAATTCCTTACTCAACAAAAGAAATTACGTGCATTAGTTAGTAATTCCCCCAAATCTTCTAAACTTAACAGTAAAAACGATGAATTAACAGTTCTCTCCGATCAAACATTCTATCCACGGGTTAAAAATCTCACCAACACGGTATTTTCAAATGATGAAATGCAATTGTTAGAAAAAGGGTTAAAATACAATATCTCCGAAAATGTTACAAATAAAGCTTTAGAAACACTAGCGGTTGACGCAGAATTAGCAGTTATCATAAACAAAAAAGATAATGTAGTCAAAAATCTTGTGGCGCATGAAATAAAAAATATTCCTACTTCTTGCGTAACTAATCATGATAAGCAAATTTTTAAATCTTTACAAAAGACGATTAAAGACAATGATCTCATAGTATCTAAAGCTGACAAGGGTAACGCAGTCGTCATTCTTACACGTAACGATTATTTAGATAAAGTTAATGATGTTATATCAGGAAACGAATTTCTCCATTTGCCTTCTGACCCAACTTGTAAATTTTCTAAAGAAATTAGACAATCTGTAGAAAACTCCGAATTTATATTTCCTAAAAATTCAAATAAACAAAAAGTCTTAGTAATGCATCCTCATGCGCCAAAGTTATACGGTTTACCAAAAATACATAAGGACCACATCCCCATACGTCCTGTTGTCTCATACATAGGTGCTCCAGCTCCAGCATATTTGTTAGCAAAGTTTTTAAATAACGAAATTGTGTCAAAAATCTCGTTTAAGCCACAATACTCTCTTAAAAATAGTATTCATTTAGTTGATTGCATAAAAAAAAAATATTAACTTGCCAAATCGTTGTAAGTTATTATCGCTCGATGTTGATAGTTTATTCACAAATGTCCCAGTCGATGAAACATTAGATATTATGACAGGGCTTCTTGAAAAGAGGAGATTGCATCCTCTTGAAATTTCCGAAATAGTAGAATTAACACAAATTTGTATGAAACAAAACTACTTTAAATTCAACGATAAAATTTATCTTCAAAGAGAAGGTCTTGCAATGGGTTCTCCTCTCAGTCCCTTAATGGCAGAATTATTTATGAATGATTTTGAAAACAAAAACATTGTCAATAATAATATTATTCTTTAGTATTATCGATATGTTGATGATATAATTATTTGCTGGACTGGAACAGATAGGCAACTAGGACATTTCATATCAAACTTAAACACAATTCACCCCAAAATAAAATTTAAAGCTGAGTTTGAAGAACAAAATTCACTAAAATTTCTTGATCTTTCGATTACTCGCGTCAACAACAAACACCAGTTTGAAATCTATCGTAAGCCTACTTACACAGACATAACAATACCTTCTATATCATGTCATCCCTGGCAACATAAGCTTGCAGCATTTCATAGTTACATCCAAAGATTAATGACTATTCCGCTTAATAAAGCAAACTATCAAAAGGAACTGAAAATAATATATCGAATTGCTTCTGCTAACGGTTACACTTTGGACACCATTAACAATATTATTAAAAAGAAACAGTCAGCACAAATTAATAAACAATTATATGCAGTCCCTCCCGAAAATCAAAATAAATACAAATCTAGTATAACTTATTTTGGACCGCCTTCTGAACGAATAGCGAAAATTCTTAAATCGCATAATGTAAATGTTGGTTTCAAGACCAATAATTCACTTAGACGTATTTGTAACGGTAAAGATAAACTGAGTAACAACCTAAAATCAGGAGTATATGAGCTTCAATGTTCTGACTGCAATGCCAAATATGTAGGTCAAACGGGTCGTAGTTTTGATATTCGGTATAAAGAACACTTAGCTGCTTTTAGGAACAATAAACCTGAGAAATCCCATTTTGCTAAACATCTCTTAGATAGCGGCCACAATATGGGCCATTCTCACAAAATACTACATATTTGCGATAAAGGTTTTAAACTTAATTTGTTAGAGCAATTAGAAATAATTAAAAATACCAATCAAACATTTGAGCTGCTGAACGAACAAATAAACGTGTCTAAATCCACTCTACTCGATATCTTTAGTTGTAAGAACAAAACACGAGTACCGAGTTAAGTATCGAGTATTGCGTCTCGAATATCGAGTATTGAGTTAAGGTATAAAAGGCTGTTTTTTTGAACAAAATTGTCACTTAGCAAGTGACGCTTGTAGAGTCAACACGTCCTGAAGATGCTTCGGTTACGGAGCGAAACGTATGTCGATTGTCGATCGCGATCTACTTGTGTGGTGTGTACTGGTTCGGGTTCGCGCGTTACACTTTTCTGTCAACGGTGTGCTCTTCCGGATTGTGCCGTACGAGTGTGGTTGTTAGATCGTCAAGCTACCTACTTGTGTGGTGTGTCTTAGTTCGGGTTCGCGCGTCTCACTTTTTTGTGTGGACAGGGTGCTCTTCTAGGTTGTACCATACGACTTTGGTAGTTCAGATTGCCGCGGTTTATAGCAAGGTAACATTTTTATTCCTTTTAATCACTGTGAGTTAATAGTGATGTGTCGAGAATAAGGTGAGGACCATACTGCGTTGTACTAAGCTGCTGCTGCTCTTTGCAATTTGTACATTGAAGAGCCTGTGTTTTTGTTTGAAGATCGTCAACAGCATTTTGCAGGTACATAAATCCATTTATCAATATAATGTTTATATTTATGGATAGGATGAGACTTTCACGTTTGTAAAAAAACTTGCATTTGGAACTGGTACAATTGTACGTCGTTATGCAGCTAAGGACATTTGCAAATACAAGTTCAGCTAAATGAGCTGCATTACATTTTGCATTTAGTGTGTATATTTTTCGAGTCTGTGAAACACGAAAGATGTGTGGGTCACGAGATGAAATATCCATCAGAATTTTTGCTCTGTCTTTGTATGAGTTCACATCAATTTTACCCTTTTGTAAAATGTTTTGGGCAAGCTCAAATACTGAATTCTTTATCTCTGAAGTCTTAATTTTATATGCTTCGTAGATGGCGATTGCATTAGTGGTAATTTGCACTAAAGAATCAAATGCGCATGTTTCTAAAACAATTATATTTTTTTTAGGAAGGATCACTGGTTCACAAATAGTGCCATTTTGAAAAAGCGGAATTCCAATTTGTGTCACTCGGTTCATGGAATCCCAATCAGGTGTTGGTAACAGATACTTGGTCTTCCTTTTTTTTCAATTTTTTGAGAAGCTTTTTCCTTTTCGTCTCCCCTGCCTCTCCAATTCTCCCGTTCGTTTAATGAGTCCCGGTTTTTTTGTGTCAAAAATCTATCATCATTTTGGCTTAGAGAAACATTAAGAGGTGTGGAGCTTTTTGATAAATCCTTAAAGCTTTCAATACTAAATCTTTGAAGTGTTGTAGATTTTTGAGTTTTGAGTTTATTGAAAAAGGTTATAAGAGTTTTTTGTGGAACTATCCGGGGGGCTAACAGAAATCCGATCAGAACTCATAGCACTCGCAAAATTTCGAATTTCAAAATTTTCTGGTATATTTGAAGTGTTGTAGATTTTTGAGTTTTGAGTTTATTGAAAAAGGTTATAAGAGTTTTTTGTGGAACTATCCGGGGGCCAATAGAACTCCGATCAGAACTCATAGCACTCGCAAAATTTCGAATTTCAAAATTTTCTGGTATCTTTGAAGTGTTGTAGATTTTTGAGTTTTGAGTTTATTGAAAAAGGTTATAAGAGTTTTTTGAGGAACTATCCGGGGGGCTAACAGAACTCCGATCAGAACTCATAGCACTCGCAAAATTTTTAATTTCAAAATTTTTCTGGTATCTGAAGTGTTGTAGATTTTTGAGTTTTGAGTTTATTGAAAAATGTTATAAGAGTTTTTTGTGGAACTATCCGGGGGGCTAATTTCGAATTTCAAAATTTTCTAGTATCTTTGAAGTGTTGTAGATTTTTGAGTTTTGAGTTTATTGAAAAAGGTTATAAGAGTTTTTTGTGGAACTATCCGGGGGGCTAACGGAACTCCGATCAGAACTCGTGGAACTCTTTCGAAAAAATTCTTAGAAATTTTTGGATTTTCAAAATATTGTAAAGTTGTAACTTTTGTGTTTTCAATTTTTTCGAAATTGTTTTCTTGTAGAACTCTAGAACTCTTATGGAAGTACAACAATTTGAAAAAAAAAGTTGATTTTCTAAAAAATGGGGGGCTAACACTTTTTTTTTGAATAAATGTTTTTGGGTTATTTTTTTGAAATTTTTTTTAAAAAGTGTCAGGAACTATAAAACTATGCTAAATCTACCCAGCACTCTGAAAAAAATCATTCATTTTTCGAAAAGTGGGGGGCCACGTGAACTTAGCCCCCGATTTTGAAAATTCGATTTTTAGTGTATTTAAACGCCGGAACTATTTCTAAAAGTTATCAAGCACTATAGAACTATACAAAAGGATGTCAGAACTGTGAAAAATAAATCGGAATTTTGACAATGGGGGGCCAACTTCACACGCATCCACCACCCACCGAATCAAGAAAGAGCTGTTAATCTGTCAATCCTTCCGGTATCCGGGCCTGGTGAGATTTCCAGTGTTGAGTCAAATTAAGCCGCAGGCTCCACTCCTGGTGGTGCCCTTCCGTCAATTCCTTTAAGTTTCAGCTTTGCAACCATACTCCCCCCGGAGTCCAAAATCTTTGGTTTCCCGGAAGCTGTCCGCCGAGCCATTGTAGTAACGTCGGCGGATCGCTAGATGACATATTTACGGTTAGAACTAGGGCGGTATCTAGTCGCCTTCGAACCTTTAACTTTAGTTCTTGATTGATGAAAACAATTTTGGCAAATGCTTTCGCTGATGTTCGTCTTGCGACGATCCAAGAATTTCACCTCTAACGTCGCAATACGAATGCCCCCAGTTATCCCTATTAATCATTACCTCGGAGTTCTGAAAACCAACAAAATAGAACCGAGATCATATTCTATTTTTCCGTGCACGAAATATTCAAGCTGCATATTGAGCCCGCTTTGAGCACTCTAATTTGTTCAAAGTAAAATTGTCGGCCCACATTATTTTACCATTACTCAGTTGGAGGTTAAATAAGTCATTAATATAGCATAAAAATAGGGTTGGACCTAAAATACTCCCCTGAGGAACACCATGTGAAACTGTCATGGATTTGCTCAAATATTCATCAATTTTAACATATTGTTCCCGATTGCTTAAATAGTCCGTGAATAATTGAAGTGGAACACCTCTTATTCCCAACTTTTCTAGTTTATCAACAAGAATGTTGACCGAAACTGTGTCAAACGCCTTAGCTAAATCTAACAATATTACTAATACCTTTTTTTTATTGTCCAAATTTTGTACAATATATTCGGTGAGATGATGTACTGCATCCGAAGTTGATTTGCCTGACCGAAAGCCAAATTGTCATTCGGATATGAGATTATTATTTTCGAGTAATTTTACCAATCTTTTATTCATAATTCGTTCTAATATTTTTGAGAATATAGGAAGTAAAGAAATAGAAGAATGTCTCAAAATACAGTGCGCAGAAAATGGGATATTAGATGATATCATGATAAAAATCCTAGAAAATCTAGATTTAATAGCGAAATCTGAATTGAAAAAGCTGAAAACTATAATTGGCACAAGTGAAGGCGATATATTAAATAAGATAAAACTTATCAACAAACTTAACCCAAAACCAGGAAGCAATTTTTCTAGCAACAAGGTGCAAACTCTTATTCCAGACGTCATTGTGATACGCGATGAAATATCCAATAGCTTTTCTGCGGTGTTAAATGACAAATCACTTCCATCTATAGAAATAAATAGAGACCTATACCTAGCAAATACTATTTATTTAACAAAATCCATAAGGTTTTTGGGTCTTTTATAACATTTTCTTACGGATTTAAACCACTATTTTGACACTCTAAACATCATTTTTGCAGCTTCTGAGACTTTTTGCGCGCGGACTTCCTAGTCTCTTTTAAAATCTAATTTATATATACTATACACAATAGACCTCTTGCATAACCTCATTCTGAGGTAGAAATTATTATAGAGTAGATTTTTGCAAAACGTCACCAAACAATGATCCACGTGAGTGTTTTTATGTTTTAGTGACAATCAAATCACAGTTTGGAACAGGTTATGCAAGAGGTCTAATGAAAGACCAACTCTATTTTTATTATCTGCGGCGTATAAGATTTATAATTCTCAAGGAATTTCAACAGCAATGATAAATTGTTCTAGATAAGTTAAATGTCAGAAGATGGTTTTATAGTTGAGAGAGAATTATCTACAATATGACTTTCTTCATCTACAGGATAATGATCTGTGGTATAGCAAACATCTGTATTATTGTTAATTAAATTTGTACTATACAACAAGTTTTCTTCTACATTCTTTTGCATTGTACAGCAACTTTTCTCACTATCGTCATTTTTGCTAACCTTGTAAATACTATACCCTGCAAAGACAGAAAAAGATATCACAGGTGCTGAGTAAATAATCCATTTTTTATCAAATGTTATCCCGAACATTGTTAAAACACCATAAGTAACTGCTGCTGCAGTTGCAGCTGGAACACAACAAGGACATACTGCCATATAACCATCACACAATTAAGTTATAATAATGTATTTAATGAAAGATTTAGTTTAATAAACCTCGTGCTTGCAAGTTTTATTTGAATTTTTATGACAAATTGCTGCACAAAAAGCTATTTTGTTATTTCTATAAAATGATTCTTAGTTAAAAATAAGTTATTTTATTCAACCAGCATTATATATAACTATTATTAAAGATACAATATTGCATTGTAAATACAATATCTAATGCAAGTTATAATTATAAAATGATGAACAATTTGTGTTAGTTTGCATCCAGATTTTAATACTATAAAATATTCTTCTGTTTTTGATCTCAGTTTATATCAATTATAGTATTTTCCTAATTGATCGATTAATAAATAATTATATAAGGAGAGTTTTCACATAAAGATAGATAAGAGCTGTTCTTGATATTGTTTGAATATTTGTGTCATAGTAAGAGCGCACCAAAGCTTGATGGATCCGTATACCATTGACTCTTTTTTAGAAACGATTTTAGTGCGCCGTGTCATTCGGCCTAAATGATGTCGCGTGTTGCTATTATCTCTCTCGATACATACTGTGCCAGACTTTCCAATTGTATGACGCTCTTTGGGTAAAATTTTAGAAAAAGCATCCCAATCATCTGTATAAAAATGACATTCTTTCAGATGACTCACTTTGTTGTAGAGCTTTTGGAATGTTGCAGTATCACGATTGCCTGTAACCCAGGCAACGGTTCTCCTTGTACTACGATCAACTGCCTTAATGATCCAAAGCTTGTTTTTTTTGAACCAATAAAATGCCACATCTCGTCGAATTCCATCTCCATAATATCCGAAGAGACAACTGGCTCCTGAGTCTTGCCCATCGCCTCTACTACCCAGCGATAAATTATGGACGGCGAATGCCCTAATATCTTGCCTAACATAGAAAAAGAGCCCTTACCAATACTATATAGCATAACGCATAATGCTTTCTTAACAGCTGTTTGAGGCTTCTTGCGCAGATCGCCCTTAGAAAGCATGATCTGCACTTATAACGCTGTACACCCCTCACAATGCCATTTTTTACCAAGCTATCAGAGCCACATCCCTTACAACAAACCATAAAACCACTCTTTAGTTTTTAAAAAAGTGATCATATCATACTTCTATCTAATTGTGAAAACTCTCCGATTGTTTATGCAGCATAGCATCGCGTACTATTCCAGCATTATTAATTAGTATCTCAAAATTCCCACCTAAAATTTTTTCTATCTCTAGTATTCCACGCTCACATTCTTTAAAATTCGAAACATCCCATCTCACTGCCTTAATATCAGTTTCTTTCTCAAATTGTATACCAACGCTTTCTTCGTCAAAATAATTGACAGCTACTTTATAACCAGCTGCTTCAAAGGAAAGAGCTATATTTTTCCCAATTCCTCTGGTTCCACCAGTAACCAACACTCTTCTTTCCATAAATATACTCCTGGACTAAAATTAATGTTCTGATCAGTAAGTGCTAATAAAATAAAATACATGGCAATTTGGACTCCAAGAATTCCTTTAACTTATTTTAAATTAATTAAATTATTTTTTTTTATATAATATACTAATTTTATCATTATTACTAAATTTTTTTTTTTTCATTATTATTTTATATAAATTAAAATTTTTAAACAATATAAATTTTAAAATTTTTATTTTAAATTTAAATTTATTATAAATTTTAATAATAAAGCTTATCCCTTAATATATTTAATTATAAAATTTTATTTTTAATTATAATTAAAAATAAATTTGTTTAAATTTAAAATTAAATTTTTTTCTAAAATAACTAGATATATTTAAAAACGATTAACATTTCATTTCAAATTAATTATTAAAAATAATTTTTCTACATTAACTTTTAAATTCGAGTTTTTTTGTAAAAAAAAAAATTTTTTAATAAACTCTGATACACAAGATACATTAAACAAAAACTACTTTATTAATAATTTATTTTCAACTATTTCAAATTTCTTTTTCAATAATAATTTACTTTAAATTAAATTATTTTTTAAAAAAAAAATACTTCAATATCCCCCAATATTAAAATGTTTTTTATTATTTATATTTAATTAATTTTCCCCCTCAAATTAATTAATTATTTTAATTTCTTTTCAATGTAAATGAAATACTTAACAAGCTCTAATTTGTTCATTCTAGAAACACTTTCCAGTACCTCTACTTTGTTACGACTTATTTCAATTTTTAAATGAAAGTGACGGGCAATATGTACATATTTCAATTTTTAATCATTTTAATAAACTAATTAAAATTACATTTAAAATCCATTTTTAATCAAATTTTACAAAATTCTTTCCACTTAAATAAATTTATTGTAACCCATCTTAAACTTAATTATAATCTGCATCTTGATCTGAATTAAATTTTATTTTAAATTTTAAAATATTATTTGTATTAAAAAATATTTTTTAACAATGATATACAAAATTATAAATTAAGTAAATTTATTCGTGGATTATCAATTACTAGACAGATTCCTCTAAATGAACTAAAATACCGCCATATTATTTAAGTTTCAATAATATTTTATTTACTACTTTAGTATTTTTAATTAAATTTTTAATAATAGGGTATCTAATCCTAGTTTAAAATAAAGTTTATAAAATCATAAATTTTAATACAATTTTTAATTAAATTAAAATTTCACTTAATAATTTAATATTTAATTTAATCAATTATTATTTGTTATATACTGAAATAATTTAATTTAACTTTTGTTTAACCGCAACTGCTGGCACAAAATTAGTTATTAATTTAAATATTACTAAATCTTAATTTCTTAAATTTTTAATTTTAATTACTGTATATTAAAATTAATTATTATTAAAATAATTAAAATTTTATACTAAAATTTACATGTAAAATAAATTTACAATAAATTTTAAAAAACATAAAAAAATTATTTATTCACTTCATTTTTTACATAGATTTTTTTTTTTTTTTAATATATATTTAATAGACATTAATAAATTTTTATTATTTCTCTTATTTTTCTTCTAGTAATATTATTATAAAAATTAATTTAATTATAAATCAATTATAATTCAAATTAAATAAAAATAAATTATAAATATAAATTTTAATTAAACAAAAATTTAATATATATTTTTTAGGTACCAGAAGTGCTAATCAAATATAAAAACAATTATCAGGTATAATAAGTACATGGAACGGACTCACAGTATCGAAACCAACCACCGCTCCGGTCGAAGACCAAGAAGCAAATGAGCCCGTATGCGACTGAGTGCCTGTTTATTATAGGCAGTGGTGGGGATCGAAACCGTCAATCACTAATTCTGACTTATAATCGATTCTGTCCTGACTAATAATCGATGCTATCAATTCAGTAATGCTTATATTGACGTTGTCGTAGGGTAGTCTCCTAACTCGGCCATTCCTGACCCTACGTCGTCCCCGACGTAGTTGAGTTATTGTGCAGTTACTTGATCGCTTGCTGCTACATGGGCATCTCGATTAGGGCCCAACTCGTCAACTTTGTTCCGCAGCTGTATTGATGAAGATTCTACAGACAGTAGGATCACACCCACCATCTTCATCGTCCTGTTAACGCACCAACTTCTTGACTTCTTGTAATTGAATATCCTGTGAACAGAACAGTCAGAAGGCATCCCTTCTGTCTGTAAGGACCAAGCGTCCACCACATTGACCATGCGTCATTTAGAGCCAAGCGCCCTGGACCAAGCGTCCACCACATTGACCATACGTCATTTAGAGCCAAGCGCCCTGGACCAATCGTCTATAGAAACTATGCGATTATTGTTACGCGTTCACACAACACGTCTGCCGGGACAGCGCCCGTTACCTACGCGTTCAAACAACACTTCTGCCGGGACAGTGCCCGTTACGCGTTCAAAGAACACGTCTGCCGGGACAGCGCCCGTTAGGACCACAGCAACTCCCTGCTGCTGCCCGAACCACCGAGGGATTCCACGCGCCTGCCCGAATAGATCACTGCATCACACCTCCTGGCTATCCGGAACACCACGTGACTTCGTGCGCTCGGCCGGACCACCGCCCTGCAGCCGTTCGGACCACCATGTGATTCCGCTTCAGCCGGATCACTGTATCATGCCTCCCGGTTGCCCGGATCACCGCGTGACTCCACTCGCCTGCCTGGATCACAGCACGACTCCTCACGCCCGCCCGGAACACTGAGCACTCTACGCGCCCGTCAGGACCACTGCATGACGGCCTGCGACTTGCCGGACCACTGCGCCACTCTAGCACCCGCCACGCGCTGAGGGCACACCTCCGTCGAAACCAGCCAGCAGCAACCAGGTCACATCGGCAACACGTCCCAACCAACCAGGCAAACACTTGACTTACACTGACACACATGTCGATCGTGCTACTATAATACAAACACACATTAAAAGGTTCAGTTAGAACTTACTTTGAACAGGCCTAGCTCAGAGGTCGCTCAATGTTGTTTCAATCATCGCGCCCTTACGATATTGATTTCAAAATTGAAATCCGGAAGATAAATTCATCAACGTGAAACTCTTAGTAGAAGGTTCATTTTAAGTACACTATCTTTCAAGGCATTGTAATAGTGTTATATTAAAAGTTACACCAATCAAATAATGATGAAAATATTGCAGTGCCTTGACGACCGCCAACGTTTCTAACTGACGTGACTTTACTAAAGTAAGCTACCACCCGCCTACCACTCTTACAACTTAATGAAAAGTGAGTTAAGGCTAGGCCAATGTAAACCTAGTCTAACACAAGGCTAAGGTACCTCAACGTTAACCTTCACTTCTAACATTAGACAATTCAGGAAATACAAAGCGAACTACAAATAAAAGGAAGGAACTATTGGGCAAAGTAACGACCTAAAGCCCAATAGTCATGTTACCAAACCGACGGACAGAGAAACAGTAGTCCGTTCTAACGCTCCGTGTCAGGCGTCCACTCGCCACACCAGAGCGCCACGCGCTCTGCAGCCCCCTGAGTTTTCTTGCCATACAAACCAGCCAGTAGTTCCAACTCGTGATGATAGGACAGTACACGCAGGACCTTATAAGGGGTCCCCGCATGTCAGAATCGAACTTCTCCGTGCCATGCGAGTGGCTCACGAACCGTCGAGTACTGAACGCCCCTCGAAACTCCACGAACTGCACTAGCGCCAGCTTCGGTGTGCACACGCCACGTGTGCCTCCAAAGCACTCATGGTACACGCGGAACCCTGCCAACCTGCGGGCGGCAGCGCCCAGGACGTGCAGCAGCGCCGAGCACAGCCTCTCCACGACCGCGACAGCACTCCCGTCGACTTCAACTCGTGCAGCTGCTCCGACGTGCAGCGCGAGTTGTAGATTTGTAGTTCGTCGCACACGCGATTGATTTGTTCCAAGCTGAAGTCCGTCAATACCGACGTTAGGATCTGTGCCAGACACAGGCGCCGCTCACCGCTCACCCTGAAGCAGGAGATCGGTTCACCCTCCAATGCCGTTTCATCGCGCTCACTGAGCACCGAGTCCGCGGCCAGCAGAATGGGTGGCGCAGCACGAGGCGGCGGCGGTGATGGTGCGGAGTCCCCGCGCGCTCTGTGTCTCCGTCGCCCCTCCCGGGCCATGCAAGCTGCGCGGTGCGCTCGCCTGGTACGTCCTCAGCTGACTTATCCCTTTTGTCATATGCATCTGTATCAACAGAAAAAGAAAAAACGAAAGGATCTACTTTGAAAGCTCGTTTAGTAATCATAGCTATCGGAAATAGCCACGGTGAACTAAGAACCCTATGTATAATAAGTGTAAAACATCCGATTACATGAACCAACCACTGGGGCGGGACTCGTCAGAGACCTACGAGGACTTACGTGAGGTATGGCTTTGCGTGTGTGAATCGTTTCACACAAAAGTATGCCATAGACCAACCTTCATAACACTGTTTACACAATACCTGCCGCACTTGCTTAACGTTTTTGGGTTTGGCTGAGTCAATGAGGGCCTGAACTTTCTCATGGCTCGGCCTAACCTGACCTCCACTAATTGTACGGCTCAAATATTCCAAACTGGTGGCCAGAAACGACACGATACCACTACTTCAAATTAGGTTTAATGATCATTTATTCTCATTAAACACAAAATATAGATCACTCATATGAGAACAACACAGCTTAGTTTATAAATTAAAATGTAATATCCATTGTTCTATGTTCTAATATGATTTTTTTACACTTGAGGGTACTTTATTATAAAGTTGCTGGAGAAACCAGTCATCGTCAACGCATCAAGCACTTTACGTAGTAGATCTAAACCCTGGTCAATACGAGTATTACGATACGTATCGCCATCACGATTACTGCGACTCCGAACGCTTTCGCGATCATACATTTTATTAAGAAGAAATAACAGATTAAGATAAAAAGTGGGTACTTACGATTTATCAGGCCAAAACAATAAAAATAAACTAAATCTTTTATTTGATGTTTCGCATTGGTTACCACCGTCTTTATTTGTAAATCTGTAATACCTCGCGAAAGTATTGCAACTTTCAGTTCGTCAGACAAGTCCTTTACAATTTTAGACGCAAAAGAAACCTGCGGGTATATTCGGTACAAACGGGGAATTTATTGAAGTTGTTACACATAACCGCAAATAAAATTGTAACCAAACTACACTACATGGACACATTACGATATTCCAAAGAGGTATGCTCGCGGCGATAAGAACTTTCACTGTGTCTACGTGATAAAGGAGTAGGATCTCTCCTTCCGGAATGGCTATGATCACGCGTTCTACTTTTTTTTTTTACGTTCGTGATCTATTATCAGGCGGCCGCGAAAGGTATTATATCGCAAAGATTCACCACGACGGCTACCCTCTCTCTCGAAACACGTCGCATCTTGGCGAAAATTAAC
This sequence comes from Limenitis camilla, assembly GCA_905147385.1. Lineage (NCBI taxonomy): Eukaryota > Metazoa > Arthropoda > Insecta > Lepidoptera > Nymphalidae > Limenitis > Limenitis camilla. The sequence continues at coordinate 1,286,780 of LR990254.1, forward strand.
GGTTGTTTACGTTTTAAAGGCTAATTGTGGGCGAAATCCTATCCCACTTCTGAATTTAGGTACCAGAAGTGCTAATCAAATATAAAAACAATTATCAGGTATAATAAGTACATGGAACGGACTCACAGTATCGAAACCAACCACCGCGCAGGTCGAAGACCAAGAAGCAAATGAGCCCGTATGCGACTGAGTGCCTGTTTATTATAGGCAGTGGTGGGGTTCGAAACCGTCAATCACTAATTCTGACTTATAATCGATTCTGTCCTGACTAATAATCGATGCTATCAATTCAGTAATGCTTATATTGACGTTGTCGTAGGGTAGTCTCCTAACTCGGCCATTCCTGACCCTACGTCGTCCCCGACGTAGTTGAGTTATTGTGCAGTTACTTGATCGCTTGCTGCTACATGGGCATCTCGATTAGGGCCCAACTCGTCAACTTTGTTCCGCAGCTGTATTGATGAAGATTCTGCAGACAGTAGGATCACACCCACCATCTTCATCGTCCTGTTAACGCACCAACTTCTTGACTTCTTGTAATTGAATATCCTGTGAACAGAACAGTCAGAAGGCATCCCTTCTGTCTGTAAGGACCAAACGTCCACCACATTGACCATATGTCATTTAGAGCCAAGCGCCCTTCACAAAATCTTTCAAGGCCACGCACCCTTCAAGATCATTTCTAAGGCCAAGCGCCTCTTAAGACCAATTGTCTATAGAAACTATGTGTTTATTGGACCATGCGTCCAATATCCACATACACAAAATGTATCTAATGGGACCAAGTATCCAATTGAACTTAGCCAACAAACAGTCGCCTCATACAAACAATCTTACACAACAACAATCATTCTTCACACATTTAAGGCCCTCATACAAACATAATCTTACACAAAAGAGATAACAGCACTTTGCTTTCATAGATATGCACACATCCTCTTACATAGATATGCACTCATCCTCTTACATAGATATGCACTCATCCTCTTACATAGATATGCACTCATCCTCTTACATAGATATGCACTCATCCTCTTACATAAATATGCACACATCTTCTTACAAAAGTCTCAAACTCATACTTGAACTTCACACGTTGGAAACGAGAATCGGGACAGGGCCCGCTATTACACCGCCTGATACGTATTCAAGGAATACTTCTGCCGGGACAGAGCGTTACGCGTTCACACAACACGTCTGCCGGGACAGCGCCCGTTACCTACGCGTTCAAACAACACGTCTGCCGGGACAGTGCCCGTTACGCGTTCAAAGAACACGTCTGTCGGGACAGCGCCCGTTAGGACCACAGCAACTCCCTGCTGCTGCCCGAACCACCGAGGGATTCCACGCGCCTGCCCGGATGGATCACTGCATCACGCCACCCGGATACCCGAAACACCACGTGACTTCGTGCGCTCGGCCGGACCACCGCCTTGCAGCTGCTCGGACCACCGCGCGACTCTACACGCCTTCCCGAACCACTGCCTGAAGCCCTGTGCCTGTTCGGAGCACTGCGCCACCACGCGTTGAGGGTACACGTTTGCCGAAATCAGCTACACCAGGGTACCAGCTTTGAAGAGGCACACCCGCGCCGGGTCACATCGGCAACACGTCCCAAGCAACCAGGCAAACACTTGCCTTACACTGACATTGAGCTACTATAACACAAACACACATTAAAAGGTTCAGTTAAAACTTACTTTTAAACGGCCTAGCTCAGAGGTCGCTCAATGTTGTTTCAATCATCGCGCCCTTACGATATTGAATTTCAAAATTGAAATCCTGCAGATAAATCCACCAACGTGCAACTCTTACTAGAAGGTTCTTTTTACGTACAGTATCTATCAAGGTATTGTAATAGTCTTATATTAAAAGTTACACCAATCAAACTATGACGAAAATATTACATTGCCTGGAAGACCGGCAACGTTTCTAACTGACGTGACCTTACTAAAGTAAGCTACCACCCGCTTACCACTCTTACAAACTTCTTGCTATACGAACCAGCCAGTAGTTTCAACTCATAGCGATGATGTGGCAGTACACGCAGGACCTTATAAGGGGTCCCCGCATGCCAGAATCGAACTTCTCCGTGCCGTGCGAGTGGCTCACGAACCGTCGGGCACCGAACACCCCTCGACAACTGCACTAGCGCCAGCTTCCGCACAGACTCTCCGCGTCCGTCTGCGTAATCAGCTCGCCGACGGCGCCGACCGCGACAGCAATCCCGTTGACTTCAACTCGTGCAGCTGCTCCGGCGTGCAGCGCGAGTTGTAAATTTGTTGTTCGTCGCACACGCGATTGATTTGTTCCAAGCCGTTAATACCGACGTCAGGATCTGTGGCAGGCACAGGCGCCGCGCACCGCTCACGCTGAAGCAGGAGATCGGTTCACGCTCCAATGCCGTTTCATCGCGCTCACTGAGCACCGAGTCCGCGGCCAGCAGGATGGCGGTGATGGTGCGGAGTCCCCGCGCGCTCTGTGTCTCCGTCGCCCCTCCCGGGCCATGCAAGCTGCGCGGTGCGCTCGCCTGGTACGTCCTCAGCTGACTTATCCCTTTTGTCATATGCATCTGTATCAACAGAAAAAGAAAACACGAAAGGATCTACTTTGAAAGCTCGTTTAGTAATCATAGCTATCGGAAATAGCCACGGTGAACTAAGAACCCTATGTATAATAAGTGTAAAACATCCGATTACATGAACCAACCACTAGGGCGGGACTCGTCAGAGACCTACGAGGACTTACGTGAGGTATGGCTTTGCGTGTGCGAATCGGTTCACACAAAAGTATGCCATAGACCAACCTTCATAGCACTGTTTACACAATACCTGCCGCACTTGCTTAACGTTTTTGGGTTTGGCTGAGTCAATGAGGGCCTGAACTTTCTCATGGCTCGGCCTAACCTGACCTCCACTAATTGTACGGCTCAAGTATTCTATTATGAGAACAACACAGCTTAGTTTATAAATTAAAATGTAATATCCATTGTTCTACATTCTAATATGATTTTTTTACACTTGAGGGTACTTTATTATAAAGTTGATGGAGAAACCAGTCATCGTCAACGCATCTAATCTAAACCCTGGTCATTACAAGTATTACGAGTTACGACACATGTCGCCATCATGATTACTGCGATCATACATTTTATTAAGAAGAAATGACAGATTAAGATAAAAAGTGGATACTTACGAATTATCAGGCCAAAACAATAAAAATAAACTAAATCTTTTATTTGATGTTTCGCATTGGTTACCACCGTCTTTATTTGTAAATCTGTAATACCTCGCGAAAGTATTGCAACTTTCAGCTCGTCAGACAAGTCCTTTACAATTTTAGACGCAAAAGAAACCTGCGGGTATATTCGGTACAAACGGGGAATTTATTTAAGTTGTTACACATAACCGCAAATAAAACTGCAACCAAACTACACTACATGGACACATCACGATTTTCCAAAGAGGTACGCTCGTGGCGATAAAAACTTTCACTGTGTCTACGTGATAAAGGAGTAGGATCTCTCAGCTCGTCAGACAAGTCCTTTACAATTTTAGACGCAAAAGAAACCTGCGGGTATATTCGGTACAAACGGGGAATTTATTTAAGTTGTTACACATAACCGCAAATAAAACTGCAACCAAACTACACTACATGGACACATCACGATTTTCCAAAGAGGTACGCTCGCGGCGATAAGAACTTTCACTGTGTCTACGTGATAAAGGAGTAGGATCTCTCCTTCCGGAATGACTATGATCACGCGTTCTACTTTTTTTACGTTCGTGATCTATCATGAGGCGGCCGCGAAAGGTAGGCAATATCGCAAGCATTCACCACGACGGCTACCCTCAGCGAGACGTTGTCTCTACTAATCTCTCACGCGAAACACGTCGCATCTTGGCGAAAATTAACGGTTGTTTACGTTTTAAAGGCTAATTGTGGGCGAAATTCTATCCCACTTCTGAATTTAGGTACCAGAAGTGCTAATCAAATATAAAAACAATGTTTTAAGACCTTAAAACTGATTTTAATTATAAACCAATTTTATTTTAAATAATAAATCGACAAAAATTCAACAACATAAAGAATTGCAAACAACCTTCAATTTTCCAAATAACAAAACAATTATAAGGTAAAATAAGTACATGGAACGGACTCACAGTATCGAAACAACCACCGCTCCGGTCGACGACTCAGTAGCTAATCAGCCCGTATGCGACTGAGTGCCTGTTTATAATAGGCAGTGGTGGGGATCGAGTCATATCGGTGGTCGTATTTGCGCAAACATTTTTACTTTGTTTGGGACTATTTTCTTTAGGATGCGAATTTGTAATGAAAAGATTCTATCGAGATGAGTTTTACAAGTTCTTCCATAACTTGATAATCCATATTGTATAATAGACTCAGCTAGTGCCTTATAGAGTGATAAAAGTGTTTTGTATGGAATTTTGTATTTAATTATGGAAAATTTTGCTAGTTTACCTCTTAGTCTGTCGCAAACGTGATTAATGTGCTGTTTCCAGTTTAGTCTGTCGTCGATGATTAGACCGAGGTACGTGTGTTTGTCAACAATGTCTATTGTATCACAGCTACAAGGAGTTGCATTGTCGGTACTCTTCTTATGCAGGCAAAAGTGTGTATGTGCTATAATTCTAGGTAAATACGTTTTTCTATTGTGACTAGTACTAATATACATTAATTTAGTTTTGCTAGCGTTGAGTACTAAGCCAACGTCGTGAGACCACTTTGCTAATGTATTAAAATCTCTCTGAAGTTGCATTTGACCAGTGGCGACCAGGCAGGTGTCGTCTGCAAACTGATATATCTCACACTCTTTAATTGTATTAGAAAGACTATTTACGTAGGTGAGATAGTACAGTGGTCCTAAGACTGAGCCTTGAGCAGTGCCTTCGGTAACTTGAACAGGGAAACTATTGGAACCAGAGATCATTACTTGATATGATCTGTCAAGGAGATAGTTTTCACACCATCCTAATAGTTTCCCTCTAACTCCACTATCGTTTAGACTTTGTATTACTTTGTCGTGTCTGAGAGTGTCGAAGGCCTTACTGTAGTCGATAAAGACAACTAAGATATGCTCTTTACTATCTATATGATTGTACAAACTATCTGTAAATGTAGAAAGCAGTTGTGCGGTGTTTTTGTGTGATTGGAATCCGTATTGGTTGCTCGTTAATATATCATTACTTTGGTAAAAGTTATGGATTTGTGAACTTATATATTTTTCGACTATTTTGTCTATTGTAGATAGTATTGTTATTGGTCTATAATTTTCATAATCGAGCTTACTACCTTTTTTATGGATTGGTCGAACAATCCCTGTTTTTAGCATTCGAGGATATTAACCTGTTGTTATACTTAAATTTATTAAGTTAGCAAGAACCGTTTTGATTTTTCCACATAGCTTCTTTATGTCAACAGTTCTTATTTTGTCAACACCAGACACTTTTTTACTATTTAGCGTAAATCTCATAGTAACATTTGCCGAAGTTTGGTAGTTTGATATGTCTAGCAATGGTTCTGAGCATTTCGGTATTATTGCTTTCACACTGTTGTTAAATATTGTAGCAAATTTGTCTGCAATATTTTTACAAGTGGTTGCGTGTGTACCGAAATAATTTTGTAGGGCATCATCTATAGAAACTGAAACTTTACCGGTCAGCTTATTTAAAATATTCCAGAGATTTTTTGTATTGTGTTTATTTGAAATAATTTCTGACCTTGTAAAGTTATTTTTAGTTTTATTAATTAACCTGTTAACATAATTTCTAGCCTTATTATATTTTTGTTTTATAATTAAGTTATTGGTATTTTTTATCCAATGTAAAAATAATTCGTCCCTATACTCACAAGCTTTAATAATTTTTTTTATTTATCTAATTGTTGTTATTTCTAGTGCCCTGTTTTATTTTTATAGTGTATTCTGATTTCCTATAGCAATCTGTGAATTTTGTATATAAATAATCATATATGTTGATTGGCACAAGTTGGCACAATTGGCACAAGTGAAGGCGATATATTAAATAAGATAAAACTTATCAACAAACTTAACCCAAAACCAGGAAGCAATTTTTCTAGCAACAAGGTGCAAACTCTTATTCCAGACGTCATTGTGATACGCGATGAAATATCCAATAGCTTTTCTGCGGTGTTAAATGACAAATCTCTTCCATCTATAGAAATAAATAGAGAATATATAAATATTATAAAACAACAAGACCTCTCCGAAACAGAAAAAGAATATTGTAAGAACAATATACAACGCGCAAATGCTATACTACTCGCAGTATCAAATTGTAATAAAGCATTAATTAAAGTGACAAATGCTATATTAGAAGAGCAATACGCGTTCTTTCTTGAAGGTCCAGTATATATAAAGCCTATGACACTTAAGAGCTTGGCTGAACGTTTAGAGTATCACGAGTCTACTATCAGCAGAATATCGAATAAAACTATACGCACGGAATTTGGAACGTTCAGTATAAAATATTTTCTGACTCCCGCTATACAATCTGCTATTTCAGAGAATGTTTACTCAAATAAAGTGATCAAACACAAAATTAAAGCACTAATTGACTCTGAAGACCAAAGAGCAGCAGTGTCAGATGCAAAGATATGTACGGCACTACAATCACAAGGCATCAAAATCTCTAGGCGTACTGTTACATAATACAGGGAATCAATGAAAATTCCTAAATCTCAACACAGAAAAAATATCTTAAATCTTTCTGCTTGAGTAAAGCACTGCAATTTTTATGTTAACTTATGTAGTCTATCCGCCAAAAGTTGTTTTGCTGAAAATGAGCCTAAAGCCGAAGGCCCCAGCACTAATTTTCGGATATATAATTTGTCCTGTACCTAGCAAATACTATTTATTTAACAAAATCCATAAGGTTTTTGGGTCTTTTATAACATTTTCTTACGGATTTAAACCACTATTTTGACACTCTAAACATCATTTTTGCAGCTTCTGAGACTTTTTGCGCGCGGACTTCCTAGTCTCTTTTAAAATCTAATTTATATATACTATACACATTAGACCTCTTGCATAACCTCATTCTGAGGTAGAAATTCTTATAGAGTAGATTTTTGCAAAACCGAAGATGAATCGAATGCACAAATTCTGAAGTCTCTCCAATTTATCTTGTATCTCCTCGGTAGCGTCAGGATAACATACGTCAGCGTAATCGAGAAGAAGTAATAACAGGGATTGAGCCAAAATAATTTTAGTCTGAAGAGGAAGAAAGTTTTGGAGACGTTTTAGAGAATGAAGAGAATGATGCAAACGTTTACTGATTTCATTGACGTGCGCTGACCATGATAAGTTACAGTCGATTATTAATCCCAAATTTCTAACCTTATCAGTAAGTGGAATAATTGCACCGTCATAAGTTATACAAGGTAGATTATTAAAATTAAAATTTTGTTACGCAGCTGTCTACTTCCAATAATCATGGCTTGGGACTTTGAAGGATTAACTACAAGACCAAAAGATTCTGCCCATGCCTGAATCCTAGCAAGGTCTGAGTTAATCTCTTCCATAACTATTCCTAGATCATTGACACAAGCATGCCTATAGAGCTGCAAATCATCTGCGTAAAGATGGTAGTGACACGACAATACTTTTGTGAGCTCATTTATAAAAATGGAGAAGAGTAATGGGGAGAGAATGCCGCCTTGAGGAACACCAGCAGATAGATCAGCCCAGTCTGAGTTATTCTCATCATCGCATACCCTCTGCTGGCGTCCATGAAGATAAGAACGAAACCAGTCAGTTACTGTGGAAGACATGTTAATTGAAGAGAGGATTCCGAGCAAAACATCCAAATCCACTGAGTTAAAGGCATTGCTGAAGTCAAGCAAGATAACAACAACAAGCATGTCGTGGCTCAAATTATCACTACCGACGGCATTGGAAGATATGGACAATATGTTTTTCCTCTGTAACATCATGAAAAACAAGAGAATCACAGATAGGCTGGGTGGCGTCTACCAGTTGTTGAAGGCATAAAATTTTATTATTAATTGAAATTTTCACTGGAGGAGTTGAAAAATGATTATTTAAGGCATTTAGATCTAAGGATTGATATGATGAATTTGGAGTTTTACCCACACCTAGCGATTTAAGGAATTTCCAAGTTTGTGAATATGAGTTGTCATTTAAACGGGAAGCTATGTGACGGCGTTTAGCATCTCTACACATCCTATTACAAAGATTACGCAGCTTTTTATAGGCAGCAGTGTTTAATTCAGTAGGGTGCAACTTACAATTTCTTTTGGCTTTATCGCGCTCGACCATAACCTTCTTAATTGAGGTAGTCAGCCAGGGAGCAGGCAGATGTCTAACACGAACAGATTTTAGAGGCGCGTGAGCATCAAACAAATTAATGATCTCGATATTTAATAATCTTACTTTATCATCAATGTTTGAAGCGGTATATATTGGGGACCAATCAATCGAGGATGCATCACGAGTAAATGATTCAATATCAATATTTTTATAGTTACGACGCTTTATTACCCTGCTTTTACGCCTTCGGATTGATATATTATAACTCAGAAAAATTAAATCATGGTAAGAGAAAGGAGCGTCTAATTGACCATGTATGCGAACGTTATGCGGCTTAGAAGTGATGATGAGGTCGAGCAGAGAAGCTTCACAGTTGGGTTGAAAATGAGTTGCAGAAAATGGAAGTATAGACAAGTTGAAAGATTTAACTAAAGACTGTAACTTTTTCGACCGTGAATCATTTTTTAAGAGACAGGTATTAAGATCACCCATTATAATGGAATGATCGTAAGATGGGGAAATTTGATCTAGTAGAGTTTCAAGAGTGTGAAAATAATTTATGTGAACAGAGTGTGAGTAGACTACGCCGAGAAGAATTTTAGAGTGATGACTATTAATTTCTATAAATAAATATTCTAAGCTGGCTGTGTACGCACTGGGAGATTGCATTATTATTTTAAACGTTATGTTATCTTTGAGGTAAATACATACACCACCACCTCCCTTATCAGTACGATCATTCCTTATAAGATTTGTCAACATATGGTTTAAATTATTTTTTCTTAAAATTTTCTCAAATTTTAAGAAAAAATATTGATATGGGGTGAAGAGAAATATATAGAGGACAGGATATATTTAAGATTATTAAAACTTATTCTTTAATTAATATAATTTATCATATAAATAATTTTAATATTTATTTATTTAGATTTATTTTATGAATAATAATTTTTATTATTTTAATTATAATTTATTTAAATAGCTTAATAAGAGTATAATATTGAAGATATTAGGGTGATTATGTAATCTTTAAATATTTATAAAAAATTTTTTTTTTATTTTTACAATGAAAATGTAAAGTTTTATTTATATATATATATATAAATATATATATGTATATTAAATATTTAAATTATAAAAATATTATTAATTAATTAAATTTTTAATTAATTAATAAACATATATATATATATTAAATTTTTGTTTAATTAAAATTTATATTTATAATTTATTTTTATTCAATTTGAATAGGATGAGACTTTCACGTTTGTAAAAAAACTTGCATTTGGAACTGGTACAATTGTACGTCGTTATGCAGCTAGGGACATTTGCAAATACAAGTTCAGCTAAATGAGCTGCATTACATTTTGCATTTAGTGTGTATATTTTTCGAGTCTGTGAAACACGAAAGATGTGTGGGTCACGAGATGAAATATCCATCAGAATTTTTGCTCTGTCTTTGTATGAGTTCACATCAATTTTACCCTTTTGTAAAATGTTTTGGGCAAGCTCAAATACTGAATTCTTTATCTCTGAAGTCTTAATTTTATATGCTTCGTAGATGGCGATTGCATTAGTGGTAATTTGCACTAAAGAATCAAATGCGCATGTTTCTAAAACAATTATATTTTTTTTAGGAAGGATCACTGGTTCACAAATAGTGCCATTTTGAAAAAGCGGAATTCCAATTTGTGTCACTCGGTTCATGGAATCCCAATCAGGTGTTGGTGACAGATACTTGGTCTTCCTTTTTTTTTCAATTTTTTGAGAAGCTTTTTCCTTTTCGTCTCCCCTGCCTCTCCAATTCTCCCGTTCGTTTAATGAGTCCCGGTTTTTTTGTGTCAAAAATCTATCATCATTTTGGCTTAGAGAAACATTAAGAGGTGTGGAGCTTTTTGATAACTCCTTAAAGCTTTCAATACTAAATCTTTGAAGTGTTGTAGATTTTTGAGTTTTGAGTTTATTGAAAAATGTTATTAGAGTTTTTTGTGGAACTATCCGGGGGGCTAACAGAACTCCGATCAGAACTCATAGCACTCGCAAAATTTCAAATTTCAAAATTTTCTGGTATCTTTGAAGAGTTGTAGATTTTTGAGTTTTGAGTTTATTGAAAAATGTTATTAGAGTTTTTTGTGGAACTATCTGGGGGGCTAACAGAACTCCGATCAGAACTCATAGCACTCGCAAAATTTAAAATTTCAAAATTTTCTGGTATCTTTGAAGTGTTGTAGATTTTTGAGTTTTGAGTTTATTGAAAAAGGTTATTAGAGTTTTTTGAGGAACTATCCGGGGGGCTAACAGAACTCCGATCAGAACTCATAGCACTCGCAAAATTTTTAATTTCAAAATTTTTCTGGTATCTGAAGTGTTGTAGATTTTTGAGTTTTGAGTTTATTGAAAAATGTTATTAGAGTTTTTTGTGGAACTATCCGGGGGGCTAACAGAACTCCGATCAGAACTCATAGCACTCGCAAAATTCCGAATTTCAAAATTTTCTGGTATCTTTGAAGTGTTGTAGATTTTTGAGTTTTGAGTTTATTGAAAAAGGTTATAAGAGTTTTTTGTGGAACTATCCGGGGGGCTAACAGAACTCTGATCAGAACTCATAGCACTCGCAAAATTTCGAATTTTAAAATTTTCTGGTATCTTTGAAGTGTTGTAGATTTTTGAGTTTTGAGTTTATTGAAAAAGGTTATAAGAGTTTTTTGAGGAACTATCCGGGGGGCTAACAGAACTCCGATCAGAACTCATAGCACTCGCAAAATTTCGAATTTCAAAATTTTCTGGTATCTTTGAAGTGTTGTAGATTTTTGAGTTTTGAGTTTATTGAAAAAGGTTATAAGTGTTTTTTGTGGAACTATCCGGGGGGCTAACAGAACTCCGATCAGAACTCATAGCACTCGCAAAATTTCGAATTTCAAAATATTCTGGTATCTTTGAAGTGTTGTAGATTTTTGAGTTTTGAGTTTATTGAAAAAGGTTATAAGAGTTTTTTGTGGAACTATCCGGGGGGCTAACAGAACTCCGATCAGAACTCATAGCACTCGCAAAATTTCGAATTTCAAAATTTTCTGGTATCTTTGAAGTGTTGTAGATTTTTGAGTTTTGAGTTTATTGAAAAAGGTTATAAGAGTTTTTTGAGGAACTATCCGGGGGGCTAACAGAACTCCGATCAGAACTCATAGCACTCGCAAAATTTCGAATTTCAAAATTTTCTGGTATCTTTGAAGTGTTGTAGATTTTTGAGTTTTGAGCTTATTGAAAAAGGTTATAAGAGTTTTTTGTGAAACTATCCGGGGGGCTAACGGAACTCCGATCAGAACTCATAGCACTCGCAAAATTTCGAATTTCAAAATTTTCTGGTATCTTTGAAATGTTGTAGATTTTTGAGTTTTGAGTTTATTGAAAAAGGTTATAAGAGTTTTTTGAGGAACTATCCGGGGGGCTAACAGAACTCCGATCAGAACTCATAGCACTCGCAAAATTTCGAATTTCAAAATTTTCTGGTATCTGAAGTGTTGTAGATTTTTGAGTTTTGAGTTTATTGAAAAAGGTTATAAGAGTTTTTTAGGAACTATCCGGGGGGCTAACAGAACTCCGATCAGAACTCATAGCACTCGCAAAATTTCGAATTTCAAAATTTTCTGGTATCTTTGAAGTGTTGTAGATTTTTGAGTTTTGAGTTTATTGAAAAAGGTTATAAGTGTTTTTTGTGGAACTATCCGGGGGGCTAACAGAACTCCGATCAGAACTCATAACACTCGCAAAATTTCGAATTTCAAAATTTTCTGGTATCTTTGAAGTGTTGTAGATTTTTGAGTTTTGAGTTTATTGAAAAAGGTTATTAGAGTTTTTTGTGGAACTATCCGGGGGGCTAACAGAACTCCGATCAGAACTCATAGCACTCGCAAAATTTCGAATTTCAAAATTTTCTGGTATCTTTGAAGTGTTGTAGATTTTTGAGTTTTGAGTTTATTGAAAAAGGTTATAAAAGTTTTTCGTGGAACTATTCGGGGGGCTAACAGAACTCCGATCAGAACTCATAGCACTCGCAAAATTTCGAAATTCAAAATTTTCTGGTATCTTTGAAGTGTTGTAGATTTTTGAGTTTTGAGTTTATTGAAAAATGTTATAAGAGTTTTTTGAGGAACTATCCGGGGGGCTAACAGAACTCCGATCAGAACTCATAGCACTCGCAAAATTTCGAATTTTAAAATTTTCTGGTATCTTTGAAGTGTTGTAGATTTTTGAGTTTTGAGTTTATTGAAAAAGGTTATAAGAGTTTTTTGAGGAACTATCCGGGGGGCTAACAGAACTCCGATCAGAACTCATAGCACTCGCAAAATTTCGAATTTCAAAATTTTCTGGTATCTTTGAAGTGTTGTAGATTTTTGAGTTTTGAGCTTATTGAAAAAGGTTATAAGAGTTTTTTGTGAAACTATCCGGGGGGCTAACAGAACTCCGATCAGAACTTATAGCACTCGCAAAATTTCGAATTTCAAAATTTTCTGGTATCTTTGAAGTGTTGTAGATTTTTGAGTTTTGAGTTTATTGAAAAAGGTTATAAGAGTTTTTTGAGGAACTATCCGGGGGGCTAACAGAACTCCGATCAGAACTCATAGCACTCGCAAAATTTCGAATTTCAAAATTTTCTGGTATCTTTGAAGTGTTGTAGATTTTTGAGTTTTGAGTTTATTGAAAAAGGTTATAAGAGTTTTTTGAGGAACTATCCGGGGGGCTAACAGAACTCCGATCAGAACTCATAGCACTCGCAAAATTTCGAATTTCAAAATTTTCTGGTATCTTTGAAGTGTTGTAGATTTTTGAGTTTTGAGTTTATTGAAAAATGTTATTAGAGTTTTTTGTGGAACTATCCGGGGGGCTAACAGAACTCCGATCAGAACTCATAGCACTCGCAAAATTTCGAATTTCTAAATTTTCTGGTATCTGAAGTGTTGTAGATTTTTGAGTTTTGAGTTTATTGAAAAAGGTTATAAGAGTTTTTTGAGGAACTATCCGGGGGGCTAACGGAACTCCGATCAGAACTCGTGGAACTCTTTCGAAAAAATTCTTAGAAATTTTTGGATTTTCAAAATATTGTAAAGTTGTCTCTCGCTAAAGCCGTCGAAGGGAACTTCTGTAAGCCCTCTTTACCACCTTTGCACGGTCTTGATGGTTCGCTGGCACACTCCGCGAAAGAGAAAGCTGATCTTCTGTGCACTCTTTTTGCGTCGAGTTCAAACCTTGATGATGGGGGAAAGGTACCGCCTACAATTCCTAGATGCGAATGCGTTTTGCAAAATGTGCGTTTCTCACAAAGCGCTGTGCGTCGAGCGCTCCTTTCCCTAGACGTCAAGAAATCCAGCGGACCTGACGGAATCCCAGCTATTGTGCTTAAAACGTGTGCTTCCGAGTTGACTTCAACACTAACGCGCCTTTTTTCTCTGTCTTATACCACAGGAATAGTCCCAAGTTCTTGGAAAGTAGCCATCGTTCACCCTATTCCTAAGAAGGGTGACAGTACCAACCCGTCCAATTACCGGCCTATTGCAATAACCTCTTTGCTCTCTAAGGTGATGGAGCGTGTAATTAATACACAGCTCCTCGGTTACCTTGAGGATAACCAGCTAATTAGCGACCGACAGTATGGCTTTCGTCATGGTCGCAGTGCTGGGGATCTTCTTGTGTACCTTACTCACCGATGGGCAAGTGCCATAGAGAGCAAAGGAGAAGCTATGGCTGTTAGCCTAGATATTGCTAAAGCTTTTGATCGGGTGTGGCACAAAGCTCTATTAGCGAAGCTACCTTCCTATGGACTACCCGAGGAATTATGCAGTTGGGTATCCAGCTTCCTTAGTGGACGAAGCATTAAAGTCGTTGTTGATGGTACATGCTCGATCACTACGTCCATTAATGCTGGAGTACCCCAAGGTTCAGTGCTATCACCAACACTGTTTATTCTGCATATCAACGATATGCTGCAAACCAGCAACTTTCGGTGCTATGCGGACGACAGTACTGGCGATGCTCTTTATACTGGCCGGGCAAATATTCCTCGCATTGAGGTAGAAGAAAGGAGAAAAAACCTGGTGTCTGAAATAGAGACCTCCCTGGAGCAGGTCTCTGAATGGGGAAGACATAATCTTGTCCAATTTAACCCTACGAAGACCCAGGTTTGCGCGTTTACCGCAAAAAAGACTCCCTTTATTATAGCGCCCAAATTCCAGAATATTCCCCTCAGCACCAGCAATAGTATTGGGATCCTTGGAGTCGATATATCGAACGAGGTCAAATTTCGGGGCCATTTGGAGAGCAAAGCCAAACTGGCTTCAAAAAAACTGGGCATATTAAACAGAGCGAGACAGTACTTCACTTCGGAACACCGGCTGTTGCTATACAAAGCCCAGGTTCGTCCACATATGGAGTACTGTTCGCATCTTTGGGCTGGCGCCCCTAAGTACCAGTTGCTCCCTCTTGACTCCATCCAACGACGAGCTGTTCGTATTATCGACGATCCCATACTCACAGACGGTTTAGACGAACTTAGCCTCCGGAGAGACGTTGGATCTCTGTGTGTTCTCTACCGTCTCTACAATGGGGAATGTTCACAGGAACTATTTGAATTAGTGCCCCCGACTCTTTTCCGCCATCGCACTCTCCGCCGCTGGGACAAATTTCATCCACACCACTTGGATGCTTGGCATACCAGCAATGTACGTGCGTCTAGATCATTCCTTCCACGCACGTGCAAGCTGTGGAATAATTTGTCACCAATGGTTTTCCCAGAGCGCTTTAATATGGGAGTCTTCAAGCGCCGAGTATACAGGTTCCTCAGAAAGTAGGGTTGGCAACGCATCCGCAATCCTCAGTGTATTGCAGATGTCCATGGGCGACGGTGGCCACTTAACATCAGGTGGGCCTTCTGCTCGTTTGCCCCCATATACTAAAAAAAAAAAAAAAAAAAAAAAAAAAGGAGCAGGTAGATGTTTAACACGAACAGATTTTAGAGGCGCGTGAGCATCAAACAAATTAATGATCTCGATATTTAATAATCTTACCTTATCATCAATGTTTGAAGCGGTATATATTGGGGACCAATCAATCGAGGATGCATCACGAGTAAATGATTCAATATCAATATTTTTATAGTTACGACGCTTTATTACCCTGCTTTTACGCCTTGGGATTGATATATTATAACTCAGAAAAATTAAATCATGGTAAGAGAAAGGAGCGTCTAATTGACCATGTATACTGAGATGGTTAACATCTATTTTATTTTATTATTTCAATGCGTGAGAAACTGGCCAGTGTATGAACAATTGCTCGCAATAAATCGAAATAAAGGATGATAGATTGTAGGATCTTATACAAATATTTTAAGGGTAAAACAAAAAAATAACAGAACTAACAATATACAAATTCAATGAAAAAACTACTTGAGACTTATTGATGCTAAAGAAAGTATCATTAAAATTAAAGTTTATTTGAAACAAATAGTAGTATAGCTATTTTAGACAAATTATGGGTGACGTTAATTGCTTTGTGCAATCTTTTCTCAGAGTTAGAGTAACTAAATTGTTTACAGATGTTTACGGGATTGGAATTTTGAAACAATTCATAATTTTTTGCAACAATAAAGACGTCTAAACCAAGAAATTGGAGGCGAGGTCGGGGAAACATGAAAAAATGACCCGATCTTAACCAATGAGCTAAATACAGATTTACTCGTGCGCCGCCTTTTCTGTTACAGGGTGTGGCTAGAGAGAAATAGGGGGAGTGTGCACAAATGACGAGAGGAGCGGGACAAGGAGTAACTACGGGGAGTCTTCGTCCAGCGTCCACGGTGACAAGTCGCATCTCATTAATTCCCGGGTTCCGTGTCGATTGTTAATTGTAATATTTTGTAATTGAAAGTACTAAAGTAAATAATCGAAAGTAATATTGTAAATAAATAATTTAACGATAGATTAAATTAGGAGTAGACTATCTTCTCGATTGAAGCTAAATCTAATAATGATTCCAATAATTAATTATCTTATAACATAACCTCGGCTTATGCAATGTTTCATCAGCGTTACCCTAAATTTGGTGTTTAATAATCTAAATCAAAACTGCAACCTCAGCCATCGTCATACTGTAGCCTTGCGTAACTCCTCCGCCCTCAGAACGGCAACTATTTTAGAACTTTGAGAGAAAATGTTGCCGGAACGTCCTCGGAGTTGTCCAACTTAATGGTACAGGGATGCCGTAGATCTTCTGTAGCTTTCGTCCCATTGTTCATTTTTTTATTTTCCAGCATGCGACGAGTTAATAGGATGACGAAGAATGCAGCTGTACATACTACTATTATGTAAAATGGTAAAGTAGTATGGTAGAGAGTAGTCGATTGAAGGTCGCTGATTTCCAAAGGGGTCTGAAGCTGAACTTGGTTCTGGATGCCGTGGAAACCTTGCAGATCGACGGAGTCAAGAGTGATGTGGGTTGGCTTTGATTTTCGGTTTTCAGCGTTGTACGATATTTGAGTTAGCTTGAAGAGGTGACCCTTAATTTCATCTTTTTCATTAAAAATTGTGAATTCTCCAGCTTTTAGATGACATCCTACTGGAATAGTTGTTAGGTAGCTTCCACGTAATGATGTGAAGTCCTGGCGAGAGCAGTTAAGTTGTACTTTAGTTTGATGTGGGAAGGATATGATGTAGTGCTGGTCGTCGAGCTTCTCCATGGCTTCTCTAACTAGAGTGACATAAGTGAACTGGCAGGAATCTGACAGAACTTGGTTGATTATGAGCCCATGTATGCAGTCAGGTTCAGTATGGATTTGGTGCTTGATGTTCTTCTCGCAAAGAAACCAGATATTTGACTTCGGACATTCTGTCTCTATGTACATGAATGACTTCTCGTTGGTTGCAAGGAAAGGAAGGGGAGGAATCAGAGCCTGTCTATTTTTATTAGGTACTACCGAAAGCTTATACAAATCATAACTATCTCTAGAATATATAGGAAATTTAAAAACGAAAACTATTTGTCTATCTATGTAAAACGAACCAGATTTTATGATATCGTAGTACTCTCTTAATTCTAGTTTTATAATATATTCTCTACCATAGAGAAGTATAAGTTTATTAATCATAATACTTAGCATTTCTACATCTATCATAGAATGGTGTAAAACACCCGTACGTATAAAAGCTAAACTATTTTCTATTCTAAATATTTCCTGCATTAAATCTTCTATGCAAATCATCTGCGTAAAGATGGTAGTGACACGACAATACTTTTGTGAGCTCATTTATAAAAATGGAGAAGAGTAATGGGGAGAGAATGCCGCCTTGAGGAACACCAGCAGATAGATCAGCCCAGTCTGAGTTATTCTCATCATCGCATACCCTCTGCTGGCGTCCATGAAGATAAGAACGAAACCAGTCAGTTACTGTGGAAGACATGTTAATTGAAGAGAGGATTCCGAGCAAAACATCCAAATCCACTGAGTTAAAGGCATTGCTGAAGTCAAGCAAGATAACAACAACAAGCATGTCGCGGCTCAAATTATCACTACCGACGGCATTGGAAGATATGGACAATATGTTTTTCTTAACGTCTTCCACTGTAACATCATGAAAAACAAGAGAATCACAGATAGGCTGGGTGGCGTCTACCAGTTGTTGAAGGCATAAAATTTTATTATTAATTGAAATTTTCACTGGAGGAGTTGAAAAATGATTATTTAAGGCATTTAGATCTAAGGATTAATATGATGAATTTGGAGTTTTACCCACACCTAGCGATTTAAGGAATTTCCAAGTTTGTGAATATGAGTTGTCATTTAAACGGGAAGCTATGTGACGGCGTTTAGCATCTCTACACATCCTATTACAAAGATTACGCAGCTTTTTATAGGCAGCAGTTTTTAATTCACTAGGGTGCAACTTACAATTTCTTTTGGCTTTATCGCGCTCGACCATAACCTTCTTAATTGAGGTAGTCAGCCAGGGAGCAGGTAGATGTCTAACACGAACAGATTTTAGAGGCGCGTGAGCATCAAACAAATTAATGATCTCGATATTTAATAATCTTACCTTATCATTAATGTTTGAAGCGGTATATATTGGGGGCCAATCAATCGAGGATGCATCACGAGTAAATGATTCAATATCAATATTTTTATAGTTACGACGCTTTATTACCCTGCTTTTACGCCTTGGGATTGATATATTATAACTCAGAAAAATTAAATCATGGTAAGAGAAAGGAGCGTCTAATTGACCATGTATGCGAACGTTATGCGGCTTAGAAGTGATGATGAGGTCGAGCAGAGAAGCTTCACAGTTGGGTTGAAAATGAGTTGCAGATAATGGAAGTATAGACAAGTTGAAAGATTTAACTAAAGACTGTAACTTTTTCGACCGTGAATCATTTTTTAAGAGACAGGTATTAAGATCACCCATTATAATGGAATGATCGTAAGATGGGGAAATTTGATCTAGTAGAGTTTCAAGAGTGTGAAAATAATTTATGTGAACAGAGTGTGAGTAGACTACGCCGAGAAGAATTTTAGAGTGATGACTATTAATTTCTATAAATAAATATTCTAAGCTGGCTGTGTACGCACTGGGAGATTGCATTATTATTTTAAACGTTATGTTATCTTTGAGGTAAATACATACACCACCACCTCCCTTATCAGTACGATCATTCCTTATAAGATTTGTCAACATATGGTTTAAATTATTTTTTCTTAAAATTTTCTCAAATTTTAAGAAAAAATATTGATATGGGGTGAAGAGAAATATATAGAGGACAGGATATATTTAAGATTATTAAAACTTATTCTTTAATTAATATAATTTATCATATAAATAATTTTAAAATTTATTTATTTAGATTTATTTTATGAATAATAACTTTTATTATTTTAATTATAATTTATTTAAATAGCTTAATAAGAGTATAATATTGAAGATATTAGGGTGATTATGTAATCTTTAAATATTTATAAAAAAAAAATTTTTTATTTTTACAATGAAAATGTAAAGTTTTATTTAAACTATATAAATATATATTTGTATATATATATGTCGGGGATTTTAAAACGATGTGAAAGGAAATGGAAGGAGGAAGATGGGGAATGTTGGGGAACACTAAAAGGGGGTTATGGTAATGAGTGGAATATTGGGTAAATGCGACGTAGATACTCCTATTGAACCGATAAATGATCAAATATGATCTCTAACAATTACGAGAGAAACCTAAGCAGTGCCTTGGACTTGTGACCAAGGTGTAGGCTTAAGGAGCTCCTTTAAGTAATTACAACACTCGCCTCCACTGCTAGGCTCTCTATTTAAACCCAAGGTTAAACGCACATAAACCGAATCTAACACAAGGCTAACCTAACCTAAGGCTAACCTAACCTAACATTGTGTTTACTTAACCACGTGGCAATTACATTGTAAGGACTTACGTGACCTTAGTTGGACAGCACTTCCACACTACACTGCACTTGACACTATCACTATCACTAGCACTACTTAGATGATGTTCACTTCTTGAGAGACCGCGCACGACTAAAACTTCATTCAGACTGTCGATTGCATATAAAGGGTCGAGGGTAGACTGTCAAAACAACGGAAGTGACTACTACCCCACTCCAACGCCATAGACAACGATAACGATTCGATCAATCGATAATCTTTTACTATGCTCCGACACGGCCATTCTGATAATCAACGCGCTCTCGCGTTGCCTTTACACAGTTTCAAAATACGTAACACGTAACACTAGTTTCATAGACCAATAACTTAAAGTGTGACAGCTTTCAGCACTATTTTCCACTAGACATAAGAATTTCAATCATTAACACACAAAGAAACAAAGAGCTTTTAACACTCTTTACAGAAAACATCTCAAATTCGTAGCAAAGCGTAACAGCTTTCAGCCCCAGCCGTCGGGGCCTACAAAGCCACCTTACAACGGCTCAACAACAACAAAGCGACAACGCTTCCAGTACATCTTTCCGACAAAGCGTAAAAGCTCTCCGTCCACTAACAAACCGTTAATATAATCAGAAACTTCCAACCACAATGCGTAAAAACTGTCAACACCAAAATCTAGTACCGAAAAGGCTGATGGACCCTATCCTACTTCAAAATAATAATCACGATTTTAAGATTTTAAACTACCTTCGCAACTATGTAATATGATATGTAATATTTCTGAATTTTTATTTTGTACCACCCACATTTTTTCGAAAATTATTTTTACTCGCATTGAAACTAAGATAACCGTCAGGATAATACGCAAAGAACCTTTAACGTGAACTTTTGGGCTTGTGATCCCACTTCTGATGTCGGGGATTTTAAAACGACGTGAAAGGAGATGGAAGGAGGAAGATGGGGAATATTGGGTAAACGCAACGTAGATACTCCTATTGAACCGATAAATGATCAAATATGATCTCTAACAATTACGAGAGAAACCTAAGCAGTGCCTTGGACTTGTGACCAAGGTGTAGGCTTAAGGAATTCCTTTAAATGATCACAACACTCACCTCCACTGCTCAGGCTCTCTGTTTAAACCCAAGGTTAAACGCACATAAACCGAATCTAACACAAGGCTAACCTAACCTAAGGCTAACCTAACCTAACATTGTGTTTACTTAACCACGTGGCAATTAAATTGTAAGGACTTACGTGACCTTAGTTGGACAGCAATTCCACACTACACTGCACTTGACACTATCACTATCACTAGCACTACTTAGATGTTCACTTCTTGAGAGACCGCGCACGACTAAGACTTCAGTTAGACTGTCGATCGCATATAAAGGGTTGAGGGTAGATACTGTCAAAACAACGGAAGTGACTACTACCCCACTCCAACGCCATAGACAACGATAACGATTCGATCAATCGATAATCTTTTACTATGCTCCGACACGGCCATTCTGATAATCAACGCGCTCTCGCGTTGCCTTTACACAGTTTCAAAATACGTAACACGTAACACTAGTTTCATAGACCAATAACTTAAAGTGTGACAGCTTTCAGCACTATTTTCCACTAGACATAAGAATTTCAATCATTAACACACAAAGAAACAAAGAGCTTTTAACACTCTTTACAGAAAACATCTCAAATTCGTAGCAAAGCGTAACAGCTTTCAGCCCCAGCCGTCGGGGCCTACAAAGCCACCTTACAACGGCTCAACAACAACAAAGCGACAACGCTTCCAGTACATCTTTCCGACAAAGCGTAAAAGCTCTCCGTCCACTAACAAACCGTTAATATAATCAGAAACTTCCAACCACAATGCGTAAAAACTGTCAACACCAAAATCTAGTACCGAAAAGGCTGATGGACCCTATCCTACTTCAAAATAATAATCACGATTTTAAGATTTTAAACTACCTTCGCAACTATGTAATATGATATGTAATATTTCTGAATTTTTATTTTGTACCACCCACATTTTTTCGAAAATTATTTTTACTCGCATTGAAACTAAGATAACCGTCAGGATAATACGCAAAGAACCTTTAACGTGAACTTTTGGGCTTGTGATCCCACTTCTGATGTCGGGGATTTTAAAACGACGTGAAAGGAGATGGAAGGAGGAAGATGGGGAATATTGGGTAAACGCAACGTAGATACTCCTATTGAACCGATAAATGATCAAATATGATCTCTAACAATTACGAGAGAAACCTAAGCAGTGCCTTGGACTTGTGACCAAGGTGTAGGCTTAAGGAATTCCTTTAAATGATCACAACACTCACCTCCACTGCTCAGGCTCTCTGTTTAAACCCAAGGTTAAACGCACATAAACCGAATCTAACACAAGGCTAACCTAACCTAAGGCTAACCTAACCTAACATTGTGTTTACTTAACCACGTGGCAATTAAATTGTAAGGACTTACGTGACCTTAGTTGGACAGCACTTCCACACTACACTGCACTTGACACTATCACTATCACTAGCACTACTTAGATGTTCACTTCTTGAGAGACCGCGCACGACTAAGACTTCAGTTAGACTGTCGATCGCATATAAAGGGTTGAGGGTAGATACTGTCAAAACAACGGAAGTGACTACTACCCCACTTCAACGCCATAGACAACGATAACGATTCGATTAATCGATAATCTTTTACTATGCTCCGACACGGCCATTCTGATAATCAACGCGCTCTCGCGTTGCCTTTAAACAGTTTCAAAAACGTAAAACGTAACACTAGTTTCATAGACCAATAACTTCGTTAAAGTGTGACAGCTTTCAGCACTATTTTGCACTAGACATAAGAATTTCAATCATTAACACACAAAGAAACAAAGAGCTCTCAACACTCTTTACAGAAAACATCTCAAATTCGCAGCAAAGCGTAACAGCTTTCAGCCCCAACCGTCGGGGCCTACAAAGCCACCTTACAACGGCTCAATAACAACAAAGCGACAACGCTTCCAGTACATCTTTCCGACAAAGCGTAAAAGCTCTCTGTCGCACTAATAAAACGTTAATATGATCAGTAATTTCCAAACACAATGCGTAAAAACTGTCAACACCATAATTTACTACCGTAAGGGCTGATGTGCCTCATGTAAAGCGAAAGTCTACCTGCTTCAAATAATAATCACGATTTTAAGATTGTAAACTACCTTCGCAACTCTGTAATGTGATATTAGCTATTTCTGAATTTTTATTTTGTACTACCCACTTAAACTTTTTCAAAAACTATTTCTCTAGCATTGACACTAAGATAACCGTCAAGATGATACGCAAAAAACCGTAAACGTGAACTATTGGGCTTGTGATCCCACTTCTGATGTCGGGGATTTTAAAACGATGTGAAAGGAAATGGAAGGAGGAAGATGGGGAATGTTGGGGAACACTAAAAGGGGGTTATGGTAATGAGTGGAATATTGGGTAAATGCGACGTAGATACTCCTATTGAACCGATAAATGATCAAATATGATCTCTAACAATTACGAGAGAAACCTAAGCAGTGCCTTGGACTTGTGACCAAGGTGTAGGCTTAAGGAGCTCCTTTAAGTAATTACAACACTCGCCTCCACTGCTAGGCTCTCTATTTAAACCCAAGGTTAAACGCACATAAACCGAATCTAACACAAGGCTAACCTAACCTAAGGCTAACCTAACCTAACATTGTGTTTACTTAACCACGTGGCAATTACATTGTAAGGACTTACGTGACCTTAGTTGGACAGCACTTCCACACTACACTGCACTTGACACTATCACTATCACTAGCACTACTTAGATGATGTTCACTTCTTGAGAGACCGCGCACGACTAAGACTTCATTCAGACTGTCGATTGCATATAAAGGGTCGAGGGTAGACTGTCAAAACAACGGAAGTGACTACTACCCCACTCCAACGCCATAGACAACGATAACGATTCGATCAATCGATAATCTTTTACTATGCTCCGACATATATATATATATATATATATATAAATAAATATTAATGATTTTATTCACTATAAATTAAGTTAGCAGCTAAATTATACGTATATATTTCTTAATTGGAATTATAATTCAATTTTATCATTAACAGTGATATACCTCTTTTTGGTTTCAATTAATTTTAAATAAAGAGTTATTAAAAAAATTTATTGTAACCCATCTCAAACTTAATTATAATCTGCATCTTGATCTGAATTAAATTTTATTTTAAATTTTAAAATATTATTTTTATTAAAAAATATTTTTTTAACAATGATATACAAAATTATAAATTAAGTAAATTTATTCGTGGATTATCAATTACTAGACAGATTCCTCTAAATGAACTAAAATACCGCCATATTATTTAAGTTTCAATAATATTTTATTTACAATTTTAGTATTTTTAATTAAATTTTTAATTATAGGGTATCTAATCCTAGTTTAAAATAAAATTTATTAAATCATAAATTTTAATATAATTTTTAATTAAATTAAAATTTCACTTAATAATTTAATTTCAATTAAAAGGAATTCTTGGAGTCCAAATTGCCATGTATTTTATTTTATTAGCACTTACTGATCAGAACATTAATTTTAGTCCAGGAGTATATTTATGGAAAGAAGAGTGTTGGTTACTGGTGGAACCAGAGGAATTGGGAAAAATATAGCTCTTTCCTTTAAAGCAGCTGGTTATAAAGTAGCTGTCAATTATTTTGACGAAGAAAGCGTTGGTATACAATTTGAGAAAGAAACTGATATTAAGGCAGTGAGATGGGATGTTTCGAATATTAAAGAATGTGAGCGTGGAATACTAGAGATAGAAAAAATTTTAGGTGGGAATGTTGAGATACTAATTAATAATGCTGGAATAGTACGCGATGCTATGCTGCATAAACAATCGGAGAGTTTTCACAATTAGATAGAAGTATGATATGATCACTTTTTTAAAAACTAAAGAGTGGTTTTATGGTTTGTTGTAAGGGATGTGGCTCTGATAGCTTGGTAAAAAATGGCATTGTGAGGGGTGTACAGCGTTATAAGTGCAGATCATGCTTTCTAAGGGCGATCTGCGCAAGAAGCCTCAAACAGCTGTTAAGAAAGCATTATGCGTTATGCTATATAGTCTTGGTAAGGGCTCCTTTTCTATGTTAGGCAAGATATTAGGGCATTCGCCATCCATAATTTATCGCTGGGTAGTAGAGGCGATGGGCAAGACTCAGGAGCCAGTTGTCTCTTCGTATATTATGGAGATGGAATTCGACGAGATGTGGCATTTTATTGGTTCAAAAAAAACAAGCTTTGGATCATTAAGGCAGTTGATCGTAGTACAAGGAGAACCGTTGCCTGGGTTACAGGCAATCGTGATACTGCAACATTCCAAAAGCTCTACAACAAAGTGAGTCATCTGAAAGAATGTCATTTTTATACAGATGATTGGGATGCTTTTTCTAAAATTTTACCCAAAGAGTGTCATACAATTGGAAAGTCTGGCACAGTATGTATCGAGAGAGATAATAGCAACACGCGACATCATTTAGGCCGAATGACACGGCGCACTAAAATCGTTTCTAAAAAAGAGTCAATGGTATACGGATCCATCAAGCTTTGGTGCGCACTTACTATGACACAAATATTCAAACAATATCAAGAACAGCTCTTATCTATCTTTATGTGAAAACTCTCCTTATATAATTATTTATTAATCGATCGATTAGGAAAATACTATAATTGATATAAACTGAGATCAAAAACAGAAGAATATTTTATAGTATTAAAATCTGGATGCAAACTAACACAAATTGTTCATCATTTTATAATTATAACTTGCATTAGATATTGTATTTACAATGCAATATTGTATCTTTAATAATAGTTATATATAATGCTGGTTGAATAAAATAACTTATTTTTAACTAAGAATCATTTTATAGAAATAACAAAATAGCTTTTTGTGCAGCAATTTGTCATAAAAATTCAAATAAAACTTGCAAGCACGAGGTTTATTAAACTAAATCTTTCATTAAATACATTATTATAACTTAATTGTGTGATGGTTATATGGCAGTATGTCCTTGTTGTGTTCCAGCTGCAACTGCAGCAGCAGTTACTTATGGTGTTTTAACAATGTTCGGGATAACATTTGATAAAAAATGGATTATTTACTCAGCACCTGTGATATCTTTCTCTATCTTTGCAGGGTATAGTATTTACAAGGTTAGCGAAAATGACGATAGTGAGAAAAGTTGCTGTACAATGCAAAAGAATGTAGAAGAAAACTTGTTGTATAGTACAAATTTAATTAACAATAATACAGATGTTTGCTATACCACAGATCATTATCCTGTAGATGAAGAAAGTCATATTGTAGATAATTCTCTCTCAACTATAAAACCATCTTCTGACATTTAGCTTATCTAGAACAATTTATCATTGCTGTTGAAATTCCTTGAGAATTATAAATCTTATACGCCGCAGATAATAAAAATAGAGTTGGTCTTTCATTAGACCTCTTGCATAACCTGTTCCAAACTGTGATTTGATTGTCACTAAAACATAAAGACACTCACGTGGATCATTGTTTGGTGACGTTTTGCAAAAATCTACTCTATAAGAATTTCTACCTCAGAATGAGGTTATGCAAGAGGTGTATTGTGTATAGTATATATAAATTAGAATTTAAAAGAG
Source organism: Limenitis camilla (assembly GCA_905147385.1). Lineage (NCBI taxonomy): Eukaryota > Metazoa > Arthropoda > Insecta > Lepidoptera > Nymphalidae > Limenitis > Limenitis camilla. Next base: position 1,313,247 of record LR990254.1, read on the forward strand.
ACTAGGAAGTCCGCGCGCAAAAAGTCTCAGAAGCTGCAAAAATGATGTTTAGAGTGTCAAAATAGTGGTTTAAATCCGTAAGAAAATGTTATAAAAGACCCAAAAACCTTATGGATTTTGTTAAATAAATAGTATTTGCTAGGTACAGGACAAATTATATATCCGAAAATTAGTGCTGGGGCCTTCGGCTTTAGGCTCATTTTTGTACATTTAATTTTCAGCAAAACAACTTTTGGCGGATAGACTTAACATAAAAATTGCAGTGCTTTACTCAAGCAGAAAGATTTAAGATATTTTTTCTGTGTTGAGATTTAGGAATTTTCATTGATTCCCTGTATTTGGTAACAGTACGCCTAGAGATTTTGATGCCTTGTGATTGTAGTGCCGTACATATCTTTGCATCTGACACTGTTGCTCTTTGGTCTTCAGAGTCAATTAGTGCTTTAATTTTGTGTTTGATCACTTTATTTGAGTAAACATTCTCTGAAATAGCAGATTGTATAGCGGGAGTCAGAAAATATTTTATACTGAACGTTCCAAATTCCGTGCGTATAGTTTTATTCGATATTCTGCTGATAGTAGACTCGTGACACTCTAAACGTTCAGCCAAATCATTAGTTGATCTCCCTACCCCATCTAATATTTCTTCATGATGAAATTTTGGTTCTTTATTAGCTTTATGTTTAATAATTCAAATTTTAACAGGATTATTTTTAACTATATATTATACAGCTAATATTGATTTAGCATTTTTTAGAGTTAATTATATTTGCCGAAATGTTAACTATGGATGATTAATCCGAACCTTACATGCTAATGGAGCATCATTCTTTTTTATTTGTGTTTATTTTCATATTGGTCGAGGAATTTATTATGAATCTTTTAATTTAAAATTTACTTGAATAATTGGTGTTATTATTCTATTTTTATTAATAGCTACAGCTTTTATAGGTTATGTATTACCTTGAGGACAAATATCTTTTTGAGGAGCTACAGTAATTACTAACCTTTTATCAGCAATTCCTTATTTAGGAACTATATTAGTTAATTGATACTTTTCACTTTTTATTTCCTTTTATTATTCTCATATTAACCATAATTCGCTAATTATTTCTCCATCAAACAGGATCTAATAACCCATTAGGAATTAATAGAAATTTAGATAAAATTCCTTTCCACCCATTTTTTACTTTTAAAGATTTAATTGGATTTATTATTATAATTTCAATTTTAACTTTCCTCTCTCTTGTTAATCCTTATTTATTAGGAGATCCTGATAATTTTATTCCTGCTAATCCTTTAGTTACCCCAATTCATATTCAACCAGAATGATATTTTTTATTTGCTTACGCAATTCTTCGATCAATCCCAAATAAGTTAGGAGGAGTAATTGCTTTAGTAATATCTATTTTAATCTTAATTATTTTACCTTTTACCTCCAATAAAAAAATTCAAGGTATCCAATTTTATCCTTTAAATCAAATTTTATTTTGATTATTAATTACAACAATTATTTTATTAACTTGAATTGGAGCCCGATCTGTCGAAAATCCTTATATCATTACAGGTCAAATTCTAACTTTAATTTATTTTTCTTATTTTATTATTAACCCAATTTTAAATAAATTCTGAGATAAATTAATTTTTTATTCTTAATTAATGAGCTTGTATAAGCATTTGTTTTGAAAACTTAAGAAAGAATAATTATTCTATTAATTTATACTAAATTTATTTTATATATTAAAATCATTTTTAACCCTATAAAAAATAATAAATAATTTAAAGATAATGGCAAATATCTTTTTCAACATAAATACATTAATTTATCATAACGATATCGAGGTAAAGTACCACGAACTCAAATAAAAAAAAAAGATAAAAATACTAATTTTAAATAAAATATTAAATTTAACTCATATCCCCCTATATAAATAATAACAAATAATAATCTTATAAATAAAATTCTAGAGTACTCAGCTAAAAAAATTAATGCAAATCCTCCTCTTCTATATTCAATATTAAACCCAGAAACTAATTCTCTTTCACCTTCAGCAAAATCAAAAGGTGTACGATTAGTTTCAGCTATTAATGAAGATAAAAAACACATTCTCAATGGTATTATTATTAATCAAATTAAATATTGATACTCCCTAAATTTAATTATATTAAAATCCATAATTAAAATAATACTTGAATAAAGAATAATTTCTATTGGAAGATCATCCAGCAACCAATAAAGTATAAACTCCAATTCTTGTACAACATAAAAAAAATAATAAACCTAAATTAAAAATAACCATATTAAAAATATAAGGAATTAATATTCAAATTATTAAAGATAATATAAATCTTACAACAGGAGAAAAATAAAAAGAATAATAATTTGAATAATTTAAATAAACTTGTTCCTTAGAAAACAATTTAATAGCATCACAAAATGGTTGTAAAATTCCTATTATTCCTATTTTATTTGGACCTTTACGAATTTGAATATACCCTAAAACTTTACGTTCTAATAATGTTAAAAAAGCAACACCAATTAATACCCCAATTAATAAAATTAAAACCCCAATAAAAATATTATATAAATCTTGTATTATCATATACTATTTATATAATATAATTATATAATTATGACTTCTAAAATCATCACATTTATCTGTCAAAATAGTAATTATTAATTATTAACATTCATTAAATTTTAATTATTAAAAATATTTGATCCTTTCGTACTAAAACATTTTTTTTTATTAAAGATAGAAACCAACCTGGCTCACACCGGTTTGAACTCAGATCATGTAAGATTTTAATGATCGAAAAGATCAAAATTTTAAAGTTTTGCATTTAAATTTTATCTTAATCCAACATCGAGGTCGCAAACTTTTTTTCTTATTTGTACTAAAAAAAATATTACGCTGTTATCCCTAAGGTAATTTTTTCTTTTAAGCATAAAAAATGGATCAATTAATCAATTATTTATGTTTCTTTTTAAAAAAAGTTATATTAATTTTTTTATCACCCCAATAAAATATTAATTTTATTTTTAATTTTTACTTATACACACAATCTCAAATAATTTTAATATAAAACTCTATAGGTTTAAAAGGAATCAAAATGTTACCTTGCTATAAACCGCGGCAATCTGAACTACCAAACTCGTATGGTACAACCTAGAAGAGCACCCTGTCCACACAAAAGTGAGACGCGCGAACCCGAACCAAGACACACCACACAAGTAGGTAGCTTGACGATCTAACAACCAGACTCGTACGGCACAATCCGGAAGAGCACACCGTTGACAGAAAAGTGTAACGCGCGAACCCGAACCAGTACACACCACACAAGTAGATCGCGATCGATAATCGACGTACGTTTCGCTCCGTAACCGAAGCATCTTCAGGACGTGTTGACTCTACAAGCGTCACTTGCTAAGTGACAATTTTGTTCAAAAAAACAGCCTTTTATACCTTAACTCAATACTCGATATTCGAGACGCAATAATCGATACTCGATACTTAACTCGGTACTCGTGTTTTGTTCTTACAACTGAAGATATCGAGTAGAGTGGATTTAGACACGTTTATTTGTTCGTTCAGCAGCTCAAATGTTTGATTGGTATTTTTAATTATTTCTAATTGCTCTAACAAATTAAGTTTAAAACCTTTATCGCAAATATGTAGTATTTTGTGAGAATGGCCCATATTGTGGCCGCTATCTAAGAGATGTTTAGCAAAATGGGATTTCTCAGGTTTATTGTTCCTAAAAGCAGCTAAGTGTTCTTTATACCGAATATCAAAACTACGACCCGTTTGACCTACATATTTGGCATTGCAGTCAGAACATTGAAGCTCATATACTCCTGATTTTAGGTTGTTACTCAGTTTAACTTTACCGTTACAAATACGTCTAAGTGAATTATTGGTCTTGAAACCAACATTTACATTATGCGATTTAAGAATTTTCGCTATTCGTTCAGAAGACGGTCCAAAATAAGTTATACTAGATTTGTATTTATTTTGCTTTTCGGGAGGGACTGCATATAATTGTTTATTAATTTGTGCTGACTGTTTCTTTTTAATAATATTGTTAATGGTGTCCAAAGTGTAACCGTTAGCAGAAGCAATTCGATATATTATTTTCTGCGTCTAATTCTGCGTCAACCAGAAGCAATTCGATATATTATTTTCAGTTCCTTTTGATAGTTTGCTTTATTAAGTGGAATAGTCATTAATTTTTGGATGTAACTATGAAATGCTGCAAGCTTATGTTGCCAGGGATGACATGATATAGAAGGTATTGTTATGTCTGTGTAAGTAGGCTTACGATAGATTTCAAACTGGTGTTTGTTGTTGACGCGAGTAATCGAAAGATCAAGAAATGTTAGTGAATTTTGTTCTTCAAACTCAGCTTTAAATTTTATTTTGGGGTGAATTGTGTTTAAGTTTGATATGAAATGTCCTAGTTGCCTATCTGTTCCAGTCCAGCAAATAATTATATCATCAACATATCGATAATAGTAAAGAATATTATTATTATTGACAATGTTTTTGTTTTCAAAATCATTCATAAATAATTCTGCCATTAAGGGACTGAGAGGAGAACCCATTGCAAGACCTTCTCTTTGAAGATAAATTTTATCGTTGAATTTAAAGTAGTTTTGTTTCATACAAATTTGTGTTAATTCTACTATTTCGGAAATTTCAAGAGGATGCAATCTCCTCTTTTCAAGAAGCCCTGTCATAATATCTAATGTTTCATCGACTGGGACATTTGTGAATAAACTATCAACATCGAGCGATAATAACTTACAACGATTTGGCAAGTTGATATTTTTTATGCAATCAACTAAATGAATACTATTTTTAAGAGAGTATTGTGGCTTAAACGAGATTTTTGACACAATTTCGTTATTTAAAAACTTTGCTAACAAATATGCTGGAGCACCTATGTACGAGACAACAGGACGTATGGGGATGTGGTCCTTATGTATTTTTGGTAAACCGTATAACTTTGGCGCATGAGGATTCATTACTAAGACTTTTTGTTTATTTGAATTTTTAGGAAATATAAATTCGGAGTTTTCTACAGATTGTCTAATTTCTTTAGAAAATTTACAAGTTGGGTCAGAAGGCAAATGGAGAAATTCGTTTCCTGATATAACATCATTAACTTTATCTAAATAATCGTTACGTGTAAGAATGACGACTGCGTTACCCTTGTCAGCTTTAGATACTATGAGATCATTGTCTTTAATCGTCTTTTGTAAAGATTTAAAAATTTGCTTATCATGATTAGTTACGCAAGAAGTAGGAATATTTTTTATTTCATGCGCCACAAGATTTTTGACTACATTATCTTTTTTGTTTATGATAACTGCTAATTCTGCGTCAACCGCTAGTGTTTCTAAAGCTTTATTTGTAACATTTTCGGAGATATTGTATTTTAACCCTTTTTCTAACAATTGCATTTCATCATTTGAAAATACCGTGTTGGTGAGATTTTTAACCCGTGGATAGAATGTTTGATCGGAGAGAACTGTTAATTCATCGTTTTTACTGTTAAGTTTAGAAGATTTGGGGGAATTACTAACTAATGCACGTAATTTCTTTTGTTGAGTAAGGAATTTTTTATAGACCTCAAGCGAAGCTATTTCTCTAGCTTTGTGATCTAGCAAATCGAATTCAACGTTATGTAACTTGAAAGAGAGTTCAGAATAAAGTATTTTAAGATTACGTTAAGATGTTTACATTGTAGATTAAACCAAACATTTTGAACTGCTACGCGATGTAACTTTGTTAATTTTATGTAGAGTTTTGCCTGAACGGTCAAGCTCACCGACTTTAAATATTGAATTGAATCAGGCGTTACTTTGCGGAAATTCATGGTTTAAAAGGAATAAAAATGTTACCTTGCTATAAACCGCGGCAATCTGAACTACCAAACTCGTATGGTACGTATACAACCTAGAAGAGCACCCTGTCCTCTTTTTTTGTGTGGACTCATATTTAAACTCCAGCATATTTAAACTCTATAGGGTCTTCTCGTCTTTTAAATTTATTTTAGCTTTTTAACTAAATAATTAAATTTTATATTTAAATTAGAGACAGTTTATATTTCATCAAATCTTTCATACAAGTCTTCAATTAAAAGACTAATGATTATGCTACCTTTGTACAGTCAAAATACTGCAGCCCTTTAATATATTTATCAGTGGGCAGATTAGCCCGTCACTTTAATTTAAAAATTGAAATAAGTCGTGACAAAGTAGAGGTACTGGAAAGTGTTTCTAGAATGAACAAATTAGAGCTTGTTAAGTATTTCATTTACATTGAAAAGAAATTAAAATAATTATTTAATTTGAGGGGGAAAATTAATTAAATATAAATAATAAAAAAAATTTTAATATTGGGGGATATTGAAGTATTTTTTTTTAAAAAATTATTTAATTTATAGTAAATTATTATTGAAAAAGAAATTTGAAATAGTTGAAAATAAATTATTGATAAAGTAGTTTTTGTTTAATGTATCTTGTGTATCAGAGTTTATTAAAAAATTTTTTTTTTTACAAAAAAACTCGAATTTAAAAGTTAATTAATTAAAAAAGTTAATGTAGAAAAATTATTTTTAATAATTAATTTGAAATGAAATGTTAATCGTTTTTAAATATATCTAGTTATTTTAGAAAAAAATTAATTTTAAATTTAAAAAAAATTATTTTTAATTATAATTAAAAATAAAATTTTAAAATTAAATATATTAAGGGATAAGCTTTATTATTAAAATTTATAATAAATTTAAATTTAAAATAAAAATTTTAAAATTTATATTGTTTAAAAATTTTAATTTATTATAAAAAATTTAATTTTATATAAAATAATAATGAAAATAAAAAAAAATTAGTAATAATGATAAAATTAGTATATTATACAAAAAAAAATAATTTAATTAATTTAAAATAAGTTAAAGGAATTCTTGGAGTCCAAATTGCCATGTATTTTATTTTATTAGCACTTACTGATCAGAACATTAATTTTAGTCCAGGAGTATATTTATGGAAAGAAGAGTGTTGGTTACTGGTGGAACCAGAGGAATTGGGAAAAATATAGCTCTTTCCTTTAAAGCAGCTGGTTATAAAGTAGCTGTCAATTATTTTGACGAAGAAAGCGTTGGCATACAATTTGAGAAAGAAACTGATATTAAGGCAGTGAGATGGGATGTTTCGAATTTTAAAGAATGTGAGCGTGGAATACTAGAGATAGAAAAATTTTTAGGTGGGAATGTTGAGATACTAATTAATAATGCTGGAATAGTACGCGATGCTATGCTGCATAAACAATCGGAGAGTTTTCACAATTAGATAGAAGTATGATATGATCACTTTTTTAAAAACTAAAGAGTGGTTTTATGGTTTGTTGTAAGGGATGTGGCTCTGATAGCTTGGTAAAAAATGGCATTGTGAGGGGTGTACAGCGTTATAAGTGCAGATCATGCTTTCTAAGGGCGATCTGCGCAAGAAGCCTCAAACAGCTGTTAAGAAAGCATTATGCGTTATGCTATATAGTCTTGGTAAGGGCTCTTTTTCTATGTTAGGCAAGATATTAGGGCATTCGCCGTCCATAATTTATCGCTGGGTAGTAGAGGCGATGGGCAAGACTCAGGAGCCAGTTGTCTCTTCGGATATTATGGAGATGGAATTCGACGAGATGTGGCATTTTATTGGTTCAAAAAAAACAAGCTTTGGATCATTAAGGCAGTTGATCGTAGTACAAGGAGAACCGTTGCCTGGGTTACAGGCAATCGTGATACAGCAACATTCCAAAAGCTCTACAACAAAGTGAGTCATCTGAAAGAATGTCATTTTTATACGGATGATTGGGATGCTTTTTCTAAAATTTTACCCAAAGAGCGTCATACAATTGGAAAGTCTGGCACAGTATGTATCGAGAGAGATAATAGCAACACGCGACATCATTTAGGCCGAATGACACGGCGCACTAAAATCGTTTCTAAAAAAGAGTCAATGGTATACGGATCCATCAAGCTTTGGTGCGCTCTTACTATGACACAAATATTCAAACAATATCAAGAACAGCTCTTATCTATCTTTATGTGAAAACTCTCCTTATATAATTATTTATTAATCGATCAATTAGGAAAATACTATAATTGATATAAACTGAGATCAAAAACAGAAGAATATTTTATAGTATTAAAATCTGGATGCAAACTAACACAAATTGTTCATCATTTTATAATTATAACTTGCATTAGATATTGTATTTACAATGCAATATTGTATCTTGAATAATAGTTATATATAATGCTGGTTGAATAAAATAACTTATTTTTAACTAAGAATCATTTTATAGAAATAACAAAATAGCTTTTTGTGCAGCAATTTGTCATAAAAATTCAAATAAAACTTGCAAGCACGAGGTTTATTAAACTAAATCTTTCATTAAATACATTATTATAACTTAATTGTGTGATGGTTATATGGCAGTATGTCCTTGTTGTGTTCCAGCTGCAACTGCAGCAGCAGTTACTTATGGTGTTTTAACAATGTTCGGGATAACATTTGATAAAAAATGGATTATTTACTCAGCACCTGTGATATCTTTCTCTGTCTTTGCAGGGTATAGTATTTACAAGGTTAGCAAAAATGACGATAGTGAGAAAAGTTGCTGTACAATGCAAAAGAATGTAGAAGAAAACTTGTTGTATAGTACAAATTTAATTAACAATAATACAGATGTTTGCTATACCACAGATCATTATCCTGTAGATGAAGAAAGTCATATTGTAGATAATTCTCTCTCAACTATAAAACCATCTTCTGACATTTAACTTATCTAGAACAATTTATCATTGCTGTTGAAATTCCTTGAGAATTATAAATCTTATACGCCGCAGATAATAAAAATAGAGTTGGTCTTTCATTAGACCTCTTGCATAACCTGTTCCAAACTGTGATTTGATTGTCACTAAAACATAAAAACACTCACGTGGATCATTGTTTGGTGACGTTTTGCAAAAATCTACTCTATAAGAATTTCTACCTCAGAATGAGGTTATGCAAGAGGTCTATTGTGTATATTATATATATAAATTAGATTTTAAAAGAGACTAGGAAGTCCGCGCGCAAAAAGTCTCAGAAGCTGCAAAAATGATGTTTAGAGTGTCAAAATAGTGGTTTAAATCCGTAAGAAAATGTTATAATAATAATAATAATAATAATAATAATAATAAATATTTTTATTTCAGACGAAAGTCCATACAATTTTTTTTTTTTTTTTTTTTTAAACTAAAAATAAATATATAAGATAAAGAGAAATATATATATATATTAGCAGTAGGGTTAGTATAATATTTCTTAAAAACTATGTTAGTATCTTAACCTATTTTGTCTAAAACTGACATGTGCATCGTTCCAGACCCTCCAGAGGGAGCTATCATACTTTGTGGCAAATGTGCTGAGGAGAGTGTTGGAGCTACTCATGAGTCTGCACATCATTGAGGCGATACGTTTGCGCATGATCGCATAGAAGTCATCTACATGAGCATCCGCAAACATTGCCGACGCACTGCAGTGTCGAGGTTTGCCCAGCACTGTCCTCAGCACATTGTTATATTGAACACGCAGAGCACTGTAGGCCCGCCGCGAATAGTCAGTCCACAGACTACACGTGTAGAAAGATTGGCAGTATGCTCGAAATAACACCAGCTTTACTGGTATCGTACATCGTGCAAATCTGCGAGCCAACATGTTGCCACGAACCGACAGGGCCCTACGCTCTCGTTCAATGTCACCGTCGTCATCCAAGCTCCCAGTTACTATATGCCCAAGGTATCTGAACTGAGTTACAAACTTAAGAGGAAATCCACATAGTTGGATACTAGGTCTGAAATCAATTTCTTTATTCTTTCCCCTGAAGATAAGTATTTCACTCTTTTTACTATTATAACTCAGTCCATTAACCTCTGCATACTCTTCACAGATCCGTAGCAACTTTCTCAGTCCACTGACTGACGGACTCAGCAGAACCATGTCATCTGCATAGCTGAAATTATTCATGGATACTCCATCAATTGAGCAACCGACTCCAGCTCTGCTAAGCTCGCCAATCAGCCGATTCACAAACAGATTAAATAGCCTGGGTGACGTCAGCCCCCCCTGTCTCACTCCACATTCCAGTCTATATGCATCGCTGAATGCATTACCCCACCTAACCATATTTGTTTGGTTCCCATACCAGTACTCAAAAACGGAGATTATGCTTGGCCTTAAGTTAGTTTCTGATTTTAGCTTTTCCCACAGGATTTTATAAGGCACTAGGTCGAAAGCTTTTGACAAATCGAGAAAGCAGGCATACACTGGCGTTTTTCTATCAGTATAGTACCGCACAGTCTGCTTTAGACACAGGATAGCACTCTCTGTTGACATTTCAGGTCTAAAACCGAATTGAGCGTCGTGTATTTTTACTGAACCATTCAACTGTGTATCAAGCAGACCGTCCAGCACTTTTGCTGTGATCGTCGCTAGGGATATTGGTCTATAGTTGGATCCGTCGGACACATTACCCATCCTATTTTTGAGTATTAGTACAACCACTGTCTTCATCATTGCAACCGGGAGATAACTATGGCTACAGCAAAGATTGTAAAGTGAAGTGAGAACTCTGGAGAGGTGCACACCAGCACATCTGAAATGCTCAACGCTTAAACCATCGTGACCCGGCGATTTACCACGTTTCATACTCCTAATCGTATCAATAACATCTTTTAATGTAAAACGTACTGGCTCTGCCTCCGGATTCACGATGACTTCAGCGTCCTTATCATAATTTCTGATATTTTTAGGCTCCACTTTAAACTGTGCCTTAAACATATTGGCTATATTTTGATAGCCGCTAATACCTCCAACTTCTACCGGGATACTTGCCTGTGCATTCAGTCGGTTGGTATGTTTCCAGAATTCACCAAAGTGCTTAGCCTCATACGATGTTGCCAGCATATCCATTTTTATTGTCTCTTCATTAACTTGACACCACTTTACCTTAGATTTAAAAACTTTGCGGGATTCACGCATTTCATCATACAAGGCTCCACACGTCGGCTTCCCCGCCCATAACCATGACTGAAAGCACAGACGAGCCCTGGCATGAGCAGGCCTCACATGTCTATTCCATCCTAAAATACGTCTCTTTTTGCTGCAAATTTATTGGCCAAAGCTGCCAATATTGATTTAAAGCCTGAGCTAGAGAAAAAGGATCTATGGGCGCCTGGTATAGATGGGAGTCTAGATCATACAAATCATCGGTACTATCACTGCCAATAAAAACGTAATGCCATTCAATACTTAAAAGATAATTATTTATTAAATCATAGTCAGCTTTGAAAAAGTTGTATTTTACACTTTGAGGATTATTTTTCAACATGGATAATAAATTATCTGAGATGCTAACATTAGATCTCGTAAGTCCAGTTATCACTCATATTATAAATTTTTCTTTCACCTCCAAATTATTCCCTGCGGCTTGGAAGATGGCTCATGTTATCCCGCTACCTAAAGTATCTACCTATCCCGCTACCTAAATAAATAGTGATTACTTAACTATATCTTTATACATTATCTTCATTTAGAGACGACAAATTATCACCTTTTCATGAGCAAATAGATTCGATTTGTAGTTTTGAAGGGTTAAACGAGATCGGCAGAAATTAATACTAGATGAAATTCCTGACTATACTACTATGTGTAGAAGGATCAAAACTTTAGATCGCAAGCTAAAAGTTATGTAAGAGATAAGACTTCTCCTATGTTTGTTGCTGCGGATAGCAAAGGGATTAGCGTTTATAATTTCAGTGGTTGGCATGAAAGAATAACTACAGATAGAAAATATAAAGGCTTAAAACGTTATCGTAAATTTCATGTTATGATGGATTTGGAAACTAGAGAGGTTTTAAATTCTACGGTGTTTGTTACTCTTTATGCTTCACAAAGAACTAGCAAGAATGCGAGTGGCATATATAATCAATACATAACGAGCTGTCTTTTTAAGAGGCGTCAATTTTGAAAAGTATAATAAGTATATAAATAAATTTCTTAATTTTAATCTTGGAATTTATAGTGCTAACTAAAGTATTTGACTGTGTAATCTTAATGCTGCTTGGTTTTCACAGAAATACTATATAGCTTTATGAAAAACTCTTACATCTTTATCACCCGAATTATGGATTAATAGAGGTTGGCAGAATATGATTAGGTAGGTAAAGATAAGGTTTGATCAAACAATCGAGACTTACCCATGAAAAAAGATATCACAAATTTATTTTGTTTCATCTATGATTTTAGCAGTGAGTGTAAAAAAGAGATGGATAAAAGATCGATCTCAGGTGGTACAAACATAAATCCGACTAGAGTACCAGGACTTTCTGAGTCTGAAATAATAACAATAATAATATTATTCCAACAATCACCGTGTAAAAATTTTAAATTTTTCTATAACTCGTATTTGCAGTTATATAGATCAGAATTTCCATTGATGCCAAGTTATGAAAGATTTGTAGCATTAATGCCGAGGGTAGTAATGACATTATCTGTTTTATTACATACTTTACTTTCTAAAAGTAGTAATATTTCTTATATAGATTCTACTTCGATATCCGTTTGTCACAATAGACCTCTTGCATAACCTCATTCTGATCTATAACTTCTTATAAAGTAGATTTTTTTAAAACGCCGCAACATCATGATCTACGTGAGTGTTTTTATGTTTTAGTGACCATCAAATCACAGTTTGGAACAGGTTATGCAAGAGGTCTAATAAAAGAATCTCCAGAAACAAAGTATTCAAAGGGATAGCAGCATTAGGAAAGACTACGAAGGGATGGTTTTTTGGTTTTAAGCTGCATATTATTATTAATGAAAAAGGAGGATTAGTAAAAGTATCAATGAGCAAAGGTAACAAGGATGACAGATCGTAAGTTATGACAATGAGTAATGATATCAAAGGACTCTTGTTTGGTGATAAAGGTTATATCTCCAAATCGTTATTTTTAGCTTTATATAAGCGAGGACTCAAATTAGTCACTGGATTAAAAAAAGGGATGAAAAACTGTCTCTTATCTCTAGAAGAAAAAATATTCCTAAGAAAGCGCTCTATCGTAGAAACTGTTTTTGACTATCTAAAAAACAAACTGCAGCTAGAAAAGTTAATGCTTTTATTCATATAATTGCTACTTTAATTGCTTATCAACTAAAGGCTAAAAAACCAGCTATTAATAATATATACCATATCGCTAATCCATAATTCGGGTTTATCGCTTGTAACTCCTTTTAAAGTTGTATTCCATGTGATAACATCAAATAAATTTATTGAAGTATCATACCAAATCACAGCATGTAATCGCCGCGTATTTTATTAAAAAATTTAAGATAAGACTTTGAAGATGAGATTTGAGTTAGCTGTACTAGGCACTGCCGGCAAAGAGCGCACTTAAATTTTTAAGAAAGACGAAGCTAAAGTGCTCTATTATTTGTTAGATTTGGTAGAGCGAAACGTACGTCGATTGTCGATCGCGATCTACTTGTGTGGTGTGTACTGGTTCGGGTTCGCGCGTTACACTTTTCTGTCAACGGTGTGCTCTTCCGGATTGTGCCGTACGAGTGTGGTTGTTAGATCGTCAAGCTACCTACTTGTGTGGTGTGTCTTAGTTCGGGTTCGCGCGTCTCACTTTTTTGTGTGGACAGGGTGCTCTTCTAGGTTGTACCATACGAGTTTGGTAGTTCAGATTGCCGCGGTTTATAGCAAGGTAACATTTTTATTCCTTTTAAACATAAATTTTAATATAATTTTTAATTAAATTAAAATTTCACTTAATAATTTAATATTTAATTTAATCAATTATTATTTGTTATATACTGAAATAATTTAATTTAACTTTTGTTTAACCGCAACTGCTGGCACAAAATTAGTTATTAATTTAAAGTTATTAAGTTATTAATTTTATCACCAAACAAGAGTCCTTTGATATCATTACTCATTGTCATAACTTGCGATCTGTCATCCTTGTTACCTTTGCTCATTGATACTTTTACTAATCCTCGTTTTTCATTAATAATAATATGCAGCTTAAAACCAAAAAACCATCCCTTCGTAGTCTTTCCTAATGCTGCTATCCCTTTGAATACTTTGTTTCTGGAGATTCTTTTATTAGACCTCTTGCATAACCTGTTCCAAACTGTGATTTGATGGTCACTAAAACATAAAAACACTCA